>CM061544.1:180425459-181904209 GCA_030864215.1 Capsicum pubescens
TACTCCATCGGGGGTCACAACGATCCCTACTAGTCCTTCATCAATTGGACAAACTCATGCTTAGTCACCTCACGCAGACATCTCTAATGTGGTGTTCCATCATTCTATTCATTTGCTTACAAAGTTGGTGACCTCTCAGTCTCATCAGTCAGATCATGTTGGTTTTTTTCTCCTTCTTCTGAGGTCACTAGAGTTGTTAAGTTTATGCGATTGAATACCCCAACCTTTACTGGAACTAATGTTAAGAAGGATCCTCAAGAGTTTGTGGATTAGATAGAGAAGATATTAAAGGTGATGCAAGCTAATAATATAGAGTGTGTGGAGTTTGCCACATATCAGTTGAAGGATATGACATATCAATGGTCTGATGAGTGGGAACAGTCTTGGGGTGATGATAATGAGTACACTATGGTGGAGAATTTTTCTTGTTCTTTCCTTTATTATTTATTTCCTCAAGAATTGAGAGAGTCTAAGGCTGTAGAGTTAGTGAATATGAAGAAAGGTTATGAGTATGAAGGAATATGCCATGAAGTTCCATTAGTTATCTCATTGCACTCCGAAGTTGGAGTCTAGCATCAGGGCAAGGATGAGAAAGTTTGCTTCGGGTTTGTCTCGTGAATTGATATTGGAGTGTAAGGATATGATGTTGAACAACTACTTGGACATCTCCATACTCGTGTTTTATATGAAACAAATAGACGATGAAAAGAAGAGACAACCAGAGATTGGGGAAAAGCAGAGTAAGAAGTTCAGGTATTAAGAGAGCAGGGTGTAAATCAATAGAATAGTGGAAGAGATGGTAGGTCGTTGAGCAAGAATAAAACTTGGGGAATCTTTGTTAATATTCTTTGGGTATTGCCCTTAATTTGAAGCTTTTTGGTGATCATCGATTTTAGACTAGTAGTGGTTTTAAGTCACAGGGTGCCCGTCTTATATTAGTAGAGCTCTGTCAGCCCTGCCATATCCTACTTATATATTTTGTGCCCAGCTTAACCAGGGTTATTGTGATGAGGGGAGAAATTAGTGCTTTAACTGTGGTTAGCATGGTCATATACAACGAGGTTTCCCTGCAGCTAAGGTAGCCATTGGGCTAATAATATTCCGATTGCCACTTCTTTGGCTTCTACACCAAAGGGTGCTACTTTTGGTACCAGCACTTGGTAGAATCTTCTTTATTCTATTTCCATCCATTAGGAATTTGAGGTATCTACTGATGTTGTCACTGGTACTTGATTTGGGGTCCACCTATTCTTCTGTGACCCCATATGTGGCAGTGCATTTTTGTTTTGGTTCAAAAAGTATTTTTGACCCTTTTGTAGGTCTACTTTAGTGGGTGACATTATTTGTCTTGTAAGATCTATAGGGGTTGTGTGGTGTCTATCATTTATAAGGAGTCTTTGGTGGATTTAGTAGAGCTTGATTTAGTAGACTTTGATATAATCTTGGGGATGGACTGGATTTATTCATTCTAAGCTTTCTTGGATTGTAGGACTCAAAAGTTAGTTCCTAATTTCCTAATAAACTAGTAATTGAATGGTGGAAAGTTCATTAGTTCTTAAAGGGAGGTTTATTTCTTATCTTAGAGCACGAAAGTTCATTTCCAAGGGGTGTCTATATCATTTGGTTCAGGTTAAAGATTCTAGTTTTGAAGTTCTCTCCATGTAATCTATCCCTATTTTCAATGACTTTTCTACGTGTTTCTCGAGGATCTTCATGGTATTTCTCCCAATAGGGAAATAGATATTGGGATAGATATTCTATCGGATACACATCCTATCTCTATTCCTCTGTATAGAATGGCTCCAGTAGAATTGAAAGAACTATATGAGCAATTAAAAGATCTTCTTGATAAGGGTTTCATCCATCCAAGTATTTCCCTGTGGGGTGCCTCTGTGCTTTTTTTGTGAAAGAAAGATAGTTCTCTTCGAATGTGTATATAGATTATCAGCAGATGAATTAGGTGATAATGATGATTATGTATCTTTTTCCTAGGATTGATGATTTTTCTTACAAGCTTTAGGCTGCTAGATGTTGTTTTAAGATTGACCTCCATTTAGGCTATCATCAGTTGAAAATTAGGGAAGTTTATATACCCAAGACTACTTTTCAAACCTGGTATGGTCACTATCAATTCTTGGTTATGTCATTTGGATAGACTAATGCTCTGGTTGCTTTTATAGATCTTATGAATTGGGGTTTAAGGCATTTTTTGAACTTTTTATTATAGTCTTCATTGATGATATCTTGGTGTATTCTAATCTTGACGAGGATCATTCAAATTACCTCAAAATTGAGTTATAGACTTTTAAGAATAAGAAGTTGTATGCTAAATTTTACAAGTGTGAGTTTTTGTTGAATGTTGCTACTTTTCTTAGGCATATTATTTGTAGTAAAGAGATCAAGTTGATCCATCATAAGTTGAGGAGTTTAAGAGGTGGCCTAGACCGATGACTCCTACTAATATTTTGAGCTTCTTGGGCTTTCCTGGGTATTGTATGAATGTTTATGGAGAGTTTTTCATCTATTTCTTTAGTGTTAACGAAGTTGACTCAGAAAAAGGTGAAGTTCCTGTAGTCTAATGCTTGCGAGGATAGCTTTGAGAAGTTGAAGGATATGTTGACTTCTGCACTAGTTTTGGCCTTTACCGAGGGTACAAATGGATTTATGGTGTATTGTGATGAGTCCCATGTGGGACTGGGTTGTGTCTTGATGCAATATTGCATGGTTGTGGCCTGTGTGTCTAGAAAGCTAAAGGTTCATTGAAGGAATTAACCAAGACATGATTTGGAGTTGGCGACCATGTTAGTTGCTTTGAATATTTAGCACCATTTTATGTATGAGGTGTATGTAGACATCTGTTTGGATAATACGAACTTGCAATATGTGTTTACTCAAAAGGAGTTGAACCACAAGCAACAGATGTAGCTTGAATTGCTTAAGTGTTATGATATAAGTTGTCACTATCATTAAGGTAAAGCTAATATGGTTGTTGATGCTCTTAGCAGGTTATCCATGGGAGAGTTCAGCTTATGTGGATAAGGATAAACAAAGATTGGTGTAATATATTCACTAGTTTGCTAATTTGGGAGCTTATCTTTTGGACTCTGAGGATAGAAGGGTGATTGTTCATGAAGTGATTAAAACTTCCCGTGGTGGTGAGGTTATGGAGAAGCAAGATTTGGATCTCATTCTTATGAAAATTAAGGATGATGTGAGGAAAGACAAATTTATGGCCTTTGATATTGGAAATGATGGTATCCTGAAGTATTATGGTAGGTTGTTTGTTCCTGATATTCTTGGGCTACTAGAGAGGATTTTGACTGAGGTTCATGAGTCTAGGTATACAGTTTATTTAGGTTTAACAAAGTTGTATCATAATTTAAGGGAAATCTATTGGTGGAACAATATGAAGAGGGGTGTGGCTAACTTCGTGCCTAAGTGTATGGTTTGTCAACAAGTGAAGATTGACTTGAGGCCAGGTGGCATGTCTTAAGAGATAGAGTTTCCTTTATGGAAATGGTAGTTGATTAATACAAATTTTGTTATGGGTCTTCCGCGGTCTACCAATAAATATTATTTTATTTGGGTCGTTATGGGTAGGATGACTAAGTTTACTCAATACTTGTCGGTGAGGACTACTTTCTCTGGAGAGGATTATTCTAAGTTATTCATTGAGGAGATAGTTAGATTACATAGTGCCCCTATTTCTATTATTTCATATTGAGGCACATAATTATCTTCTTACTTTTTTGCATTATTTTTAGAAAGGTTTGGGGAATGAGGTAAACCTTAGCACCGCTTTCCACCCTCAAATGAATGGACAAGCAAAATAGAATATTCAGACATTCGGGGATATACTAAGGGCCATGTGATTGATTTTTGTAGAACTTGGGTTGATCACCTACCCCAAATTGAGTTTCCATGTAATAACAATTATCACTCTAGTATTGGGATGGCTCCATTCGAGTCTCTTTATGGAAAGAGGTGTAGGTATCCTATTGGATGGTTTGTGGTTGGTGAGACTAGGTTGTTTGGTCTTGTCTTGGTTAACCAAGCCATGGAAAAGGTAAAGGTGATTATGAATAGGCTTAAGACTTCTCAATGTTGACAAAAGTCTTATATGGATATAAGGAGAAGGGAGTTGAAGTCGTTGTAGGTTATTGGGTGTTCTTGAAATTTTCTTCTATAAAAGAAGTGATGAGCTTTGAGACAAAAGGGAAGCTCGGTCCCTATTATGTTGGTCCTTTTTAGATTTTGAGGAGAGTTGGGAGTGTTGCTTATGAGTTGAAGTTGCCTAAGAGCCTGGGTTCTATTCATCCGGTTTTCCATGTGTAAATGTTGAAGAAGTGTGTGGATGATCCTTCTTTGATTATCCCTGTGGAAGATGTTAGTATTTTTAATTCCTTGTTATATGAGGAGGTACCTATTAAGATTTTGGATAGAAAGTCCATAGATTTAGGACTAAGGACCTTCCCTCGGTAAAAGTCCTTTGGAGGAATCAAAAGGTAGAAGAAGCTACTTGGGAACCTAAGGAGGACATAAAGTACAATATCCATTCCTATTCCCCGCGTTTGATGAAAATTCTTGAGGTATGATTTTCGCTCTCTTTCTTTTGGCCTTCAAATTTGTCATTGGATTAGTGTACATTCTTTTTAATTATTGTGCTAATGGCTGCATAATGTCCTCATTTTGGGATGAATGATCCTTGGGGTGGGGGTAATATAGCACTCTAGGCAGGCGATGACTCACGTGATGAGTCGTTATCAATCTTCATGAGACATGTGGTGCCATTCATAGCTTAACCAATGAGGTCTCCCTATGTTTTTATCATGGTCACGACTGGGACCATACGTTGTAAGGTAATGTCATGAGTCATGGTGAGGGACTAGTAAACTAAACTGGGAGATGTCCTAAGGTTGCTGTCTTGGTAATGAATAGACTCCACGAGTCGTAGGGTGATGCTACGAGTAATAGAGTGGGGCTCATGACCAAACCAGTGATGAGGACATAAGTTTCTTCCCATACTACAAGTCTCGGTGATGACTCGTAATCAGTGACCATGAGTCCTGAGGTGATGCATAGTCACTAGTGATAATTTTTTGCACTATTATTGACTGGCACTTTGGTCATTTCCCTCCCTTCTACACTTAACATCCATGATCTAAATAAACTAAGGGACCTTATTTTATATCTTTAACAAGTCATAAAAAGTTTCTTCTCTCTCAAATTCCCCAATTAAGAACAAAGCTAGGGTTTCTAAGGGATTGGTCATCTAGGGCTCAATTTGTGGTTTTCTCTTCAAATTTTCTTGGTTCTTTTAGGCATGTATCGCTTCCCTAACTTTGTTTAATATAAAATAATATGTTTAATCATGGTTTACGTAAATTTAATTGGGGTTTTGAATGATGGTTTGAGGGTTTTGAATGATTGTTACTTGGTTGGTTTTCCCATGGTTTTAAAATTATTATTCATGCTTTATCTCATAGTTATTGAACTAATGTGTGCTTGGGTTTGGTGAATGGGAAAAAGGATCGTGGCATTACCCCCAACTTTATGAAACTAGCTTGGAATTGGTATAACCTTAACCCACTTTTGAATATTGTTTTGGAACATTGAAATATGTTTAATTTAACCCACTTTTGAAACTATTGTATTGCATAAAAGGTTAATGGAATAAAAACAGTTTTGAAAGGCCTTGGTGGCCATTGATTTGTTTTAAATTGGAACTCTGAGGTTGGGGATTCCTCTAAGATAATGGACAAGTGGAATGGCATAGTGGAAATTAACTTGCAAGTTCAGTTGTTATGACAATACTAAATGGTATTTGCCTTAATGAATAACTCCTTTGTTAAGCGGGTGGATTATGTTCAAATATTTTAATTAGGCTTAAAGGGGGTTGTGTTGCTTGTCGTGGAAGGTGGAGGTCATGAGGGGACCGATACTGGAAACCACGTTTACTGGCGTGGAGGTCTTTTATGACTGTTAGCATCATTCACACTTATATATATATTTTTTGGATTGGCTGGGGTCGAGGCATTCCCTTGCGCATCCTTGGATATTCCTGCTTCATGCGGCTAACACATATTGGGACACTTTAAGTAGGGCGAGCTTGACACAACCTGAAACCAGGACTTGTTGTATGGGAATCTTTAGCTGAACAAGGACCGGAGATCTCCCCGTTAACCTAAAAAAATTATCACATCAATCCACAAGTATCGGAAACTCAGACCATATAACAAGATAGCGAAAACAAGAATAACAATCATCACTTAAGAGGTGTCTAATCAATCCATTAAAGTCAACATACTAAACCAACACACCGAAGTCCACAATATAAACAAAGCCTCTACAAATTTGAAGTCAATTATGTGTTAGGACATGCCCCCAACAATAGCAAAAAATCAAGTCTAAACATGTCTCTGACGTAAGATAAAAAGATTATGAAATGTATGCCTTCCTAAGTATGGAATCTCACCAATTCAATGTCAACACATGAATCCCCCGAACACCTAGTGATACGAGAATGACCACAGAGATGGATATATGTGAGATGTATTGAACCCGAGACTTGGAGCGTGCAAGTGAAGTGCAAAGGAGGTCCTAAATAGGCTCCAAAACAGTCCACAAACTACACTCCAAGGGAACCTAAAGTGAAGCATTTGACTAAGGGATCTTTTGGACATTTCACACTATTTTTGTAACCTACTATAAATAGAATATGTTAGGTCATTTACTAGGGAGACTTGGATTATATTTGTAAGTTGTATAACACTTTGAAAGACAAGTCCTCTCTTCTCTTTAGGAGGCAACCCAAAACTAGGGTGATACTAGTGTGGAATCACTAGGGTTGCATTCATGGCTTGAGACGTTGGTGTTTAGAGGAGGTAAAGTCCCTCTTGTGTCAATGTAGGAATTAGGTTAACCGTTGTGTGTAGTGTTAAGGGTCCAAGAGTATCACATGTTCTTGGGTTCTTAAGATTATACCAGCCAAGGTTTAGCTATCTATCCTTTGTTCATTTTATTCTTGTAATCATTTTTACAAGTTTGTTCTTGATTCAAGGGAAGCCGTGAGTTGTTGTTACAATATTGTTGTGATCTTCTTCTTGTTGTGTAACTTAATTTGGTTGTTGGTTGCCTTAGTGTGTTAAACACCTTGTAATCTCGTTATTCTTGCTCTTATTTGTTGAATCCAAGAGTGGTCTCCAAAATGGTCCTTGGATCCTTAAGATTAGTGGACTGATTTGGAGTGTGTTTTGATACTTCCTTGTTTGTCTTGTATCATTTGGTATCAAAGCTCAAGGCTTAATTTTGTTCTCACAAAATCAATCTTGGGAAGAGATCACCAAACTTGTGTTGAAAGCCAAGCCAAGTGTTTGTTGTCTTGTGAAGTTGTCTTGGTCGAGAGTTGTTAGCTAGATCTAAAAGGATTTTGTTTGTTTAGTTTGTTTCTTTTGTTGGTTTATTTCTCACCAACACAAAAGGTGTCTAGAACTAAAGTTGAGCTTAACATATTGACCTTGTATTGTGGACTTGAAGTGGCCGTGTGTTGAACCTTGAAGGTTGGCCGTGTTGTGTGTTGTTGCTAGCCGTTGGAGTGGACATTGTTGTTGTGTTGTGGTGGTGTTCTTGAAGTTGTTGTTGTATGTTCATCTTGTTCTTCACCTAGTCTTATAATATAACCAACAAAAAGTGCAAATAGATTCAAAAAGGGTGAAGATAAAAGTTGTAAAGTTGTTTGTGAGAAGACTTGAACCATCACTTCCTAGACTTGACATCCACTTTTTCAACTACTATCCCTAAATCAAGGAGCCTTGTTTGGTGGAACTAGTACAAGTCAAGATCATCTTTTTGAGAATAAACTTACAAAAAACTCAAGACTTATACTTTCCCTCCAAAACCAATTGTCTTTCATTCTAAATTGTGAAATTGTGTGAAGGTTGAAAATTTCAAATTTGTGACTAAGTTGTGTGGGCCCGAGACAAATTGCATGCTGCCACATCACCACTTGCTACTGTTCACATCAATAATTAAACTCAAATTTGGATTTTTCTAGTTTCTAATTGTTGATTCTTGGTTTCATTAGTTGATTCTAGAACTAATTAACAAACTAGTAAACTCCTACTAGATTGTCAATTAGTCCTTTGCATCCATTGTTCGTGTCTACATTATTTTATGCTTTTCTTGTTTTTGAATTGTAGAATTTCTTGATTCAAGTTTAGACATCATTTCCTTGAGTCTTCAAATAAAGAATCCATTCTGACCAAGGAGTAGACTCACCCCTCAACTCATCACGAACTACAAGCCGACTTGCAACACTTGTGAATGCAAGTGTGATACGATCAAGTGTGTGAGAGTGTGGTGAGGTTGTTCTAAACTAACTTGTGTTTTGCTTTGTAGGCTTGTTTTTTTTCTTTTTTTTTAAGGTACAATTACAAGGGAACCTGCGACTTCAACCTCTCAACCCATGGACAAAAATACCACCAATGTCATTTTGGCCTACCTTGACACTATGTCCCGAGACCTAGCTATGGCAAATGAAAGGCTGGATCGTATCATAGGTCAAAGGGAGCAAGTGGGATGCCCGGACACACATCAAGAGGAAGGCCATAGCTCATGTGAGTTACAAGGTAAAAATGCCATCCCCTACACTCCTATGAACTTAGTATGTTGTGTTGTGGCTAGTAGGAGCCAAGTATGTGTAGTTGCGGATTTGCCTAGGGTAGAGGTGCTCAAGTCGTCTTTTTGTAATACTCTTAGTGATGTTAGGTCGCGGGAGGACCAAACTCTTATTGTAAGTACGCAAGCATTAGTTGATCCTTTAGATGATGAAATTGATTCTTCTCGCAAGAATAATTTGTGTCCATCTAGTGCTAGCCGTTATAACTCGAGTAAGACTCCATTACCAATTGACGAGAGTATTCACACACTAGTTGACCCTTATGCAAGCCAAGGTGAGTCTATGTTGGTATGTGAGTTTCCAACAACTAGTGAGGATATGAATAAAGATCAACTTACTCATGAATGTATTCCATTACTTGAGCATATGTGTGGTGTGCTTGAAAAATCTCAAATTAGTGATGGTGTTTATAGGGTTGATGTTGATGGTGCATGTGTGATAGCCTAACACTAAGAAATCACGAAATTTAGGGTTCAGCAAACAATTTCCAACAAACACAACTAAAGAAAACAACACACAAAGAAAGGGGGAGAAGGTGAAGATTGCATAAGATGAAAAGATAGTAAAGTTACCCTTACTTCCACAAGTGAATAGCACTAGAAGGTGTATCAAACCTTTAAACATACATCACCATGTAAGTTCAAACCACTCTCTTAGGTGACCGAAAGGAAACACTCTTCCCCAAGCACACCTTTCTTGCCAATTATCCAAGACAAATGGAAACCTAACTTTCAAGTGTTCAAGGACCAATTTTCAGATTCTACTCTCTCTCTACAAAGCTAAAACTACAATATAGAAGTAGGTTCAACGTCCAATTTCATCAAAGTCTAATGAAAATACAAGCTAAAGGGTCTATTTATACTATTACATGCCAAAGGACAAAAATGCCCTTAATGAGGACTTAAAAAGGAGGCGCCAATAGAGTGCTCTTTTGGAGTGTAAAAAGCCTTCATTATCCTTCCTTTGAGGTGCCTATGGAGTGTATGAATTCCCCTCCTTCCTTCTCTTAAACAAGGCTTCAAAATACTCCAAAAAGTCTTTAATTGCTTGCCGATTCCTAACCCTTGACCCTTATACAATATCTTGTGCTCTTGAGGCTCATTGTGCTTGTATCATCCTCTCCATCTTGAAGGAATTTGTCCTCAAATTCAGATCTTGCAAAAACCAAAGAGAGAGAAAAAACAAACACAAAATTCTCTTGGTAGGAGGGTTAGTATTAGCACCACACTTATATCATCAACCCATGGTTGTTCACACTTGACATACATCCACATATCCTTGGTTTTTGACATAAAAATCTTACCATAAAGTATAACAAAGACATGAATAGCATCAATATAAAAAATAAGCGAGCACGACCAACAACTATATCCTTCACATCTCAAGAGTATTCCGGGGTCAAATGGGAGCAAATGATGAAGGTTTAAGTTGAGATGGCCCACTCCTTTCACTAGGTTATCAAGTTCACAATCATTCAAGGCACCACTAGGACAAACACAAGGTCATTATGAACAAGATTAACATAAGGGCTTTCATTCCACACGGACCATATACTTTATCAAGATCAACAATACAATTATGCCAAGGGGGTACACTTTTGGAATACACCCAACTATCCTTTGTTACAATCATGAAATACGTACTACAAGCATCACAAAGGACATGGTTAAGTGATACACTACTAACTTGGAGCGTATCAAATCTGCCACAAAATCAGTCCAAACACACTACAATTCCGAGAGCTTGAAGATAACAACTCCAATATGTGAAGACAACAACAATCACAAAATTTTGAAGGAATACCAACACTAAAACAGTAGCTACACAAGGAGAACAAGAAGATAACAATAACATTAAACAGTGGTTCAACAACACAAGATGATAGATTACAAAGAGTACAATGTTAACAACAAGAACAACAAATGGTAGTAACTATAGTGAATCAAAAATCAGCCCCACACGGCTTCACTAAGTTACTACAAAGTTTCAAGAGTACAAAATGAAAGATAGTAACTTGACACAAAGATATCTTAAAATCTATGAACCCTAACTTGAAGATAGGACCCTAAGACCAAAAGATTTCAGTACCAAGTTCTTACTTAGACCAAGAGGAACTCATGAACCTCAAGATCTCAAGTTTCTAGCCAAGAAACAACACAAGTGTAACTACACTTGTTGGACAGATTTCAGGTTCTACTCTCAAGAACAAGAGAGAGAGAGATATTCAATGTTACAAGACTTGTTGTTGTGAAATATGAAGAATGAACTAAGTGCTGAAAATAACCCTAATAGCATCTATTTATATTACACACAAAATGAAGGACAAATGACCTTCCTACCCTTCAGTCATTGGGTGCCCTTAGAGTGTAATTTATTAACTTCAAGGCTCATTTTCACACTTAAAAACATTGAAGCTCTTTGGCAGATCAAGTACCAACTCACACGCAGCCATTTGCATGAACATGGCTTATAGTTTTTGTAACTCCCGAGCTTGGCTTCGTGTGAATGGTTGAGAACGTATTGGACAGCTTTGTACACCCGTATCATTAAGAGAGATATCAAGGAAAAAGGAATGCAATCCGAAACACATGGATCAAATGGATGAAATAGACAAAAATCTAAGCTGAGGTTAGCCATTACTTTTACTAGAGAATCAAACTCACAATCATCTTCATTCAAGAAAGGAAAACAGCCACCAAGCTTACTACCTCTACATAATATCAATTCAAAATTAACATGGTTATCATCATAGGCAAAGAGGTAGTATAGGAAGGAATCAAGTGTGAAGACATCAACCAAGGTACTATCATCTACAAGAGGTTCATGTAGTTTGTGAATACTCTTGTCACATGATAATGGAACCTTATTCAAGTTATAAGTGCTAGCACTAGATGGACACAAATTATTTTTACAAAAAGAATTAATTTTGTCATCTAAAGGATCAACTAGTGCTTGCATACTCACAACAAGAGTTTGGTCCTTATACAACCTATCAACACCAAGAGTATCACAAAAGGGAGATTCATACACTTTTTGACTAATCCAAACCGAAACTACACCACTTTGGCTACTACGAGCCACATCACAACAATTCAAGTTTTTAGGAGTATAGAAAATAGCTTGGTTACCTTATAGATTATGATAAGTGTTTTCTTCACTTTGTTTCTAATCATGGAAGCCCTTATGCTCCACATTACAAGGGAATATGTCAAGGTTTCCCTTTGGATTCACTTCTTCCTCGCTTGTCCCACAATGGGGACTTTCGGCCAAGGGCTTGAAGGAAACTTCCTTGGGCTTCTCCTCGGGACTTCTAGGGTATTGAACCTGCACATGAGAAGCTAAAATAATAGGCAAAATGATGGGTTAGTGAATAAAAAGGGTCCTTTGTGGACAAGATCCACAATCAAGCATTTTTTTTCCCTTCCAACTTCACTACCTATGGTTTTCCCTTCCTTTTCCCTTCTTTGTTCACATTCTTCTTGTACCTGACTAATAATTTTCTCTCCATCTTGAGGCTTGGACTCACTCTCTTTGGTTTCTAACTTATGGAGAGGAGTCATTGGATTTTGTGAAGTATAGGATCTTTGGACTTGAGGTGTTTGGAATTGTGGAGATTTTGGTGGACATAGTCTATTAACCCTTGCTCTAATTCTAATCATGTCACCCCTCATTGAATCCATATCACTCCTTATAGCATCATTTCCGCTCTTCATTTCTCGACTCAAGGCCTCCATTTGGGCCAACAAAGCTCCCATAACATTATTCCCCAAAGGTTGGGAAGTAGTACCTTTGATTTCCATGAAAAATGTACCTACGAAGTGAAAAAAATAGAAAGCAAAATATCCTACAAAATGAGCAAACGAGTTAGTTCAAAAGCTGTAACACCCCGTAAATTTTTTCGTACACTTATCGCGATTATATGGAGTCCTAAAGACTTGCGTATGGGTTAAATTAAGTTTAGGGTGTTCTTAAGTATCCCGTCGATAGTTGTATGTGTAGGTATTGGAATAAGCTTTCCAACGATAAAAAGTTTGCCCAAAACAGAGGAGTATTTCATATAAGCGAGCACATTCGAAATTTCAAAACGGTGGCCGGGAAGCCTGTGAACAGTGATTCTGCAGGAAAATTTCTGCAGCTAGGTACTCCAACTTGAGACGATCATAACTCCTTGTACAAAAAGAACTGTGTGAGCTGCTATATATAGACGAAAAGCTCCGAGAGTCTTCTTTCTAATGCAATTGGTTTCATCCAAATCCAACATCGGAGTAAGGAGTTATACTCGTTTTACTTCAGCCTCTCAAAACAGTTTTTAAGGGTCAACTTCAAACGATCATAACTCCTTGTACAGGACGAACTGGGTGGCCTACTTTATATGAAATGAAAGCCCTTTGAGTTATCTATCCAACGATACCAATTTCACCCAAATCTGATATCGGATAAAAGAGTTATGGTCGATTTACTTTAGCCTGTCAAAACTGTCCACTGGGGACAGATTCGGGATTTATTTCAATTTTTAGGGCACAATGGTCATTTTCTATTACCTTTGGACGAAAATTGGTCTTAAAAACCTGCACTTAGCCTCAATTTTATCAGATTTTATCCAAATTTTAGGAAAGGTGAAAACCCAAGCCAATTTCAACCTCAAATATTTTGTGATTCAACCGTAGAAAATTCAAATTGGTTCCGTAGTTGTGTTCACCATCTCGGAAGCTTCAAGAAGCACCCCATGGTTATGTAAGGAGGATCCTAGATACAAGAGTTCATTGTTAAGGTATGAATATTGTTTATTCTTGATTCTTATCCATGAATAAGTATTGATAAAGGATTATGAGTATTGTCTTGATGTTGGAAGATAACTAGAAACATAGTTATGAATTGTTGTGTATAAATTGTTAGTAGTAAATTATGGAAGTTGCTGTGTTGGATTATGGAGGATGAATTGTGGTGATATATCATTATATTAGTGGTTATGTATGCCTAGTGATCATGTTGCTATTGGATGGTGATTAAGAAGGGAAATAAAGGCTAAGAGTGATGTTGAGGGATATTTCATGAAAATACAGGATAGGTGAATGTAATAAGAGTATAAGAGGATGTATGTAGTACTCTTATTGATGAGCTAAAGGATTACTTCCTAGACATTATTTGGTGAAGTTAATACCTAAATGGTAAGGTTTGGTTGCTAATACTAGTTTGCCACAAATGACTTATTGTAGATAAGTGTTCGAAGAGTACGGGAAGTCACTTGTATTGAAGTGGTTATATCAAGGTATGTAAGACATACTCTATCTATTCTTTGGCATGAATAATGACCCATGGCACTCTCAAGTAAGCTTCCAACACTGTCCTACGACACATGACATAATAACATCATATGATCTTCGACACTACCAATTGAACTTGTTTTCACTTTTAAGATGTCCGGCTAGTCAAAAAATGTCCACATACTATTGTTGACTCCGAAATGGTTTAATGAGGTATCCATGATTCTCTACTTCATCTTCATGATATTGATTACCTATTTACATGTTTTTCCTATTGAGGTATCATGGTTTCAAGTTCCATAAAGTGTGACCACAAAGTAACCAATCTCAAAGATTAATTGAATTAAGAAATGGAATGTCTGTATTTTAAATTGATGATATGATGTATTGTATTAGTACCACTGATCAGTTGGCCATTGTATTATAAAGATTATGTATATATGCTATTCCAGGGGTGGTCCCTGATGTATTGTAATAGTACCACTGATCAGTTGGCCATTGTATGACATATGTTATGTATTGACAAGGATTACGGGAAGTAATGATATGAAAGTAGTGTGCAGGTATCCCATCAGTTCTTTTAAGTGTGGCCTACTCATACTGTTTATTCACTGGTATCTGGTTTCTGTTGATCTTTTGTATCTCATCTTGATACTCACTGCCTTACATACTCAGTACATATTTCCGTACTGACGTCCCTCACGGGGGAACTGCATTCATGCCTGCAGGAACAGGTACTTCAGGTCGTACACCTCCGCAGTAAGAGCCAGGACATTCTGTTGTTAGTGGTGAGCTCCAGTTGTTTTGGGGCATCCCAAGTCATCTCTATATGTACTTTTGTTATTTGCATAAAAGTCTTTTGTGGGCGGGAGTTTGTCCCGACCCCAACTCAGTTGTGTATCTATGTAGAGGCTTTTGTAGACATATTGTACAACCATAGGAGTGTTTGGTTGATAGACGTGATGGCTCTGACGGCCAATTACTGTTCATATATATATTTATGCGTGTCTGTTGGGCTGATACAGGTACTGTTTTCTTCTATTTACAACGAAGTGCTGCCCAAATTTCTAATTTTCATAAGTAATGTGAATGTGAAAGTATAATTTATGAACGGGTTCTCCCGGGCCTCCTCGGCTACGGGTGCCAGTCTGCTCCAATGGGATTTGGGGTATGACAGATTCGAAGTAATGATATGAAAGTAGTGTGCAGGTATCCCATCAGTTCTTTTAAGTGTGGCCTACTCATACTGTTTATTCACTGGTATCTGGTTTCTGTTGATCTTTTGTATCTCATCTTGATACTCACTTCCTTACATACTCAGTACATATTTCCGTACTGACGTCCCTCACGGGGGACCTGCATTCATGTCTGCAGGAACAGGTACTTCAGGTCGTACACCTCCGCAGTAAGAGCCAGGACATTCTGTTGTTAGTGGTGAGCTCCAGTTGTTTTGGGGCATCCCAAGTCGTCATCTGAGGTTGAAGGTCTTTCTGCACCAGGGAAAGATCCAGGTTCTCTAAGATGATCGCTTAGTGAGGGATCAGTGAGAGGAGCTTTGGGGGAGCTTATAGAAGGAGTATCTTTGGCCGGAGATACGGTGCTTAGGACCTGTTCTGTCAGAATGTTGAGCTCTACTCTATCCATCCTAAGTTTGAGATCTCTGATCTCTGTTTTGAGAGTAGAGATTTCTCCCTTGAGGTCTGATATCGATGGTTCAGTAGGTTTGTCAAATCGAGCCATGACCTGTTTCATGCTGAAAGGCTGAACAGTAGGTTTTGGGGATCTCTCTTCTTGAGAGAGCATGAGTTTTTTGAGTTCTAGGAGATATTTACTCCGAGCCTCATCATCTTGGATATGTTCTATAATGTCAAACAAAATTTCTTTAGGATTTTCTGTTATGACATTTATAGATTTCTTGGTGCAAGTACAAAACGTTCCATTGCAAGAACAGTCTTGGCTGGACTGAGATTGGTCAGACTCATAGGCAGCATTGATAAAATCTTCATCACTGAAGTCTTCGCTTGAGGAACTGGTCGAATCGGAAGAGGAGGATTCTTCTTCCATTAGGGAGAATAATTTATCCTTTATATCTTCAGATAGACCCAAAGCGTTGATTTTGTTTTTCTTGCCTGATTTGCAATCATTGGCCCTATGACCAGTCTTACCACAAGTCCAACAGACATCTTTTTTAGAAGATTTCTGTTTGCTCTTCCGGCTGGTTTTGCGAGACGTAGAGTCTTCCTTTTTTGAGGATTTTCTCCTCGATTTCTTATTACTTTTGGAGGATTTCTTCCTATATTTCTTGCTAGGTCTGGAAGAGGTACTAGGAAATCCATAATCTTGACAAAAGGTTCCTAATCCATATTTGGAGGAACTATCATTCTTAAGTTGTTTCTTAAGCTTTATGTCAGTGCAAAGATCAATCCCAACCGTGGTAATAAAACTAATGAGGTCGCCATATGTAAGGGTATCGTAAGGTATTTGACCTTCGAATCTATCCTTAATTTTTGTCCTCACTTTATCTGCAAATAGGGTTGGAAGGCCGCTAATAAATCTTTCTTTCCAGAAGTCTTTATTGCAGTCAGGTCTGATCATAACCTTGACGAGGAAGGTGTCTTTGTACCACCTAAAGTCTGCTAAGTCTTTACACTTAAGATTGTTAAGAATCTCTAGGCTTCTATCTTGAAATAGCTTAGGTTCTCCTATGAAATGTCTAGCTATGTGATATAGTAAGGTGGCACAGACATCTTCTTTTTCTATTTGTTGAAGGGTGTCTTGACCTTGTTCATTCTTTACCACAGTAGTTTCCATGGATGTGGATTCCCAGATAAGACATCGGACGTCTTCTGCGAAATAATTATCCCACCAGTGTTTTAACATTCCAGTAAAACCTGAGGCAATTAAAGTTGCTGCTTGCTTATCTGAAGCTCCCTTCATTTTATAAGCGGTGATTGCCATACCCATTTCGTGGAGTTTGTTGTAGATTTGGTGTTCTGCCAAACCATCAACATTCCATTCAGTTATTCCTCTTCCATCATAATTTGAACTAGAGAGGGTATGATTCTCTTCGAACTGGGTGTCTGGGGGAGAAGGTTTTGTGTAGTAGTTTCTCTTTGTAGAGAAACGTTCACTGGTTATCTTTGAAAGAGAACCTTTCTCGGCTTTACTCCGCCACAGGAGAAAAAATGAAGATCGATTATAAGCTTTCAAAAGCTCATATATGCAACAATGGCATTTGCCTTGTTAATGACTTTGTCATAACTGAAGGTATTACCGAAGATATAATTCTTGGTATACCTTTTGTTAACCAAATCAGACCTTACCTAAGTAATTTCGATGGGATTCGAACCACCATCTTAGATCAAGAGCTTTTCTTCCCTTTATTAAGACCTCTCTCAGAAAAAGAAGGCAACCTTATTAAAGAAAAGACTGCTTTTAAGATAAACAGGCTTTCGTCCCATATTGGCTTTCTAAAGCAGGAAGTTCAACTAAAGCAGATTGAACAAACCCTGAAAACCCAGGAGATGATAGGCAAAATTGTCAATCTCCAAAAGCATTTTGAGAAAGAAATCTATTCTGATCTCCCTAATGCTTTCTGGGAAAGGAAGAAACATGCCATAGAACTTCCCTACATTACAGGATTCAATGAACAGGCCATCCCTACTAAGGCAAGGCCCATTCAAATGAACCAAGAAATGATGGAAGTCTGCAAAACTGAGATTGACCATTTGTTAAAAAATGGCATCATCAGATCCTCTAATTCCCCATGGAGTTGCTCTGCCTTTTACGTAAACAAAAGTGCAGAAAAAGAAAGAGGAACTCCCAGGCTAGTAATAAATTACAAACCTTTAAATGCCGTCCTACAATGGATTAGACATCCGATCCCAAATAAAAGGGACCTCTTGAAAAGAACTTGTAAAGCCAACCTTTACAGTAAGTTTGATATGAAGTCTGGTTTCTGGCAAATCCAGATTGCTGAAAAAGACAAATTCAAGACTGCCTTCAATGTTCCTTTTGGACACTATGAATGGAATGTCTTACCTTTTGGGCTAAAAAATGCCCCTTCTGAATTTCAGAATATTATGAACACAATTTTCAATCCCTACAGTTATATGTTAATTATTTATATTGATGATGTGCTAATCTTTTCTGAAAATATTGATTCGCATTTCAAACATCTTAACACTTTCTTTAAGATTGTCAAGATTAATGGATTAGTCATCAGTGCTGCTAAAATGAAGCTTTTCCAGACTTCCATCAGATTCTTAGGACATGACCTTACCCAAGGTAGTTATAAGCCTATTTGCCGAGCTATAGAGTTTTCTTCAAAATTCCCTAACGAGATTAGTGATAAAACCCAGCTCCAAAGATTTTTGGGAAGTCTAAACTATGTAGCAGACTTCATCCCCAACATTAGACAGGTTTGCGAGCCTCTCTACAAAAGGCTTAAAAAGACACCTGTCCCTTGGAGCATAGAGCAGACCAATGCTGTCATCAAGGTGAAAAGCCTAGTCAAAAGCCTCCCATGCTTAGGAATTCCTAATTCGGATGCTTTTATGGTCGTCGAAACAGATGCTTCTGACATTGGATATGGAGGTATCTTAAAACAACGGGTAGAACCCCAATCCCCTGAACAACTTGTTAGATTCACTTCTGGAGTATGGAACCCAGCCCAAAGAAACTACAGCACGGTTAAAAAAGAAGTTTTATCTATAGTGCTATGTATCACGAAATTTCAGGATGACCTGGTAAACAAAGAATTTTTGTTGAGAGTACACTGCAAGTCTGCTAAAGAAATTTTACAAAAAGATGTAAAAAACTTGGTTTCAAAACAGATATTTGCTAGATGGCAAGCTCTCCTATCTAGTTTTGATTTTCAAATAGATTTTATAAAAGGAGAACATAACTCCCTTCCTGATTTTCTAACTAGAGAATTCTTACAGGGAAGAAATGAGACCAACTACACTGGGTAAAACCCCAGTAGTTGATAAACCAGATCAAACCAAAATGGCAAGACCTTTTGATTCCCCTTCAGCATCAATGAATCCACTGAGGCCATCAGTTCCACAGAGACCGATTTTAAAATCGGAATTCCAGTTACAGAACAGGTATTCTGTCATATCATAAGCCCCAAGGCTTCCTCCTCCCATCCCCACGAAACTAGTGGATTTAAAAACTGGTAAGTCTCTGGAGACTAAACAATCACCGAGTTCATCGGTTCAGTCCAAACAAAGTTATGCTATGAAGGCTCCAGAATCCTTCGCCCAGGCTGTGAATCCTACAGCGTCCAAAGCTGCCATCCAGACTACACCACCTTCCCCAAGAGAAGAGTTCAAGTTTATTACCACACAAGTGATGCCTATCATTGCCTTAGATAAGGACTATGAGGGATATCCATTAGACCAGTTGATCAAACCGGTCTATAATGATAAGAATTTTGTGGACACTGAGAGTCCACTCAAGACAAGAAGGTTCTACGAAGCCATCTTAGTAGATACTGACTCCATCGAGGTGGAACACAATATGAATGATAGAAATCCTGAATACATTGATTATTCTAGGTTTACTATCAAAAGGATATTAACCCCATTCAATTGGTTTGCGGATCACCTCCACACACCAATAGCTTTATCCATGCCTCATCGTCCCCAGACGTATAATTGGTATGACTATAAGTCTGCATAGTTCAATTTTTTATATGTTAGACCAGGACATACCTGGTTTGTTAAATATTGTCCTGCTATGGTAGATGCCATTATTCCTAGGTGGTTCTACGAATGGTGGATATATTTTGGAGGAATCAAAGAAATTCTCCCTTTACAATTTGCTAGCAGATTCCTAGATTTCTGCACAAAAGAAGGATGCACAACCCTCCCAGAGCACATCCAAATGTGTAAATTCTTTATTAAGAAAAGAGTTTCTTATATTATATCTTGGAACTTCGCCAAAGGAGAACAAGATAGAATCAAATATTTGTCCAAAGAGATCAAAGTAAAAGGTTGGACTCCCAAGCCAGTCGCTCCGAGAACACCCGACAAAGGAAAAAAATTGGTTGGGTCATCCAGCAATGCCTCCTTAAGTAAGAAGGCCTTAAAAGAAAAATTGAAGAAGGCTTTACAGGACATGGAAAGCCAAGAAACTACAGACGAAGAAGTACTGCAACTTCTAGAAGAAGCTTCCTCCACAGGAAGCAGTGATAATAATGGCGATATGCTAAATGATACGGGACAAATGGCCATCTTATCTTTTGATGACATTTTTGGAGGCCAACACATAGAGACTCAAGACTTGGTCACCTCGGGAAAACAAGAACATGCATGGAGGACCCGTTTTGAGTGCTACTTAAAGCAATCTCGCATGTGGAAGATTGCTTGGAGAATTTAAGGTTGAGGACTCACGGTTTTGGACCCTAATTAAGGGTATTTTGGACATTACACATGGTGTATTTACACACCATGGCCGCCCCTCTCATTAAGGGCAAAGTGGTCTTTTGTCTTCTTTGTAATACACTATAAATAGGCCCCCTTAGTCTTATTTTCATTGGTTTTCAGATTTTAGAAAGATGAAGAATTGAAAGAAATATTCTCTCTCTCTTTGAGAGTGTAACTCCATTAGTTGTAGGACTTGGAAAAGTCACCCTTAGCATAGGGCTTGGAAAAGCCAATATTGATCTTTGCTTGGAAACGGTAGATCTTGAGGCGAGTTCGTTCCCTTGGTGGTCACCGTAAGAGTGTGGTTTTGATTGTTACATTCATTAGGGGTTTTTGAGTTTAATATACTCTTTAGTTCTTAATCTTGTAATAATCTTGGTCTCACTATCTATCTTTATTTTTTCTTGCAATCGTGTATGTGTTGTTGTAGTGGACTATTTTGGACCTTCGTTGGATCCGAAACTTGTATTGTTGTTGTACATCTTGTTCATCACGTTTTGGTACTGTTTTGGTGTTGAAATACACCCTTGTATCTTGTATTCTTGTTGTTGGTAGCGAATCCGAGAGTGGTCTCCATTTTGGTCCTCAAATCCTTAAGATTAGTGGACTGTTTTGGAGTTGATTTGTGGACTGTTTTGGAGTTGATTTGTGGACTGTTTGAGCCTTTTCTTGTGTCCCTTGTTTTTTCTTGTATCATTTGGTATCAAAGCCATCTTTGATTTTGTTCTAACAAGATCAATCTTGGGCTTGAGACTTGAAAACTACAAAAAAAAAAAAAGTTGAAATCTGAAAATTTCAGAAAATTGCAATCTGTCCATTGTTGTTGTCTTGGCCGAAATTGTGTTCTTGTGGTGTTCTTGGCCGAGATTTGTTCTTGAGTCTAGGTCTAGGAGTATTTTACTTGTCTTGTGTGTTTGTAGTGTTAGTTTTGTTCCTCACTAACACTTTGAGTCGATCCAAACTTGAGCTTGAATTGTTAATATTATTGTTGTGAACAAGTGTGGCCGATTGGATGTTGTTGTTGTTCTAGCCTTGACCGAGTTGAAGGCCTTGTGTTGTGGTGGTGTTGTAGATCTTGAAAGGTTGTTGTTGTATTCTTGTTGTTCATCACACCTTTCACCATTTGTAAAATCGAAAACACAACACAAAGGGGACTTAGTCGATTGTTGTTGCTATCCTTGTGGTCTTAGCCGTGAGATTGTTGACCTTGTTGTGGTGAACTGTTTTGGCCTTGTGGTTTTCATCTTGTTGTTGTTATAAGCTTGGCCACGTGATATTGTTGTTAATTGGTGGATTGAAAACCATTTTTTGTTGAAGTTGTGGTTGTCTTGGCCAAGTGTTGGAGGTATTGTTATTGTGGATTGGAGTTGGCCGTGTGAAAAATTGTTGGTGTTCTTGAGGATTATTGTTGTAGTTCTTGTTGTTGTTGTTGTTGTTCTTGATGTTCATCACCACCTTCATATATTGTTGAAGATAAAGTGAATGCTAAATCCAAAAAGTTGAAGGAAAAAGGTGTATTATTTGTTAGTCTTGAAAGACACTACAACCAACAAAGACCTATCAATCAAGTCTCAACCACTTTCCAACACTTTTCCATGATTTACGGATCCATGTTTTAAGGAGAAGTACAATAAAGTCAAGTCTTGAAAACTTGAAATTGAAAAGGGCTCCAAGACTTGTTTGAATTTCCCCCCCTTAAACAAATTCCACCAAAGTCCAAATTGAAAAAAAATTGGCCAAGACTTGAAATTGGACAACAAAAGTTGTGTGGGACCGAAACCAATACGTGACTGCCATGTCATCACTGCTACTGTTCACGCAACAATTTTGGCTCAAATTTTAGATTCTTAGTTTCATCTTATTGTTTCATTAGTTTCATGTCTTGATTCTAGAATTAATTAACAACTAGTAATCACCTACTTAGTTGTAGATTAATTATTGAATCCGTTTCTTCGTGTCTTCGTTGTTTGTGTGCTTTTCTCATTTTTAACTCGTAGTAACTTCTTTGTTTCAAGTTCGTAAGTAAATTTTATTTTTTTTTGTGTCTTGAGTCGATCAAACAAGAATCTATTCCGGCCGCCAAGTAGAATTGACATCCTATTGACTACCGGAGTATAAGCAACTTTCAATATTCGCCGCTCCAATTGTGAGAATCACAAAGGTGAGAGTATCGAGTGTTGGTGAGGAGCTTTACTACTAATCTTGTTTGTTCATTTTGTAGGTTTAAAGGGTGATATAAGGGGAACATGTCTTCGATAGCCGGGGATTATTGTGACTACAACATGGGAGACTATGATTGTAGTGAAGGGTTTTATGGCTACGAAGTTGAGGGAGATTGCGGAGGCTATGAAAATAGCCATGATCGAGACTTGGGCAGATTTGAAAGTTACTGTTTTAAGGGAGAAGATGAGGTGAATGAAGTGCCTAGTGCTTATGGTAACTTTGGAGATGATGTAGGACCTCGTGATGGATCTTATGATGATGTTGGGGCATGTGAGGAGTCTTACACTTCTTACTCCGAACCTAGATTTGGTGTTAGGTATAACCCTTTTGTTTGCAAAGCTTATGAGAGCTATGATGAGGGTACACGTGAGGAGTATGAAGATCCATATTCTCCACCTTGTAGTACTTCTTATCAAAGTCGATATAGTGTGAATGGTTATACTAGCTCTAGTGGAGGTTGTCCAATGAGAAGAAGAGGATATGCATCTCCAAAACTAAGGGGTACTCGTATGCCTTACAATGTAGATCCAAGAAGGAGTGTACACTCCGGAAAGGTGACTATTTGTGGGATACCGGGCTGCCTTATGGTGTTGAATGATAGGTACTATGGAAACTACATTTTTCCGTCCATGGTTGATTACTTGGGGTTATTGCGAGAACCTTTACTTGTTCCATACTACTTGGGCGAGTTCAAGGTTACCGAGAGGGTAAAAGTTGTCTTCTCCCAATTTGATTACCATGAGGAGGTGTGGTGCGATGTTTGCTCCTTAACCTACGGTCATATGAGCTTGGGTGCCGATTGGTTTGCACGACATCAAGTTCCTAACGTGAAAAATTGGCCTAATATTGTAAGAGACCGATGGGGAAATTGCCTCGAGACGTACATTCTGCCCGGGCCGCAAAAAGAAGTTCCTACCTACTCCAATTCAAATTATTATGAGAGACAAAAGATTGAGAGGAGTAAGGGAGTGAAAGGTGGTAATCCGAGAGTGGAAAAAGGAGAGGTTGTGTTGAGCGAAGTGAGGGGATTACCACCAAACCGTGCTAACATTGGTTGTCCTTCCATTTCTAAGGACATTTGTGTAGGTACCAACATGGCAAGCGAAGGCGAACAATGCCAAAAGGAAGTTGCTGCCCAAGCTTGTGGAGGACCTTCACCTCACGGCAAGGAAGAGTCTACTCAAGATCTTAAAGGTAAAATAGCTAACTCTTACACTTTAGTGCATGTCAATGACAATTGTGTGGCTAGTAAGCCATTGAGTGTGAGTAGTAGCTTACTTATTTATGAGTCTAATGATTCCTTGCCTCTTGTTGATGATGTACATATTGAGAGTTTGGATACACTAGTTGATCCTATTGATGACGAAATTGACTCTTCTTGTAAGATCAATTTATGTCCACCTAGTGTTGAAGCTTATATGTTGAACGGAAGTACATCGTCTTGTGTAATTGGTGTTGATCAACTTGTTTGTGAAAATTGTTCCCCACTTGAGTATGTGTGTGATGTGCTTAATAGGACTCAAGTGAGTGAAGTATTTAAAAATGTTGGTCAACAAAGTGGGGGTGAACCCGAGATCTCTTCTTGGGGTAATCTTGTGTTTGGAACATCCTTGAAACTTGATATTGATCATTTAGAGTGCGAGGAACTTGCTTATTCCAAATCTGTCCGTGAGGTAGATCACACTCTCTTTAGGTGTAATGTCTTGTTTGAAGATGATTTAAACACTTCTAATGAACCTAGTGGTGAAAATGACGGTATAGCTTGCCTTGGAAGCTATAGCCTATATGCTAACCCACTATGGTGTGACAACATTCCTCCTAAAGAGGGAAATCTCTTCTTGGAAGATGAGAGTACTCTTAAGGGTAAGGAATGTGTAGTTGCGGAAGCTACTCCTTCTTCTACTTTGTGTGATTTCTTTGTTGAGAGTACTCATAGTGATTATTGGGAAACTAGTAGTGAGTACACACATGAGAGCACCTTAGTAGAAGTCGATTTGAGTGATACCTTTCTCTACTCTCTATTTGATTTGGATGATATGTATGTTATTGTAGAGAGTATGTCATTTAGTTTAGGTGTAGACCACGGGAAAGGGAAGTGTTGTCGAGACCCGTGTCTATGGCCACTTTTCCCATTTGACCCCGGTGCCAAATTTAGAAATGGTGATGTTGGTGCACCAAACTTGTTTCTTGGTCAACATGACAAGCAAAGTGTTACTTTTGATGTATCCTATAACCAAATCCTTTGCACATCTTTTATTGAGTTTTTAATATTCATTTCAAAGGATTCTTGGTTATATTGCAAATATGTGCAACCTTGGCATGTTGAGATGATTTGTAATGCTAACCCTAACCCTCATGCCATGAGGAATTTGTATTTGTTTGTCCTCTCTTCGGTTTTGCAAGGTTTGGATTCGAGGTCGAATCCTTTTCAAGAAGGGGAGGATGATACGGGACAAATGGCCATCTTATCTTTTGATGACATTTTTGGAGGCCAACACATAGAGACTCAAGACTTGGTCACCTCGGGAAAACAAGAACATGCATGGAGGACCCGTTTTGAGTGCTACTTAAAGCAATCTCGCATGTGGAAGATTGCTTGGAGAATTTAAGGTTGAGGACTCACGGTTTTGGACCCTAATTAAGGGTATTTTGGACATTACACATGGTGTATTTACACACCATGGCCGCCCCTCTCATTAAGGGCAAAGTGGTCTTTTGTCTTCTTTGTAATACACTATAAATAGGCCCCCTTAGTCTTATTTTCATTGGTTTTCAGATTTTAGAAAGATGAAGAATTGAAAGAAATATTCTCTCTCTCTTTGAGAGTGTAACTCCATTAGTTGTAGGACTTGGAAAAGTCACCCTTAGCATAGGGCTTGGAAAAGCCAATATTGATCTTTGCTTGGAAACGGTAGATCTTGAGGCGAGTTCGTTCCCTTGGTGGTCACCGTAAGAGTGTGGTTTTGATTGTTACATTCATTAGGGGTTTTTGAGTTTAATATACTCTTTAGTTCTTAATCTTGTAATAATCTTGGTCTCACTATCTATCTTTATTTTTTTCTTGCAATCGTGTATGTGTTGTTGTAGTGGACTGTTTTGGACCTTAGTTGGATCCGAAACTTGTATTGTTGTTGTACATCTTGTTCATCACGTTTTGGTACTGTTTTGGTGTTGAAATACACCCTTGTATCTTGTATTCTTGTTGTTGGTAGCGAATCCGAGAGTGGTCTCCATTTTGGTCCTCAAATCCTTAAGATTAGTGGACTGTTTTGGAGTTGATTTGTGGACTGTTTTGGAGTTGATTTGTGGACTGTTTGAGCCTTTTCTTGTGTCCCTTGTTTTTCTTGTATCACTAAATCCCAAGGGAATCGCATTGGCCTACATTGGACCCTTATTGAGAATAGAGAAATGGCTCTTCAATAAAAGATAGAGGTTCAAAGAACTGGAATTATCTTTTCTGAAGAGGCAACCTACTATTCCAAAAAGGAATCTTTAGGACTCACTGCTTTTCTCAAAAGGAAAAGGACCCACTACTTTTCTAAAAGAAAAGGAATCTACAGCTTTTAAAAGCAACTGTCGGTCATCACAGAATGATCTTTACCTTACACGTGTACACTGCAGATGTATTTTACATTTTCCATAGTCTATTTAAAGACTTCATGTAATGTTAGAGAAGGCATCCGAAAATATCATAGATATCTTCCTTGCTAATTCTCTCCCCTTGTATTCCCTAAAATGCTTTCGCTCTAAATAAACGTTGTAAGTTTCTTTCTTTTCAAGCCTTCCGCTTTCAGCTTTTAATTCTTTAAACTCTTGGTCCGTTCTTGGTATCAAAGCCATGTTGGCAATATATGTTCTTAGTATGAGCAGCTAAGCACATATATTGTCTAGAGCATGGGAAACTTATTCTCTATAAGATATTTTCAAAGGTAATCTTTTAATGATTAATCGTATGGTTTAATTAATTTAATGGATATTGTCTTACAATGGGGTTTTTACTAGTATGGGGTATTCGCTTTCTCTTAGTGATTGAAGTGTCCGGTTAATATCCGGTTTAGACGTTGGTCAGCCTGAAAAGTGGTCATAAGCTAAGGGATGCGTTCGACCTGGTTGGTGGTCCCGTCACTAAGATACTTCTAAGAGATAGCTGTTGTAAAAGCCATTAAGACCTGTTAGATCCCGTAAGACTCTTATGCATTAGTTTAATTATCCTTTACGTTTTATCATTCTGGATTATTTGATGAAATTATCTTGTGTGTAATAATTGTTTCCCTTTCAGTCTCTAGACAATTATTTTTAAAATAGAGAAAAATCAGCATGTTAAAAATACTGTTAATATGTCTTCCCAAGCAACTCAGATTGCTACTATTGAAAACAATCTTCAAAACTGGAGTATTCCAGAAGAATCTTTTAAAACTATCTACCAACTTGGCAGGTTTAGTTTTATTAAGAATCACAATATTAAAACTTCCGAGTCAACTGTTGCTATTAATAATTCTTTAGAAATTATTCAACTGTTGAATGAGCATGATATAAATCGTTTTAAAAACCAGTTTAATTATTTACATGTAGGCCTTGTGCAGGTAGCAATTAAGCCTCTATTTAGACAGGGTCTAGACATCCCCGTTTGTGCCATCCTTAGAGATGCACGCCTCCTAAATTTTGATGACTCTCTTTTAGGAGTAATACAAAGTAACCTCGCCGATGGCCCGGTATACTTTAACTGTTACCCAAATTTCTCTGTAGATATAAATGATCCTAACATCATGGATGTGTTGACGCTAAATGTCAAAACAAAGAACATGAATAGTAAGGACAATACAAGAGAAATAGCAATAATATACCGTGTATATTATCGGCTAATGGGTACAACTTTAGCCCCAAAGGCTAGAATCACCAGCCCTAGAGGGGTTACAACCCTCATGGAGGCAAACAGAGCTAAAGCCAATATCTTTGTCCCTAAAGCTCTTGTTTGGGATGAAATCTTGCACCAAAATGATTGGCATTTTGATGCCATCACTCAACCTCTCCCCACTTACCCGGAGAAATCCCAAATAGAAAGGGTAATCCAACACCCAGATGGGTCTATAGACCTAAAATTTTTGGGATATGAAGCACCTAGAGCTTCTTCTTTCAGAGGGTCTGCCTCACACAGACCGTCTACCTCAAAACCGCCGGGAGGGAGTGAGGAAAATGACAATGACAAGGGAAAGATCAGAGGAGTTGATTTCTCAGGACCTATTCCCAAAGTCTATTACCAACAACATACTCGGGTTAACGAACCCGAAAACCTCTATGACCCAGGCAGCCCCACAGCCTCAGACATGGAGCCCCCTCCTAATTCTTCTAGCCAAAGGATTAGGACTGACCCAGGATTAAATGTCATCAAAACAGATGAAGAATTTAACCCTGACCTCAAAGCCCTCGAGGTACTTTGGTACCGCCCCAAAGATGCTTTGAAAAGAAAATGGTATACAAGTACCTACTCTAAGGAAAAGCAAAGAGAGTTCGGAAGACTCTGGATTGCTGATATGAAAAGACTTCAATGTGATATCGAATTCTTTAAATGGTTTGAGTGTACCCGGAGGATGGAAAATCAAAACGAATCCCTCCAGGTTATCATTAACAAATGGTACACTCAGAGTAACAAGGTAGTTGAATCTGTTACTCCCCCTCTTGAAGGAATAAAAATTCCCCACTCTAACGAAATCTTAAGTGCTTCCCCTTTCAAGAAGAAGCATGACAGACCTTCAATGGCTCCTTGTAACAAGGACCTTGACAGGATAGTTGAACAAGACAACTATACAAATCAGGTTCTCCATACCATCTCCCAACAAATAGGAGATGCTAAGGATTCTAAAGCACCTTTTTATTCTCCTTCGAAGAATACTCCTAGTACTAGCTTTACCATCAACCCTGTCTTCAAGATTCCTGAATTTCAGAAAGAAAAATTCCCTACACTTAGCGACGACTTCCAAGTCTCAGCTAAGATTCTTGACCAAATAAATGAGAAACTTTCTAAGTTTAAAATCTCAGGAAAGGAGGTACCTGCTCCTGCTTCTAGTAAAAGTAACCCTGAAACCTCCAGATAACTCAGGAGGTACCCTGCTCCTACTTCTAGTAAAGGATTATGAGTATTGTCTTGATGTTGGAAGATAACTAGAAACATAGTTATGAATTGTTGTGTATAAATTGTTAGTAGTAAATTATGGAAGTTGCTGTGTTGGATTATGGAGGATGAATTGTGGTGATATATCATTATATTAGTGGTTATGTATGCCTAGTGATCATGTTGCTATTGGATGGTGATTAAGAAGGGAAATAAAGGCTAAGAGTGATGTTGAGGGATATTTCATGAAAATACAGGATAGGTGAATGTAATAAGAGTATAAGAGGATGTATGTAGTACTCTTATTGATGAGCTAAAGGATTACTTCCTAGACATTATTTGGTGAAGTTAATACCTAAATGGTAAGGTTTGGTTGCTAATACTAGTTTGCCACAAATGACTTATTGTAGATAAGTGTTCGAAGAGTACGGGAAGTCACTTGTATTGAAGTGGTTATATCAAGGTATGTAAGACATACTCTATCTATTCTTTGGCATGAATAATGACCCATGGCACTCTCAAGTAAGCTTCCAACACTGTCCTATGACACATGACATAATAACATCATATGATCTTCGACACTACCAATTGAACTTGTTTTCACTTTTAAGATGTCCGGCTAGTCAAAAAATGTCCACATACTATTGTTGACTCCGAAATGGTTTAATGAGGTATCCATGATTCTCTACTTCATCTTCATGATATTGATTACCTATTTACATGTTTTTCCTATTGAGGTATCATGGTTTCAAGTTCCATAAAGTGTGACCACAAAGTAACCAATCTCAAAGATTAATTGAATTAAGAAATGGAATGTCTGTATTTTAAATTGATGATATGATGTATTGTATTAGTACCACTGATCAGTTGGCCATTGTATTATAAAGATTATGTATATATGCTATTCCAGGGGTGGTCCCTGATGTATTGTAATAGTACCACTGATCAGTTGGCCATTGTATGACATATGTTATGTATTGACAAGGATTACGGGAAGTAATGATATGAAAGTAGTGTGCAGGTATCCCATCAGTTCTTTTAAGTGTGGCCTACTCATACTGTTTATTCACTGGTATCTGGTTTCTGTTGATCTTTTGTATCTCATCTTGATACTCACTGCCTTACATACTCAGTACATATTTCCGTACTGACGTCCCTCACGGGGGAACTGCATTCATGCCTGCAGGAACAGGTACTTCAGGTCGTACACCTCCGCAGTAAGAGCCAGGACATTCTGTTGTTAGTGGTGAGCTCCAGTTGTTTTGGGGCATCCCAAGTCGTCTCTATATGTACTTTTGTTATTTGCATAAAAGTCTTTTGTGGGCGGGAGTTTGTCCCGACCCCAACTCAGTTGTGTATCTATGTAGAGGCTTTTGTAGACATATTGTACAACCATAGGAGTGTTTGGTTGATAGACGTGATGGCTCTGACGGCCAATTACTGTTCATATATATATTTATGCGTGTCTGCTGGGCTGATACAGGTACTGTTTTCTACTATTTACAACGAAGTGCTGCCCAAATTTCTAATTTTCATAAGTAATGTGAATGTGAAAGTATAATTTATGAACGGGTTCTCCCGGGCCTCCTCGGCTACGGGTGCCAGTCTGCTCCAATGGGATTTGGGGTATGACAGATTCGAAGTAATGATATGAAAGTAGTGTGCAGGTATCCCATCAGTTCTTTTAAGTGTGGCCTACTCATACTGTTTATTCACTGGTATCTGGTTTCTGTTGATCTTTTGTATCTCATCTTGATACTCACTGCCTTACATACTCAGTACATATTTCCGTACTGACGTCCCTCACGGGGGACCTGCATTCATGCCTGCAGGAACAGGTACTTCAGGTCGTACACCTCCGCAGTAAGAGCCAGGACATTCTGTTGTTAGTGGTGAGCTCCAGTTGTTTTGGGGCATCCCAAGTCGTCTCTATATGTACTTTTGTTATTTGCATAAAAGTCTTTTGTGGGCGGGAGTTTGTCCCGACCCCAACTCAGTTGTGTATCTATGTAAAGGCTTTTGTAGACATATTGTACAACCATAGGAGTGTTTGGTTGATAGACGTGATGGCTCTGACGGCCAATTACTGTTCATATATATATTTATGCGTGTCTGCTGGGCTGATACAGGTACTGTTTTCTTCTATTTACAACGAAGTGCTGCCCAAATTTCTAATTTTCATAAGTAATGTGAATGTGAAAGTATAAGTTATGAACGGGTTCTCCCGGGCCTCCTTGGCTACGGGTGCCAGTCTGCTCCAATGGGATTTGGGGTATGACAGAAGTGGTATCAGAGAAGTTCGTCCTAGTGAGTCTACAAAGCCGTGTCTACGTAGAATCTCGTTTATCGGCGTGTTGTGCACCACATCTATAAACAGGAGGCTATTGGACATTTAGGGATTGTTTCCACTCTTCATTTCTTAGATCGTGCAATAGATCCCATATTAGAGATAAAGTCATAATCAATAGCTTAATCCAATTGTTTCTTTTTTATTTATTATAGTGACGATGCCGGTTACAAGGAGAAAGAATAAGTGGAAGCGAGTAGATGCAGTTGCCGGAGAAGGTACTAGTAAGTCACCACCGGCACAAACTGAGCAAAGTGAGTCTCAAGCTGAGCATATATCAGGTGCTTCTTCTCCTCCGGAAGGGCCGTCTATTAATGCTGTTGATCGAGATTTGAGGGATGCAGTACAACTTCTGACGCGTATAGTTGCCGGTCAAGTTCAAGGGCAAGCTATTCCTACCACGGGTTCTAGTGGTATGGATAGAGCAGCTAGCCTTCGGACTCAAGATTTTCTGAAACTGGATCCTCCTACTTTTACCGGATCAGATATTAATGAAGACCCGCAGGACTTTGTCGATCAGACCCAAAGGGCTCTAGATGTTATGCATGTATCTGGTAAAGAGATGGTTGAGCTAGCAGCATATAGACTGAAAGGAGAGGCTATATTGTGGTACGAGGATTGGAAACGATCTAGGGGTATTGATGCACCTCCAACTACGTGGGGAGAGTTCAAAAATGCATTTATTGATCATTATCTTCTATTTGAGACTCGTCAGGCCCGTGCAGATCAATTCTTAAATCTTTGTCAGGGTAATATGAGTGTAAGAGAGTATAGTCTTCGATTTAACTCCTTGTCTCGATATGCTTCTAATGTGGTAGCTACTATGGACGACAGAGTTCATCACTATGTGAATAGATTGGAACCATACTTGGTTAGAGATTGTACCATTGCTGCTTTGCACAAGGACATGGATATAGCGAGGATACAAGCTTTCGCTCAGAAGATGGAAGATCAGAGGCAAAGAAGAAGAACCCAGGAATCAGAAAAAGGATATTCTAAGCGGCCCAGAGCTATAGGGCAGTTTGTGGCATCTCAGGGAGGTTTTAGGCCTTCGTTCTCTCATAGATTGCCTAGCCCGTTATCTTCTTATCCTGCAATTAGTGCTCCACCGCAATTTCAAAGGTTCAGAGGTAATCAGTTTGGGCAAAGCAGTGAAAATCAGAGTTCGCGAACAGTGGGGTATCAAGGGCAAGGGAGTATGAGTCAATTGAGACCTCCACGACACCCGTGCCCCATTTGTAGAAAATTTCACTTTGGCGAATGTCGTCTTGGGACAAACAATTGCTTTTGGTGTGGTAAGCCGGGGCATATGGCTAGAGATTGCCCACGCAGGACCACAGGTAGTATAACACGACCTACCGGATCAGCTGTTGCGTCATCTTCGGTGCCTCCTTTGAGTAGGGGTGCACAACCTATGGGTCACGGTAGAGGTGATAGAGGAGCAACTAGTGCTAGCGGAGCTCAGAACCGTGTGTATGCCCTAGCAGATCGGCAGAATTTAGAGGCTTCTCCAGACGTAGTTACAGGTACGTTGTCCATCTTTGCATTTGATGTGTATGCCTTAATTGATCCTGGTTCTACATTATCGTATGCTACTCCTTTGGTTGCGGGAAGGTTCGGAAGAACACCCGAATTATTAGCCAAGCCATTTGAGGTATCAACGCCAGTGGGGGAATCTCTTATAGCTAGGAATATTTATCGAAATTGTGTTGTAAATATTTGTGGTCGTGATACGATGGCCGATCTTGTTGAGTTAGAAATGGCAGATTTTGATGTTATTATGGGCATGGATTGGTTAGCGTCTTGTTATGCTACAGTAGATTGCTGTTCTAAGAAGGTATATTTCCATTTCCCAAATGAGGCAGTCCTTGAATGGAAGGGTAATGTTGGCGCGCCGAGAGGTAGATTTATTTCTTACTTTAAGGCAAGAAAAATGATTTCCAAAGGGTACATATACCATCTGGTTAGAGTAAGGGATACAGAGGCAGAGCCGCCAACTTTTCAGACCATTCCGGTTGTGAATGAATTTCCTGATGTATTTCCTGAAGAACTACCAGGTTTACCTCCTGAACGAGAAGTGGAGTTTGGTATTGATTTGTTGCCAGACACACAGCCAATCTCAATTCCTCCTTATAGAATGGCACCAGCAGAGTTGCGAGAATTGAAAGAGCAACTGAAAGACTTGCTAGAGAAGGGATTCATCAGGCCTAGTATGTCCCCTTAGGGAGCACCAGTATTGTTTGTGCGTAAGAAAGATGGTTCGCTGAGGATGTGTATTGACTATCGGCAATTGAATAAGGTGACTATCAAGAATAAATACCCCTTTCCCCGAATTGATGATTTATTTGACCAGTTGCAGGGTGCCCAGTATTTTTCCAAGATTGACTTGAGATCAGGCTATCATCAAGTGAGAGTCAAGGATAAAGATATACCCAAGACAGCTTTCCGAACACGGTATGGTCATTATGAATTCCTGGTTATGTCATTCGGACTGACAAATGCACCCGCAGTTTTTATGGATCTGATGAATAGGCTGTTTAAGCCGTTTCTAGATGTGTTCGTGATAGTTTTCATAGATGATATTCTGGTCTACTCTAGATCAGAAGAGGACCATGTTAATCACTTAAGGCAGGCGTTGCAGATTCTTCGTGATCGTAAGCTGTATGCGAAGTTTTCTAAATGTGAGTTTTGGCTCAAGTCAGTGGCATTTTTGGGCCATATTGTATCTAGTGAAGGCATAAAAGTTGACACTCAGAAGATTGAGGCTGTGAAGAATTGGCCAAGACCCACGATGCCTACGGAGATTCGTAGTTTGCTCGGGTTGGCAGGTTATTATAGAAGGTTTGTTGAAGGTTTTTCTTCTATTTCTGCACCTTTGACTAAGTTGACACATAAAGCCTCCAAGTTTCAATGGAATGATGCCTGTGAAAAGAGTTTCCAGGATCTGAAGAGCAAGTTGACTTCTACACCGGTATTGGTACTTCCTGAAGGCACAAAAGGGTACGCGGTGTACTGTGATGCTTCGAGAATTGGCTTAGGATGCGTATTAATGCAACATGGTAGAGTTATACCTATGGCTCTAGACAGTTGCGACCTCATGAGAGGAATTATCCCACGCATGATCTTGAGCTAGCTGCAGTTGTATTTGCTTTGAAGATATGGCGCCACTACTTATATGGGGTTCATGTTGACATATATACCGATCATAAGAGCCTGCAATATATCTTCAGTCAGAAAGATCTAAACTTGAGGCAGCGGAGATGGCTTGAATTGTTGAAAGATTATGATGTTGATATCTTGTATCATCCAGGGAAAGCGAATGTGGTAGCGGATGCACTGAGTCGTAAGTCTAAAATGGCATCTATAGAAAAGCAGGGGATGATTAAGGATCTTCACCAACTAGCTAATTTGGGAGTTCGACTTCTCGAAACTCCAGATGAAGAGGTTATTGTACGTAATGCAGCGGAATCTTCATTGATAGCTGAAGTGAAAGAGAAGCAGTATGCAGATCCAATTTTATTGCAGCTTAAGGAGGATGTGCAGAGTGGCACGACAAAGGCATTTGAGCTTACGCGAGAAGGAGTGCTTCAGTGTCAGAATCGTTTATGTGTACCTGATGTAGTTGAGCTAAGAAAGAGAATTATGACAGAAGCACATTGTTCAAGGTATTCCATCCATCCAGGGTCGACTAAGTGTATCAAGATTTGAAAGCAATATATTGGTGGAATGACATGAAGAAGAATATTGCCGAATTTGTAGCTGAATGTCTGAATTGTCAAAGAGTCAAAGTAGAACACCAGAAACCCGGTGGTTACATGCAATGTATAGATCTTCCAGTCTGGAAGTGGGACAAGATCAATATGGATTTCATCACGGGTTTGCCTCGTACATATCGGAAGTTTGATTCCATATGGGTGATCATTGATAGGCTTACCAAATCTGCGCACTTCTTACCAGTTAAGACAACTTATACGGCGGAAGAGTATGCGAAGTTGTATATTAAGGAGATCGTTCGGTTACATGGAGTTCCAATTTCCATTATATCCGATCGAGGAGCCCAATTTACCGCGAATTTCTGGAAGTCTTTTCAAAGGAGTTTGGGGACACAAGTAAATCTAAGTACGGCTTTTCATCCTCAAACGGACGGACAAGCGAAACGTACCATCCAGACACTTGAAGATATGCTACGAGCATGTGTATTAGATTTCAAAGGCAACTGGGATGATCACCTACCTCTTATCGAGTTTACCTACAATAATAGCTATCATTCAAGTATCAAAATGGCACCATATGAAGCATTGTATGGAAGAAAGTGTAGATCGCCAATAGGATGGTTTGAAGCAGGTGATGCGGTCTTATTTGGACCGGATCTTGTTTATCAAGCAATGGAGAAGGTTAAAGTGATCCAACAACGGCTTGCAACAGCTCAAAGTCGACACAAATCTTATGCGGATGTTAGAAGAAGAGGACTTGAGTTTTCTATCGACGATTGGGTATTCTTGAAAGTATCACCAATGAAAGGAGTGATGAGGTTTGGCAAGAAAGGAAAGTTAAGTCCACGATACATAGGTCCGTATAAGATCATTCAAAGATTTGGACAAGTTGCTTATGAGTTAGAGCTACCTCAAGAGCTCTCAGCAGTTCATCCCGTATTTCATGTTTCGATGCTTCGCAAGTACATCGGAGATCCATCGCACATCACTACTACGGAAGATGTACAAATTACAAAAGATCTCACTTTTGAAGAAATGCCTATTGCTATTCTTGATCGCCAAATTAAAAAGATAAGGAATAAAGAGATAGCATCGGTAAAAGTACTTTGGAGGAATCAACAAGTTGAGGAGATCACATGGGAAGCCGAGGAAGCGATGAAGATTAAGTACCCTTACCTATTCAACGATGAGGAGGAAGTTCATGAGACGGAAGAAGAACAATAACAAGTAAGTGTTTGTTTTTATGCAAGGATGCTATGATGATGAATATGTTAATTGTAAGCTTGGAAATGTCTTAATTGAGTAACTATGCTAACATTCGAGGACGAATGTTCTTAAGGGGAGGATAATGTAACACCCCGTAAATTTTTTCGTACACTTATCGCGATTATATGGAGTCCTAAAGACTTGCGTATGGGTTAAATTAAGTTTAGGGTGTTCTTAAGTATCCCGTCGATAGTTTTATGTGTAGGTATTGGAATAAGCTTTCCAACGATATAAAGTTTGCCCAAAACAGAGGAGTATTTCATATAAGCGAGCACATTCGAAATTTCAAAACGGTGGCCGGGAAGCCTGTGAACAGTGATTCTGCAGGAAAATTTCTGCAGCTAGGCACTCCAACTTGAGACGATCATAACTCCTTGTACAAAAAGAACTGTGTGAGATGCTATATATAGACGAAAAGCTCCGAGAGTCTTCTTTCTAATGCAATTGGTTTCATCCAAATCCAACATCGGAGTAAGGAGTTATACTCGTTTTACTTCAGCCTCTCAAAACAGTTCTTAAGGGTCAACTTCAAACGATCATAACTCCTTGTACAGGACGAACTGGGTGGCCTACTTTATATGAAATGAAATCCCTTTGAGTTATATATCCAACGATACCAATTTCACCCAAATCCGATATCGGAGAAAAGAGTTATGATCGATTTACTTTAGCCTGTCAAAACTGTCCACTGGGGACAGATTCGGGATTTATTTCAATTTTTAGGGCACAATGGTCATTTTCTATTACCTTTGGACGAAAATTGGTCTTAAAAACCTGCACTTAGCCTCAATTTTATCAGATTTTATCCAAATTTTAGGAAAGGTGAAAACCCTAGCCAATTTCAACCTCAAATATTTTGTGATTCAACTGTAGAAAATTCAAATTGGTTCCGTAGTTGTGTTCACCATCTCGGAAGCTTCAAGAAGCACCCCATGGTTATGTAAGGAGGATCCTAGATACAAGAGTTCATTGTTAAGGTATGAATATTGTTTATTCTTGATTCTTATCCATGAATAAGTATTGATAAAGGATTATGAGTATTGTCTTGATGTTGGAAGATAACTAGAAACATAGTTATGAATTGTTGTGTATAAATTGTTAGTAGTAAATTATGGAAGTTGCTGTGTTGGATTATGGAGGATGAATTGTGGTGATATATCATTATATTAGTGGTTATGTATGCCTAGTGATCATGTTGCTATTGGATGGTGATTAAGAAGGGAAATAAAGGCTAAGAGTGATGTTGAGGGATATTTCATGAAAATACAGGATAGGTGAATGTAATAAGAGTATAAGAGGATGTATGTAGTACTCTTATTGATGAGCTAAAGGATTACTTCCTAGACATTATTTGGTGAAGTTAATACCTAAATGGTAAGGTTTGGTTGCTAATACTAGTTTGCCACAAATGACTTATTGTAGATAAGTGTTCGAAGAGTACGGGAAGTCACTTGTATTGAAGTGGTTATATCAAGGTATGTAAGACATACTCTATCTATTCTTTGGCATGAATAATGACCCATGGCACTCTCAAGTAAGCTTCCAACACTGTCCTACGACACATGACATAATAACATCATATGATCTTCGACACTACCAATTGAACTTGTTTTCACTTTTAAGATGTCCGACTAGTCAAAAAATGTCCACATACTATTGTTGACTCCGAAATGGTTTAATGAGGTATCCATGATTCTCTACTTCATCTTCATGATATTGATTACCTATTTACATGTTTTTCCTATTGAGGTATCATGGTTTCAAGTTCCATAAAGTGTGACCACAAAGTAACCAATCTCAAAGATTAATTGAATTAAGAAATGGAATGTCTGTATTTTAAATTGATGATATGATGTATTGTATTAGTACCACTGATCAGTTGGCCATTGTATTATAAAGATTATGTATATATGCTATTCCAGGGGTGGTCCCTGATGTATTGTAATAGTACCACTGATCAGTTGGCCATTGTATGACATATGTTATGTATTGACAAGGATTACGGGAAGTAATGATATGAAAGTAGTGTGCAGGTATCCCATCAGTTCTTTTAAGTGTGGCCTACTCATACTGTTTATTCACTGGTATCTGGTTTCTGTTGATCTTTTGTATCTCATCTTGATACTCACTGCCTTACATACTCAGTACATATTTCCGTACTGACGTCCCTCACGGGGGACCTGCATTCATGCCTGCAGGAACAGGTACTTCAGGTCGTACACCTCCGCAGTAAGAGCCAGGACATTCTGTTGTTAGTGGTGAGCTCCAGTTGTTTTGGGGCATCCCAAGTCGTCTCTATATGTACTTTTGTTATTTGCATAAAAGTCTTTTGTGGGCGGGAGTTTGTCCCGACCCCAACTCAGTTGTGTGTCTATGTAGAGGCTTTTGTAGACATATTGTACAACCATAGGAGTGTTTGGTTGATAGACGTGATGGCTCTGACGGCCAATTACTGTTCATATATATATTTATGCGTGTCTGCTGGGCTGATACAGGTACTGTTTTCTTCTATTTACAACGAAGTGCTGCCCAAATTTCTAATTTTCATAAGTAATGTGAATGTGAAAGTATAAGTTATGAACGGGTTCTCCCGGGCCTCCTCGGCTACGGGTGCCAGTCTGCTCCAATGGGATTTGGGGTATGACAAAAGCCTCACTTCACTCACACTCAACCTCACCTCACACTTGGCTTCACAAGTGTTGGAGAACCGGCAATACTTGGCAAGTTACTTGAGAGGTGAGAAGCTTTGAATTGGAATGGATCTTCGTTTGAAATGACTCAAAATAAGTGATGCAGGAACTTGAACCAACAACTACTACAATTTAAAAATGAGAAAAGCACACAAAAATCAAAGATGCGAAACAAACAGACTCTAATCTAATTATCAAACTAGTAGGTAATTACTAGCTTACGAATTACGGATAGAATTGACTTATAAGAAGCTAGAATCAAGAACTAGAAACTACAAAATCTAATTTAGAACTCAATTTGGTTGTTCATAAAAGTGATGACATGGCATCTTGTGGTTGGACGTCACTTTTCGGATTTTCAATTTTCCTCAAAACCTTGTTTCGACCAAATACACTTAAGAGAAGAAGAAATTTCGTTTGGGAGGGAAAAATTGAAGGTTTGGATCCCTTTTGGAGCTTCAAATGAATTCAAAATAGATTGGTCCCCCGCCTAATAAATACAATTGTACTTGATTATTCCCTTTGTCTCTTCTTTCTTTTGGATGAGAATAAATATGCCAAGGAATATTCTTTCAAAAACACAAAGTACACTCTCTTTCTTCCCTTTTTTTGGATCAAACACACTCTTTGAATATTCTTCCTTAGCAAGACTTGATGAACATGGAAGAACAAGATGAATATTTAAGAGTTGACCAAAGTTTGACCCTTAACCAAATGAACTCCAAATCTGATTTTTTTTGTAGATCTAGGTTCCTTAGGCCAATGTGAGCTCAAATAACAATAAATCACAACCAACCAACGTCCACAACACAAAAACCACATGGATCTAGCTTCTTGAAGCTTCAAAACGCCATAACCATGGTGGATCTAGTTCTAAATCAACCAAACTTCACTCTAAAAGTAGATCTAAACTTCCTAGGTGCTAGAGAACAAGAATATAGCACTTGAAACCAACAAAACAACACAAAAACATGTAGATCTAAGATCTAAAATTCTGTCAAAACACAAAAACGTGAAACATCTATTTTTTTTATTTTACTTTGACCCTTTTTTGATGAGATTTTCTATATAAGAACACTAAAACCAAGATTTAGGGATGTTGGAACAACCCTAAACAAGGCTTTGATACCAAATGATAGCCTAACACTCAGAAATCATGAAATTTGGGGTTCAAAAAACATTTTCCAGCAAACACAACTAAAGAAAACAACACACAAAGAAAGGGGGAGAAGGTGAAGATTGCATAAGATGAAAAGATAGTAAAGTGAGCCTTACTTCCACAAGTGAATAACACTAGAAGGTGTATCAAACCTTCAAACACACATCACCATGTAATTTCAAACCACTCTCTTAGGTGACCCAAAGGAAACACTCTTCCCCAAGCACACCTTTCTTGCCAATTATCCAAGACAAATGAAAACCCTAACTTTCAAGTGTTCAAGGACCAATTTTCAGATTCTACTCTCTCTACAAAGCTAAAACTACAATATAGAAGTAGGTTCAATGTCCAATTTCATCAAAGTCTAATGAAAATACAAGCTAAAGGGTGTATTTATACTATTACATGCCAAAGGACAAAAATGCCCTTAATGAGGACTTAAAAGGAGGCGCCTATAGAGTGCTCTTTTGGAGTGTAAAAAGTCTTCATTATCCTTACTTTGAGGTGCCTATGGAGTGTATAAATTCCCCTCCTTCCTTCTCTTGACCAAGGCTTCAAAATACTCCAAAAAGTCTTTAATTGCTTGCCGATTTCGAAGCCTTGGCCCTTAGACAATATCTTGTGCTCTTGAGGCTCATTATGCTTGTATCAATGTGACTCTTTGAACATTTTGTGTGGTAAAAGCCTTGCTAGTAGTTTTATTCATAGAGATCATGTGTATGGAAAATGTTGTAAATGATGGCATATGTCTTTTTGAGGTAGGACTTCTAGGCTGTATGATACAAAATCAAACCAACAACACCAAGAGCTTTAAGTAGGCTCGGATTTCAGTCCAACAACACAAGAACAACAAGATAGATAACAATGCTAGTGAATCGAAAAGAGCCCCACACGGCTTCACTAGACTTTATTAAGATAACAAAATCAACAACAACAACAAGATAAAGAAAGATAGATAACTTGACATATAACATTCAAGAAACTAAGAACCCTAACATCAAGAGAGGACCCTAAGTCTAATGAATATAATCACCAAGTTCTTACGAGGACCAAGAGGCACTCAACGACCTCAAAACCCTTGTTTCTAGCCAAAGAGACAACACAAGTATCCCTCTACTTGTGAGATAATAGGGACGGCTTCTAAGAGTGGAAGAGAGAGCCGAAATGTTTAGTGTTTTTAGGTTACAAAATCAGCCTTCAAAAACTAAGGAATAACTCTCTAACATGTTCTATTTATACTACAAACAAAAGGGGTAAAATGACCCATCCGCCCTTGCTTCTTGTGCCAACCTTGAAGAGTAGTTTATTACACATTAAGACCTCTCTTCACACATAAAAACGTTTAGTTCCTTGGTTGGTTCAATCACCAACTCCCACACGGCCATTTGCATGAACAAAGCTTGGAGTTTTTGTAATTCCCGAGCTTGGCTTCGTGTGAAAGGCCGTGTACCTGTGGAGGCTGCCCAAACCGTATCATCCTCTCCATCTTGAGAGGAATTTGACCTCAAATTCAGCATTTGGTCATCTTCAACCGCATCCACGAGGGAGAGATCACCAACGTTGAAAGTGTTGTGCACTTGATATTCCGGTGGAAGGTCAATCTTGTAGGCGTTGTCATTGATTCTCTCAAGTACTTGGAAAGGACCATCACCCCTTGGCAGCAATTTGGACTTCCTTTGAGCTGGAAACCGATCCTTTCGAAGATGCACCCACACCCAATCTCCGGGTTCAAGCACAAGCCTTCTTCTCCCTTTGTTTACCCTTTTTGCAACCTCTTGGTTCTTCTTTTCAAGCTTGATCCGCACCGTCTCATGCATTTTCTTCATTGCCTTGGCTCTTTTATTTCCATCTAAGCTGGTCATGAGATCACTAAACAAAGGAGTGAGATCTAAAGGGGTAAGGGGATTCAGGCCGTAAACACATTCAAAGGGAGTCATTCCCGTGCTCGAATGTATTACCCGGTTGTATGCAAATTCCACCAAGGGTAGGTGATCTTCCCATGAAGTCAGTTTACCTTTAACCATAGAACGTAGCATAGACCCTAAGGTTCTATTTACTACCTCCGTTTGGCCATCGGTTTGTGGGTGGCAAGACATGGAGAAAAGTAACTTCGTTCCAAGCCTACCCCACATGGACTTCCAAAAGAGACTTAGGAACTTGGAGTCCCTATCGCTCACAATAGTCCTCGGTACCCCGTGAAGCTTTACAACATGTTCAACAAATAATGAAGCTACACTACGAGCATCCTCGGTTTTAGCACATGGAATAAAATGAGCCATTTTAGAGAATCTATCAACAATAACAAAAATGCTATCTCGGCCCTTTCTAGTCCTTGGCAGCCCCAAAACAAAATCCATCGAAATGTCCAACCAAGGTCAAAGGGGAGTAGGGAGTGGGGTGTATAATCCTTGAGGTAGGAGACGAGATTTCGCACTCCGGCAGGCCACGCATTGACTACAAATTTTAGTGATGTCTTTGCGCATTTTGGGCCAATAGAAGTTCTCCTCTAAGATTCCGAGGGTCTTGTCTACCCCAAAGTGCCCCATGAGGCCTCCGTCATGGGCCTCCCTCACAAATAATTCCCTCCAAGAACTAGAAGGAACACACAACCTCCTCCCTTTGAACAAATACCCATCGAACCGAGAGTAGGAGGAATGGTCATTCTCCTTAAGCCAACGGTCCCTTCCCCACTCTTCGCATTCCCTAAAAATAGGAGCAAAGGTAGGATCCTCGGGATACAACAACCGCAAGCTCTCAAAACCCATCAATTTCGAAGACAAGGTAGCAACAAGCACATGCTTCCTAGACAAGGCATCGGCAACAACATTTTCCTTTCCCCTTTTGTAATGAATTACATAAGGGAAAGTCTCGATGAACTCAATCCACTTAGCATGACGCCTATTCAACTTGTCTTGGCTCTTAAGGTGTTTCAACGACTCATGATCCGTTCGTATCACAAACTCCTTAGGCCACAAATAATGTTGCCAATTTCCCAAAGTTCTAACAAGGGCGTACAACTCCAAATCATAAGTTGAGTAATTAAGAGTTGCCCCTTTGAGCTTTTCACTGAAATAAGCAACGGGCTTACCTTCTTGCATCAAAACAGCCCCGATGCCAACCCTACTAGCATCACACTCTACTTCAAACATCTTATCAAAATCGGGCAATTGCAATAAAGGCGCCGAGATGAGCGTAGCTTTCAAGGCCTCAAAAGCCCTAGCCTGCTCACCACCCCATTTAAAGGGTCCGTCCTTTCTAATTACCTCGGTCAAGGGGGCTGCTATGGAACTAAATCCTTTGACAAACCTCCTATAAAAGCTTGCCAACCCGTGGAAACTTCGGATTTCTCCAATAGTTTTAGGGGTCGGCCAACTTCGAATAGAGTCTATCTTGGAATCGTCCACTTCCACACCCCTTGAGCTCACGACAAAACCCAAGAATATAACCTTATCAACACCAAAAGAACACTTCTCCATGTTGGCATACAGCTTGATACAAGAAATACAAGGGAAGCACGAAACAACTCCAAAACAGTCCACTAATCTTAAGGATTTGAGGACCAAGATGGAGACCACTCTCGGATTCGCTACCAACAACAAGAATACAAGATACAAGGGTGTATTTCAACACCAAAACAGCTACAAAACGTGATGAACAAGATGTACAACAACAATACAAGTTTCGGATCCAACGAAGGCCCAAAACAGTCCACTACAACAACACATACACGATTGCAAGAAAAATAAAGATAGATAGTGAGACCAAGATTATTACAAGATTAAGAACTAAAGAGTATATTAAACTCAAAAACCCCTAATGAATGTAACAATCAAAACCACACTCTTACGGTGACCACCAAGGGAACGAACTCGCCTCAAGATCTACCGTTTCCAAGCAAAGAACAATGTTAGCTTTTCCAAGCCCTATACTAGAATTACACTAAGTTGGTCTTCTCTCAAGAGAGAGGATTTTAAGAGTCTCAAAATCTCATTTTTTTCATCAACTAAAAACTAAGTGAAAATAAGACTAAGGGGCCTATTTATAGTGTATTACAAAAAAAGACAAAAAAGACCATATTACCCTTAATGAGAGGGGCGGCCTTGGTGTGTTGGAAGACAATATGAATTGTCCAAAATGCCCTTTAGGCTAAGTGACCGAAATGCCCTTAGTAAAGGCACCAAAACCGTGAACCAACAAAGGTGGTCCAAATTCGAGAGTCCTTAAGTCTTCAAGGCTCCAATCAATCTTCCACACGCGAGATTGCTTTAAGTTATGCTCAAAACGGGTCCTCCATGCATGTTCTTGTTTTCTCGAGGTGACCAAGTCTTGAGTCTCTATATGTTGGCCTCCAAAAATGTCATCAAAAGATAAGATGGCCATTTGTCCCGTATCATCCTCCCCTTCTTGAAAAGGATTCGACCTCGAATCCAAACCTTGCAAAAACCGAGAAGAGGACCAACAAATGCAAACTCCTCATGGCATGAGGGTTAGGGTTAGCATAACAAATCATCTCAACATGCCAAGGTTGCACATATTTGCAATATAACCAAGAATCCTTTGAAAGGAATATTAAAAACTTAATAAAAGATGTACAAAGGATTTGGTTATAGGATACATCAAGAGTGCCACCTTGCTTGTCATGTAGACCAAGCAGCAAGTTTGGTGCACCAACATCACCATTCCTAAATTTGGCACCGGGGTCAAATGGGAAAAGTGGCCATAGACATGGGTCTCGACAACACTTCCCTTTCCCGAGATCTACACCTAAACTAAATGACATACTCTCTACAATAACATACATATCATCCAACTCAAATAGAGAGTAGAGAAAGGTGTCACTCAAATCGACTTCTACTAAGGTGCTCTCATGTGTGTACTCACTACTAGTTTCCCAATAATCACCGTGAGTACTCTCAACAATGAAATCACACAAAGTAGAAGAAGAAGTAGCTTCCGCAACTACACATTCCTTACCCTTAAGAGTACTCTCATCTTCCAAGAAGAGATTTCCCTCTTTAGGAGGAATGTTGTCACACCATAGTGGGTTAGCATATAGGCTATAGCTTCCAAGGCAAGCTATACCGTCATTTTCACCACTAGGTTCATTAGGAGTGTTTAAATCATCTTCAAACAAGACATTATTCCTAAAAAGAGTGTGATCTACCTCACGGACAGATTTGGAACAAGAAAGTTCCTCACTCTCTAAATGATCAATATCAAGTTTCAAGGATGTTTCAAACACAATATTACCCCAAGAAGAGCTCTCGGGTTCATTCTCACTTTGTTGACCAACATTTTCAAATATTTCACTCACTTGAGTCCTATTAAGCACATCACACACATACTCAAGTGGTGGGTAATTTTCACACATAAGTTGATCAACACAAATTTCAGAAGATAACGTACTTTCATTCAACATAATGGTTTCAACACTAGGTGGACATAAATCGATCTTACAAGAAGAGTCTATTCGGTCATCAATAGGATCAACTAGTGTATCCACACTCACAACATGTACATCATCATCAAGTGGCAAAGAAACAATACACTCACATATAGGCAAGCTACAACTCACACTCAATGGGCTACTACTAGCCGCACAATTATCATTCACATGTACAAAAGTGTAAGAGTTTGCCATTTTACCTTGAAGTCCTTGAGTAGATTCTTCTTTGTCATGGTGTGAAGGTCCTCCAAAGGTTTGGGCAGCAACTTCCCTTTGGCATTGTTCTTCTTCGCTTGCCATGTTGGTACCTACACAAATGTCCTTAGAAATAGAAGGACAACCAATGTTAGTATAGTTTGGTGGTAATCCCCTCACTTCGCTCAACACAACCTCTCCTTTTTCCACTCTCGGATTACCACCTTTCACTCCCTTACTCCTCTCAATCTTTTGTCTCTCATAATAAGTTGAATTGGAGTAGGTAGGAACTTCTTTTTGCGGCCCGGGCAGAATGTACGTCTCAAGGCAATTTCCCCATCGGTCTCTTATAATATTAGGCCAATTTTGCATATTTGGAACTTTATGTTGTGCAAACCAATCGGCGCCCAAGCTCACATAACCATAGGTTATGGGAAAAACATCACACCACACCTCCTCATGGTAATTAAATTGGGAGAAGACAACTTTTACCCTCTCGGTAACCTTAAACCCGTCCAAGAAGTATGGAACAAGTAAAGGCTCGCAAAATAACCCCAAGTAATCAACCATGGATGGAACAATGTAGTTTCTATAGTACCTATCATTTAACACAACGAGGCAGCCCGGTATCCCACAAATGGTCACCTTTCCGGAGTGTACACTCCTTCTCGGATCAACATTGTAAAGCACATGAGTACCCCTCGGTTTTGGAGATGCATACTCTCTTCTTCTCATTGGAAAACCTACACTATTGCTAGTATAACCATTCACACTATATCGACCTTGATAAGAAGTACTACAAGGTGGAGAATATGAATCTTCACACTCCTCACGTGTACTCTCATCATAGCTCTCATAAGGTTTGCGAACGAAAGGGTTATACCTAACACCAAATCTAGGTTCGGAGTGGGGAGTGCGAGACTCCTCACATGTCCCAACTTCATCATAAGATCCATCACGAGGTCCTACATCATCTCCAAAGTCACCATAAGCACTAGGCACTTCATTCACCTCATTTTCTCCCTCAAAACAGTAACTTTCAAACCTGCCTATGTTTTGATCATGACTATTTTCATAGCCTCCGCAATCTCCCTCAACTTCGTAGCCATAAAAACCCTCACTACAATCATAGTCTCCCATATTGTAGTCACAATAATCCCCGGCTATCGAAGTCATGTTCCCCTTATATCACCCTTTAAACCTACAAAATTCGGCTAACACTTGGTGGGAGTATGTTAAACGATTTGGTAATGAATTAGTTGATGGGCAGCCACCACCTTGGTATCGGTTGAGGTATTTGATGAGACAACGATACCTTCCCGAGAGATATCGTCATGAGTTGCTTGCTAGATTATATGGCTTGCGGCAAGGAGGCAAGAGTGTGATGGCCTATTTTGACGAGTTCCAACAACTCATGTTGAAACTTGATCATCGTGGGGAGCAAATCAGTCACGACATCATCCGGTTCAAGTGTGGGTTGAACAAAGAGATCTCCACTCATTTGACCCTTCACCGGTTTGAAACCATTGACGGTATATTCCAAGCGGCCCTTGAGATTGAAAGGGAACTTAAGGAGAGATCATCCTTCAAGGCAAGGGTACAAACCCCCTCGGGTTGGCCCAAAAACAAGGACCAACCCGCCCCTACGAAGCTGCCCGAGTCCAAAACAGTCCTTAAATTCCCTCCGAAACCGGAGGCTCACAAATATCCCAACCCAAAGGGGTTCCAATGCTTCAAGTGCCAAGGTTGGGTGATACAAGAAACACAAGGAACACAAGAAAAGGCTCAAAACAGTCCACAAATCAACTCCAAAACAGTCCACTAATCTTAAGGATTTGAGGACCAAAATGGAGACCACTCTCGGATTCGCTACCGACAACAAGAATACAAGATACAAGGGTGTATTTCAACACCAAAACAGTACCAAAACGTGATGAACAAGATGTACAACAACAATACAAGTTTCGGATCCAACGAAGGCCCAAAACAGTCCACTACAACAACACATACACGATTGCAAGAAAAATAAAGATAGATAGTGAGACCAAGATTATTACAAGATTAAGAACTAAAGAGTATATTAAACTCAAAAACCCCTAATGAATGTAACAATCAAAACCACACTCTTACGGTGACCACCAAGGGAACGAACTCGCCTCAAGATCTACCGTTTCCAAGCAAAGATCAATATTGGCTTTTCCAAGCCCTATGCTAAGGGTGACTTTTCCAAGTCCTACAACTAATGGAGTTACACTCTCAAAGAGAGAGAGAATATTTCTTTCAATTCTTCATCATCCAAAAACTAAGTGAAAAATAAGACTAAGGGGCCTATTTATAGTGTATTACAAAAAAGACAAAAAGACCATACTACCCTTAATGAGAGGGGCGGCCTTGGTGTGTTGGAAGACAATATGAATTGTCCAAAATGCCCCTTAGGCTAAGTGACCGAAATGCCCTTAGTAAAGGCACCAAAACCGTGAACCAACAAAGGTGGTCCAAAGTCGAGAGTCCTTAAGTCTTCAAGGCTCCAAGCATTCTTCCACACGCGAGATTGCTTTAAGTTATGCTCAAAACGGGTCCTCCATGCATGTTCTTGTTTTCTCGAGGTGACCAAGTCTTGAGTCTCTATGTGTTGGCCTCCAAAAATGTCATCAAAAGATAAGTAGGCCATTTGTCCCGTATCATCCTCCCCTTCTTGAAAAGGATTCGACCTCGAATCCAAACCTTGCAAAAAAAAAAAAACCGAAGAGAGGACAAACAAATACAAATTCCTCATGGCATGAGGGTTAGGGTTAGCATAACAAATCATCTCAACACGCCAAGGTTGCACATATTTGCAATATAACCAAGAATCCTTTGAAAGGAATATTAAAAACTCAATAAAAGATGTACAAAGGATTTGGTTATAGGATACATCAAAAGTAACACTTTGCTTGTCATGTTGACCAAGCAACAAGTTTGGTGCACCAACATCACCATTTCTAAATCTGGCACCGGGGTCAAATGGGAAAAGTGGCCATAGACACGGGTCTCGACAACACTTCCCTTTCCCGTGGTCTACACCTAAACTAAATGACATACTCTCTACAATAACATACATATCATCCAAATCAAATAGAGAGTAGAGAAAGGTATCACTCAAATCGACTTCTACTAAGGTGCTCTCATGTGTGTACTCACTACTAGTTTCCCAATAATCACTATGAGTATTCTCAACAATGAAATCACACAAAGTAGAAGAAGAGGTAGCTTCCGCAACTACACATTCCTTACCCTTAAGAGTACTCTCATCTTCCAAGAAGAGATTTCCCTCTTTAGGAGGAATGTTGTCACACCATAGTGGGTTAGCATATAGGCTATAGCTTCCAAGGTAAGCTATACCGTCATTTTCACCACTAGGTTCATTAGAAGTGTTTAAATCATCTTCAAACAAGACATTACACCTAAAGAGAGTGGGTTCTACCTCACGGACAGATTTGGAATAAGCAAGTTCCTCGCACTCTAATGGATCAATATCAAGTTTCAAGGATGTTTCAAACACAATATTACCCCAAGAAGAGCTCTCGGGTTCATCCTCACCTTGTTGACCAACATTTTCAAATATTTCACTCACTTGAGTCCTATTAAGCACATCACACACATACTCAAGTGGTGGATAGTTTTCACGAACAAGTTGATCAACACCCATTACACAAGACGATGTACTTCCCTTCAACACATAGGCGTCAACACTAGGTGGACATAAATTGATCTCACTAGCGGGGTCTATTTCGTTATCAATAGGATCAACTAGTGTATCCACACTCACAATATGTACGTCATCATCAAGTGGCAAAGAAACAATAGACTCACATATAGGTAAGCTACAACTCACACTCAATGGGCGACTAGCCGCACAATTATCATTCACATGTACAAAAGTGTAAGAGTTAGCCATTTTACCTTGAAGTCCTTGAGTAGATTCTTCTTTGTCATGGTGTGAAGGACCTCCACAAGCTTGGGCAGCAACTTCCCTTTGGCATTGTTCGCCTTCGCTTGCCATGTTGGTACCTACACAAATGTCCTTAGAAATGGAAGGACAACCAATGTTAGCACGGTTTGGTGGCAATCCCCTCACTTCGCTCCACATATCCTCTCCTTTTTCCACTCTCGGATTGCCACCTTGCACTCCCTTACTCCTCTCAATCTTTTGTCTCTCATCATAAACCGGATTGGAGTAGGTAAATATTTCTCTTTGCGGTTTGGGCAGCAAGTATGTTATGAGGCGATTTCCCCATTGGTCTCTTACAATATTAGGCCAATGTTGCACGTTTGGAACTCTATGTTGTGCAAACCAATCGGCACCTAAGCATACATGACCGTATGGCAATGGAAGAATATCGCACCACACCTCCTCATGGTATTCAAATTGGGAGAAGACAACCTTGACCCTCTCGGTAACCTTAAACCCGTCCAAGAAGTATGGAACAAGCAAAGGCTCACGAAACAACCCCAAGTAGCCAACCATGGATGGAACGATGTAGTTTCTATGGTACCTATCATTTAGCTCAATGTGGAAGCCCGGTATCCCACAAATGGTCACCTTTCCGGAGTGTACACTCCTTCTCGGATCAACATTGTAAAACACATGAGTACCCCTCGGTTTTGGAGATGCATACTCTCTTCTTCTCATTGGAAAACCTACACTATTGCTAGTATAACCATTCACACTATATCGACCTTGATAAGAAGTACTACAAGGTGGAGAATATGAATCTTCACACTCCTCACGTGTACCCTCATCATAGCTCTCATAAGTTTTGCGAACAAAAGGGTTATACCTAACACCAAATCTAGGTTCGGAGTAAGAAGTGTACGACTCCTCACATGCCCCAACATCATCACAAGATCCATCACTAGGTCCTACATCATCTCCAAAGTTACCATAAGCACTAGGCACTTCATTCACCTCATTTTCTCCCTTAAAACAGTAACTTTCAAATCTGCCCAATTCTCGATCATGGCTATTTTCATAGCCTCCGCAATCTCCCTCAACTTCGTAGCCATAAAACCCTTCACTACAATCATAGTCTCCCATGTTGTAGTCACAATAATCCCCGGCTATCGAAGACATGTTCCCCTTATATCACCCTTTAAACCTACAAAATGAACAAACAAGATTAGTAGTAAAGCTCCTCACCAACACTCGTATACACTCACCTTTGTGATCCTCACAATTTGGAGCGGCGAATATTGAAAGTTGCTTATACTCCGGTAGTCAATAGGATGTCAATTCTACTTGGCGGCCGGAATAGATTCTTGTTTGATCGACTCAAGACACAAAAAATAAAATTCACTTACGAACTTGAAACAAAGAAGTTACTACGAGTTAAAATGAGAAAAGCACACAAACAACGAAGACACGAAGAAACGGATTCAATAATTAATCTACAACTAAGTAGGTGATTACTAGTTGTTAATTAATTCTAGAATCAAGACATGAAACTAATGAAACAATAAGATGAAACTAAGAATCTAAAATTTTGAGCTCGGAAATATTGCGTGAACAGTAGCAGTGATGACATGGCAGTCACGTATTGGTTTCGGTCCCACACAACTTTTGTTGTCCAATTTCAAGTCTTGGTCAATTTTTCAATTTGGACTTTGGTGGAATTTGTTTAAGGAGGGAAATTCAAACAAGTCTTGGAGCCCTTTTCAATTTCAAGTTTTCAAGACTTGACTTTATTGTACTTCTCCTTAAAACATGGATCCGTAAATCATGGAAAAGTGTTGGAAAGTGGTTGAGACTTGATTGATAGGTCTTTGTTGGTTGTAGTGTCTTTCAAGACTAACAAATAATACACCTTTTTCCTTCAACTTTTTGGATTTAGCATTCACTTTATCTTCAACAATATATGAAGGTGGTGATGAACATCAAGAACAACAACAACAACAACAAGAACTACAACAATAATCTTCAAGAACACCAACAATTTTTCACACGGCCAACTCCAATCCACAATAACAATATCTCCAACACTTGGCCAAGACAACCACAACTTCAACAAAGGGTTTTCAATCTACCAATTAACAACAATATCACGTGGCCAAGCTTATAACAACAACAAGATGAAAACCACAAGGCCAAAACAGTCCACCACAATGGCCAAGCTTATGTTCACAACAACCTTTCAACAAGTTCAAGCTCAAGTTTAGATCTAGACTCAAAGTGTTAGTGGACAAGAAAACTAACACTAGGAACAACAAAACAAACAAGAACACTATTAGATCTAGACATACAACAACAAATCTCGGCCAAGACACAACAAGAACACGATTTTGGCCAAGAACACAAACACGGACAGATTGCTATTTCTGAAATTTTCAGATTTCAGTTTTTTTTTTTTTTTTTTTTTTTTTTTTTTTTTTTTTTTTTGAATTTTCTAACAAGCAAGCCCAAGATTGATCTTGTAGGAACAAGATCTAGCCATGCTCTGATACCAAATGATACAAGAAACACAAGGAACACAAGAAAAGGCTCAAAACAGTCCACAAATCAACTCCAAAACAGTCCACTAATCTTAAGGATTTGAGGACCAAAATGGAGACCACTCTCGGATTCGCTACCAACAACAAGAATACAAGATACAAGGGTGTATTTCAACACCAAAACAGTACCAAAACGTGATGAACAAGATGTACAACAACAATACAAGTTTCGGATCCAACGAAGGCCCAAAACAGTCCACTACAACAACACATACACGATTGCAAGAAAAATAAAGATAGATAGTGAGACCAAGATTATTACAAGATTAAGAACTAAAGAGTATATTAAACTCAAAAACCCCTAATGAATGTAACAATCAAAACCACACTCTTACGGTGACCACCAAGGGAACGAACTCGCCTCAAGATCTACCGTTTCCAAGCAAAGATCAATATTGGCTTTTCCAAGCCCTATGCTAAGGGTGACTTTTCCAAGTCCTACAACTAATGGAGTTACACTCTCAAAGAGAGAGAGAATATTTCTTTCAATTCTTCATCATCCAAAAACTAAGTGAAAAATAAGACTAAGGGGCCTATTTATAGTGTATTACAAAAAAGACAAAAAGACCATACTACCCTTAATGAGAGGGGCGGCCTTGGTGTGTTGGAAGACAATATGAATTGTCCAAAATGCCCCTTAGGCTAAGTGACCGAAATGCCCTTAGTAAAGGCACCAAAACCGTGAACCAACAAAGGTGGTCCAAAGTCGAGAGTACTTAAGTCTTCAAGGCTCCAAGCATTCTTCCACACGCGAGATTGCTTTAAGTTATGCTCAAAACGGGTCCTCCATGCATGTTCTTGTTTTCTCGAGGTGACCAAGTCTTGAGTCTCTATGTGTTGGCCTCCAAAAATGTCATCAAAAGATAAGTAGGCCATTTGTCCCGTATCATTGGGGGCATAAGGCCAATGAATGTCCGAACCGGCGCAATGTGATCCTACGAGAAGGGAAAGTGTACTACCTTGGTGAGGAGGTGGTTTCCGAAAGGGGGGAGGATGAGGCCGAGCCTCAAGATGGAGAGGGAGCTGAAAATGGGCCGAATGATGATGAATTAGATGGTAGTGAAGATGTCTATCCACAAGAAGGGGAGTGTGTGGTTCCAAACTTTGTGGTTAGACGTGTCATGATTAGTAAGGCGATAGATGACCCGAGTCAAAGGGAGAATCTATTCCATACTAAGTGTCTTTTAAAGGGGAGTGTGTGCACCTTGGTGATTGATAGTGGTAGTTGTACAAATGTTGCGAGCCATGCTATGGTAAATTTCTTGAAGCTACCAACTACACTACATACTAGTCCTTACAAGCTACAATGGTTGAACGATTGTGGTGAATTAAAGGTCACAAGGCAATGTGTGATTCGGTTTAAGGTGGGAAACTACCACGATGAAGTGCTTTGTGACGTGATCCCAATGCAAGCATGTCACTTGTTGTTAGGTAGACCATGGCAATATGATAGGTCTACTAAACACGATGGGAGGTCCAACCGGTATACGCTTGAGAAGGATGGCCGAAAGGTCACATTTCATCCTCTTTCACCCTCCCAAGTAAATGAGTGGCATCAAAAGATGAGAGAGTTGAAGGGAAAGGGGAAGGAATCCAGAAAGGGAGAAAAGGGGGGGAATGCCATAGGTGAGGAAGTAGGGACATCCGAGGCTGTCCCAATGACAAGGGAGATGGAAAACATAGTGATGTTGGCTAGGAGGAAAGAACTCTTCGTGGACCATGATGAAAACAAGCCGATGTTACTTTTGGCCCATTGTTTTAATACTAACCCCACTAATTCTTCCATTTCCCCTTTGATTTCTTGTGTGTTGCAGGAGTATGAAGATGTATTTCCTTAAGAACTTCCGCAAGGATTGCCCCCACTTCGGGGAATTGAGCACCAAATTGATTTGGTGCCGGGTTCACAACTTCCAAACAAACCGGCCTATAGGAGCAATCCCATGGACACTAAGGAGCTTGAAAGACAAGTTGAGGAGCTTCTCAACAAGGGATACATCAAGGAAAGCATGAGTCTGTGTGCTGTTCCGGTGCTTTTGGTACCGAAGAAGGACGGAACTTGGCGCATGTGCGTCGATTGTAGAGCCATCAACAAAATCACTATAAGGTATCGTCATCCAATCCCTAGACTAGATGATATGTTAGATGAGCTCCACGGATCTTGTTTTTTTTCTAAAGTGGACCTTAGGAGAGGCTATCACCAAATTCGCATGCAACCCGGTGATGAGTGGAAGACCGCATTCAAGACCAAATTCGGTCTATATGAGTGGCTGGTCATGCCCTTCGGCCTTACCAATGCTCCTAGCACCTTTATGAGGCTAATGAATCATGTAATGAAGCCTTATATTGGAAAGTTTGTGGTGGTTTACTTTGATGATGTGTTGGTGTATAGTAAGTCTATTGATGATCATGTAATGCATTTGAGATGTGTGTTTGATGTGCTCCGAAAGGAGAAGCTGTGATACGGGACAAATGGCCATCTTATCTTTTGATGACATTTTTGGAGGCCAACACATAGAGACTCAAGACTTGGTCACCTCGAGAAAACAAGAACATGCATGGAGGACCCGTTTTGAGCATAACTTAAAGCAATCTCGCGTGTGGAAGATTGATTGGAGCCTTGAAGACTTAAGGACTCTCGAATTTGGACCACCTTTGTTGGTTCACGGTTTTGGTGCCTTTACTAAGGGCATTTCGGTCACTTAGCCTAAAGGGCATTTTGGACAATTCATATTGTCTTCCAACACACCAAGGCCGCCCCTCTCATTAAGGGTAATATGGTCTTTTTTGTCTTTTTTTGTAATACACTATAAATAGGCCCCTTAGTCTTATTTTCACTTAGTTTTTAGTTGATGAAAAAAATGAGATTTTGAGACTCTTAAAATCCTCTCTCTTGAGAGAAGACCAACTTAGTGTAATTCTAGTATAGGGCTTGGAAAAGCTAACATTGTTCTTTGCTTGGAAACGGTAGATCTTGAGGCGAGTTCGTTCCCTTGGTGGTCACCGTAAGAGTGTGGTTTTGATTGTTACATTCATTAGGGGTTTTTGAGTTTAATATACTCTTTAGTTCTTAATCTTGTAATAATCTTGGTCTCACTATCTATCTTTATTTTTCTTGCAATCGTGTATGTGTTGTTGTAGTGGACTATTTTGGGCCTTCGTTGGATCCGAAACTTGTATTGTTGTTGTACATCTTGTTCATCACGTTTTGTAGCTGTTTTGGTGTTGAAATACACCCTTGTATCTTGTATTCTTGTTGTTGGTAGCGAATCCGAGAGTGGTCTCCATCTTGGTCCTCAAATCCTTAAGATTAGTGGACTGTTTTGGAGTTGTTTCGTGCTTCCCTTGTATTTCTTGTATCATTTGGTATCAAAGCATGGCTTGATCTTGTTCCTACAAGATCAATCTTGGGCTTTCTTGTTAAAAAAAAAAAAAAAAAAAAAGGAAAACTGAAATTTCCAGAAAAGTAGCAATCTGTCCGTGTTTGTGTTCTTGGCCAAAATCGTGTTCTTGTTGTGTCTTGGCCGAGATTTGTTGTTGTATGTCTAGATCTAATAGTGTTCTTGTTTGTTTTGTTGTTCCTAGTGTTAGTTTTCTTGTCCACTAACACTTTGAGTCTAGATCTAAACTTGAGCTTGAACTTGTTGAAAGGTTGTTGTGAACATAAGCTTGGCCATTGTGGTGGACTGTTTTGGCCTTGTGGATTTCATCTTGTTGCTGTTATAAGCTTGGCCACGTGATATTGTTGTTAATTGGTGGATTGAAAACCATTTTGTTGAAGTTGTGGTTGTCTTGGCCAAGTGTTGGAGATATTGTTATTGTGGATTGGAGTTGGCCGTGTGAAAAATTGTTGGTGTTCTTGAAGATTATTGTTGTAGTTCTTGTTGTTGTTGTTGTTGTTCTTGATGTTCATCACCACCTTCATATATTGTTGAAGATAAAGTGAATGCTAAATCCAAAAAGTTGAAGGAAAAAGGTGTATTATTTGTTAGTCTTGAAAGACCCTACAACCAACAAAGACCTATCAATCAAGTCTCAACCACTTTCCAACACTTTTCCATGATTTACGGATCCATGTTTTAAGGAGAAGTACAATAAAGTCAAGTCTTGAAAACTTGAAATTGAAAAGGGCTCCAAGACTTTGAATTTCCCTCCTTAAACAAATTCCACCAAAGTCCAAATTGAAAAATTGACCAAGACTTGAAGTTGGACAACAAAAGTTGTGTGGGACCGACACCAATACGTGACTGCCATGTCATCACTGCTACTGTTCACGCAATATTTCCGAGCTCAAAATTTTAGATTCTTAGTTTCATCTTATTGTTTCATTAGTTTCATGTCTTGATTCTAGAATTAATTAACAACTAGTAATCACCTACTTAGTTGTAGATTAATTATTGAATCCGTTTCTTCGTGTCTTCGTTGTTTGTGTGCTTTTCTCATTTTTAACTCGTAGTAACTTCTTTGTTTCAAGTTCGTAAGTAGATTTTGTGTTGTGTCTTGAGTCGATCAAACAAGAATATATTCCGGCCGCCAAGTAGAATTGACATCCTATTGACTACCGGAGTATAAGCAACTTTCAATATTCGCCGCTCCAATTGTGAGAATCACAAAGGTGAGTGTATCGAGTGTTGTTGAGGAGAATGCGGTCTTCCACTCATCACCGGGTTGCATGCGAATTTGGTGATAGCCACTCCTAAGGTCCACTTTAGAAAACAAACAAGATCCGTGGAGCTCATCTAACATATCATCTAGTCTAGGGATTGGATGACGATACCTTATAGTGATTTTGTTGATGGCTCTACAATCGACGCACATACGCCAAGTTCCGTCCTTCTTTGGTACCAAAAGCACCGGAACAGCACACGGACTCATGCTTTCCTTGATGTATCCCTTGTTGAGCAGCTCCTCAACTTGTCTTTCAAGCTCCTTAGTGTCCATGGGATTGCTCCTATAGGCCGGTTTGTTTGGAAGTTGTGAACCCGGCACCAAATTAATTTGGTGCTCAATTCCCCGAAGTGGGGGCAATCCTTGCGGAAGTTCTTGAGGAAATACATCTTCATACTCCTGCAACACATAAGAAATCAAAGGGGAAATGGAAGAATTAGTGGGGTTAGTATTAAAACAATGGGCCAAGAGTAGCATCGGCTTGTTTTCATCATGATCCACGAAGAGTTCTTTCCTCCTAGCCAACATCACTACGTTTTCCATCTCCCTCGTCGTTGGGACAGCCTCGGATGTCCCGACTTCCTCACCTACGACACTCCCCCCCCTTTCTCCCTTCCCGGATTCCTTCCCCTTTCCCTTCAACTCTCTCATCTTTTGATGCCACTCGTTTACTTGGGAGGGTGAAAGAGGATGAAGTGTGACCTTTCGGCCATCCTTCTCAAACGTATACCGGTTGGTCCTCCCATCGTGTTTAGTAGACCTATCATATTGCCATGGTCTACCTAACAATAAGTGACATGCTTGCATTGGAATCACGTCACAAAGTACCTCATCGTGGTAGTTCCCCACCTTAAACCGAATCACACATTGCCGTGTGACCCTTAATTCACCACAATCATTCAACCATTGTAGCTTGTAAGGACTAGTGTGTGGTGTAGTTGGTAGCTTCAAGAAATTTACCATAGCATGGCTCGCAACATTTGTACAACTACCACCATCAATCACCAAGGTGCACACATTCTCCTTTACAAGACACTTAGTATGGAATAGATTTTCCCTTTGACTCGGGTCGCCTATCGCCTTACTAATCATGACACGTCTAACCACAAAGTTAGGAACCACACACTCCCCTTCTTGTGGATAAACATCTTCACTACCATCTACTTCATCATCATTCAGCCCATTTTCAGCTCCCTCTCCATCTTGAGGCTCGACCTCATCCTCCCCCCTTTCAGAATCCACCTCCTCACCAAGGTAGTACACCTTTCCTTCTCGTAGGATCACATTGCGCCGGTTCGGACATTCATTGGCCTTATGCCCCCAACCTTGGCACTTGAAGCATTGGAACCCCTTTGGGTTGGGATATTTGTGAGCCTCCGGTTTCGGGGGAAATTTAGGGACTGTTTTGGACTCGGGCAGCTTCGTAGGTGCGGGTTGGTCCTTGTTTTTGGTCCAACCCGAGGGAGTTGGTACCCTTGCCTTGAAGGATGATCTCTCCTTAAGTTCCCTTTCAATCTCAAGGGCCGCTTGGAATATACCGTCAATGGTTTCAAACTGGTGAAGGGTCAAATGAGTGGAGATCTCTTTGTTCAATCCGCACTTGAACCGGATGATGTCGTGGCTGATTTGTTCCCCACGATGATCAAGTTTCAACATGAGTTGTTGGAACTCGTCGAAGTAGGCCATCACACTCTTGCCTCCTTGCCGCAAGCCATATAACCTAGCAAGCAACTCATGACGATATCTCTCGGGAAGGTATCGTTGCCTCATCAAATACCTCAACCGAAACCAAGGTGGTGGCTGTCCATCGACTAATTCATTACCAAATCGTTTAACATACTCCCACCAAGTGTTAGCATAGCCCTCGAGGTGAGCTATAGCGTAGCAACTCTTCTTTTCGTCCGAGATGTCATTAACTTGGAAAACTTTGTCACAAGCCGATTCCCAAGTCAAGTAGGCCTCGGGATCACTTTCACCCTTAAAGATGGGTAGGCTCAACTTGATGGTGTTGATGCCTACGTCTCTCTCTTGGTGTCGGTTTCCCCTATCTCCATACCCCCGGTATCTCCTAGGTTCTCCTCGACCCCCTCTTAACTCCTCCTCCCTCATATAAGCATCATCAAAGACTCCATCTCCTTCATACTCCTCTCTACCGTATCCTTCAAAGTGGGCTGGTCGGCCTTGGCCGTTTTGATTCGGAGGATTTGGAATTTGTGGTCTTTGGTTTAATGGAGCTTGGAATGGAGGGTTCGGATTTAGTGGAGGTACTTGGCGTCCAAATCCCCCTTGTGGAATTAGAGGGGCTTGGAAATGTAGTGGTCTAGTGGAGTCTCGGTTTGGAGGAAAATAGGTAGTTTGGCTTGCGGTATTTAGTGGAGCTTGGGGTGCATTTAGCATTTGGTGGACTGTTTCGGGGGTGATGGTTGCGGAGGAGGTTCTATCATGACCATTGGTAGATACATGTAGAGGAGTAGAAGGACGAGAGTTCCTTTGACTCTCCACTTGTTCTAATCTTCCACTAATAGTCGACACTTCCCCCTTTATTGCTGCCAAGTCCCCTCTCACGGCCCCAAATTCCGAATTCAACCTTTCAAGTGTCCGGGTAACGGCCTCAAGAGTTACCCTCATAGAATCAAGGGCATTAGTATCCACACTATGAGACGTAGTTCCTTCCATTGTCAAGATATTATCCGCCTTAGTTCACCACAAGTTCGTGTTCCACAAGTGTTGTATAATTGGCTAGTAACCGTGAAAATTTTAAGGTATGAGTAAGCTCTTATCCGGAATGGATTCTTATTTGAAGACTCAAAGAATTCTTGTCGGACTAGAGTCAAAAATCAGCAACTCATTCAAACGAATAAAAGCACTCAAATAAACGTTGACACGAACAAACGGCTCAAGGATCTAATTGACAACTTAGTAGGAATGTACTAGTTTGTTAATTAGTTCTAGGACCAAGTAAGGGAAACCAAGGATCAACAATTAGCAACCAAAGAATATCCTAAGTTGAGCTTGTAGTGACGTGGCAGCATGCAATGGTTCCACACGTTTTCTTTTCTTTTTTTTTTGTCAATATTCACACAACTTGTTATAGTTTTCAAAGTGTTTTTTGGTGGGAAAATAAAATCTTGTAATATTTCACCCTTTTCAAACTCAAGAAAGGGATGTTTGGTAGACTAATCCCACAAAACAAGGATCCTTGAATTAGGGAAAAGTGATTGACAAGACTACAAGGTGATGGGTGCAAGTCTTTCACAACAACTTTATAGCTTGTCTTACAAATTGAGCACACACAAGATGAACAAGATGAACAAGTTCAAAAGATGAACACCTCAACAATCTTCTTCAACTTCTTTAGCACATAAACACAACATCCACCGATTTTATTTTCTTTTGGGCATCAACAACATACAACTTTCGGCCACTTCAAGTCACTACACAATGTTCAAGTTTTCAAGCTCAACTTTCGGATCTAGACACCTTAGTGTTGGTGAGAAAGAAACCAACACTAGGAACTCACTAAACAAGCAAAATTAACATTTATATCTAGACATGCAACATCATTTTCGGATTCCACTTTTGGTGTTGTTTGTTTAAGTCGTGTACTAGCCCAAGATGGGTTATGTTGGAACACAACCGGTCAAGCTTTGATACCAAATGATACAAGATCAAACCAACAACACCAAGAACTACAAGTTGGTTCGAATTTCAGTCCAACAACACAAGAACAACAAGCTTAAATTTCAGTTTTTCAGCTCAACCACACGAGAACAACAAGATGAACAACAATGCTAGTGAATCGAAAATAGCCCCACACGGCATCACTAGACTTTAAGATAACAAAATCAACAACAACAACAAGATAAGGAAAAGATAGATAACTTGACATATAACATTCAAGATACTAAGAACCCTAACATCAAGAGAGGACCCTAAGTCTAATGAATGTAAACACCAAGTTCTTACGAGGACCAAGAGGCACTCAAAGACCTCAAAACCCTTGTTTCTAGCCAAAGAGACAACACAAGTATCCCTCTACTTGTGAGATATTGGTGGCGGCTCCAAGAGTGGAGAAGAGAGAGAGAAATGTTTAGTGTTTAGGTTACAAAAATCAGATTTCAAAAAGTGGAGTCTAACTCTCTAACATGTTCTATTTATACTACAAACAAAAAGGGGTAAAATGACCCATCCGCCCTTGCTTCTTGTGCCATCCTTGAAGAGTAGTTTATTACACATTAGGACCCCTCTTCACACATAAAAACGTTTAGGTCCTTGGTTGGTTCAATCACCAACTCACACACGGCCACTTGCATGAACAAAGCTTGGAGTTTTTGTAATTCCCGAGCTTGGCTTCGTGTGAAAGGCCGTGTACGTGTGGAGGCTGTCCCAACCGTATCAGAAACCTATCCTTTCTAAGGTGAACCCACACCTAATCTCCCGGTTCAAGAATGAGTTTCTTTCTCCCCTTGTTGACTCTCCTTGCAATGTCTTGATTTTTCTTCTCAAGTCGAAGCCGCACCTTCTCATGTAACTTCTTCATCGAATCTGCCCGCTTGCTTCCATCTAAGCTAATCATAACATCACTAGGCAAAGGAGTTAAATCCAAAGGGGTAATGGGGTTGAGGCTATATGCACTCAAAGGGAGTCATTCCGGTACTTGAGTGTATGACACAGTTATATGCAAACTCAATCAATGGTAGCTGTTCCTCCCAAGAAGTCAATTTTCCTTTTACCATGGAACGTAGCATAGCACCCAAATTCCTATTTACTACTTCCGTTTGACCATCAGTTTGTGGGTGGCAAGATGTAGAGAATAACAACTTGGTTCCAAGCCTATCCCACATGGATTTCCAAAAGTGACTTAGGAACTTAGAGTCCCTATCACTCACAATGGTCCTCGGAACACCATGCAACTTGACAACATTATCAACAAACAAAGAGGCCACACTAGGTGCATCATCACATTTAAAGCATGGAATAAAGTGTGCCATCTTAGAAAACCGATCAACCACAACAAAGATACTGTCCCGACCTCGTCTAGTCCTAGGCAACCCTAACACGAAATACATAGATATGTCAAGCCAAGGGCATAAAGGAGTGGGCAACGGGGTGTACAACCCATGAGGTAGGAGCCGCGATTTGGCTCCTTTGCAATCTATGCATTGGCCACAAATCTTGGCCGCATCCTTGTGCATTTTTGGCCAATAGAATTGCTCCTCCAATATTCCAAGGGTATTTTCGATCCCAAAGTGACCCATTAGACCGCCATTGTGTGCTTCCCTCACAAATAACTCTCTCCAAGAACTGGAGGGTACACACAATCGTCTACCTTTAAACAAGTATCCATCAAACTTGGCATAGGGATTTGAACCCCTAGACGAATCCCACTTGTCCCTACCCATTTCTTCACATTCCCTAAAGATAGGAGAAAAGTGACGGTCCTCGGGATACAATTCTTTCAAACTCTCAAAACCCATTAATTTTGAAGATAATGTTGACACAAGAATATGTTTTCTAGACAAAGCATCGGCTACTACATTGTCCTTACCCAACATAAGGAAAGGTTTCAAGAAACTCAATCCATTTTGCATGCCGCTTGTTAAGCTTGTCTTGTGCCCGGAGATGCTTCAAGGATTCATGGTCCCTTCGGATCACGAACTCCTTGGGCCACAAATAGTGCTGCCAAGTGGCCAAAGCTCGAATCAATGCATACAACTCTAGATCATACATGGAGTAGTTTAGAGTTGCTCCTTTGAGATTTTCACTAAAATAAGCAATGGGTTTTAAATCTTGCATCAAAACTGCCCCTATGCCCACTTTACTAGCATCACACTCAACTTCGAATGTCTTATCAAAGTTGGGCAATTGTAATAAAGGCGCGGAAACGAGCATAGCTTTCAAGGTTTCAAAAGCCTTAGCTTGCTCTTCACTCCACTTGAAAGGTTGGTCTTTTCGAATGATCGCGGTCAAAGGAGCGGCTATGGTGCTGAATCCTTTGACAAACCTTCTATAAAAACTAGCTAACCCGTGGAAGCTTCTTACTTCGCTAATGGTTTGCGGGGTTGGCCAATTTTTGATAGCATCTATCTTGGATTCATCCACTTCGACCCCTCTTGAACTAACAACAAAACCCAAGAAAACAACTTCATTAACAACAAAAGAGCACTTCTCCAGATTTGCATACAACCTTTCCTTTCTGAGGACATCAAACACACATTGTAAATGCATCACATGCTCATCAATGGACTTACTATAGACCAAGACATCATCAAAGTAAACAACAACAAACTTTCCAATAAATGGCTTCATCACATGATTCATTAGCCTCATGAAAGTACTTAGAGCATTTGTTAGGCCGAATGGCATAACCATCCATTCATAGAGACCAAATTTAGTCTTGAAGGCGGTTTTCCATTCATCACCGGGTTGCATTCTTATTTGGTGATAGCCACTCCTTAAATCAATCTTGGAAAATAAACACGAACCATTCAATTCATCAAGCATATCATCTAACCTAGGGATAGGGTGATGATATTTTATCGTAATCTTATTGATGGCTCGGCAGTCCACACACATACGCCATGTTCCGTCTTTCTTAGGCACCAGTAGCACCGGAACTGCGCACGGACTCATGCTCTCCTTGATCTTTGTTGAGGAGTTCCTCAACTTAACGCTGCAATTCTTTGGTGTCCGTAGGGTTGCTTCTGTAAGCCGGCTTATTTGGCAATTGTGAGCCCGGCACAAAGTCAATTTGATGCTCAATTCCCCAAAGCGGGGGCAATCCTTGCGGAAGTTCTTTGGGAAATACATCTTCATAATCCTGGAACACACAAGAAATCAAAGGAGAAATAGAAGAATTAGTGGGGTTAGTATTAAAACAATGAGCCAAAAGAAGCATAGGCATGTCCACATCATAATCCAAGAAGAGTTCCTTCTTTCTAGCCAACATCACCATGTTTTCTTGCCCATTTGATGTTGAGACAGTCCCGGAAATCCCTACTGCCCCACCCACGATTTTCCCCTCCTTTTTACCATTTTCGGGTTTCTTTCCCATCTCCTTTAACTCCTTCATCTTTTGATGTAATTCATTCACTTGTCGCAAAAGAGGATAAAGAGTGACCTTTCGACCATCCTTCTCAAGTGAATATCGGTTGGTCCTCCCATCATGTTTGGTAGACCTATCATATTGCCAAGGTCTACCTAACAACAAATGACATGTTTGCATTGGTATCACATCACAAAGCACTTCGTCTTGGTAGTTCCCTACCTTAAACCGTATCACACATTGCCTCATGAACTTCAATTCACCGCATTCGTTCAACCATTGCAACTTGTAAGGGCTAGTATGAAGTGTAGTTGGTAATTTCAGAAAGTTCACCATAGCGACACTAACGACATTCGTACAACTACCACTATCAATCACCAAAGTGCACACATTCCCCTTTACAAGGCATTTAGTATGGAATAGATTTTCCCTTTGGCTAGGGTCGTCTATTGCCTTACTAATCATAGTGCATCTAACAACAAAGTTTGGATCAACACACTCCCCTTCTTGTGGGTAAATAACTTCACCATCATCATCATCATCATCAAGTGGCCTATTTCCAGTTTCCTCTCCATCTTGAGGCTCGGCCTCATCCTCCTCTTTTTCAAGACCCACCTCCTCACCAAGGTAATACAATCTCCCTTCCCGTAGTATCACATTGCGTCGATTTGGACATTCATTGGTAAGTCCCCAACCTTGGCACTTGAAACATTGGAATCCTTTTGGGTTTGGATACTTGTGAACTTCTTGTTTTAGAGGAATTTTGTGGACTGTTTTGGGCTCGGGCAGCCTTGTAGTGGCGGGTTGGTCCTTGTTTTTGGGCCAACCCAAAGAGGATTGAACCACGTCCTTGCTTCTAGGCCAACCCAAGATGGATTGTCCCCTTGCCTTGAGAGACGACCTCTCTTTAAGCTCCCTTTCAATCTCAAGAGCCGCTTGGAAAATACGTTCAACGGTATCAAATTTGTGAAGTGTCAAATGAGTGGAGATCTCTTTGTTCAACCCACACTTGAATCGGATGATGTCATGACTGATTTGTTCCCCACGATGATCAAGCTTCAACATGATTTGTTGAAACTCATCATAATATGCCATCACACTTTTATTGCCTTGACGCAAGTTGTACAATCTAGCAAGCAATTCATGGTGATAACTCTTAGGAAGGTACCGTTGCCTCATCAAGTACCTTAACCAAAACCATGGTGGTGGCTGCCCTTCAACTAATTCATCACCAAAACGCTTGACGTACTCCCACCAAGTGTTGGCATAACCCTCAAAATGAGCTATGGCATAACAACTTTTCTTTTCTTCCGAGATATCATTAACTTGAAAAACTTTGTCATAAGCTGATTCCCATGCTAAGTAGGCCTCGGGGTCACTTTCACCCTTAAAGATAGGTAAGCTCAATTTGATGGTATTGATGCCTACGTCTCTTTCTTGGTGTCGATTTCCCCTTTCTCCATACCCTCAGTACCTCCTTGGATCAACACGACCCCTTCTTAGCTCCTCCTCTCTTATGTAAGCATCATTAAAGGCTCTATATCCATCATACTCCTCTCTACCATGTTCCTCAAAGTGAGCTGGTCGGTTTTGGTGATTTGAAATCTGATTTGGAGGCATTGGGATTTGTGGAGGTGGTGGTCTTTGATTTGGTGGAGTTTGGTACGGTACGTTCAGATTTTGTGGAGGTAATGGATGGCTACATCCTTCTTGTGGAATTGGAGGAGTTTGGGAATGGTGTGGACTATTCGCTTCTTGGTTTGGAGGGAAAGTAGTGGTATGATTTGTGGCATTTAGTGGGGCTAGAGGTGGATTCATTATTTGGTGCAATGTTTCTGATGAGATAGTTGTGGATGAAGTTCTTTCATGCCCACTTGAAGGAATATGATGATGAGTGGATGGACGAGAGTTCCTTTGACTCTCCACTTGCTCCAATCTCCCACTTATCATAGTCAAATCTCCCCTCATTGCCCCAATTTCATTGTTCAACCTCTCTAAACTTCTAGTAATGGCCTTCATAGTGTCTTGTTCAGTAGTACCCCCACTTTGGGATGTGCTTCCTTCCATGTCAAGGTGTTACCTACACAATCAGCAAACAAGTTAGTGTTAAACCTCTCCTCACTCACACTCTCTCGGTTCACTCACACTTGAGCTCCACAAATGTTGTAGATTGGCTAGTAACCGTGAATCCTTAAGATATGAGTAAAGCTCTTGTCCGGAGTGGATTCTTGTTTGAAACTCAAAGAATTCTCGACGGACTGGAGTTAAGAAGTTACAATGTATTCAAACGAATAAAAGCACCGAACTAAACGTGGACACGAACAAGAGAATTCAAAAGGACTAATTGACAACCTAGTAGGAGTGGCATGTTAATTAGTTCTAGAACCAAGTAATGAAACTAAGAATCAACAATTAGAAACTAGAAAACCTAAATTTGAGCTTATTAATGACGTGAACAGTAGCAAATGGGTGACGTGGCAGCTGCAATTGGTCTTGGTCCCACACAATTTAAGCTCCAATTCTGAAATTTAAATCTTTACACAATTTGGAAAGGATGACAATTGGTCTTGGAGGGAAAACATAGATCTTGAAATAAGAAAAGTACCTTGTCCCACAACACTAGGTTCTTGAAATAAGAAAAAGTACTTGTCCCACAACACAAGGTTCTTGAAATAAGAAAAGGTATCTTGTCACACAACACTAGGTTCTTGAAATAAGAAAAAGGTATCTTGTCACACAACACTAGGTTCTTGAAATAAGAAAAAGGTATCTTGTCACACAACACTAGGTTCTTGAAATAAGAAAAAGTTGCTAAAAAGTATAAGCTTAGTCTAAGAAATGATGGGTTCAAGGCTTCTCACAACATGCTTTACAATTTTCAGCTTCAACTCTTGAATTTATATCACACTTTTTGGTTGTCTAAAGTTGTAAGAAAAGATGAAGAACTTGATGAACACCACAACAACCTTCAAGAACTCAACAACAACTTCTTCAAAAACACAACACAACACCACCAATTGTCAACAACAAGTAACAACAAACAGCCAGCCACAAGGCACCACAACTATGGTCAATATTATAAGCTCAATCTTTAGATCTTGACACCTTTAGTGTTGGTGAGAAAGAAACCAACACTAGAAACACTCTATACAAGCAAAATACTACAAGATCTAGCCAAAAAAAAAATAAGAAAATCTCGGCCCATACAACAACACATCACAATTTTTAGCCAAGAACACAAAGGTAGCAGATTTGACTGTCTGGAATTTTTAGATTTCATTTTTTTTTTTTTTGTAGTTTTCAAGTCTCAAGCCCAAGATTGATCTTGTTAGAACAAAATCAAAGATGGCTTTGATACCAAATGATACACTACTAACTTGGAGCGTATCAAATCTTCCACAAACTCAGTCCAAACACACTACAATTTCGAGAGCTTGAAGATAACAGCTCCACTATGTGAAGACAACAACAATCACGAAATTTTGAAGGAATACCAACACCAAAACAGTAGCTACACAAGAAGAACAAGAAGATAACAATAACATTAAACAATGGTTCAACAACACAAGATGATAGATTACAAAGAGTACAATGTTAACAACAAATGGTAGTAACTATAGTGAATCGAAAATCAGCCCCACACGGCTTCACTAAGTTACTACAAAGTTTCAAGAGTACAAAATGAAAGATAGTAACTTGACACAAAGATATCTTAGAATCTATGAACCCTAACTTGAAGATAGGACCCTAAGACCAAAAGATTTCAGTACCATGTTCTTACTTAGACCAAGAGGAACTCATGAACCTCAAGATCTCAAGTTTCTAGCCAAGAAACAACACAAGTGTAACTACACTTGTTTGGACAGATTTCAGGTTCTACTCTCAAGAACAAGAGAGAGAGAAATATTCAATGTTACAAGACTTGTTGTTGTGAAATATGAAGAATGAACTAAGTACTGAAAATAACCCTAATAGCATCTATTTATATTACACACAAAATGAAGGACAAATGACCTTCCTACCCTTCAGTCATGGGGTTCCCTTAGAGTGTAATTTATTACACTTCAAGGCTCATTTTCACACTTAAAAATGTTGAAGCTCTTTGGCAGATCAAGTACCAACTCACACACAGCCATTTGCATGAACATGGCTTGTAGTTTTTGTAACTCCCGAGCTTGGCTTCGTGTGAATGGTCGAGAACGTATTGGACAACTTTGTACACCCGATCAGTCTCTCAACTTCTCGTAGTTACTGACCTATGAGTTTGGGAGTATTTTCTCAAGTTCATCTCGGGGGATCTTCCTTGGAATCTGAATACACCGAGTGGTTCCATTAGTGGTATCTATGTTCAAGAGTAAAGCATCATCGCCACCTGGAAAGGATAGATCTATAGCATGATTCTGAACTCACCAAGTCACCTGGTAGTAGAGAGTTGCCTAAATAGCATCTCTAACTTATGGAGCTCCGAGAATCTGAACCTGGATCTGCAACATCTCTGTTAGCTACAAATAAGAGAGGGAAATGTTGAAGTTGGGGAATATAATTACAAAGATTATCCCGACATTCAGTGTGATTTCTGATGTCCCCAAGTTGTCATGTTGGTATTCGTTGTACCTGGTATTAAGAAGTGAAAGACGCACCACTACTGACTGTCCTTTTCCTCCGTGATATAATAATGCTACCCTAACAGCACCAAAGTAGATGTGGGAAGCCCTGGTTTCTTCACTGTCGTCGAAAATCTTCCAGCATCTGTAGACTGATGAATTATTCCTCCTGAGTTGCAAGAATATGATGATGGTTTAGTTTTGAGGCATCAATATATTCTTTAACTCCTTTTGGTCTTTGTTGTACCAACGAACGAATCTGCAGCCATGGTTACATGTCTTCTTTGTAAAGGCAAAGTAAGGGATTAGGAGAAGTAGATGTGTTGAAGATATTTTTTGTTCTTGTGGTAGCAAATCTACTTCGTATAGGCAATCATATTTACATGACAGAGTTTTGACCAGTGACATATTTACTCGAGCTAGAGATTTATTGGAATTGGACATACTTGAAGAAGAGGACTCAGATGAAGACAAATTTTTGTATTTTTTGGACTAAAAATACTCGATGTATTTGTTCTAAGGTTCTATGGACAAGACTCAATAAAATGGAAAATCTATTTGTATTTTGTAAACTGACTCTATATATTTGTACTAAAACTCTAAGGACAGGACACAACTAATATTTGTTCTAAAATCTAAGCAAAGTAACTACAACTCGATTATGCACAAGACGCAAAATATGAAAACTGGGAAAACACCGACTCTGATAATGAAAAACTATACCTCTAATATGTGCATGGAATAAGTAGTAAAACTTGGAAGCAAAAACTAAGGACGGATTTAAGAGCAGAAGCTATGACAAGTGAAACTAAAGACTAAGAATACCTCTGCTAATTGCAAACACATGAGCTAGCTTTACATTTTTATTCTTAGTCTTTAGTTTCACTTGTTTTAGCTACTGCTCTTAGATTCGTCCTTCATTTCCACTTCCAGGTTTTACTACTCAAAGTCGTGTACATATTTGAGTTATAGTGTTATTTTCATTATCAGAGTCAGTGTTTTCCACTTATCGTATTCTGCATCTTGTACATAATTGAGTCGTAATTCTTTTCTTTGATTTTAGAACAATTATTTGTTGTGTCTTGTCCATAGATCCTTAGCACAAATATAGAGTCAGTCCACAAAAACACAAAGATTTTCATTTCATTGAGTCTTTTCAATATAACCTTAGAACATATACATCGAGTCTTTATAGTCCAAAAAATACAAAAATATGTCATTCTTAGAGTCTTCACCGTCTACGTCTTCTATGAATAGTTTATGTAGATCCTTGGAAGCATTACACATATCTCCAACCATAAACAAAACTCTGTCATACAAGAAAGAGTATCTCTATGAAGTAGATGTGTTGACAGAATGATACAAGCACAATGAGCCTCAAGAGCACAAGATATTGTCTAAGGGTCAAGGCTTCGGAATCGGCAAGCAATTAAAGACCTTTTGGAGTATTTTGAAGCCTTGGTCAAGAGAAGGAAGGAGGGGAATTTATACATAGGCGCCTCAAAGGAAGGATAATGAAGACTTTTTACACTCCAAAAGAGCACTCTATAGGCACCTCCTTTTAAGTCCTCATTAAGGGCATTTTTGTCCTTTGGCATGTAAAAGTATAAATAGACCCTTTAGCTTGTATTTTCATTAGACTTTGATGAATTGAAATTGAGTATTACTCATAGTTTGTAGATTTAGTCTTGTAGTTGTAGCTCTTAGAACCGAAACTTGGTCCATGAACATTTGAAAGTTAGGGTTTTCACTTGTCTTGGATGATTTGGCAAGAAAGGTGTGCTTGAGGAAGTGTGAGTCCTTTGGGTCACCTAAGAGGAAGGTTTGAACTTTCATTTGTGAGGTGTGTTTGAAGATTTGATACATCTTCTAGTGCTAATCATATAGTGGAAGTAAGGGTCTTTCTATCTATCTTTAAATTTCAAGTAATCTTCTTCTTCATCTCCATTCTATGTGTTGTTTTCTCTTTGTTTGGTTGCTGGAATTTGCATCTTAGTAGCCAATTTCGTGTGTTTGGTAGTCGTTAGGCTATCATTTCGTATCAGAGCCTTCTTTAGGTTTGTTCCAACATTCCTAAATCTTGGTTTTAGTGTTCTTATATAGAAAATCTCATCAAAAAAGAGTCAAAGGTCAAGAAAATAAAAAAAAATAGATGTTTCACGTTTTTGTGTTTTGACAGAATTTTAGATCTTAGATCTACATGTTTTTGTATTGTTTTGTTGGTTTCAAGTGCTAGATTCTTGTTCCCTAGCACCTAGGAAGTTTAGATCTACTTTTAGAGTGAAGTTTGGTTGATTTTGAGCTAGATCCACCATGGTTATGGCGTTTTGAAGCTTCAAGAAGCTAGATCCGTGTGGTTTTTGTGTTGTGGACGTTGGTTAGTTGTGATTTATTGTTATTTGAGATCACATTGGCCTAAGGAACCTAGATCTATAAAAAAAAATCAGATTTGGAGTTCATTTGGTTAGGGGTCAAACTTTGGTCAACTCTTAAATATTCATCTTGTTCTTCCATGTTCATCAAGCTTGCTAAGGAAGAATATTCAAAGAGTGTGTTTGATCCAAAAAAAGGGGAAGAAAGAGAGTGTACTTTGTGTTTGTGAAAGAATATTCCTTGGCATATTCATTGTCATCCAAAAGAAAGAAGAGACAAAGAAATAATCAAAGTACAATATCAAGTAAATTCCAAGTACAAAGGGGGGGACCATTTGTTTTTAAATTCATTTGAAGCTCCAAAAAGGCTTTCAAACCTTCATTTTTCCCTCCCAAACGAAATTATTCTTCACCAAAGGGGTTCTAGGCCGAGAGTTGAGAGTTAGGGTTGAAAATTTTGAAAACTCAACGTCCAATCACAAGCTTCCATGTCATCACTATCTAATCGGCCAAATTGAGTTCTAAAATCAGATTTCCTAGTTTCTATTGGTTGTTTCTAGTTGCTTTTGTGTTGATTCTATTACTAATTAGTAAGCTAGTAATTACCTACTAATTTGGTAATTAGATTAGAGTCCGTTGTTTTGCGTCTTCGATTTTTGTGTGCTTTTCTCGTTTTCAAGTCGTAGTATTTTTGTTGGTTCAAGTTCGTGCATCACTTATTTTGAGTCATTTCAAATAGAGATCCATTCCGATTCAAAGCTTCTCACCTCTCAAGTAACTTGCCAAGTATTGCCGGTTCTCCAACACTTGTGAAGTCAAGTGTAAGGTGAGGTTGAGTGTGAGTGAAGTGAGGCTTTTGAACTAACTCATTTGCTCAATTTGTAGGTTATTTTGCTTGCTGATTTTTGCACTTCGTATGTACATTTTCTATGGAAACCGAAGGTACTTCCCAACCTTTGGGAAATGATGTTATGGGAGCTTTGATGGCCCAAATGGAGGCCTTGAGTTGAGAAATGAAGAGCGGAAATGATGCTATAAGGAGTGATATGGATTCAATGAGGGGTGACATTGATACGGTTGGGGCAGCCTCCACAGGTACAAGGCCTTTCACACGAAGCCAAGCTCGGGAATTACAAAAACTCCAAGCTTTGTTCATGCAAATGGCCGTGTGTGAGTTGGTGATTGAACCAACCAAGGACCTAAACATTTTTATGTGTGAGGAGAGGTCTTAATGTGTAATAAACTACTCTTCAAGGTTGGCACAAGAAGCAAGGGCGGATGGGTCATTTTATCCTTTTTGTTGTAGTATAAATAGAACATATTAGAGAGCTATTCCTTAGTTTTTTGAATGCTGATTTTTTTGTAAACCTAAAACACTAAACTTTTCTCTCTCTCTTCCACTCTTGGAAGCCGCCACTACTATCTCACAAGTAGAGGGATACTTGTGTTGTCTCTTTGGCTAGAAACAAGGGTTTTGAGGTCGTTGAGTGCCTCTTGGTCCTCGTAAGAACTTGGTGTTTATATTCATTAGACTTAGGGTCCTCTCTTGATGTTAGGGTTCTTAGTTTCTTGAATGTTATATGTCAAGTTATCTATCTTTCCTTATCTTGTTGTTGTTGTTGATTTTGTTATCTTCAAGTCTAGTGAAGCCGTGTGGGGCTCTTTTCGATTCACTAGCATTGTTGTTCATCTTGTTGTTCTTGTGTTGTTGAGCTGAAAACTGAAAATTAAACTTGTTGTTCTTGTGTTGTTGGACTGAAATCCGAACCTACTTGTAGTTCTTGGTGTTGTTGGTTTGCTTTTGTATCATTTGGTATCAAAGCAAGACCGGTTGTGTTCCAACATAACCCATCTTGGGCTAGTTCACGGCTTGAACAAACAACACCAAAAGGAAATTCTGAAATCTGTCTAAGTGTTATTTTGCTTGTTTAGTGAGTTTCTAGTGTTGGTTTCTTTCTCACCAACACTAAGGTGTCTAGATCCAAAAGTTGAGCTTGAAAAAAAAAAAAAAACTTGAACATTGTGTAGTGACTTGAAGTGGCCGAAAGTTGTATGTTGTTGGTGACCAAAAAAGAAATAAAATCGGTGGATGTTGTGTTTATGTGCTAAAGAAGTTGAAGAAGATTGTTGAGGTGTTCATCTTTTGAAATTGTTCATCTTGTTCATCTTGTTGTGTGCTCAAGTTGTAAGACAAGTTATAAAGTTGTTGTGAAAGATTTGCACCCCTCACCTTTTAGTCTTGTCAATCACTTTTCCCTAATTCAAGGAGCCTTGTTTTGTGGGATTAGTCTACCAAACATCCCTTTTTGAGTTTGAAAAGGGTGAAACACTACAAGATTTTATTTTTCCCACCAAAAACACTTTGCAAACTATAACAAGTGTGTGAATATTAACAAAAAAAAAAAAAAAGAGAAGAAAAAAACGTGTGGAACCATTGCATGCTGCCACGTCATTATAAGCTCAACTTAGGATATTCTTTGGTTGCTAATTGTTGATCCTTGGTTTCCCTTACTTGGTCCTAGAACTAATTAACAAACTAGTACATTCCTACTAGGTTTTCAACTAGTTCCTTGAACCGTTTGTTCGTGTCAATGTTTATTTGAGTGCTTTTATTCGTTTGAATGAGTTGCTGATTTTTGACTCTAGTCCGGCAAGAATTCTTTGAGTCTTCAAACAAGAATCCATTCCGGATAAGAGTTTACTCATACCTTACAAATCTCACGGTTACTAGCCAATTATACAACACTTGTGGAACACGAACTTGTGGTGAACTAAAGCGGATAATACCTTGACAATGGAAGGAACTACGTCTCATAATGTGGATACTAATGCTCTTGATTCTATGAGGGTCACTCTTGAGGCCGTTACCCGGACACTTGAAAGGTTGAATTCAGAATTTGGGGCCGTGAGAGGGGACTTGGCAGCAATAAAGGGGGAAGTGTCGACTATTAGTGGGAGATTAGAACAAGTGGAGAGTCAAAGGAACTCTCGTCCTTCTACTCCTCTACATGTATCTACCAATGGTCATGATAGGACCTCCTCCGCAACCATCACCCCCGAAACAGTCCACCAAATGCTAAATGCACCCCAAGCTCCACTAAATACCGCAAGCCAAACTACCTATTTTCCTCCAAACCGAGACTCCACTAGACCACTACATTTCCAAGCCCCTCCAATTCCACAAGAGGGATTTGGACGCCAAGTACCTCCACTAAATCCGAACCCTCCATTCCAAGCTTCACTAAACCAAAGACCACAAATTCCAAATCCACCGAATCAAAACGGCCAAGGCCGACCTGCCCACTTTGAAGGATACGGTAGAGAGGAGTATGAAGGAGATGGAGCCTTTGATGATGCTTATATGAGGGAGGAGGAGTTAAGAGGGGGTCGAGGAGAACCTAGGAGATACCGGGGGTATGGAGATAGGGGAAACCGACACCAAGAGAGAGACGTAGGCATCAACACCATCAAGTTGAGCCTACCCATCTTTAAGGGTGAAAGTGATCCCGAGGCCTACTTAACTTGGGAATCGGCTTGTGACAAAGTTTTCCAAGTTAATGACATCTCGGACGAAAAGAAGAGTTGCTACGCTATAGCTCACCTTGAGGGCTATGCTAACACTTGGTGGGAGTATGTTAAACGGTTTGGTAATGAATTAGTCGATGGGCAGCCACCACCTTGGTTGATACAAAATCGAACCAACAACAACAAGAACATCAAGTAGACTCGGATTTCAGTCCAACAACACCAAGAACAACAAGTTTAACATTCAGTTTTTCAGCCCAACAACACAAGAACAACAAGATAGATAACAATGCTAGTGAATCGAAAAGAGCCCCACACAGCTTCACTAGACTTCAAGATAACAAAATCAACAACAACAACAAGATAAAGAAAGATAGATAACTTGACATATAACATTCAAGAAACTAAGAACCCTAACATCAAGAGAGGACCCTAAGTCTAATGAATATAAACACCAAGTTCTTACGAGGACCAAGAGGCACTCAAAGACCTCAAAACCCTTGTTTCTAGCCAAAGAGACAACACAAGTATCCCTCTACTTGTGAGGAAATAGGGGCGGCTTCCAAGTGTGGAAGAGAGAGAGAAATGTGAGTATTTTAGGTTACAAATTTCAGCATTCAAAAAGTGAAGTCTAACTCTCTAACATGTTCTATTTATACTACAAACAAAAAGGGTAAAATGACCCATCCGCCCTTGCTTCTTGTGCCAACCTTGAAGAGTAGTTTATTACACATTAGGACCCCTCTTCACACATAAAAACGTTTAGGTCCTTGGTTGGTTCAATCACCAACTCACACACGGCCACTTGCATGAACAAAGCTTGGAGTTTTTGTAATTCCCGAGCTTGGCTTCGTGTGACAGGCCGTGTACGTGTGGAGGCTGCCCCAACCGTATCATCCTCTCCATCTTGAGAGGAATTTGACCTCAAATTCAGTATTTGGTCATCTTCAACCGCATCAACGAGGGAGAGATCACCAACGTTGAAAGTGTTGTGCACTTGATATTCGGGTGGAAGGTCAATCTTGTAGGCGTTGTCATTGATTCTCTCAAGTACTTGGAAAGGACCATCACCCCTTGGCAGCAATTTGGACTTCCTTTGAGCTGGAAACCGATCCTTTCGAAGATGCACCCACACCCAATCTCCGGGTTCAAGCACAAGCCTTCTTCTCCCTTTGTTTACCCTTTTTGCAACCTCTTGGTTCTTCTTTTCAAGCTTGAGCCGCACCGTCTCATGCATTTTCTTCATTGCCTCGGCTCTTTTTTTCCATCTAAGCTGGTCATGAGATCACTAGACAAAGGAGTGAGATCTAAAGGGGTAAGGGGATTTAGGCCGTAAACACATTCAAAGGGAGTCATTCCCGTGCTCGAATGTATTACCCGGTTGTATGCAAACTCCACCAAGGGTAGGTGATCTTCCCATGAAGTCAGTTTACCTTTGACCATAGAACGTAGCATAGACCCTAAGGTTCTATTTACTACCTCCGTTTGGCCATCGGTTTGTGGGTGGCAAGACGTGGAGAAAAGTAACTTCGTTCCAAGCCTACCCCACATGGACTTCCAAAAGAGACTTAGGAACTTGGAGTCCCTATCGCTCACAATAGTCCTCGGTACCCCGTGAAGCTTTACAACATGTTCAACAAATAATAAAGCTACACTACGAGCATCCTCGGTTTTAGCACATGGAATAAAATGAGCCATTTTAGAGAATCTATCAACAATAACAAAAATGCTATCTCGGCCCTTTCTAGTCCTTGGCAGCCCCAAAACAAAATCCATCGAAATGTCCAACCAAGGTCTAAGGGGAGTAGGGAGTGGGGTGTACAATCCTTGAGGTAGGAGACGAGATTTCGCACTCCGGCAGGCCACGCATTGACTACAAATTTTAGTGACGTCTTTGCGCATTTTTGGCCAATAGAAGTTCTCCTCTAAGATTCCGAGGGTCTTGTCTACCCCAAAGTGCCCCATGAGGCCTCCGTCATGGGCCTCCCTCACAAATAATTCCCTCCAAGAACTAGAAGGAACACACAACCGCCTCCCTTTGAACAAATACCCATCGAACCGAGAGTAGGAGGAATGGTCATTCTCTTTAAGCCAACGGTCCCTTCCCCACTCTTCGCATTCCCTAAAGATAGGAGCGAAGGTAGGATCCTCGGGATACAACAACCGCAAGCTCTCAAAACCCATCAATTTCGAAGACAAGGTAGCAACAAGCACATGCTTCCTAGACAAGGCATCGGCAACAACATTTTCCTTTCCCCTTTTGTAATGAATTACATAAGGGAAAGTCTCGATGAACTCAATCCACTTAGCATGACGCCTATTCAACTTGTCTTGGCTCTTAAGGTGTTTCAACGACTCATGATCCGTTCGTATCACAAACTCCTTAGGCCACAAATAATGTTGCCAATTTCCCAAAGCTCTAACAAGGGCGTACAACTCCAAATCATAAGTTGAGTAATTAAGAGTTGCCCCTTTGAGTTTTTCACTGAAATAAGCAACGGGCTTACCTTCTTGCATCAAAACAGCCCTGATGCCAACCTTACTAGCATCACACTCTACTTCAAACATCTTATCAAAATCGGGCAATTGCAATAAAGGCGCCGAGATGAGCGTAGCTTTCAAGGCCTCAAAAGCCCTAGCTTGCTCATCACCCCATTTAAAGGGTCCGTCCTTTCTAATTACCTCGGTTAAGGGGGCTGCTATGGAGCTAAATCCTTGGACAAACCTCCTATAGAAGCTTGCCAACCCGTGGAAACTTCAGATTTCTCCAATAGTTTTAGGGGTCGGCCAACTTCGAATAGAGTCTATCTTGGAATCGTCCACTTCCACACCCCTTGAGCTCACGACAAAACCCAAGAATATAACCTTATCAACACCAAAAGAACACTTCTCCATGTTGGCATACAGCTTCTCCTTTCGGAGCACATCAAACACACATCTCAAATGCATTACATGATCATCAATAGATTTACTATATACCAACACATCATCAAAGTAAACCACCACAAATTTTCCAATATAAGGCTTCATTACATGATTCATTAGCCTCATAAAGGTGCTAGGAGCATTGGTAAGGCCGAAGGGCATGACCAGCCACTCATATAGACCGAATTTGGTCTTGAATGCGGTCTTCCACTCATCACCGGGTTGCATGCGAATTTGGGGATAGCCACTCCTAAGGTCCACTTTAGAAAACAAACAAGATCCATGGAGTTCATCTAACATATCATCTAGTCTAGGGATTGGATGACGATACCTTATAGTGATTTTGTTGATGGCTCTACAATCGACGCACATACGCCAAGTTCCGTCCTTCTTTGGTACCAAAAGCACCGGAACAGCACACGGACTCATGCTTTCCTTGATGTATCCCTTGTTGAGAAGCTCCTCAACTTGTCTTTCAAGATCCTTAGTGTCCATGGGATTGCTCCTATAGGCCGGTTTGTTAGGAAGTTGTGAACCCGGTACCAAGTCAATTTGGTGCTCAATTCCCCAAAGTGGGGGCAATCCTTGCGGAAGTTCTTGAGGAAATACATCTTCATACTCCTGCAACACACAAGAAATCAAAGGGGAAATGGAAGAATTAGTGGGGTTAGTATTAAAACAATGGGCCAAGAGTAACATCGGCTTGTTTTCATCATGATCCAAGAAGAGTTCTTTCCTCCTAGCCAACATCACTACATTTTCCATCTCCCTTGTCGTTGGGACAGCCTCGGATGTCCCGACTTCCTCACCTACGGCACTCCCCCCCTTTTCTCCCTTCCCGGATTCCTTTCCCTTTCCCTTCAACTCTCTCATCTTTTGGTGCCACTCGTTTACTTGGGAGGGTGAAAGAGGATGAAGTGTGACCTTTCGGCCATCCTTCTCAAGCGTATACCGGTTGGTCCTCCCATCGTGTTTAGTAGACCTATCATATTGCCATGGTCTACCTAACAACAAGTGACATGCTTGCATTGGGATCACGTCACAAAGTACCTCATCGTGGTAGTTTCCCACCTTAAACCGAATCACACATTGCCTTGTGACCCTTAATTCACCACAATCATTCAACCATTGTAGCTTGTAAGGACTAGTGTGTGGTGTAGTTGGTAGCTTCAAGAAATTCACCATAGCATGGCTCGCAACATTTGTACAACTACCACTATCAATCACCAAGGTGCACACATTCTCCTTTACAAGACACTTAGTATGGAATAGATTTTCCCTTTGACTCGGGTCACCTATCGCCTTATTAATCATGACACGTCTAACCACAAAGTTAGGAACCACACACTCCCCTTCTTGTGGAAAGACATCTTCACTACCGTCTACTTCATCATCATTCGGCCCATTTTCAGCTCCTTCTCCATCTTGAGGCTCGGCCTCATCCTCCCCCCTTTCGGAATCCACCTCCTCACCAAGGTAGTACACCTTTCCTTCTCGTAGGATCACATTGTGCTGGTTCGGACATTCATTGGCCTTATGCCCCCAACCTTGGTACTTGAAGCATTGGAACCCCTTTGGGTTGGGATATTTGGGAGCCTCCGGTTTCGGAGGGAATTTAGGGATGGTTTTGGACTCGGGCAGCTTCATAGGAGCGGGTTGGTCCTTGTTCTTGGTCCAACCCGAGGGGGTTTGTACCCTTGCCTTGAAGGATGATCTCTCCTTAAGTTCCCTTTCAATCTCAAGGGCCGCTTGGAATATACCGTCAATGGTTTCAAACCGGTGAAGGGTCAAATGAGTGGAGATCTCTTTGTTCAACCCACACTTGAACCGGATGATGTCGTGACTGATTTGCTCTCCACGATGATCAAGTTTCAACATGAGTTGTTGGAACTCGTCAAAATAGGCCATCACACTCTTGCCTCCTTGCCGCAAGCCATATAACCTAGCAAGCAACTCATGACGATATCTCTCGGGAAGGTATCGTTGTCTCATCAAATACCTCAACCGATACCAAGGTGGTGGCTTCCCATCAACTAATTCATTACCAAATCGTTTAACATACTCCCACCAAGTGTTAGCATAGCCCTCAAGGTGAGCTATAGCGTAGCAACTCTTCTTTTCGTCCGAGATGTCATTAACTTGGAAGACCTTGTCACAAGCCGATTCCCAAGTTAAGTAGGCCTCGGGATCACTTTCACCCTTAAAGATGGGTAGGCTCAACTTGATGGTGTTGATGCCTACGTCTCTCTCTTGGTGTCGGTTTTCCCTATCTCCATACCCCCGGTATCTCCTAGGTTCTCCTCGACCCCCTCTTAACTCCTCCTCCCTCATATAAGCATCATCAAAGGCTCCATCTCCTTCATACTCCTCTCTACCGTATCCTTCAAAGTGGGCTGGTCGGCCTTGGCCGTTTTGATTCGGAGGATTTGGAATTTGTGGTCTTTGGTTTAATGGAGCTTGGAATGGAGGGTTCGGATTTAGTGGAGGTGCTTGGCGTCCAAATCCCTCTTGTGGAATTGGAGGGGCTTGGAAATGTAGTGGTCTAGTGGAGTCTCGGTTTGGAGGAAAATAGGTAGTTTGGCTTGCGGTATTTAGTGGAGCTTGGGGTGCATTTAGCATTTGGTGGACTGTTTCGGGGGTGATGGTTGCGGAGGAGGTCCTATCATGACCATTGGTAGATACATGTAGAGGAGTAGAAGGACGAGAGTTCCTTTGACTCTCCACTTGTTCTAATCTCCCACTAATAGTCGACACCTCCCCCTTTATTGCTGCCAAGTCCCCTCTCACGGCCCCAAATTCCGAATTCAACCTTTCAAGTGTCCGGGTAACGGCCTCAAGAGTGACCCTCATAGAATCAAGGGCATTAGTATCCACACTATGAGACGTAGTTCCTTCCATTGTCAAGATATTATCCGCTTTAGTTCACCACAAGTTCGTGTTCCACAAGTGTTGTATAATTGGCTAGTAACCGTGAAATTTTAAGGTATGAGTAAGCTCTTATCCGGAATGGATTCTTGTTTGAAGACTCAAAGAATTCTTGCCGGACTAGAACCAAAAATCAGCAACTCATTCAAACGAATAAAAAGCACTCAAATAAACGTTGACACGAACAAACGGTTCAAGGTCTAATTGACAACCTAGTAGGAATGTACTAGTTTGTTAATTAGTTCTAGGACCAAGTAAGGGAAACCAAGGATCAACAATTAGCAACCTAAGAACATCCTAAGTTGAGCTTATAGTGACGTGGCAGCATGCAATGGTTCCACACGTTTTCTTTTCTCTTCTTTTTTTGTCAATATTCACACAACTTGTTATAGTTTTCAAAGTGTTTTTGGTGGGAAAATAAAATCTTGTAGTATTTCACCCTTTTCAAACTCAAGAAAGTGATGTTTGGTAGACTAATCCCACAAAACAAGGCTCCTTGAATTAGGGAAAAGTGATTGACAAGACTACAAGGTGATGGGTGCAAGTCTTTCACAACAACTTTATAGCTTGTCTTACAACTTGAGCACACAACAAGATGAACAAGATGAACAAGTTCAAAAGATGAACACCTCAACAATCTTCTTCAACTTCTTTAGCACATAAACACAACATCCACCGATTTTATTTTCTTTTGGTCATCAACAACATACAACTTCGGCCACTTCAAGTCACTACACAATGTTCAAGTTTTCAAGCTCAACTTTCGGATCTAGACACCTTAGTGTTGGTGAGAAAGAAACCAACACTAGGAACTCACTAAACAAGCAAAATTAACACTTAGATCTAGACATGCAACATCATTCTCGGATTCCACTTGTAAGGGACTGATTTTCAGAATTTCCTTTTTGGTGTTGTTTGTTTAAGCCGTGTACTAGCCCAAGATGGGTTATGTTGGAACACAACCGGTCAAGCTTTGATACCAAATGATACAAAATCGAACCAACAACAACAAGAACATCAAGTAGACTCGGATTTCAGTCCAACAACACCAAGAACAACAAGTTTAACATTCAGTTTTTCAGCCCAACAACACAAGAACAACAAGATAGATAACAATGCTAGTGAATCGAAAAGAGCCCCACACGGCTTCACTAGACTTCAAGATAACAAAATCAACAACAACAACAAGATAAAGAAAGATAGATAACTTGACATATAACATTCAAGAAACTAAGAACCCTAACATCAAGAGAGGACCCTAAGTCTAATGAATATAAACACCAAGTTCTTACGAGGACCAAGAGGCACTCAAAGACCTCAAAACCCTTGTTTCTAGCCAAAGAGACAACACAAGTATCCCTCTACTTGTGAGGAAATAGGGGCGGCTTCCAAGTGTGGAAGAGAGAGAGAAATGTGAGTATTTTAGGTTACAAATTTCAGCATTCAAAAAGTGAAGTCTAACTCTCTAACATGTTCTATTTATACTACAAACAAAAAGGGTAAAATGACCCATCCGCCCTTGCTTCTTGTGCCAACCTTGAAGAGTAGTTTATTACACATTAGGACCCCTCTTCACACATAAAAATGTTTAGGTCCTTGGTTGGTTCAATCACCAACTCACACACGGCCACTTGCATGAACAAAGCTTGGAGTTTTTGTAATTCCCGAGCTTGGCTTCGTGTGAAAGGCCATGTACGTGTGGAGGCTGCCCCAACCGTATCATTGGTATCGGTTGAGGTACTTGATGAGGCAACGATACCTTCCCGAGAGATATCGTCATGAGTTGCTTGCTAGATTATATGGCTTGCGGCAAGGAGGCAAGAGTGTGATGGCCTATTTTGACGAGTTCCAACAACTCATGTTGAAACTTGATCATCGTGGGGAGCAAATCAGTCACGACATCATCCGGTTCAAGTGTGGGTTGAACAAAGAGATCTCCACTCATTTGACCCTTCACCGGTTTGAAACCATTGACGGTATATTCCAAGCGGCCCTTGAGATTGAAAGGGAACTTAAGGAGAGATCATCCTTCAAGGCAAGGGTACAAACCCCCTCGGGTTGGACCAAAAACAAGGACCAACCCGCCCCTACGAAGCTGCCCGAGTCCAAAACCGTCCCTAAATTTCCTCCGAAACCGGAGGCTCACAAATATCCCAACCCAAAGGGGTTCCAATGCTTCAAGTGCCAAGGTTGGGGGCATAAGGCCAACGAATGTCCGAACCGGCGCAATGTGATCCTACGAGAAGGAAAGGTGTACTACCTTGGTGAGGAGGTGGTTTCCGAAAGTGGGGAGGATGAGGCCGAGCCTCAAGATGGAGAGGGAGCTGAAAATGGGCCGAATGATGATGAAGTAGATGGTAGTGAAGATGTCTATCCACAAGAGGGGGAGTGTGTGGTTCCAAACTTTGTGGTTAGACATGTCATGATTATTAAGGCGATAGATGACCCGAGTCAAAGGGAAAATCTATTCCATACTAAGTGTCTTGTAAAGGAGAATGTGTGCACCTTGGTGATTGATAGTGGTAGTTGTACAAATGTTGCAAGCCATGCTATGGTAAATTTCTTGAAGCTACCAACTACACCACACACTAGTCCTTACAAGCTACAATGGTTGAATGATTGTGGTGAATTAAGGGTCACGAGACAATGTGTGATTCGGTTTAAGGTGGGAAACTACCACGATGAGGTACTTTGTGACGTGATCCCAATACAAGCATGTCATTTGTTGTTAGGTAGACCATGGCAATATGATAGGTCTACTAAACACGATGGGAGGTCCAACCGGTATACGCTTGAGAAGGATGGCCGAAAGGTCACACTTCATCCTCTCTCACCCTCCCAAGTAAATGAGTGGCATCAAAAGATGAGGGAGTTGAAGGGAAAGGGGGGGGAATCCGGAAAGGGAGAAAAGGGGGGGAATGTCGTAGGTGAGGAAGTAGGGACATCCGAGGCTGTCCCAACGACAAGGGAGATGGAAAACGTAGTGATGTTGGCTAGGAGGAAAGAACTCTTCGTGGACCATGATGAAAACAAGCCGATGTTACTTGTGGCCCATTGTTTTAATACTAACCCCACTAATTCTTCCATTTCCCCTTTGATTTATTGTGTGTTGCAGGAGTATGAAGATGTATTTCCACAAGAACTTCCGCAAGGTTTGCCCCCACTTCGGGGAATTGAGCACCAAATTAATTTGGTGCCGGGTTCACAACTTCCAAACAAACCGGCCTATAGGAGCAATCCCATGGACACTAAGGAGCTTGAAAGGCAATTTGAGGAGCTTCTCAACAAGGGATACATCAAGGAAAGCATGAGTCCATGTGCTGTTCCGGTGCTTTTGGTACCAAAGAAGGACGGAACTTGGCGCATGTGCGTCGATTGTAGAGCCATCAACAAAATCAATATAAGGTATCGTCATCCAATCCCTAGACTAGATGATATGTTAGATGAGCTCCACGGATCTTGTTTGTTTTCTAAAGTGGATCTTAGGAGTGGCTATCACCAAATTCGCATGCAACCCGGTGATGAGTGGAAGACCGCATTCAAGACCAAATTCGGTCTCTATGAGTGGCTGGTCATGCCCTTCGGCCTTACCAATGCTCCTAGCACCTTTATGAGGCTAATGAATCATGTAATGAAGCCTTATATTGGAAAGTTTGTGGTGGTTTACTTTGATGATGTGTTGGTATATAGTAAATCTATTGATGATCATGTAATGCATTTGAGATGTGTGTTTGATGTGCTCCGAAAGGAAAAGCTGTATGCCAACATGGAGAAGTGTTCTTTTGGTGTTGATAAGATTATATTCTTGGGTTTTGTCGTGAGCTCAAGGGGTGTGGAAGTGGACGATTCCAAGATAGACTCTATTCGAAGTTGGTCGACCCCTAAAACTATTGGAGAAATCCGAAGTTTCCACGGGTTGGCAAGCTTTTATAGGAGGTTTGTCAAAGGATTTAGTTCCATAGCAGCCCCCTTGACCGAGGTAATTAGAAAGGACGGACCCTTTAAATGGGGTGATGAGCAGGCTAGGGCTTTTGAGGCCTTGAAAGCTACGCTCATCTCGGCGCCTTTATTGCAATTGCCCGATTTTGATAAGATGTTTGAAGTAGAGTGTGATGCTAGTAAGGTTGGCATTGGGGCTGTTTTGATGCAAGAAGGTAAGCCCGTTGCCTATTTCAGTGAAAAGCTCAAAGGGGCAACTCTTAATTACTCAACTTATGATTTGGAGTTGTACGCCCTTGTTAGAGCCTTGGGAAATTGGCAACATTATTTGTGGCCTAAGGAGTTTGTGATACGAACGGATCATGAGTCGTTGAAACACCTTAAGAGCCAAGACAAGTTGAATAGGCGTCATGCTAAGTGGATTGAGTTCATCGAGACTTTCCCTTATGTAATTCATTACAAAAGGGGAAAGGAAAATGTTGTTGCCGATGCCTTGTCTAGGAAGCATGTGCTTGTTGCTACCTTGTCTTCGAAATTGATGGGTTTTGAGAGCTTGCGGTTGTTGTATCCCGAGGATCCTACCTTTGCTCCTATTTTTAGGGAATGCGAAGAGTGGGGAAGGGACCGTTGGCTTAAGGAGAATGACCATTCCTCCTACTCTCGGTTCGATGGGTATTTGTTCAAAGGGAGGAGGTTGTGTGTTCCTTCTAGTTCTTGGAGGGAATTATTTGTGAGGGAGGCCCATGACGGAGGCCTCATGGGGCACTTTGGGGTAGACAAGACCCTCGGAATCTTAGAGGAGAACTTCTATTGGCCCAAAATGCGCAAAGACGTCACTAAAATTTGTAGTCAATGCGTGGCCTGCCGGAGTGCGAAAGCTCGTCTCCTACCTCAAGGGTTATACACCCCACTCCCTACTCCCCTTAGACCTTGGTTAGACATTTCGATGGATTTTGTTTTGGGGCTGCCAAGGACTAGAAAGGGCCGAGATAGCATTTTTGTTATTGTTGATAGATTCTCTAAAATGGCTCATTTTATTCCATGTGCTAAAACCGAGGATGCTCGTAGTGTAGCTTCATTATTTGTTGAACATGTTGTAAAGCTTCACGGGGTACCGAGGACTATTGTGAGCGATAGGGACTCCAAGTTCCTAAGTCTCTTTTGGAAGTCCATGTGGGGTAGGCTTGGAACGAAGTTACTTTTCTCCACGTCTTGCCACCCACAGACCGATGGCCAAACGGAGGTAGTAAATAGAACCTTAGGGTCTATGCTACGTTCTATGGTTAAAGGTAAGCTGACTTCATGGGAAGATCACCTACCCTTGGTGGAATTTGCATACAACCGGGTAATACATTCGAGCACGGGAATGACTCCCTTTGAATGTGTTTACGGCCTGAATCCCCTTACCCCTTTAGATCTCACTCCTTTGTCTAGTGATCTCATGACCAGCTTAGATGGAAATAAAAGAGCCGAGGCAATGAAGAAAATGCATGAGACGGTGCGGATCAAGCTTGAAAGGAAGAACCAAGAGGTTGCAAAAAGGGTAAACAAAGGGAGAAGAAGGCTTGTGCTTGAACCCGGAGATTGGGTGTGGGTGCATCTTCGAAAGGATCGGTTTCCAGCTCAAAGGAAGTCCAAGTTGCTGCCAAGGGGTGATGGCCCTTTCCATGTACTTGAGAGAATCAATGACAACGCCTACAAGATTGACCTTCCACCGGAATATCAAGTGCACAACACTTTCAACGTTGGTGATCTCTCCCTCGTGAATGCGGTTGAAGATGACCAAATGCTGAATTTGAGGTCAAATTCCTCTCAAGATGGAGAGGATGATACGGTTGGGGCAGCCTCCACAGGTACACGGCCTTTCACACGAAGCCAAGCTCGGGAATTACAAAAACTCCAAGCTTTGTTCATGCAAATGGCCGTGTGTGAGTTGGTGATTGAACCAATCAAGGACCTAAACGTTTTTATGTGTGAGGAGAGGTCTTAATGTGTAATAAACTACTCTTCAAGGTTGGCACAAGAAGCAAGGGCGGATGGGTCATTTTATCCTTTTTGTTGTAGTATAAATAGAACATATTAGAGAGCTATTCCTTAGTTTTTTGAATGCTGATTTTTTGTAAACCTAAAACACTAAACTTTTCTCTCTCTCTTCCACTCTTGGAAGCCGCCACTACTATCTCACAAGTAGAGGGATACTTGTGTTGTCTCTTTGGCTAGAAACAAGGGTTTTGAGGTCGTTGAGTGCCTCTTGGTCCTCGTAAGAACTTGGTGTTTATATTCATTAGACTTAGGGTCCTCTCTTGATGTTAGGGTTCTTAGTTTCTTGAATGTTATATGTCAAGTTATCTATCTTTCCTTATCTTGTTGTTGTTGTTGATTTTGTTATCTTCAAGTCTAGTGAAGCCGTGTGGGGCTCTTTTCGATTCACTAGCATTGTTGTTCATCTTGTTGTTCTTGTGTTGTTGAGCTGAAAACTGAAAATTAAACTTGTTGTTCTTGTGTTGTTGGACTGAAATCCGAACCTACTTGTAGTTCTTGGTGTTGTTGGTTTGCTTTTGTATCAGACATGATTAGAATTAGAGCGAGGGTTGATAGACTATGTCCACCAAAATCTCCACAATTCCAAACACCTCAAGTCCAAAGATCCTATACTTCACAAAATCCAGTGACTCCAAAGAGAGTGAGTCCAAGCCTCAAGATGGAGAGAAAATTATTAGTGAGGTACAAGAAGAATGTGAGCAAATAAGGGAAAAGGAAGGGAAAACCATGGGTAGTGAAGTTGGAAGGGAAAAAAAATTCTTGATTGTGGATCTTGTCCACAAAGGACCCTTTTTATTCACTAACCCAAATACTAGCATTTTACCTAGTATTTTATCTTCTCATGTGCAGGTTCAAGACCCTAGAAGTCCCGAGGAGAAGCCCAAGGAAGTTTCCTTCAAGCCCTTGGGTGAAAGTCCTCATTGTGGGACAAGCGAGGAAGAAGTGAATCCAAAGGGAAACCTTGACATATTCCCTTGACATGATGCGAAAAAAAGTGAAGAAAACACTTCTCATAATCTACAAGGTAACCAAGCTATTTTCTACACTCCTAAAAACTTGAATTGTTGTGATGTGGCTCGTAGTAGCCAAAGTGGTGTAGTTTCGGATTGAATTAGTCAAGAAGTGTATGAATCTCCCTTTTGTGATACTCTTGGTGTTGATAGGTTGTATAAGGACCAAACTCTTTTTGTGAGTATGCAAGTACTAGTTGATCCTTTAGATGACAAAATCAGTTCTTTTCGTAAGAATGATTTGTGTCCATCTAGTGCTAGCACTTATAACTTGAATAAGGTTCCATTATCATGTGACAAGAGTATTCACAAACTACATGACCCTCTTGTAGATGATAGTACCTTGGTTGATGTCTTCACACTTAATTCCTTCCTGTACTACCTCTTTGCCTATGATGATAACCATGTTAATTTTGAATTGATATTATGTAGAGGTAGTAAGATTGGTGTCTGTTTTCCTTTCTTGAATGAAGATGATTGTGAGTTTGATTCTCTAGTAAAAGGAATGGCTAACCTCGGCTTATATTTTTGTCTATTTCATCCATTTGATCCTGGTATACTATTGGGGTGGGGAAGGATGTGTTTCGGATTGCATTCCTTTTTCCTTGATATCTCTCTTAACCATGTCCTTTGTGATGCTTGTAGTGATACGGGATTGACAAGGGAAGCACGAAACAAACACCAAATCAGTCCACTAATCTTAAGGATTCGAGGACCAAGATGGAGACCTCACTCGGATTCGCTACCAACAACAAGAATACAAGATACAAGAGTATATTTTAACACCAAAACAGTTACAAAACGTGATGAACAAGATGAACAACAATAATACAAGTTTCGGATTCAACGAAGACCCCAAAACAGTCCACTACACAACACATACACGATTTGCAAGAAAAATAAAGATAGATAGTGAGACCAAGATTATTACAAGATTAAGAACCAAGTGTATTTCAACACTAACCCCTAATGAATGTAACAATCAAAACCACACTCTTACGGTGACCACCAAGGGATTGAACTCGCCTCAAGATCTACCGTTTCCAAGCAAAGATCAATATTGGCTTTTCCAAGCCCTATGCTAAAGATGACTTTTCCAAGTCCTACAACTAAGGGTGTTACACTCTCAAAGAGAGAAGTTATGTCTTTCAATTCTTCATCCTTCAAAATCTAGTGAAAATAAGACTAAGGGGGCCTATTTATAATATATTACAAATGAAGATAACAAGACCACTTTGCCCTTAATGAGAGGGGCGGCCATGGTGTGTAAATACACCATGTGTAATGTCCAAAATACCCTTAATTAAGGTCCAAAACCGTGAGTCCTCAACCTTAAATTCTCCAAGCAATCTTCCACACGCGAGATTGCTTTAAGTTATGCTCAAAACGGGTCCTCCATGCATGTTCTTGTTTTCTCGAGGTGACCAAGTCTTGAGTCTCTATGTGTTGGCCTCCAAAAATGTCATCAAAAGATAAGATGGCCATTTGTCCCGTATCATCCTCCCCTTCTTGAAAAGGATTCGACCTCGAATCCAAACCTTGCAAAACCGAAAAGAGGACCAACAAATGCAAACTCCTCATGGCATGAGGGTTAGGGTTAGCATAACAAATCATCTCAACATGCCAAGGTTGCACATATTTGCAATATAACCAAGAATCCTTTGAAAGGAATATTAAAAACTCAATAAAAGATGTACAAAGGATTTGGTTATAGGATACATCAAGAGTGACACTTTGCTTGTCATGTAGACCAAGCAGCAAGTTTGGTGCACCAACATCACCATTTCTAAATTTGGCACCGGGGTCAAATGGGAAAAGTGGCCATAGACACGGTTCTCGACAACACTTCCCTTTCCCGTGGTCTACACCCAAACTAAATGACATACTTTCTACAATAACATACATATCATCCAAAGCAAATAGAGAGTAGAGAAAGGTATCACTCAAATCGGCTTCTACTAAGGTGCTCTCATGTGTGTACTCACTATTAGTTTCCCAATAATCACCATGAGTACTCTCAATAATGAAATCACACAAAGTAGAAGAAGAAGTAGCTTCCGCAACTACACATTCCTTACCCTTAAGAGTTCTCTCATCTTCCAAGAAGAGATTTCCCTCTCTAGGAGGAATGTTGTCACACCATAGTGGGTTAGCATATAGGCTATAGCTTCCAAGGCAAGCTATACCATCATTTTCACCACTAGGTTCATTAGGAGTGTTTAAATCATCTTCAAACAAGACATTATACATAAAAAGAGTGTGATCTACCTCACGGACAGATTTGGAACAAGCAAGTTCCTCACTCTCTAAATGATCAACATCAAGTTTCAAGGATGTTTCAAACACAACATTACCCCAAGAAGAGCTCTCGGGTTCATTCTCACTTTGATCAACATTTTCAACATCATCACATACTTGAGGTTCATTAATTACATCATACACATCCTCAAGTGGTGGGTAATTTTCACACATAAGTTGATCAACACAAATTTCAGAAGATAACGTACTTTCATTCAACATAATGGTTTCAACACTAGGTGGACATAAATCGATCTTACAAGAAGAGTCTATTCGGTCATCAATAGGATCAACTAGTGTATCCACACTCACAACATGTACATCATCATCAAGTGGCAAAGAAACAATACACTCACATATAGGCAAGCTACAACTCACACTCAATGGGCTACTAGCCACACAATTATCATTCACATGTACAAAAGTGTAAGAGTTTGCCATTTTACCTTGAAGTCCTTGAGTAGATTCTTCTTTGTCATGGTGTGAAGGTCCTCCAAAAGTTTGGGCAGCAACTTCCTTTTGGCATTGTTCTTCTTCGCTTGCCATGTTGGTACCTACACAAATGTCCTTAGAAATAGAAGGACAACCAATGTTAGCATAGTTTGGTGGTAATCCTCTTACTTTGCTCCACACAACCTCTCCTTTTTCCACTCTCGGATTACCACCCTGCACTCCCTTACTCCTCTCAATCTTTTGTCTCTCATAATAATTCGGATTGGAGTAGGTAGGCATTTCTCTTCGTGGCTTAGGCAGCAAGTAAGTAATGAGGCGATTCCCCCACTGGTCTCTTATAATATTTGGCCAATTTTGCACGTTTGGAACTCTATGTTGTGCAAACCAATTGGCACCTAAGCATACATGACCGTATGTCAATGAAAGAATATCGCACCACACCTCCTCATGGTATTCAAATTGGGAGAAGACAACCTTGACCCTCTCGGTAACCTTAAACCCGTCCAAGAAGTATGGAACAAGTAAAGGCTCACGAAACAACCCCAAGTAGTCAACCATGGATGGAACGATGTAGTTTCTATGGTACCTATCATTTAGCTCAATGAGGCAGCCCGGTATCCCACACATGGTCACCTTTCCGGAGTGTACACTCCTTCTTGGATCTACATTGTAAGGCAGACGAGTACCCCTTAGTTTTGGAGATGCATACCCTCTTCTTCTCATTGGACAACCTCCACTAGAGCTAGTATAACCATTCACACTATATCGACTTTGATAAGAAGTACTACAAGGTGGAGAATATGGATCTTCATACTCCTCACGTGTACCCTCATCATAGCTCTCATAAGCTTTGCAAACAAAAGGGTTATACCTAACACCAAATCTAGGTTCGGAGTAAGAAGTGTAAGACTCCTCACATGCCCCAACATCATCATAAGATCCATCACGAGGTCCTACATCATCTCCAAAGTTACCATAAGCACTAGGCACTTCATTCACCTCATTTTCTCCCTTAAAACAGTAACTTTCAAATCTGCCCAAGTCTCGATCATGGCTATTTTCATAGCCTCCGCAATCTCCCTCAACTTCGTAGCCATAAAACCCTTCACTACAATCATAGTCTCCCATGTTGTAGTCACAATAATCCCCGGCTATCGAAGACATATTCCCCTTATATCACCTTTTAAACCTACAAAATGAACAAACAAGATTAGTAGTAAAAACTTCTCACTAACACTCGTATTCACTCACCTTTGTGATTCTCACAATTGGAGCGGCAAATATTGAAAGGTTGTTTATACTCCGGTAGTCAATAGGATGTCAATTCTACTTGGTGGCCGGAATAGATTCTTGTTTGATCGACTCAAGACACAAAAATAAAATTCACTTACGAACTTGAAACAAAGAAGTTACTACGAGTTAAAAATGAGAAAAGCACAAAAACAACGAAGACACGAAGAAACGGATTCAATAATTAATCTACAACTAAGTAGGTGATTACTAGTTGTTAATTAATTCTAGAATCAAGACATGAAACTAATGAAACAATAAGATGAAACTAAGAATCTAAAATTTTGAGCTCGGAAATATTGCGTGAACAGTAGCAGTGATGACATGGCAGTCACGTATTGGTTTCGGTCCCACACAACTTTTGTTGTTGATACAAGAATTCCAAGGAACACAAGAATTGTCTCAAAACAGTCCACACACACTCCAAAAATAGTCCACTAATCTTAAGGATTTGAGGACCAAGATGGAGACCACTCTCGGATTCACTACAACAACAACAATACGAGATAACAATGGTGTATTTGACACCCAAAACAGCCACAAAACGTGATGAACAAGATGAACAACAATAACACAAGTTTCGGATTCAACAAAGACCCCAAAACAGTCCACGATTTGCAAGAAAAATAAAGATAGATAGTGAGACATAAACTACATTAAGACCCAAGAACCCAAAGATATATTAAATCTAAAGACCCCTAGAACTTACGATAGCAACACCACACTCTTACGGTGACCACCAAGGGAATGAACTCGCCTCAAGATCTACCGTTTCCAAACAAAGATCAATATTGGCTTTTCCAAGCCCTATGCTAAAGATGACTTTTCCAAGTCCTACCACTAAGTGTGTACACTCTCAAAAGAGAGAAGATATTTCTTTCAATTCTTCATTATCAAAAATCTGATGAGAAATAAGACTAAGGGGCCTATTTATACTATATTACAAATGAAGACAAAAGACTACTTTGCCCTTAATGAGAGGGGCGGCCATGGGGTGTAAATCCACCATGTGTAATGTCCAAAATACCCTTAATTAAGGCCCAAAACCGTGAGTCCTCAACCTTAAATTCTCCAAGCAATCTTCCACATGCGAGATTGCTTTAAGTTATGCTCAAAACGGGTCCTCCATGCATGTTCTTGTTTCCTCGAGGTGACCAAGTCTTGAGTCTCTATGTGTTGGCCTCCAAAAATGTCATCAAAAGATAAGAAGGCCATTTGTCCCGTATCATCCTCCCCTTCTTGAAAAGGATTCGACCTCGAATCCAAACCTTGCAAAACCGAAGAGAGGACAAACAAATACAAATTCCTCATGGCATGAGGGTTAGGGTTAGCATAACAAATCATCTCAACATGCCAAGGTTGCACATATTTGCAATATAACCAAGAATCCTTTGAAAGGAATATTAAAAACTCAATAAAAGATGTACAAAGGATTTGGTTATAGGATACATCAAAAGTAATACTTTGCTTGTCATGTTGGCCAAGCAACAAGTTTGGTGCACCAACATCACCATTTCTAAATTTGGCACCGGGGTCAAATGGGAAAAGTGGCCATAGACACGGGTCTCGACAACACTTCCCTTTCCCGTGGTCTACACCTAAACTAAATGACATACTCTCTACAATAACATACATATCATCCAAATCAAATAGAGAGTAGAGAAAGGTATCACTCAAATCGACTTCTACTAAGGTGCTCTCATGTGTGTACTCACTACTAGTTTCCCAATAATCACCATGAGTACTCTCAACAATGAAATCACACAAAGTAGAATAAGAAGTAGCTTCCACAACTACATATTCCTTACCCTTAAGAGTACTCTCATCTTCCAAGAAGAGATTTCCCTCTTTAGGAGGAATGTTGTCACACCATAGTGGGTTAGCATATAGGCTATAGCTTCCAAGGCAAGCTATACCGTCAAGTTCTCCACTAGGTTCATTAGGAGTGTTTAAATCATCTTCAAACAAGACATTATACCTAAAAAGAGTGTGATCTACCTCACGGACAGATTTGGAACAAGAAAGTTCCTCACTCTCTAAATGATCAATATCAAGTTTCAAGGATGTTTCAAACACAATATTACCCCAAGAAGAGCTCTCGGGTTCATTCTCACTTTGTTGACCAACATTTTCAAATATTTCACTCACTTGAGTCCTATTAAGCACATCACACACATACTCAAGTGGTGGACAGTTTTCACGAACAAGTTGATCAACACCCATTACACAAGACGAGGTACTTCCATTCAACATATAGGCTTCAACACTAGGTGGACATAAATTGATCTCACAAGAGGAGTCAATTTCGTCATCAATAGGATCAACTAGTGTATCCACACTCACAATATGTACATCATCAATAAGAGGCAAGGAATCATTAGACTCATAAATAAGTAAGCTACTACTCACACTCAATGGACTACTAGTCATACAATTATCATTCACATGCATTAAAGTGTAAGAGTTAGCTATTTTACCTTGAAGATCTTGAGTGGACTCTTTCTTGCCGTGAGGTGAAGGTCCTCCATAACCTTGGGCAGCAACTTCCTTTTGACATTGGTCGCATTCGCTTGCCATGTTGGTACCTACACAAATGTCCATAAAAATAGAAGGACAACCAAAGTTAGCACGGTTTGGTGGTAATCCCCTCACTTCGCTCAACACAATCTCTCCTTTTTCCACTCTCGGATTACCACCTTTCACTCCCTTACTCCTCTCAATCTTTTGTCTCTCATAATAATTTGAATTGGAGTAGGTAGGAACTTCTTTTTGCGGCCCGGGCAGAATGTACGTCTCGAGGCAATTTCCCCATCGGTCTCTTACAATATTAGGCCAATTTTGCATATTTGGAACTTTATGTTGTGCAAACCAATCGGCGCCCAAGCTCACATGACCATAGGTTATGGGAAAAACATCACACCACACTTCCTCATGGTAATTAAATTGGGAGAAGACAACTTTTACCCTCTCGGTAACCTTGAACTCGCCCAAGTAGTATGGAACAAGTAAAGGCTCTCGCAATAACCCCAAGTAATCAACCATGGACGGAAGAATGTAGTTTCCATAGTACCTATCATTCAACACCATAAGGCAGCCCGGTATCCCACAAATAGTCACCTTTCCGGAGTGTACACTCCTTCTTGGATCTACATTGTAAGGCATACGAGTACCCCTTAGTTTTGGAGATGCATATCTGATACGGGACAAATGGCCATCTTATCTTTTGATGACATTTTTGGAGGCCAACACATAGAGACTCAAGACTTGGTCACCTCGGGAAAACAAGAACATGCATGGAGGACCCGTTTTGAGCATAACTTAATGCAATCTCGCATGTGGAAGATTGCTTGGAGAATTTAAGGTTGAGGACTCACGGTTTTGGGCCTTAATTAAGGGTATTTTGGACATTACACATGGTGGATTTACACCCCATGGCCGCCCCTCTCATTAAGGGCAAAGTAGTCTTTTGTCTTCTTTGTAATACACTATAAATAGGCCCCCTTAGTCTTATTTTCATTAGTTTTCAGATTTTAGAAAGATGAAGTATTGAAAGGAAATATCTTCTCTCTTTTGAGAGTGTACACACTTAGTGGTAGGACTTGGAAAAGTCATCTTTAGCATAGGGCTTGGAAAAGCCAATATTGATCCTTGCTTGGAAACGGTAGATCTTGAGGCGAGTTCATTCCCTTGGTGGTCACCGTAAGAGTGTGGTGTTGTTGTTACATTCATTAGGGGTTTTTGAGTTTGATATACTCTTTAGTTCCTAATCTTTGTAATAATCTATGTCTCACTATCTATCTTTACCTTTCTTGCCATTGTGTTAGTGTTTGTATCTTGTAATCGTTTGTTCTTGTTGAATCCGAATCTTGTGTTCATTGTGTTCATCTTGTTCTTGTTGTATTGTTGCTGTTTTGGTGTTAAAACACCTTGTCAACTCGTGATACTTGTGTTGTTGTTGTTGGCCGAAACTAGCTCTAAAAGGGGTCCTCGGATTCCTCTTGATTTGTGGACTGTTTTGAGCCTTTTCTTGTGTTCCCTTGTTTTTCTCGTATCATTTGGTATCAGAGCTTGGCTTGATCTTGTTCCTACAAGATCAATCTTGGGCTTTCTTGTTAAAAAAAAAAAAAAAAAAAAAAAGGAAAACTGAAATTTCCAGAAAAATAGCAATCTGTCCGTGTTTGTGTTCTTGGCCAAAATCGTGTTCTTGTTGTGTCTTGGCCGAGATTTGTTGTTGTATGTCTAGATCTAATAGTGTTCTTGTTTGTTTTGTTGTTCCTAGTGTTAGTTTTCTTGTCCACTAACACTTTGAGTCTAGATCCAAACTTGAGCTTGAATTGTTAATATTATTGTTGTGAACAAGTGTGGCCGATTGGATGTTGTTGTTGTTCTAGCCTTGACCGAGTTGAAGGCCTTGTGTTGTGGTGGTGTTGTAGATCTTGAAAGGTTGTTGTTGTATTCTTGTTGTTCATCACACCTTTCACCATTTGTAAAATCGAAAACACAACACAAAGGGGACTTAGTCGATTGTTGTTGCTATCCTTGTGGTCTTAGCCGTGAGATTGTTGACCTTGTTGTGGTGAACTGTTTTGGCCTTGTGGTTTTCATCTTGTTGTTGTTATAAGCTTGGCCACGTGATATTGTTGTTAATTGGTGGATTGAAAACCATTTTTTTTGTTGAAGTTGTGGTTGTCTTGGCCAAGTGTTGGAGGTATTGTTATTGTGGATTGGAGTTGGCCGTGTGAAAAATTGTTGGTGTTCTTGAGGATTATTGTTGTAGTTCTTGTTGTTGTTGTTGTTGTTCTTGATGTTCATCACCACCTTCATATATTGTTGAAGATAAAGTGAATGCTAAATCCAAAAAGTTGAAGGAAAAAGGTGTATTATTTGTTAGTCTTGAAAGACACTACAACCAACAAAGACCTATCAATCAAGTCTCAACCACTTTCCAACACTTTTCCATGATTTACGGATCCATGTTTTAAGGAGAAGTACAATAAAGTCAAGTCTTGAAAACTTGAAATTGAAAAGGGCTCCAAGACTTGTTTGAATTTCCCCCCCCCCCCTTAAACAAATTCCACCAAAGTCCAAATTGAAAAAAAATTGGCCAAGACTTGAAATTGGACAACAAAAGTTGTGTGGGACCGAAACCAATACGTGACTGCCATGTCATCACTGGTACTGTTCACGCAACAATTTTGGCTCAAATTTTAGATTCTTAGTTTCATCTTATTGTTTCATTTGTTTCATGTCTTGATTCTTGAATTAATTAACAACTAGTAATCACCTACTTAGTTGTAGATTAATTATTGAATCCGTTTCTTCGTGTCTTCGTTGTTTGTGTGCTTTTCTCATTTTTAACTCGTAGTAACTTCTTTGTTTCAAGTTCGTAAGTAAATTTTTTTTTTTTTTTGTGTCTTGAGTCGATCAAACAAGAATCTATTCCGGCCGCCAAGTAGAATTGACATCCTATTGACTACCGGAGTATAAGCAACTTTCAATATTCGCCGCTCCAATTGTGAGAATCACAAAGGTGAGAGTATCGAGTGTTGGTGAGGAGCTTTACTACTAATCTTGTTTGTTCATTTTGTAGGTTTAAAGGGTGATATAAGGGGAACATGTCTTCGATAGCCGGGGATTATTGTGACTACAACATGGGAGACTATGATTGTAGTGAAGGGTTTTATGGCTACGAAGTTGAGGGAGATTGCGGAGGCTATGAAAATAGCCATGATCGAGACTTGGGCAGATTTGAAAGTTACTGTTTTAAGGGAGAAGATGAGGTGAATGAAGTGCCTAGTGCTTATGGTAACTTTGGAGATGATGTAGGACCTCGTGATGGATCTTATGATGATGTTGGGGCATGTGAGGAGTCTTACACTTCTTACTCCGAACCTAGATTTGGTGTTAGGTATAACCCTTTTGTTTGCAAAGCTTATGAGAGCTATGATGAGGGTACACGTGAGGAGTATGAAGATCCATATTCTCCACCTTGTAGTACTTCTTATCAAAGTCGATATAGTGTGAATGGTTATACTAGCTCTAGTGGAGGTTGTCCAATGAGAAGAAGAGGATATGCATCTCCAAAACTAAGGGGTACTCGTATGCCTTACAATGTAGATCCAAGAAGGAGTGTACACTCCGGAAAGGTGACTATTTGTGGGATACCGGGCTGCCTTATGGTGTTGAATGATAGGTACTATGGAAACTACATTTTTCCGTCCATGGTTGATTACTTGGGGTTATTGCGAGAACCTTTACTTGTTCCATACTACTTGGGCGAGTTCAAGGTTACCGAGAGGGTAAAAGTTGTCTTCTCCCAATTTGATTACCATGAGGAGGTGTGGTGCGATGTTTGCTCCTTAACCTACGGTCATATGAGCTTGGGTGCCGATTGGTTTGCACGACATCAAGTTCCTAACGTGAAAAATTGGCCTAATATTGTAAGAGACCGATGGGGAAATTGCCTCGAGACGTACATTCTGCCCGGGCCGCAAAAAGAAGTTCCTACCTACTCCAATTCAAATTATTATGAGAGACAAAAGATTGAGAGGAGTAAGGGAGTGAAAGGTGGTAATCCGAGAGTGGAAAAAGGAGAGGTTGTGTTGAGCGAAGTGAGGGGATTACCACCAAACCATGCTAACATTGGTTGTCCTTCCATTTCTAAGGACATTTGTGTAGGTACCAACATGGCAAGCGAAGGCGAACAATGCCAAAAGGAAGTTGCTGCCCAAGCTTGTGGAGGACCTTCACCTCACAGCAAGGAAGAGTCTACTCAAGATCTTAAAGGTAAAATAGCTAACTCTTACACTTTAGTGCATGTGAATGACAATTGTATGGCTAGTAAGCCATTGAGTGTGAGTAGTAGCTTACTTATTTATGAGTCTAATGATTCCTTGCCTCTTGTTGATGATGTACATATTGAGAGTTTGGATACACTAGTTGATCCTATTGATGACGAAATTGACTCTTCTTGTAAGATCAATTTATGTCCACCTAGTGTTGAAGCTTATATGTTGAACGGAAGTACATCGTCTTGTGTAATTGGAGTTGATCAACTTGTTGGTGAAAATTGTTCCCCACTTGAGTATGTGTGTGATGTGCTTAATAGGACTCAAGTGAGTGAAGTATTTAAAAATGTTGGTCAACAAAGTGGGGGTGAACCCGAGATCTCTTCTTGGGGTAATCTTGTGTTTGGAACATCCTTGAAACTTGATATTGATCATTTAGAGTGCGAGGAACTTGCTTATTCCAAATCTGTCCGTGAGGTAGATCACACTCTCTTTAGGTGTAATGTCTTGTTTGAAGATGATTTAAACACTTCTAATGAACCTAGTGGTGAAAATGACGGTATAGCTTGCCTTGGAAGCTATAGCCTATATGCTAACCCACTATGGTGTGACAACATTCCTCCTAAAGAGGGAAATCTCTTCTTGGAAGATGAGAGTACTCTTAAGGGTAAGGAATGTGTAGTTGCGGAAGCTACTCCTTCTTCTACTTTGTGTGATTTCTTTGTTGAGAGTACTCATAGTGATTATTGGGAAACTAGTAGTGAGTACACACATGAGAGCACCTTAGTAGAAGTCGATTTGAGTGATACCTTTCTCTACTCTCTATTTGATTTGGATGATATGTATGTTATTGTAGAGAGTATGTCATTTAGTTTAGGTGTAGACCACGGGAAAGGGAAGTGTTGTCGAGACCCGTGTCTATGGCCACTTTTCCCATTTGACCCCGGTGCCAAATTTAGAAATGGTGATGTTGGTGCACCAAACTTGTTGCTTGGTCAACATGACAAGCAAAGTGTTACTTTTGATGTATCCTATAACCAAATCCTTTGCACATCTTTTATTGAGTTTTTAATATTCATTTCAAAGGATTCTTGGTTATATTGCAAATATGTGCAACCTTGGCATGGTGAGATGATTTGTAATGCTAACCCTAACCCTCATGCCATGAGGAATTTGTATTTGTTTGTCCTCTCTTCGGTTTTGCAAGGTTTGGATTCGAGGTCGAATCCTTTTCAAGAAGGGGAGGATGATACGGGACAAATGGCCATCTTATCTTTTGATGACATTTTTGGAGGCCAACACATAGAGACTCAAGACTTGGTCACCTCGGGAAAACAAGAACATGCATGGAGGACCCGTTTTGAGCATAACTTAATGCAATCTCGCATGTGGAAGATTGCTTGGAGAATTTAAGGTTGAGGACTCACGGTTTTGGGCCTTAATTAAGGGTATTTTGGACATTACACATGGTGGATTTACACCCCATGGCCGCCCCTCTCATTAAGGGCAAAGTAGTCTTTTGTCTTCTTTGTAATACACTATAAATAGGCCCCCTTAGTCTTATTTTCATTAGTTTTCAGATTTTAGAAAGATGAAGTATTGAAAGGAAATATCTTCTCTCTTTTGAGAGTGTACACACTTAGTGGTAGGACTTGGAAAAGTCATCTTTAGCATAGGGCTTGGAAAAGCCAATATTGATCCTTGCTTGGAAACGGTAGATCTTGAGGCGAGTTCATTCCCTTGGTGGTCACCGTAAGAGTGTGGTGTTGTTGTTACATTCATTAGGGGTTTTTGAGTTTGATATACTCTTTAGTTCCTAATCTTTGTAATAATCTATGTCTCACTATCTATCTTTACCTTTCTTGCCATTGTGTTAGTGTTTGTATCTTGTAATCGTTTGTTCTTGTTGAATCCGAATCTTGTGTTCATTGTGTTCATCTTGTTCTTGTTGTATTGTTGCTGTTTTGGTGTTAAAACACCTTGTCAACTCGTGATACTTGTGTTGTTGTTGTTGGCCGAATCTAGCTCTAAAAGGGGTCCTCGGATTCCTCTTGATTTGTGGACTGTTTTGAGCCTTTTCTTGTGTTCCCTTGTTTTTCTCGTATCAATATCCTCTTCTTCTCATTGGACAACCTCCACTAGAGCTAGTATAACCATTCACACTATATCGACTTTGATAAGAAGTACTACAAGGTGGAGAATATGGATCTTCATACTCCTCACGTGTACCCTCATCATAGCTCTCATAGGCTTTGCAAACAAAAGGGTTATACCTAACACCAAATCTAGGTTCGGAGTAAGAAGTGTAAGACTCCTCACATGCCCCAACATCATCATAAGATCCATCACGAGGTCCTACATCATCTCCAAAGTTACCATAAGCACTAGGCACTTCATTCACCTCATTTTCTCCCTTAAAACAGTAACTTTCAAATCTGCCCAAGTCTCGATCATGGCTATTTTCATAGCCTCCGCAATCTCCCTCAACTTCGTAGCCATAAAACCCTTCACTACAATCATAGTCTCCCATGTTGTAGTCACAATAATCCCCGGCTATCGAAGACATGTTCCCCTTATATCACCCTTTAAACCTACAAAATGAACAAACAAGATTAGTAGTAAAGCTCCTCACCAACACTCGTATACACTCACCTTTGTGATCCTCACAATTGGAGCGGCGAATATTGAAAGTTGCTTATACTCTGGTAGTCAATAGGATGTCAATTCTACTTGGCGGCCGGAATAGATTCTTGTTTGATCGACTCAAGACACAAAAATAAAATTCACTTACGAACTTGAAACAAAGAAGTTACTACGAGTTAAAAATGAGAAAAGCACACAAACAACGAAGACACGAAGAAACGGATTCAATAATTAATCTACAACTAAGTAGGTGATTACTAGTTGTTAATTAATTCTAGAATCAAGACATGAAACTAATGAAACAATAAGATGAAACTAAGAATCTAAAATTTTGAGCTCGAAAATATTGCGTGAACAGTAGCAGTGATGACATGGCAGTCACGTATTGGTTTCGGTCCCACACAACTTTTGTTGTCCAATTTCAAGTCTTGGCCAATTTTTTTTTCAATTTGGACTTTGGTGGAATTTGTTTAAGGGGGGGGGGGGGGAATTCAAACAAGTCTTGGAGCCCTTTTCAATTTCAAGTTTTCAAGACTTGACTTTATTGTACTTCTCCTTAAAACATGGATCCGTAAATCATGGAAAAGTGTTGGAAAGTGGTTGAGACTTGATTGATAGGTCTTTGTTGGTTGTAGTGTCTTTCAAGACTAACAAATAATACACCTTTTTCCTTCAACTTTTTGGATTTAGCATTCACTTTATCTTCAACAATATATGAAGGTGGTGATGAACATCAAGAACAACAACAACAACAACAAGAACTACAACAATAATCCTCAAGAACACCAACAATTTTTCACACGGCCAACTCCAATCCACAATAACAATACCTCCAACACTTGGCCAAGACAACCACAACTTCAACAAAAATGGTTTTCAATCCACCAATTAACAACAATATCACGTGGCCAAGCTTATAACAACAACAAGATGAAAACCACAAGGCCAAAACAGTTCACCACAACAAGGTCAACAATCTCACGGCTAAGACCACAAGGATAGCAACAACAATCGACTAAGTCCCCTTTGTGTTGTGTTTTCGATTTTACAAATGGTGAAAGGTGTGATGAACAACAAGAATACAACAACAACCTTTCAAGATCTACAACACCACCACAACACAAGGCCTTCAACTCGGTCAAGGCTAGAACAACAACAACATCCAATCGGCCACACTTGTTCACAACAATAATATTAACAATTCAAGCTCAAGTTTGGATCGACTCAAAGTGTTAGTGAGGAACAAAACTAACACTACAAACACACAAGACAAGTAAAATACTCCTAGACCTAGACTCAAGAACAAATCTCGGCCAAGAACACCACAAGAACACAATTTCGGCCAAGACAACAACAATGGACAGATTGCAATTTTCTGAAATTTTCAGATTTCAACTTTTTTTTTTTTTGTAGTTTTCAAGTCTCAAGCCCAAGATTGATCTTGTTAGAACAAAATCAAAGATGGCTTTGATACCAAATGATACAAGAATTCCAAGGAACACAAGAATTGTCTCAAAACAGTCCACACACACTCCAAAAATAGTCCACTAATCTTAAGGATTTGAGGACCAAGATGGAGACCACTCTCGGATTCACTACAACAACAACAATACGAGATAACAATGGTGTATTTGACACCCAAAACAGCCACAAAACGTGATGAACAAGATGAACAACAATAACACAAGTTTCGGATTCAACAAAGACCCCAAAACAGTCCACGATTTGCAAGAAAAATAAAGATAGATAGTGAGACATAAACTACATTAAGACCCAAGAACCCAAAGATATATTAAATCTAAAGACCCCTAGAACTTACGATAGCAACACCACACTCTTACGGTGACCACCAAGGGAATGAACTCGCCTCAAGATCTACCGTTTCCAAACAAAGATCAATATTGGCTTTTCCAAGCCCTATGCTAAAGATGACTTTTCCAAGTCCTACCACTAAGTGTGTACACTCTCAAAAGAGAGAAGATATTTCTTTCAATTCTTCATTATCAAAAATCTGATGAGAAATAAGACTAAGGGGCCTATTTATACTATATTACAAATGAAGACAAAAGACTACTTTGCCCTTAATGAGAGGGGCGGCCATGGGGTGTAAATCCACCATGTGTAATGTCCAAAATACCCTTAATTAAGGCCCAAAACCGTGAGTCCTCAACCTTAAATTCTCCAAGCAATCTTCCACATGCGAGATTGCTTTAAGTTATGCTCAAAACGGGTCCTCCATGCATGTTCTTGTTTCCACGAGGTGACCAAGTCTTGAGTCTCTATGTGTTGGCCTCCAAAAATGTCATCAAAAGATAAGAAGGCCATTTGTCCCGTATCAGTTGTCCAATTTCAAGTCTTGGTCAATTTTTTTCAATTTGGACTTTGGTGGAATTTGTTTAAGGAGGGAAATTCAAACAAGTCTTGGAGCCCTTTTCAATTTCAAGTTTTCAAGACTTGACTTTATTGTACTTCTCCTTAAAACATGGATCCTTAAATCATGGAAAAGTGTTGGAAAGGGGTTGAGACTTGATTGATAGGTCTTTGTTGGTTGTAGTGTCATTCAAGACTAACAAATAATACACCCTTTTCCTTCAACTTTTTAGATTTAACATTCACTTTATCTTCAACAATATATGAAGGTGGTGATGAACATCAAGAACAACAACAACAACACCAAGAACTACAACAATAATCTCCAAGAACACCAACAATTTTCACACGGCCACTCCCAAATTCCACAATAACAATATCTCCAACACTTGGCCAAGACAACTACACCTTCAACAAAATGGTTCTCAATCCACCAATTAACAACAATATCACGTGGCCAAGCTTATAACAACAACAAGATGAAAGCCACAAGGCCAAAACAGCCCACCACAACAATGTTCAACAACAAATCGGCCAAGTCCAAGTTCACGTAAACAACACCAACAATGTAAGCTCAAACTTAGATTTAGACTAAAGAGTGTTAGAGATGAAGAAAACTAACACTAGAAACAACAAAACAAGTAAAAATCTCGGCCAAGACACAACAATAACACAATTTCGGCCAAGAACACAAAATGGACAGATTTGCTTCTTTTTTTTTTTTTTTTTTTTGAATTTTCTAACAAGCAAGCCCAAGATTGATCTTGTAGGAACAATATCAAGCCATGCTTTGATACCAAATGATACGGGATTGACAAGGGAAGCACGAAACAAACACCAAATCAGTCCACTAATCTTAAGGATTCGAGGACCAAGATGGAGACCTCACTCGGATTCGCTACCAACAACAAGAATACAAGATACAAGAGTATATTTTAACACCAAAACAGTTACAAAACGTGATGAACAAGATGAACAACAATAATACAAGTTTCGGATTCAACGAAGACCCCAAAACAGTCCACTACACAACACATACACGATTTGCAAGAAAAATAAAGATAGATAGTGAGACCAAGATTATTACAAGATTAAGAACCAAGTGTATTTCAACACTAACCCCTAATGAATGTAACAATCAAAACCACACTCTTACGGTGACCACCAAGGGATTGAACTCGCCTCAAGATCTACCGTTTCCAAGCAAAGATCAATATTGGCTTTTCCAAGCCCTATGCTAAAGATGACTTTTCCAAGTCCTACAACTAAGGGTGTTACACTCTCAAAGAGAGAAGTTATGTCTTTCAATTCTTCATCCTTCAAAATCTAGTGAAAATAAGACTAAGGGGGCCTATTTATAATATATTACAAATGAAGATAACAAGACCACTTTGCCCTTAATGAGAGGGGCGGCCATGGTGTGTAAATACACCATGTGTAATGTCCAAAATACCCTTAATTAAGGTCCAAAACCGTGAGTCCTCAACCTTAAATTCTCCAAGCAATCTTCCACACGTGAGATTGCTTTAAGTTATGCTCAAAACGGGTCCTCCATGCATGTTCTTGTTTTCTCGAGGTGACCAAGTCTTGAGTCTCTATGTGTTGGCCTCCAAAAATGTCATCAAAAGATAAGATGGCCATTTGTCCCGTATCATATGATACAGGATTGACAAGGGAAGCACGAAACAAACACCAAATCAGTCCACTAATCTTAAGGATTCGAGGACCAAGATGGAGACCTCACTCGGATTCGCTACCAACAACAAGAATACAAGATACAAGAGTATATTTTAACACCAAAACAGTTACAAAACGTGATGAACAAGATGAACAACAATAATACAAGTTTCGGATTCAACGAAGACCCCAAAACAGTCCACTACACAACACATACACGATTTGCAAGAAAAATAAAGATAGATAGTGAGACCAAGATTATTACAAGATTAAGAACCAAGTGTATTTCAACACTAACCCCTAATGAATGTAACAATCAAAACCACACTCTTACGGTGACCACCAAGGGATTGAACTCGCCTCAAGATCTACCGTTTCCAAGCAAAGATCAATATTGGCTTTTCCAAGCCCTATGCTAAAGATGACTTTTCCAAGTCCTACAACTAAGGGTGTTACACTCTCAAAGAGAGAAGTTATGTCTTTCAATTCTTCATCCTTCAAAATCTAGTGAAAATAAGACTAAGGGGGCCTATTTATAATATATTACAAATGAAGATAACAAGACCACTTTGCCCTTAATGAGAGGGGCGGCCATGGTGTGTAAATACACCATGTGTAATGTCCAAAATACCCTTAATTAAGGTCCAAAACCGTGAGTCCTCAACCTTAAATTCTCCAAGCAATCTTCCACACGCGAGATTGCTTTAAGTTATGCTCAAAACGGGTCCTCCATGCATGTTCTTGTTTTCTCGAGGTGACCAAGTCTTGAGTCTCTATGTGTTGGCCTCCAAAAATGTCATCAAAAGATAAGATGGCCATTTTTCCCGTATCATGTAGTAAGTATTTCATGATTGTAACAAAGGATAGTTGGTTGTATTCCAAAAGTGTACCCCCTTGGCATAATTGTATTGTTGATCTTGATAAAGTATATGGTCCTTTGAACATGTGTAATGAAAGCCCTTATGTTAATCTTGTTCATAATGACCTTGTGTTTGTCCTAGTGGTGGGTAATTCCTTGAATGATCATGAACTTGATAACCTAGTGAAAGGACTGGGCCATCTCGACTTAAACCTACATCATTTGCTCCCATTTGACCCCGGAATACTCTTGAGATGTGAAGGATATAGTTGCTGGTCGTGCTCACTTATTTTTTATATTGATGCTATTCATGTCTTTGTATACTTTATGCTAAGCTTTTTATGTCAAAAACCAAAGATACGTGGATGTATGTCAAGTGTGAGCAACCATGGGTTGATGATATAAGTGTGGTGCTAATACTAACCCTCCTACCAAGAGGATTTTGTGTTTGTTTTTGCACTCTCTTTGGTTTTTGCAAGATCTGAATTTGAGGAAAAATTCCTTCAAGATGGTACTGTCACGCCTCAAATCTTGTTGGGGCGGACAGGCACCCATATCCGTAGAGGACCGAGAGAACCAATTCATAACCTTGTACTTCATATGCATGTAACTGTAACAACCAAATGTTCTGACAACATGATATTATGTATCGATGAAAATAACTATACATGCACGCCCAAACTGATATGTACAACACTTGGCCGATGGGGCCACCATGTCTAAAATCAGGACACTACCATAACTTTACATTAGTCTACAAAGCCTCTAAAAGATACATAGACTTAGTTAGGGTCGGGACAAACCCCCGCCCTACTCTTGACTTACTGTACAATACCAAAATATATGGAACAGACTCGGAAAGCCCCAAATCAACCTGGAGCTCACCAATAGTCCCTGAAAAGCCTACGCTCCTACTAGTGGGTTGTATGAGCTGAAGTACCTCTGCCTGCAGCATGAAATGCAGGTCCCCCATGATACGGTTGGGGCAGCCTCCACAGGTATACGGCCTTTCACACGAAGCCAAGCTCGGGAATTACAAAAACTCCAAGCTTTGTTCATGCAAATGGCCGTGTGTGAGTTGGTGATTGAACCAACCAAGGACCTAAACATTTTTATGTGTGAAGAGAGGTCTTAATGTGTAATAAACTACTCTTCAAGGTTGGCACAAGAAGCAAGGGCGGATGGGTCATTTTACCCCTTTTGTTTGTAGTATAAATAGAACATGTTAGAGAGTTATTCCTTAGTTTTTGAATGCTGATTTTGTAACCTAAAAACACTAAACATTTCGGCTCTCTCTTCCACTCTTAGAAACCGTCCCTATTATCTCACAAGTAGAGGGATACTTGTGTTGTCTCTTTGGCTAGAAACAAGGGTTTTGAGGCCGTTGAGTGCCTCTTGGTCCTCGTAAGAACTTGGTGTTTATATTCATTAGACTTAGGGTCCTCTCTTGATGTTAGGGTTCTTAGTTTCTTGAATGTTATATGTCAAGTTATCTATCTTTCTTTATCTTGTTGTTGTTGTTGATTTTGTTATCTTAAAGTCTAGTGAAGCCGTGTGGGGATCTTTTCGATTCACTAGCATTGTTATCTATCTTGTTGTTCTTGTGTTGTTGGACTGAAAAACCGAAACTTAAACTTGTTGTTCTTGTGTTGTTGGACTGAAATCCGAGCCTACTTGAAGCTCTTGGTGTTGTTGGTTTGATTTTGTATCATTTGGTATCAAAACGGCCAAGGCCGACCAGCCCACTTTGAAGGATACGGTAGAGAGGAGTATGAAGGAGATGGAGCCTTTGATGATGCTTATATGAGGGAGGAGGAGTTAAGAGGGGGTCGAGAAGAACCTAGGAGATACCGGGGGTATGGAGATAGGGGAAACCGACACCAAGAGAGAGACGTAGGCATCAACACCATCAAGTTGAGCCTACCCATCTTTAAGGGTGAAAGTGACCCCGAGACCTACTTAACTTGGGAATCGGCTTGTGACAAAGTTTTCCAAGTTAATGACATCTAGGAAGAAAAGAAGAGTTGCTACGCTATAGCTCACCTCGAGGGCTATGCTAACACTTGGTGGGAGTATGTTAAACGATTTGGTAATGAATTAGTTGATGGGCAGCCACCACCTTGGTATCGGTTGAGGTATTTGATGAGACAACGATACCTTCTCGAGAGATATCGTCATGAGTTGCTTGCTAGATTATATGGCTTGCGGCAAGGAGGCAAGAGTGTGATGGCCTATTTTGACGAGTTCCAACAACTCATGTTGAAACTTGATCATTGTGGGGAGAAAATTAGTCACGACATCATCCGGTTCAAGTGTGGGTTGAACAAAGAGATCTCCACTCATTTGACCCTTCACCGGTTTGAAACCATTGACGGTATATTCCAAGCGGCCCTTGAGATTGAAAGGGAACTTAAGGAGAGATCATCCTTCAAGGCAAGGGTACAAACCCCCTCGGGTTGGCCCAAAAACAAGGACCAACCCGCCCCTACGAAGCTGCCCGAGTCCAAAACAGTCCCTAAATTCCCTCCGAAACCGGAGGCTCACAAATATCCCAACCCAAAGGGGTTCCAATGCTTCAAGTGCCAAGGTTGGGGGCATAAGGCCAATGAATGTCCGAACCGGCGCAATGTGATCCTACGAGAAGGGAAAGTGTACAACCTTGGTGAGGAGGTGGTTTCCGAAAGGGGGGAGGATGAGGCCGAGCCTCAAGATGGAGAGGGAGCTGAAAATGGGCCGAATGATGATGAAGTAGATGGTAGTGAAGATGTCTATCCACAAAAAGGGGAGTGTGTGGTTCCAAACTTTGTGGTTAGACGTGTCATGATTAGTAAGGCGATAGATGACCCGAGTCAAAGGGAAAATCTATTCCATACTAAGTGTCTTGTAAAGGGGAGTGTGTGCACCTTGGTTATTGATAGTGGTAGTTGTACAAATGTTGCGAGCCATGCTATGGTAAATTTCTTGAAGCTACCAACTACACTACACACTAGTCCTTACAAGCTACAACACAAGATCTTCAAGTAGGCTCGGATTTCAGTCCAACAACACAAGAACAACAAGTTTAAGTTTCGGTTTTTCAGTCCAACAACACAAGAACAACAAGATAGATAACAATGCTAGTGAATCGAAAAGAGCCCCACACAGCTTCACTAGACTTTAAGATAACAAAATCAACAACAACAACAAGATAAAGAAAGATAGATAACTTGACATATAACATTCAAGAAACTAAGAACCCTAACATCAAGAGAGGACCCTAAGTCTAATGAATATAAACACCAAGTTCTTACGAGGACCAAGAGGCACTCAACGACCTCAAAACCCTTGTTTCTAGCCAAAGAGACAACACAAGTATCCCTCTACTTGTGAGATAATAGGGGCGGCTTCTAAGAGTGAGAGAGAGAGAGAGCCAAAATGTTTAGTGTTTTTAGGTTACAAAATCAGCATTCAAAAACTAAGGAATAACTCTCTAACATGTTCTATTTATACTACAAACAAAAGGGGTAAAATGACCCATCCGCCCTTGCTTCTTGTGCCAACCTTGAAGAGTAGTTTATTACACATTAAGACCTCTCTTCACACATAAAAACGTTTAGGTCCTTGGTTGGTTCAATCACCAACTCACACACGGCCATTTGCATGAACAAAGCTTGGAGTTTTTGTAATTCCCGAGCTTGGCTTCGTGTGAAAGGCCGTGTACCTGTGGAGGCTGCCCCAACCGTATCATCCTCTCCATCTTGAGAGGAATTTGACCTCAAATTCAGCATTTGGTCATCTTCAACCGCATCCACGAGGGAGAGATCACCAACGTTGAAAGTGTTGTGCACTTGATATTCCGGTGGAAGGTCAATCTTGTAGGCATTGTCATCGATTCTCTCAAGTACTTGGAAAGGACCATCACCCCTTGGCAGAAATTTGGACTTCCTTTGAGCTGAAAACCGATCCTTTCGAAGATGCACCCACACCCAATCTCCGGGTTCAAGCACAAGCCTTCTTCTCCCTTTGTTTACCCTTTTTGCAACCTCTTGGTTCTTTTTTTCAAGCTTGATCCGCACCGTCTCATGCATTTTCTTCATTGCCTCGGCTCTTTTATTTCCATCTAAGCTGGTCATGAGATCACTAGACAAAGGAGTGAGATCTAAAGGGGTAAGGGGATTCAGGCCGTAAACACATTCAAAGGGAGTCATTCCCGTGCTCGAATGTATTACCCGGTTGTATGCAAATTCCACCAAGGGTAGGTGATCTTCCCATGAAGTCAGTTTACCTTTAACCATAGAACGTAGCATAGACCCTAAGGTTCTATTTACTACCTCCGTTTGGCCATCGGTTTGTGGGTGGCAAGACGTGGAGAAAAGTAACTTCGTTCCAAGCCTACCCCATATGGACTTCCAAAAGAGACTTAGGAACTTGGAGTCCCTATCGCTCACAATAGTCCTCGGTACAATGATACAAGAAAAACAACGGAAACACAAAACAAACACTCAAAACAGTCCACAAGTTCAAGAGAACCGAGGACCCTTTGAATGACCCCTCTCGGTTTCAAGATCTACAACAAGAACACAATGTAATGAGGTGATTAACACCTATTTTCAGCGGACAACACACTAGATTAACCACACGAGAATGAAGAACATGAAGAACAATAACAATATTATTAAGAAATAACAAACACACGGCTACAAGAAATTGTAGAGATAGATATTGAGACATAAACTACAATAAGACCCAAGAACCCAAAGATATATTAAATCTAAGGACCCTTAGAACTTACGATAGCAACACCACACTCTTACGGTGACCACCAAGGGAATGAACTCGCCTCAAGATCTACCGTTTCCAAACCAAGATCAATATTGGCTTTTCCAAGCCCTATGCTAAAGATGACTTTTCCAAGTCCTATAACTAAGGTGTTACACTCTCAAAAGAGAGAGAATATGTTTTCAATTCTTCATTCTCCAAAAATCTAGTGAAAATAAGACTAAGGGGGCCTATTTATACTATATTACAAATGAAGACAAAAGACCACTTTGCCCTTAATGAGAGGGGCGGCCATGGTGTGTAAATACACCATGTGTAATGTCCAAAATACCCTTAATTAAGGCCCAAAACCGTGAGTCCTCAACCTTAAATTCTCCAAGCAATCTTCCACACGCGAGATTGCTTTAAGTTATGCTCAAAACGGGTCCTCCATGAATGTTCTTGTTTTCTCGAGGTGACCAAGTCTTGAGTCTCTATGTGTTGGCCTCCAAAAATGTCATCAAAAGATAAGAAGGCCATTTGTCCCGTATCATCCTCCCCTTCTTGAAAAGGATTCGACCTCGAATCCAAACCTTGCAAAACCGAAGAGAGGACAAACAAATACAAATTCCTCATGGCATGAGGGTTAGGGTTAGCATAACAAATCATCTCAACATGCCAAGGTTGCACATATTTGCAATATAACCAAGAATCCTTTGAAAGGAATATTAAAAACTCAATAAAAGATGTACAAAGGATTTGGTTATAGGATACATCAAAAGTAACACTTTGCTTGTCATGTTGACCAAGCAACAAGTTTGGTGCACCAACATCACCATTTCTAAATTTGGCACCGGGGTCAAATGGGAAAAGTGGCCATAGACACGGGTCTCGACAACACTTCCCTTTCCCGTGGTCTACACCTAAACTAAATGACATACTCTCTACAATAACATACATATCATCCAAATCAAATAGAGAGTAGAGAAAGGTATCACTCAAATCGACTTCTACTAAGGTGCTCTCATGTGTGTACTCACTACTAGTTTCCCAATAATCTCTATGAGTGCTCTCAACAATGAAATCACACAAAGTAGAAGAAGAAGTAGCTTCCGCAACTACACATTCCTTACCCTTAAGAGTACTCTCATCTTCCAAGAAGAGATTTCCCTCTTTAGGAGGAATGTTGTCACACCATAGTGGGTTAGCATATAGGCTATAGCTTCCAAGGTAAGCTATACCGTCATTTTCACCACTAGGTTCATTAGAAGTGTTTAAATCATCTTCAAACAAGACATTACACCTAAAGAGAGTGTGTTCTACCTCACGGACAGATTTGGAATAAGCAAGTTCCTCGCACTCTAAAGGATCAATATCAAGTTTCAAGGATGTTCCAAACACAAGATTACCCCAAGAAGAGATCTCGGGTTCACTCCCACTTTGTTGACCAACATTTTCAAATACTTCACTCACTTGAGTCCTATTAAGCACATCACACACATACTCAAGTGGGGAACAATTTTCACAAACAAGTTGATCAACACCAATTACACAAGACGATGTACTTCCGTTCAACATATAAGCTTCAACACTAGGTGGACATAAATTGATCTTACAAGAAGAGTCAATTTCGTCATCAATAGGATCAACTAGTGTATCCAAACTCACAATATGTACATCATCAACAAGAGGCACGGAATCATTAGACTCATAAATAAGTAAGCTACTACTCACACTCAATGGCTTACTAGCCACACAATTGTCATTCACATGCGCTAAAGTGTAAGAGTTAGCTATTTTACCTTTAAGATCTTGAGTAGACTCTTCCTTGCCGTGAGGTGAAGGACCTCCACAAGCTTGGGCAGCAACTTCCTTTTGGCATTGTTCGCCTTCGCTTGCCATGTTGGTACCTACACAAATGTCCTTAGAAATGGAAGGACAACCAATGTTAGCACGGTTTGGTGGCAATCCCCTCACTTCGCTCCACATATCCTCTCCTTTTTCCACTCTCGGATTGCCACCTTGCACTCCCTTACTTCTCTCAATCTTTTGTCTCTCATCATAAATCGGATTGGAGTAGGTAAACATTTCTCTTTGCGGTTTGGGTAGCAAGTATGTTATGAGGCGATTTCCCCATTGGTCTCTTACAATATTAGGCCAATTTTGCACGTTAGTAACTTGATGTCGTGCAAACCAATCGGCACCCAAGCTCATATGACCGTAGGTTAAGGAAAAAACATCGCACCACACCTCCTCATGGTAATCAAATTGGGAGAAGACAACTTTTACCCTCTCGGTAACCGTGAACTCGCCCAAGTAGTATGGAACAAGTAAAGGCTCTCGCAATAACCCCAAGTAATCAACCATGGACGGAAGAATGTAGTTTCCATAGTACCTATCATTCAACACCATAAGGCAGCCCGGTATCCCACAAATAGTCACCTTTCCGGAGTGTACACTCCTTCTTGGATCTACATTGTAAGGCATACGAGTACCCCTTAGTTTTGGAGATGCATATCCTCTTCTTCTCATTGGACAACCTCCACTAGAGCTAGTATAACCATTCACACTATATCGACTTTGATAAGAAGTACTACAAGGTGGAGAATATGGATCTTCATACTCCTCACGTGTACCCTCATCATAGCTCTCATAAGCTTTGCAAACAAAAGGGTTATACCTAACACCAAATCTAGGTTCGGAGTAAGAAGTGCAAGACTCCTCACATGCCCCAACATCATCATAAGATCCATCACGAGGCCCTACATCATCTCCAAAGTTACCATAAGCACTAGGCACTTCATTCACCTCATTTTCTCCCTTAAAACAGTAACTTTCAAATCTGCCCAAGTCTCGATCATGGCTATTTTCATAGCCTCCGCAATCTCCCTCAACTTCGTAGCCATAAAACCCTTCACTACAATCATAGTCTCCCATGTTGTAGTCACAATAATCCCCGGCTATCGAAGACATGTTCCCCTTATATCACCCTTTAAACCTACAAAATGAACAAACAAGATTAGTAGTAAAGCTCCTCACCAACACTCGATACACTCACCTTTGTGATTCTCACAATTGGAGCGGCGAATATTGAAAGTTGCTTATACTCCGGTAGTCAATAGGATGTCAATTCTACTTGGCGGCCGGAATAGATTCTTGTTTGATCGACTCAAGACACAACACAAAATCTACTTACGAACTTGAAACAAAGAAGTTACTACGAGTTAAAAATGAGAAAAGCACACAAATAACAAAGTCACGAACAAACGGACACAAAACTAACTTACAAACTAGTAGGAGATTACTAGGTTGTCAATTAGTGTTCGAACCAACAAACGAACTAAGAGACAATAAAAATGAAACTAAGAAATCTCAAATTTGATGCGTGAACAGTAACTAGATGATGTGGCAGCCACGTATTGGTCTCGGTCCCACACAATTTTTGTTGTCCAATTTCAAGTCTTGGTCAATTTTTCAATTTGGACTTTGGTGGAATTTGTTTAAGGAGGGAAATTCAAACATGTCTTGGAGCCCTTTTTAATTTCAAGTTTTCAAGACTTGACTTTATTGTACTTCTCCTTAAAACATGGATCCTTAAATCATGGGAAAGTGTTGGAAAGTGGTTGAGACTTGATTGATAGGTCTTTGTTGGTTGTAGTGTCTTTCAAGACTAACAAATAATACACCCTTTTCCTTCAACTTTTTAGATTTAACATTCACTTTATCTTCAACAATATATGAAGGTGGTGATGAACATCAAGAACAACAACAACAACACCAAGAACTACAACAATAATCTCCAAGAACACCAACAATTTTCACACGGCCACTCCCACATTCCACCATAACAATATCTCCAACACTTGGCCAAGACAACTACACCTTCAACAAAATGGTTCTCAATCCACCAATTAACAACAATATCACGTGGCCACGCTTATAACAACAACAAGATGAAAGCCACAAGGCCAAAACAGTCCACCACAACAATGTTCAACAACAAATCGGCCAAGTCCAAGTTCACGTATACAACACCAACAATGTAAGCTCAAACTTAGATTTAGACTAAAGAGTGTTAGAGATGAAGAAAACTAACACTAGAAACAACAAAACAAGTAAAAAATCTCGGCCAAGACACAACAATAACACAATTTCGGCCAAAAACACAAAATGGACAGATTTGACTATTTCTGAAATTTTCAGATTTCATTTTTTTTTTTTTTTTGTTTGTAGTTTCCAAGTCTCAAGCCCAAGATTGATCTTGTTAGAACAAAATCAAAGATAGCTTTGATACGAAATGATACAAGAAAAACAACGGAAACACAAAACAAACACTCAAAACAGTCCACAAGTTCAAGAGAACCGAGGACCCTTTGAATGACCCCTCTCGGTTTCAAGATCTACAACAAGAACACAATGTAATGAGGTGATTAACACCTATTTTCAGCGGACAACACACTAGATTAACCACACGAGAATGAAGAACATGAAGAACAATAACAATATTATTAAGAAATAACAAACACACGGCTACAAGAAATTGTAGAGATAGATAGTGAGACATAAACTACAATAAGACCCAAGAACCCAAAGATATATTAAATCTAAGGACCCTTAGAACTTACGATAGCAACACCACACTCTTACGGTGACCACCAAGGGAATGAACTCGCCTCAAGATCTACCGTTTCCAAACCAAGATCAATATTGGCTTTTCCAAGCCCTATGCTAAAGATGACTTTTCCAAGTCCTATAACTAAGGTGTTACACTCTCAAAAGAGAGAGAATATGTTTTCAATTCTTCATTCTCCAAAAATCTAGTGAAAATAAGACTAAGGGGGCCTATTTATACTATATTACAAATGAAGACAAAAGACCACTTTGCCCTTAATGAGAGGGGCGGCCATGGTGTGTAAATACACCATGTGTAATGTCCAAAATACCCTTAATTAAGGCCCAAAACCGTGAGTCCTCAACCTTAAATTCTCCAAGCAATCTTCCACACGCGAGATTGCTTTAAGTTATGCTCAAAACGGGTCCTCCATGAATGTTCTTGTTTTCTCGAGGTGACCAAGTCTTGAGTCTCTATGTGTTGGCCTCCAAAAATGTCATCAAAAGATAAGAAGGCCATTTGTCCCGTATCATCGGTACCCCGTGAAGCTTTACAACATGTTCAACAAATAATGAAGCTACACTACGAGCATCCTCGGTTTTAGCACATGGAATAAAATGAGCCATTTTAGAGAATCTATCAACAATAACAAAAATGCTATCTCGGCCCTTTCTAGTCCTTGGCAGCCCCAAAACAAAATCCATCGAAATGTCCAACCAAGGTCTAAGGGGAGTAGGGAGTGGGGTGTATAATCCTTGAGGTAGGAGACGAGATTTCGCACTCCGGCAGGCCACGCATTGACTACAAATTTTAGTGACGTCTTTGCGCATTTTGGGCCAATAGAAGTTCTCCTCTAAGATTCCGAGGGTCTTGTCTACCCCAAAGTGCCCCATGAGGCCTCCGTCATGGGCCTCCCTCACAAATAATTCCCTCCAAGAACTAGAAGGAACACACAACCTCCTCCCTTTGAACAAATACCCATTGAACCGAGAGTAGGAGGAATGGTCATTCTCCTTAAGCCAACGGTCCCTTCCCCACTCTTCGCATTCCCTAAAAATAGGAGCAAAGGTAGGATCCTCGGGATACAACAACCGCAAGCTCTCAAAACCCATTAATTTCGAAGACAAGGTAGCAACAAGCACATGCTTCCTAGACAAGGCATCGGCAACAACATTTTCCTTTCCCCTTTTGTAATGAATTACATAAGGGAAAGTCTCGATGAACTCAATCCAGTTAGCATGACGCCTATTCAACTTGTCTTGGCTCTTAAGGTGTTTCAACGACTCATGATCCGTTCGTATCACAAACTCCTTAGGCCACAAATAATGTTGCCAATTTCCCAAAGCTCTAACAAGGGCGTACAACTCCAAATCATAAGTTGAGTAATTAAGAGTTGCCCCTTTGATCTTTTCACTGAAATAAGCAACGGGCTTACCTTCTTGCATCAAAACAGCCCCGATGCCAACCTTACTAGCATCACACTCTACTTCAAACATCTTATCAAAATCGGGCAATTGCAATAAAGGCGCCGAGATGAGCGTAGCTTTCAAGGCCTCAAAAGCCCTAGCCTGCTCATCACCCCATTTAAAGGGTCCGTCCTTTCTAATTACCTCGGTCAAGGCCCCTGCTATGGAACTAAATCCTTTGACAAACCTCCTATAAAAGCTTGCCAACCCGTGGAAACTTCGGATTTCTCCAATAGTTTTAGGGGTCGGCCAACTTCGAATAGAGTCTATCTTGGAATCGTCCACTTCCACACCCCTTGAGCTCACGGCAAAACCCAAATGGGAGCTTTGATGGCCAAAATAGAGACCTTGCGTCGAGAAATAAAGAGTGGAAATGATGCTATAGGAGTGATATGGATTCAATGAGGGGTAACATGATTAGAATTAGAGCGAGGGTTGATAGACTATGTCCACCAAAATCTCCACAATTCCAAACACCTCAAGTCCAAAGATCCTATACTTCACAAAACCAGCCACTAAACCCACCCCAAACATCCCCTAACCGGACCCTACAAAGACCATTACATCACCAAATGAACCAAGTCCAACAAGAGGGACTTGGAACTCAAACTCCACCACCAAATCCAAACCTAATACCCCTGCAACATACCACTTACCAAATGCCAAATCCCTTGGACCAAAGACCGTACCATCAACCACCTTCAATACCACAAGTTCAAGTACCAAATAACCAAAGGCCAAACCTACCTCCCCAAAGACCTTAAATCCGAAACCCACCCATCCAAATTTAGGATTATGGTAGAGGTTCCATGGCTGCCTATAGTTTTGATGCCACATTTGATCGTATCAATGACAATATGCATAGCTTTGTTGAAGATATGCGCCAGATGCTTAGTGCACTAAATCCCAATTTGGGAAAAAGAGATGAAGAGGTGAAATGAGGGAGAAGACTTGACAAACTCCCTTATGATGTGAGATTCTCAAAGGAGAAAGTGGGCTGCCATGATCCGAACCAAGGCAAAGAAGAATGTACTCAAGAACATTGATACGAGTGCGATCCACGTAGATGGACTCTTGTGGGTGCGTATTGAAGTCGTCCAAGTGTGTGTGCAAGAGAAGCGTAATTAAGGGCCCAAATACACACCAAAAATGGCCCACTATAAACACTAAAGGGGCAGCCCACTCTTGAAGGGCTATTATGAACATTTCACACTAATTTTGTAATATCTATAAATAGAACCTTTTAGGGTTTCATTCATTAGACTTTGCTAAATATGGATGTTGTATAACACTTAGAAACATTTCCTCTCTGATACAAAATCAAACCAACAACACCAAGAGCTTCAAGTAGGCTCGGATTTCAGTCCAACAACACAAGAACAACAAGATAGATAACAATGCTAGTGAATCGAAAAGAGCCCCCACACGGCTTCACTAGACTTTAAGATAACAAAATCAACAACAACAACAAGATAAAGAAAGATAGATAACTTGACATATAACATTCAAGAAACTAAGAACCCTAACATCAAGAGAGGACCCTAAGTCTAATGAATATAAACACCAAGTTCTTACGAGGACCAAGAGGCACTCAACGACCTCAAAACCCTTGTTTCTAGCCAAAGAGACAACACAAGTATCCCTCTACTTGTGAGATAATAGGGACGGCTTCTAAGAGTGGAAGAGAGAGCCGAAATGTTTAGTGTTTTTAGGTTACAAAATCAGCCTTCAAAAACTAAGGAATAACTCTCTAACATGTTCTATTTATACTACAAACAAAAGGGGTAAAATGACCCATCCGCCCTTGCTTCTTGAGCCAACCTTGAAGAGTAGTTTATTACACATTAAGACCTCTCTTCACACATAAAAACGTTTAGGTCCTTGGTTGGTTCAATCACCAACTCCCACACGGCCATTTGCATGAACAAAGCTTGGAGTTTTTGTAATTCCCGAGCTTGGCTTCGTGTGAAAGGCCGTGTACCTGTGGAGGCTTCCCCAACCGTATCATCCTCTCCATCTTGAGAGGAATTTGACCTCAAATTCAGCATTTGGTCATCTTCAACCGCATCCACGAGGGAGAGATCACCAACGTTGAAAGTGTTGTGCACTTGATATTCCGGTGGAAGGTCAATCTTGTAGGCGTTGTCATTGATTCTCTCAAGTACTTGGAAAGGACCATCACCCCTTGGCAGCAATTTGGACTTCCTTTGAGCTGGAAACCGATCCTTTCGAAGATGCACCCACACCCAATCTCCGGGTTCAAGCACAAGCCTTCTTCTCCCTTTGTTTACCCTTTTTGCAACCTCTTGGTTCTTCTTTTCAAGCTTGATCCGCACTGTCTCATGCATTTTCTTCATTGCCTCGGCTCTTTTATTTCCATCTAAGCTGGTCATGAGATCACTAGACAAAAGAGTGAGATCTAAAGGGGTAAGGGGATTCAGGTCGTAAACACATTCAAAGGGAGTCATTCCCGTGCTCGAATGTATTACCCGGTTGTATGCAAATTCCACCAAGGGTAGGTGATCTTCCCATGAAGTCAGTTTACCTTTAACCATAGAACGTAGCATAGACCCTAAGGTTCTATTTACTACCTCCGTTTGGCCATCGGTTTGTGGGTGGCAAGACGTGGAGAAAAGTAACTTCGTTCCAAGCCTACCCCACATGGACTTCCAAAAGAGACTTAGGAACTTGGAGTCCCTATCGCTCACAATAGTCCTCGGTACCCCGTGAAGCTTTACAACATGTTCAACAAATAATGAAGCTACACTACGAGCATCCTCGGTTTTAGCACATGGAATAAAATGAGCCATTTTAGAGAATCTATCAACAATAACAAAAATGCTATCTCGGCCCTTTCTAGTCCTTGGCAGCCCCAAAACAAAATCCATCGAAATGTCCAACCAAGGTCTAAGGGGAGTAGGGAGTGGGGTGTATAATCCTTGAGGTAGGAGACGAGATTTCGCACTCCGGCAGGCCACGCATTGACTACAAATTTTAGTGACGTCTTTGCGCATTTTGGGCCAATAAAAGTTCTCCTCTAAGATTCCGAGGGTCTTGTCTACCCCAAAGTGCCCCATGAGGCCTCCGTCATGGGCCTCCCTCACAAATAATTCCCTCCAAGAACTAGAAGGAACACACAACCTCCTCCCTTTGAACAAATACCCATCGAACCGAGAGTAGGAGGAATGGTCATTCTCCTTAAGCCAACGGTCCCTTCCCCACTCTTCGCATTCCCTAAAAATAGGAGCAAAGGTAGGATCCTCGGGATACAACAACCGCAAGCTCTCAAAACCCATCAATTTCGAAGACAAGGTAGCAACAAGCACATGCTTCCTAGACAAGGCATCGGCAACAACATTTTCCTTTCCCCTTTTGTAATGAATTACATAAGGGAAAGTCTCGATGAACTCAATCCACTTAGCATGACGCCTATTCAACTTGTCTTGGCTCTTAAGGTGTTTCAACGACTCATGATCCGTTCGTATCACAAACTCCTTAGGCCACAAATAATGTTGCCAATTTCCCAAAGCTCTAACAAGGGCGTACAACTCCAAATCATAAGTTGAGTAATTAAGAGTTGCCCCTTTGATCTTTTCACTGAAATAAGCAACGGGCTTACCTTCTTGTATCAAAACAGCCCCGATGCCAACCCTACTAGCATCACACTCTACTTCAAACATCTTATCAAAATCGGGCAATTGCAATAAAGGAGCCGAGATGAGCGTAGCTTTCAAGGCCTCAAAAGCCCTAGCCTGCTCACCACCCCATTTAAAGGGTCCGTCCTTTCTAATTACCTCGGTCAAGGGGGCTGCTATGGAACTAAATCCTTTGACAAACCTCCTATAAAAGCTTGCCAACCCGTGGAAACTTCGGATTTCTCCAATAGTTTTAGGGGTCGGCCAACTTCGAATAGAGTCTATCTTGGAATCGTCCACTTCCACACCCCTTGAGCTCACGACAAAACCCAAGAATATAACCTTATCAACACCAAAAGAACACTTCTCCATGTTGGCATACAGCTTCTCCTTTTGGAGCACATCAAACACACATCTCAAATGCATTACATGATCATCAATAGACTTACTATACACCAACACATCATCAAAGTAAAGCACCACAAACTTTCCAATATAAGGCTTCATTACATGATTCATTAGCCTCATAAAGGTGCTAGGAGCATTGGTAAGGCCGAAGGGCATGACCAGCCACTCATATAGACCGAATTTGGTCTTGAATGCGGTCTTCCACTCATCACCGGGTTGCATGCGAATTTGGTGATAGCCACTCCTAAGGTCCACTTTAGAAAACAAACAAGATCCGTGGAGCTCATCTAATATATCATCTAGTCTAGGGATTGGATGACGATACCTTATAGTGATTTTGTTGATGGCTCTACAATCGACGCACATGCGCCAAGTTCTGTCCTTCTTCGGCACCAAAAGCACCGGAACAGCACACGGACTCATGCTTTCCTTGATGTATCCCTTGTTGAGAAGCTCCTCAACTTGTCTTTCAAGCTCCTTAGTGTCCATGGGATTGCTCCTATAGGCCGGTTTGTTTGGAAGTTGTGAACCCGGCACCAAATCAATTTGGTGCTCAATTCCCCGAAGTGGGGGCAATCCTTGCGGAAGTTCTTGAGGAAATACATCTTCATACTCCTGCAACACACAAGAAATCAAAGGGGAAATGGAAGAATTAGTGGGGTTAGTATTAAAACAATGGGCCAAAAGTAACATCGGCTTGTTTTCATCATGGTCCACGTAGAGTTCTTTCCTCCTAGCCAACATCACTACGTTTTCCATCTCCCTTGTCGTTGGGACAGCCTCGGATGTCCCTACTTCCTCACCTACGGCATTCCCCCCCTTTTCTCCCTTTCCGGATTCCTTCCCCTTTCCCTTCAACTCTCTCATCTTTTGATGCCACTCATTTACTTGGGAGGGTGAAAGAGGATGAAGTGTGACCTTTCGGCCATCCTTCTCAAGCGTATACCGGTTGGACCTCCCATCGTGTTTAGTAGACCTATCATATTGCCATGGTCTACCTAACAACAAGTGACATGCTTGCATTGGGATCACGTCACAAAGCACTTCATCGTGGTAGTTTCCCACCTTAAACCGAATCACACATTGCCTTGTGACCTTTAATTCACCACAATCGTTCAACCATTGTAGCTTGTAAGGACTAGTGTGTAGTGTAGTTGGTAGCTTCAAGAAATTTACCATAGCATGGCTCGCAACATTTGTACAACTACCACTATCAATCACCAAGGTGCACACACTCCCCTTTACAAGACACTTAGTATGGAATAGATTCTCCCTTTGACTCGGGTCATCTATCGCCTTACTAATCATGACACGTCTAACCACAAAGTTTGGAACCACACACTCCCCTTCTTGTGGATAGACATCTTCACTACCATCTAATTCATCATCATTCGGCCCATTTTCAGCTCCCTCTCCATCTTGAGGCTCGGCCTCATCCTCCCCCCTTTCGGAAACCACCTCCTCACCAAGGTAGTACACTTTCCCTTCTCGTAGGATCACATTGCGCCGGTTCGGACATTCATTGGCCTTATGCCCCCAACCTTGGCACTTGAAGCATTGGAACCCCTTTGGGTTGGGATATTTGTGAGCCTCCGGTTTCGGAGGGAATTTAGGGACTCTTTTGGACTCGGGCAGCTTCGTAGGGGCGGGTTGGTCCTTGTTTTTGGGCCAACCCGAGGGGGTTTGTACCCTTACCTTGAAGGATGATCTCTCCTTAAGTTCCCTTTCAATCTCAAGGGCCGCTTGGAATATACCGTCAATGGTTTCAAACCGGTGAAGGGTCAAATGAGTGGAGATCTCTTTGTTCAACCCACACTTGAACCGGATGATGTCGTGACTGATTTGCTCCCCACGATGATCAAGTTTCAACATGAGTTGTTGGAACTCGTCAAAATAGGCCATCACACTCTTGCCTCCTTGCCGCAAGCCATATAATCTAGCAAGCAACTCATGACGATATCTCTCGGGAAGGTATCGTTGTCTCATCAAATACCTCAACCGATACCAAGGTGGTGGCTGCCCATCAACTAATTCATTACCAAATCGTTTAACATACTCCCACCAAGTGTTAGCATAGCCCTCGAGGTGAGCTATAGCGTAGCAACTCTTCTTTTCTTCCGAGATGTCATTAACTTGGAAAACTTTGTCACAAGCCGATTCCCAAGTTAAGTAGGTCTCGGGGTCACTTTCACCCTTAAAGATGGGTAGGCTCAACTTGATGGTGTTGATGCCTACGTCTCTCTCTTGGTGTCGGTTTCCCCTATCTCCATACCCCCGGCATCTCCTAGGTTCTCCTCGACCCCCTCTTAACTCCTCCTCCCTCATATAAGCATCATCAAAGGCTCCATCTCCTTCATACTCCTCTCTACCGTATCCTTCAAAGTGGGCTGGTCGGCCTTGGCCATTTTGATTCGGAGGATTTGGAATTTGCGGTCTTTGGGTTAATGGAGCTTGGAATGGAGGGTTCGGATTTAGTGGAGGTACTTGGCGTCCAAATCCCTCTTGTGGAATTGGAGGGGCTTGGAAATGTAGTGGTCTAGTGGGGTCTCGGTTTGGAGGAAAATAAGTAGTTTGGCTTGCGGTATTTAGTGGAGCTTGGGGTGCATTTAGCATTTGGTGGACTGTTTCGGGGGTGATGGTTGCGGAGGAGGTCCTATCATGACCATTGGTAGATACATGTAGAGGAGTAGAAGGACGAGAGTTCCTTTGACTCTCCACTTGTTCTAATCTCCCACTAATAGTCGACACTTCCCCCTTTATTGCTGCCAAGTCCCCTCTCACGGCCCCAAATTCCGAATTCAACCTTTCAAGTGTCCGGGTAACGGCCTCAAGAGTGACCCTCATAGAATCAAGAGCATTAGTATCCACATTATGAGACGTAGCTCCTTCCATTGTCAATGGAAGGAGCTACGTCTCATAATGTGGATACTAATGCTCTTGATTCTATGAGGGTCACTCTTGAGGCCGTTACCCGGACACTTGAAAGGTTGAATTCGGAATTTGGGGCCGTGAGAGGGGACTTGGCAGCAATAAAGGAGGAAGTGTCGACTATTAGTGGGAGATTAGAACAAGTGGAGAGTCAAAGGAACTCTCGTCCTTCTACTCTTCTACATGTATCTACCAATGGTCATGATAGAACCTCCTCCGCAACCATCACCCCCGAAACAGTCCACCAAATGCTAAATGCACCCCAAGCTCCACTAAATACCGCAAGCCAAACTACCTATTTTCCTCCAAACCGAGACTCCACTAGACCACTACATTTCCAAGCCCCTCCAATTCCACAAGGGGGATTTGGGCGCCAAGTACCTCCACTAAATCCGAACCCTCCATTCCAAGCTCCATTAAACCAAAGACCACAAATTCCAAATCCTCCGAATCAAAACGGCCAAGGCCGACCAGCCCACTTTGAAGGATACGGTAGAGAGGAGTATGAAGGAGATGGAGTCTTTGATGATGCTTATATGAGGGAGGAGGAGTTAAGAGGGGGTCGAGGAGAACCTAGGAGATACCGGGGGTATGGAGATAGGGGAAACCGACACCAAGAGAGAGACGTAGGCATCAACACCATCAAGTTGAGCCTACCCATCTTTAAGGGTGAAAGTGATCCCGAGGCCTACTTGACTTGGGAATCGGCTTGTGACAAAGTTTTCCAAGTTAATGACATCTCGGACGAAAAGAAGAGTTGCTACGCTATAGCTCACCTCGAGGGCTATGCTAACACTTGGTGGGAGTATGTTAAACGATTTGGTAATGAATTAGTCGATGGACAGCCACCACCTTGGTTTCGGTTGAGGTATTTGATGAGGCAACGATACCTTCCCGAGAGATATCGTCATGAGTTGCTTGCTAGGTTATATGGCTTGCGGCAAGGAGGCAAGAGTGTGATGGCCTACTTCGACGAGTTCCAACAACTCATGTTGAAACTTGATCATCGTGGGGAACAAATCAGCCACGACATCATCCGGTTCAAGTGCGGATTGAACAAAGAGATCTCCACTCATTTGACCCTTCACCGGTTTGAAACCATTGACGGTATATTCCAAGCGGCCCTTGAGATTGAAAGGGAACTTAAGGAGAGATCATCCTTCAAGGCAAGGGTACCAACTCCCTCGGGTTGGACCAAAAACAAGGACCAACCCGCACCTACGAAGCTGCCCGAGTCCAAAACAGTCCCTAAATTTCCCCCGAAACCGGAGGCTCACAAATATCCCAACCCAAAGGGGTTCCAATGCTTCAAGTGCCAAGGTTGGGAGCATAAGGCCAATGAATGTCCGAACCGGCGCAATGTGATCCTACGAGAAGGAAAGGTGTACTACCTTGGTGAGGAGGTGGATTCCGAAAGGGGGGAGGATGAGGTCGAGCCTCAAGATGGAGAGGGAGCTGAAAATGGGTTGAATGATGATGAAGTAGATGGTAGTGAAGATGTTTATCCACAAGAAGGGGAGTGTGTGGTTCCTAACTTTGTGGTTAGACGTGTCATGATTAGTAAGGCGATAGGCGACCCGAGTCAAAGGGAAAATCTATTCCATACTAAGTGTCTTGTAAAGGAGAATGTGTGCACCTTGGTGATTGATGGTGGTAGTTGTACAAATGTTGCGAGCCATGCTATGGTAAATTTCTTGAAGCTACCAACTACACCACACACTAGTCCTTACAAGCTACAATGGTTGAATGATTGTGGTGAATTAAGGGTCACACGGCAATGTGTGATTCGGTTTAAGGTGGGGAACTACCACGAAGAGGTACTTTGTGACGTGATTCCAATGCAAGCATGTCACTTATTGTTAGGTAGACCATGGCAATATGATAGGTATACTAAACACGATGGGAGGACCAACCGGTATACGTTTGAGAAGGATGGCCGAAAGGTCACACTTCATCCTCTTTCACCCTCCCAAGTAAACGAGTGGCATCAAAAGATGAGAGAGTTGAAGGGAAAGGGGAAGGAATCCGGGAAGGGAGAAAGGGGGGGGAGTGCCGTAGGTGAGGAAGTCGGGACATCCGAGGTTGTCCCAACGACGAGGGAGATGGAAAACGTAGTGATGTTGGCTAGGAGGAAAAAACTCTTCGTGGATCATGATGAAAACAAGCCGATGCTACTCTTGGCCCATTGTTTTAATACTAACCCCACTAATTCTTCCATTTCCCCTTTGATTTCTTATGTGTTGCAGGAGTATGAAGATGTATTTCCTCAAGAACTTCCGCAAGGATTGCCCCCACTTCGGGGAATTGAGCACCAAATTGATTTGGTGCCGGGTTCACAACTTCCAAACAAACCGGCCTATAGGAGCAATCCCATGGACACTAAGGAGCTTGAAAGACAAGTTGAGGAGCTGCTCAACAAGGGATACATCAAGGAAAGCATGAGTCCGTGTGCTGTTCCGGTGCTTTTGGTACCAAAGAAGGACGGAACTTGGCGTATGTGCGTCGATTGTAGAGCCATCAACAAAATCACTATAAGGTATCGTCATCCAATCCCTAGACTAGATGATATGTTAGATGAGCTCCACGGATCTTGTTTGTTTTCTAAAGTGGACCTTAGGAGTGGCTATCACCAAATTCGCATGCAACCCGGTGATGAGTGGAAGACCGCATTCAAGACCAAATTCGGTCTATATGAGTGGCTGGTCATGCCCTTTGGCCTTACCAATGCTCCTAGCACCTTTATGAGGCTAATGAATCATGTAATGAAGCCTTATATTGGAAAATTTGTGGTGGTTTATTTTGATGATGTGTTGGTATATAGTAAATCTATTGATGATCATGTAATGCATTTGAGATGTGTGTTTGATGTGCTCCGAAAGGAGAAGCTGTATGCCAACATGGAGAAGTGTTCTTTTGGTGTTGATAAGGTTATATTCTTGGGTTTTGTCGTGAGCTCAAGGGGTGTGGAAGTGGACGATTCCAAGATAGACTCTATTCGAAGTTGGCCGACCCCTAAAACTATTGGAGAAATCCGAAGTTTCCACGGGTTGGCAAGCTTCTATAGGAGGTTTGTCAAAGTATTTAGTTCCATAGCAGCCCCCTTAACCGAGGTAATTAGAAAAGACGGACCCTTTAAATGGGGTGATGAGCAAGCTAGGGCTTTTGAGGCCTTGAAAGCTACGCTCATCTCGGCGCCTCTATTGCAATTGCCCGATTTTGATAAGATGTTTGAAGTAGAGTGTGATGCTAGTAAGGTTGGCATCGGGGCTGTTTTGATGCAAGAAGGTAAGCCCGTGGCTTATTTCAGTGAAAAGCTCAAAGGGGCAACTCTTAATTACTCATCTTATGATTTGGAGTTGTATGCCCTTGTTAGAGCTTTGGGAAATTGGCAACACTATTTGTGGCCTAAGGAGTTTGTGATACGAACGGATCATGAGTCGTTGAAACACCTTAAGAGCCAAGACAAGTTGAATAGGCGTCATGCTAAGTGGATTGAGTTCATCGAGACTTTCCCTTATGTAATTCATTATAAAAGGGGAAAGGAAAATGTTGTTGCCGATGCCTTGTCTAGGAAGCATGTGCTTGTTGCTACCTTGTCTTCGAAATTGATGGGTTTTGAGAGCTTGCGGTTGTTGTATCCCGAGGATCCTACCTTTGCTCCTATCTTTAGGGAATGCGAAGAGTGGGGAAGGGACCGTTGGCTTAAGGAGAGTGACCATTCCTCCTACTCTCGGTTCGATGGGTATTTGTTCAAAGGGAGGCGGTTGTGTGTTCCTTCTAGTTCTTGGAGGGAATTATTTGTGAGGGAGGCCCATGACGAAGGCCTCATGGGGCACTTTGGGGTAGACAAGACCCTCGGAATCTTAGAGGAGAACTTCTATTGGCCAAAAATGCGCAAAGACGTCACTAAAATTTGTAGTCAATGCGTGGCCTGCCGGAGTGCGAAATCTCGTCTCCTACCTCAAGGATTGTACACCCCACTCCCTATTCCCCTTAGACCTTGGTTGGACATTTCGATGGATTTTGTTTTGGGGCTGCCAAGGACTAGAAAGGGCCGAGATAGCATTTTTGTTATTGTTGATAGATTCTCTAAAATGGCTCATTTTATTCCATGTGCTAAAACCGAGGATGCTCGTAGTGTAGCTTCATTATTTGTTGAACATGTTGTAAAGCTTCACGGGGTACCGAGGACTATTGTGAGCGATAGGGACTCCAAGTTCCTAAGTCTCTTTTGGAAGTCCATGTGGGGTAGGCTTGGAACGAAGTTACTTTTTCTCCACGTCTTGCCACCCACAAACCGATGGCCAAACGGAGGTAGTAAATAGAACCTTAGGGTCTATGCTACGTTCTATGGTTAAAGGTAAACTGACTTCATGGGAAGATCACCTACCCTTGGTGGAGTTTGCGTACAACCGGGTAATACATTCGAGCACGGGAATGACTCCCTTTGAATGTGTTTACGGCCTAAATCCCCTTACCCCTTTAGATCTCACTCCTTTGTCTAGTGATCTCATGACCAGCTTAGATGGAAGTAAAAGAGCCGAAGCAATGAAGAAAATGCATGAGACAGTGCGGCTCAAGCTTGAAAAGAAGAACCAAGAGGTTGCAAAAAGGGTAAACAAAGGGAGAAGAAGGCTTGTGCTTGAACCCGGAGATTGGGTGTGGGTGCATCTTCGAAAGGATCGGTTTCCAGCTCAAAGGAAGTCCAAGTTGCTGCCAAGGGGTGATGGTCCTTTCCAAGTACTTGAGAGAATCAATGACAACGCCTACAAGATTGACCTTCCACCGGAATATCAAGTGCACAACACTTTCAACGTTGGTGATCTCTCCCTCGTTGATGCGGTTGAAGATGACCAAATGCTGAATTTGAGGTCAAATTCCTCTCAAGATGGAGAGGATGATACGGTTGGGACAGCCTCCACACGTACACGGCCTTTCACACGAAGCCAAGCTCGGGAATTACAAAAACTCCAAGCTTTGTTCATGCAAGTGGCCGTGTGTGAGTTGGTGATTGAACCAACCAAGGACCTAAACGTTTTTATGTGTGAAGAGGGGTCCTAATGTGTAATAAACTACTCTTCAAGGATGGCACAAGAAGCAAGGGCGGATGGGTCATTTTACCCCTTTTTGTTTGTAGTATAAATAGAACATGTTAGAGAGTTAGACTCCACTTTTTTGAAATCTGATTTTTGTAACCTAAACACTAAACATTTCTCTCTCTCTTCTCCACTCTTGGAGCCGCCACCAATATCTCACAAGTAGAGGGATACTTGTGTTGTCTCTTTGGCTAGAAACAAGGGTTTTGAGGTCTTTGAGTGCCTCTTGGTCCTCGTAAGAACTTGGTGTTTACATTCATTAGACTTAGTGTCCTCTCTTGATGTTAGGGTTCTTAGTATCTTGAATGTTATATGTCAAGTTATCTATCTTTTCTTTATCTTGTTGTTGTTGTTGATTTTGTTATCTTAAAGTCTAGTGAAGCCGTGTGGGGCTATTTTCGATTCACTAGCATTGTTGTTCATCTTGTTGTTCTCGTGTGGTTGAGCTGAAAAACTGAAATTTAAGCTTGTTGTTCTTGTGTTGTTGGACTTAAATTCGAACCAACTTGTAGTTCTTGGTGTTGTTGGTTTGATCTTGTATCAACTTGGTTCTGAAATCTTTGGGTCTTAGGGTCCTTTCTTCAAGTTAGGGTTCATAGATTCTAGGATATCTTTGTGTCAAGTTACTACTATCTTTCATTTTTGTACTCTTGAAACTATTGCAGTAACTTAGTGAAGCCGTGTGGGGCTGATTTCGATTCACTATAGTTCCTGCCATTTGTTGTTCTTGTTGTTAACATTGTACTCTTTGTAATCTTTCATCTTGTTGTCACTGTAATTTTGAAGTCTAGTGAAGTCGGGTGTGGCCTATTTCGATTCACTAGCACCTTGTTGCTCATCTTGTAATTCTTGTGTTAGCTTGTTCATCTTGTTGTTGTTGCTAGATTCTTCTGTTGTGGACTTGATAGTGCATCATTTGGTATCAAAGTCATCTTTGATTTTTCTCTAATAAGATCAATCTTGGGCTTGAGACCTTGAAAACTACAAAAAAAAAAAACTGAAATCTGAAAATTCCAGAAACAGTCAAATCTGCCATCTTTGTGTTCTTGGCCGAAAATTGTGTTGTGTTGATGTATGGGACGAGATTTTCTTTTTTTTTTTTTTTACTAGATCATGTAGTATTTTGCTTGTTTAGAGTGTTCCTAGTGTGGGTTTCCTTCTCACCAACACTAAAGGTGTCTAGATCTAAAGTTGAGCTTAAAATCTTGGCCATATGTTGTGACTTGTTGTTGACAATTGGTGATGTTGTGTCATATTTTTGAAGAAGTTGTTGTTGTGATCTTGAAGGTTGTTGTGGTGTTCATCTAGTTCTTTACCTTTTCTTACAACTTAACACAATCAAAAAGTGAAATATAAATTCAAGAGGTGAAGCTGAAAGTTGTAAAGATTGTTGTGAGAAGCCTTGAACCCATCACTTCCTAGACTAAACTTCTACTTTTCAGCAACTTTTTCTTATTTCAAGAACCTTGTGTTGTGGTACAAGATACTTTTTCTTATTTCAAGAACCTTGTGTTGTGGGACAAGATACTTTTTCTTATTTCAAGAACCTTGTGTTGTGGGACAAGATACTTTTGTTATTTCAAGACATGTTTTCCCTCCAAAACCAATTTTCATCCTTTCCAAATTGTGTAAAGAATTATATTTCAGAATTGGTGCTTAAATTGTGTGGTACCAAGACCAATTGCATGCTGCCACATCACCCATTTGCTACTGTTCACGTCACCCATTTTCTACTATTCACGTCATTAATAAGCTCAAATTTAGGTTTTTCTAGTTTCTAATTGTTGATTCTTAGTTTCATTACTTGGTTCCAGAACTAATTAACAAGCTAGTACACTCCTACTAGGTTGTCAATTAGTCCTTTTGAGTTCCTTTGTTCGTGTCCACGTTTACTTGGGTGCTTTTAGTCGTTTGAATATGTTGTAACTTCTTAACTCCAGTCCGTCGAGAATTCTTTGAGTTTCAAACAAGAATCTACTCTGGACAAGAGCTTTACTCATATCTTAAGGATTCACGGTTACTAGCCAATCTACAACACTTGTGGAGCTCAAGTGTGAGTGAACCGAGAGAGTGTGAGTGAGGAGAGGTTAACGCTAACTTGTTTGCTGATTGTGTAGGTGACACCTTGACATGGAAGGAAGCACATCCCAAAGTGGGGGTACTACTGAACAAGAAACTATGAAGGCCACACTTGAGGCCATTACCAGAAGCTTAGAATGGTTGAATACGGAAGTTGGGGTAATGAGGGGAGATTTGACTACGATAAGTGGGAGATTGGAGCAAGTGGAGAGTCAAAGAAACTCTCGTCCATCTACTCCTCATCACATTCCTTCAAGTGGGCATGAAAGAACTTCATCCACCACTGTCTCACCCGAAACATTGCACCAAATAATGAATCCTCCTCTAGCCCCACTAAATACCACAAATCATACCACTACTTTCCCTCCAAACCAAGAAGCGAATAGGCCTCGCCATTCCCAAACTCCTCCAGTCCCACAAGAAGGATGTAGCCGTCCATTACCCCCACAAAATCTGAACCTACCTTACCAAACTCCACCAAATCAAAGACCACCTCCTCCACAAATCCCAATTCCTCCAAATCAGATTCCAAATCACCAAAACCGATCAGCTCACTTTGAGGAACATGGTAGAGAGGAGTATGATGGATATGGACCCTTTGGTGATGCTTACATGAGGGAGGTGGAGCTGAGAAGGGGCCGTGTTGATCCAAGAAGGTACCGAGGGTATGGAGAAAGGGGAAACCGACACCAAGAAAGAGATGTAGGCCTCAATACCATCAAATTGAGCTTACCTATATTTAAGGGTGAAAGTGACACCGAGGCCTACTTAGCATGGGAATCATCTTGTGATAGTTTTCCAAGTTAATGATATCTCGGAAGAAAAGAAGAGTTGTTATGCCATAGCTCATTTTGAGGGTTTGCCAACACTTGGTGGGAGTACGTCAAGTGTTTTGGTGATGAATTAGTTGATGAGAAGCCACCACCTTGGTTTCGTTTAAGGTACTTGATGAGGCAACACTACCTTCCTGAGAGTTATCGGCATGAATTGCTTGCTAGATTGTACAACTTACGTCAAGAAAATAAAAGTGTGATGGCATATTATGATGAGTTTCAACAACTCATGTTGAAACTTGATCATCGTGGGGAACAAATCAGTCATGACATTATCCGATTCAAGTGTGGGTTGAACAAAGAGATCTCCACTTATTTAACACTTCACAAGTTTGATACCGTAGAAGGTATTTTCCAAGTGTGATACGGGTACGACCACGAGGATGCATGTTTGTGAGATGTATTGAACCCGAGACTTGGAGTGTGAAAGTGAAGTGCAAATGAGGACTTAAAAAGGGTCCAAAACCGTCCATATAATGCTCTCCAAGGGCACCCACTTGAAGACTTGAGACTAAGGGGTCATTTTGGACATTTCACACCTTGTTTGTAAACTACTATATAAGGAACCTTTTATGATACAAGATCAAACCAACAACACCAAGAGCTACAAGTAGGTTCGGATTTCAGTCCAACAACACAAGAATAACAAGTTCAATTTTCAGTTTTCAGCACACAACAAGAGAGCAAATAGATGAACAAGAATGCTAGTGAATCGAAAGTAGCCCCACACGGCTTCACTAGTCTTTAAAGATAACAAGATTAACAACAACAACAACAACAAGATAAAGAAAAGATAGATAACTTGACATATAACATTCAAGATACTAAGAACCCTAACATCAAGAGAGGACCCTAAGTCTAGAGAATGTAAACACCAAGTTCTTACAAGGACCAAGAGGCACTCAAAGACCTCAAAACCCTTGTTTCTAGCCAAAGATACAACACAAGTATTCCTCTACTTGTGAGATGTTGGAGGCGGCTCCAAGAGTGGAAGAGAGAGAGGAAATGTTGTGATATTTTAGGTTACAAATTTCAGATTTCAAAAACTATCTAATAACTCTCTCACATCTTCTATTTATACTACAAAAGGAAAGGGGTAAAATGACTCATCCGCCCTTGCTTCTTGTGCCAACCTTGGAGAGTAGTTTATTACACATTAGGACCCCTCTTCACACATAAAAACGTTTAAGTCCTTGGTTGGTTCAATCACCAACTCACACACGGCCATTTGCATGAACAAAGCTTGGAGTTTTTGTAATTCCCGAGCTTGGCTTCGTGTGAAAGGCCGTGTGGCTGTCCTAACCGTATCATCCTCTCCATCTTGAGAGGAATTTGGCCTCAAATTCAGCATTTGGTCATCTTCAACCGCATCCACGAGGGAGAGATCACCAACGTTGAAAGTGTTGTGCACTTGATATTCCGGTGGAAGGTCAATCTTGTAGGCGTTGTCATTGATCCTCTCAAGTACTTGGAAAGGACCATCACCCCTTGGCAGCAACTTGGACTTCCTATGAGCTGGAAACCGGTCTTTTCGAAGATGCACCCACACCCAATCTCCGGGTTCAAGCACAAGCCTTCTTCTCCCTTTGTTTGCCCTTTTGGCAATCTCTTGATTTTTCTTTTCAAGCTTGATCCGCACCGTCTCATGCATTTTCTTCATTGCCTCGGCTCTTTTGTTTCCATCTAAGCTGGTCATGAGATCACTAGACAAAGGAGTGAGATCTAAAGGGGTAAGGGGATTCAAGCCGTAAACACATTCAAAGGGAGTCATTCCCGTGCTCGAATGTATTACCCGGTTGTAGGCAAATTCCACTAAGGGTAGGTGATCTTCCCATGAAGTCAGTTTACCTTTAACCATAGAACGTAGCATAGACCCTAAGGTTCTATTTACTACCTCCGTTTGGCCATCGGTTTGTGGGTGGCAAGACGTGGAGAAAAGTAACTTCGTTCCAAGCCTACCCCACATGGACTTCCAAAAGAGACTTAGGAACTTGGAGTCCCTATCGCTCACAATAGTCCTCGGTACCCCGTGAAGCTTGACAACATGTTCAACAAATAATGAAGCTACACTACTAGCATCCTCGGTTTTAGTACATGGAATAAAATGAGCCATTTTAGAGAATCTATCAACAATAACAAAAATGCTATCTCGGCCCTTTCTAGTCCTTGGCAGCCCCAAAACAAAATCCATCGAGATGTCCAACCAAGGCCTAAGGGGAGTAGGGAGTGGGGTGTATAATCCTTGGGGTAAGAGACGAGATTTCGCACTCCGGCAGGCCACGCATTGACTACAAATTTTAGTGACGTCTTTGCGCATTTTGGGCCAATAGAAGTTCTCCTCTAAGATTCCGAGGGTCTTGTCTACCCCAAAGTGACCCATGAGGCCTCCGTCATGGGCCTCCCTCACAAATAATTCCCTCCAAGAACTAGAAGGAACACACAACCTCCTCCCTTTGAACAAATACCCATCGAACCGAGAGTAGGAGGAATGGTTATTCTCCTTGAGCCAACGGTCCCTTCCCCACTCTTCGCATTCCCTAAAAATAGGAGCAAAGGTAGGATCCTCGGGATACAACAACCGCAAGCTCTCAAAACCCATCAATTTCGAAGACAAGGTAGCAACAAGCACATGCTTCCTAGACAAGGCATCGACAACAACATTTTCCTTTCCCCTTTTGTAATGAATTACATAAGGGAAAGTCTCGATGAACTCAATCCACTTAGCATGACGCCTATTCAACTTGTCTTGGCTCTTAAGGTGTTTCAACGACTCATGATCCGTTCGTATCACAAACTCCTTAGGCCACAAATAATGTTGCCAATTTCCCAAAGCTCTAACAAGGGCGTACAACTCCAAATCATAAGTTGAGTAATTAAGAGTTGCCCCTTTGAGCTTTTCACTGAAATAAGCAACGGGCTTACCTTCTTGCATCAAAACAGCCCCGATACCAACCTTACTAGCATCACACTCTATTTCAAACATCTTATCAAAATCGGGCAATTGCAATAAAGGCGCCGAGATGAGCGTAGCTTTCAAGGCCTCAAAAGCCCTAGCTTGCTCATCACCCCATTTAAAGGGTCCGTCCTTTCTAATTACCTCGGTCAAGGGGGCTGCTATGGAACTAAATCCTTTGACAAACCTCCTATAAAAGCTTGCCAACCCGTGGAAACTTCGGATTTCTCCAATAGTTTTAGGGGTCGGCCAACTTCGGATAGAGTCTATCTTGGAATCGTCCACTTCCACACCCCGTGAGCTCACGACAAAACCCAAGAATATAACTTTATCAACACCAAAAGAACACTTCTCCATGTTGATACGGGACAAATGGCCATCTTATCTTTTGATGACATGTTTGGAGGCCAACACATAGAGACTCAAGACTTGGTCACCTCGAGAAAACAAGAACATGCATGGAGGACCCGTTTTGAGCATAATTTAAAGCAATCTCGCGGGTGGAAGATTGCTTGGAGAATTTAAGGTTGAGGACTCACGGTTTTGGACCTTAATTAAGGGTATTTTGGACATTACACATGGTGTATTTACACACCATGGCCGCCCTTCTCATTAAGGGCAAAGTGGTCTTTTTGTCTTCTTTTGTAATACACTATAAATAGGTCATTTTAGCTCATTTCTTGTAGTTTTCAGATTTTAGAAAGATGAAGTATTGAAAGGAAATATCTTCTCTCTTTTGAGAGTGTACACACTTAGTGGTAGGACTTGGAAAAGTCATCTTTAGCATAGGGCTTGGAAAAGCCAATATTGATCCTTTCTTGGAAACGGTAGATCTTGAGGCGAGTTCATTCCCTTGGTGGTCACCGTAAGAGTGTGGTGTTGTTGTTACATTCATTAGGGGTTTTTGAGTTTGATATACTCTTTAGTTCCTAATCTTTGTAATAATCTATGTCTCACTATCTATCTTTACCTTTCTTGCAATTGTGTTAGTGTTTGTATCTTGTAATCGTTTGTTCTTGTTGAATCCGAATCTTGTGTTCATTGTGTTCATCTTGTTCTTGTTGTATTGTTGCTGTTTTGGTGTTAAAACACCTTGTCAACTCGTGATACTTGTGTTGTTGTTGTTGGCCGAAACTAGCTCACAAAGGGGTCCTCGGATTCCTCTTGATTTGTGGACTGTTTTGAGCCTTTTCTTGTGTTCCTTGGAATTCTTGTATCATTTGGTATCAAAGCATGGCTTTATCTTGTTCCTACAAGATCAATCTTGGGCTTGCTTGTTAGAAAATAAACAAAAAAAAAAAAAAATGTTGAAAAGCTGAAAATTTCAGAAAAAAAAATTGCAATCTGTCCGTGTTTGTGTTCTTGGCCAAAATCGTGTTCTTGTTGTGTCTTGGCCGAGATTTGTTGTTGTATGTCTAGATCTAATAGTGTTCTTGTTTGTTTTGTTGTTCCTAGTGTTAGTTTTCTTGTCCACTAACACTTTGAGTCTAGATCTAAACTTGAGCTTGAACTTGTTGAAAGGTTGTTGTGAACATAAGCTTGGCCATTGTGGTGGACTGTTTGGCCTTGTGGTTTTCATCTTGTTGTTGTTATAAGCTTGACCACGTGATATTGTTGTTAATTGGTGGATTGAAAACCATTTTGTTGAAGTTGTAGTTGTCTTGGCCAAGTGTTGGAGGTATTGTTATTGTGGATTGGAGTTGGCCGTGTGAAAAATTGTTGGTGTTCTTGAGGATTGTTGTTGTTGTTCTTGATGTTCATCACCACCTTCATATATTGTTGAAGATAAAGTGAATGCTAAATCCAAAAAGTTGAAGGAAAAAGGTGTATTATTTGTTAGTCTTGAAAGACACTACAACCAACAAAGACCTATCAATCAAGTCTCAACCACTTTCCAACACTTTTCCATGATTTACGGATCCATGTTTTAAGGAGAAGTACAATAAAGTCAAGTCTTGAAAACTTGAAATTGAAAAGGGCTCCAAGACTTGTTTGAATTTCCCCCCCCCCCCTTAAACAAATTCCACCAAAGTCCAAATTGAAAAAAAATTGGCCAAGACTTGAAATTGGACAACAAAAGTTGTGTGGGACCGAAACCAATACGTGACTGCCATGTCATCACTGCTACTGTTCACGCAACAATTTTGGCTCAAATTTTAGATTCTTAGTTTCATCTTATTGTTTCATTAGTTTCATGTCTTGATTCTAGAATTAATTAACAACTAGTAATCACCTACTTAGTTGTAGATTAATTATTGAATCCGTTTCTTCGTGTCTTCGTTGTTTGTGTGCTTTTCTCATTTTTAACTCGTAGTAACTTCTTTGTTTCAAGTTCGTAAGTAAATTTTATTTTTTGTGTCTTGAGTCGATCAAACAAGAATCTATTCCGGCCGCCAAGTAGAATTGACATCCTATTGACTACCGGAGTATAAGCAACTTTCAATATTCGCCGCTCCAATTGTGAGAATCACAAAGGTGAGTGTATACGAGTGTTGGTGAGGAGCTTTATTACTAATCTTGTTTGTTCATTTTGTAGGTTTAAAGGGTGATATAAGGGGAACATGACTTCGATAGCCGGGGATTATTGTGACTACAATATGGGAGACTATGATTGTAGTGAGGGTTTTTATGGCTACGAAGTTGAGGGAGATTGCGGAGGCTATGAAAATAGCCATGATCGAGACTTGGGCAGATTTGAAAGTTACTGTTTTCAGGGAGAAAATGAGGTGAATGAAGTGCCTAGTGCTTATGGTAACTTTGGAGATGATGTAGGACCTCGTGATGGATCTTATGATGATGTTGGGACATGTGAGGAGTCTTACACTTCTTACTCCGAACCTAGATTTGGTGTTAGGTATAACCCTTTTGTTTGCAAAGCTTATGAGAGCTATGATGAGGGTACACGTGAGGAGTATGAAGATCCATATTCTCCACCTTGTAGTACTTCTTATCAAAGTCGATATAGTGTGAATGGTTATACTAGCTCTAGTGGAGGTTGTCCAATGAGAAGAAGAGGGTATGCATCTCCAAAACTAAGGGGTACTCGTATGCCTTACAATGTAGATCCAAGAAGGAGTGTACACTCCGGAAAGGTGACCATGTGTGGGATACCGGGCTGCCTCATTGAGCTAAATGATAGGTACCATAGAAACTACATCGTTCCATCCATGGTTGACTACTTGGGGTTGTTTCGTGAGCCTTTACTTGTTCCATACTTCTTGGACGGGTTTAAGGTTACCGAGAGGGTCAAGGTTGTCTTCTCCCAATTTGAATACCATGAGGAGGTGTGGTGCGATATTCTTCCATTGACATACGGCCATGTATGCTTAGGTGCCGATTGGTTTGCACAACATAGAGTTCCAAACGTGCAAAATTGGCCAAATATTGTAAGAGATCAATGGGGGAATCGCCTCATGACTTACTTGCTTCCCAAGCCACGAAGAGAAATGCCTACCTACTCCAACCCGAATTATTATGAGAGACAAAAGATTGAGAGGAGTAAGGGGGTGCAAGGTGGTAATCCGAGAGTTGAAAAAAGAGAGGTTGTGTGGAGCAAAGTGAGGGGATTACCACCAAACAATGCTAACATTGGTTGTCCTTCTATTTCTAAGGACATTTGTGTAGGTACCAACATGGCAAGCGAAGAAGATCAATTCCAAAGGGAAGTTGCTGCCCAAGCTTTTGGAGGACCTTCACACCATGACAAAGAAGAATCTACTCAAGGACTTCAAGGTAAAATGGCTAACTCTTACACTTTTGTACATGTGAATGATAATTGTGTGGCTAGTAGCCCATTGAGTGTGAGTTGTAGTTTTCCTATACGTGAGTCTATTGATTCTTTGCCACTTGATGATGATGTACATATTGTGAGTTTGGATACACTAGTTGATCCTATGGATAACAAAATTGACTCCGCTTGTGAGATCAATTTATGTCCACCTAGTGTTGAAGCCTATATGTTGAATGGAAGTACATCATCTTGTGTAATGGGTGTTGATCAACTTGTTCGTGAAAACTGTCCACCACTTGAGTATGTGTGTGATGTGCTTAATAGGACTCAAGTGAGTGAAATATTTGAAAATGTTGGTCAACAAAGTGAGAATGAACCCGAGAGCTCTTCTTGGGGTAATATTGTGTTTGAAACATCCTTGAAACTTGATATAGATCATTTAGAGAGTGAGGAACTTGTTTGTTCCAAATCTGTCCGTGAGGTAGATCACACTCTTTTTAGGTATAATGTCTTGTTTGAAGATGATTTAAACACTCCTAATGAACCTAGTGGTGAAAATGATGGTATAGCTTGCCTTGGAAGCTATAGCCTATATGCTAACCCACTATGGTGTGACAACATTCCTCCTAAAGAGGGAAATCTCTTCTTGGAAGATGAGAGTACTCTTAAGGGTAAGGAATGTGTAGTTGCGGAAGCTACTTCTTCTTCTACTTTGTGTGATTTCATTGTTGAGAGTACTCATAGTGATTACGGGGAAACTAGTAGTGAGTACACACATGAGAGCAACTTAGTAGAAGTCGATTTGAGTGATACCTTTCTCTACTCTCTATTTGATGATACGGTTAGGACAGCCACACGGCCTTTCACACGAAGCCAAGCTCGGGAATTACAAAAACTCCAAGCCTTGTTCATGCAAATGGCCGTGTGTGAGTTGGTGATTGAACCAACCAAGGACTTAAACGTTTTTATGTGTGAAGAGGGGTCCTAATGTGTAATAAACTACTCTCCAAGGTTGGCACAAGAAGCAAGGGCGGATGAGTCATTTTACCCCTTTCCTTTTGTAGTATAAATAGAAGATGTGAGAGAGTTATTAGATAGTTTTTGAAATCTGAAATTTGTAACCTAAAATATCTCAACATTTCCTCTCTCTCTTCCACTCTTGGAGCCGCCTCCAACATCTCACAAGTAGAGGAATACTTGTGTTGTATCTTTGGCTAGAAACAAGGGTTTTGAGGTCTTTGAGTGCCTCTTGGTCCTTGTAAGAACTTGGTGTTTACATTCTCTAGACTTAGGGTCCTCTCTTGATGTTAGGGTTCTTAGTATCTTGAATGTTATATGTCAAGTTATCTATCTTTTCTTTATCTTGTTGTTGTTGTTGTTGTTAATCTTGTTATCTTTAAAGACTAGTGAAGCCGTGTGGGGCTACTTTCGATTCACTAGCATTCTTGTTCATCTATTTGCTCTCTTGTTGTGTGCTGAAAACTGAAAATTGAACTTGTTATTCTTGTGTTGTTGGACTGAAATCCGAACCTACTTGTAGCTCTTGGTGTTGTTGGTTTGATCTTGTATCATTTGGTATCAAAGCAAGACCGGTTGTGTTCCAACATAACCCATCTTGGGCTAGTTCACGGTTTAAAACAAACAACACCAAAGGGAAATTCTGAAATCTGTCCACTAAAAGTTGAAAACCGAGTATGATGTTGCATGCCTAGGTCTAAGTGTTATTTTGCTTGTTTAGTGAGTTTCTAGTGTTGGTTTCTTTCTCACCAACACTAAGGTGTCTAGATCCGAAAGTTGAGCTTGAAAAAAACTTGAACATTGTGTGGTAACTTGAAGTGGCCGAAAGTTGTATGTTGTTGATGAGCAAAAGAAAAATCGGTGGTTATGTGTTATGTGCTAAAGAAGTTGATGAAGTTTGTTGAGGTGTTCATCTTTTGAACTTGTTCATCTTGTTCATCTTGTTGTGTGCTCAAGTTGTAAGACAAGTTATAAAGTTGTTGTGAAAGACTTGCACCCCTCACCTTCTAGTCTTGTCAATCACTTTTCCCTAATTCAAGGAGCCTTGTTTTGTGGGATTGGTCAACCAAACACCACTTTCTTGAGTTTGAAAAGGTTGAAAGACTACAAGATTTTATTTTTCCCACCAAAAACATTTTGCAAACTATAACAAGTTGTGTGAATATTAACACAAAACAAAAAAAAAAAAAAAGGATAAGAGGAACGGGTGGAACCATTGCAAGCTGCCACGTCACTATAAGCTCAACTTAGGATATTCTTTGGTTGCAAATTGTTGATCCTTGGTTTCCCTTAATTGGTCCTAGAACTAATTAACAAACTAGTACATTCCTACTAGGTTGTCAACTAGTTCCTTGAACCGTTTGTTCGTGTCAACGATTATTTGAGTGCTTTTATTCGTTTGAATGAGTTGCTGATTTTTGATTCTAGTCCGGCAAGAATTCTTTGAGTCTTCAAACAAGAATCCATTCCGGATAAGAGCTCACTCATACCTTGAAAATTTCACGGTTACTAGCCAATTATACAACACTTGTGGAACACGAACTTGTGGTGAACTAAAGCGGATAATATCTTGACAATGGAAGGAGCTACGTCTCATAATGCGGATACTAATGCCCTTGATTCTATGAGGGTCACTCTTGAGGCCGTTACCCGGACACTTGAAAGGTTGAATTCTGAATTTGGGGCCGTGAGAGGGGACTTGGCAGCCATAAAGGGGGAAGTGTCGACTATTAGTGGGAGATTGGAACAAGTGGAGAGTCAAAGGAACTCTCGTCCTTCTACTCCTCTACACGTATCTACCAATGGTCATGATAGGACCTCCTCCGCAACCATCACCCCCGAAACAGTCCACCAAATGCTAAATGCACCCCAAGCTCCACTAAATACCGCAAGTCAAACTACCTATTTTCCTCTAAACCGAGACTCCACTAGACCACTACATTTCCAAGCCCCTCCAATTCCACAAGAGGGATTTGGACGACAAGTACCTCCACTAAATCCGAACCTTCCATTCCAAGCTCCATTAACCCAAAGACCGCAAATTCCAAATCCTCCGACTCAAAACGTCCAAGGCCGACCAGCCCACTTTGAAGGATACGGTAGAGGGGAGTATGAAGGAGATGGAGCCTTTGATGATGCTTATATGAGGGAGGAGGAGTTAAGAGGGGGCCGAGGAGAACCTAGGAGATACCGGGGGTATGGAGATAGGGGAAACCGACACCAAGAGAGAGACGTAGGCATCAACACCATCAAGTTGAGCCTACCCATCTTTAAGGGTGAAAGTGATCCCGAGGCCTACTTAACTTGGGAATCGGCTTGTGACAAAGTTTTCCAAGTTAATGACATCTCGGACGAAAAGAAGAGTTGCTACGCTATAGCTCACCTCGAGGGCTATGCTAACACTTGGTGGGAGTATGTTAAACGATTTGGCAATGAATTAGTCGATGGGCAGCCACCACCTTGGTTTCGGTTGAGGTATTTGATGAGACAACGATACCTTCCCGAGAGATATCGTCATGAGTTACTTGCTAGGTTATATGGCTTGCGGCAAGGAGGCAAGAGTGTGATGGCCTATTTTGATGAGTTCCAACAACTCATGTTGAAACTTGATCATCGTGGGGAGCAAATCAGTCATGACATCATCCGGTTCAAGTGTGGGTTGAACAAAGAGATCTCCACTCATTTGACCCTTCATCGGTTTGAAACCATCGACGGTATATTCCAAGCGGCCCTAGAGATTGAAAGGGAACTTAAGGAGAGATCATCCTTCAAGGCAAGGGTACAAGCTCCCTCGGGTTGGCCCAAAAACAAGGACCAACCCGCCCCTACGAAGCTGCCCGAGTCCAAAACAGTCCACTACGAGTCCAAAACAGTCCCTAAATTCCCTCCGAAACCGGAGGCTCACAAATATCCCAACCCAAAGGGATTCCAATGCTTCAAGTGCCAAGGTTGGGGGCATAAGGCCAATGAATGTCCGAACCGGCGCAATGTGATCCTACGAGAAGGGAAAGTGTACTACCTTGGTGAGGAGGTGGTTTCCGAAAGGGGGGAGGATGAGGCCGAGCCTCAAGATGGAGAGGAAGCTGAAAATGGGCCGAATGATGATGAATTAGATGGTAGTGAAGATGTCTATCCACAAGAAGGGGAGTGTGTGGTTCCTAACTTTGTGGTTAGACGTGTCATGATTAGTAAGGCGATAGATGACCCGAGTCAAAGGGAAAATCTATTCCATACTAAGTGTCTTGTAAAGGGGAGTGTGTGCACCTTGGTGATTGATAGTGGTAGTTGTACGAATGTTGCGAGCCAAGCTATGGTAAATTTCTTGAAGCTGCCCACTACACCACACACTAGCCCTTACAAGCTACAATGGTTGAACGATTGTGGTGAATTAAGGGTCGCAAGGCAATGTGTGATTCGGTTTAAGGTAGGAAACTACCACGATGAAGTGCTTTGTGACGTGATCCCAATGCAAGCATGTCACTTGTTGTTAGGTAGACCATGGCAATATGATAGGTCTACTAAACACGATGGGAGGTCCAACCGGTATACGCTTGAGAAGGATGGCCGAAAGGTCACACTTCACCCTCTTTCACCCTCCCAAGTACATGAGTGGCATCAAAAGATGAGAGAGTTAAAAGGAAAGGGAAAGGAAACCGGGAAAGGAGAAAAGGGGGGGGATGCCGTAGGTGAGGAAGTAGGGCTATCCGAATCTGTCCCAACAACAAGGGAGATGGAAAACGTAGTGATGTTGGCTAGGAGGAAAGAACTCTTCGTGGACCATGATGAAAACAAGCCGATGTTACTGTTGGCCCATTGTTTTAATACTAACCCCACTAATTCTTCCATTTCCCCTTTGATTTCTTGTGCGTTGCAGGAGTATGAAGATGTATTTCCTCAAGAACTTCCGCAAGGATTGCCCCCACTTCGGGGAATTGAGCACCAAATTGATTTGGTGCCGGGTTCCCAACTTCCAAACAAACCGGCCTATAGGAGCAATCCCATGGACACTAAGGAGCTTGAGAGGCAAGTTGAGGAGCTTCTCAACAAGGGATACATCAAGGAAAGCATGAGTCCGTGTGCTGTTCCGGTGCTTTTGGTACCAAAGAAGGACGGAACTTGGCGCATGTGCGTCGATTGTAGAGCCATCAACAAAATTACTATAAGGTATCGTCATCCAATTCCTAGACTAGATGATATGTTAGATGAGCTCCACGGATCTTGTTTGTTTTCTAAAGTAGACCTTAGGAGCGGCTATCACCAAATTCGCATGCAACCCGGTGATGAGTGGAAGACCGCATTCAAGACCAAATTCGGTCTATATGAGTGGCTGGTCATGCCCTTCGGCCTTACCAATGCTCCTAGCACATTTATGAGGCTAATGAATCATGTAATGAAGCCTTATATTGGAAAGTTTGTGGTGGTTTACTTTGATGATGTGTTGGTGTATAGTAAAACTATTAATGATCATGTAATGCATTTGAGATGTGTGTTTGATGTGCTCCGAAAGGAGAAGCTGTATGCCAACATGGAGAAGTGTTCTTTTGGTGTTGATAAAGTTATATTCTTGGGTTTTGTCGTGAGCTCACGGGGTGTGGAAGTGGACGATTCCAAGATAGACTCTATCCGAAGTTGGCCGACCCCTAAAACTATTGGAGAAATCCGAAGTTTCCACGGGTTGGAAAGCTTTTATAGGAGGTTTGTCAAAGGATTTAGTTCCATAGCAGCCCCCTTGACCGAGGTAATTAGAAAGGACGGACCCTTTAAATGGGGTGATGAGCAAGCTAGGGCTTTTGAGGCCTTGAAAGCTACGCTCATCTCGGCGCCTTTATTGCAATTGCCCGATTTTGATAAGATGTTTGAAATAGAGTGTGATGCTAGTAAGGTTGGTATCGGGGCTGTTTTGATGCAAGAAGGTAAGCCCGTTGCTTATTTCAGTGAAAAGCTCAAAGGGGCAACTCTTAATTACTCAACTTATGATTTGGAGTTGTACGCCCTTGTTAGAGCTTTGGGAAATTGGCAACATTATTTGTGGCCTAAGGAGTTTGTGATACGAACGGATCATGAGTCGTTGAAACACCTTAAGAGCCAAGACAAGTTGAATAGGCGTCATGCTAAGTGGATTGAGTTCATCGAGACTTTCCCTTATGTAATTCATTACAAAAGGGGAAAGGAAAATGTTGTTGCCGATGCCTTATCTAGGAAGCATGTGCTTGTTGCTACCTTGTCTTCGAAATTGATGGGTTTTGAGAGCTTGCGGTTGTTGTATCCCGAGGATCCTACCTTTGCTCCTATTTTTAGGGAATGCGAAGAGTGGGGAAGGGACCGTTGGCTCAAGGAGAATAACCATTCCTCCTACTCTCGGTTCGATGGGTATTTGTTCAAAGGGAGGAGGTTGTGTGTTCCTTCTAGTTCTTGGAGGGAATTATTTGTGAGGGAGGCCCATGACGGAGGCCTCATGGGTCACTTTGGGGTAGACAAGACCCTCGGAATCTTAGAGGAGAACTTCTATTGGCCCAAAATGCGCAAAGACGTCACTAAAATTTGTAGTCAATGCGTGGCCTGCCGGAGTGCGAAATCTCGTCTCTTACCCCAAGGATTATACACCCCACTCCCTACTCCCCTTAGGCCTTGGTTGGACATCTCGATGGATTTTGTTTTGGGGCTGCCAAGGACTAGAAAGGGCCGAGATAGCATTTTTGTTATTGTTGATAGATTCTCTAAAATGGCTCATTTTATTCCATGTACTAAAACCGAGGATGCTAGTAGTGTAGCTTCATTATTTGTTGAACATGTTGTCAAGCTTCACGGGGGTACCGAGGACTATTGTGAGCGATAGGGACTCCAAGTTCCTAAGTCTCTTTTGGAAGTCCATGTGGGGTAGGCTTGGGACGAAGTTACTTTTCTCCACGTCTTGCCACCCACAAACCGATGGCCAAACGGAGGTAGTAAATAGAACCTTAGGGTCTATGCTACGTTCTATGGTTAAAGGTAAACTGACTTCATGGGAAGATCACCTACCCTTAGTGGAATTTGCCTACAACCGGGTAATACATTCGAGCACGGGAATGACTCCCTTTGAATGTGTTTACGGCTTGAACCCCCTTACCCCTTTAGATCTCACTCCTTTGTCTAGTGATCTCATGACCAGCTTAGATGGAAACAAAAGAGCCGAGGCAATGAAGAAAATGCATGAGACGGTGCGGATCAAGCTTGAAAAGAAGAATCAAGAGATTGCCAAAAGGGCAAACAAAGGGAGAAGAAGGCTTGTGCTTGAGCCCGGAGATTGGGTGTGGGTGCATCTTCGAAAAGACCGGTTTCCAGCTCATAGGAAGTCCAAGTTGCTGCCAAGGGGTGATGGTCCTTTCCAAGTACTTGAGAGGATCAATGACAACGCCTACAAGATTGACCTTCCACCGGAATATCAAGTGCACAACACTTTCAACGTTGGTGATCTCTCCCTCGTGGATGCGGTTGAAGATGACCAAATGCTGAATTTGAGGCCAAATTCCTCTCAAGATGGAGAGGATGATACGGTTAGGACAGCCACACGGCCTTTCACACGAAGCCAAGCTCGGGAATTACAAAAACTCCAAGCCTTGTTCATGCAAATGGCCGTGTGTGAGTTGGTGATTGAACCAACCAAGGACTTAAACGTTTTTATGTGTGAAGAGGGGTCCTAATGTGTAATAAACTACTCTCCAAGGTTGGCACAAGAAGCAAGGGCGGATGAGTCATTTTACCCCTTTCCTTTTGTAGTATAAATAGAAGATGTGAGAGAGTTATTAGATAGTTTTTGAAATCTGAAATTTGTAACCTAAAATATCTCAACATTTCCTCTCTCTCTTCCACTCTTGGAGCCGCCTCCAACATCTCACAAGTAGAGGAATACTTGTGTTGTATCTTTGGCTAGAAACAAGGGTTTTGAGGTCTTTGAGTGCCTCTTGGTCCTTGTAAGAACTTGGTGTTTACATTCTCTAGACTTAGGGTCCTCTCTTGATGTTAGGGTTCTTAGTATCTTGAATGTTATATGTCAAGTTATCTATCTTTTCTTTATCTTGTTGTTGTTGTTGTTGTTAATCTTGTTATCTTTAAAGACTAGTGAAGCCGTGTGGGGCTACTTTCGATTCACTAGCATTCTTGTTCATCTATTTGCTCTCTTGTTGTGTGCTGAAAACTGAAAATTGAACTTGTTATTCTTGTGTTGTTGGACTGAAATCCGAACCTACTTGTAGCTCTTGGTGTTGTTGGTTTGATCTTGTATCATTTGATTTGGATGGTATGCATGTTATTGTAGAGAGTATGTCATTTAGTTTAGGTGTAGACCACGGGAAAGGGAAGTGTTGTCGAGACCCGTGTCTATGGCCACTTTTCCCATTTGACCCCGGTGCCAAATTTAGAAATGGTGATGTTGGTGCACCAAACTTGTTGCTTGGTCTACATGACAAGCAAAGTGTTACTTTTGATGTATCCTATAACCAAATCCTTTGTACATCTTTTATTGAGTTTTTAATATTCCTTTCAAAGGATTCTTGGTTATATTGCAAATATGTGCAACCTTGGCATGTTGAGATGATTTGTTATGCTAACCCTAACCCTCATGCCATGAGGAATTTGTATTTGTTTGTCCTCTCTTCGGTTTTGCAAGGTTTGGATTCGAGGTCGAATCCTTTTCAAGAAGGGGAGGATGATACGGGACAAATGGCCATCTTATCTTTTGATGACATGTTTGGAGGCCAACACATAGAGACTCAAGACTTGGTCACCTCGAGAAAACAAGAACATGCATGGAGGACCCGTTTTGAGCATAATTTAAAGCAATCTCGCGGGTGGAAGATTGCTTGGAGAATTTAAGGTTGAGGACTCACGGTTTTGGACCTTAATTAAGGGTATTTTGGACATTACACATGGTGTATTTACACACCATGGCCGCCCTTCTCATTAAGGGCAAAGTGGTCTTTTTGTCTTCTTTTGTAATACACTATAAATAGGTCATTTTAGCTCATTTCTTGTAGTTTTCAGATTTTAGAAAGATGAAGTATTGAAAGGAAATATCTTCTCTCTTTTGAGAGTGTACACACTTAGTGGTAGGACTTGGAAAAGTCATCTTTAGCATAGGGCTTGGAAAAGCCAATATTGATCCTTTCTTGGAAACGGTAGATCTTGAGGCGAGTTCATTCCCTTGGTGGTCACCGTAAGAGTGTGGTGTTGTTGTTACATTCATTAGGGGTTTTTGAGTTTGATATACTCTTTAGTTCCTAATCTTTGTAATAATCTATGTCTCACTATCTATCTTTACCTTTCTTGCAATTGTGTTAGTGTTTGTATCTTGTAATCGTTTGTTCTTGTTGAATCCGAATCTTGTGTTCATTGTGTTCATCTTGTTCTTGTTGTATTGTTGCTGTTTTGGTGTTAAAACACCTTGTCAACTCGTGATACTTGTGTTGTTGTTGTTGGCCGAAACTAGCTCACAAAGGGGTCCTCGGATTCCTCTTGATTTGTGGACTGTTTTGAGCCTTTTCTTGTGTTCCTTGGAATTCTTGTATCACATGTTGGCATACAGCTTCTCCTTTCGGAGCACATCAAACACACATCTCAAATGCATTACATGATCATTAATAGTTTTACTATACACCAACACATCATCAAAGTAAACCACCACAAACTTTCCAATATAAGGCTTCATTACATGATTCATTAGCCTCATAAATGTGCTAGGAGCATTGGTAAGGCCGAAGGGCATGACCAGCCACTCATATAGACCGAATTTGGTCTTGAATGCGGTCTTCCACTCATCACCGGGTTGCATGCGAATTTGGTGATAGCCGCTCCTAAGGTCTACTTTAGAAAACAAACAAGATCCGTGGAGCTCATCTAACATATCATCTAGTCTAGGAATTGGATGACGATACCTTATAGTAATTTTGTTGATGGCTCTACAATCGACGCACATGCGCCAAGTTCCGTCCTTCTTTGGTACCAAAAGCACCGGAACAGCACACAGACTCATGCTTTCCTTGATGTATCCCTTGTTGAGAAGCTCCTCAACTTGCCTCTCAAGCTCCTTAGTGTCCATGGGATTGCTCCTATAGGCCGGTTTGTTTGGAAGTTGTGAACCCGGCACCAAATCAATTTGGTGCTCAATTCCCCGAAGTGGGGGCAATCCTTGGGGAAGTTCTTGAGGAAATACATCTTCATACTCCTGCAACGCACAAGAAATCAAAGGGGAAATGGAAGAATTAGTGGGGTTAGTATTAAAACAATGGGCCAACAGTAACATCGGCTTGTTTTCATCATGGTCCACGAAGAGTTCTTTCCTCCTAGCCAACATCACTACGTTTTCCATCTCCCTTGTTGTTGGGACAGATTCGGATGGCCCTACTTCCTCACCTACGGCATCCCCCCCCTTTTCTCCTTTCCCGGTTTCCTTTCCCTTTCCTTTTAACTCTCTCATCTTTTGATGCCACTCATGTACTTGGGAGGGTGAAAGAGGGTGAAGTGTGACCTTTCGGCCATCCTTCTCAAGCGTATACCGGTTGGACCTCCCATCGTGTTTAGTAGACCTATCATATTGCCATGGTCTACCTAACAACAAGTTACATGCTTGCATTGGGATCACGTCACAAAGCACTTCATCGTGGTAGTTTCCTACCTTAAACCGAATCACACATTGCCTTGCGACCCTTAATTCACCACAATCGTTCAACCATTGTAGCTTGTAAGGGCTAGTGTGTGGTGTAGTTGGCAGCTTCAAGAAATTTACCATAGCTTGGCTCGCAACATTCGTACAACTACCACTATCAATCACCAAGGTGCACACACTCCCCTTTACAAGACACTTAGTATGGAATAGATTTTCCCTTTGACTCGGGTCATCTATCGCCTTACTAATCATGACACGTCTAACCACAAAGTTAGGAACCACACACTCCCCTTCTTGTGGATAGACATCTTCACTACCATCTAATTCATCATCATTCGGCCCATTTTCAGCTTCCTCTCCATCTTGAGGCTCGGCCTCATCCTCCCCCCTTTCGGAAACCACCTCCTCACCAAGGTAGTACACTTTCCCTTCTCGTAGGATCACATTGCGCCGGTTCGGACATTCATTGGCCTTATGCCCCCAACCTTGGCACTTGAAGCATTGGAATCCCTTTGGGTTGGGATATTTGTGAGCCTCCGGTTTCGGAGGGAATTTAGGGACTGTTTTGGACTCGTAGTGGACTGTTTTGGACTCGGGCAGCTTCGTAGGGGCGGGTTGGTCCTTGTTTTTGGGCCAACCCGAGGGAGCTTGTACCCTTGCCTTGAAGGATGATCTCTCCTTAAGTTCCCTTTCAATCTCTAGGGCCGCTTGGAATATACCGTCGATGGTTTCAAACCGATGAAGGGTCAAATGAGTGGAGATCTCTTTGTTCAACCCACACTTGAACCGGATGATGTCATGACTGATTTGCTCCCCACGATGATCAAGTTTCAACATGAGTTGTTGGAACTCATCAAAATAGGCCATCACACTCTTGCCTCCTTGCCGCAAGCCATATAACCTAGCAAGTAACTCATGACGATATCTCTCGGGAAGGTATCGTTGTCTCATCAAATACCTCAACCGAAACCAAGGTGGTGGCTGCCCATCGACTAATTCATTGCCAAATCGTTTAACATACTCCCACCAAGTGTTAGCATAGCCCTCGAGGTGAGCTATAGCGTAGCAACTCTTCTTTTCGTCCGAGATGTCATTAACTTGGAAAACTTTGTCACAAGCCGATTCCCAAGTTAAGTAGGCCTCGGGATCACTTTCACCCTTAAAGATGGGTAGGCTCAACTTGATGGTGTTGATGCCTACGTCTCTCTCTTGGTGTCGGTTTCCCCTATCTCCATACCCCCGGTATCTCCTAGGTTCTCCTCGACCCCCTCTTAACTCCTCCTCCCTCATATAAGCATCATCAAAGGCTCCATCTCCTTCATACTCCCCTCTACCGTATCCTTCAAAGTGGGCTGGTCGGCCTTGGCCGTTTTGAGTCGGAGGATTTGGAATTTGCGGTCTTTGGGTTAATGGAGCTTGGAATGGAAGGTTCGGATTTAGTGGAGGTACTTGTCGTCCAAATCCCTCTTGTGGAATTGGAGGGGCTTGGAAATGTAGTGGTCTAGTGGAGTCTCGGTTTAGAGGAAAATAGGTAGTTTGACTTGCGGTATTTAGTGGAGCTTGGGGTGCATTTAGCATTTGGTGGACTGTTTCGGGGGTGATGGTTGCGGAGGAGGTCCTATCATGACCATTGGTAGATACGTGTAGAGGAGTAGAAGGACGAGAGTTCCTTTGACTCTCCACTTGTTCCAATCTCCCACTAATAGTCGACACTTCCCCCTTTATGGCTGCCAAGTCCCCTCTCACGGCCCCAAATTCAGAATTCAACCTTTCAAGTGTCCGGGTAACGGCCTCAAGAGTGACCCTCATAGAATCAAGGGCATTAGTATCCGCATTATGAGACGTAGCTCCTTCCATTGTCAAGATATTATCCGCTTTAGTTCACCACAAGTTCGTGTTCCACAAGTGTTGTATAATTGGCTAGTAACCGTGAAATTTTCAAGGTATGAGTGAGCTCTTATCCGGAATGGATTCTTGTTTGAAGACTCAAAGAATTCTTGCCGGACTAGAATCAAAAATCAGCAACTCATTCAAACGAATAAAAGCACTCAAATAATCGTTGACACGAACAAACGGTTCAAGGAACTAGTTGACAACCTAGTAGGAATGTACTAGTTTGTTAATTAGTTCTAGGACCAATTAAGGGAAACCAAGGATCAACAATTTGCAACCAAAGAATATCCTAAGTTGAGCTTATAGTGACGTGGCAGCATGCAATGGTTCCACCCGTTCCTCTTATCCTTTTTTTTTTTTTTTGTTTTGTGTTAATATTCACACAACTTGTTATAGTTTGCAAAATGTTTTGGTGGGAAAAATAAAATCTTGTAGTCTTCAACCTTTTCAAACTCAAGAAAGTGGTGTTTGGTTGACCAATCCCACAAAACAAGGCTCCTTGAATTAGGGAAAAGTGATTGACAAGACTAGAAGGTGAGGGGTGCAAGTCTTTCACAACAACTTTATAACTTGTCTTACAACTTGAGCACACAACAAGATGAACAAGATGAACAAGTTCAAAAGATGAACACCTCAACAAACTTCATCAACTTCTTTAGCACATAACACATAACCACCGATTTTTCTTTTGCTCATCAACAACATACAACTTTCGGCCACTTCAAGTTACCACACAATGTTCAAGTTTTCAAGCTCAACTTTCGGATCTAGACACCTTAGTGTTGGTGAGAAAGAAACCAACACTAGAAACTCACTAAACAAGCAAAATAACACTTAGACCTAGGCATGCAACATCATACTCGGTTTTCAACTTTTAGTGGACAGATTTCAGAATTTCCCTTTGGTGTTGTTTGTTTTAAACCGTGAACTAGCCCAAGATGGGTTATGTTGGAACACAACCGGTCTTGCTTTGATACCAAATGATACAAGATCAAACCAACAACACCAAGAGCTACAAGTAGGTTCGGATTTCAGTCCAACAACACAAGAATAACAAGTTCAATTTTCAGTTTTCAGCACACAACAAGAGAGCAAATAGATGAACAAGAATGCTAGTGAATCGAAAGTAGCCCCACACGGCTTCACTAGTCTTTAAAGATAACAAGATTAACAACAACAACAACAACAAGATAAAGAAAAGATAGATAACTTGACATATAACATTCAAGATACTAAGAACCCTAACATCAAGAGAGGACCCTAAGTCTAGAGAATGTAAACACCAAGTTCTTACAAGGACCAAGAGGCACTCAAAGACCTCAAAACCCTTGTTTCTAGCCAAAGATACAACACAAGTATTCCTCTACTTGTGAGATGTTGGAGGCGGCTCCAAGAGTGGAAGAGAGAGAGGAAATGTTGTGATATTTTAGGTTACAAATTTCAGATTTCAAAAACTATCTAATAACTCTCTCACATCTTCTATTTATACTACAAAAGGAAAGGGGTAAAATGACTCATCCGCCCTTGCTTCTTGTGCCAACCTTGGAGAGTAGTTTATTACACATTAGGACCCCTCTTCACACATAAAAACGTTTAAGTCCTTGGTTGGTTCAATCACCAACTCACACACGGCCATTTGCATGAACAAAGCTTGGAGTTTTTGTAATTCCCGAGCTTGGCTTCGTGTGAAAGGCCGTGTGGCTGTCCTAACCGTATCATTTTAGGTCATTTGTTAGGGACTTTTTGATGAATATGGATATTGTACAACATAGAAAGACAAAGTCCTCTTTCCTTGAGGCAAATCTGAAACTTGGAACTAGGTAGCAACAAGAGGGTGGAATCACTTTTGTTGTTTGTTTGCTTGGAAACTTAGGTCTTGAGGTTCATGAGTCCCTCTTGGTCCAAGTAAGAACTTGATGTTTCTATTTATTTGTCTTATGGTCCTTTCTCATTGTTAGGGTTCTTAGATTTGTGAATATTGTATGTCAAGTTACTATCCTTTTGTATCTTGTTATTGCGGAATCCAAATCTGGTTGTTTTTGTTGTCATATTTTTCATCACGTTTTTGTTGTGTTTTGTGGCTGTTTTGGGTGTCAAATACACCTTTGTTTCTTATATTCTTGTTATATTTGTCGAATCCGAGTGAGGTCTCCATTTGGTTCACGATTTCTTGTGATTTGTGGACTATTTTGGAGGGTGTATTGGACTGTTTTATGGTTGTTTCATGTTCCTCTTGTTTGTCCCGTATCAAAGCAGCTCTTGAGATTGAAAGGGAACTTAAAGAGAGGTCGTCGTTCAAGGCAAGGGGACAATCCACCTCGGGTTGGCCTAGAAGCAAGGATATGGTTCAATCCTCTTTGGATTGGCCCAAAAACAAGGACGAACCCACCACTACAAGGCTGCCCGAGCCCAAAACAGTCCACAAAATTCCTCCAAAACAAGAAGTTCACAAGTATCCTAACCCAAAAGGATTCTAATATTCCAACGGTTTGAGGGATTGGCTAATTTTTGATAGCGTTTATCTTGGATTCATCCACTTCGACACCTCTTGAACTAATAACAGAACCCAAGAAAACAACTTCATTAACACTAAAGGATCATTTTTCCAGATTTGTGTACAGTTTTTCCTTTCTAAGGACATCAAACACACATTGTAAATGCATCACATGCTCATCTAAAGACTTGCTATAAACCAAGACATCATCAAAATAGACAACAACAAACTTTCCAATAAATGGCTTTATCACATGATTCATTAGCCTCATAAAAGTACTTAGAGCATTCATAGAGACCAAACTTGGTCTTGAAGGCAGTTTTCCATTCATCATCGGGTTGCATTCTTATTTGGTGATAGCCACTCCTTAAATCAATCTTGGAAAATAAACACGAACCATTCAATTCATCAAGCATATCATCTAACCTAGGGATATGGTGACGATATTTTACCGTAATCTTATTGATGGATCGGCAGTCCACACACATATGCCATGTTCCGTCTTTCTTAGGCACTAGTAGCACCGAAACCGAGCACGGACTCATGCTCTCCTTGATATACCCTTTGTTGAGGAGTTCCTCAACTTGACATTGCAATTTCTTGGTGTCGTAGGGTTGCTTCTATAAGCCGGCTTGTTTGGAAATTGTGAGCCCGGCACAAAATCAATTTGGTGCTCAATTCCCCGAAGTGGGGGCAATCCTTGCGGAAGTTCTTCAGGAAATACATCTTCATAATCCTGCAACACACAAGAAATCAAAGGAGAAATGAAAGAATTAGTGAGGTTAGTGTTAAAACAATGAGCCAAAAGTAACATAGGTGTGTCCTCATCATGATCCACGAAGAGTTCCTTCTTTCTAACCAACATCACCATGTTTTCCTTCCCCTTTGATGTTGAGGCAGCCTCGGATACCCCTACTGCCCCACCTATGGGTTCCCCTTTATTTTTCTTTCTTTTTAGACTTTTTCCCTTTTCCTTTAATTCTCTCATCTTTTTGATGCCACTCATTTACTTGGGAAGGCAAAAGAGGATGAAGTTTGACCTTTCGGCCATCCTTCTCAAGTGTATATCGATTGGACCTCCCATCATGTTTGGTAGACCTATCATATTGCCAAGGTCTACCTAACAACAAGTGACACGCTTGCATTGGTATCACGTCACAAAGCACATCGTCGTGGTAGTTTCCCACCATAAACCATATCACACATTGCCTTGTGACCTTTAATTCACCACATTCATTCAACCATTAAAACTTGTAAGGACTAGTGTGCGGTGTAGTTGGCAACTTTAAAAAGTTTACCATAGAAACACTAACAATATTTGCACAACTACCACTATTGATCACCAAAGTGCACACACTCCCCTTTACAAGACATTTAGTATGGAATAGATTTTCCCTTTGACTTGGGTCATCTATTGCCTTACTAATCATGACGCGCCTAACTACAAAGTTTGGAACCACACACTCCCCTTCTGTGGATAAACATCTTCACAAACATCATCATCATCATCATGTGGTCCATTCTCGAGTTCCTCTCCATATTGAGGCTCGGCCTCATCCTTCCTTTTTTCAAGACCCACCTCTTCACCAAGGTAATACAATCTCCCTTCTCATAGAATCACGTTGCATCGGTTTAGACATTCATTGGCTTTATGTCCCCAACCTTGGCACTTGAAACATTGGAATCCCTTTGGGTTAGTATACTTATGAAATTTTTATTTTGGAGGAATTTTGTGGAGTGTTTTAGGCTCGGGCAGCCTTGTAGTGGCGGTTTGGTCCTTGTTTTTGGGCCAACCCGAAGAGTATTGAGCCATCTCCTTGCTTCTAGGCCAACCCGAGGTAGATTGTCCCCTTGCCTTGAACGACAACCTCTCTTTAAGTTCCCTTTCAATCTCAAGAGCCTCTTGAAAAATATCTCCAACGGTATCAAACTTCTGAAGTGTTAAATGAGTGGAGATCTCTTTGTTCAACCCACACTTGAACCGGATGATGTCATGAATGATTTATTCCCCACGATGATCAAGCTTCAACATGAGTTGTTGAAACTCATTATAATACGCCATCACACTTTTGTTACCTTGACGCAAGTTGTACAATCTAGCAAGCAACTCATGAAGATAACTCTCGGGAAGGTACCGTTGTCTCATCAAGTACCTCAACCGAAACCAAGGTGGTGGCTGCCCATCAACTAATTCATTACCAAGCCTCTTGGCGTACTCCCACCAAGTGTTAGCATAACCCTCAAAATGAGCTATGGCATAACAACTTTTCTTTTCTTTCGAGATATCATTAACTTGGAAAACTTTGTTGCAAGACGATTCCCAAGCTAAGTGGACCTCGGGGTCACTTTCACCTTTAAAGATTGGTAGGCTCAACTTGATGGTGTTGATGGCATCTCTCTCTTGGTGTCGGCTTCCCCTTTCTCCATACCCTCGATATCTCCTTTGATCTCCACGACCCTCTCTCATCTCCTTCTCCCTCATTTAAGCATCCTCAAAGTCTCTATATCCTTCATATCCCTCTCTACCATATTCCTCAAAGTGGGATGGATAGTTTTGGACATTTTGAACTTGATTTGGAGGAATTGGATTTTGTGGAGGTGGTGGTCTTTAGTTTAATGGAGCTTGGAAGGGAGGGTTCGGATTTAGTGGAGGTACTTGACAATCCAAGTCCCTCTTGTGGAACTGAGGAGTTTAGAAATGTATTGGTCTAGTGGGGTCATGGTTTGGAGGGAAATGAGTGGTTTGGCTTGCGGCATTTAGTGGAGCTTGGGGTGGATTTAGCATTTGGTGCACTGTTTTGGGACTGATGGTTGCAGATGAAGTCTATCATTCCCACTTGAAGAAACATGTAGAGGAGTAGAAGGGCGAGAGTTCCTTTGACTCTCCACTTGTTCTAATCTCCCACTAATAGCCGAGACACATCTCCCTTTATGGTTGTCAAATCCTCTGATATGGGAAAGATAAGAGAAATACGAAACATACTCCAAATTAGTCCCCAATCTTAAGGATCCGAGGACCAAGATGGAGACAACTCTCGGATTTGCTATCAAAAAGAAGAATACAAGATACAATGGTGTATATAACATCAAAAAAAGCTACAAAACGTGAGGAACAAGATGAATAACAATAATACAAGTTTTAGATTCAATAAAGGACCCAAAACAGTCCACTACACAAGATGACAACAACAAAAGTAAGGGATAGATAGTGAGACCAAGATTATTAGAAGATTAATCTTGATTTTCAAGTTCATGATAGTGAGACAAAGTTCATGATTTTCAACCAACAATCACATATATTCCATGAAAAACATCCTTAGATATCATCTTGAAACTTGAACAACAATCATCAACGTGTACATGTTTATAGCACCACAAAAGTTTACAAAATAACATTTAAAAGCATGGTTCTTGAACTCTATGAATGAATTGAATCCATAGATAAACACTACGCATACCTTAAAGCTTGATCTTGAAAGAGATCTAATGTTTCTGAAGGTTCCTGAAGAAATCCTTAGGCTTGCCCTTGATTTTTCTTAACTAGGGTTTAACCCCCTTTGGGAAAGAATGTTCTTGTTCCTGAGGAGATGATCTTGAGAGGAAACCCCTTGAGGTTGAAAGTGTAAGAGAGGGTTTTTAAGATGTTTTCACTAAAGAGAATGGAAGATATTACGTTCCTTGAGGGTTATAAGTTATGGGAAGTGAAGGGAAAAGACCAAAATACCCTTATGAAATAAATTCCCAGTTGCTGAAAATCATAGCTGACGACATTTGTGACAAGGCGTCAAAAATGTGGTAAGCCATCAAAAATGTCGTCACACAGGAGCTGGAACTGATGGTTTCTTTCTAAGTCTGACGACCTTCGTGGTAGGGCATCACAAATATGGTAAGCTACCATGAATGTCATCACTTAGGAGCTGGTTTCTGCCTAAGGTTGAATACCTTCGTGGTAGAGCGTCACAAATGTGGTAAGCTACCACGAATGTCGTCACATAGGAGGTAGATTCTGCCTAAGGCTGACGACCTTCATGGTAGGGCATCACAAATGTGGTAAGCTGCCATGAATGTCATCACACAGGAGTTGGATTCTGCCTAAGGCTGATGACCTTCGTGGTAGGGCGTCACAAATGTAGTAAGCTACCACGAATGTCATCACACAGTTTCCAGCCTGACATGCTGGAGTAAAATAGGAATAACTCTTTGCTCTGATATCATATTTAGGCGAAATTGGTATTGTTGGAAAAATAATTAAATTATCTATCTGTTTATAGGTCATGAGCTAAAAAATTCCAAGTATAATGAGAGATATTCTCATTTAAAGTTGACTATACCAATATCCTTCTCAAGAATTCAATCAGTAAGGAATGTTTTGATTCATCTGATAGATGGGAGTTATTTGAAGCCTTAATATACATCTAACTTAATCATAAAACTATAAAAGAACCATGATGTACTATGCATGAGCTTGGTACATGGCTCTAATATTAGTTTGGATTTTTTGGGGTATTATATTTAGGCGTTGATAGTTTATGACTAGACAGAGTTTTCCCCTTGTCTGTTCAGTGCACTTGTTGACATAGAATGCTTCACAAGCCCACTGGGAATCTGAAGTCTCGATGAGCCTAAATTCCAGAAGTTCAGCACATTCTTTCTTTACAAGCTGAACATGTTAAGGGTTCATACCAGAATGACTTAATTTTGTGGGATTGACATTTTCACTCTTCTTGAATAAGAGTTTGATGAAGAATTCCTAATTAAGACGTAGGGGATGTTTAGTATTCTTGAGGAACTCTCTATAGAATTCAGCACAAGATTCATCTAACAGTTGGTTCTCCATCTTCTTTACTGGGTCTTCATCAACAACCTAGAACAGCCTCGGTATGGTAGAATATTGCCTGAATTGCCCCATGAAGCTCCTTGGCTCCAACAATCCTTGACTCAGATCCTTTCCCGGTATGTTGGAGCTAAGGATTTTTGTTATGAAGAGTATGCCTGGGAAGAATTCGATCATGACTGGTTGCTTCGTGATAAACTTAGTTGTAAGGACTCCTCCTTTTAATATTGCACCAAATATTTTGAAGTGAGAAACCCAGTGATTAGTGGGGATGATGTCGAGATTTAGTAGTGAGGCAGCTGCACTAGTGTCCATGAAGGCGATGACTTGAAGGGGCTTGTCCCAATTTGGTTGATATATCTTGATTTTGACGTGGGGTATCTCAAGCTCGGAGATTATGTTGATTCTTACTATGAACATGTTGATCTCCTCCATTAGTTTGGCTAACCGGTTGAATTCCCCTTCGATGATGGGTGACAATACCTTCTCTAAGTAGTCATCAATAATAAGGGGTTGAGGTTGGCCGTCGATGGAGGGGGATGGACAGTCCTCGGGAACTCCTATATCTGTGTTATCAATAGATTTAGGAACTCTTTGGGGATCGCCGTGAAGAACTTACCCTTCGATTGAGGACTTGTCAGCCTCCATTATTTCTCCTAAGGATAAAGCCTCTCTCTTTGCCTTCTTGGACTTAGGACACGTTTTCACCAAGTTTCCTTTGTTATGGTAGATGAAGCACTTAGCCTTGCCTGGATTCTTTTTTCTGGGGGATTTGGTGTTGTCGTCGGACATCTGCTCCTTATCCGACAGTTTCTTCCTTCTGGCCTTCCTGTACTACATATACCTTTTGTGCCTTGCCTGACGTTTTGAGAGTTATAAATACACACCAGGCTTAGTATCTGGATTAGTAGGAATCACGCCAGTGGCTTCATTAACTTCTTCAAGAAGAACATTATCTGTATTTGGATTATAGTTTAAAATCATCATGTTGGCCAGATCGGCTGACTGGGGGTGTTGTTGCTCTTCTTCGACCTCTGGGTCAACATCTTCAATGGCTTCAGAGGCATTTAGATATCTATCAATAGAGTTATGATAGAAGGTCTGAGAAGTATAACTTCTTTTTCTGCTGGATTGAATTCTGAGGTGGCTTGTTTTGTCATAGGGGGCTTATCAGTCCAGAAGGATTTTTGGACATGTATGGTCGCCATTACTGAGGCTTTGCTCAATGGCATCCCAATCCTTATATTTTGGCACCTCAGTAGGGATATTTGTAGGTCACCATCTGGGACTATAGTATCTAACATCGCAAAGATGTCATCTTGCGGGAGAGAAATTCTAAGACCCCGCAAAATTCTAAGCTTAACTTAGTCCGTTAAAGCATGAAAAGAGGTCCTAGACTTAGAAATTTCAGCTAAGAGTTTATACTTAGAATTATCTTAGCCTTCATAAGTTTGTAATCCTATTCTACGACCCTTAGACCTTAGAATATCAATTTGTAGGTTGATTCATGATTAGGAATGTCAGTAGGTCACTTCGGGTGAGTTTCAGATTATTTGGACCTCATTTGAACCATGTTTGGATGACAAAAATAGTGAATCGACGTGATCTCATCGATAGATAATTTCCCCCCATCTTTCAGTGCAATTCTAATAAACCAACACGAATTTAATGCGGTGCGTTGGTCATATATTGATGCTATCGATGCGGCGCATCGGTCTGCGCATCATTGGACACATTTTTAGTTATTAAAAGCCCGCATCCGGAGGGGGAATTGGGTCATTTTCCACCCATATTCAGTCCCAAAAACATGAGATTAAGTCATTGTTAGGGCTAAAACACTCATTATTCTCAAAATTACTCAAGAACAAAACCTTAGGGCTTCAAATTCAAGATTCAAGCTTCAAGAAATTCTCTACAACTTTTAGAGAATTAACAACCAAGGTATGTTAGATGTTCATCCAAGGGTTTCCTTCCACCATTGGAGTTCAAGAATCCTTTTTAAATTACAAGTTTATTTCTTTCATGAGTTTCATGTTGAATTGATTGTATTCATGATTATAATGTTCTTTGGGGTTTCTAATCCATGATTAAATTCAAGTTTTATGTAAATTAATTTACGTATGTAATGGTATGTTGATTTATGTCAAAAACCCCATGAATTATAAGTTGAGATTGGTAATCAGGATGCCTATATGTTGTTTATTATTTTTTGCTTAGATTGTGCTCCCCAAGTGTTTGATGAATTGTTCCTGTGAGATAACCAATGAAATCATATCATGTTAGCATGTATACAGGTTTATACCGTGCAAGTATTTGTGAAAATGCCTCAATGAATGAATGGTGGCAAAATAACTAGATGTCATGTTTTCAAGATTGTGTTATGTTTTACAATTTATGCTATTGAGTCCTGGGGGTATTTAATACCCGACAATCTAGTTGTTTACCTAGATTTATAGTATTTTTAGACTGGTCTCAATAATGTCACATCCATTAGTACTCAAATAGTTATAGAACTTAGCATATTCAGTCAGTTAACAGAACTCACTGTACTCAGTCAGTTGATAGAACTCAGTGCACTTAGTTTTGTTCAGATAGATAGCATGATCAGTAATAGTTCAGTCAAGACTAGTATAGACTAGAAATCAGTTCAGTGTCTATTCAGTTGGGAGTAGGAATCAGTACCGAGTAAACCCAGGGATGGGGGCATTCCTGTTAGTAAAGGGTTTGACCCTTATTAGCAATCCTTATGTTACAGAACTACGTAGCCAACATAGGTTGAGATGTATTCTTACCAGTCTAGGGTTGATACATCTCGTGCGAGTTTTCTTGCCAGCGAGGGTTAACTCATAACCATTGTTATTATCCCTTGGCAAGGTGTTAACAACCTTCAAACTGGGGTTCCAGGTTGGACCCCAACTCAGTCATACTCAGGGTATATTGGTTAGATGAAAACTTCTACATTTTCAGTTTTAGACTCAATATACAACCTCAGTTCAGTTTCAGAATTAAGACTATCAGACACAGTCACCCAGCTTAGTAAAGAACTCAGTTCAGTTCTACAGAATCAGGACTATCAGAAACTGTCACTCAGTATACAATAATTCCATATAAGTAAATTCAGATATAAGTTATTCAGTTATCAGAATTAGATACCCAGTGTTAACATGAATCTTAGTTACAACATATGTAGTTATAAGAATATCATTGCATATTACATATTTACAGTAGTGTCAGTGAATATACATATATTCTTGGTCAGTTATATTCATGTTACTCAGTCAGTTATTGTTTATGCATATGAACCCATGCATACCAGCCTACCTAACTTAGCATACTAATACATTTAAAGTACTAACACATACTTTTCTTTTGTGCTATGATGTCTTATATCATAGGTTCAGATGCACGTGTTCCTGACCGTACCTAGCAACCTAGAGTATCAGCAGTAGATTTAGTGGTGAGTCCTAATAGTTTGATGGAAAAGTTGTTATTTCAGCATTGTCAGTAATTATTAGTAGTCGGGGTTAGTTGAGGACTTGTCCCATCAACTCAATTTTTAGATAATTCAGTTAGAGGTTTTTCGGACTAGATTATTTTAGACAGACGTTAAGACTTTAGTTTTCCATTATCAGTATTTGATGTTCAGATGTGAACCTTATGGAAATATCAGCCTATTTTCTGCATTTCCTTATTATTATTATTCAGATATTGTAGCAGGTACTAGTCATGGGTTAGCTTGTGGTTCTTTGGAATTATGAGCACCGTGTGACGTCTGATGTGCAGACTCAGGGTGTTACAAACTTGGCACCAGAGCCTAAGGTTCAACAGAGTCCTAGGAAGTCTGAAAGTCATGTCTAGTAGAGTCTTGTGCATTGGTGTGTAGTGTGCCACACTTATGAACAAGAGGCTATGGGGCATTTTAGCAAAAATTTCCCTTCTTTCAGTATTTATATCGTGCGAGTGAGCATGAGCTCAAGTTACACTCTTAGTTTAATCCTTTTCTTACTTCCATTTATAGAACATACCTCCCAAAAAGAATAATGGAAGAAAAACAGGAAATCAGCCAGCTCTTCAGCCCGTTCAGGCAAATCCCCTGGATGAGCATATTTCCCACACAGAATTCAGAGAAGCTTTCACCACTCTAGATCATTATATAACAGCCCAGAATGAATGAACAACTGTTGTTCTGGCCAACCAAGTGGGCAATACTGCTGCAACAAGAATTTAGGACTTCACCTGAATGAACCCTCAAGCTTTTATCGAGTCTAAGTCAAATGAGGACCTACATGAATTCCTTTATTAGGTGTAGAAAGTCATAGATATTATGGGGGTGACAGCTAGTGAGAGTGCTGAGTTGGCCGCATATTAGTTAAAAGATATGGTTCACTCATGGTTCAAGCAATGTAAGGCAGAAAGGGTCGCTGATGCAGGGCCCATAGAATGGGAGGAGTTTGCCACTTCTTTTCTAGATAGGTTCTTCCCACTGAAGTTGAGGGAAGCAAAAGTGTTGGAGTTTATTAATCTGAAGTAGGGAAACATGACTGTGAAAAGGTATTCTCTCAAGTTTACTTAATTAGCCAGATATACCCCTTACGTGGTAGCAGATAATAGATATAAGATGAGTATATTTGTGTCTGGCGTGTCTAACAGTATGGTCAAAGAGTACAGGACCACAATGCTAATTAAAGAGATGGACATATCCAGGCTTATAATGTATGCTCACCAGATAAAGAAGGCTAAGAATAAAGAGAAGGAGAGGGAGAATAATAGAGATAGAACAGGTAGCTTTAACTTTACTCAGCCTAAGTCAAAGGGTGGAAATCATTCTCAGTTCCACCCAAAATCTTCCATTCCAGCTCCGTCCTAAGCTAGTACTCCAGTGCTGAAATTCAGAGACGGCAATAAAGATAGGGCACCAGGCCCTAAACCCCAGGGTAGTATTAGCAGTGCCCAAACGAATCCTCTTTTCCAGAAGTATGGCAGAAACCACCAGGGTGTCTTTCAGGGCTGGAAGTGATGTATTTTTAAGATGTTTCAAGCCAGGCTACAGGGTCAGAGAGTATCCTCAGGTGGATTCACAGAGTTAGCATAATCGTCCTTCAGCTCAGTCAGGTCACCTGAATCAGCAGGGTGCCACCTCTAGTGCCACCAGTGGGCGATGCCCAAAAAGGCTTTATGTACTTCAATACTGATAGGATCAAGAAAGTTCTCCTAATATGGTCACTGGTACGTTACAAGTTTATCATTTGTGTATTTATGCTTGCTAGATCCAAGAGCTTCTTTGTCCTTTGTAACTTCTTATATAGCTGTTGACTTCGGAGTCAATCCCAAAATCCTAGCAAATCCCTTCTCAGTCTCTAACCTACTAGGTAAATCTATCATAGCCCTACGGGTATATAAGAACTGTCCGATTATGGTATCTCAGAAAGTCACTTTAGCGGACTTAGTAGAATTAGAGATGGCTAATTTTGAAGTCATTCTCGGCATGGATTGGCTTCATTCATGCTATGCTTCAGTTGACTGCAGAAATAAAATTATCCATTTTGAGTTGCCAAATGAACCTGTCCTTGAGTAGAGGGGTAGTACTTCAGCACTTAGGGGTCAACTTATTTCTTACCTTAGGGAGAGAAAAATGATATCTAAGGGATGTGTCTATCATCTCATTCAAGTTAAAGACTCTAGTTTAGATATCCCCAATCTTGTTTCAGTATCAGTAGCATGTGAATTCCCAGATGTGTTTCCCAAAGATCTTCCTGGAGTCACTCCCGAGTGGGAAATTGACTTTGGAATCGACCTTCTTCCAGATACTCAACCCATATCAATTTCGTCATATAGAATGGCACCTGCAAAACTCAAAGAGTTAAAAAAATAGTTGAAAGATCGTTAAAAAACAGTTGAAAGATCTCCTAGATAAGGGGTTCATCAGACCCAGCATTTCCCCGTGGGGCGCACTAGTTCTATTCGTGTGTAAGAAAGATGGTTCTCTCAGGATGTGTATAGACTACCATTAGTTAAATAAAGTCACAGTCAAGATCAAGTACCCACTTCCCAGAATTGATGACTTGTTTGACCAACTTTAAGGTGCCAGTTACTTCTCTAAGATAGATCTCAGATCAGGCTATCATCAGCTCAGGGTTAGAGAATGTGACATTCCAAAAATAGCTTTTAGAACTCGAGATGGCCACTTCAAATTCTTAGTCATGTCATTTGGTCTTACCAATACTGCAGCAGCCTTCACGGACTTGATGAACTACGTGTTCAAGTAGTACTTGGGCATGTTCGGCATAGTCTTCATTAATGACATTCTTGTATACTCCTGTAGTGAACATGAACATGCAAACCATCTCATAATAGTGTTATAGACCCTTAGAGTCCATCAGTTGTTCGCTAAATTTAGTAAGTGTGAATTTTTGCTAAGGTTAGTAGCTTTTCTTAGCCATATAGTTTCTGGTGATGGCATTAGAGTTGATTCTCAAAAGATTAAAGTAGTGAGCAACTAGCCCAGACCCATCTTTCTATTAGATATCAGGAGTTTCTTTATTTGGCTGGCTATTATTGATGGTTTGTCGAAGGATTTTTATGCATTGCATCCCACATGTCCATATTGACTCGGAAGAAAGTCAAATTCCAGTGGTCATATTCTTGTGAAAAGAGTTTTCAGGATTTGAAGACTCGACTCACTACAACCTCAGTTTTGACTCTACCAGATGGTTTAGACGGGTTTGTGGTATATTTTAATGCTTCCATAGTTGGTTTGGGTGTGTTTTGATGCAAAGAGATAAGGTCATAGCCAATGCCTCTAGACAGCTTAAGCTTCAAGAAAAGAATTATTCAACTCATGATCTTGTGTTAGCAGTTGTTGTATTTGCCTTTAAAATTTGGAAGCATTATTTGTTTGGGGTACATGTAGATGTGTTCACAGACCATAAGAGCCTGTAGTATGTGTCTCTCAGAAAGATCTGAACCTACTTCAGAGAAGGTGGTTAGAGTTATTGAAAGACTACAACATGAGCATCCTGTATCATTCGGACAGGGCCAATGTAATGGTTGATGCGCTCAGTAGGATAACTATGGGTAGTGTTGCTCAAGTGAAGGATAGTAAGATGAAGTTAGTTTAGGAAGTTCATCAGCTTGCCCAATTAGGTGTCCTCTTAGTCGATTCAGTAGAGGGAAGTGTGTGGGTGTAGAATAGTTCAGAATTATCTCTGGTTTCCAAAGTGTAGAAAAGGCAGGACAACGATCCCAATTTAGTCAAGTTAAAAGAGTCAGTCAGAGATCAAAAAGTAAAAGTTTTCTCCCAAGGTAGAGATAGTGTGTTACGTTCCCAGGGTCGCTTATGTGTGCCATGTGTAGATGACTTGAGGCCACAAATTCTTGTAAAAGTGCACGGTGCACGTTACTCTATTCATCTAGGGGCCACTAAGATGTACCACGATTTATGGGAGATCTATTGGTGGAGTAGGATAAAGAGAGACATTACAGAGTTTGCGTCTAAGTGCTCGACATGTTAGTAAGTTAAGATTGAGCATCAGAAGCCTAGTGGATCTAAGCAGGAGTTCAGTATTCCCACGTGGAAGTAGGAGGAAATGAACATAGATTTTGTGATGGGTTTGCCTCGTACTCATCGACAGCATGATTCAATTTATTATAGATAGGATGACCAAATTAGCTTACTTCTTACCAGTTCATACCTCTTATTTAGCCGAGGACTACACAAAAATCTATGTCAGAAAGTTGGTCAGGTTACACGGAGTCACAGTATCCATTATCTCAGATAGAGGTACCCAATTTAGCTCTCATTTCTAGAAAGCCTTTCAAAAGAGTCTTGGTACCCAAGTTCACCTCAGTACAACATTCCACCCTCAGATAGATGGTCAAGAAGTGAGGACCATCTAAACTTTGAAAGATATGTTAAGGACATGTGCCATTGACTTTAAGGGTAGTTGGGATGACCACTTGCCCTTGATTAAGTTCGTATATAATAACAGCTATCATTCCAACTTTTAGCTGGCTCCATTTGAGGTGCTTTATGAAAGGAGATGTAGATATCCCATTGATTGGTTTGAAGTAGGTGAGGCCACAAAGGTAGGCTTGACTTGGTATTTGATGCCTTAGAAAGAGTTTAGTTGATCAAGGAAAGGCTTAAGACAACTCAGAGCTGATAAAAGTCGTATGCAGATGTGCGAAGGAAGGATCTCAAGTTTGAGATTAGTGATTATGTGTATTTGAAAATCTCTCCTATGAAGGAGAAGTGAAGAGGTTTGGCAAAAAGGGGAAACTCAGTCCCCGATATGTCGGTTCTTACCGAATCCTCAGATATTTTAGAAAGGTAGCTTACGAGCTTGAGTTTCCTTAAGACATAGCTTCAGTACATCCAATGTTTCCTGTCTCCTTGCTAACTGCTCTCAATTCTACGCTCTGATACCACTTGCGTAGCAAGTGGTCTTGTTTTGATACCACTTGTCACGGGCCTATTTTTAGCCGCGTGTGGATAGCTTAACACTCTCAATATCGATGCTAAACTCAGTCCTAAACCAGCTTTAAATCAGCTCTTATAAGGAGATCCCGATCAAAATTCTTGACCATTAGGTTCGCATACTGAGGACATAGTTCTTTTGTGGAATCAGTCCGTTGAGGAGCTACTTGGGAAGCAGAAGCAGATATACGGACCAAGTCTCCTCACCTCTTTTCCATAAACTCAGATTCAGCTCAAGGTAATAGTTTTCCCTAAATTCATTCAGTTCCATGCTCAAATTACCATTACAACTCTGTATCAGTTTGATTGCATAGCATTCTCATATCATGTATACCTTTATGAAATAGCTTATTCAAGTTTTATATTTTCAGAAATCAGTCATGCTATAGTTATACATGTCAGTATAATAATTCAGTATATCAGAACTTTAAGACATGTAATCATGCTTCAGTTGTTTATATTCAATATAAAATTCTGTCTATTAGTATTCTCAGCTTAGTCAGTCTCATTCGAGGATGATTGTTCCCAAGTAGGAGATATTGTAAGACCTTGCAAAATTCTAAGCTTAACTCAGTCCGTTAAAACTTGAAAAGAGGTCCCAGACTTAGAAATTTCAGCTAAGTGTTTATTCTTAGAATTATTTTAGCCTTCATAAGATGGTGATCCTATTCTATGACCCTTATGACCTTAAAATATTACTTTTTAGGTTGATTCATGATCAGGAATGTCACTAGGTCACTTCGGGTGAGTTTCAGATTTTTGGGACCTCATTTGAACCATGTTTGGATGACCAAAATACAGGGTTGATGCCATCTCGACACGTCGCATCGCCCACTGCATCGATAGATAATTTTCCCCAGCTTTCAATGCAATTTCAGTAAACCAACACGAACTCGGCGCAAAGCATTGGTCATCGCGTTTATGCCATCAACGCGGTGTGTCAGTCTGTGCATCACTGGACATATTTTCAGTCATTAAAAGTCTGCGTCCAGAGGGGTAATTGGGTCATTTTCCACCCATATTCAGCCCCAAAAATATGAGATTAAGTCATTCATAGGGTTAGTAATAAAACCTGACTATTGGGTTAACCTTAACATCAGTTGATTCTAGTCTGAGAGAACCAGTAGAGAGGGGGGCCAACAATCTTCTCCATCAGGGTTGCCACAGTAAAATATACCGGAGAGGGGGAACTTCTAACAAAAGCACCATGAGACGGGGCTTTTATCCCAAACATCTCCTTCTGCACGAGTGGCTATTGACCTTTGAAATTGAGCTGCTTCTCTCTCTTGTTCCTTATCTGGTTCTTGCCAGTGGCTTGGAAGCAAGCTACCCGCGCTATATAGAGGGAGAAGAGCAGCAAGATTGAAGAAGTGAAGATGACTCAAAGAGGAAGAGGCTGAAGGGGGAAATGGGGATGCACCTATAACCCTTGAATTAGAAAGAATTCAAGTAAGCGGGGGGAAGTTCAATTAGAAGAGAATGACCCCCTTTTTGATTTTCCACTTGCTAACGTACTTCTACCTCAGCTAAATGCAAACCTTGACTCGGAAAATGAAGTCTTTCCTAATCAATCTCATAGTATTACTGAAAGAATATGGGCTCTTCTCGAAAGAGATGCCGCTAATTTACCTTCCTTAGGTCTCAAATGTGATTGATCCGGCAGAGTGGATAAATAATTACCTAGACTTTGTATTTCTGCTTAGTCTCGCCTGCTATCGTAAGAATCCTAAAGACCAGGTTACTGGGCATATTGCTTCTTTACTAGTTCCCTTGAGTAGGTATATAACTTCCTTATTCTAGGTTATTTGGTACTGCCTTTTTTTGTGGACTCCTAGGAATTTCGTATAGAGAAAAAAAGAGTCTTCAAGTTGAACTAGCTTTAGGGTTGCTGAAAACCTCTTTGCCTTCGACGGAGTACATGTTTTTGAAGTGGGATAAACCTCTGCCTTAAGGAAAAGTATATAACCCAAGGCTACGAACCAAAGGAGAGAGACTAGGTCTCAATCAATAGAAAGAAAATGAAATAGATCCACTTCATTTATCACAATGAATTCTATTTTTTTGATACACTATCATCAATATAAATATTGAATATTGAATAAATCAATTTCAATAGAAATTTCATAAGAGAAGAAGATGAGGCAAAGAAGGAATTGATAGAGGTGCGTCGAGAAGTTCAATACCTTCTTGATCAAGAAAATGTCGTTGCTTGTACTTCTCTTTATTTTTCGAGATTAGGTTGGTGTTCAGTGTACCGCTTGTGACGCCTATGCTTTGTATGAACATCTCAATGTCTGAGATAAAAGGAACGAGGGGAAGAATCGACGAGGCGAGTGTTCTCGAAGAGAAAATCGTGATGGAAAAAACGTGAGGAGAATTCTCAAGTCGAGATGTTAGAAGGTGCAAAATCAATGGGTGCAGGAGCTGTTACAATTGCTTCAGCGGAAGCTGCTATCGGTATTGGAAACATCCTTAGTTCCTCGATTTATTCCCTGGCGCGAAATCCATCATTGGCAAAACAATTATTTGGTTATGCCATTTTGGGCTTTGTTCTAACCGATGCCATTGCATCGTTTGCCCCAATGATAGCCTTTTTTATCTTATTCGTATTCCAAGTCCTTTAGTAATCATTTACGGTGGGTGGATAAGCAGGAAGGGATCCCCAGCTAAAAATCAGTAACTGCCCGAGAAGGTCAGTGAGGTTCCTGCTATGGTGAAAGATCTTTCACTATAGTGGGAAAAAGACAGGTGGGAGCGAGCGGAGCGAGAGTAAAGCAAGTTCCAGTGGTGGGTTGTCTTCGCGGTCCCACAACATAGTAAGAAGAGTGGCAATGCTGGGTAAAGCCATAAGCATTGAGCTTACGCGATCCAAGCTGAGCAAAGAATCAAAACCTTCCCTAATAAATATAGGATTCATCGAATGTGAATTCGTGAGCAAAGCTGATCAAAAAGTGTGGTGTACTTTTTCTCACTTGGAAGGGTAAGGATCGGCTGGATGCCTTGGAGGCACCATAGATTGCACTGTTGGCAACGACGTTTTTGAGTGCCCCTAACCTTGAGGGGGCCGTAGATCGAGTTCTGGGCTGAGGTTACTAGTTTCGCAGCCCTTCGAAACTCCCTTCTGGAAAAGGTTCAGTAGATCTACCAGGTTACCGGAAATGACCAAAGAACAAAAAAAACTGCACCTAGTGATGAGCTTGACTGGTACTCCAAGATGAACGCGGTCCGATCTGGCAAAGCTGGCTCAATGTATGCTCTAGCTCCAAGATTTTACTCTTATTGCTAGCTCTTTTTTATGCTAAAAATTACTCAAGAACAAAACCCTAGGGCTTCCAATTCAAGATTCAAGATTCAAGACATTCTCCACAACTTTTAGAGAATTAACAACCAAGGCATGTTAGGTGTTCATCAAAGGGTTTCCTTCTACCCTTGGAGTTCAAGAATCCTTCTTAAATTACAAGTTGTTTTCTTTCATGAGTTTCATGTTGAATTGATTGTATTCATGATTATAATGTTCTTTGGGGTTTCTAATCAATGATTAAATTCAAGTTTCATGTAAATTAATTTACGCATGTAATAGTATGTTGGTTTATGTCAAAACCCCCATGAATTTTTAGGTTGAGATTGGTTATCATGATGCCTACATGTTATTCATTATTATATACATAGATTGTTCTCCCCAAGTGTTTGATGAATTGTTTATGTGAGAAAATCAATGAAATCATATCATGTTAGCATGTATACAAGTTCATGCCTTGCAAGTGTTTGTTAAAATGCCTCAATGAATGAATGGTGGCAAAATAACTAGATATCATGTTTTCAAGATTGTGTTATGTTTTACAATTTATGCAATCTAGTCCTTGGGGTATTTAATAACCGACAATCTAGCTTTTTACTTAGATTTGTAGTAGTTTCAAAATAGTCTCAGTAATGTCACGTCCAGTAGTACTCAAATAGTTACAGAACTCCACATATTCAATCAATTAACAAAACTCAGTGTACTCAGTCAGTTAATAGAACTCAGTGAAGTCAGTCATATTCAGATAAACAGCACGATCAATAATAGTTCAGTCAAGCCTAGTATAGACTAGAAATCAGTTCAGTGTCTATTCAGTAAAGAGTATGAATCAGCATCGAGTGAACCCAAGGATGGGGGCATGTCAGTAAAGGGTTTGACCCTTAGTAGTAATCCCTGCATTACAGAACTACGTAGACAGCGTAGGTTGAGATGTCTTTCTGCCAGTCTAGGGTTGATATATTTCTTACGAGTTTTCCAGCCAGCGAGGGTTAACGAAAGAGCTTCCTATCAGAGAGGGTTAACTCATAGCCATTGTTAGTATCACTTAGCAAGGTGCTAACACCCTTCCAACCGAGTCACAGGTTGGACCTGATACGGTTGGGGCAGCCTCCACAGGTACACGGCCTTTCACACGAAGCCAAGCTCGGGAGTTACAAAAACTCCAAGCTTTGTTCATGCAAATGGCCGTGTGTGAGTTGGTGATTGAACCAACCAAGGACCTAAACGTTTTTATGTGTGAAGAGAGGTCTTAATGTGTAATAAACTACTCTTCAAGGTTGGCACAAGAAGCAAGGGCGGATGGGTCATTTTATCCTTTTTGTTGTAGTATAAATAGAACATATTAGAGAGCTATTCCTTAGTTTTTGAAATCTGATTTTTGTAAACCTAAAACACTAAACTTTTCTCTCTCTCTTCCACTCTTGGAAGCCGCCACTACTATCTCACAAGTAGAGGGATACTTGTGTTGTCTCTTTGGCTAGAAACAAGGGTTTTGAGGTCGTTGAGTGCCTCTTGGTCCTCGTAAGAACTTGGTGTTTATATTCATTAGACTTAGGGTCCTCTCTTGATGTTAGGGTTCTTAGTTTCTTGAATGTTATATGTCAAGTTATCTATCTTTCCTTATCTTGTTGTTGTTGTTGATTTTGTTATCTTCAAGTCTAGTGAAGCCGTGTGGGGCTCTTTTCGATTCACTAGCATTGTTGTTCATCTTGTTGTTCTTGTGTTGTTGAGCTGAAAAACTGAAAATTAAACTTGTTGTTCTTGTGTTGTTGGACTGAAATCCGAACCTACTTGTAGTTCTTGGTGTTGTTGGTTTGATTTTGTATCATTTGGTATCAAAGCAAGACCGGTTGTGTTCCAACATAACCCATCTTGGGCTAGTTCACGGCTTGAACAAACAACACCAAAAGGAAATTCTGAAATCTGTCCATTAAAAGTTGAAGCCGAGAATGATGATGCATGTCTAGATCTAAGTGTTATTTTGCTTGTTTAGTGAGTTTCTAGTGTTGGTTTCTTTCTCACCAACACTAAGGTGTCTAGATCCAAAAGTTGAGCTTGAAAAAAAAAAAAAAACTTGAACATTGTGTAGTGACTTGAAGTGGCCGAAAGTTGTATGTTGTTGGTGACCAAAAAAGAAATAAAATCGGTGGATGTTGTGTTTATGTGCTAAAGAAGTTGAAGAAGATTGTTGAGGTGTTCATCTTTTGAAATTGTTCATCTTGTTCATCTTGTTGTGTGCTCAAGTTGTAAGACAAGTTATAAAGTTGTTGTGAAAGATTTGCACCCCTCACCTTTTAGTCTTGTCAATCACTTTTCCCTAATTCAAGGAGCCTTGTTTTGTGGGATTAGTCTACCAAACATCCCTTTTGAGTTTGAAAAGGGTGAAACACTACAAGATTTTATTTTTCCCACCAAAAACACTTTGCAAACTATAACAAGTGTGTGAATATTAACAAAAAAAAAAGAGAGAAGAAAAAAAAAACGTGTGGAACCATTGCATGCTGCCACGTCACTATAAGCTCAACTTAGGATATTCTTTGGTTGCTAATTGTTGATCCTTGGTTTCCCTTACTTGGTCCTAGAACTAATTAACAAACTAGTACATTCCTACTAGGTTGTCAACTAGTTCCTTGAACCGTTTGTTCGTGTCAACGTTTATTTGAGTGCTTTTATTCGTTTGAATGAGTTGCTGATTTTTGACTCTAGTCCGGCAAGAATTCTTTGAGTCTTCAAACAAGAATCCATTCCGGATAAGAGTTTACTCATACCTTACAAATCTCACGGTTACTAGCCAATTATACAACACTTGTGGAACACGAACTTGTGGTGAACTAAAGCGGATAATACCTTGACAATGGAAGGAACTACGTCTCATAATGTGGATACTAATGCTCTTGATTCTATGAGGGTCACTCTTGAGGCCGTTACCCGGACACTTGAAAGGTTGAATTCGGAATTTGGGGCCGTGAGAGGGGACTTGGCAGCAATAAAGGGGGAAGTGTCGACTATTAGTGGGAGATTAGAACAAGTGGAGAGTCAAAGGAACTCTCGTCCTTCTACTCCTCTACATGTATCTACCAATGGTCATGATAGGACCTCCTCCGTAACCATCACCCCCGAAACAGTCCACCAAATGCTAAATGCACCCCAAGCTCCACTAAATACCGCAAGCCAAACTACCTATTTTCCTCCAAACCGAGACTCCACTAGACCACTACATTTCCAAGCCCCTCCAATTCCACAAGAGGGATTTGGACGCCAAGTACCTCCACTAAATCCGAACCCTCCATTCCAAGCTCCATTAAACCAAAGACCACAAATTCCAAATCCTCCGAATCAAAACGGCCAAGGCCGACCAGCCCACTTTGAAGGATACGGTAGAGAGGAGTATGAAGGAGATGGAGCCTTTGATGATGCTTATATGAGGGAGGAGGAGTTAAGAGGGGGTCGAGGAGAACCTAGGAGATACCGGGGGTATGGAGATAGGGGAAACCGACACCAAGAGAGAGACGTAGGCATCAACACCATCAAGTTGAGCCTACCCATCTTTAAGGGTGAAAGTGATCCCGAGGCCTACTTAACTTGGGAATCGGCTTGTGACAAAGTTTTCCAAGTTAATGATATCTCGGACGAAAAGAAGAGTTGCTACGCTATAGCTCACCTTGAGGGCTATGCTAACACTTGGTGGGAGTATGTTAAACGGTTTGGTAATGAATTAGTCGATGGGCAGCCACCACCTTGGTATCGGTTGAGGTACTTGATGAGGCAACGATACCTTCCCGAGAGATATCGTCATGAGTTGCTTGCTAGATTATATGGCTTGCGGCAAGGAGGCAAGAGTGTGATGGCCTATTTTGACGAGTTCCAACAACTCATGTTGAAACTTGATCATCGTGGGGAGCAAATCAGTCACGACATCATCCGGTTCAAGTGTGGGTTGAACAAAGAGATCTCCACTCATTTGACCCTTCACCGGTTTGAAACCATTGACGGTATATTCCAAGCGGCCCTTGAGATTGAAAGGGAACTTAAGGAGAGATCATCCTTCAAGGCAAGGGTACAAACCCCCTCGGGTTGGACCAAAAACAAGGACCAACCCGCCCCTACGAAGCTGCCCGAGTCCAAAACCGTCCCTAAATTTCCTCCGAAACCGGAGGCTCACAAATATCCCAACCCAAAGGGGTTCCAATGCTTCAAGTGCCAAGGTTAGGGGCATAAGGCCAACGAATGTCCGAACCGGCGCAATGTGATCCTACAAGAAGGAAAGGTGTACTACCTTGGTGAGGAGGTGGTTTCCGAAAGGGGGGAGGATGAGGCCGAGCCTCAAGATGGAGAGGGAGCTGAAAATGGGCCGAATGATGATGAAGTAGATGGTAGTGAAGATGTCTATCCACAAGAGGGGGAGTGTGTGGTTCCAAACTTTGTGGTTAGACGTGTCATGATTAGTAAGGCGATAGATGACCCGAGTCAAAGGGAAAATCTATTCCATACTAAGTGTCTTGTAAAGGAGAATGTGTGCACCTTGGTGATTGATAGTGGTAGTTGTACAAATGTTGCAAGCCATGCTATGGTAAATTTCTTGAAGCTACCAACTACACCACACACTAGTCCTTACAAGCTACAATGGTTGAATGATTGTGGTGAATTAAGGGTCACGAGACAATGTGTGATTCGGTTTAAGGTGGGAAACTACCACGATGAGGTACTTTGTGACGTGATCCCAATGCAAGCATGTCATTTGTTGTTAGGTAGACCATGGCAATATGATAGGTCTACTAAACACGATGGGAGGTCTAACCGGTATACGCTTGAGAAGGATGGCCGAAAGGTCACACTTCATCCTCTCTCACCCTCCCAAGTAAATGAGTGGCATCAAAAGATGAGGGAGTTGAAGGGAAAGAGGGGGGAATTCGGAAAGGGAGAAAAGGGGGGGAATGCCGTAGGTGAGGAAGTAGGGACATCCGAGGCTGTCCCAACGACAAGGGAGATGGAAAACGTAGTGATGTTGGCTAGGAGGAAAGAACTCTTCGTGGACCATGATGAAAACAAGCCGATGTTACTTGTGGCCCATTGTTTTAATACTAACCCCACTAATTCTTCCATTTCCCCTTTGATTTCTTGTGTGTTGCAGGAGTATGAAGATGTATTTCCACAAGAACTTCCGCAAGGTTTGCCCCCACTTCGGGGAATTGAGCACCAAATTGATTTGGTGCCGGGTTCACAACTTCCAAACAAACCGGCCTATAGGAGCAATCCCATGGACACTAAGGAGCTTGAAAGGCAAGTTGAGGAGCTTCTCAACAAGGGATACATCAAGGAAAGCATGAGTCCGTGTGTTGTTCTGGTGCTTTTGGTACCAAAGAAGGACGGAACTTGGCGCATGTGCGTCGATTGTAGAGCCATCAACAAAATCACTATAAGGTATCGTCATCCAATCCCTAGACTAGATGATATGTTAGATGAGCTCCACGGATCTTGTTTGTTTTCTAAAGTGGATCTTAGGAGTGGCTATCACCAAATTCGCATGCAACCCGGTGATGAGTGGAAGACCGCATTCAAGACCAAATTCGGTCTCTATGAGTGGCTGGTCATGCCCTTCGGCCTTACCAATGCTCCTAGCACCTTTATGAGGCTAATGAATCATGTAATGAAGCCTTATATTGGAAAGTTTGTGGTGGTTTACTTTGATGATGTGTTGGTATATAGTAAATCTATTGATGATCATGTAATGCATTTGAGATGTGTGTTTGATGTGCTCCGAAAGGAAAAGCTGTATGCCAACATGGAGAAGTGTTCTTTTGGTGTTGATAAGATTATATTCTTGGGTTTTGTCGTGAGCTCAAGGGGTGTGGAAGTGGACGATTCCAAGATAGACTCTATTCGAAGTTGGCCGACCCCTAAAACTATTGGAGAAATCCGAAGTTTCCACGGGTTGGCAAGCTTTTATAGGAGGTTTGTCAAAGGATTTAGTTCCATAGCAGCCCCCTTGACCGAGGTAATTAGAAAGGACGGACCCTTTAAATGGGGTGATGAGCAGGCTAGGGCTTTTGAGGCCTTGAAAGCTACGCTCATCTCGGCGCCTTTATTGCAATTGCCCGATTTTGATAAGATGTTTGAGGTAGAGTGTGATGCTAGTAAGGTTGGCATTGGGGCTGTTTTGATGCAAGAAGGTAAGCCCGTTGCTTATTTCAGTGAAAAGCTCAAAGGGGCAACTCTTAATTACTCAACTTATGATTTGGAGTTGTACGCCCTTGTTAGAGCCTTGGGAAATTGGCAACATTATTTGTGGCCTAAGGAGTTTGTGATACGAACTGATCATGAGTCGTTGAAACACCTTAAGAGCCAAGACAAGTTGAATAGGCGTCATGCTAAGTGGATTGAGTTCATCGAGACTTTCCCTTATGTAATTCATTACAAAAGGGGAAAGGAAAATGTTGTTGCCGATGCCTTGTCTAGAAAGCATGTGCTTGTTGCTACCTTGTCTTCGAAATTGATGGGTTTTGAGAGCTTGCGGTTGTTGTATCCCGAGGATCCTACCTTTGCTCCTATTTTTAGGGAATGCGAAGAGTGGGGAAGGGACCGTTGGCTTAAGGAGAATGACCATTCCTCCTACTCTCGGTTCGATTGGTATTTGTTCAAAGGGAGGAGGTTGTGTGTTCCTTCTAGTTCTTGGAGGGAATTATTTGTGAGGGAGGCCCATGACGGAGGCCTCATGGGGCACTTTGGGGTAGACAAGACCCTCGGAATCTTAGAGGAGAACTTCTATTGGCCCAAAATGCGCAAAGACGTCACTAAAATTTGTAGTCAATGCGTGGCCTGCCGGAGTGCGAAAGCTCGTCTCCTACCTCAAGGGTTATACACCCCACTCCCTACTCCCCTTAGACCTTGGTTAGACATTTCGATGGATTTTGTTTTGGGGCTGCCAAGGACTAGAAAGGGCCGAGATAGCATTATTGTTATTGTTGATAGATTCTCTAAAATGGCTCATTTTATTCCATGTGCTAAAACTGAGGATGCTCGTAGTGTAGCTTCATTATTTGTTGAACATGTTGTAAAGCTTCACGGGGTACCGAGGACTATTGTGAGCGATAGGGACTCCAAGTTCCTAAGTCTCTTTTGGAAGTCCATGTGGGGTAGGCTTGGAACGAAGTTACTTTTCTCCACGTCTTGCCACCCACAGACCGATGGCCAAACGGAGGTAGTAAATAGAACCTTAGGGTCTATGCTACGTTCTATGGTTAAAGGTAAGCTGACTTCATGGGAAGATCACCTACCCTTGGTGGAATTTGCATACAACCGGGTAATACATTCGAGCACGGGAATGACTCCCTTTGAATGTGTTTACGACCTGAATCCCCTTACCCCTTTAGATCTCACTCCTTTGTCTAGTGACCTCATGACCAGCTTAGATGGAAATAAAAGAGCCGAGGCAATGAAGAAAATGCATGAGACGGTGCGGATCAAGCTTGAAAAGAAGAACCAAGAGGTTGCAAAAAGGGTAAACAAAGGGAGAAGAAGGCTTGTGCTTGAACCCGGAGATTGGGTGTGGGTGCATCTTCGAAAGGATCGGTTTCCAGCTCAAAGGAAGTCCAAGTTGCTGCCAAGGGGTGATGGCCCTTTTCAAGTACTTGAGAGAATCAATGACAACGCCTACAAGATTGACCTTCCACCGGAATATCAAGTGCACAACACTTTCAACGTTGGTGATCTCTCCCTCGTGAATGCGGTTGAAGATGACCAAATGCTGAATTTGAGGTCAAATTCCTCTCAAGATGGAGAGGATGATACGGTTGGGGCAGTCTCCACAGGTACACGGCCTTTCACACGAAGCCAAGCTCGGGAGTTACAAAAACTCCAAGCTTTGTTCATGCAAATGGCCGTGTGTGAGTTGGTGATTGAACCAACCAAGGACCTAAACGTTTTTATGTGTGAAGAGAGGTCTTAATGTGTAATAAACTACTCTTCAAGGTTGGCACAAGAAGCAAGGGCGGATGGGTCATTTTATCCTTTTTGTTGTAGTATAAATAGAACATATTAGAGAGCTATTCCTTAGTTTTTGAAATCTGATTTTTGTAAACCTAAAACACTAAACTTTTCTCTCTCTCTTCCACTCTTGGAAGCCGCCACTACTATCTCACAAGTAGAGGGATACTTGTGTTGTCTCTTTGGCTAGAAACAAGGGTTTTGAGGTCGTTGAGTGCCTCTTGGTCCTCGTAAGAACTTGGTGTTTATATTCATTAGACTTAGGGTCCTCTCTTGATGTTAGGGTTCTTAGTTTCTTGAATGTTATATGTCAAGTTATCTATCTTTCCTTATCTTGTTGTTGTTGTTGATTTTGTTATCTTCAAGTCTAGTGAAGCCGTGTGGGGCTCTTTTCGATTCACTAGCATTGTTGTTCATCTTGTTGTTCTTGTGTTGTTGAGCTGAAAAACTGAAAATTAAACTTGTTGTTCTTGTGTTGTTGGACTGAAATCCGAACCTACTTGTAGTTCTTGGTGTTGTTGGTTTGATTTTGTATCAGGACCCCAACTCAGTCATACTCGAGGTATGTCGGTTGGATGAACACTTTTGTAGTTTCAATTTTAGACTCAGTATAAAACCTCAGTTCAGATTCAAAATTAGGACTGTCAGACACAGTCACCCAGCTAAGGATAGAACTCAGCTCAGTTCTACAGAATTAGGACTGTCAGAAATAGTCACTCAGTATATAGTAATTCTGTATCAGTAGTAAACTCAGATATCGGTTACTCAGTTATTAGAATTTAGTACACAGTGTTAACATGAATCTCAATTACCACATGCGTAGTTATGAATATATCATTGCATATTCAGTATTTACAGTAGTGTCAGATATACATATATTCTCAGTCAATTATATTCATGCTACTCAGCCAGTTATTTTTCATGCATATGAACCCATACACACCAGTCCTCCTCACTTAGTGTACCAGTACATTCAAAGTACTGACGCATACCCTTCTTTTACGCTATGATGTCTTATATCATAGGTTCATACGCATGGGCTCTTGATCGTACCTAGCACCCCAGATTATTAGTAACAAATTTAGTGGTGAGTTTTCATAGTTCGAGGATAGAGTTGTTATTTTAGCATTTTTAATATTTTATTAGTAGTCGAAGTTAGTTGGGGACTTGTCCCATAAACTCTATTTTCAGACAGTTCAGTTAAAGGCTTTTCAGAATAGATTATTTCAGACAGACGTTCAGATTTCAATTTTTCATTATCAGTATTTGATGTTCAGATGTGAACCTTATGGCAAATTAACCAATTTTCCGCATTTCCCTGTTATTATTATTTAGATATAGCAATAGGTACCTTTCATGGGTTAGCTTGTGTTTTTTTGGGATTATGAGCACCATGTGATATCTGGGGTGCAGACTCGGGGTGTTACAACAATAGCCATTGAGTTTATCATATCAGCAGCATGCGGGGCCTTCATTATTTTGACTTGTCCTTCTGCTTGCTGGCAGTCTAACATGGTCTCCTTCCTTTTTCTTGATCTTATGGGAAGTTCAGATCTTTGCTCATCCTCTTGAGGTGGACCGGGAAGCTCAGAGGTGGATGACCCTAATGGAGATGTGGAAAAGGGCTGGTGTATCTTTTGTGGTGATGTGGGAAGTGCGACATATATTGGGAAATTTTATGGATTTATGTTACCATACCTCGACAGAGTAATTTGTTCTTCGATTGATACTATCTCTCTTCTTTGATGATCAATGAAAGATAGTACCGAGGTATCCAAAGGGAATGTTGCAGACTTGATAGCCTATCTCCTTTCTTCTAGTACCTCTATGAGTATGGAATGGCTTGAATTCCAGTAGTCATCATCATCACTGTGTGGTCTAGTCATTGCACAATCTACACAGCTATAATTGCTGAGCCACAAACAATGTCCCATAAAAGGACATTTGAACCAGTGTACATTGCATCCCTCGTTATTGAATTATTGGACCCAATAATTACCATTTATTATTCTTTCGAATGAGTGTGACACATATGTTGGGTATGAGCTTTCCTCTTTTGGATATGCACCAGTAGGGATGATCAAGCAAATATACAAAATTATCTTGTGAGGGGTCACTTCAGATAGGGTTCGTAGACGTTGTGAATAGAATCTCAACTTCTTATAACAGTTCACACATATACCTGGAGTGATTTTGAATAGTTCCTCCCTAAACATATGATTTGATATTTGTACACCAAGAGTGGTTCGTTGGGCCGTATTTATGGATATGGAAAAGGATGTCTGGTCTCCTAGTATGGAAAGGGTATCCTCATGGTTTCGCACTTGCCAAGCTACTTGGTAGTGTATTGTTGGGTATAAGCTAGCATCTGGTATGTCCAGGATTTGGACTTGAAATTTTAGCACTTCGGTTAAGTTTGTATCAGAAAAGGACATGGTAAGATTTGGAAATAGAGTCACAACAAGTGTCCCAACATCCAGGATAACATGTAGAGTACCCAGATTCACATGTTGGTATTTGTGAATATATTATCAAGGAGAGAAAGGGATGCCTTTAGTGGATGTCCTTTTCTTACATAATGAGTTAATGCAATACGAATACAACCATGTAGGCAACACGCCATTCGAAGTCAAACCCTTCTTCAAACACCACAGACACAGAGAACAAGCTTTCTAACATGATAGGCGATTAACATCCATATAGGCAGCATGTCATACAAAATCAAAGCTTTTAATCGACACACAACAGCTTTCCTATGATTGAGCTACACATCCATACATATGTTCTGCTATTTAGCTACAAAGCCTTCATAACCCTCAACGGGATGGTATGACTTTGAAACTGCAAGCTAATCATCAATGATGGTTTTCCTTGGAAACAGAACCTTCGCAACCCAAAGATGAGATGACTTGACTTTTCCAGTCTTAGAATGTATGAAATCATTTGTCTCCTTAGTACAAGACTATTTCGTATATGCCTAAAAATAGGTCTTACACCAACTCTCCCTGTCCTATTTCCCTCTAACGGCTGCAGAACAAAAGGTGTACTAAGGTAGACCTCAGATCTGTATATTCTTTCTCTGATATTAAATCAATTCAAAAAACTATGGCATGGACAAAGGGAATTTTGTTTCATATACATGGAAAGCACTTAGACATCTACATTGAAAGTACCTTCGGGATGCCATTGTTGCAGTCGTAACAAGTACCTCGCCAGAGTATTTCCTTACCTCTCTACTCTGACCTAAAGGATTGAAGTGCCCAACCCTTTGGAAGAGAGAAAGCAAGAGCAGGAGAGTTTAGCCAACAAATATCTTTATTCAAAACAGAGAAACTATACAAGAAATTTTTTGGTAGAGAAAATGATGCCTCTAAACTAAAGGCCTAGGCTCTCCTTTATAGGAGAAGAAAGCTTACTAACTAAGCTAAGCTATGGATAAACATGAAATAAAATATTACAATCCTATCCTAACAGCTAAGCTAAGGGATATGCATTATCCGTTATGACTGGATAAGTCTTATCCTATTGGAAGGGATAAAATTTATCTGGTATGACTCGAAAAACCTTATCTTTATTCACACTATGCCCTACTAACATGTGAGGGCTAAATAATAACAAAACAAACTATATTGTTGGCATGTGATAGCATGTGCAAGCAAGTAAGTCTGTAGCTTGTAAGCAGGTGCATTAGCACCTGCATAGGCATCTTGCAAACAAATGGATAAGATCTTTGTCTTTGAAGTAGCTAAATCAGCAGCTTCAAAACCCATCTGAAAGGGTAACCTACTTAGGAGGGTTTCCTTAGAGATAAGGGTAACCTATTAGAAAGGGTAACCCACTGGTGAGGGTAACCCATCTGACAGTATTTCTGTGGAGAGGAGGGTAACCCACTAGAAAATGTGCCATTGGAGAGGGTAACCTACTGGAAAGGGTAATTTACTCGAGAGGGTAACTTTTTGCATATGTCATCTGACGCCATCTCTCAAGCAGCAGTGTTGGATGGTGCCAACGGCGGTGAGCTCGCGTATTCTTCTTCTATCCATCAATCTATGACGTTCTTGATGAGTGTGCACATGAGTTTGATGGTCGACATTGTTTCCTTCTTCTCTTCCTCTAAGTAGTGTTTGGAAGAGAATTCCTTCGGCCTTGAAAGGAAGTTCGATGTTCTCCTTTCCCTTAAAGTGTTTCACTCAAAATTTTTAGGGAGAAAACCATTGAGACCATCTGAGAATCTGTGGATTTGGGATGATCTTTGGATTCAGCTGGACTATTCTTGGAAAAACATGCATATCCATCTCGATTTAAAATCAATGTAAATAAGAAAGAAGTTAAACTTCTTGATTCTATTCTTCACAACAATAATTTCCTTGAAGGTGGAATAATAATGTAGTTCTGCCTCTTTGAACTTTCCACTTGCATGTCCACATATCTTTAGCTAGCCGTCTTTTTCTTCTAAGAGAGCTGTACTCCAATAGTCGTTGCTAGCATTGGTCTGCAACATCATCTGTTTGCCCGATGAAATATGGAGTGTCTTGACCTTGCTAGATATTCCTTTTATTTTTCAAACCATATTATCTTGCCCTTTTCCCCAGGTTGGAGCATTTTCATTAAGCATCTTTGTGAGCGGGTATATATATGTAGAGACATCTGAGATAAAGTCTCTCTCATAATTAATTGCACTAAGAAATTGCTGGAGCTGCTTCACTGAGAAATTGATATCTAAAAACTTGAGCAATTGTTGGCATATGTGCGGTCGTGGAGTGTAAGCCATTAGTAAAGTGAATTCCCAAGAAATCGATCTCATCTTTTACTAGGGACATCTTTTTTGCCAAGAGTATGACTCCATGTTGCTTCACCAGGTCGTGGAATTGATGGAGGAGGTCCAGGTGTTCCTCTAAAGTATTGCTGAAGAGCAGTATGTCATCAATGTAGACCAATGATGTATGTAGGATGGGCTGGGAATATTTTAATCATGGCCTTTTGGAAGAGTGAGGGGACAGATTTAAGCCCAAGCTAAAAATGCGCAAAGACGTCACTAAAATTTGTAGTCAATGCGTGGCCTGCCGGAGTGCGAAATCTCGTCTCCTACCTCAAGGATTGTACACCCCACTCCCTACTCCCCTTAGACCTTGGTTGGACATTTCGATGGATTTTGTTTTGGGGCTGCCAAGGACTAGAAAGGGCCGAGATAGCATTTTTGTTATTGTTGATAGATTCTCTAAAATGGCTCATTTTATTCCATGTGCTAAAACCGAGGATGCTCGTAGTGTAGCTTCATTATTTGTTGAACATGTTGTAAAGCTTCACGGGGTACCGAGGACTATTGTGAGCGATAGGGACTCCAAGTTCCTAAGTCTCTTTTGGAAGTCCATGTGGGGTAGGCTTGGAACGAAGTTACTTTTCTCCACGTCTTGCCACCCACAAACCGATGGCCAAACGGAGGTAGTAAATAGAACCTTAGGGTCTATGCTACGTTCTATGGTTAAAGGTAAACTGACTTCATGGGAAGATCACCTACCCTTGGTGGAGTTTGCGTACAACCGGGTAATACATTCGAGCACGGGAATGACTCCCTTTGAATGTGTTTACGGCCTAAATCCCCTTACCCCTTTAGATCTCACTCCTTTGTCTAGTGATCTCATGACCAGCTTAGATGGAAGTAAAAGAGCCGAAGCAATGAAGAAAATGCATGAGACAGTGCGGCTCAAGCTTGAAAAGAAGAACCAAGAGGTTGCAAAAAGGGTAAACAAAGGGAGAAGAAGGCTTGTGCTTGAACCCGGAGATTGGGTGTGGGTGCATCTTCGAAAGGATCGGTTTCCAGCTCAAAGGAAGTCCAAGTTGCTGCCAAGGGGTGATGGTCCTTTCCAAGTACTTGAGAGAATCAATGACAACGCCTACAAGATTGACCTTCCACCGGAATATCAAGTGCACAACACTTTCAACGTTGGTGATCTCTCCCTCGTTGATGCGGTTGAAGATGACCAAATGCTGAATTTGAGGTCAAATTCCTCTCAAGATGGAGAGGATGATACGGTTGGGACAGCCTCCACACGTACACGGACTTTCACACGAAGCCAAGCTCGGGAATTACAAAAACTCCAAGCTTTGTTCATGCAAGTGGCCGTGTGTGAGTTGGTGATTGAACCAACCAAGGACCTAAACGTTTTTATGTGTGAAGAGGGGTCCTAATGTGTAATAAACTACTCTTCAAGGATGGCACAAGAAGCAAGGGCGGATGGGTCATTTTACCCCTTTTTGTTTGTAGTATAAATAGAACATGTTAGAGAGTTAGACTCCACTTTTTGAAATCTGATTTTTGTAACCTAAACACTAAACATTTCTCTCTCTCTTCTCCACTCTTGGAGCCGCCACCAATATCTCACAAGTAGAGGGATACTTGTGTTGTCTCTTTGGCTAGAAACAAGGGTTTTGAGGTCTTTGAGTGCCTCTTGATCCTCGTAAGAACTTGGTGTTTACATTCATTAGACTTAGGGTCCTCTCTTGATGTTAGGGTTCTTAGTATCTTGAATGTTATATGTCAAGTTATCTATCTTTTCCTTATCTTGTTGTTGTTGTTGATTTTGTTATCTTAAAGTCTAGTGAAGCCGTGTGGGGCTATTTTCGATTCACTAGCATTGTTGTTCATCTTGTTGTTCTCGTGTGGTTGAGCTGAAAAACTGAAATTTAAGCTTGTTGTTCTTGTGTTGTTGGACTGAAATTCGAACCAACTTGTAGTTCTTGGTGTTGTTGGTTTGATCTTGTATCAGGTTTCCATCTCAAAGAAAGTCCAAATTGATGCCAAGAGGTGATGGTCCATTCCAAGTACTTTAACGGATCAATGATAATGCCTACAAGATTGACCTTCCCCCGGAATAACAAGTGCACAACACTTTCAACGTGTGTGATCTTTCTCTAGTGGATGCGGTTGAGGATGACCAAATGCTGAATTTGAGGTCAAATTCCTCTCAAGATGGAGAGGATGATACGGGTGTACAAAGTTGTCCAATACGTTCTCGACCATTCACACGAAGCCAAGCTCGGGAGTTACAAAAACTACAAGCCATGTTCATGCAAATGGCTGCGTGTGAGTTGGTACTTGATCCGCCAAAGAGCTTCAACATTTTTAAGTGTGAAAATGAGCCTTGAAGTGTAATAAATTACACTCTAAGGGCACCCCATGACTGAAGGGTAGGAAGGTCATTTGTCCTTCATTTTGTGTGTAATATAAATAGATGCTATTAGGGTTATTTTCAGCACTTAGTTCATTCTTCATATTTCACAACAAGTCTTGTAACATTGAATATTTCTCTCTCTCTTGTTCTTGAGAGTAGAACCTGAAATCTGTCCAACAAGTGTAGTTACACTTGTGTTGTTTCTTGGCTAGAAACTTGAGATCTTGAGGTTCATGAGTTCCTCTTGGTCTAAGTAAGAACTTGGTACTGAAATCTTTTGGTCTTAGGGTCCTATCTTCAAGTTAGGGTTCATAGATTCTAAGATATCTTTGTGTCAAGTTACTATCTTTCATTTTGTACTCTTGAAACTTTGTAGTAACTTAGTGAAGCCGTGTGGGGCTGATTTTCGATTCACTATAGTTACTACCATTTGTTTTTCATGTTGTTAACATTGTACTCTTTGTAATCTATCATCTTGTGTTGTTGAACCATTGTTTAATGTTATTGTTATCTTCTTGTTCTCCTTGTGTAGCTACTGTTTTGGTGTTGGTATTCCTTCAAAATTTCATGATTGTTGTTGTCTTCACATATTGGAGTTGTTATCTTCAAGCTCTCGGAATTGTAGTGTGTTTGGACTGATTTTGTGGCAGATTTGATACGTTCCAAGTTAGTAGTGTATCATTAACCTTAAGAGTGAACCGCTAACCAACTGCACTAAAAGCTATAGCTGATAGGGAAAGGCGAAACCCACCCTTTATAGGCCCTGAACCATACGAGGCACGAACCCGACCCACACCCCTAACCAAGGCAAACCCGAGACAGGTGGCCACTCTTTGGGTGCCATCATTCCCCCTTTATTTGGGAAAGGTTCGTCCTCAAACCTGCGCATTGTGTAAGCGGGATTCGAACCTGTGACCTTCGCTCTGATACCAAACCTTAAGAGTGAACCGTTAACCAACTGCACTAAAAGCTATAGCTGATAGCGAGAGGCGCAACCCACCCTTTTTAGGCCCTGAACCATACGGGGCACGAACCCAACCCACACCCCCAACCAAGGTAAACCCGAGACAGGTGGCCACCCTTTAGGTGCCATCAGAGACCATCCTCAACCTCTCCGTTCCATGGAACCAACCTTTGCCAAAAGGGGCGACAACACCGTCACGATCAGTTTCAACCACTCAAAACTAAAAAGGCCTCCCAAAACAACCTTATCAATCTGATACGAGTACGATCACGTAGATGGACTTATGAGGGCATACGTTAGGCTTGGTGTGTACAATTAAGTGTAAAGGAGCATCTAAATGGACACCAAAACAATACACTACATAGACTAAAAGGGCCAAATCAGTCCACTACATACACTAGAGGGGTGCCCCTTCATTAAGGGGCCTTTTGGTCATTTTACCTATTATTTGTAATACACTATAAATAGAATAATGTAGGGTTTCATTAGGAGATTGGGATGAATATTATGAGTTTATAACACTTAAAACATTTCCTCTCTAAGGAGAGAAGACCACCAACCCGAAATTGTAACTAGGGAAATCAACTTGAGTGTGGAATCACTCATGTAGGATTCAAGCTTGGAAACGTTGGATGCTTGGGAGATTGGGGTCACTCTTGTACCAATGTAAGAGTTAGGTATTTGATGTGTGTGATGTTAAAGGTCCAAGAGTGGAATAGGCTTTTGGGTTGTTAATATTATACCTTCAATTTGTCTAACTATCTATCCTTTTATTTCTTTGTAATCGTTTAGTAGTGTTGATGTTGTAACCGTGTGTTTGTGTTGTTAATGTGGAATCCAAAATTAGTCTATTGTTCATCTTTTTCTCGTTGTGTTGCTACTGTTTTGGTGTTATTACGCCATTGTTCCTTGTATTCTTCTTGTTGGTAGCGAATCCGAGAGAGGTCACCAAAAGAGGTCCTCGGTTTCTAGGCTAGTGGACTGATTTTGGTATTTGTTTCGTGCCTTCCGTTGTCTTTGTCGTATAATTTGGCATCGGAGCATGGCTAGATCTTGTTCCTACAAGATCAATCTTGGGCTTGCTTGTTAGAAAATTCAAAAAAAAAAAGTTGAAATCTGAAAATTCCAAAAAGAAGCAAATCTGTCCATTTTTGTGTCTTGGCCAAAATTGTGTACTTGTTGTGTCTTGGCTGAGATTTTTCTTGTTTTGAGTCTAGATCTAGGAGTCATTTTATTTGTTTTGTTGTTTCTAGTGTTAGCTTCTTCATCTCTAACACTAAAGAAGTTCAGATCTAGATTTGAGCTTTAATTGTTGATGTTGTTGTTATGAACCTAAACTTTAGCTGTGTGATTGTTGTTGGTATTGTTGTTGCGGATTCAAAGATTGGACATGTGGTGTGTTGTTGTTTCAAGGTTTGAATGTGTATGGTGGTTATTGTATTGTATTTTTAAGCTTGGAAAGGTATTGTTGATGTTTGGGGTCCAACTTGAACCTTAGAACTTCAAGATTCAAAAAAATGTGTTCTTGGTGTTCTTCACATCTTCATCTATTGTTGAAGAAAAAGTGGATGTTTGATCTTGGAAGTTGAAGAAAGAGAGTGTGTATTTTGTTAGTCTTGAAAGACATATTTCCAAAAGTTAAGACCTCTCAAGAATTTTACAACCAATTCCAACCACTCAAGGACTTTAACAACCACTTTTCCAACAACCTTCCATGATTTAAAGACCATGTCTTGAGGAGAAAAGTCAAGTCTTGCTTTTTGAATTTGAAAGAGGATTTCAAGACTTGTTTTCTCTCCTTAACCAATTCCCACCAATTCCAAATTACAATTGAACCAAGACTTGAATTAGAAAATAAAATTTGATAACAACCGCAACCAATACGTGGCTGCCACATCACGTTTTTACTGTTCACCGACAATTTTTAACCTCAAATTTCAAATTTCTTAGTTTCATTTTATTGTTTCCTAGTTCCGTTTGTTGGTTCGAACACTAATTAACAAACTAGTAATCTCCTACTAGATTGTAAGTTAGTTGTAGAGTCCTTTGTTCGTGTCTACGTTTGTTATGTGCTTTTATCTTTTGTGAATTCGTTGTATCTTGTTGGTTCAAGTCAGTAAACAAATTTTCTTTGAGTCAACTCAAATGAAAATCTATTCCGGGCAAGAGTAGACTCGACCCTCAATCACTCGTGAAGTACAACCCGACTTTCAACACTTGTGAAACCAAGTGTGAGGTAAAAATCGGGAGTAAGAGTGTGGTGAGGCATTTTTAAGAGAACAAGTTTGTTGTTTTGTTGTTCGTTGTTGTCTTTTCTTTTAGGTACCATAGCTGCCACCAATCTCGATGCCATGTTTGACCACATCACTGACAATATTGAAGACATGAAAGGGCACGTTGAAAGGCTACTCCAATTGGTATCCACACTTCTCCCAACAAATCCAAAACCTAAGGTCCAAACACCTTGCGGTGAGAGCTTCCCGAAGGAAGTTGCTGCCCAAACTTGTGAAGGACTTTCACACCGAGGTAAAGATGAACATACTCATGAACGTCAAGGAAAAATAGCTAGCTAACTCTTATACTTTGGTACATGTGAATGATGAACATGTGACTAATAAGCCATTGAGTGTAGTAGTAGCTTACCTATATATGAGTATATAGATTCCTTACCCTTGTGGATGATGTACAAGTTGTGAGAGTGGATACACTAGTTGATCCTATAGATGACCGAATCGACTCTTCTAGTAAGATCGATTTGTGTCAATCTAGTGTTGAATGAAAGTACATCGTTATGTGAAAATTGTGTTGATCAACTTGTGTGTAAAACTTGCCCACCACTTGAGAATATGTATGATGTGATTAATAAATCTCAAGTGAGTGAAGAATTTAAAGATGTTGGTCAAGGACAAAGGAGTGAACCCATGAGCCTATGTTGTTGAAAAGATTCTAATGTTTGCTTGGCTCATAGGGTTAATCATGTGCTTGACATATCTTTGAAAAATGATTTTTCTTGTACTCCTTTGCATGACACCCCACCCGTGATTGACAAAAATGGTGACTTGAATTGTGATCCCTTTGATGTTAATGGTGGTTTGTGTCTACTCGAGGACCGTAGGGCAAATGTGTCATTGTCTCTTTGGGGTGTTGCTCATATCCGTGCATCCATGTTTGAAACACTTGTATTTAAGTTATGTGAACCACAACTTGAGGATATCAAGTTGTATTTTTGTTTGTGGAAGGGTCCAAGGATGTTAAAGACTTCTTGTCACCTTCATGGGGTTGGACAAGTTGAAGTATCTTGTGGGACTCTTGGGAGCGTGCTTCACATCATTTGTAGAGGGAAGACGAGTTGTTGGGCAAAATACTTGCCTTGGATTGGATTGTTGCATGGTAGTTTCCCTATTCTCCCTATTGGTATGACTCCCTGATGGAATGTCTTCCCTCGGTAAGTGATTGGAAGGAGAAAGGTCCTACGTGCTTGTAATGTCCCTTTCTCTCGTTGTGTGTTCCTACTTGTGAATACATCTTAGATGAGAATTATGTATTTGGTGCCTTTCTTCACTGCCTATGCATGCATATGATGATATTCATGATGTTGTTGGATATACAAAGTATGAGAGGCGTAGTCTCGGTTTTTGTCCCTTAATTCTTTATGTTCATTTGAGCCCTTTCGTTTGTGATGTTGTACAAAAGCTTTTCATAATTAACACAAAGGATCCTTGGTTGTACTTCAAGTGTCTACCACTATTGCATGATAGTGCTAATTGTTTATTTTACTAACCCTAACCCTCATGCCATGAGAATGTGTACTTATTTGTTTCCTCTTTGATTTTGCAAGGTACGGATTCGAGGTCAAATCCTTTTCAAGAAGGGGAGGAAGATACGAGTATGATCACGTAGATGGACTTATGAGGGCATATGTTTGACCTGAGGTTTGGTGTGTGCAATCAAGTGCAAAGGAGCACCTAAATGGACACCAAAACATACACCTAATTTTGGGTGTATTCCTAGCTGCCAAAATTTAGATTTAAGGTCGAATTTTTAATAGCGGTTAGATTTTGCTAGGTACAAGAATAGGGTCATCTTATTTGGAATGGGTAACTTATCATCGAGAAGGAATTGGTGTAGGGGTTGATAGTTTATGACTAGATGGAGTTTTCCCCTTGTCTATTCAATGTGCTTGTTAACATAGAATGCTTTTCAAGCCCACTCCGAATCTTACGGCTCGATGAGCCCAAATTCTAGAAGATCAGCACATTCCTTCTTTTCAAGATAAAGATGTTCGAGGTTCATACCAAAATGACTTGCTTTTATGGGATTGACATTTTCACTCTTCTTGAATGGGAGTTTGATGAAGAATTCCTGATTGAGCCACAGGGGATGTTTAGTCTTCTTGAGGAACTCTCTGTGGGATTTAGCATAAGATTCTTCTATAAGCTAGTTTTCCATCTTCTATATTGGGTCTTCATCAATAATCTGGAACAACCTCAGTATGGTGGAATATTGCCTGAATTGGCCCATGAAGGTTGTACCTTCCATTAGAATGAGTAGGCGGTTCTTCAGCTGCCTATAGGTATAAAACCCAAGGATCAGATCCTTTCCCAATATGTTGGAGCTAAGGGCTTTGTTCTGTATAGTAAGCCTGGGAAGAATTCGATCATGACTGGCTGCTTCATGATAGCTTGGTTGCGAGGACTCCTCCTTTTGATGCTGTGCAAAATATTCTAAAGTGAGGAACCCAGTGATCAGTAGGGATGATGTCGGGAATTAGATGAGGCAGCTGCACCAGTGTACATAAAGGCAATAAGTTGAAGGGGCTTGTCCCTATTTGGTGGATATATCTTGAGTTCGACGTGGGGTGTTTTAAGCTCAAAGATCATGTTGATTCCTTTCTTAAGTATGTTGATCTCCTCTATTAGTTTTGCTAATCAGTTGAATTCCCCTTTGCTGATGGGCGACGATACCTTCTCCAAGTAGTCATCAATAACAAGGGGTTGAGGTTGGCTGTCGATGAAGAGGGATGGACAGTCCTCGAGCACTCCTGCATCTGTGTTATCAACAGATGAAACACTTAGCCTTGCCTGGATTCTTTTTTCTAGGGGATTTGTCGTTGTCGTCGGACATTTGCTCCTTATTCGGTGGTTTTTTTCCTTCTGGCCTGCCTGTACTCATGTACCTATACTTATGTACCTTTTGTGCCTTACCTGATGATTTGAGAACTGTGGATACCTACCTGGATTAGTAACTGGATTTGTAGGAATCACGCTAGTGGCTTCATCATCTTCTACAAGAATAATAGGATACAGATTTGGATTATAGTATAAAATCGTCATGTTGGCCGAACCAGCTGACTGGGGGTGTTGTTGCTCTTTTTCGACCTCTGGGTCAACGTCTTCAATGACTTCAGGGGCGTTCTGATATTCATCAATAGGGTTATACTGGAAGGGGCGGGTAGTATAAATTCTTATTTCTGCTGGATTAAACTCTAAGGTGGCCTGTTCTATCATAGAGGGCTTATCAGTCCAGAAGGATTTGACGTGGGGTGTTTTAAGCTCAGAGATCATGTTGATTCCTTTCTTAAGCATGTTGATCTCCTCTATTAGTTTTGCTAATCAGTTGAATTCCCTTTTGCTGATGGGCGATGATACCTTCTCCAAGTAGTCATCAATAACAAGGGGTTGAGGTTGGCTGTCGATGAAGAGGGATGGACAATCCTCGAGCACTCCTGTATCTGTGTTATCGATAGATGAAATACTTAGCCTTGCCTGGATCCTTTTTTCTAGGGGATTTGGCATTATCGTCGGACATTTGCTCCTTATTCAGTGGTTTTTTCCTTCTGGCCTGCCTGTACTCATGTACCTATACTTATGTACCTTTTGTGCCTTACCTGATGATTTCAGAACTGTGGATACCTACCTGGATTAGTAACTGGATTTGTAGGAATCACGCTAATGGCTTCATCATCTTCTACAAGAATAATAGGATACAGATTTGGATTATAGTTTAAAATCATCATGTTGGTCGAACTAGCTAACTGGGGGTGTTGTTGCTCTTTTTCGACCTCTGGGTCAACGTCTTCAATGACTTCAGGGGCGTCCTAATATTCATCAATAGGGTCATACTGGAAGGGGTGGGTAGTATAAATTCTTATTTCTACTGGATTAAACTCTAAGGTGGCCTGTTCTGTCATAGGGGACTTATCAGTCCAGAAGGATTCTGGACATGCATGGTCGCCAGGGCTATGCTCTATGGCATCCCAATCCTCATCTTGTGGCACCTCAGCTAGGATTTGATACGGGTGTACAAAGCTGTCCAATACGTTCTCGACCATTCACACGAAGCCAAGCTCGGGAGTTACAAAAACTACAAGCCATGTTCATGCAAATGGCTGTGTGTGAGTTGGTACTTGATCCACCAAAGAGCTTCAACATTTTTAAGGGTGAAAATGAGCCTTGAAGTGTAATAAATTACACTCTAAGGGCACCCCATGACTGAAGGGTAGGAAGGTCATTTGTCCTTCATTTTGTGTGTAATATAAATAGATGCTATTAGGGTTATTTTCAGCACTTAGTTCATTCTTCATGTTTCACAACAACAAGTCTTGTAACATTGAATATTTCTCTCTCTCTTGTTCTTGAGAGTAGAACCTTAAGTCTGTCCAACAAGTGTAGTTACACTTGTGTTGTTTCTTGGCTAGAAACTTGAGATCTTGAGGTCATGAGTTCCTCTTGGTCTAAGTAAGAACTTGGTACTGAAATCTTTTGGTCTTAGGGTCTTTTCTTCAAGTTAGGGTTCATAGATTCTAAGATATCTTTGTGTCAAGTTACTATCTTTCATTTTGTACTCTTGAAATTTTGTAGTAACTTAGTGAAGCCATGTGGGGCTGATTTTCGATTCACTATAGTTACTGCCATTTGTTGTTCTTGTTAATAACATTGTACTCTTTGTAATCTATCATCTTGTGTTGTTGAACCATTGTTTAATGTTATTGTTATCTTCTTGTTCTCCTTGTGTAGCTACTGTTTCGGTGTTGGTATTCCTTCAAAATTTTGTGATTGTTGTTGTCTTCACATATTGGAGTTGTTATCTTCAAGCTCTCGGAATTGTAGTGTGTTTGGACTGATTTTGTGGCAGATTTGATACGCTCCAAGTTAGTAGTGTATCATTTGGTATCAAAGCCATCTTTGATTTTGTTCTAACAAGATCAATCTTGGGCTTGAGACTTGAAAACTACAAAAAAAGAAAAAAAAACTGAAATTTGAAAATTCTAGAAATAGTCAAATTTGCTACCTTTGTGTTCTTGGCCAAAAATTGTGATGTGTTGTTGTATGGGCCGAGACTTTCTTGTTTGTTTTGGCTAGATCTTGTAGTATTTTTCTTGGCTAGAGTGTTTCTAGTGTTGGTCTCTTTCTCACCAACACTAAAGGTGTCAAGATCTAAAGATTGAGCTTATAATATTGACCATAGTTGTGGTGCCTTGTGGCCGTCTGTTTGTTGTTACTTGTTGTTGACAATTTGGTGGTGTTGTGTTGTGTTTTTGAAGAAGTTGTTGTTGAGTTCTTGAAGGTTGTTGTGGTGTTCATCAAGTTCTTCATCTTTTCTTACAACTTTAGACAACCAAAAAGTGTGATATAAATTCAAGAGTTGAAGCTGAAAATTGTAAAGCACGTTGTGAGAAGCCTTGAACCCATCATGATACAAAATCAAACCAACAACACCAAGAGCTTCAAGTAGGCTCGGATTTAAGTCCAACAACACAAGAACAACAAGATAGATAACAATGCTAGTGAATCGAAAAGAGCCCCACACGGCTTCACTAGACTTTAAGATAACAAAATCAACAACAACAACAAGATAAAGAAAGATAGATAACTTGACATATAAAATTCAAGAAACTAAGAACCCTAACATCAAGAGAGGACCCTAAGTCTAAGGAATATAAACACCAAGTTCTTACGAGGACCAAGAGGCACTCAACGACCTCAAAACCCTTGTTTCTAGCCAAAGAGACAACACAAGTATCCCTCTACTTGTGAGATAATAGGGACGGCTTCTAAGAGTGGAAGAGAGAGCCGAAATGTTTAGTGTTTTTAGGTTACAAAATCAGCATTCAAAAACTAAGGAATAACTCTCTAACATGTTCTATTTATACTACAAACAAAAGGGATAAAATAACCCATCCGCCCTTGCTTCTTGTGCCAACCTTGAAGAGTAGTTTATTACACATTAAGACCTCTCTTCACACATAAAAACGTTTAGGTCCTTGGTTGGTTCAATCACCAACTCACACACGGCCATTTGCATGAACAAAGCTTGGAGTTTTTGTAATTCCCGAGCTTGGCTTCGTGTGAAAGGCCGTGTACCTGTGGAGGCTGCCCCAACCGTATCATCCTCTCCATCTTGAGAGGAATTTGACCTCAAATTCAGCATTTGGTCATCTTCAACCGCATCCACGAGGGAGAGATCACCAACGTTGAAAGTGTTGTGCACTTGATATTCCGGTGGAAGGTCAATCTTGTAGGCTGATACGGTTAGGACAGCCACACGGCCTTTCACACGAAGCCAAGCTCGGGAATTACAAAAACTCCAAGCTTTGTTCATGCAAATGGCCGTGTGTGAGTTGGTGATTGAACCAACCAAGGACTTAAACGTTTTTATGTGTGAAGAGGGGTCCTAATGTGTAATAAACTACTCTCCAAGGTTGGCACAAGAAGCAAGGGCGGATGAGTCATTTTACCCCTTTCCTTTTGTAGTATAAATAGAAGATGTGAGAGAGTTATTAGATAGTTTTTGAAATCTGAATTTGTAACCTAAAAACTAAACATTTCTCTCTCTCTTTTCCACTCTTGGAGCCGCCACCAATATCTCACAAGTAGAGGGATACTTGTGTTGTCTCTTTGGCTAGAAACAAGGGTTTTGGGGTCTTTGAGTGCCTCTTGGTCCTTGTAAGAACTTGGTGTTTACATTCATTAGACTTAGGGTCCTCTCTTGATGTTAGGGTTCTTAGTATTTTGAATGTTATATGTCAAGTTATCTATCTTTTCTTTATCTTGTTGTTGTTGTTGATTTTGTTATCTTAAAGTCTAGTGAAGCCGTGTGGGGCTATTTTCGATTCACTAGCATTGTTGTTCATCTTGTTGTTCTAGTGTTGTTGAGCTGAAAACTGAAAAATTAAACTTGTTGTTCTTGTGTTGTTGGACTGAAATCCGAACCAACTTGTAGTTCTTGGTGTTGTTGGTTTGATCTTGTATCATTTGGTATCAAAGCAAGAACGGTTGTGTTCCAACATAACCCATCTTGGGCTAGTTCACGGTTTAAAACAAACAACACCAAAAGGAAATTCTGAAATCTGTCCACTAAAAGTTGAAAACCGAGTATGATGTTGCATGCCTAGGTCTAAGTGTTATTTTGCTTGTTTAGTGAGTTTCTAGTGTTGGTTTCTTTCTCACCAACACTAAGGTGTCTAGATCCGAAAGTTGAGCTTGAAAACTTGAACATTGTGTGGTAACTTGAAGTGGCCGAAAGTTGTATGTTGTTGATGAGCAAAAGAAAAATCGGTGGTTATGTGTTATGTGCTAAAGAAGTTGATGAAGTTTGTTGAGGTGTTCATCTTTTGAACTTGTTCATCTTGTTCATCTTGTTGTGTGCTCAAGTTGTAAGACAAGTTATAAAGTTGTTGTGAAAGACTTGCACCCCTCACCTTCTAGTCTTGTCAATCACTTTTCCCTAATTCAAGGAGCCTTGTTTTGTGGGATTGGTCAACCAAACACCACTTTCTTGAGTTTGAAAAGGTTGAAAGACTACAAGATTTTATTTTTCCCACCAAAACATTTTGCAAACTATAACAAGTTGTGTGAATATTAACACAAAAAAAAAAAAAAAAAAAGGATAAGAGGAACGGGTGGAACCATTGCATGCTGCCACGTCACTATAAGCTCAACTTAGGATATTCTTTGGTTGCAAATTGTTGATCCTTGGTTTCCCTTAATTGGTCCTAGAACTAATTAACAAACTAGTACATTCCTACTAGGTTGTCAACTAGTTCCTTGAACCGTTTGTTCGTGTCAACGATTATTTGAGTGCTTTTATTCGTTTGAATGAGTTGCTGATTTTTGATTCTAGTTCGGCAAGAATTCTTTGAGTCTTCAAACAAGAATCCATTCCGGATAAGAGCTCACTCATACCTTGAAAATTTCACGGTTACTAGCCAATTATACAACACTTGTGGAACACGAACTTGTGGTGAACTAAAGCGGATAATATCTTGACAATGGAAGGAGCTACGTCTCATAATGCGGATACTAATGCCCTTGATTCTATGAGGGTCACTCTTGAGGCCGTTACCCGGACACTTGAAAGGTTGAATTCTGAATTTGGGGCCGTGAGAGGGGACTTGGCAGCCATAAAGGGGGAAGTGTCGACTATTAGTGGGAGATTGGAACAAGTGGAGAGTCAAAGGAACTCTCGTCCTTCTACTCCTCTACACGTATCTACCAATGGTCATGATAGGACCTCCTCCGCAACCATCACCCCCGAAACAGTCCACCAAATGCTAAATGCACCCCAAGCTCCACTAAATACCGCAAGTCAAACTACCTATTTTCCTCTAAACCGAGACTCCACTAGACCACTACATTTCCAAGCCCCTCCAATTCCACAAGAGGGATTTGGACGACAAGTACCTCCACTAAATCCGAACCTTCCATTCCAAGCTCCATTAACCCAAAGACCGCAAATTCCAAATCCTCCGACTCAAAACGGCCAAGGCCGACCAGCCCACTTTGAAGGATACGGTAGAGGGGAGTATGAAGGAGATGGAGCCTTTGATGATGCTTATATGAGGGAGGAGGAGTTAAGAGGGGGTCGAGGATGATGGCAGATGGCCAGTCATCTCAGGTTTGGAAAGGATGACACCCAAAGGGGGTGTGGGTCCATCTCGGGTTGGCCTTGGTGGGGGTGTGTGATCGGGTTCGTGACCCTTTGGTAGAGGAAGGCGCATCCCACCCTTTATAGGCCCTGAACCAAAGGGTCATGAACCCGATCACACACCCCCACCAAGGCCAACCCGAGATGGACCCACACCCCCTTTGTGTGTCATCCTTTCCAAACCTGAGATGACTGGCCATCTGCCATCATCCCCCCTTTCTTAGGGAAAGGTTCGCCCTCGAACCTGCGCATGGTGTAAGCGGGATTCGAACCCGTGACCTAGCTCTGATACCAAACCTTAAGGGTGAGCCACTAACCAACTGCTCTAAAAGCTATAGCTGGTAGAGGAAGGCGCATCCCACCCTTTATAGGCCCTGAACCAAAGGGTCACGAACCCGATCACACACCCCCACCAAGGCCAACCCGAGATGGACCCACACCCCCTTTGGGTGTCATCCTTTCCAAACCTGAGATGACTGGCCATCTGCCATCATCAAGTGGTGGGTAATTTTCACACATAAGTTGATCAACACAAATTTCAGAAGATAACGTACTTTCATTCAACATAATGGTTTCAACACTAGGTGGACATAAATCGATCTTACAAGAAGAGTCTATTCGGTCATCAATAGGATCAACTAGTGTATCCACACTCACAACATGTACATCATCATCAAGTGGCAAAGAAACAATACACTCACATATAGGCAAGCTACAACTCACACTCAATGGGCTACTAGCCACACAATTATCATTCACATGTACAAAAGTGTAAGAGTTTGCCATTTTACCTTGAAGTCCTTGAGTAGATTCTTCTTTGTCATGGTGTGAAGGTCCTCCAAAAGTTTGGGCAGCAACTTCCTTTTGGCATTGTTCTTCTTCGCTTGCCATGTTGGTACCTACACAAATGTCCTTAGAAATAGAAGGACAACCAATGTTAGCATAGTTTGGTGGTAATCCTCTTACTTTGCTCCACACAACCTCTCCTTTTTCCACTCTCGGATTACCACCCTGCACTCCCTCACTCCTCTCAATCTTTTGTCTCTCATAATAATTCGGATTGGAGTAGGTAGGCATTTCTCTTCGTGGCTTAGGCAGCAAGTAAGTCATGAGGCGATTCCCCCACTGGTCTCTTATAATATTTGGCCAATTTTGCACGTTTGGAACTCTATGTTGTGCAAACCAATTGGCACCTAAGCATACATGACCGTATGTCAATGAAAGAATATCGCACCACACCTTCTCATGGTATTCAAATTGGGAGAAGACAACCTTGACCCTCTCAGTAACCTTAAACCCGTCCAAGAAGTATGGAACAAGTAAAGGCTCACGAAACAACCCCAAGTAGTCAACCATGGATGGAACGATGTAGTTTCTATGGTACCTATCATTTAGCTCAATGAGGCAGCCCGGTATCCCACACATGGTCACCTTTCCGGAGTGTACACTCCTTCTTGGATCTACATTGTAAGGCCTACGAGTACCCCTTAGTTTTGGAGATGCATACCCTCTTCTTCTCATTGGACAACCTCCACTAGAACTAGTATAACCATTCACACTATATCGACTTTGATAAGAAGTACTACAAGGTGGAGAATATGGATCTTCATACTCCTCACGTGTACCCTCATCATAGCTCTCATAAGCTTTGCAAACAAAAGGGTTATACCTAACACCAAATCTAGGTTCGGAGTAAGAAGTGTAAGACTCCTCACATGCCCCAACATCATCATAAGATCCATCACGAGGTCCTACATCATCTCCAAAGTTACCATAAGCACTAGGCACTTCATTCACCTCATTTTCTCCCTTAAAACAGTAACTTTCAAATCTGCCCAAGTCTCGATCATGGCTATTTCATAGCCTCCGCAATCTCCCTCAACTTCGTAGCCATAAAACCCTTCACTACAATCATAGTCTCCCATGTTGTAGTCACAATAATCCCCGGCTATCGAAGACATATTCCCCTTATATCACCTTTTAAACCTACAAAATGAACAAACAAGATTAGTAGTAAAAACTTCTCACTAACACTCGTATTCACTCACCTTTGTGATTCTCACAATTGGAGCGGCAAATATTGAAAGGTTGTTTATACTCCGGTAGTCAATAGGATGTCAATTCTACTTGGTGGCCGGAATAGATTCTTGTTTGATCGACTCAAGACACAAAAATAAAATTCACTTACGAACTTGAAACAAAGAAGTTACTACGAGTTAAAAATGAGAAAAGCACACAAACAACGAAGACACGAAGAAACGGATTCAATAATTAATCTACAACTAAGTAGGTGATTACTAGTTGTTAATTAATTCTAGAATAAAGACATGAAACTAATGAAACAATAAGATGAAACTAAGAATCTAAAATTTTGAGCTCGGAAATATTGCGTGAACAGTAGCAGTGATGACATGGCAGTCACGTATTGGTTTCGGTCCCACACAACTTTTGTTGTCCAATTTCAAGTCTTGGTCAATTTTTCAATTTGGACTTTGGTGGAATTTATTTAAGGAGGGAAATTCAAACAAGTCTTGGAGCCCTTTTCAATTTCAAGTTTTCAAGACTTGACTTTATTGTACTTCTCCTTAAAACATGGATCCTTAAATCATGGAAAAGTGTTGGAAAGTGGTTGAGACTTGATTGATAGGTCTTTGTTGGTTGTAGTGTCTTTCAAGACTAACAAATAATACACCCTTTTCCTTCAACTTTTTAGATTTAACATTCACTTTATCTTCAACAATATATGAAGGTGGTGATGAACATCAAGAACAACAACAACAACACCAAGAACTACAACAATAATCTCCAAGAACACCAACAATTTTCACACGGCCACTCCCAAATTCCACAATAACAATATCTCCAACACTTGGCCAAGACAACTACACCTTCAACAAAATGGTTCTCAATCCACCAATTAACAACAATATCACGTGGCCAAGCTTATAACAACAACAAGATGAAAGCCACAAGGCCAAAACAGTCCACCACAATAATGTTCAACAACAAATCGGCCAAGTCCAAGTTCACGTATACAACACCAACAATGTAAGCTCAAACTTAGATTTAGACTAAAGAGTGTTAGAGATGAAGAAAACTAACACTAGAAACAAAAAAACAAGTAAAAATCTCGGCCAAGACACAACAATAACACAATTTCGGCCAAGAACACAAAATGGACAGATTTGCTTCTTTTTGATTTTTTTTTTTTCAGTTTTTAACACTTTCCTTTTTTTTTTTTTGAATTTTCTAACAAGCAAGCCCAAGATTGATCTTGTAGGAACAATATCAAGCCATGCTTTGATACCAAATGATACGGGATTGACAAGGGAAGCACGAAACAAACACCAAATCAGTCCACTAATCTTAAGGATTCGAGGACCAAGATGGAGACCTCACTCGGATTCGCTACCAACAACAAGTGATACAAGATCAAACCAACAACACCAAGAGCTACAAGTAGGTTCGGATTTCAGTCCAACAACACAAGAATAACAAGTTCAATTTTCAGTTTTCAGCACACAACAAGAGAGCAACAAGATGAACAAGAATGCTAGTGAATCGAAAGTAGCCCCACACGGCTTCACTAGACTTTAAAGATAACAAAATTAACAACAACAACAACAACAAGATAAAGAAAAGATAGATAACTTGACATATAACATTCAAGATACTAAGAACCCTAACACCAAGAGAGGACCCTAAGTCTAGTGAATGTAAACACCAAGTTCTTACAAGGACCAAGAGGCACTCAAAGACCTCAAAACCCTTGTTTCTAGCCAAAGATACAACACAAGTATTCCTCTACTTGTGAGATGTTGGAGGCGGCTCCAAGAGTGGAAGAGAGAGGAAATGTTGTGATATTTTAGGTTACAAAAATCAGATTTCAAAAACTATCTAATAACTCTCTCACATCTTCTATTTATACTACAAAAAGAAAAGGGGTAAAATGACTCATCCGCCCTTGCTTCTTGTGCCAACCTTGGAGAGTAGTTTATTACACATTAGGACCCCTCTTCACACATAAAAACGTTTAAGTCCTTGGTTGGTTCAATCACCAACTCACACACGGCCATTTGCATGAACAAAGCTTGGAGTTTTTGTAATTCCCGAGCTTGGCTTCGTGTGAAAGGCCGTGTGGCTGTCCTAACCGTATCATCCTCTCCATCTTGAGAGGAATTTGGCCTCAAATTCAGCATTTGGTCATCTTCAACCGCATCCACGAGGGAGAGATCACCAACGTTGAAAGTGTTGTGCACTTGATATTCCGGTGGAAGGTCAATCTTGTAGGCGTTGTCATTGATCCTCTCAAGTACTTGGAAAGGACCATCACCCCTTGGCAGCAATTTGGACTTCCTATGAGCTGGAAACCGGTCTTTTCGAAGATGCACCCACACCCAATCTCCGGGTTCAAGCACAAGCCTTCTTCTCCCTTTGTTTGCCCTTTTGGCAATCTCTTGATTCTTCTTTTCAAGCTTGATCCGCACCGTCTCATGCATTTTCTTCATTGCCTCGGCTCTTTTGTTTCCATCTAAGCTGGTCATGAGATCACTAGACAAAGGAGTGAGATCTAAAGGGGTAAGGGGATTCAGGCCGTAAACACATTCAAAGGGAGTCATTCCCGTGCTCGAATGTATTACCCGGTTGTAGGCAAATTCCACTAAGGGTAGGTGATCTTCCCATGAAGTCAGTTTACCTATAACCATAGAACGTAGCATAGACCCTAAGGTTCTATTTACTACCTCCGTTTGGCCATCGGTTTGTGGGTGGCAAGACGTGGAGAAAAGTAACTTTGTTCCAAGCCTACCCCACATGGACTTCCAAAAGAGACTTAGGAACTTGGAGTCCCTATCGCTCACAATAGTCCTCGGTACCCCCGTGAAGCTTGACAACATGTTCAACAAATAATGAAGCTACACTACTAGCATCCTCGGTTTTAGTACATGGAATAAAATGAGCCATTTTAGAGAATCTATCAACAATAACAAAAATGCTATCTCGGCCCTTTCTAGTCCTTGGCAGCCCCAAAACAAAATCCATCGAGATGTCCAACCAAGGCCTAAGGGGAGTAGGGAGTGGGGTGTATAATCCTTGGGGTAAGAGACGAGATTTCGCACTCCGGCAGGCCACGCATTGACTACAAATTTTAGTGACGTCTTTGCGCATTTTGGGCCAATAGAAGTTCTCCTCTAAGATTCCGAGGGTCTTGTCTACCCCAAAGTGACCCATGAGGCCTCCGTCATGGGCCTCCCTCACAAATAATTCCCTCCAAGAACTAGAAGGAACACACAACCTCCTCCCTTTGAACAAATACCCATCGAACCGAGAGTAGGAGGAATGGTTATTCTCCTTGAGCCAACGGTCCCTTCCCCACTCTTCGCATTCCCTAAAAATAGGAGCAAAGGTAGGATCCTCGGGATACAACAACCGCAAGCTCTCAAAACCCATCAATTTCGAAGACAAGGTAGCAACAAGCACATGCTTCCTAGACAAGGCATCGGCAACAACATTTTCCTTTCCCCTTTTGTAATGAATTACATAAGGGAAAGTCTCGATGAACTCAATCCACTTAGCATGACGCCTATTCAACTTGTCTTGGCTCTTAAGGTGTTTCAACGACTCATGATCCGTTCGTATCACAAACTCCTTAGGCCACAAATAATGTTGCCAATTTCCCAAAGCTCTAACAAGGGCGTACAACTCCAAATCATAAGTTGAGTAATTAAGAGTTGCCCCTTTGAGCTTTTCACTGAAATAAGCAACGGGCTTACCTTCTTGCATCAAAACAGCCCCGATACCAACCTTACTAGCATCACACTCTATTTCAAACATCTTATCAAAATCGGGCAATTGCAATAAAGGCGCCGAGATGAGCGTAGCTTTCAAGGCCTCAAAAGCCCTAGCTTGCTCATCACCCCATTTAAAGGGTCCGTCCTTTCTAATTACCTCGGTCAAGGGGGCTGCTATGGAACTAAATCCTTTGACAAACCTCCTATAAAAGCTTGCCAACCCGTGGAAACTTCGGATTTCTCCAATAGTTTTAGGGGTCGGCCAACTTCGGATAGAGTCTATCTTGGAATCGTCCACTTCCACACCCCGTGAGCTCACGACAAAACCCAAGAATATAACTTTATCAACACCAAAAGAACACTTTTCCATGTTGGCATACAGCTTCTCCTTTCGGAGCACATCAAACACACATCTCAAATGCATTACATGATCATTAATAGATTTACTATACACCAACACATCATCAAAGTAAACCACCACAAACTTTCCAATATAAGGCTTCATTACATGATTCATTAGCCTCATAAATGTGCTAGGAGCATTGGTAAGGCCGAAGGGCATGACCAGCCACTCATATAGACCGAATTTGGTCTTGAATGCGGTCTTCCACTCATCACCGGGTTGCATGCGAATTTGGTGATAGCCGCTCCTAAGGTCCACTTTAGAAAACAAACAAGATCCGTGGAGCTCATCTAACATATCATCTAGTCTAGGAATTGGATGACGATACCTTATAGTGATTTTGTTGATGGCTCTACAATCGACGCACATGCGCCAAGTTCCGTCCTTCTTTGGTACCAAAAGCACCGGAACAGCACACGGACTCATGCTTTCCTTGATGTATCCCTTGTTGAGAAGCTCCTCAACTTGCCTCTCAAGCTCCTTAGTGTCCATGGGATTGCTCCTATAGGCCGGTTTGTTTGGAAGTTGTGAACCCGGCACCAAATCAATTTGGTGCTCAATTCCCCGAAGTGGGGGCAATCCTTGCGGAAGTTCTTGAGGAAATACATCTTCATACTCCTGCAACGCACAAGAAATCAAAGGGGAAATGGAAGAATTAGTGGGGTTAGTATTAAAACAATGGGCCAACAGTAACATCGGCTTGTTTTCATCATGGTCCACGAAGAGTTCTTTCCTCCTAGCCAACATCACTACGTTTTCCATCTCCTTTGTTGTTGGGACAGATTCGGATGGCCCTACTTCCTCACCTACGGCATCCCCCCCCTTTTCTCCTTTCCCGGTTTCCTTTCCCTTTCCTTTTAACTCTCTCATCTTTTGATGCCACTCATGTACTTGGGAGGGTGAAAGAGGGTGAAGTGTGACCTTTCGGCCATCCTTCTCAAGCGTATACCGGTTGGACCTCCCATCGTGTTTAGTAGACCTATCATATTGCCATGGTCTACCTAACAACAAGTGACATGCTTGCATTGGGATCACGTCACAAAGCACTTCATCGTGGTAGTTTCCTACCTTAAACCGAATCACACATTGCCTTGCGACCCTTAATTCACCACAATCGTTCAACCATTGTAGCTTGTAAGGACTAGTGTGTGGTGTATTTGGCAGCTTCAAGAAATTTACCATAGCTTGGCTCGCAACATTCGTACAACTACCACTATCAATCACCAAGGTGCACACACTCCCCTTTACAAGACACTTAGTATGGAATAGATTTTCCCTTTGACTCGGGTCATCTATCGCCTTACTAATCATGACACGTCTAACCACAAAGTTAGGAACCACACACTCCCCTTCTTGTGGATAGACATCTTCACTACCATCTAATTCATCATCATTCGGCCCATTTTCAGCTTCCTCTCCATCTTGAGGCTCGGCCTCATCCTCCCCCCTTTCGGAAACCACCTCCTCACCAAGGTAGTACACTTTCCCTTCTCGTAGGATCACATTGCGCCGGTTCGGACATTCATTGGCCTTATGCCCCCAACCTTGGCACTTGAAGCATTGGAATCCCTTTGGGTTGGGATATTTGTGAGCCTCCGGTTTCGGAGGGAATTTAGGGACTGTTTTGGACTCGTAGTGGACTGTTTTGGACTCGGGCAGCTTCGTAGGGGCGGGTTGGTCCTTGTTTTTGGGCCAACCCGAGGGAGCTTGTACCCTTGCCTTGAAGGATGATCTCTCCTTAAGTTCCCTTTCAATCTCTAGGGCCGCTTGGAATATACCGTCGATGGTTTCAAACCGATGAAGGGTCAAATGAGTGGAGATCTCTTTGTTCAACCCACACTTGAACCGGATGATGTCATGACTGATTTGCTCCCCACGATGATCAAGTTTCAACATGAGTTGTTGGAACTCGTCAAAATAGGCCATCACACTCTTGCCTCCTTGCCGCAAGCCATATAACCTAGCAAGCAACTCATGACGATATCTCTCGGGAAGGTATCGTTGTCTCATCAAATACCTCAACCGAAACCAAGGTGGTGGCTGCCCATCGACTAATTCATTACCAAATCGTTTAACATACTCCCACCAAGTGTTAGCATAGCCCTCGAGGTGAGCTATAGCGTAGCAACTCTTCTTTTCGTCCGAGATGTCATTAACTTGGAAAACTTTGTCACAAGCCGATTCCCAAGTTAAGTAGGCCTCGGGATCACTTTCACCCTTAAAGATGGGTAGGCTCAACTTGATGGTGTTGATGCCTACGTCTCTCTCTTGGTGTCGGTTTCCCCTATCTCCATACCCCCGGTATCTCCTAGGTTCTCCTCGACCCCCTCTTAACTCCTCCTCCCTCATATAAGCATCATCAAAGGCTCCATCTCCTTCATACTCCCCTCTACCGTATCCTTCAAAGTGGGCTGGTCGGCCTTGGCCGTTTTGAGTCGGAGGATTTGGAATTTGCGGTCTTTGGGTTAATGGAGCTTGGAATGGAAGGTTCGGATTTAGTGGAGGTACTTGTCGTCCAAATCCCTCTTGTGGAATTGGAGGGGCTTGGAAATGTAGTGGTCTAGTGGAGTCTCGGTTTGGAGGAAAATAGGTAGTTTGACTTGCGGTATTTAGTGGAGCTTGGGGTGCATTTAGCATTTGGTGGACTGTTTCGGGGGTGATGGTTGCGGAGGAGGTCCTATCATGACCATTGGTAGATACGTGTAGAGGAGTAGAAGGACGAGAGTTCCTTTGACTCTCCACTTGTTCTAATCTCCCACTAATAGTCGACACTTCCCCCTTTATGGCTGCCAAGTCCCCTCTCACGGCCCCAAATTCAGAATTCAACCTTTCAAGTGTCCGGGTAACGGCCTCAAGAGTGACCCTCATAGAATCAAGGGCATTAGTATCCGCATTATGAGACGTAGCTCCTTCCATTGTCAAGATATTATCCGCTTTAGTTCACCACAAGTTCGTGTCCCACAAGTGTTGTATAATTGGCTAGTAACCGTGAAATTTTCAAGGTATGAGTGAGCTCTTATCCGGAATGGATTCTTGTTTGAAGACTCAAAGAATTCTTGCCGGACTAGAATCAAAAATCAGCAACTCATTCAAACGAATAAAAGCACTCAAATAATCGTTGACACGAACAAACGGTTCAAGGAACTAGTTGACAACCTAGTAGGAATGTACTAGTTTGTTAATTAGTTCTAGGACCAATTAAGGGAAACCAAGGATCAACAATTTGCAACCAAAGAATATCCTAAGTTGAGCTTATAGTGACGTGGCAGCATGCAATGGTTCCACCCGTTCCTCTTATCTTTTTTTTTTTTTTTTTGTTTTGTGTTAATATTCACACAACTTGTTATAGTTTGCAAAAATGTTTTGGTGGGAAAAATAAAATCTTGTAGTCTTTCAACCTTTTCAAACTCAAGAAAGTGGTGTTTGGTTGACCAATCCCACAAAACAAGGCTCCTTGAATTAGGGAAAAGTGATTGACAAGACTAGAAGGTGAGGGGTGCAAGTCTTTCACAACAACTTTATAACTTGTCTTACAACTTGAGCACACAACAAGATGAACAAGATGAACAAGTTCAAAAAGATGAACACCTCAACAAACTTCATCAACTTCTTTAGCACATAACACATAACCACCGATTTTTCTTTTGCTCATCAACAACATACAACCTTCGGCCACTTCAAGTCACTACTCAATGTTCAAGTTTTCAAGCTCAACTTTCGGATCTAGACACCTTAGTGTTGGTGAGAAAGAAACCAACACTAGAAACTCACTAAACAAGCAAAATAACACCTAGGTCTAGACATGCAACATCATTCTCGGTTTTCAACTTTTAATGGACAGATTTTTCAGAACTTCCCTTTGGTATTGCTTGTTTAGACCGTGAACTAGCCCAAGATGGGTTATGTTGGAACACAACCGGTCTTGCTTTGATACCAAATGATACAAGATCAAACCAACAACACCAAGAGCTACAAGTAGGTTCGGATTTCAGTCCAACAACACAAGAATAACAAGTTCAATTTTCAGTTTTCAGCACACAACAAGAGAGCAACAAGATGAACAAGAATGCTAGTGAATCGAAAGTAGCCCCACACGGCTTCACTAGACTTTAAAGATAACAAAATTAACAACAACAACAACAACAAGATAAAGAAAAGATAGATAACTTGACATATAACATTCAAGATACTAAGAACCCTAACACCAAGAGAGGACCCTAAGTCTAGTGAATGTAAACACCAAGTTCTTACAAGGACCAAGAGGCACTCAAAGACCTCAAAACCCTTGTTTCTAGCCAAAGATACAACACAAGTATTCCTCTACTTGTGAGATGTTGGAGGCGGCTCCAAGAGTGGAAGAGAGAGGAAATGTTGTGATATTTTAGGTTACAAAAATCAGATTTCAAAAACTATCTAATAACTCTCTCACATCTTCTATTTATACTACAAAAAGAAAAGGGGTAAAATGACTCATCCGCCCTTGCTTCTTGTGCCAACCTTGGAGAGTAGTTTATTACACATTAGGACCCCTCTTCACACATAAAAACGTTTAAGTCCTTGGTTGGTTCAATCACCAACTCACACACGGCCATTTGCATGAACAAAGCTTGGAGTTTTTGTAATTCCCGAGCTTGGCTTCGTGTGAAAGGCCGTGTGGCTGTCCTAACCGTATCAACAAGAATACAAGATACAAGAGTATATTTTAACACCCAAACAGTTACAAAACGTGATGAACAAGATGAACAACAATAATACAAGTTTCGGATTCAACGAAGACCCCAAAACAGTCCACTACACAACACATACACGATTTGCAAGAAAAATAAAGATAGATAGTGAGACCAAGATTATTACAAGATTAAGAACCAAGTGTATTTCAACACTAACCCCTAATGAATGTAACAATCAAAACCACACTCTTACGGTGACCACCAAGGGAATGAACTCGCCTCAAGATCTACCGTTTCCAAGCAAAGATCAATATTGGCTTTTCCAAGCCCTATGCTAAGGATGACTTTTCCAAGTCCTACAACTAAGGGTGTTATACTCTCAAAAGAGAGAAGTTATGTCTTTCAATTCTTCATCCTTCAAAATCTAGTGAAAATAAGACTAAGGGGGCCTATTTATAATATATTACAAATGAAGATAACAAGACCACTTTGCCCTTAATGAGAGGGGCGGCCATGGTGTGTAAATACACCATGTGTAATGTCCAAAATACCCTTAATTAAGGTCCAAAACCGTGAGTCCTCAACCTTAAATTCTCCAAGCAATCTTCCACACGCGAGATTGCTTTAAGTTATGCTCAAAACGGGTCCTCCATGCATGTTCTTGTTTTCTCGAGGTGACCAAGTCTTGAGTCTCTATGTGTTGGCCTCCAAAAATGTCATCAAAAGATAAGATGGCCATTTGTCCCGTATCAACCCATCCGCCCTTGCTTCTTGTGCCAACCTTGAAGAGTAGTTTATTACACATTAAGACCTCTCTTCACACATAAAAACGTTTAGGTCCTTGGTTGGTTCAATCACCAACTCACACACGGCCATTTGCATGAACAAAGCTTGGAGTTTTTGTAATTCCCGAGCTTGGCTTCGTGTGAAAGGCCGTGTACCTGTGGAGGCTGCCCCAACCGTATCATCCTCTCCATCTTGAGAGGAATTTGACCTCAAATTCAGCATTTGGTCATCTTCAACCGCATTCACGAGGGAGAGATCACCAACGTTGAAAGTGTTGTGCACTTGATATTCCGGTGGAAGGTCAATCTTGTAGGCGTTGTCATTGATTCTCTCAAGTACTTGGAAAGGGCCATCACCCCTTGGCAGCAACTTGGACTTCCTTTGAGCTGGAAACCGATCCTTTCGAAGAGGCACCCACACCCAATCTCCGGGTTCAAGCACAAGCCTTCTTCTCCCTTTGTTTACCCTTTTTGCAACCTCTTGGTTCTTCTTTACAAGCTTGATCCGCACCGTCTCATGCATTTTCTTCATTGCCTCGGCTCTTTTATTTCCATCTAAGCTGGTCATGAGATCACTAGACAAAGGAGTGAGATCTAAAGGGGTAAGGGGATTCAGGCCGTAAACACATTCAAAGGGAGTCATTCCCGTGCTCGAATGTATTACCCGGTTGTATGCAAATTCCACCAAGGGTAGGTGATCTTCCCATGAAGTCAGCTTACCTTTAACCATAGAACGTAGCATAGACCCTAAGGTTCTATTTACTACCTCCGTTTGGCCATCGGTCTGTGGGTGGCAAGACGTGGAGAAAAGTAACTTCGTTCCAAGCCTACCCCACATGGACTTCCAAAAGAGACTTAGGAACTTGGAGTCCCTATCGCTCACAATAGTCCTCGGTACCCCGTGAAGCTTTACAACATGTTCAACAAATAATGAAGCTACACTACGAGCATCCTCGGTTTTAGCACATGGAATAAAATGAGCCATTTTAGAGAATCTATCAACAATAACAAAAATGCTATCTCAGCCCTTTCTAGTCCTTGGCAGCCCCAAAACAAAATCCATCGAAATGTCTAACCAAGGTCTAAGGGGAGTAGGGAGTGGGGTGTATAACCCTTGAGGTAGGAGACGAGCTTTCGCACTCCGGCAGGCCACGCATTGACTACAAATTTTAGTGACGTCTTTGAGCATTTTGGGCCAATAGAAGTTCTCCTCTAAGATTCCGAGGGTCTTGTCTACCCCAAAGTGCCCCATGAGGCCTCCGTCATGGGCCTCCCTCAAAATAATTCCCTCCAAGAACTAGAAGGAACACACAACCTCCTCCCTTTGAACAAATACCCATCGAACTGAGAGTAGGAGGAATGGTCATTCTCCTTAAGCCAACGGTCCCTTCCCCACTCTTCGCATTCCCTAAAAATAGGAGCAAAGGTAGGATCTTCGGGATACAACAACCGCAAGCTCTCAAAACCCATCAATTTCGAAGACAAGGTAGAAACAAGCACATGCTTCCTAGACAAGGCATCGGCAACAACATTTTCCTTTCCCCTTTTGTAATGAATTACATAAGGGAAAGTCTCGATGAACTCAATCCACTTAGCATGACGCCTATTCAACTTGTCTTGGCTCTTAAGGTGTTTCAACGACTCATGATCAGTTCGTATCACAAACTCCTTAGGCCACAAATAATGTTGCCAATTTCCCAAGGCTCTAACAAGGGCGTACAACTCCAAATCATAAGTTGAGTAATTAAGAGTTGCCCCTTTGAGCTTTTCACTGAAATAAGCAACGGGCTTACCTTCTTGCATCAAAACAGCCCCAATGCCAACCTTACTAGCATCACACTCTACTTCAAACATCTTATCAAAATCGGGCAATTGCAATAAAGGCGCCGAGATGAGCGTAGCTTTCAAGGCCTCAAAAGCCCTAGCCTGCTCATCACCCCATTTAAAGGGTCCGTCCTTTCTAATTACCTCGGTCAAGGGGGCTGCTATGGAACTAAATCCTTTGACAAACCTCCTATAAAAGCTTGCCAACCCGTGGAAACTTCGGATTTCTCCAATAGTTTTAGGGGTCGGCCAACTTCGAATAGAGTCTATCTTGGAATCGTCCACTTCCACACCCCTTGAGCTCACGACAAAACCCAAGAATATAATCTTATCAACACCAAAAGAACACTTCTCCATGTTGGCATACAGCTTTTCCTTTCGGAGCACATCAAACACACATCTCAAATGCATTACATGATCATCAATAGATTTACTATATACCAACACATCATCAAAGTAAACCACCATAAACTTTCCAATATAAGGCTTCATTACATGATTCATTAGCCTCATAAAGGTGCTAGGAGCATTGGTAAGGCCGAAGGGCATGACCAGCCACTCATAGAGACCGAATTTGGTCTTGAATGCGGTCTTCCACTCATCACCGGGTTGCATGCGAATTTGGTGATAGCCACTCCTAAGATCCACTTTAGAAAACAAATAAGATCCGTGGAGCTCATCTAACATATCATCTAGTCTAGGGATTGGATGACGATACCTTATAGTGATTTTGTTGATGGCTCTACAATCGACGCACATGCGCCAAGTTCCGTCCTTCTTTGGTACCAAAAGCACCGGAACAGCACACGGACTCATGCTTTCCTTGATGTATCCCTTGTTGAGAAGCTCCTCAACTTGCCTTTCAAGCTCCTTAGTGTCCATGGGATTGCTCCTATAGGCCGGTTTGTTTGGAAGTTGTGAACCCGGCACCAAATCAATTTGGTGCTCAATTCCCCGAAGTGGGGGCAAACCTTGCGGAAGTTCTTGTGGAAATACATCTTCATACTCCTGCAACACACAAGAAATCAAAGGGGAAATGGAAGAATTAGTGGGGTTAGTATTAAAACAATGGGCCACAAGTAACATCGGCTTGTTTTCATCATGGTCCACGAAGAGTTCTTTCCTCCTAGCCAACATCACTACGTTTTCCATCTCCCTTGTCGTTGGGACAGCCTCGGATGTCCCTACTTCCTCACCTACGGCATCCCCCCCCTTTTCTCCCTTTCCGGATTCCCCCCCTTTCCCTTCAACTCCCTCATCTTTTGATGCCACTCATTTACTTGGGAGGGTGAGAGAGGATGAAGTGTGACCTTTCGGCCATCCTTCTCAAGCGTATACCGGTTGGACCTCCCATCGTGTTTAGTAGACCTATCATATTGCCATGGTCTACCTAACAACAAATGACATGCTTGCATTGGGATCACGTCACAAAGTACCTCATCGTGGTAGTTTCCCACCTTAAACCGAATCACACATTGTCTCGTGACCCTTAATTCACCACAATCATTCAACCATTGTAGCTTGTAAGGACTAGTGTGTGGTGTAGTTGGTAGCTTCAAGAAATTTACCATAGCATGGCTTGCAACATTTGTACAACTACCACTATCAATCACCAAGGTGCACACATTCTCCTTTACAAGACACTTAGTATGGAATAGATTTTCCCTTTGACTCGGGTCATCTATCGCCTTACTAATCATGACACGTCTAACCACAAAGTTTGGAACCACACACTCCCCCTCTTGTGGATAGACATCTTCACTACCATCTACTTCATCATCATTCGGCCCATTTTCAGCTCCCTCTCCATCTTGAGGCTCGGCCTCATCCTCCCCCCTTTCGGAAACTACCTCCTCACCAAGGTAGTACACCTTTCCTTCTCGTAGGATCACATTGCGCCGGTTCGGACATTCGTTGTCCTTATGCCCCCAACCTTGGCACTTGAAGCATTGGAACCCCTTTGGGTTGGGATATTTGTGAGCCTCCGGTTTCGGAGGAAATTTAGGGACGGTTTTGGACTCGGGCAGCTTCGTAGGGGCGGGTTGGTCCTTGTTTTTGGTCCAACCCGAGGGGGTTTGTACCCTTGCCTTGAAGGATGATCTCTCCTTAAGTTCCCTTTCAATCTCAAGGGTCGCTTGGAATATACCGTCAATGGTTTCAAACCGGTGAAGGGTCAAATGAGTGGAGATCTCTTTGTTCAACCCACACTTGAACCGGATGATGTCGTGACTGATTTGCTCCCCACGATGATCAAGTTTCAACATGAGTTGTTGGAACTCGTCAAAATAGGCCATCACACTCTTGCCTCCTTGCCGCAAGCCATATAATCTAGCAAGCAACTCATGACGATATCTCTCGGGAAGGTATCGTTGCCTCATCAAGTACCTCAACCGATACCAAGGTGGTGGCTGCCCATCGACTAATTCATTACCAAACCGTTTAACATACTCCCACCAAGTGTTAGCATAGCCCTCAAGGTGAGCTATAGCGTAGCAACTCTTCTTTTCGTCCGAGATGTCATTAACTTGGAAAACTTTTTCACAAGCTGATTCCCAAGTTAATGATACAAGAAAAACAAGGGACACAAGAAAAGGCTCAAACAGTCCACAAATCAACTCCAAAACAGTCCACAAATCAACTCCAAAACAGTCCACTAATCTTAAGGATTTGAGGACCAAAATGGAGACCACTCTCGGATTCGCTACCAACAACAAGAATACAAGATACAAGGGTGTATTTCAACACCAAAACAGTACCAAAACGTGATGAACAAGATGTACAACAACAATACAAGTTTCGGATCCAACGAAGGTCCAAAACAGTCCACTACAACAACACATACACGATTGCAAGAAAAATAAAGATAGATAGTGAGACCAAGATTATTACAAGATTAAGAACTAAAGAGTATATTAAACTCAAAAACCCCTAATGAATGTAACAATCAAAACCACACTCTTACGGTGACCACCAAGGGAACGAACTCGCCTCAAGATCTACCGTTTCCAAGCAAAGATCAATATTGGCTTTTCCAAGCCCTATGCTAAGGGTGACTTTTCCAAGTCCTACAACTAATGGAGTTACACTCTCAAAGAGAGAGAGAATATTTCTTTCAATTCTTCATCTTTCTAAAATCTGAAAACTACAAGAAATGAGCTAAAATGACCTATTTATAGTGTATTACAAAAGAAGACAAAAAGACCACTTTGCCCTTAATGAGAGGGGCGGCCATGGTGTGTAAATACACCATGTGTAATGTCCAAAATACCCTTAATTAAGGTCTAAAACCGTGAGTCCTCAACCTTAAATTCTCCAAGCAATCTTCCACCCGCGAGATTGCTTTAAATTATGCTCAAAACGGGTCCTCCATGCATGTTCTTGTTTTCTCGAGGTGACCAAGTCTTGAGTCTCTATGTGTTGGCCTCCAAACATGTCATCAAAAGATAAGATGGCCATTTGTCCCGTATCATCCTCCCCTTCTTGAAAAGGATTCGACCTCGAATCCAAACCTTGCAAAACCGAAGAGAGGACAAACAAATACAAATTCCTCATGGCATGAGGGTTAGGGTTAGCATAACAAATCATCTCAACATGCCAAGGTTGCACATATTTGCAATATAACCAAGAATCCTTTGAAAGGAATATTAAAAACTCAATAAAAGATGTACAAAGGATTTGGTTATAGGATACATCAAAAGTAACACTTTGCTTGTCATGTAGACCAAGCAACAAGTTTGGTGCACCAACATCACCATTTCTAAATTTGGCACCGGGGTCAAATGGGAAAAGTGGCCATAGACACGGGTCTCGACAACACTTCCCTTTCCCGTGGTCTACACCTAAACTAAATGACATACTCTCTACAATAACATACATACCATCCAAATCAAATAGAGAGTAGAGAAAGGTATCACTCAAATCGACTTCTACTAAGTGGCTCTCATGTGTGTACTCACTACTAGTTTCCCCATAATCACTATGAGTACTCTCAACAATGAAATCACACAAAGTAGAAGAAGAAGTAGCTTCCGCAACTACACATTCCTTACCCTTAAGAGTACTCTCATCTTCCAAGAAGAGATTTCCCTCTTTAGGAGGAATGTTGTCACACCATAGTGGGTTAGCATATAGGCTATAGCTTCCAAGGCAAGCTATACCATCATTTTCACCACTAGGTTCATTAGGAGTGTTTAAATCATCTTCAAACAAGACATTATACCTAAAAAGAGTGTGATCTACCTCACGGACAGATTTGGAACAAGCAAGTTCCTCACTCTCTAAATGATCTATATCAAGTTTCAAGGATGTTTCAAACACAATATTACCCCAAGAAGAGCTCTCGGGTTCATTCTCACTTTGTTGACCAACATTTTCAAATATTTCACTCACTTGAGTCCTATTAAGCACATCACACACATACTCAAGTGGTGGACAGTTTTCACGAACAAGTTGATCAACACCAATTACACAAGACGATGTGCTTCCGTTCAACATATAAGCTTCAACACTAGGTGGACATAAATTGATCTTACAAGAAGAGTCAATTTCGTCATCAATAGGATCAACTAGTGTATCCAAACTCTCAATATGTACATCATCAACAAGAGGCACGGAATCATTAGACTCATAAATAAGTAAGCTACTACTCACACTCAATGGCTTACTAGCCACACAATTGTCATTCACATGCACTAAAGTGTAAGAGTTAGCTATTTTACCTTTAAGATCTTGAGTAGACTCTTCCTTGCCGTGAGGTGAAGGTCCTCCACAAGCTTGGGCAGCAACTTCCTTTTGGCATTGTTCGCCTTCGCTTGCCATGTTGGTACCTACACAAATGTCCTTAGAAATGGAAGGACAACCAATGTTAGCACGGTTTGGTGGTAATCCCCTCACTTCGCTCAACACAACCTCTCCTTTTTCCACTCTCGGATTACCACCTTTCACTCCCTTACTCCTCTCAATCTTTTGTCTCTCATAATAATTTGAATTGGAGTAGGTAGGAACTTCTTTTTGCGGCCCGGGCAGAATGTACGTCTCGAGGCAATTTCCCCATCGGTCTCTTACAATATTTGGCCAATTTTTCACGTTAGGAACTTGATGTCGTGCAAACCAATCGGCACCCAAGCTCATATGACCGTAGGTTAAGGAGAAAACATCGCACCACACCTCCTCATGGTAATCAAATTGGGAGAAGACAACTTTTACCCTCTCGGTAACCTTGAACTCGCCCAAGTAGTATGGAACAAGTAAAGGTTCTCGCAATAACCCCAAGTAATCAACCATGGACGGAAAAATGTAGTTTCCATAGTACCTATCATTCAACACCATAAGGCAGCCCGGTATCCCACAAATAGTCACCTTTCCGGAGTGTACACTCCTTCTTGGATCTACATTGTAAGGCATACGAGTACCCCTTAGTTTTGGAGATGCATATCCTCTTCTTCTCATTGGACAACCTCCACTAGAGCTAGTATAACCATTCACACTATATCGACTTTGATAAGAAGTACTACAAGGTGGAGAATATGGATCTTCATACTCCTCACGTGTACCCTCATCATAGCTCTCATAAGCTTTGCAAACAAAAGGGTTATACCTAACACCAAATCTAGGTTCGGAGTAAGAAGTGTAAGACTCCTCACATGCCCCAACATCATCATAAGATCCATCACGAGGTCCTACATCATCTCCAAAGTTACCATAAGCACTAGGCACTTCATTCACATCATCTTCTCCCTTAAAACAGTAACTTTCAAATCTGCCCGAGTCTCGATCATGGCTATTTTCATAGCCTCCGCAATCTCCCTCAACTTCGTAGCCATAAAAACCCTCACTACAATCATAGTCTCCCATATTGTAGTCACAATAATCCCCGGCTATCGAAGTCATGTTCCCCTTATATCACCCTTTAAACCTACAAAATGAACAAACAAGATTAGTAATAAAGCTCCTCACCAACACTCGTATACACTCACCTTTGTGATTCTCACAATTGGAGCGGCGAATATTGAAAGTTGCTTATACTCCGGTAGTCAATAGGATGTCAATTCTACTTGGCGGCCGGAATAGATTCTTGTTTGATCGACTCAAGACACAAAAAATAAAATTTACTTACGAACTTGAAACAAAGAAGTTACTACGAGTTAAAAATGAGAAAAGCACACAAACAACGAAGACACGAAGAAACGGATTCAATAATTAATCTACAACTAAGTAGGTGATTACTAGTTGTTAATTAATTCTAGAATCAAGACATGAAACTAATGAAACAATAAGATGAAACTAAGAATCTAAAATTTGAGCCAAAATTGTTGCGTGAACAGTAGCAGTGATGACATGGCAGTCACGTATTGGTTTCGGTCCCACACAACTTTTGTTGTCCAATTTCAAGTCTTGGCCAATTTTTTTTTTCAATTTGGACTTTGGTGGAATTTGTTTAAGGGGGGGGAAATTCAAACAAGTCTTGGAGCCCTTTTCAATTTCAAGTTTTCAAGACTTGACTTTATTGTACTTCTCCTTAAAACATGGATCCGTAAATCATGGAAAAGTGTTGGAAAGTGGTTGAGACTTGATTGATAGGTCTTTGTTGGTTGTAGTGTCTTTCAAGACTAACAAATAATACACCTTTTTCCTTCAACTTTTTGGATTTAGCATTCACTTTATCTTCAACAATATATGAAGGTGGTGATGAACATCAAGAACAACAACAACAACAACAAGAACTACAACAATAATCTTCAAGAACACCAACAATTTTTCACACGGCCAACTCCAATCCACAATAACAATATCTCCAACACTTGGCCAAGACAACTACAACTTCAACAAAATGGTTTTCAATCCACCAATTAACAACAATATCACGTGGCCAAGCTTATAACAACAACAAGATGAAAACCACAAGGCCAAAACAGTCCACCACAATGGCCAAGCTTATGTTCACAACAACCTTTCAACAAGTTCAAGCTCAAGTTTAGATCTAGACTCAAAGTGTTAGTGGACAAGAAAACTAACACTAGGAACAACAAAACAAACAAGAACACTATTAGATCTAGACATACAACAACAAATCTCGGCCAAGACACAACAAGAACACGATTTTGGCCAAGAACACATACACGGACAGATTGCAATTTTTCTGAAATTTTCAGCTTTTCAACAATTTTTTTTTTTTTTGTTTATTTTCTAACAAGCAAGCCCAAGATTGATCTTGTAGGAACAAGATCAAGCCATGCTCTGATACCAAATGATACAAGAAAAACAAGGGACACAAGAAAAGGCTCAAACAGTCCACAAATCAACTCCAAAACAGTCCACAAATCAACTCCAAAACAGTCCACTAATCTTAAGGATTTGAGGACCAAAATGGAGACCACTCTCGGATTCGCTACCAACAACAAGAATACAAGATACAAGGGTGTATTTCAACACCAAAACAGTACCAAAACGTGATGAACAAGATGTACAACAACAATACAAGTTTCGGATCCAACGAAGGTCCAAAACAGTCCACTACAACAACACATACACGATTGCAAGAAAAATAAAGATAGATAGTGAGACCAAGATTATTACAAGATTAAGAACTAAAGAGTATATTAAACTCAAAAACCCCTAATGAATGTAACAATCAAAACCACACTCTTACGGTGACCACCAAGGGAACGAACTCGCCTCAAGATCTACCGTTTCCAAGCAAAGATCAATATTGGCTTTTCCAAGCCCTATGCTAAGGGTGACTTTTCCAAGTCCTACAACTAATGGAGTTACACTCTCAAAGAGAGAGAGAATATTTCTTTCAATTCTTCATCTTTCTAAAATCTGAAAACTACAAGAAATGAGCTAAAATGACCTATTTATAGTGTATTACAAAAGAAGACAAAAAGACCACTTTGCCCTTAATGAGAGGGGCGGCCATGGTGTGTAAATACACCATGTGTAATGTCCAAAATACCCTTAATTAAGGTCTAAAACCGTGAGTCCTCAACCTTAAATTCTCCAAGCAATCTTCCACCCGCGAGATTGCTTTAAATTATGCTCAAAACGGGTCCTCCATGCATGTTCTTGTTTTCTCGAGGTGACCAAGTCTTGAGTCTCTATGTGTTGGCCTCCAAACATGTCATCAAAAGATAAGATGGCCATTTGTCCCGTATCAGTTAAGTAGGCCTCGGGATCACTTTCACCCTTAAAGATGGGTAGGCTCAACTTGATGGTGTTGATGCCTACGTCTCTCTCTTGGTGTCGGTTTCCCCTATCTCCATACCCCCGGTATCTCCTAGGTTCTCCTCGACCCCCTCTTAACTCCTCCTCCCTCATATAAGCATCATCAAAGGCTCCATCTCCTTCATACTCCTCTCTACCGTATCCTTCAAAGTGGGCTGGTCGACCTTGGCCGTTTTGATTCGGAGGATTTGGAATTTGTGGCCTTTGGTTTAATGGAGCTTGGAATGGAGGGTTCGGATTTAGTGGAGGTACTTGGCGTCCAAATCCCTCTTGTGGAATTGGAGGGGCTTGGAAATGTAGTGGTCTAGTGGAGTCTCGGTTTGGAGGAAAATAGGTAGTTTGGCTTGCGGTATTTAGTGGAGCTTGGGGTGCATTTAGCATTTGGTGGACTGTTTCGGGGGTGATGGTTGCGGAGGAGGTCCTATCATGACCATTGGTAGATACATGTAGAGGAGTAGAAGGACGAGAGTTCCTTTGACTCTCCACTTGTTCTAATCTCCCACTAATAGTCGACACTTCCCCCTTTATTGCTGCCAAGTCCCCTCTCACGGCCCCAAATTCCGAATTCAACCTTTCAAGTGTCCGGGTAACGGCCTCAAGAGTGACCCTCATAGAATCAAGAGCATTAGTATCCACATTATGAGACGTAGTTCCTTCCATTGTCAAGGTATTATCCGCTTTAGTTCACCACAAGTTCGTGTTCCACAAGTGTTGTATAATTGGCTAGTAACCGTGAGATTTGTAAGGTATGAGTAAACTCTTATCCGGAATGGATTCTTGTTTGAAGACTCAAAGAATTCTTGCCGGACTAGAGTCAAAAATCAGTAACTCATTCAAACGAATAAAAGCACTCAAATAAACGTTGACACGAACAAACGGTTCAAGGAACTAGTTGACAACCTAGTAGGAATGTACTAGTTTCTTAATTAGTTCTAGGACCAAGTAAGGGAAACCAAGGATCAACAATTAGCAACCAAAGAATATCCTAAGTTGAGCTTATAGTGACGTGGCAGCATGCAATGGTTCCACACGTTTTTTTCTTCTCTCTTTTTTTTTTTGTTAATATTCACACACTTGTTATAGTTTGCAAAGTGTTTTTGGTGGGAAAAATAAAATCTTGTAGTGTTTCACCCTTTTCAAACTCAAAAAGGGATGTTTGGTAGACTAATCCCACAAAACAAGGCTCCTTGAATTAGGGAAAAGTGATTGACAAGACTAAAAGGTGAGGGGTGCAAATCTTTCACAACAACTTTATAACTTGTCTTACAACTTGAGCACACAACAAGATGAACAATTTCAAAAGATGAACACCTCAACAATCTTCTTCAACTTCTTTAGCATATAAACACAACATCCACCGATTTTATTTCTTTTTTGGTCACCAACAACATACAACTTTCGGCCACTTCAAGTCACTACACAATGTTCAAGTTTTTCAAGCTCAACTTTTGGATCTAGACACCTTAGTGTTGGTGAGAAAGAAACCAACACTAGAAACTCACTAAACAAGCAAAATAACACTTAGATCTAGACATGCATCATCATTCTCGGCTTCAACTTTTAATGGACAGATTTCAGAATTTTCTTTTGGTGTTGTTTGTTCAAGCCGTGAACTAGCCCAAGATGGGTTATGTTGGAACACAACCGGTCTTGCTTTGATACCAAATGATACAAAATCAAACCAACAACACCAAGAACTACAAGTAGGTTCGGATTTCAGTCCAACAACACAAGAACAACAAGTTTAATTTTCAGTTTTTCAGCTCAACAACACAAGAACAACAAGATGAACAACAATGCTAGTGAATCGAAAAGAGCCCCACACGGCTTCACTAGACTTGAAGATAACAAAATCAACAACAACAACAAGATAAGGAAAGATAGATAACTTGACATATAACATTCAAGAAACTAAGAACCCTAACATCAAGAGAGGACCCTAAGTCTAATGAATATAAACACCAAGTTCTTACGAGGACCAAGAGGCACTCAACGACCTCAAAACCCTTGTTTCTAGCCAAAGAGACAACACAAGTATCCCTCTACTTGTGAGATAGTAGTGGCGGCTTCCAAGAGTGGAAGAGAGAGAGAAAAGTTTAGTGTTTTAGGTTTACAAAAATCAGCATTCAAAAACTAAGGAATAGCTCTCTAATATGTTCTATTTATACTACAACAAAAAGGATAAAATGACCCATCCGCCCTTGCTTCTTGTGCCAACCTTGAAGAGTAGTTTATTACACATTAAGACCTCTCTTCACACATAAAAACGTTTAGGTCCTTGGTTGGTTCAATCACCAACTCACACACGGCCATTTGCATGAACAAAGCTTGGAGTTTTTGTAATTCCCGAGCTTGGCTTCGTGTGAAAGGCCGTGTACCTGTGGAGGCTGCCCCAACCATATCAGGTGTCTAGATATTTGTGTCAATTAGAGTTTCTTTTAGGGGTATGTAGCACGCCATACTTATAAGAGAGAGGCTGCGTTGGTGAATGTCGTCCAACTTATGAGGTGCAGACCCAGTCTATGGTCGCTTCTTATGATTGTCCCCATAGAGTTCCACCTGTCTCTACTTATCCTTCTCCAACTAGTGGTACTCATACTCAGCCACCTCATGAAGATATTATTAATGTTGAGTTTCGCCAATCCATTCATTTGTTGACTCAGTTGGTGATATCTCAGTCACGTCAGATGGGTTCTGCTGGTATTAATGGGAGTTCATCAGAGGCTATTAGAGTTGGACAGTTTATAAGACTGAGCCCTCCGACTTTCACTGGTACTAATATTGAGAAAGATCCTTAAAGTTTTATAGATAAGATAGAGAAGATCTTTCGAGTTATGTATGCCACTGAAGTAGAGGGTGTGGAATTCACTACTTATCAGTTGAAAGATGTGTCATACCTATAGTATGAGAAGTGGGAGCAGCTTAGGGGTGATGATACTGAGTCTAATTTATGGGATGGTTTCTCTAGTGCCTTTCTATATTGCTTCTTCCCTCTGGAGTTGAGGGAGGTAAAAGTTGAGGAATTTGTGAATTTAAAGCAAGGCAGGATGATAGTAAAAGAGTATGCCTTGAAGTTTCATCAACTGTCACGATATGCTCCTGAGCTAGTGTCTAGCATGAGGGCTAGAATGAGGAAATTTTCTTTTATTTTTTCTCGTAGGTTGATTTTAGAGAGTAAGGATGCCTTATTGAACAAGGATATGTATATCTCTCTACTGGTAGTATATATACAATAGGTTGAGGAGGAAAAGAAGAGGCAAGAAGATATACAGGAGAGGCAGAGTAAGAAATTTTGGTATTCAGATCAGGGTAGAGGTCAGCAACAGAGTGGTAGAGATGGTGGGAAATGGTCTTAAGAAGAGGTGGGGCAACTCGGGTTCATATTCGGCGGCTAGTACTCCCTATCTGAAACTATCTGGGGATCATCATTTTTAGAGTGGTGAAGATTATAGGGCATAAGTTGCCTAATATCTGGCCAGTGGGGCCCAGTCAGCTCTATAATATCCTCCTTACAAATTTTGTGGTTGGTTGCATCGTGGCTTCTATGATGAGGGGAAAAATAGGTATTTTGGTTATCGTCAGATTGGCCATTTATAGCGAGATTGTCCGTCAAAGGTTGCTTCAGGGGATAATAAGGTTCCTATTGCTACTTCATCAGCTCCAACACTTGTTTGAACCGCCTCTATGCTCTTACTACTCGTCAGGAATCTGTGGCATCCTCTGATGTCATTACTGGTATGTTAAAATACTTCTCTCCTGATATGTACTATTTACTTAACCTAAGGTTTACTTTTTCTTATGTGACCCCATTTATGGTTATGCATTTTGTTTTTTGGTCCCGAGTGTATTTCATATCCTTTTTCTAATTCTACCTCAGCGGGTGACTCAGTCGTTGCTAAAAGGGTCTATAGGTGTTGTGTGGTAACTGTTGGTGGTAGGGAAACTTTGGTAGATCTGTTTGAACTAGACGTGCTAAATTTTGATGTTATCTTGGGATGGGCTGGATGCACTCGTGCCATGCCTCTTTAGATCATTGGACCCATAAGGTCATCTTTAAATTTCCTAATAAGTCGGTTATTAGTGAATGATACAAAATCGAACCAACAACAACAAGAACATCAAGTAGACTCGGATTTCAGTCCAACAACACCAAGAACAACAAGTTTAACATTCAGTTTTTCAGCCCAACAACACAAGAACAACAAGATAGATAACAATGCTAGTGAATCGAAAAGAGCCCCACACGGCTTCACTAGACTTCAAGATAACAAAATCAACAACAACAACAAGATAAAGAAAGATAGATAACTTGACATATAACATTCAAGAAACTAAGAACCCTAACATCAAGAGAGGACCCTAAGTCTAATGAATATAAACACCAAGTTCTTACGAGGACCAAGAGGCACTCAAAGACCTCAAAACCCTTGTTTCTAGCCAAAGAGACAACACAAGTATCCCTCTACTTGTGAGGAAATAGTGGCGGCTTCCAAGTGTGGAAGAGAGAGAGAAATGTTTAGTATTTTAGGTTACAAATTTCAGCATTCAAAAAGTGAAGTCTAACTCTCTAACATGTTCTATTTATACTACAAGCAAAAAGGGTAAAATGACCCATCCGCCCTTGCTTCTTGTGCCAACCTTGAAGAGTAGTTTATTACACATTAGGACCCCTCTTCACACATAAAAACGTTTAGGTCCTTGGTTGGTTCAATCACCAACTCACACACGGCCACTTGCATGAACAAAGCTTGGAGTTTTTGTAATTCCCGAGCTTGGCTTCGTGTGAAAGGCCGTGTACGTGTGGAGGCTGCCCCAACCGTATCATCCTCTCCATCTTGAGAGGAATTTGACCTCAAATTCAGCATTTGGTCATCTTCAACCGCATCAACGAGGGAGAGATCACCAACGTTGAAAGTGTTGTGCACTTGATATTCGGGTGGAAGGTCAATCTTGTAGGCGTTGTCATTGATTCTCTCAAGTACTTGGAAAGGACCATCACTGATACGGTTGGGACAGCCTCCACACGTACACGGCCTTTCACACGAAGCCAAGCTCGGGAATTACAAAAACTCCAAGCTTTGTTCATGCAAGTGGCCGTGTGTGAGTTGGTGATTGAACCAACCAAGGACCTAAACGTTTTTATGTGTGAAGAGGGGTCCTAATGTGTAATAAACTACTCTTCAAGGATGGCACAAGAAGCAAGGGCGGATGGGTCATTTTACCCCTTTTTGTTTGTAGTATAAATAGAACATGTTAGAGAGTTAGACTCCACTTTTTGAAATCTGATTTTTGTAACCTAAACACTAAACATTTCTCTCTCTCTTCTCCACTCTTGGAGCCGCCACCAATATCTCACAAGTAGAGGGATACTTGTGTTGTCTCTTTGGCTAGAAACAAGGGTTTTGAGGTCTTTGAGTGCCTCTTGGTCCTCGTAAGAACTTGGTGTTTACATTCATTAGACTTAGGGTCCTCTCTTGATGTTAGGGTTCTTAGTATCTTGAATGTTATATGTCGAGTTATCTATCTTTTCCTTATCTTGTTGTTGTTGTTGATTTTGTTATCTTAAAGTCTAGTGAAGCCGTGTGGGGCTATTTTCGATTCACTAGCATTGTTGTTCATCTTGTTGTTCTCGTGTGGTTGAGCTGAAAAACTGAAATTTAAGCTTGTTGTTCTTGTGTTGTTGGACTGAAATTCGAACCAACTTGTAGTTCTTGGTGTTGTTGGTTTGATCTTGTATCATTTGGTATCAAAGCTTGACCGGTTGTGTTCCAACATAACCCATCTTGGGCTAGTACACGACTTAAACAAACAACACCAAAAGTGGAATCCGAAAATGATGTTGCATGTCTAGATATAAATGTTAATTTTGCTTGTTTAGTGAGTTCCTAGTGTTGGTTTCTTTCTCACCAACACTAAGGTGTCTAGATCCGAAAGTTGAGCTTGAAAACTTGAACATTGTGTAGTGACTTGAAGTGGCCGAAAGTTGTATGTTGTTGATGCCCAAAAGAAAATAAAATCGGTGGATGTTGTGTTTATGTGCTAAAGAAGTTGAAGAAGATTGTTGAGGTGTTCATCTTTTGAACTTGTTCATCTTGTTCATCTTGTGTGTGCTCAATTTGTAAGACAAGCTATAAAGTTGTTGTGAAAGACTTGCACCCATCACCTTGTAGTCTTGTCAATCACTTTTCCCTAATTCAAGGATCCTTGTTTTGTGGGATTAGTCTACCAAACATCCCTTTCTTGAGTTTGAAAAGGGTGAAATATTACAAGATTTTATTTTCCCACCAAAAACACTTTGAAAACTATAACAAGTTGTGTGAATATTGACAAAAAAAAAAAAAAAAAAAAAAACGTGTGGAACCATTGCATGCTGCCACGTCACTACAAGCTCAACTTAGGATATTCTTTGGTTGCTAATTGTTGATCCTTGGTTTCCCTTACTTGGTCCTAGAACTAATTAACAAACTAGTACATTCCTACTAAGTTGTCAATTAGATCCTTGAGCCGTTTGTTCGTGTCAACGTTTATTTGAGTGCTTTTATTTGTTTGAATGAGTTGCTGATTTTTGACTCTAGTCCGACAAGAATTCTTTGAGTCTTCAAACAAGAATCCATTCCGGATAAGAGCTTACTCATACCTTAAAATTTTCACGGTTACTAGCCAATTATACAACACTTGTGGAACACGAACTTGTGGTGAACTAAGGCGGATAATATCTTGACAATGGAAGGAACTACGTCTCATAGTGTGGATACTAATGCCCTTGATTCTATGAGGGTCACTCTTGAGGCCGTTACCCGGACACTTGAAAGGTTGAATTCGGAATTTGGGGCCGTGAGAGGGGACTTGGCAGCAATAAAGGGGGAAGTGTCGACTATTAGTGGAAGATTAGAACAAGTGGAGAGTCAAAGGAACTCTCGTCCTTCTACTCCTCTACATGTATCTACCAATGGTCATGATAGAACCTCCTCCGCAACCATCACCCCCGAAACAGTCCACCAAATGCTAAATGCACCCCAAGCTCCACTAAATACCGCAAGCCAAACTACCTATTTTCCTCCAAACCGAGACTCCACTAGACCACTACATTTCCAAGCCCCTCCAATTCCACAAGGGGGATTTGGACGCCAAGTACCTCCACTAAATCCGAACCCTCCATTCCAAGCTCCATTAAACCAAAGACCACAAATTCCAAATCCTCCGAATCAAAACGGCCAAGGCCGACCAGCCCACTTTGAAGGATACGGTAGAGAGGAGTATGAAGGAGATGGAGTCTTTGATGATGCTTATATGAGGGAGGAGGAGTTAAGAGGGGGTCGAGGAGAACCTAGGAGATACCGGGGGTATGGAGATAGGGGAAACCGACACCAAGAGAGAGACGTAGGCATCAACACCTTCAAGTTGAGCCTACCCATCTTTAAGGGTGAAAGTGATCCCGAGGCCTACTTGACTTGGGAATCGGCTTGTGACAAAGTTTTCCAAGTTAATGACATCTCGGACGAAAAGAAGAGTTGCTACGCTATAGCTCACCTCGAGGGCTATGCTAACACTTGGTTGGAGTATGTTAAACGATTTGGTAATGAATTAGTCGATGGACAGCCACCACCTTGGTTTCGGTTGAGGTATTTGATGAGGCAACGATACCTTCCCGAGAGATATCGTCATGAGTTGCTTGCTAGGTTATATGGCTTGCGGCAAGGAGGCAAGAGTGTGATGGCCTACTTCGACGAGTTCCAACAACTCATGTTGAAACTTGATCATCGTGGGGAACAAATCAGCCACGACATCATCCGGTTCAAGTGCGGATTGAACAAAGAGATCTCCACTCATTTGACCCTTCACCGGTTTGAAACCATTGACGGTATATTCCAAGCGGCCCTTGAGATTGAAAGGGAACTTAAGGAGAGATCATCCTTCAAGGCAAGGGTACCAACTCCCTCGGGTTGGACCAAAAACAAGGACCAACCCGCACCTACGAAGCTGCCCGAGTCCAAAACAGTCCCTAAATTTCCCCCGAAACCGGAGGCTCACAAATATCCCAACCCAAAGGGGTTCCAATGCTTCAAGTGCCAAGGTTGGGGGCATAAGGCCAATGAATGTCCGAACCGACGCAATGTGATCCTACGAGAAGGAAAGGTGTACTACCTTGGTGAGGAGGTGGATTCCGAAAGGGGGGAGGATGAGGTCGAGCCTCAAGATGGAGAGGGAGCTGAAAATGGGCTGAATGATGATGAAGTAGATGGTAGTGAAGATGTTTATCCACAAGAAGGGGAGTGTGTGGTTCCTAACTTTGTGGTTAGACGTGTCATGATTAGTAAGGCGATAGGCGACCCGAGTCAAAGGGAAAATCTATTCCATACTAAGTGTCTTGTAAAGGAGAATGTGTGCACCTTGGTGATTGATGGTGGTAGTTGTACAAATGTTGCGAGCCATGCTATGTAAATTTCTTGAAGCTACCAACTACACCACACACTAGTCCTTACAAGCTACAATGGTTGAATGATTGTGGTGAATTAAGGGTCACACGGCAATGTGTGATTCGGTTTAAGGTGGGGAACTACCACGATGAGGTACTTTGTGACGTGATTCCAATGCAAGCATGTCACTTATTGTTAGGTAGACCATGGAAATATGATAGGTCTACTAAACACGATGGGAGGACCAACCGGTATACGTTTGAGAAGGATGGCCGAAAGGTCACACTTCATCCTCTTTCACCCTCCCAAGTAAACGAGTGGCATCAAAAGATGAGAGAGTTGAAGGGAAAGGGGAAGGAATCCGGGAAGGGAGAAAGGGGGGGGAGTGCCGTAGGTGAGGAAGTCGGGACATCCGAGGCTGTCCCAACGACGAGGGAGATGGAAAACGTAGTGATGTTGGCTAGGAGGAAAGAACTCTTCGTGGATCATGATGAAAACAAGCCGATGCTACTCTTGGCCCATTGTTTTAATACTAACCCCACTAATTCTTCCATTTCCCCTTTGATTTCTTATGTGTTGCAGGAGTATGAAGATGTATTTCCTCAAGAACTTCCGCAAGGATTGCCCCCACTTCGGGGAATTGAGCACCAAATTGATTTGGTGCCGGGTTCACAACTTCCAAACAAACCGGCCTATAGGAGCAATCCCATGGACACTAAGGAGCTTGAAAGACAAGTTGAGGAGCTGCTCAACAAGGGATACATCAAGGAAAGCATGAGTCCGTGTGCTGTTCCGGTGCTTTTGGTACCAAAGAAGGACGGAACTTGGCGTATGTGCGTCGATTGTAGAGCCATCAACAAAATCACTATAAGGTATCGTCATCCAATCCCTAGACTAGATGATATGTTAGATGAGCTCCACGGATCTTGTTTGTTTTCTAAAGTGGACCTTAGGAGTGGCTATCACCAAATTCGCATGCAACCCGGTGATGAGTGGAAGACCGCATTCAAGACCAAATTCGGTCTATATGAGTGGCTGGTCATGCCCTTTGGCCTTACCAATGCTCCTAGCACCTTTATGAGGCTAATGAATCATGTAATGAAGCCTTATATTGGAAAATTTGTGGTGGTTTATTTTGATGATGTGTTGGTATATAGTAAATCTATTGATGATCATGTAATGCATTTGAGATGTGTGTTTGATGTGCTCCGAAAGGAGAAGCTGTATGCCAACATGGAGAAGTGTTCTTTTGGTGTTGATAAGGTTATATTCTTGGGTTTTGTCGTGAGCTCAAGGGGTGTGGAAGTGGACGATTCCAAGATAGACTCTATTCGAAGTTGGCCGACCCCTAAAACTATTGGAGAAATCCGAAGTTTCCACGGGTTGGCAAGCTTCTATAGGAGGTTTGTCAAAGGATTTAGTTCCATAGCAGCCCCCTTAACCGAGGTAATTAGAAAAGACGGACCCTTTAAATGGGGTGATGAGCAAGCTAGGGCTTTTGAGGCCTTGAAAGCTACGCTCATCTCGGCGCCTCTATTGCAATTGCCCGATTTTGATAAGATGTTTGAAGTAGAGTGTGATGCTAGTAAGGTTGGCATCGGGGCTGTTTTGATGCAAGAAGGTAAGCCCGTGGCTTATTTCAGTGAAAAGCTTAAAGGGGCAACTCTTAATTACTCAACTTATGATTTGGAGTTGTACGCCCTTGTTAGAGCTTTGGGAAATTGGCAACACTATTTGTGGCCTAAGGAGTTTGTGATACGAACGGATCATGAGTCGTTGAAACACCTTAAGAGCCAAGACAAGTTGAATAGGCGTCATGCTAAGTGGATTGAGTTCATCGAGACTTTCCCTTATGTAATTCATTATAAAAGGGGAAAGGAAAATGTTGTTGCCGATGCCTTGTCTAGGAAGCATGTGCTTGTTGCTACCTTGTCTTCGAAATTGATGGGTTTTGAGAGCTTGCGGTTGTTGTATCCCGAGGATCCTACCTTTGCTCCTATCTTTAGGGAATGCGAAGAGTGGGGAAGGGACCGTTGGCTTAAGGAGAGTGACCATTCCTCCTACTCTCGGTTCGATGGGTATTTGTTCAAAGGGAGGCGGTTGTGTGTTCCTTCTAGTTCTTGGAGGGAATTATTTGTGAGGGAGGCCCATGACGGAGGCCTCATGGGGCACTTTGGGGTAGACAAGACCCTCGGAATCTTAGAGGAGAACTTCTATTGGCCAAAAATGCGCAAAGACGTCACTAAAATTTGTAGTCAATGCGTGGCCTGCCGGAGTGCGAAATCTCGTCTCCTACCTCAAGGATTGTACACCCCACTCCCTACTCCCCTTAGACCTTGGTTGGACATTTCGATGGATTTTGTTTTGGGGCTGCCAAGGACTAGAAAGGGCCGAGATAGCATTTTTGTTATTGTTGATAGGTTCTCTAAAATGGCTCATTTTATTCCATGTGCTAAAACCGAGGATGCTCGTAGTGTAGCTTCATTATTTGTTGAACATGTTGTAAAGCTTCACGGGGTACCGAGGACTATTGTGAGCGATAGGGACTCCAAGTTCCTAAGTCTCTTTTGGAAGTCCATGTGGGGTAGGCTTGGAACGAAGTTACTTTTCTCCACGTCTTGCCACCCACAAACCGATGGCCAAACGGAGGTAGTAAATAGAACCTTAGGGTCTATGCTACGTTCTATGGTTAAAGGTAAACTGACTTCATGGGAAGATCACCTACCCTTGGTGGAGTTTGCGTACAACCGGGTAATACATTCGAGCACGGGAATGACTCCCTTTGAATGTGTTTACGGCCTAAATCCCCTTACCTCTTTAGATCTCACTCCTTTGTCTAGTGATCTCATGACCAGCTTAGATGGAAGTAAAAGAGCCGAAGCAATGAAGAAAATGCATGAGACAGTGCGGCTCAAGCTTGAAAAGAAGAACCAAGAGGTTGCAAAAAGGGTAAACAAAGGGAGAAGAAGGCTTGTGCTTGAACCCGGAGATTGGGTGTGGGTGCATCTTCGAAAGGATCGGTTTCCAGCTCAAAGGAAGTCCAAGTTGCTGCCAAGGGGTGATGGTCCTTTCCAAGTACTTGAGAGAATCAATGACAACGCCTACAAGATTGACCTTCCACCGGAATATCAAGTGCACAACACTTTCAACGTTGGTGATCTCTCCCTCGTTGATGCGGTTGAAGATGACCAAATGCTGAATTTGAGGTCAAATTCCTCTCAAGATGGAGAGGATGATACGGTTGGGACAGCCTCCACACGTACACGGCCTTTCACACGAAGCCAAGCTCGGGAATTACAAAAACTCCAAGCTTTGTTCATGCAAGTGGCCGTGTGTGAGTTGGTGATTGAACCAACCAAGGACCTAAACGTTTTTATGTGTGAAGAGGGGTCCTAATGTGTAATAAACTACTCTTCAAGGATGGCACAAGAAGCAAGGGCGGATGGGTCATTTTACCCCTTTTTGTTTGTAGTATAAATAGAACATGTTAGAGAGTTAGACTCCACTTTTTGAAATCTGATTTTTGTAACCTAAACACTAAACATTTCTCTCTCTCTTCTCCACTCTTGGAGCCGCCACCAATATCTCACAAGTAGAGGGATACTTGTGTTGTCTCTTTGGCTAGAAACAAGGGTTTTGAGGTCTTTGAGTGCCTCTTGGTCCTCGTAAGAACTTGGTGTTTACATTCATTAGACTTAGGGTCCTCTCTTGATGTTAGGGTTCTTAGTATCTTGAATGTTATATGTCGAGTTATCTATCTTTTCCTTATCTTGTTGTTGTTGTTGATTTTGTTATCTTAAAGTCTAGTGAAGCCGTGTGGGGCTATTTTCGATTCACTAGCATTGTTGTTCATCTTGTTGTTCTCGTGTGGTTGAGCTGAAAAACTGAAATTTAAGCTTGTTGTTCTTGTGTTGTTGGACTGAAATTCGAACCAACTTGTAGTTCTTGGTGTTGTTGGTTTGATCTTGTATCAATCACCCCTTGGCAGCAATTTGGACTTCCTTTGAGCTGGAAACCGATCCTTTCGAAGATGCACCCACACCCAATCTCCGGGTTCAAGCACAAGCCTTCTTCTCCCTTTGTTTACCCTTTTTGCAACCTCTTGGTTCTTCTTTTCAAGCTTGAGCCGCACCGTCTCATGCATTTTCTTCATTGCCTCAGCTCTTTTATTTCCATCTAAGCTGGTCATGAGATCACTAGACAAAGGAGTGAGATCTAAAGGGGTAAGGGGATTTAGGCCGTAAACACATTCAAAGGGAGTCATTCCCGTGCTCGAATGTATTACCCGGTTGTATGCAAACTCCACCAAGGGTAGGTGATCTTCCCATGAAGTCAGTTTACCTTTAACCATAGAACGTAGCATAGACCCTAAGGTTCTATTTACTACCTCCGTTTGGCCATCGGTTTGTGGGTGGCAAGACGTGGAGAAAAGTAACTTCGTTCCAAGCCTACCCCACATGGACTTCCAAAAGAGACTTAGGAACTTGGAGTCCCTATCGCTCACAATAGTCCTCGGTACCCCGTGAAGCTTTACAACATGTTCAACAAATAATGAAGCTACACTACGAGCATCCTCGGTTTTAGCACATGGAATAAAATGAGCCATTTTAGAGAATCTATCAACAATAACAAAAATGCTATCTCGGCCCTTTCTAGTCCTTGGCAGCCCCAAAACAAAATCCATCGAAATGTCCAACCAAGGTCTAAGGGGAGTAGGGAGTGGGGTGTACAATCCTTGAGGTAGGAGACGAGATTTCGCACTCCGGCAGGCCACGCATTGACTACAAATTTTAGTGACGTCTTTGTGCATTTTTGGCCAATAGAAGTTCTCCTCTAAGATTCCGAGGGTCTTGTCTACCCCAAAGTGCCCCATGAGGCCTCCGTCATGGGCCTCCCTCACAAATAATTCCCTCCAAGAACTAGAAGGAACACACAACCGCCTCCCTTTGAACAAATACCCATCGAACCGAGAGTAGGAGGAATGGTCATTCTCTTTAAGCCAACGGTCCCTTCCCCACTCTTCGCATTCCCTAAAGATAGGAGCGAAGGTAGGATCCTCGGGATACAACAACCGCAAGCTCTCAAAACCCATCAATTTCGAAGACAAGGTAGCAACAAGCACATGCTTCCTAGACAAGGCATCGGCAACAACATTTTCCTTTCCCCTTTTGTAATGAATTACATAAGGGAAAGTCTCGATGAACTCAATCCACTTAGCATGACGCCTATTCAACTTGTCTTGGCTCTTAAGGTGTTTCAACGACTCATGATCCGTTCGTATCACAAACTCCTTAGGCCACAAATAATGTTGCCAATTTCCCAAAGCTCTAACAAGGGCGTACAACTCCAAATCATAAGTTGAGTAATTAAGAGTTGCCCCTTTGAGTTTTTCACTGAAATAAGCAACGGGCTTACCTTCTTGCATCAAAACAGCCCCGATGCCAACCTTACTAGCATCACACTCTACTTCAAACATCTTATCAAAATTGGGCAATAGCAATAAAGGCGCCGAGATGAGCGTAGCTTTCAAGGCCTCAAAAGCCCTAGCTTGCTCATCACCCCATTTAAAGGGTCCGTCTTTTCTAATTACCTCGGTTAAGGGGGCTGCTATGGAGCTAAATCCTTTGACAAACCTCCTATAGAAGCTTGCCAACCCGTGGAAACTTTGGATTTCTCCAATAGTTTTAGGGGTCGGCCAACTTCGAATAGAGTCTATCTTGGAATCGTCCACTTCCACACCCCTTGAGCTCACGACAAAACCCAAGAATATAACCTTATCAACACCAAAAGAACACTTCTCCATGTTGGCATACAGCTTCTCCTTTCGGAGCACATCAAACACACATCTCAAATGCATTACATGATCATCAATAGATTTACTATATACCAACACATCATCAAAGTAAACCACCACAAATTTTCCAATATAAGGCTTCATTACATGATTCATTAGCCTCATAAAGGTGCTAGGAGCATTGGTAAGGCCGAAGGGCATGACCAGCCACTCATATAGACCGAATTTGGTCTTGAATGCGGTCTTCCACTCATCACCGGGTTGCATGCGAATTTGGTGATAGCCACTCCTAAGGTCCACTTTAGAAAACAAACAAGATCCGTGGAGTTCATCTAACATATCATCTAGTCTAGGGATTGGATGACGATACCTTATAGTGATTTTGTTGATGGCTCTACAATCGACGCACATACGCCAAGTTCCGTCCTTCTTTGGTACCAAAAGCACCGGAACAGCACACGGACTCATGCTTTCCTTGATGTATCCCTTGTTGAGAAGCTCCTCAACTTGTCTTTCAAGCTCCTTAGTGTCCATGGGATTGCTCCTATAGGCCGGTTTGTTAGGAAGTTGTGAACCCGGTACCAAGTCAATTTGGTGCTCAATTCCCCGAAGTGGGGGCAATCCTTGCGGAAGTTCTTGAGGAAATACATCTTCATACTCCTGCAACACACAAGAAATCAAAGGGGAAATGGAAGAATTAGTGGGGTTAGTATTAAAACAATGGGCCAAGAGTAACATCGGCTTGTTTTCATCATGATCCACGAAGAGTTCTTTCCTCCTAGCAAACATCACTACATTTTCCATCTCCCTTGTCGTTGGGACAGCCTCGGATGTCCCGACTTCCTCACCTACGGCACTCCCCCCCTTTTCTCCCTTCCCGGATTCCTTTCCCTTTCCCTTCAACTCTCTCATCTTTTGGTGCCACTCGTTTACTTGGGAGGGTGAAAGAGGATGAAGTGTGACCTTTCGGCCATCCTTCTCAAGCATATACCGGTTGGTCCTCCCATCGTGTTTAGTAGACCTATCATATTGCCATGGTCTACCTAACAACAAGTGACATGCTTGCATTGGGATCACGTCACAAAGTACCTCATCGTGGTAGTTTCCCACCTTAAACCGAATCACACATTGCCTTGTGACCCTTAATTCACCACAATCATTCAACCATTGTAGCTTGTAAGGACTAGTGTGTGGTGTAGTTGGTAGCTTCAAGAAATTCACCATAGCATGGCTCGCAACATTTGTACAACTACCACTATCAATCACCAAGGTGCACACATTCTCCTTTACAAGACACTTAGTATGGAATAGATTTTCCCTTTGACTCGGGTCACCTATCGCCTTATTAATCATGACACGTCTAACCACAAAGTTAGGAACCACACACTCCCCTTCTTGTGGAAAGACATCTTCACTACCGTCTACTTCATCATCATTCGGCCCATTTTCAGCTCCCTCTCCATCTTGAGGCTCGGCCTCATCCTCCCCCCTTTCGGAATCCACCTCCTCACCAAGGTAGTACACCTTTCCTTCTCGTAGGATCACATTGCGCCGGTTCGGACATTCATTGGCCTTATGCCCCCAACCTTGGCACTTGAAGCATTGGAACCCCTTTGGGTTGGGATATTTGGGAGCCTCCGGTTTCGGAGGGAATTTAGGGACGGTTTTGGACTCGGGCAGCTTCATAGGAGCGGGTTGGTCCTTGTTCTTGGTCCAACCCGAGGGGGTTTGTACCCTTGCCTTGAAGGATGATCTCTCCTTAAGTTCCCTTTCAATCTCAAGGGCCGCTTGGAATATACCGTCAATGGTTTCAAACCGGTGAAGGGTCAAATGAGTAGAGATCTCTTTGTTCAACCCACACTTGAACCGGATGATGTCGTGACTGATTTGCTCCCCACGATGATCAAGTTTCAACATGAGTTGTTGGAACTCGTCAAAATAGGCCATCACACTCTTACCTCCTTGCCGCAAGCCATATAATCTAGCAAGCAACTCATGACGATATCTCTTGGGAAGGTATCGTTGTCTCATCAAATACCTCAACCGATACCAAGGTGGTGGCTGCCCATCAACTAATTCATTACCAAATCGTTTAACATACTCCCACCAAGTGTTAGCATAGCCCTCAAGGTGAGCTATAGCGTAGCAACTCTTCTTTTCGTCCGAGATGTCATTAACTTGGAAGACCTTGTCACAAGCCGATTCCCAAGTTAAGTAGGCCTCGGGATCACTTTCACCCTTAAAGATGGGTAGGCTCAACTTGATGGTGTTGATGCCTACGTCTCTCTCTTGGTGTCGGTTTCCCCTATCTCCATACCCCCGGTATCTCCTAGGTTCTCCTCGACCCCCTCTTAACTCCTCCTCCCTCATATAAGCATCATCAAAGGCTCCATCTCCTTCATACTCCTCTCTACCGTATCCTTCAAAGTGGGCTGGTCGGCCTTGGCCGTTTTGATTCGGAGGATTTGGAATTTGTGGTCTTTGGTTTAATGGAGCTTGGAATGGAGGGTTCGGATTTAGTGGAGGTACTTGGCGTCCAAATCCCTCTTGTGGAATTGGAGGGGCTTGGAAATGTAGTGGTCTAGTGGAGTCTCGGTTTGGAGGAAAATAGGTAGTTTGGCTTGCGGTATTTAGTGGAGCTTGGGGTGCATTTAGCATTCGGTGGACTGTTTCGGGGGTGATGGTTGCGGAGGAGGTCCTATCATGACCATTGGTAGATACATGTAGAGGAGTAGAAGGACGAGAGTTCCTTTGACTCTCCACTTGTTCTAATCTCCCACTAATAGTCGTCACTTCCCCCTTTATTGCTGCCAAGTCCCCTCTCACGGCCCCAAAGTCTGAATTCAACCTTTCAAGTGTCCGGGTAACGGCCTCAAGAGTGACCCTCATAGAATCAAGGGCATTAGTATCCACACTATGAGACGTAGTTCCTTCCATTGTCAAGATATTATCCGCTTTAGTTCACCACAAGTTCGTGTTCCAAAAGTGTTGTATAATTGGCTAGTAACCGTGAAATTTTAAGGCATGAGTAAGCTCTTATCCGGAATGGATTCTTGTTTGAAGACTCAAAGAATTCTTGCCGGACTAGAACCAAAAATCAGCAACTCATTCAAACGAATAAAAGCACTCAAATAAACGTTGACACGAACAAACGGTTCAAGGATCTAATTGACAACCTAGTAGGAATGTACTAGTTTGTTAATTAGTTCTAGGACCAAGTAAGGGAAACCAAGGATCAACAATTAGCAACCAAAGAATATCCTAAGTTGAGCTTATAGTGACGTGGCAGCATGCAATGGTCCACACGTTTTTCTTTTCTCTTTTTTTTTTTTTGTCAATATTCACACAACTTGTTATAGTTTTCAAAGTGTTTTTGGTGGGAAAAATAAAATCTTGTAGTATTTCACCCTTTTCAAACTCAAGAAAGTGATGTTTGGTAGACTAATCCCACAAAACAAGGCTCCTTGAATTAGGGAAAAGTGATTGACAAGACTACAAGGTGATGGGTGCAAGTCTTTCACAACAACTTTATAGCTTGTCTTACAACTTGAGCACACAACAAGATGAACAAGATGAACAAGTTCAAAAGATGAACACCTCAACAATCTTCTTCAACTTCTTTAGCACATAAACACAACATCCACCGATTTTATTTTCTTTTGGTCATCAACAACATACAACTTCGGCCACTTCAAGTCACTACACAATGTTCAAGTTTTCAAGCTCAACTTTCAGATCTAGACACCTTAGTGTTGGTGAGAAAGAAACCAACACTAGGAACTCACTAAACAAGCAAAATTAACACTTAGATCTAGACATGCAACATCATTCTCGGATTCAACTTGTAAGGGACTGATTTTCAGAATTTCCTTTTTGGTGTTGTTTGTTTAAGCCGTGTACTAGCCCAAGATGGGTTATGTTGGAACACAACCGGTCAAGCTTTGATACCAAATGATACAAAATCGAACCAACAACAACAAGAACATCAAGTAGACTCGGATTTCAGTCCAACAACACCAAGAACAACAAGTTTAACATTCAGTTTTTCAGCCCAACAACACAAGAACAACAAGATAGATAACAATGCTAGTGAATCGAAAAGAGCCCCACACGGCTTCACTAGACTTCAAGATAACAAAATCAACAACAACAACAAGATAAAGAAAGATAGATAACTTGACATATAACATTCAAGAAACTAAGAACCCTAACATCAAGAGAGGACCCTAAGTCTAATGAATATAAACACCAAGTTCTTACGAGGACCAAGAGGCACTCAAAGACCTCAAAACCCTTGTTTCTAGCCAAAGAGACAACACAAGTATCCCTCTACTTGTGAGGAAATAGTGGCGGCTTCCAAGTGTGGAAGAGAGAGAGAAATGTTTAGTATTTTAGGTTACAAATTTCAGCATTCAAAAAGTGAAGTCTAACTCTCTAACATGTTCTATTTATACTACAAGCAAAAAGGGTAAAATGACCCATCCGCCCTTGCTTCTTGTGCCAACCTTGAAGAGTAGTTTATTACACATTAGGACCCCTCTTCACACATAAAAACGTTTAGGTCCTTGGTTGGTTCAATCACCAACTCACACACGGCCACTTGCATGAACAAAGCTTGGAGTTTTTGTAATTCCCGAGCTTGGCTTCGTGTGAAAGGCCGTGTACGTGTGGAGGCTGCCCCAACCGTATCAAGTGGGAAGGGATTTCCATAGTTTCAAAGGAAAGGTTCATATCATATCTTAGATCCCAAAAATAGATTTCCAAGGGATGTATTTATCATTTGGTTTGGGTTAAAGATTCTAACTCAGAGGGTCCTTCTTTACAATCTATTCTGGTGGTTAGTGAATTTCCTAAGGTTTTCCCTGAAGATCTTCCTGGTGTTCCTCCCAATAGGGAAATTGATTTTAGGATTGATCTTGTTCTAAACACTTGTCCTATATCACTCCTTATAGAATGGCTTCGACTGAGTTGAAGGAGCTTAAGTAGCAGTTGAAGAATCTTATTGACAAGGGTTTTTGACACGCCCCGACCCTGAGGCTTGTCGTAATGGGCATCCTATGTCCAACCCGGATCAGGGAACGCCCCCTGTTACCCAACCCATCCACCTTTATCCAGCCTTTGATGGGCTGAATTTTGAACATATAACAAGATACCATAAATGTTCTCATCAACACTCTGGGATAGGATCAAAATCGTGACTGACTCAACCGAGTCCAATCGTATCACACAAACCACCCAAACCACACCAAACCAAACCATAGTCCATAAACCAGGCATAACCAAATAAGTTAGACAAAATTTAATATAATTAATCCCAAAATGTAATATGACGGAACAGTGAGAAATCCAGTGATGTGGTGTCAGCCTACTAGCATATTCCAATGCCAAGGCCGACACCAATAATGGTCCCGCCCATACCTACACCCAGAAGTACCACAAAGCCTCTATACAAAAGAGTAAACAAAATTCGGTTGGGACATGCCCCCAACCATGGATAAAACCAATATCCAAAATGAAAGAAAAGTGTCAAAACAAATCCTTAACATGAAATGATGTCTTCCGAAAGGATGAAATGTCACCACCTCAGTCCAAATGCTGATACCAAATTTGCGTGCTAAACATGAGTAGTAAAATGATAGGTTCCTGTGTAGCATGGGTATACAACCTCCAGTAGACGGGGTAAGCGAGTGACCGATAGCATGAATCTCATGATAAGGATAAGATAGTTCCAATTGTAAAACCATGTAAAACCATCAATAATGCATACAACCTATCACGCCTCAAATCCTATTGGGGCGGACGCCCCCGTAGGTGTAAAGGCCCAAGAAAACCAATTCATAACCTTTTACTTCTCATGCATGTAACTATGACAACCAAAGGTTCTGACAAATATGATATGCATCGATGAGAATAAGTACGTAGGCAAGCACAAAATTACATATACAACACTTGGTCGTTGGGGCCACAACATCTAAAACACAAGACACTACCATGTTTAACTTAATATTCGTCTACAAAGCCTCTAAAAGATACATAGACTTAGTTAGGGTTGGGATGAACCCCCGCCCTACTCTTGACTCACTGCATAATACCAAAATATATGGAACAGACTCGGAAATCCCCGAATCAACCTGGAGCTCACCAATAGTCACTGAAAAGCCTACACTTCTACTAGTGAGGTGTATGAGCTGAAGTACTTATGCCTGCAACATAAAATGTAGGTCCCCGTGAGGGACGTCAGTACGAAAATATGTAAGGCTAAAGGTAACAACACATGATATAAGAGCTCAATATAAATAGATACAAGTGTATAAGTAGTACTAGTAGACCACCTTTATACATACTTGTGGGACTATATGCTAGGCACCCATATATAAAGGTATCGAGATCGGCCCATGCTAGGCTTATGCCCCTGGGCTACCACTCATTTTACAGACTTGCGTTATTTAGTTTATTTAGCCTTTGAGATTGTTACTTTGGTGGTCATAACATTATGGTACCTTGAAACAATAATCTACCAATAAGAGCCATGTAAATGGGCACTTAATGCAACAACAATGAGGTGGTGCTGTTGGCACACAAATGAAGTGTTTAGGAGATGAAAATAACACATGGGTCTTATTTGAGTAAATGGAGAACTCCTGAAGTTTTCTAGTTAAAATAGACATGCAAGCTTAATAATAAGCATGCATTGAGGTGTTTTAACACGTTAGAGAGTGGGAAAAAAGTCATTGGCTACATGGGATATAATACGTTGCTATTATGTATCACTTGTTATAGGATAACCTTGGAAGCTTACTTGATGGAACAAATGTCTGATTTCATGCCAAAGAGTACAAAATAGCGTATGCCTTACATACCTGGTTATATAACTCCGAAACTAACCCAAATTGACTTCCCTCCTTTTAGATTACTTATCTAAAATAGAATATATGGTAAACTAATATTAGCAACCGACCTACACATTTGGGCTATTTAACTTCACCAAAATAGTAATCAGCAGTAAGCCCTTAATCTATCAATCAAGGGTGTTATTTTAATCCTTTTCTCCTCTAATTACACCCACATACCATACATGTTCTTATAAGATTCACCAAAACCACTTTGGCTTCATTACATCCTCCAAATAATACGCAAAACAGATTGGGCAGTAAATATATGCAATGTTTAGTTCGGTGGTGTACCTCCACACCTTTGTTCTATATTTCAATTCAAACTAGTCACACCTTTATACAACATCAACCTGGCAGCCCATAACATATACATTCAAAACAGTCCACAAAACAGTCCCAAATCCCTTTTATTGTAGCAACCATTATTGAACTCATCATCTCTTGAGTTCTTAATAACAACACATCCATAATTCTCTTTCAAATTCAAATATAAGGAGAACAAAATGGGGCAGTCACCTTAACTCTATTCTGCAACTTATCCTTTAATTTTGAACTCCTCAAGAACTTCAACTTCCACTTTCCTTCACACTTTAAACCAAAGAAGAAAAGAGATCTCTTAATAACAAAGAAAGAGTGAGCAAGTAGCTTGTTCTATATTCTACCATGAATTAAAAATTAAGCACTTATAGCATGTTTTCCTAATCTTCCATGAGAAAATTAAGCTAAACCATAAGTGTTTTCACTTACCTTGGCTTGCAAAGGTTGGGGTTTCTTCAAGAACCCTAGAAAGGAAAATAGTGCTGCTCCTAGTTGCTTAAAATAAAGTAGAGAGAATTTGAGAAGTATGACCTTTTTTGTGACTTAAGAATGAGGGAAAATGACCAGCAACTTGTTCTTATAAAGGCCCTATTTTTGGCCATCCACTTCGCTGCATTTTGGGCTTCAAATTTAGTCAATTTGTTCTAAGTGGGTGATATACCTACTTAAGGAGATTAAGCTGCTCAAAAGGGTCAAAGTAGGTGATGCACCTACTTACTTAATTTCTTAGTTGGGCTCAACTATATTTAGGCCTTGGCAGGTTTGTGTGTTGGGCCATTTCTCCATTTTTCTTCCTCTTTTATTCAATTTGGGCCCAATTGAGTACATTAGTATAGGCCCAAATCTGGTCCATAGCCATGGGTCCATTAAATTGGTCCAAATAGCTTAAGTAGGTGACTCACCTACTAGCATAATTAAGTCAAGCAAGCACTTCAATATTTTATTCCATTTCCAGCTCCTAATCCACTTAATCTAACCTTCAATTTGCACATACTTGGTCACTTTAAAATTTAGATTCAAACACCGACTTACGATTCCAAGTTAAATAGTTGTATCGATGGTAACTTGATCATGTCACATTAAAATGTATGGGCATTATCTAGAACTCCATCTATACTATCAATATTCGTATAAAAATCTCATATATTACCTATACCAAAAGGCTATACCAAGTTTGATGGCACCCAAAGGGTGGCCACCTATCTCGGCTTGGCCTTGGTTGGAGATGTGGATCGGGTTCGTGCCCCATATGGTTCAGGGCCTATAAAGGGTGGGTTGCACCACTCTCTATCAGCTATAGCTTTTAGTGCAGTTGGTTAGCGGTTCAATCTTAAGGTTTGGTATCAAAGCAGAGGTCACGGGTACGAATCTCGCTTACACCATGCGCAGGTTCGAGGACGAACCTTTCCCAAAGAAAGGGGGAATGATGGCACCCAAAAGGTGGCCACCTATCTCGGGTTGGCCTTGGTTGGGGGTGTGGATCGGGTTCGTACCCCGTATGGTTCAGGGGGCCTATAAAGGCTGGGTTGCGCCTTTTTCTATCAGTTATAGCTATTAGTGCAGTTGGTTAGTGGTTCACTCAAGGTTACACTCTCAAAAAGAGAGAAGCTATGTCTTTCAATTCTTCATCATTCAAAATCTGCCAAGAAAAGAGCTAAAATGACCAATTTATAGTGTATTACAAAAGAAGACAAAAAGACCACTTTGCCCTTAATGATAGGTGCGGCTATGGTGTGTAAATACACCATGTGTAATGTCCAAAATTCCCTTAATTAAGGTCCAAAACCGTGAGTCCTCAATCTTAAATACTCCAAGCAATCTTCCACAAGCGAGATTGCTTTAAGTTATGCTCAAAACGGGTCCTCCATGCATGTTCTTGTATTCTCAAGGTGACCAAGTCTTAAGCCTCTATATGTTGGCCTCCAAAGATGTCATCAAAAGATAAGATGGCCATTTGTCCCGTATCATCCTCCCCTTTTTGAAAAGGATTCGACCTCGAATCCAAACCTTGCAAAACCGAAGAGAGGACAAAAAAATACAAACTCCTCATGGCATGAGGGTTAGGGTTAGCATAAAAATCATCTCAACATGCCAAGGTTTCACATATTTGCAATATAACCAAGAATCCTTTGAAAGGAATATTAAAAACTCAATAAAAAATGTACAAAGGATTTTGTCACGCCTCAAATCCTATTGGGGCAGACAGGCACCCGTAGCCGTAAAGGCCCGAGAGAACCAATTCATAACCTTATACTTCCCATGCATGTAACTGTAACAACCAAATGTTCTGACAACATAATATTATGCATCGATGAAATTAACTACACATACACTCCTAAAACTGATATGTACAGCACTTGGCCGGTAGGGCCACCATGTCTAAAATCAGGACACTACCATAACTTTACATTAGTCTACAAAGCCTCTAGAAGATACATAGACTTAGTCAGGGTCGGGACAAACCCCCGCCCTACTCTTGACTTACTGTACAATACCAAAATATATGGAGTAGACTCGGAAAGCCCCGAATCAACCTGGAGCTCACCAATAGTCCTTGAACAACCTGCGCTCCTACTAGTGAGTTGTATGAGCTGAAGTGCCTCGGCCTGCAGCATGAAATGCAGGTCCCCCGTGAGGGACGTCAGTACGAAAATATGTACTGAATATGTAAGGCAGAAAGTAGCAACACACTTGATACAAAAGCTCAATAGAAATCCAATACAAGTGTATAAGGAGTACTAGTAGACCACCTTAATAAATACTTGTGGGACAAGGTACATTACATTCGTTCTTCATTTTACCTTCTTACTTCATAATCTTTGTAATCCATATAATGCAAATGACCAGCTGATCAGTGGTAAAAAGATAAATTAGGATCGGCCCATGCTAGGCTTACGCCCCTGAGCTGCCACCTATATAAAGATTGGGATCGGCCCATGCTAGGCTTATGCCCCTGAGCTGCCACCCACAAATAAAGGTATCGAGATCGGCCCATGCTAGGCAAGTGCCCCTGAGCTGCCACTCATCATTTTACAGATTTGCATTACTTAGTTTGTTTAGCCTTTGAGATTGTTACTTTGGTGGTCATCACATTATGGTACCTTGAACCAGTAATACGCTAATAAGAGACATGTAAATAGACACTTAATGCAACAACAATGAGGTAGGGAGCTGTTGGCACACAAATAAAGTGTTTAGGAGCTGAAATAACACATGGGTCTTATTTGAACAAACGGAGAACTCCTGAAATTTTCTAGTGAAGATAGACGCGCAATTTAATAATAAGCACGTATTGAGGTGTTCTAATGCGTTAGAGAGTGGGAACAAGGTCATTGGATACATGGAGTTTAATATGCTACCATTATGTATCACTTTGTTATAGGATAACCTCGGAAACTTGCTTGAGGGAACAATGGTACGACTTCATGCCAAAGAGTGTGAAATAAGTATGCCTTACATACCTGGTTATTTGACTCCGAAACTAGCCCGACTTGACTTCTCGCCTCTTAGATTACTTATCTACAATAGAATATATGGTAAACTAGTATTAGTAACCAATAAACACATTTGAGGTACTTAATTTCACCCAAAACAGTAACCGGGCAGCAACTATTACTCTATCAAACAAGGGTGTTATTTTAACCCTTTTTCTTCCCTCCAATTACACCCACATACCATATAGGTTCTTATAAGGTTCACCAAAACCACCTCGACTTCATTACACATTCCAAACAATACGCAAAATAGATTGGACAGCAAGCATTAGTTCGGTGGTGTATCACCACATCTTTCTTCTATAATTCATTACAAACTCATCACACCTTTATCCAACTTCAACCTGGCAGCCCATAACATACACATACAAAACAGTCCACAAAACAGTCCTAAACCACTTTTATTATAGCAATCAATTATTGAACTCTTCATCTATTGAGTTCTCAATAACAAGACATCCATAATCCCCTCTCAAATCCATATATAAAAAAAATAAAATGGGGCAGTCACCTTACCTCAATTCAGCAACTTATTCTTTTAACCGAACTCTTCAAGAGCTTGAACTTTCCTTAACACTTAAACCAAAGAAGAAGAAAAAAAGTTCCTCAATAACAAGGAAACATGAACAAACAGCTTGTTCTATAATCAGCCATATACTTATAGTCAAACACTTATAACTTGTTTCCCTAATCTCCCATGAGATAATTAAACAAAACCTTAAGTGTTTTTCACTTACCTTGGGCTGCAAAGGGGAGGGTTTCTTCAAGAACCCTAGAAGGAAAAATAGGGCTGCTGCTCTTGTTGTTTTTGAGAGAGTAGAGAGATTTGTTGAAATATACTCTTTTTTTGTGACTTAAAAGTGAAGTAAAATGACCAGCAACTTGGCCTTTTAAAGGCCCTATCTTGTCCACCTCCTTAGCTGCATTTTGGACCATAAAATTGGTCAAATTGGTCCAAGTAGGTGATGCACCTACTTAAGGGTCCAAGCAGCTGAAACTTCAAAGTAGGTGATGCACCTACTTGCATAATTTCTTGTTGGGCTCAATTATATTTGGGCCTTGGCAGATTGGTGTGTTGGGTCACTTACCCATTTTCTTTCTTTTTTTTGTTCAATTTGGCCCAAATGAGTATATTAGCATAGACCCAAATCTGATCCATAGCCATGGGTCCATTAATTTGGTTCAAACAACTTAAGTAGGTGACTCACCTACTAGCTTAAATAAGTCAAGCAAGCACCTCAATATTTTGCTCCATTTTCAGCTTCTAATCCCTTTAGTCTAACCTTCAACTTATACACACTTGGTCACTTTAAACTTTAGATTCAAATACTAGCTTACGATTCCAAGTTTAAATAGTTATCTTAACGTTAACTTAGTCGCACCACACTAAACTATACGGGCAGCCTCTATAATTCCATCTACACCATTAATAATTGCATAACAAATCTCATCCGTTACCTATACCATATGACCATACCAGGTTCCATATAATTAGAATAAGTACAAGCAAGATACGGGATGTTACATCCTTCCCCCCTTAGAAACATTCGTCCTCGAATGTTAGCATAACTGTCCAACCAAAGCAAGTTCAAGACTAAGTTAATATCCTTATTACCATATAGTACCTATATATTTTACACTTACTTTTTATTGTTCCAATTCAGCATCTTGGACTTTTTCTTTGTCTTTGAACAAATGAGGGTACTTGGATTTCATCGGTTCTTCAGCTTCCCACGTGATCTCTTCTACTTGTTGGTTCCTCCAAAGCACTTTTACAGAAGCTATTTCTTTATTCCTCAACTTCTTAACCTGTCGATCTAGAATAGCAATAGGTATTTCCTCATAAGTGAGATCTTCTCTAATTTGTACATCTTCAGTAGGGGTAGTATGATATGAATCTCCAATGCACTTTCTAAGCATTGAGACGTGAAATACCGGATGAACTGTTGAGAGCTCTTGGGGTGGATCTAATTCATAAGCAACTTGTCCAAACCTCCGAGTAATCTGGTATGGGCCTATATAACGTGGACTTAATTTTCCTTTCTTACCAAATCTCATAACCCCCTTCATTGGTGATACCTTCAAGAATACCCAATCACCTATAGCAAACTCTAGCCCCCTTCTCCTAACATCCGCATATGACTTATGTCTGCTTTGGGCTATTTCTAGTCGTTGTTGGATCACCTTAACCTTTTCCATAGCTTGATGAACAATATCTGGCCCGAATAAGGCAGTTTCACCCGCTTCAAACCATCCAATGGGTGATCTACACTTTCTTCCATACAAAGCTTCATATGGTGCCATTTTGATACTTGAATGATAGCTATTGTTGTAGGCGAACTCGATGAGAGGTAGATGATCATCCCAACTACCTTTAAAGTCCAATACACAAGCTCGTAGCATATCTTCAAGTGTTTGAATGGTACGTTCTGCTTGTCCATCCGTTTGAGGGTGAAAAGCTGTATTTAGATTCACTTGTGTCCCCAAATTTCTCTGAAAAGAATTCCAAAAATTTGCAGTAAATTGAGCTCCTCGATCCGATATAATAGAGATTGGAACTCCATGTAGTCGAACTATCTCCTTAATATATAACTTGGCATATTCTTCAACTGTGTAAGTGGTCCTAACCGGTAGAAAGTGTGCTGATTTGGTAAGCCTATCAACTATCACCCATATGGAATCAAACCTTCGAAATGTACGAGGCAAACCAGTGACGAAATCCATGTTGATCATGTCCCACTTCCATATTGGAAGATCCATACATTGCATATAACCCCCGGGCTTTTGGTGCTCTACTTTAACTCTTTGACAATTTGGACATTCGGCTACAAATTTTGCAATGTTCTTCTTCATGTCACCCCACCAATACATCCCTCTCAAATCATGGTACATTTTTGTTGACCCTGGATGGATAGAATACCTTGAATGATGTGCTTCTGTCATAATCCTCTTTCTTAGCCCGTCTACATCAGGTACACACAATCTGTTTTGGCACCGCAGTACCCCTTCTTGCGTAAGCTCAAATGCCTTTGTCATACCACATTGCACATTTTCCTTAAGCCGTAATAAAATAGGATCTGCATATTGCTTCTCTTTTACTTCAGTTATTAGTGAAGATTCTGCTGTATTATGCACAATAAACCCTTCATCTGGAGTTTCAAGAAGACGAACCCCCAAATTGGCTAACTGGTGTAGATCCTTAGTCATCCCTTGTCTTTCTATAGATGGCTCCATAGCTTTGCGACTTAACGCATCTGCCACCACATTTGCTTTTCCCGGATGATATAAGATATCAACATCATAGTCTTTTAATAATTCAAGCCATCTTCGCTGCCTCAAATTCAAGTCCTTCTGATTAAAGATATACTGCAAACTCTTGTGGTCAGTGTATATGTCAACATGAATCCCGTACAGGTAGTGACGCCATATTTTTAAGGCAAATATAACCGCTGCTAGCTCCAGATCATGTGTTGGATAAATTCTCTCATGTGGCCGCAATTGTCTCAAGGCATATGCTATGACTTTACCATGCTGCATCAATACACACCCTAACCCAATTCTTGAAGCATCACAATACACTGCATACCCCTCTGTGCCTTCTGGAAGCACCAATACGGGTGTAGAAGTCAACTTATTCTTCAGATCTTGGAAACTTCTTTCGCATGCATTATTCCATTGAAACTTGGATGCTTTGTGTGTTAGCTTTGTTAAAGGTGCAGAAATTGAAGAAAATCCTTCCACAAACCTTCTATAATAACCTGCCAACCCAAGGAAACTACGAACCTCTGTAGGCGTTATAGGTCTTGGCCAGTTCTTCACGGCTTCTATCTTTTGAGTATCAACCTTTATTCCTTCATCAGATACAATATGACCTAAGAATGCCACAGATTTTAACCAAAACTCACATTTAGAGAACTTTGCAAATAGCTTACGATCACGAAGAATCTGCAACACCTGTCGTAAGTGATTGGCATGGTCCTCATTTGATCTCGAATAAACCAGAATATCATCTATAAAAACTATCACAAACACATCCAAGTATGGCTTGAACACCCTATTCATCAAATCCATAAAAGCTGCAGGTGCATTAGTTAGCCCAAAGGACATGACTAGGAACTCGTAATGACCGTACCGTGTTCGAAAAGCTGTCTTGGGTATGTCATTCTCTTTGACCCTCATTTGGTGGTAACCAGATCTTAAATCAATCTTTGAAAACCACTTGGCGCCTTGCAACTGATCAAATAAGTCATCAATTCTCGGAAGGGGATATTTGTTCTTAATAGTCACCTTGTTCAGTTGTCTATAGTCAATACACATTCTTAACGAGCCATCCTTCTTACGCACAAATAACACTGGTGCGCCCCAAGGGGAGACACTAGGCCTTATGAATCCTTTTTCTAGCAAGTCTTTCAATTGCTCTTTCAACTCCCGTAATTCTGCCGGGGCCATTCTATACGGAGGAATTGAGATTGGTTGAGTACCTGGGATCACATCAATACCAAACTCCACTTCTCGTTCTGGAGGCAAACCCGGAAGATCTTCAGGAAATACATCGGGAAATTCACTTACCACTGGAATAGTTGGAAGAGTTGGTGTCTCCGCATTTGTATCCTTCACTCTAACCAGATGACATATGTAACCCTTGGAAATCATCTTTTTCGCCTTAAAATAAGAAATAAATTTGCCTCTTGGCGCACCAATATTACCTCTCTATTCTAGGACTGCCTCCCTTGGAAAATGGAAACACACCCTCTTAGTTCGGCAATCTAATGTGGCATAACAAGAAGCCAACCAATCCATACCCATTATAGCATCAAAATCTACCATTTCTAACTCAACTAGGTCAGCCATTGTATCACGACCGCAAATAGTTATTATACAATTTCGATACACTCTCTTAGCTATAACAGATTCACCAATTGGCGTAGATACTTCAAATGGCTTAACTAGCAGTTCTGGTGTTCTTTTGAACTTTTCAGCAACCAATGGAGTGACATATGATATTGTAGAACCTGGATCAACTAATGCATAGACATCATGTGAAAAGATAGACAATGTACCTGTAACCACATCTGGAGAAGCCTCTGAATTTTGTCGATCTGCTAAAGCGTATGAACGATTCTGAACTCCACTAGAGCTAGCTGTTCCTTTAGAACCTCTACCACGACCCATAGGTTGTACACCCCTACCTGAATAAGGCACCGATGATGATGATGCAACGGCTGATCCAGTAGGTCGTGCCACACCACCTATGCCCCTTTGAGGGCATTCTCTCATCATATGTCCTGACATACCACACCAAAAACAAGCATTTGTTCCGAACCGACATGCACCTAAATGAAGCTTTCCACATTGTCTACATGGTTGTCGAGGAGGCCTTAATTGGCTCATAATCCCTTGCTCTTGATACCCTGTTGTTCGCGAACTCTGACTCTCATTTCTTTGACCAAACTGGTTACCTTTAGACCCTTGAAATTGTGATGGAGCACTAGCTGTAGGATAAGAAGATAATGTCCTAGGTGTTCTATTAGAAAACCGAGGCCTAAACTCTCCTTGGGATGCCATAAACTGCCCCGTAGATCTAGACCTCTTGGAATACCCCCTTTCTAACTCTTGTGTTCTTCTTCTTTGCCTCTGATCCTCCATTTCTTGTGCGAATGCTTGTATCCTTGCTATGTCCATGTCCTTGTTCAAAGCAGCAATGGTACAATCTCTAACCAGATATAGATCCAATCTATCCACATATCGATGAACTCTATCATCCATTGTAGCCACAACATTAGGAGCATACCTAGCCAAAGAGTTAAACCGAAGGTTGTACTCCCTCACACTCATATTTCCTTGGCGAAGATTCAGGAACTGATCTGCACGGGCTTCTCGAATCTCATATGGAAGGTAATGATCAAGAAATGCCTTTTTGAACTCTTTCCAAGTAGCTGGAGGTGCATCGATACCCCTAGATCGTTTCCAGTCTTCATACCACAATATAGCCTCCCCCTTGAATCTATATGCTGCTAGCTCAACTGTCTCTTTACCCGACACATGCATAACATCTAGAGCCCTTTGGATTTGATCAATAAAGTCCTGTGGGTCTTCATTAAGATCTGATCCGGTGAAGATGGGAGGATCCAATTTGAGAAAATCCTGCGTTCGTAGGCTAGCTGCCCTATCTGTACCACTAGAACCTGTAGTTGGAATGGCTTGTCCTTGAGCTTGTCCAGAAACTATACGAGCCAACAATTGTACTGCACTCCTTAAATCTTGATCTGCAGCATTGGTAGGTAGTTCTGAGGATGCGGTTCTTCTCCTTCTTAGCTCTTCTGGAGATGGAAGGGTAGGAGAAGTTTGGGACACAAACTCAGCTTGAGCCTCACTTTGATTAGCTCGTCTAGGTGGAGATTTACTGGTCCCCTCCCCAGCAGCCTCGTCTATCCGCCTACCTGTATTCTTACTCCTTCTTGTAACCGGCATCTTTACTATAATAAGAGGAAAAAAAATAGGTTTAATGGTTAAATATGACTTAACCTACAACATAGGCTCTATTGCACGATCAAAGATATGAAGAAAACGAGAAAACCCCTAAATGTCACATAGCCTCCTATTTATAGATGTGGTGCACAACACGCCCATAAACAAGACTCTATATAGACACGGCTTTGTAGACACCCTAGGACGACCGCTCTGATACCACTTTTGTCACGCCTCAAATCCTATTGGGGCAGACAGGCACCCGTAGCCGTAAAGGCCCGAGAGAACCAATTCATAACCTTATACTTCCCATGCATGTAACTGTAACAACCAAATGTTCTGACAACATAATATTATGCATCGATGAAATTAACTACACATACACTCCTAAAACTGATATGTACAGCACTTGGCCGGTAGGGCCACCATGTCTAAAATCAGGACACTACCATAACTTTACATTAGTCTACAAAGCCTCTAGAAGATACATAGACTTAGTCAGGGTCGGGACAAACCCCCGCCCTACTCTTGACTTACTGTACAATACCAAAATATATGGAGTAGACTCGGAAAGCCCCGAATCAACCTGGAGCTCACCAATAGTCCTTGAACAACCTGTGCTCCTACTAGTGAGTTGTATGAGCTGAAGTGCCTCGGCCTGCAGCATGAAATGCAGGTCCCCCGTGAGGGACGTCAGTACGAAAATATGTACTGAATATGTAAGGCAGAAAGTAGCAACACACTTGATACAAAAGCTCAATAGAAATCCAATACAAGTGTATAAGGAGTACTAGTAGACCACCTTAATAAATACTTGTGGGACAAGGTACATTACATTCGTTCTTCATTTTACCTTCTTACTTCATAATCTTTGTAATCCATATAATGCAAATGACCAGCTGATCAGTGGTAAAAAGATAAATTAGGATCGGCCCATGCTAGGCTTACGCCCCTGAGCTGCCACCTATATAAAGATTGGGATCGGCCCATGCTAGGCTTATGCCCCTGAGCTTCCACCCACAAATAAAGGTATCGAGATCGGCCCATGCTAGGCAAGTGCCCCTGAGCTGCCACTCATCATTTTACAGATTTGCATTACTTAGTTTGTTTAGCCTTTGAGATTGTTACTTTGGTGGTCATCACATTATGGTACCTTGAACCAGTAATACGCTAATAAGAGACATGTAAATAGACACTTAATGCAACAACAATGAGGTAGGGATCTGTTGGCACACAAATAAAGTGTTTAGGAGCTGAAATAACACATGGGTCTTATTTGAACAAACGGAGAACTCCTGAAATTTTCTAGTGAAGATAGACGCGCAATTTAATAATAAGCACGTATTGAGGTGTTTTAATGCGTTAGAGAGTGGGAACAAGGTCATTGGATACATGGAGTTTAATATGCTACCATTATGTATCACTTTGTTATAGGATAACCTCGTGATACAAGATCAAACCAACAACACCAAGAACTACAAGTTGGTTCGAATTTCAGTCCAACAACACAAGAACAACAAGCTTAAATTTCAGTTTTTCAGCTCAACCACACGAGAACAACAAGATGAACAACAATGCTAGTGAATCGAAAATAGCCCCACACGGCTTCACTAGACTTTAAGATAACAAAATCAACAACAACAACAAGATAAAGAAAAGATAGATAACTTGACATATAACATTCAAGATACTAAGAACCCTAACATCAAGAGAGGACCCTAAGTCTAATGAATGTAAACACCAAGTTCTAACGAGGACCAAGAGGCACTCAAAGACCTCAAAACCCTTGTTTCTAGCCAAAGAGACAACACAAGTATCCCTCTACTTGTGAGATATTGGTGGCGGCTCCAAGAGTGGAGAAGAGAGAGAGAAATGTTTAGTGTTTAGGTTACAAAAATCAGATTTCAAAAAAGTGAAGTCTAACTCTCTAACATGTTCTATTTATACTACAAACAAAAAGGGGTAAAATGACCCATCCGCCCTTTCTTCTTGTGCCATCCTTGAAGAGTAGTTTATTACACATTAGGACCCCTCTTCACACATAAAAACGTTTAGGTCCTTGGTTGGTTCAATCACCAACTCACACACGGCCACTTGCATGAACAAAGCTTGGAGTTTTTATAATTCCCGAGCTTGGCTTCGTGTGAAAGGCCGTGTACGTGTGGAGGTTGTCCCAACCGTATCATCCTCTCCATCTTGAGAGGAATTTGACCTCAAATTCAGCATTTGGTCATCTTCAACCGCATCAACGAGGGAGAGATCACCAAACGTTGAAAGTGTTGTGCACTTGATATTCCGGTGGAAGGTCAATCTTGTAGGCGTTGTCATTGATTCTCTCAAGTACTTGGAAAGGACCATCACCCCTTGGCAGCAACTTGGACTTCCTTTGAGCTGGAAACCGATCCTTTCGAAGATGCACCCACACCCAATCTCCGGGTTCAAGCACAAGCCTTCTTCTCCCTTTGTTTACCCTTTTTGCAACCTCTTGGTTCTTCTTTTCAAGCTTGAGCCGCACTGTCTCATGCATTTTCTTCATTGCTTCGGCTCTTTTACTTCCATCTAAGCTGGTCATGAGATCACTAGACAAAGGAGTGAGATCTAAAGGGGTAAGGGGATTTAGGCCGTAAACACATTCAAAGGGAGTCATTCCCGTGCTCGAATGTATTACCCGGTTGTACGCAAACTCCACCAAGGGTAGGTGATCTTCCCATGAAGTCAGTTTACCTTTAACCATAGAACGTAGCATAGACCCTAAGGTTCTATTTACTACCTCCGTTTGGCCATTGGTTTGTGGGTGGCAAGACGTGGAGAAAAGTAACTTCGTTCCAAGCCTACCCCACATGGACTTCCAAAAGAGACTTAGGAACTTGGAGTCCCTATCGCTCACAATAGTCCTCGGTACCCCCGTGAAGCTTTACAACATGTTCAACAAATAATGAAGCTACACTACGAGCATCCTCGGTTTTAGCACATGGAATAAAATGAGCCATTTTAGAGAATCTATCAACAATAACAAAAATGCTATCTCGGCCCTTTCTAGTCCTTGGCAGCCCCAAAACAAAATCCATCGAAATGTCCAACCAAGGTCTAAGGGGAGTAGGGAGTGGGGTGTACAATCCTTGAGGTAGGAGACGAGATTTCGCACTCCGGCAGGCCACGCATTGACTACAAATTTTAGTGACGTCTTTGCGCATTTTTGGCCAATAGAAGTTCTCCTCTAAGATTCCGAGGGTCTTGTCTACCCCAAAGTGCCCCATGAGGCCTCCGTCATGGGCCTCCCTCACAAATAATTCCCTCCAAGAACTAGAAGGAACACACAACCGCCTCCCTTTGAACAAATACCCATCGAACCGAGAGTAGGAGGAATGGTCACTCTCCTTAAGCCAACGGTCCCTTCCCCACTCTTCGCATTCCCTAAAGATAGGAGCAAAGGTAGGATCCTCGGGATACAACAACCGCAAGCTCTCAAAACCCATCAATTTCGAAGACAAGGTAGCAACAAGCACATGCTTCCTAGACAAGGCATCGGCAACAACATTTTCCTTTCCCCTTTTATAATGAATTACATAAGGGAAAGTCTCGATGAACTCAATCCACTTAGCATGACGCCTATTCAACTTGTCTTGGCTCTTAAGGTGTTTCAACGACTCATGATCCGTTCGTATCACAAACTCCTTAGGCCACAAATAGTGTTGCCAATTTCCCAAAGCTCTAACAAGGGCGTACAACTCCAAATCATAAGTTGAGTAATTAAGAGTTGCCCCTTTGAGCTTTTCACTGAAATAAGCCACGGGCTTACCTTCTTGCATCAAAACAGCCCCGATGCCAACCTTACTAGCATCACACTCTACTTCAAACATCTTATCAAAATCGGGCAATTGCAATAGAGGCGCCGAGATGAGCGTAGCTTTCAAGGCCTCAAAAGCCCTAGCTTGCTCATCACCCCATTTAAAGGGTCCGTCTTTTCTAATTACCTCGGTTAAGGGGGCTGCTATGGAACTAAATCCTTTGACAAACCTCCTATAGAAGCTTGCCAACCCGTGGAAACTTCGGATTTCTCCAATAGTTTTAGGGGTCGGCCAACTTCGAATAGAGTCTATCTTGGAATCGTCCACTTCCACACCCCTTGAGCTCACGACAAAACCCAAGAATATAACCTTATCAACACCAAAAGAACACTTCTCCATGTTGGCATACAGCTTCTCCTTTCGGAGCACATCAAACACACATCTCAAATGCATTACATGATCATCAATAGATTTACTATATACCAACACATCATCAAAATAAACCACCACAAATTTTCCAATATAAGGCTTCATTACATGATTCATTAGCCTCATAAAGGTGCTAGGAGCATTGGTAAGGCCAAAGGGCATGACCAGCCACTCATATAGACTGAATTTGGTCTTGAATGCGGTCTTCCACTCATCACCGGGTTGCATGCGAATTTGGTGATAGCCACTCCTAAGGTCCACTTTAGAAAACAAACAAGATTCGTGGAGCTCATCTAACATATCATCTAGTCTAGGGATTGGATGACGATACCTTATAGTGATTTTGTTGATGGCTCTACAATCGACGCACATACGCCAAGTTCCGTCCTTCTTTGGTACCAAAAGCACCGGAACAGCACACGGACTCATGCTTTCCTTGATGTATCCCTTGTTGAGCAGCTCCTCAACTTGTCTTTCAAGCTCCTTAGTGTCCATGGGATTGCTCCTATAGGCCGGTTTGTTTGGAAGTTGTGAACCCGGCACCAAATCAATTTGGTGCTCAATTCCCCGAAGTGGGGGCAATCCTTGCGGAAGTTCTTGAGGAAATACATCTTCATACTCCTGCAACACATAAGAAATCAAAGGGGAAATGGAAGAATTAGTGGGGTTAGTATTAAAACAATGGGCCAAGAGTAGCATCGGCTTGTTTTCATCATGATCCACGAAGAGTTCTTTCCTCCTAGCCAACATCACTACATTTTCCATCTCCCTCGTCGTTGGGACAGCCTCGGATGTCCCGACTTCCTCACCTACGGCACTCCCCCCCCTTTCTCCCTTCCCGGATTCCTTCCCCTTTCCCTTCAACTCTCTCATCTTTTGATGCCACTCGTTTACTTGGGAGGGTGAAAGAGGATGAAGTGTGACCTTTCGGCCATCCTTCTCAAACGTATACCGGTTGGTCCTCCCATCGTGTTTAGTAGACCTATCATATTGCCATGGTCTACCTAACAATAAGTGACATGCTTGCATTGGAATCACGTCACAAAGTACCTCATCGTGGTAGTTCCCCACCTTAAACCGAATCACACATTGCCGTGTGACCCTTAATTCACCACAATCATTCAACCATTGTAGCTTGTAAGGACTAGTGTGTGGTGTAGTTGGTAGCTTCAAGAAATTTACCATAGCATGTGATACGGGACAAATGGCCATCTTATCTTTTGATGACATTTTTGGAGGCCAACACATAGAGACTCAAGACTTGGTCACCTCGGGAAAACAAGAACATGCATGGAGGACCCGTTTTGAGTGCTACTTAAAGCAATCTCGCGTGTGGAAGATTGCTTGGAGAATTTAAGGTTGAGGACTCACGGTTTTGGACCCTAATTAAGGGTATTTTGGACATTACACATGGTGTATTTACACACCATGGCCGCCCCTCTCATTAAGGGCAAAGTGGTCTTTTGTCTTCTTTGTAATACACTATAAATAGGCCCCCTTAGTCTTATTTTCATTAGTTTTCAGATTTTTGATAATGAAGAATTGAAAGAAATATCTTCTCTCTTTTGAGAGTGTACACACTTAGTGGTAGGACTTGGAAAAGTCATCTTTAGCATAGGGCTTGGAAAAGCCAATATTGATCTTTGTTTGGAAACGGTAGATCTTGAGGCGAGTTCATTCCCTTGGTGGTCACCGTAAGAGTGTGGTGTTGCTATCGTAAGTTCTAGGGGTCTTTAGATTTAATATATCTTTGGGTTCTTGGGTCTTATTGTAGTTTATGTCTCACTATCTATCTTTATTTTTCTTGCAAATCGTGGACTGTTTTGGGGTCTTTGTTGAATCCGAAACTTGTGTTATTGTTGTTCATCTTGTTCATCACGTTTTGTGGCTGTTTTGGGTGTCAAATACACCATTGTTATCTCGTATTGTTGTTGTTGTAGTGAATCCGAGAGTGGTCTCCATCTTGGTCCTCAAATCCTTAAGATTAGTGGACTGTTTTTGGAGTGTGTGTGGACTGTTTTGAGACAATTCTTGTGTTCCTTGGAATTCTTGTGAATTCTTGTATCATTTGGTATCAAAGCATGGCTTGATCTTGTTCCTACAAGATCAATCTTGGGCTTGCTTGTTAGAAAATTCAAAAAAAAAGGGTGTTAAAAACTGAAAAATCAAAAAGAAGCAAATCTGTCCATTTTGTGTTCTTGGCCGAAATTGTGTTATTGTTGAGTCTTGGCCGAGATTTTTACTTGTTTTGTTGTTTCTAGTGTTAGTTTTCTTCATCTCTAACACTTTTTTTTGTCTAAATCTAAGTTTGAGCTTACATTGTTGGTGTTGTATACGTGAACTTGGACTTGGCCGATTTGTTGTTGAACATTGTTGTGGTGGACTGTTTTGGCCTTGTGGCTTTCATCTTGTTGTTGTTATAAGCTTGGCCACGTGATATTGTTGTTAATTGGTGGATTGAAAACCATTTTGTTGAAGTTGTAGTTGTCTTGTGATACGGGATCGACAAGGGGAGCACGAAACAACTCCAAAACAGTCCACTAATCTTAAGGATTTGAGGACCAAGATGGAGACCACTCTCGGATTCACTACCAACAACAAGAATACAAGATACAAGGGTGTATTTCAACACCAAAACAGCTACAAAACGTGATGAACAAGAGGTACAACAACAATACAAGTTTCGGATCCAACGAAGGCCCAAAACAGTCCACTACAACAACACATACACGATTGCAAGAAAAATAAAGATAGATAGTGAGACCAAGATTATTACAAGATTAAGAACTAAAGAGTATATTAAACTCAAAAACCCCTAATGAATGTAACAATCAAAACCACACTCTTACGGTGACCACCAAGGGAACGAACTCGCCTCAAGATCTACCGTTTCCAAGCAAAGAACAATGTTAGCTTTTCCAAGCCCTATGCTAAGGGTGACTTTTCCAAGTCCTACAACTAATGGTGTTACACTCTCAAAAGAGAGAGAGAATATTTCTTTCAATTCTTCTTCATCCAAAAACTAAGTGAAAATAAGACTAAGGGGCCTATTTATAGTGTATTACAAAAGAAGACAAAAAGACCATATTACCCTTAATGAGAGGGGCGGCCTTGGTGTGTTGGAAGACAATATGAATTGTCCAAAATGCCCCTTAGGCTAAGTGACCGAAATGCCCTTAGTAAAGGCACCAAAACCGTGAACCAACAAAGGTGGTCCAAATTCGAGAGTCCTTAAGTCTTCAAGGCTCCAATCAATCTTCCACACTTGGGTTTGGTCAATGGTAGGCTAAAAACATCCCCTCCAAGTATGATCCCATGCCCTCCATGTGACCAAAGCTTGATTCTTCACATTGTGACTTCGAATGATGTCGTCAAAAGCTAAGGCGGTCATTATTCTTATATCATCTTGGCCAAGTGTTGGAGATATTGTTATTGTGGATTGGAGTTGGCCGTGTGAAAAATTGTTGGTGTTCTTGAAGATTATTGTTGTAGTTCTTGTTGTTGTTGTTGTTGTTCTTGATGCTCATCACCACCTTCATATATTGTTGAAGATAAAGTGAATGCTAAATCCAAAAAGTTGTGAAGGAAAAAGGTGTATTATTTGTTAGTCTTGAAAGACACTACAACCAACAAAGACCTATCAATCAAGTCTCAACCACTTTCCAACACTTTTCCATGATTTACGGATCCATGTTTTAAGGAGAAGTACAATAAGGTCAAGTCTTGAAAACTTGAAATTGAAAAGGGCTCCAAGACTTGTTTGAATTTCCCTCCTTAAACAAATTCCACCAAAGTCCAAATTGAAAAATTGACCAAGACTTGAAATTGGACAACAAAAGTTGTGTGGGGCCAAAACCAATACGTGACTGCCATGTCATCACTGCTACTGTTCACGCAATATTTCCGAGCTCAAAAATTTTAGATTCTTAGTTTCATCTTATTGTTTCATTAGTTTCACGTCTTGATTCTAGAATTAATTAACAACTAGTAATCACCTACTTAGTTGTAGATTAATTATTGAATCCGTTTCTTCGTGTCTTCGTTGTTTGTGTGCTTTTCTCATTTTTAACTCGTAGTAACTTCTTTGTTTCAAGTTCGTAAGTGAATTTTATTTTTGTGTCTTGAGTCGATCAAACAAGAATCTATTCCGGCCGCCAAGTAGAATTGACATCCAATTGACTACCGGAGTATAAGCAACTTTCAATATTCGCCGCTCCAATTGTGAGGATCACAAAGGTGAGTGTATACGAGTGTTGGTGAGGAGCTTTACTACTAATCTTGTTTGTTCATTTTGTAGGTTTAAAGGGTGATATAAGGGGAACATGTCTTCGATAGCCGGGGATTATTGTGACTACAACATGGGAGACTATGATTGTAGTGAAGGGTTTTATGGCTACGAAGTTGAGGGAGATTGCGGAGGCTATGAAAATAGCCATGATCGAGACTTGGGCAGATTTGAAAGTTACTGTTTTAAGGGAGAAAATGAGGTGAATGAAGTGCCTAGTGCTTATGGTAACTTTGGAGATGATGTAGGACCTCGTGATGGATCTTATGATGAAGTTGGGGCATGTGAGGAGTCTTACACTTCTTACTCCGAACCTAGATTGGGTGTTAGGTATAACCCTTTTGTTTGCAAAGCTTATGAGAGCTATGATGAGGGTACACGTGAGGAGTATGAAGATCCATATTCTCCACCTTGTAGTACTTCTTATCAAAGTCGATATAGTGTGAATGGTTATACTAGCTCTAGTGGAGGTTGTCCAATGAGAAGAAGAGGATATGCATCTCCAAAACTAAGGGGTACTCGTATGCCTTACAATGTAGATCCAAGAAGGAGTGTACACTCCGGAAAGGTGACTATTTGTGGGATACCGGGCTGCCTTATGGTGTTGAATGATAGGTACTATGGAAACTACATTCTTCCGTCCATGGTTAATTACTTGGGGTTATTGCGAGAGCCTTTACTTGTTCCATACTACTTGGGCGAGTTCACGGTTACCGAGAGGGTAAAAGTTGTCTTCTCCCAATTTGATTACCATGAGGAGGTGTGGTGCGATGTTTTTTCCTTAACCTACGGTCATATGAGCTTGGGTGCCGATTGGTTTGCACGACATCAAGTTCCTAACGTGCAAAATTGGCCTAATATTGTAAGAGACCAATGGGGAAATCGCCTCATAACATACATTCTGCCCGGGCCGCAAAAAGAAGTTCCTACCTACTCCAATTCAAATTATTATGAGAAACAAAAGATTGAGAGGAGTAAGGGAGTGAAAGGTGGTAATCCGAGAGTGGAAAAAGGAGAGGTTGTGTTGAGCGAAGTGAGGGGATTACCACCAAACCGTGCTAACATTGGTTGTCCTTCCATTTCTAAGGACATTTGTGTAGGTACCAACATGGCAAGCGAAGGCGAACAATGCCAAAAGGAAGTTGCTGCCCAAGCTTGTGGAGGACCTTCACCTCACGGCAAGGAAGAGTCTACTCAAGATCTTAAAGGTAAAATAGCTAACTCTTACACTTTAGTGCATGTGAATGACAATTGTGTGGCTAGTAAGCCATTGAGTGTGAGTAGTAGCTTACTTATTTATGAGTCTAATGATTCCTTGCCTCTTGTTGATGATGTACATATTGAGAGTTTGGATACACTAGTTGATCCTATTGATGACGAAATTGACTCTTCTTGTAAGATCAATTTATGTCCACCTAGTGTTGAAGCTTATATGTTGAACGGAAGTACATCGTCTTGTGTAATTGGTGTTGATCAACTTGTTGGTGAAAATTGTTCCCCACTTGAGTATGTGTGTGATGTGCTTAATAGGACTCAAGTGAGTGAAGTATTTAAAAATGTTGGTCAACAAAGTGGGGGTGAACCCGAGATCTCTTCTTGGGGTAATCTTGTGTTTGGAACATCCTTGAAACTTGATATTGATCATTTAGAGTGCGAGGAACTTGCTTATTCCAAATCTGTCCGTGAGGTAGATCACACTCTCTTTAGGTGTAATGTCTTGTTTGAAGATGATTTAAACACTTCTAATGAACCTAGTGGTGAAAATGACGGTATAGCTTGCCTTGGAAGCTATAGCCTATATGCTAACCCACTATGGTGTGACAACATTCCTCCTAAAGAGGGAAATCTCTTCTTGGAAGATGAGAGTACTCTTAAGGGTAAGGAATGTGTAGTTGCGGAAGCTACTCCTTCTTCTACTTTGTGTGATTTCTTTGTTGAGAGTACTCATAGTGATTATTGGGAAACTAGTAGTGAGTACACACATGAGAGCACCTTAGTAGAAGTCGATTTGAGTGATACCTTTCTCTACTCTCTATTTGATTTGGATGATATGTATGTTATTGTAGAGAGTATGTCATTTAGTTTAGGTGTAGACCACGGGAAAGGGAAGTGTTGTCGAGACCCGTGTCTATGGCCACTTTTCCCATTTGACCCCGGTGCCAAATTTAGAAATGGTGATGTTGGTGCACCAAACTTGTTGCTTGGTCAACATGACAAGCAAAGTGTTACTTTTGATGTATCCTATAACCAAATCCTTTGCACATCTTTTATTGAGTTTTTAATATTCATTTCAAAGGATTCTTGGTTATATTGCAAATATGTGCAACCTTGGCATGTTGAGATGATTTGTAATGCTAACCCTAACCCTCATGCCATGAGGAATTTGTATTTGTTTGTCCTCTCTTCGGTTTTGCAAGGTTTGGATTCGAGGTCGAATCCTTTTCAAGAAGGGGAGGATGATACGGGACAAATGGCCATCTTATCTTTTGATGACATTTTTGGAGGCCAACACATAGAGACTCAAGACTTGGTCACCTCGGGAAAACAAGAACATGCATGGAGGACCCGTTTTGAGTGCTACTTAAAGCAATCTCGCGTGTGGAAGATTGCTTGGAGAATTTAAGGTTGAGGACTCACGGTTTTGGACCCTAATTAAGGGTATTTTGGACATTACACATGGTGTATTTACACACCATGGCCGCCCCTCTCATTAAGGGCAAAGTGGTCTTTTGTCTTCTTTGTAATACACTATAAATAGGCCCCCTTAGTCTTATTTTCATTAGTTTTTCAGATTTTAGAAAGATGAAGTATTGAAAGGAAATATCTTCTCTCTTTTGAGAGTGTACACACTTAGTGGTAGGACTTGGAAAAGTCATCTTTAGCATAGGGCTTGGAAAAGCCAATATTGATCCTTGCTTGGAAACGGTAGATCTTGAGGCGAGTTCATTCCCTTGGTGGTCACCGTAAGAGTGTGGTGTTGTTGTTACATTCATTAGGGGTTTTTGAGTTTGATATACTCTTTAGTTCCTAATCTTTGTAATAATCTATGTCTCACTATCTATCTTTACCTTTCTTGCAATTGTGTTAGTGTTTGTATCTTGTAATCGTTTGTTCTTGTTGAATCCGAATCTTGTGTTCATTGTGTTCATCTTGTTCGTGTTGTATTGTTGCTGTTTTGGTGTTAAAACACCTTGTCAACTCGTGATACTTGTGTTGTTGTTGTTGGCCGAAACTAGCTCTAAAAGGGGTCCTCGGATTCCTCTTGATTTGTGGACTGTTTTGAGCCTTTTCTTGTGTTCCCTTGTTTTTCTTGTATCAGCATGGCTCGCAACATTTGTACAACTACCACCATCAATCACCAAGGTGCACACATTCTCCTTTACAAGACACTTAGTATGGAATAGATTTTCCCTTTGACTCGGGTCGCCTATCGCCTTACTAATCATGACACGTCTAACCACAAAGTTAGGAACCACACACTCCCCTTCTTGTGGATAAACATCTTCACTACCATCTACTTCATCATCATTCAGCCCATTTTCAGCTCCCTCTCCATCTTGAGGCTCGACCTCATCCTCCCCCCTTTCGGAATCCACCTCCTCACCAAGGTAGTACACCTTTCCTTCTCGTAGGATCACATTGCGCCGGTTCGGACATTCATTGGCCTTATGCCCCCAACCTTGGCACTTGAAGCATTGGAACCCCTTTGGGTTGGGATATTTGTGAGCCTCCGGTTTCGGGGGAAATTTAGGGACTGTTTTGGACTCGGGCAGCTTCGTAGGTGCGGGTTGGTCCTTGTTTTTGGTCCAACCCGAGGGAGTTGGTACCCTTGCCTTGAAGGATGATCTCTCCTTAAGTTCCCTTTCAATCTCAAGGGCCGCTTGGAATATACCGTCAATGGTTTCAAACCGGTGAAGGGTCAAATGAGTGGAGATCTCTTTGTTCAATCCGCACTTGAACCGGATGATGTCGTGGCTGATTTGTTCCCCACGATGATCAAGTTTCAACATGAGTTGTTGGAACTCGTCGAAGTAGGCCATCACACTCTTGCCTCCTTGCCGCAAGCCATATAACCTAGCAAGCAACTCATGACGATATCTCTCGGGAAGGTATCGTTGCCTCATCAAATACCTCAACCGAAACCAAGGTGGTGGCTGTCCATCGACTAACTCATTACCAAATCGTTTAACATACTCCCACCAAGTGTTAGCATAGCCCTCGAGGTGAGCTATAGCGTAGCAACTCTTCTTTTCGTCCGAGATGTCATTAACTTGGAAAACCTTGTCACAAGCCGATTCCCAAGTCAAGTAGGCCTCGGGATCACTTTCACCCTTAAAGATGGGTAGGCTCAACTTGATGGTGTTGATGCCTACGTCTCTCTCTTGGTGTCGGTTTCCCCTATCTCCATACCCCCGGTATCTCCTAGGTTCTCCTCGACCCCCTCTTAACTCCTCCTCCCTCATATAAGCATCATCAAAGACTCCATCTCCTTCATACTCCTCTCTACCGTATCCTTCAAAGTGGGCTGGTCGGCCTTGGCCGTTTTGATTCGGAGGATTTGGAATTTGTGGTCTTTGGTTTAATGGAGCTTGGAATGGAGGGTTCGGATTTAGTGGAGGTACTTGGCGTCCAAATCCCCCTTGTGGAATTGGAGGGGCTTGGAAATGTAGTGGTCTAGTGGAGTCTCGGTTTGGAGGAAAATAGGTAGTTTGGCTTGCGGTATTTAGTGGAGCTTGGGGTGCATTTAGCATTTGGTGGACTGTTTCGGGGGTGATGGTTGCGGAGGAGGTTCTATCATGACCATTGGTAGATACATGTAGAGGAGTAGAAGGACGAGAGTTCCTTTGACTCTCCACTTGTTCTAATCTTCCACTAATAGTCGTCACTTCCCCCTTTATTGCTGCCAAGTCCCCTTTCACGGCCCCAAATTCCGAATTCAACCTTTCAAGTGTCCGGGTAACGGCCTCAAGAGTGACCCTCATAGAATCAAGGGCATTAGTATCCACACTATGAGACGTAGTTCCTTCCATTGTCAAGATATTATCCGCCTTAGTTTACCACAAGTTCGTGTTCCACAAGTGTTGTATAATTGGCTAGTAACCGTGAAAATTTTAAGGTATGAGTAAGCTCTTATCCGGAATGGATTCTTGTTTGAAGACTCAAAGAATTCTTGTCGGACTAGAGTCAAAAATCAGCAACTCATTCAAACGAATAAAAGCACTCAAATAAACGTTGACACGAACAAACGGCTCAAGGATCTAATTGACAACTTAGTAGGAATGTACTAGTTTGTTAATTAGTTCTAGGACCAAGTAAGGGAAACCAAGGATCAACAATTAGCAACCAAAGAATATCCTAAGTTGAGCTTGTAGTGGCGTGGCAGCATGCAATGGTTCCACACGTTTTTTTTTTTTTTTTTTTTGTCAATATTCACACAACTTGTTATAGTTTTCAAAGTGTTTTTGGTGGGAAAATAAAATCTTGTAATATTTCACCCTTTTCAAACTCAAGAAAGGGATGTTTGGTAGACTAATCCCACAAAACAAGGATCCTTGAATTAGGGAAAAGTGATTGACAAGACTACAAGGTGATGGGTGCAAGTCTTTCACAACAACTTTATAGCTTGTCTTACAAATTGAGCACACACAAGATGAACAAGATGAACAAGTTCAAAAGATGAACACCTCAACAATCTTCTTCAACTTCTTTAGCACATAAACACAACATCCACCGATTTTATTTTCTTTTGGGCATCAACAACATACAACTTTCGGCCACTTCAAGTCACTACACAATGTTCAAGTTTTCAAGCTCAACTTTCGGATCTAGACACCTTAGTGTTGGTGAGAAAGAAACCAACACTAGGAACTCACTAAACAAGCAAAATTAACACTTATATCTAGACATGCAACATCATTTTCGGATTCCACTTTTGGTGTTGTTTGTTTAAGCCGTGTACTAGCCCAAGATGGTTATGTTGGAACACAACCGGTCAAGCTTTGATACCAAATGATACAAGATCAAACCAACAACACCAAGAACTACAAGTTGGTTCGAATTTCAGTCCAACAACACAAGAACAACAAGCTTAAATTTCAGTTTTTCAGCTCAACCACACGAGAACAACAAGATGAACAACAATGCTAGTGAATCGAAAATAGCCCCACACGGCTTCACTAGACTTTAAGATAACAAAATCAACAACAACAACAAGATAAAGAAAAGATAGATAACTTGACATATAACATTCAAGATACTAAGAACCCTAACATCAAGAGAGGACCCTAAGTCTAATGAATGTAAACACCAAGTTCTTACGAGGACCAAGAGGCACTCAAAGACCTCAAAACCCTTGTTTCTAGCCAAAGAGACAACACAAGTATCCCTCTACTTGTGAGATATTGGTGGCGGCTCCAAGAGTGGATAAGAGAGAGAGAAATGTTTAGTGTTTAGGTTACAAAAATCAGATTTCAAAAAAGTGAAGTCTAACTCTCTAACATGTTCTATTTATACTACAAACAAAAAGGGGTAAAATGACCCATCCGCCCTTGCTTCTTGTGCCATCCTTGAAGAGTAGTTTATTACACATTAGGACCCCTCTTCACACATAAAAACGTTTAGGTCCTTGGTTGGTACAATCACCAACTCACACACGGCCACTTGCATGAACAAAGCTTGGAGTTTTTGTAATTCCCGAGCTTGGCTTCGTGTGAAAGGCCGTGTACGTGTGGAGGCTGTCCCAACCGTATCACCTCGGAAACTTGTTTGAGGGAACAATGGTACGACTTCATGCCAAAGAGTGTGAAATAAGTATGCCTTACATACCTGGTTATTTGACTCCGAAACTAGCCCGACTTGACTTCTCGCCTCTTAGATTACTTATCTACAATAGAATATATGGTAAACTAGTATTAGTAACCAATAAACACATTTGAGGTACTTAATTTCACCCAAAACAGTAACCGGGCAGCAACTATTACTCTATCAAACAAGGGTGTTATTTTAACCCTTTTTCTTCCCTCCAATTACACCCACATACCATATAGGTTCTTATAAGGTTCACCAAAACCACCTCGACTTCATTACACATTCCAAACAATACGCAAAATAGATTGGACAGCAAGCATTAGTTCGGTGGTGTATCACCACATCTTTCTTCTATAATTCATTACAAACTCATCACACCTTTATCCAACTTCAACCTGGCAGCCCATAACATACACATACAAAACAGTCCACAAAACAGTCCCAAACCACTTTTATTATAGCAATCAATTATTGAACTCTTCATCTCTTGAGTTCTCAATAACAAGACATCCATAATCCCCTCTCAAATCCATATATAAAAAAAAATAAAATGGGGCAGTCACCTTACCTCAATTCAGCAACTTATTCTTTTAACCGAACTCTTCAAGAGCTTGAACTTTCCTTAACACTTAAACCAAAGAAGAAGAAAAAAAGTTCCTCAATAACAAGGAAACATGAACAAACAGCTTGTTCTATAATCAGCCATATACTTATAGTCAAACACTTATAACTTGTTTCCCTAATCTCCCATGAGATAATTAAACAAAACCTTAAGTGTTTTTCACTTACCTTGGGCTGCAAAGGGGAGGGTTTCTTCAAGAACCCTAGAAGGAAAAATAGGGCTGCTGCTCTTGTTGTTTTTGAGAGAGTAGAGAGATTTGTTGAAATATACTCCTTTTTTGTGACTTAAAAGTGAAGTAAAATGACCAGCAACTTGGCCTTTTAAAGGCCCTATCTTGTCCACCTCCTTAGCTGCATTTTGGACCATAAAATTGGTCAAATTGGTCCAAGTAGGTGATGCACCTACTTAAGGGTCCAAGCAGCTGAAACTTCAAAGTAGGTGATGCACCTACTTGCATAATTTCTTGTTGGGCTCAATTATATTTGGGCCTTGGCAGATTGGTGTGTTGGGTCACTTACCCATTTTCTTTCTTTTTTTTGTTCAATTTGGCCCAAATGAGTATATTAGCATAGACCCAAATCTGATCCATAGCCATGGGTCCATTAATTTGGTTCAAACAACTTAAGTAGGTGACTCACCTACTAGCTTAAATAAGTCAAGCAAGCACCTCAATATTTTGCTCCATTTTCAGCTTCTAATCCCTTTAGTCTAACCTTCAACTTATACACACTTGGTCACTTTAAACTTTAGATTCAAATACTAGCTTACGATTCCAAGTTTAAATAGTTATCTTAACGTTAACTTAGTCGCACCACACTAAACTATACGGGCAGCCTCTATAATTCCATCTACACCATTAATAATTGCATAACCAATCTCATCCGTTACCTATACCATATGACCATACCAGGTTCCATATAATTAGAATAAGTACAAGCAAGATACGGGATGTTACAGATTTGGTTATAGGATACATCAAGAGTGACACTTTTCTTGTCATGTAGACCAAGCAACAAGTTTGGTGCACCAATATCACCATTTCTAAAATTGGCACTGGGGTCAAATGGGAAAAGTGGCCATAGATACGGGTCTCGACAACACTTTCCTTTCTCGTGGTCTACACCCAAACTAAATGACATACTCTCTACAATAACATACATATCATCCAAAGCAAATAGAGAGTAGAGAAAGGTATCACTCAAATCGACTTCTACTAAGGTGCTCTCATGTGTGTACTCACTACTAGTTTCCCAATAATCACCATGAGTACTCTCAACAATGAAATCACACAAAGTAGAAGAAGAAGTAGCTTTCGCAACTACACATTCCAGCCCTTAAGAGTACTCTCATCTTCCAAGAAGAGATTTCCCTCTTTAGGAGGAATGTTGTCACACCATAGTGGGTTAGCATATAGGCGATAGCTTCCAAGGCAAGCTATACCATCATTTTCACCACTAGGTTCATTAGGAGTGTTTAAATCATCTTCAAACAAGACATTATACCTAAAAAGAGTGTGATCTACCTCACGGACAGATTTGGAACAAGCAAGTTCCTCAATGTTTCAAACACAATATTACCCCAAGAAGAGCTCTCGGGTTCATTCTCACTTTGTTGACCAATATTTTCAAATACTTTACTCACTTGAGTCCTATTAAGCACATCACACACATACTCAAGTGGTGGACAGTTTTCACAAACAAGTTGATCAACACCCATTACACAAGATGATGTACTTCCATTCAATATATAGGCTTCAACACTAGGTGGACATAAATTGATCTCACAAGAGGAGTCAATTTCATCATCAAAAGGATCAACTAGTGTATCCACACTCACAATATGTACATCATCAACAAGAGGCAAGGAATCATTAGACTCATAAATAAGTAAGCTACTACTCACACTCAATGGATTACTAGCCATACAATTATCATTCACAGCATTAAAGTATAAGAGTTAGCTATTTTACCTTGAAGATCTTGAGTAGACTCTTTCTTGCCGTGAGGTGAAGATCCTTCATAAGCTTGGGAAGCAACTTCCTTTTGACATTGGTCGCCTTCACTTGCCATGTTGGTACCTAAACATATGTCCATAGAAATAGAAGGACAACCAAAGTTAGCACGGTTTGGTGGTAATCCCCTCACTTCGCTCAACAAAACCTCTCCTTTTTCCACTCTCGGATTACCACCTTTCACTCCCTTACTCCTCTCAATCTTTTATCTCTCATAATAATTTGAATTGGAGTAGGTAGAAACTTCTTTTTGCGGCCCAGGCAGAATGTACGTCTCGAGGCAATTTCCCCATCGGTCTCTTCCAATATTAGGCCAATTTTGCATAGTTGGAACTTTATCTTGTGCAAACCAATCGGAGCCTAATCTCACATGACCATAGGTTATGGGAAAAACATCACACCACACCTCCTCACGGTAATTAAATTGGGAGAAGACAACCTTTAACCTCTCGGTAACCTTAAACCTGTCCAAGAAGTATGGAACAAGTAAAGGCTCGCAAAATAACCCCAAGTAATCAACCATGGATGGAACAATGTAGTTTCTATAGTACCTATCATTTAACACAATGAGGCAGCCCGGTATCCCACAAATGGTCACCTTTCCGGAGTGTACACTCCTTCTTGGATCAACATTGTAAGGCATACGAGTACCCCTCGGTTTTGGAGATGCATACCCTCTTCTTCTCGTTGAACAACCTCCACTAGAGCTAGTATAACCATTCACACTATATTGATCATGATAAGAAGTACTACAAGGTGGAGAATATGAATCTTCACACTCCTCACGTGTACTCTCATCATATCTCTCATAAGCTTTGCGAACGAAAGGGTTATACCTAACACCAAAACTAGGTTTGGAGTGAGAAGTGTAGGACTCCTCACATGCCCTAACATCATCATAAGATCCATCACGAGGTCCTACATCATCTCCAAAGTCACCATAAGCACTAGGCACTTTATTCACCTCATTTTCTCCCTCAAAACAGTAACTTTCAAATCTGTCCAAGTTTCGATCATGGCTATTTTCATAGCCTCTGCAATCTCCCTAAACTTCGTAGCCATAAAAACCCTCACTACAACCATAGTCTCCCATGTTGTAGTCACAATAATCCCCGGCTATCGAAGACATATTCCCCTTATATCACCTTTGAACCTACAAAATGAACAAACAAGATTAGTAGTAAAAGCTTCTCACTAACACTCGTATTCACTCACTTTTGTGATCCTCACAATTAGAGCGACGAATATTGAAAGTTGCTTATACTCCGGTAGTCAATAGGATGTCAATTCTACTTGGCAGCCGGAATAGATTCTTGTTTGATCGACTCAAGACACAAGACAGAAAATTCTACTTACAAACTTGAAACAAAAAGTTACGACGAATTAAAAATGAGAAAAGCACACAAATAACGAAGACACGACAAAAATGGATTCAAAAATTAATTCACAATCTAGTAGGTGATTACTAGTTGATAATTAGTACTAGAATCAAGAAATGAAACTAACGAAACAAAGAAAAGAAACTTTAAAATCTGAAATTTGAGCTTTAAGGTTTTTTTGGGAACGTTGATGATGTGGCACTTAGATGACGTGGCAATTCGGTGACATGGCAGTTTTCAATTTGGATTGGTCAAATTTTTAATTTGGGAGAGTGAAAAATCAGCTAAAGGATGGAAAAGCACAAGACTTAGAGTCTTTTTTAAAATTCAAGACTCTAAGTCTTGGTATGTGCCTTTACTCTCTTTTGGTAATGAGTCTTTTTGAAAGTCCTATTGTCCCCTTTCTTTTTTTTGTATGTTCTTTGGGATATGTTTCAAGACTAACAAAAGGCTACACTCTTTTCTCCACTCTTTTAAGATCAAACCACACCTATTGAATGTTCTTGTTCAACAATAAATGATGAACATGAAGAAACAAGAACACTCAAAAGATTGAAACTAAACCCAATGACTCCAAATTGAATGATTTTGGATTCCTTTTCCTCACGTTAAACTCCATAACACAACCATTCGTTTTTCAAGCCAGAATATTAACAACAAGCCTTCTAATTTTGAGCTTCACCTTACTAGTTTCTTCAACCTTAAACTCAACAATGGTAAACAACTCAAAACCACCCGGATTAAGCTCAAATCTAAGATCTAGACTCACTTAGTGTTAGGGAACAAGAACATAACACTAGAAACAAACAAAACACACTAAAATCTCCTAAATCTAAGTCTCAAATTTCAGCTCAAACACAAAAACCGGACAAATTTCTTTTTTTGAGATTTTTGTTTTTTCAACACTTTTTTTTTTAATTTTTCAACTAACAAGCCCAAGATTGATTTTGTTGGAACAAAATCAATCCTTGCTCTGATATCAAATGATACAAATCAGTCCACCAAGATGCCAAAACAGTCCACAAAACGGGAGAGAAACAAGTAACACAAAGGGATACAAGATGACAAACACAAAAACACACGGATTTGCAAAATAATGAAAGGATAGATAGTGAGACCAAGATTATTACAAGATTAAGAACCAAGTATATTTCAACATTAACCCCTAATGAATGCAATAATCAAAACCACACTCTTACGGTGACCACCAAGGGAATGAACTCACCTCAAGATCTACCGTTTCTAAGCAAAGATCAATATTGGCTTTTCCAAGCCCTATGCTAATGATGGCTTTTTTCAAGCCCTACAACTAAGGGTGTTACACTCTCAAAAGAGAGAAAATATGTCTTTCAATTCTTCATCATTCAAAATCTGCCAAGAAATGAGCTAAAATGACCTATTTATAGTGTATTATAAAATAAGACAAAAAGACCACTTTGCCCTTAATGATAGGTGCGGCCATGGTGTGTAAATACACCATGTGTAATGTCCAAAATGCCCTTAATTAAGGTCCAAAACCGTGAGTCCTCAATCTTAAATACTCCAAGCAATCTTCCACACACGAGATTGCTTTAAGTTATGCTCAAAACGGGTCCTCCATGCATGTTCTTGTATTCTCGAGGTGACCAAGTCTTGATCCTCTATATGTTGGCCTCTAAAGATTTCATCAAAAGATAAGATGGCCATTTGTCCCGTATCAAAGTTCCATATAAATAGAACAAGTACATGCAAAATTTGGGGTGTTACACAACTATACATATATAAGTGTCGGGAAAGGGAATCGAGTTTAGAATGTATTGAAAATCTTTACTTGGGCTGTGTAGCTTGGCTGTCCTAAACCACCCATAGGTGATATGGGTTCAGGCCCCCCTTATGAAAGAGCCCCAGTGCGTGTAGCTGGACAACCAGGGAGGTATCCCATGAGATGACTAGTACATTCCCCAATAGTGTGACATCATGAACACAGTCTACTAAAACTAATCCAAATATAAAAAAATACAAGTTTTCAGTTTTGATCCCCCCGGGACAGCCACTGTCTACGGCTTTGCTACACATCCCGCCATTAATGCCCAATTAAAACCGTTTCTAAATAACCAACCAAATCCATTTACCATTTCATAAACCAAGGCCAATATTAGTGGTATCGTCATACCACCCCTTACTTGGAAGTAATATCCATAGACAAACTATTTAGTTTAAGGGGACTTCCAAGTGACCTTCCATATACCACATTAAACCACTTGGGAGACTTCCATGTTCTCCACAAACATAACCATTTATCCTTTAGACTTTTCAAACCATTTAAACCATGCAAAATTCCTTTACCAAGTTTAAAACATGCAAAGTTTCATTAAGAGAAGTTAATGCAATGAACTTATCTTATAAGCATTTCATCAAACACCTTGGGGGCATAATATAACCAAAACCAATTCCAAAGACCATTAAACCATTACCATGCAATCTAATAGTCCAAAACAACCATTAATGCATATAAAATCATAATTTAAACCATAGGGAACCATAACCAAGAATTTAATATCAAAACCCCCAAATAATAGTTGAAAGCCATAATCAAGAAATAGTAAAACCATAAAATCAATCATATGAACCATGCCTTTAGTTGAAATTACAGTGAGAGAAGAGAATTATGGATTATACCAAAGAATTGATGGAAAGAAATCACCAAGACAAGCCCCAAAGAAATCCTAAAGATAAAATCCTAGCCTTCTTGCCCCAAAAGCTCTTAAGAGATTTATGGAGTGTTTTTTGAATAGGTTCTAAGTATTAATGAATAGAATTATAGGTAAATAACCTCCTAAGTATATTAGAAATTGTGGATCCTAATTAGGATAAGTAGGAAAATATCCAAAATACCCCAACTAAGTTGCTTAAAATTCCCGTCATAGGGATACATCTTACCCATATGAGTCATATCTTCCTATACGATCGGTACCCACCAGTCGTATCTTAGCTTTAACTTTAGATCAAACACTGTCCAGTATACGACTCATCCAACTAAGTCGTAACCATAATATACGATTCATACCCATGACCAGTATCCCTGGAAGAATAAAATACCAGGAGGATCAAACACTTCCCACCATACGAGTCAATGATATGACTCATGCCAAGCCCTTACGACTCACAACCCTAAGTCATACCCATTCCAGTGACCAAAACTATCCCACCAACTAACACTGGTCAGCATACAACAGGACCATACCACTTGTACCCCAACATACGACTCGTACCCATAAGTCGTATTGGGTCCAGAGAATAAAATTCCAGAAAAAATTCTAAGGGTCAAAACCCAGGATATTTTAGTCTCCCCCACTAGGAACATTTGTCTCCGAATTACAGACAAGGTAGGGGTAAGCACACACAAAATCATTTGAATTATCAAACATCCTTTTAACAAAGTTTTAAAATAAAGAGGCAAAGATGTTAATTTTTCCTCTAACAAACTCATAAAATAAAGATGTGTTGAAGACACATACTTTCCACACGAATCTAGGAGACGAAAACAAATGTGGATATTTGGACTTCATGTCCTCTACTGTTTCCCAAGAAGCTTATTCCACCTTATGGTTCTGCCATAGAACCATAACCGAAGCAACATCCTCGGACTGCAACCGATGAACTTGCCTATCTAACATCTTAACCGGGACCTCTTCATAAGGTAGAGAATGTAAAATACCCAATCCTTCTAAAGAAACAACCAAAGAATGATCACCAATGCATTTCATCAACATAGAAATATAAAAGACCAAATGAACCAAACTCTAGTTAGATGGCAACTCCAACTCATAAGCAACATTGCCAAATTGCTAAAAAATCATATAAGGACAAAAAAACCAAGGACTGAGTTTCCCCTTCTTGCCAAATCACACCACTCCCTTCATGGGAGATACTTTGAGGAACTGATACAAAATCAAACCAACAACACCAAGAACTACAAGTAGGTTCGGATTTCAGTCCAACAACACAAGAACAACAAGTTTAATTTTTAGTTTTTCAGCTCAACAACACAAGAACAACAAGATGAACAACAATGCTAGTGAATCGAAAAGAGCCCCACACGGCTTCACTAGACTTGAAGATAACAAAATCAACAACAACAACAAGATAAGGAAAGATAGATAACTTGACATATAACATTCAAGAAACTAAGAACCCTAACATCAAGAGAGGACCCTAAGTCTAATGAATATAAACACCAAGTTCTTACGAGGACCAAGAGGCACTCAACGACCTCAAAACCCTTGTTTCTAGCCAAAGAGACAACACAAGTATCCCTCTACTTGTGAGATAGTAGTGGCGGCTTCCAAGAGTGGAAGAGAGAGAGAAAAGTTTAGTGTTTTAGGTTTACAAAAATCAGATTTCAAAAACTAAGGAATAGCTCTCTAATATGTTCTATTTATACTACAACAAAAAGGATAAAATGACCCATCCGCCCTTGCTTCTTGTGCCAACCTTGAAGAGTAGTTTATTACACATTAAGACCTCTCTTCACACATAAAAACGTTTAGGTCCTTGGTTGGTTCAATCACCAACTCACACACGGCCATTTGCATGAACAAAGCTTGGAGTTTTTGTAACTCCCGAGCTTGGCTTCGTGTGAAAGGCCGTGTACCTGTGGAGGCTGACCCAACCGTATCATCCTCTCCATCTTGAGAGGAATTTGACCTCAAATTCAGCATTTGGTCATCTTCAACCGCATTCACGAGGGAGAGATCACCAACGTTGAAAGTGTTGTGCACTTGATATTCCGGTGGAAGGTCAATCTTGTAGGCCTTGTCATTGATTCTCTCAAGTACTTGAAAAGGGCCATCACCCCTTGGCAGCAACTTGGACTTCCTTTGAGCTGGAAACCGATCCTTTCGAAGATGCACCCACACCCAATCTCCGGGTTCAAGCACAAGCCTTCTTCTCCCTTTGTTTACCCTTTTTACAACCTCTTGGATCTTCTTTTCAAGCTTGATCCGCACCGTCTCATGCATTTTCTTCATTGCCTCGGCTCTTTTATTTCCATCTAAGCTGGTCATGAGATCACTAGACAAAGGAGTGAGATCTAAAGAGGTAAGGGAATTCAGGCCGTAAACACATTCAAAGGGAGTCATTCCCGTGCTCGAATGTATTACCCGGTTGTATGCAAATTCCACCAAGGGTAGGTGATCTTCCCATGAAGTCAGCTTACCTTTAACCATAGAACGTAGCATAGACCCTAAGGTTCTATTTACTACCTCCGTTTGGCCATCGGTCTGTGGGTGGCAAGACGTGGAGAAAAGTAACTTCGTTCCAAGCCTACCCCACATGGACTTCCAAAAGAGACTTAGGAACTTGGAGTCCCTATCGCTCACAATAGTCCTCGGTACCCCGTGAAGCTTTACAACATGTTCAACAAATAATGAAGCTACACTACGAGCATCCTCGGTTTTAGCACATGGAATAAAATGAGCCATTTTAGAGAATCTATCAACAATAACAAAAATGCTATCTCGGCCCTTTCTAGTCCTTGGCAGCCCCAAAACAAAATCCATCGAAATGTCTAACCAAGGTCTAAGGGGAGTAGGGAGTGGGGTGTATAACCCTTGAGGTAGGAGACGAGCTTTCACACTCCGGCAGGCCACGCATTGACTACAAATTTTAGTGACGTCTTTGCGCATTTTGGGCCAATAGAAGTTCTCCTCTAAGATTCCGAGGGTCTTGTCTACCCCAAAGTTCCCCATGAGGCCTCCGTCATGGGCCTCCCTCACAAATAATTCCCTCCAAGAACTAGAAGGAACACACAACCTCCTCCCTTTGAACAAATACCCATCGAACCGAGAGTAGGAGGAATGGTCATTCTCCTTAAGCCAACGGTCCCTTCCCCACTCTTCGCATTCCCTAAAAATAGGAGCAAAGGTAGGATCCTCGGGATACAACAACCGCAAGCTCTCAAAACCCATCAATTTCGAAGACAAGGTAGCAACAAGCACATGCTTTCTAGACAAGGCATCGGCAACAACATTTTCCTTTCCCCTTTTGTAATGAATTACATAAGGGAAAGTCTCGATGAACTCAATCCACTTAGCATGACGCCTATTCAACTTGTCTTGGCTCTTAAGGTGTTTCAACGACTCATGATCAGTTCGTATCACAAACTCCTTAGGCCACAAATAATGTTGCCAATTTCCCAAGGCTCTAACAAGGGCGTACAACTCCAAATCATAAGTTGAGTAATTAAGAGTTGCCCCTTTGAGCTTTTCACTGAAATAAGCAACGGGCTTACCTTCTTGCATCAAAACAGCCCCAATGCCAACCTTACTAGCATCACACTCTACTTCAAACATCTTATCAAAATCGGGCAATTGCAATAAAGGCGCCGAGATGAGCGTAGCTTTCAAGGCCTCAAAAGCCCTAGCCTGCTCATCACCCCATTTAAAGGGTCCGTCCTTTCTAATTACCTCGGTCAAGGGGGCTGCTATGGAACTAAATCCTTTGACAAACCTCCTATAAAAGCTTGCCAACCCGTGGAAACTTCGGATTTCTCCAATAGTTTTAGGGGTCGGCCAACTTCGAATAGAGTCTATCTTGGAATCGTCCACTTCCACACCCCTTGAGCTCACGACAAAACCCAAGAATATAATCTTATCAACACCAAAAGAACACTTCTCCATGTTGGCATACAACTTTTCCTTTCGGAGCACATCAAACACACATCTCAAATGCATTACATGATCATCAATAGATTTACTATATACCAACACATCATCAAAGTAAACCACCACAAACTTTCCAATATAAGGCTTCATTACATGATTTATTAGCCTCATAAAGGTGCTAGGAGCATTGGTAAGGCCGAAGGGCATGACCAGCCACTCATAGAGACCGAATTTGGTCTTGAATGCGGTCTTCCACTCATCACCGGGTTGCATGCGAATTTGGTGATAGCCACTCCTAAGATCCACTTTAGAAAACAAACAAGATCCGTGGAGCTCATCTAACATATCATCTAGTCTAGGGATTGGATGACGATACCTTATAGTGATTTTGTTGATGGCTCTACAATCGACGCACATGCGCCAAGTTCCGTCCTTCTTTGGTACCAAAAGCACCGGAACAGCACACGGACTCATGCTTTCCTTGATGTATCCCTTGTTGAGAAGCTCCTCAACTTGCCTTTCAAGCTCCTTAGTGTCCATGGGATTGCTCCTATAGGCCGGTTTGTTTGGAAGTTGTGAACCCGGCACCAAATCAATTTGGTGCTCAATTCCCCGAAGTGGGGGCAAACCTTGCGGAAGTTCTTGTGGAAATACATCTTCATACTCCTGCAACACACAAGAAATCAAAGGGGAAATGTGATACGGTTGGGACAGCATCCACACGTACACGGCCTTTCACACGAAGCCAAGCTCGGGAATTACAAAAACTCCAAGCTTTGTTCATGCAAGTGGCCGTGTGTGAGTTGGTGATTGAACCAACCAAGGACCTAAACGTTTTTATGTGTGAAGAGGGGTCCTAATGTGTAATAAACTACTCTTCAAGGATGGCACAAGAAGCAAGGGCGGATGGGTCATTTTACCCCTTTTTGTTTGTAGTATAAATAGAACATGTTAGAGAGTTAGACTCCACTTTTTGAATCTGATTTTTGTAACCTAAACACTAAACATTTCTCTCTCTCTTCTCCACTCTTGGAGCCGCCACCAATATCTCACAAGTAGAGGGATACTTGTGTTGTCTCTTTGGCTAGAAACAAGGGTTTTGAGGTCTTTGAGTGCCTCTTGGTCCTCGTAAGAACTTGGTGTTTACATTCATTAGACTTAGGGTCCTCTCTTGATGTTAGGGTTCTTAGTATCTTGAATGTTATATGTCAAGTTATCTATCTTTTCCTTATCTTGTTGTTGTTGTTGATTTTGTTATCTTAAAGTCTAGTGAAGCCGTGTGGGGCTATTTTCGATTCACTAGCATTGTTGTTCATCTTGTTGTTCTCGTGTGGTTGAGCTGAAAAACTGAAATTTAAGCTTGTTGTTCTTGTGTTGTTGGACTGAAATTCGAACCAACTTGTAGTTCTTGGTGTTGTTGGTTTGATCTTGTATCATTTGGTATCAAAGCTTGACCGGTTGTGTTCCAACATAACCCATCTTGGGCTAGTACACGACTTAAACAAACAACACCAAAAGTGGAATCCGAAAATGATGTTGCATGTCTAGATATAAATGTTAATTTTGCTTGTTTAGTGAGTTCCTAGTGTTGGTTTCTTTCTCACCAACACTAAGGTGTCTAGATCCGAAAGTTGAGCTTGAAAACTTGAACATTGTGTAGTGACTTGAAGTGGCCGAAAGTTGTATGTTGTTGATGCCCAAAAGAAAATAAAATCGGTGGATGTTGTGTTTATGTGCTAAAGAAGTTGAAGAAGATTGTTGAGGTGTTCATCTTTTGAACTTGTTCATCTTGTTCATCTTGTGTGTGCTCAATTTGTAAGACAAGCTATAAAGTTGTTGTGAAAGACTTGCACCCATCACCTTGTAGTCTTGTCAATCACTTTTCCCTAATTCAAGGATCCTTGTTTTGTGGGATTAGTCTACCAAACATCCCTTTCTTGAGTTTGAAAAGGGTGAAATATTACAAGATTTTATTTTCCCACCAAAAACACTTTGAAAACTATAACAAGTTGTGTGAATATTGACAAAAAAAAAAAAGAAAAGAAAACGTGTGGAACCATTGCATGCTGCCACGTCACTACAAGCTCAACTTAGGATATTCTTTGGTTGCTAATTGTTGATCCTTGGTTTCCCTTACTTGGTCCTAGAACTAATTAACAAACTAGTACATTCCTACTAAGTTGTCAATTAGATCCTTGAGCCGTTTGTTCGTGTCAACGTTTATTTGAGTGCTTTTATTCGTTTGAATGAGTTGCTGATTTTTGACTCTAGTCCGACAAGAATTCTTTGAGTCTTCAAACAAGAATCCATTCCGGATAAGAGCTTACTCATACCTTAAAATTTTCACGGTTACTAGCCAATTATACAACACTTGTGGAACACGAACTTGTGGTGAACTAAGGCGGATAATATCTTGACAATGGAAGGAACTACGTCTCATAGTGTGGATACTAATGCCCTTGATTCTATGAGGGTCACTCTTGAGGCCGTTACCCGGACACTTGAAAGGTTGAATTCGGAATTTGGGGCCGTGAGAGGGGACTTGGCAGCAATAAAGGGGGAAGTGTCGACTATTAGTGGAAGATTAGAACAAGTGGAGAGTCAAAGGAACTCTCGTCCTTCTACTCCTCTACATGTATCTACCAATGGTCATGATAGAACCTCCTCCGCAACCATCACCCCCGAAACAGTCCACCAAATGCTAAATGCACCCCAAGCTCCACTAAATACCGCAAGCCAAACTACCTATTTTCCTCCAAACCGAGACTCCACTAGACCACTACATTTCCAAGCCCCTCCAATTCCACAAGGGGGATTTGGACGCCAAGTACCTCCACTAAATCCGAACCCTCCATTCCAAGCTTTGTTAAACCAAAGACCACAAATTCCAAATCCTCCGAATCAAAACGGCCAAGGCCGACCAGCCCACTTTGAAGGATACGGTAGAGAGGAGTATGAAGGAGATGGAGTCTTTGATGATGCTTATATGAGGGAGGAGGAGTTAAGAGGGGGTCGAGGAGAACCTAGGAGATACCGGGGGTATGGAGATAGGGGAAACCGACACCAAGAGAGAGACGTAGGCATCAACACCATCAAGTTGAGCCTACCCATCTTTAAGGGTGAAAGTGATCCCGAGGCCTACTTGACTTGGGAATCGGCTTGTGACAAAGTTTTCCAAGTTAATGACATCTCGGACGAAAAGAAGAGTTGCTACGCTATAGCTCACCTCGAGGGCTATGCTAACACTTGGTGGGAGTATGTTAAACGATTTGGTAATGAATTAGTCGATGGACAGCCACCACCTTGGTTTCGGTTGAGGTATTTGATGAGGCAACGATACCTTCCCGAGAGATATCGTCATGAGTTGCTTGCTAGGTTATATGGCTTGCGGCAAGGAGGCAAGAGTGTGATGGCCTACTTCGACGAGTTCCAACAACTCATGTTGAAACTTGATCATCGTGGGGAACAAATCAGCCACGACATCATCCGGTTCAAGTGCGGATTGAACAAAGAGATCTCCACTCATTTGACCCTTCACCGGTTTGAAACCATTGACGGTATATTCCAAGCGGCCCTTGAGATTGAAAGGGAACTTAAGGAGAGACCATCCTTCAAGGCAAGGGTACCAACTCCCTCGGGTTGGACCAAAAACAAGGACCAACCCGCACCTACGAAGCTGCCCGAGTCCAAAACAGTCCCTAAATTTCCCCCGAAACCGGAGGCTCACAAATATCCCAACCCAAAGGGGTTCCAATGCTTCAAGTGCCAAGGTTGGGGGCATAAGGCCAATGAATGTCCGAACCGGCGCAATGTGATCCTACGAGAAGGAAAGGTGTACTACCTTGGTGAGGAGGTGGATTCCGAAAGAGGGGAGGATGAGGTCGAGCCTCAAGATGGAGAGGGAGCTGAAAATGGGCTGAATGATGATGAAGTAGATGGTAGTGAAGATGTTTATCCACAAGAAGGGGAGTGTGTGGTTCCTAACTTTGTGGTTAGACGTGTCATGATTAGTAAGTCGATAGGCGACCCGAGTCAAAGGGAAAATCTATTCCATACTAAGTGTCTTGTAAAGGAGAATGTGTACACCTTGGTGATTGATGGTGGTAGTTGTACAAATGTTGCGAGCCATGCTATGGTAAATTTCTTGAAGCTACCAACTACACCACACACTAGTCCTTACAAGCTACAATGGTTGAATGATTGTGGTGAATTAAGGGTCACATGGCAATGTGTGATTCGGTTTAAGGTGGGGAACTACCACGATGAGGTACTTTGTGACGTGATTCCAATGCAAGCATGTCACTTATTGTTAGGTAGACCATGGCAATATGATAGGTCTACTAAACACGATGGGAGGACCAACCGGTATACGTTTGAGAAGGATGGCCGAAAGGTCACACTTCATCCTCTTTCACCCTCCCAAGTAAACGAGTGGCATCAAAAGATGAGAGAGTTGAAGGGAAAGGGGAAGGAATCCGGGAAGGGAGAAAGGGGGGGGAGTGCCGTAGGTGAGGAAGTTGGGACATCCGAGGCTGTCCCAACGACGAGGGAGATGGAAAATGTAGTGATGTTGGCTAGGAGGAAAGAACTCTTCGTGGATCATGATGAAAACAAGCCGATGCTACTCTTGGCCCATTATTTTAATACTAACCCCACTAATTCTTCCATTTCCCCTTTGATTTCTTATGTGTTGCAGGAGTATGAAGATGTATTTCCTCAAGAACTTCCGCAAGGATTGCCCCCACTTCGGGGAATTGAGCACCAAATTGATTTGGTGCCGGGTTCACAACTTCCAAACAAACCGGCCTATAGGAGCAATCCCATGGACACTAAGGAGCTTGAAAGACAAGTTGAGGAGCTGCTCAACAAGGGATACATCAAGGAAAGCATGAGTCCGTGTGCTGTTCCGGTGCTTTTGGTACCAAAGAAGGACGGAACTTGGCGTATGTGCGTCGATTGTAGAGCCATCAACAAAATCACTATAAGGTATCGTCATCCAATCCCTAGACTAGATGATATGTTAGATGAGCTCCACGGATCTTGTTTGTTTTCTAAAGTGGACCTTAGGAGTGGCTATCACCAAATTCGCATGCAACCCGGTGATGAGTGGAAGACCGCATTCAAGACCAAATTCGGTCTATATGAGTGGCTGGTCATGCCCTTTGGTCTTACCAATGCTCCTAGCACCTTTATGAGGCTAATGAATCATGTAATGAAGCCTTATATTGGAAAATTTGTGGTGGTTTATTTTGATGATGTGTTGGTATATAGTAAATCTATTGATGATCATGTAATGCATTTGAGATGTGTGTTTGATGTGCTCCGAAAGGAGAAGCTGTATGCCAACATGGAGAAGTGTTCTTTTGGTGTTGATAAGGTTATATTCTTGGGTTTTGTCGTGAGCTCAAGGGGTGTGGAAGTGGACGATTCCAAGATAGACTCTATTCGAAGTTGGCCGACCCCTAAAACTATTGGAGAAATCCGAAGTTTCCACGGGTTGGCAAGCTTCTATAGGAGGTTTGTCAAAGGATTTAGTTCCATAGCAGCCCCCTTAACCGAGGTAATTAGAAAAGACGGACCCTTTAAATGGGGTGATGAGCAAGCTAGGGCTTTTGAGGCCTTGAAAGCTACGCTCATCTCGGCGCCTCTATTGCAATTGCCCGATTTTGATAAGATGTTTGAAGTAGAGTGTGATGCTAGTAAGGTTGGCATCGGGGCTGTTTTGATGCAAGAAGGTAAGCCCGTGGCTTATTTCAGTGAAAAGCTCAAAGGGGCAACTCTTAATTACTCAACTTATGATTTGGAGTTGTACGCCCTTGTTAGAGCTTTGGGAAATTGGCAACACTATTTGTGGCCTAAGGAGTTTGTGATACGAACGGATCATGAGTCGTTGAAACACCTTAAGAGCCAAGACAAGTTGAATAGGCGTCATGCTAAGTGGATTGAGTTCATCGAGACTTTCCCTTATGTAATTCATTATAAAAGGGGAAAGGAAAATGTTGTTGCCGATGCCTTGTCTAGGAAGCATGTGCTTGTTGCTACCTTGTCTTCGAAATTGATGGGTTTTGAGAGCTTGCGGTTGTTGTATCCCGAGGATCCTACCTTTGCTCCTATCTTTAGGGAATGCGAAGAGTGGGGAAGGGACCGTTGGCTTAAGGAGAGTGACCATTCCTCCTACTCTCGGTTCGATGGGTATTTGTTCAAAGGGAGGCGGTTGTGTGTTCCTTCTAGTTCTTGGAGGGAATTATTTGTGAGGGAGGCCCATGACGGAGGCCTCATGGGGCACTTTGGGGTAGACAAGACCCTCGGAATCTTAGAGGAGAACTTCTATTGGCCAAAAATGCGCAAAGACGTCACTAAAATTTGTAGTCAATGCGTGGCCTGCCGGAGTGCGAAATCTCGTCTCCTACCTCAAGGATTGTACACCCCACTCCCTACTCCCCTTAGACCTTGGTTGGACATTTCGATGGATTTTGTTTTGGGGCTGCCAAGGACTAGAAAGGGCCGAGATAGCATTTTTGTTATTGTTGATAGATTCTCTAAAATGGCTCATTTTATTCCATGTGCTAAAACCGAGGATGCTCGTAGTGTAGCTTCATTATTTGTTGAACATGTTGTAAAGCTTCACGGGGTACCGAGGACTATTGTGAGCGATAGGGACTCCAAGTTCCTAAGTCTCTTTTGGAAGTCCATGTGGGGTAGGCTTGGAACGAAGTTACTTTTCTCCACGTCTTGCCACCCACAAACCGATGGCCAAATGGAGGTAGTAAATAGAACCTTAGTGATATAAGAATAATGACCGCCTTAGCTTTTGACGACCTCATTCGAAGTCACAATGTGAAGAATCAAGCTTTGGTCACATGGAGGGCATGGGATCATACTTGGAGGGGATGTTTTTAGCCTACCATTGACCAAACCCAAGTGTGGAAGATTGATTGGAGCCTTGAAGACTTAAGGACTCTCGAATTTGGACCACCTTTGTTGGTTCACGGTTTTGGTGCCTTTACTAAGGGCATTTCGGTCACTTAGCCTAAGGGGCATTTTGGACAATTCATATTGTCTTCCAACACACCAAGGCCGCCCCTCTCATTAAGGGTAATATGGTCTTTTTGTCTTCTTTTGTAATACACTATAAATAGGCCCCTTAGTTTTATTTTCACTTAGTTTTTGGTTGATGAAAAAATGAGATTTTGAGACTCTTAAAATCCTCTCTCTTGAGAGTAGACCAACTTAGTGTAATTCTAGTATAGGGCTTGGAAAAGCTAACATTGTTCTTTGCTTGGAAACGGTAGATCTTGAGGCGAGTTCGTTCCCTTGGTGGTCACCGTAAGAGTGTGGTTTTGATTGTTACATTCATTAGGGGTTTTTGAGTTTAATATACTCTTTAGTTCTTAATCTTGTAATAATCTTGGTCTCACTATCTATCTTTATTTTTCTTGCAATCGTGTATGTGTTGTCGTAGTGGACTGTTTTGGGTCTTCGTTGAATCCGAAACTTGTATTATTGTTGTTCATCTTGTTCATCACGTTTTGGTACTGTTTTTGGTGTTAAAATATACTCTTGAATCTTGTATTCTTGTTGTTGGTAGCGAATCCGAGTGAGGTCTCCATCTTGGTCCTCGAATCCTTAAGATTAGTGGACTGATTTGGTGGTTGTTTCGTGCTTCCCTTGTATTTCCCGTATCATTTGGTATCAAAGCATGGCTTGATCTTGTTCCTACAAGATCAATCTTGGGCTTGCTTGTTAGAAAATTAAAAAAAAAGAAAAAGTGTTAAAAACTGAAATCTCTAGAAAAATAGCAATCTGTCCGTGTTTGTGTTCTTGGCCAAAATTGTGTTCTTGTTGTGTCTTGGTCGAGATTTGTTTGTTGTGTGACTAAATTTAGTAGTGTTCTTGTTTGTTTTGTTGTTTCTAGTGTTAGTTTTCTTGTCCACTAACACTTTGAGTCTAGATCTAAACTTGAGCTTGAATTGTTAATATTGTTGTTGTGACAAAGTGTGGCCGATTGGATGTTGTTGTAGAGCCTTGACCGAGTTGAAGGCCTTGTGTTGTGGTGTTGTTGTAGATCTTGAAAAGAGTATTGTTGTTGTTCTTGAAGTTCTTCACAACCTTCATCTCTTGTTAAAAAAAAAAAAAGAAAAAAAAATGCAACACCAAAGAGACTTGGCCGTTGTTGGTTTTGTAATCTTGGCCGTGTGAAAACATTATTATCTTGGAGTTGGCCTTGTGGCTTTCATCTTATTGTTGTTATAAGCTTGGCCACGTGATATTGTTGATTAATTGGTGGATCGAGAACCATTTTGTTGAAGGTGTAGTTGTCTTGGCCAAGTGTTGGAGATATTGTTATTGTGGAATTTGGGAGTGGCCGTGTGAAAATTGTTGGTGTTCTTGGAGATTATTGTTGTAGTTCTTGGTGTTGTTGTTGTTGTTCTTGATGTTCATCACCACCTTCATATATTGTTGAAGATAAAAGTGAATGTTAAATCTAAAAAGTTGAAGGAAAAGGGTGTATTATGTGTTAGTCTTGAAAGACACTACAACCAACAAAGACCTATCAATCAAGTCTCAACCACTTTCCAACACTTTTCCATGATTTACGGATCCATGTTTTAAGGAGAAGTACAATAAAGTCAAGTCTTGAAAACTTGAAATTGAAAAGGGCTCCAAGACTTGTTTGAATTTCCCTCCTTAAACAAATTCCACCAAAGTCCAAATTGAAAAATTGACCAAGACTTGAAGTTGGACAACAAAAGTTGTGTGGGACCGAAACCAATACGGACTGCCATGTCATCACTGCTACTGTTCACGCAATATTTCCGAGCTCAAAATTTTAGATTCTTAGTTTCATCTTATTGTTTCATTAGTTTCATGTCTTGATTCTAGAATTAATTAACAACTAGTAATCACCTACTTAGTTGTAGATTAATTATTGAATCCGTTTCTTCGTGTCTTCGTTGTTTGTGTGCTTTTCTCATTTTTAACTCGTAGTAACTTCTTTGTTTCAAGTTCGTAAGTAGATTTTGTGTTGTGTCTTGAGTCGATCAAACAAGAATATATTCCGGCCGCCAAGTAGAATTGACATCCTATTGACTACCGGAGTATAAGCAACTTTCAATATTCGCCGCTCCAATTGTGAGAATCACAAAGGTGAGTGTATCGAGTGTTGTTGAGGAGCTTTACTACTAATCTTGTTTGTTCATTTTGTAGGTTTAAAGGGTGATATAAGGGGAACATGACTTCGATAGCCGGGGATTATTGTGACTACAATATGGGAGACTATGATTGTAGTGAGGGTTTTTATGGCTACGAAGTTGAGGGAGATTGCGGAGGCTATGAAAATAGTCATGATCAAAACATAGGCAGATTTGAAAGTTACGGTTTTGAGGGAGAAAATGAGGTGAATGAAGTGCCTAGTGCTTATGGTGACTTTGGAGATGATGTAGGACCTCGTGATGGATCTTATGATGAAGTTGGGACATGTGAGGAGTCTCGCACTCCCCACTCCGAACCTAGATTTGGTGTTAGGTATAACCCTTTCGTTCGCAAACCTTATGAGAGCTATGATGAGAGTACACGTGAGGAGTGTGAAGATTCATATTCTCCACCTTGTAGTACTTCTTATCAAGGTCGATATAGTGTGAATGGTTATACTAGCAATAGTGTAGGTTTTCCAATGAGAAGAAGAGAGTATGCATCTCCAAAACCGAGGGGTACTCATGTGCTTTACAATGTTGATCCGAGAAGGAGTGTACACTCCGGAAAGGTGACCATTTGTGGGATACCGGGCTGCCTCGTTGTGTTAAATGATAGGTACTATAGAAACTACATTGTTCCATCCATGGTTGATTACTTGGGGTTATTTTGCGAGCCTTTACTTGTTCCATACTTCTTGGACGGGTTTAAGGTTACCGAGAGGGTAAAGGTTGTCTTCTCCCAATTTAATTACCATGAGGAGGTGTGGTGTGATGTTTTTCCCATAACCTATGGTTATGTGAGCTTGGGCGCCGATTGGTTTGCACAACATAAAGTTCCAAATATGCAAAATTGGCCTAATATTATAAGAGACCGATGGGGAAATTGCCTTGAGACGTACATTCTGCCCGGGCCGCAAAAAGAAGTTCCTACCTACTCCAATTCAACTTATTATGAGAGACAAAAGATTGAGAGGAGTAAGGGAGTGAAAGGTGGTAATCCGAGAGTGGAAAAAGGAGGGGTTGTGTTGAGCGAAGTGAGGGGATTACCACCAAACTATACTAACATTGGTTGTCCTTCTATTTCTAAGGACATTTGTGTAGGTACCAACATGGCAAGCGAAGAAGAACAATGCCAAAGGGAAGTTGTTGCCCAAACCTTTGGAGGACCTTCACACCATGACAAAGAAGAATCTACTCAAGGACTTCAAGGTAAAATGGCAAACTCTTACACTTTTGTACATGTGAATGATAATTGTGCGGCTAGTAGCCCATTGAGTGTGAGTTGTAGCTTGCCTATATGTGAGTGTATTGTTTCTTTGCCACTTGATGATGATGTACATGTTGTGAGTGTGGATACACTAGTTGATCCTATTGATGACCGAATAGACTCTTCTTGTAAGATCGATTTATGTCCACCTAGTGTTGAAACCATTATGTTGAATGAAAGTACGTTATCTTCTGAAATTTGTGTTGATCAACTTATGTGTGAAAATTACCCACCACTTGAGTATGTGTGTGATGTGCTTAATAGGACTCAAGTGAGTGAAATATTTGAAAATGTTGGTCAACAAAGTGAGAATGAACCCGAGAGCTCTTCTTGGGGTAATATTGTGTTTGAAACATCCTTGAAACTTGATATTGATCATTTAGAGAGTGAGGAACTTTCTTGTTCCAAATCTGTCCGTGAGGTAGATCACACTCTTTTTAGGAATAATGTCTTGTTTGAAGATGATTTAAACACTCCTAATGAACCTAGTGGTGAAAATGACGGGATAGCTTGCCTTGGAAGCTATAGCCTATATGCTAACCCACTATGGTGTGACAACATTCCTCCTAAAGAGGGAAATCTCTTCTTGGAAGATGAGAGTACTCTTAAGGGTAAGGAATGTGTAGTTGTGGAAGCTACTTCTTCTTCTACTTTGTGTGATTTCATTGTTGAGAGTACTCATGGTGATTATTGGGAAACTAGTAGTGAGTACACACATGAGAGCACCTTAGTAGAAGTCGATTTGAGTGACACCTTTCTCTACTCTCTATTTGAGTTGGATGATATGTATGTTATTGTAGAGAGTATGTCATTTAGTTTAGGTGTAGATCTCGGGAAAGGGAAGTGTTGTCGAGACCCATGTCTATGGCCACTTTTCCCATTTGACCCCGGTGCCAAATTTAGGAATGGTGATGTTGGTGCACCAAACTTGCTGCTTGGTCTACATGAAAAGCAAAGTGGCACTCTTGATGTATCCTATAACCAAATCCTTTGTACATCTTTTATTAAGTTTTTAATATTCCTTTCAAAGGATTCTTGGTTATATTGCAAATATGTGCAACCTTGGCATGTTGAGATGATTTGTTATGCTAACCCTAACCCTCATGCCATGAGGAGTTTGCATTTGTGTGTCCTCTTTTCAGTTTTGCAAGGTTTGGATTCGAGGTCGAATCCTTTTCAAGAAGAGGAGGATGATATAAGAATAATGACCGCCTTAGCTTTTGACGACCTCATTCGAAGTCACAATGTGAAGAATCAAGCTTTGGTCACATGGAGGGCATGGGATCATACTTGGAGGGGATGTTTTTAGCCTACCATTGACCAAACCCAAGTGTGGAAGATTGATTGGAGCCTTGAAGACTTAAGGACTCTCGAATTTGGACCACCTTTGTTGGTTCACGGTTTTGGTGCCTTTACTAAGGGCATTTCGGTCACTTAGCCTAAGGGGCATTTTGGACAATTCATATTGTCTTCCAACACACCAAGGCCGCCCCTCTCATTAAGGGTAATATGGTCTTTTTGTCTTCTTTTGTAATACACTATAAATAGGCCCCTTAGTCTTATTTTCACTTAGTTTTTGGTTGATGAAAAAATGAGATTTTGAGACTCTTAAAATCCTCTCTCTTGAGAGTAGACCAACTTAGTGTAATTCTAGTATAGGGCTTGGAAAAGCTAACATTGTTCTTTGCTTGGAAACGGTAGATCTTGAGGCGAGTTCGTTCCCTTGGTGGTCACCGTAAGAGTGTGGTTTTGATTGTTACATTCATTAGGGGTTTTTGAGTTTAATATACTCTTTAGTTCTTAATCTTGTAATAATCTTGGTCTCACTATCTATCTTTATTTTTCTTGCAATCGTGTATGTGTTGTCGTAGTGGACTGTTTTGGGTCTTCGTTGAATCCGAAACTTGTATTATTGTTGTTCATCTTGTTCATCACGTTTTGGTACTGTTTTTGGTGTTAAAATATACTCTTGAATCTTGTATTCTTGTTGTTGGTAGCGAATCCGAGTGAGGTCTCCATCTTGGTCCTCGAATCCTTAAGATTAGTGGACTGATTTGGTGGTTGTTTCGTGCTTCCCTTGTATTTCCCATATCACTTAGGGTCTATGCTACGTTCTATGGTTAAAGGTAAACTGACTTCATGGGAAGATCACCTACCCTTGGTGGAGTTTGCGTACAACCGGGTAATACATTCGAGCACGGGAATGACTCCCTTTGAATGTGTTTACGGCCTAAATCCCCTTACCCCTTTAGATCTCACTCCTTTGTCTAGTGATCTCATGACCAACTTAGATGGAAGTAAAAGAGCCGAAGAAATGAAGAAAATGCATGAGACAGTGCGGCTCAAGCTTGAAAAGAAGAACCAAGAGGTTGCAAAAAGGGTAAACAAAGGGAGAAGAAGGCTTGTGCTTGAACCCGGAGATTGGGTGTGGGTGCATCTTCGAAAGGATCGGTTTCCAGCTCAAAGGAAGTCCAAGTTGCTGCCAAGGGGTGATGGTCCTTTCCAAGTACTTGAGAGAATCAATGACAACGCCTACAAGATTGACCTTCCACCGGAATATCAAGTGCACAACACTTTCAACGTTGGTGATCTCTCCCTCGTTGATGCGGTTGAAGATGACCAAATGCTGAATTTGAGGTCAAATTCCTCTCAAGATGGAGAGGATGATACGGTTGGGACAGCCTCCACACGTACACGGCCTTTCACACGAAGCCAAGCTCGGGAATTACAAAAACTCCAAGCTTTGTTCATGCAAGTGGCCGTGTGTGAGTTGGTGATTGAACCAACCAAGGACCTAAACGTTTTTATGTGTGAAGAGGGGTCCTAATGTGTAATAAACTACTCTTCAAGGATGGCACAAGAAGCAAGGGCGGATGGGTCATTTTACCCCTTTTTGTTTGTAGTATAAATAGAACATGTTAGAGAGTTAGACTCCACTTTTTGAAATCTGATTTTTGTAACCTAAACACTAAACATTTCTCTCTCTCTTCTCCACTCTTGGAGCCGCCACCAATATCTCACAAGTAGAGGGATACTTGTGTTGTCTCTTTGGCTAGAAACAAGGGTTTTGAGGTCTTTGAGTGCCTCTTGGTCCTCGTAAGAACTTGGTGTTTACATTCATTAGACTTAGGGTCCTCTCTTGATGTTAGGGTTCTTAGTATCTTGAATGTTATATGTCAAGTTATCTATCTTTTCCTTATCTTGTTGTTGTTGTTGATTTTGTTATCTTAAAGTCTAGTGAAGCCGTGTGGGGCTATTTTCGATTCACTAGCATTGTTGTTCATCTTGTTGTTCTCGTGTGGTTGAGCTGAAAAACTGAAATTTAAGCTTGTTGTTCTTGTGTTGTTGGACTGAAATTCGAACCAACTTGTAGTTCTTGGTGTTGTTGGTTTGATCTTGTATCAAAATGGAAGAATTAGTGGGGTTAGTATTAAAACAATGGGCCACAAGTAACATCGGCTTGTTTTCATCATGGTCCACGAAGAGTTCTTTCCTCCTAGCCAACATCACTACGTTTTCCATCTCCCTTGTCGTTGGGACAGCCTCGGATGTCCCTACTTCCTCACCTACGGCATTCCCTCCCTTTTCTCCCTTTCCGGATCCCCCCCCTTTCCCTTCAACTCCCTCATCTTTTGATGCCACTCATTTACTTAGGAGGGTGAGAGAGGATGAAGTGTGACCTTTCGGCCATCCTTCTCAAGCGTATACCGGTTGGACCTCCCATCGTGTTTAGTAGACCTATCATATTGCCATGGTCTACCTAACAACAAATGACATGCTTGCATTGGGATCACGTCACAAAGTACCTCATCGTGGTAGTTTCCCACCTTAAACCGAATCACACATTGTCTCATGACCCTTAATTCACCACAATCATTCAACCATTGTAGCTTGTAAGGACTAGTGTGTGGTGTAGTTGGTAGCTTCAAGAAATTTACCATAGCATGGCTTGCAACATTTGTACAACTACCACTATCAATCACCAAGGTGCACACATTCTCCTTTACAAGACACTTAGTATGGAATAGATTTTCCCTTTGACTCGGGTCATCTATCGCCTTACTAATCATGACACGTCTAACCACAAAGTTTGGAACCACACACTCCCCCTCTTGTGGATAGACATCTTCACTACCATCTACTTCATCATCATTCGGCCCATTTTCAGCTCCCTCTCCATCTTGAGGCTCGGCCTCATCCTCCCCCCTTTCGGAAACCACCTCCTCACCAAGGTAGTACACCTTTCCTTCTCGTAGGATCACATTGCGCCGGTTCGGACATTCGTTGGCCTTATGCCCCCAACCTTGGCACTTGAAGCATTGGAACCCCTTTGGGTTGGGATATTTGTGAGCCTCCGGTTTCGGAGGAAATTTAGGGACGGTTTTGGACTCGGGCAGCTTCGTAGGGGCGGGTTGGTCCTTGTTTTTGGTCCAACCCGAGGGGGTTTGTACCCTTGCCTTGAAGGATGATCTCTCCTTAAGTTCCCTTTCAATCTCAAGGGCCGCTTGGAATATACCGTCAATGGTTTCAAACCGGTGAAGGGTCAAATGAGTGGAGATCTCTTTGTTCAACCCACACTTGAACCGGATGATGTCGTGACTGATTTGCTCCCCACGATGATCAAGTTTCAACATGAGTTGTTGGAACTCGTCAAAATAGGCCATCACACTCTTGCCTCCTTGCCGCAAGCCATATAATCTAGCAAGCAACTCATGACGATATCTCTCGGGAAGGTATCGTTGCCTCATCAAGTACCTCAACCGATACCAAGGTGGTGGCTGCCCATCGACTAATTCATTACCAAACCGTTTAACATACTCCCACCAAGTGTTAGCATAGCCCTCAAGGTGAGCTATAGCGTAGCAACTCTTCTTTTCGTCCGAGATGTCATTAACTTGGAAAACTTTGTCACAAGCCGATTCCCAAGTTAAGTAGGCCTCGGGATCACTTTCACCCTTAAAGATGGGTAGGCTCAACTTGATGGTGTTGATGCCTACGTCTCTCTCTTGGTGTCGGTTTCCCCTATCTCCATAACCCTGGTATCTCCTAGGTTCTCCTCGACCCCCTCTTAACTCCTCCTCCCTCATATAAGCATCATCAAAGGCTCCATCTCCTTCATACTCCTCTCTACCGTATCCTTCAAAGTGGGCTGGTCGGCCTTGGCCGTTTTGATTCGGAGGATTTGGAATTTGTGGTCTTTGGTTTAATGGAGCTTGGAATGGAGGGTTCGGATTTAGTGGAGGTACTTGGCGTCCAAATCCCTCTTGTGGAATTGGAGGGGCTTGGAAATGTAGTGGTCTAGTGGAGTCTCGGTTTGGAGGAAAATAGGTAGTTTGGCTTGCGGTATTTAGTGGAGCTTGGGGTGCATTTAGCATTTGGTGGACTGTTTCGGGGGTGATGGTTGCGGAGGAGGTCCTATCATGACCATTGGTAGATACATGTAGAGGAGTAGAAGGACGAGAGTTCCTTTGACTCTCCACTTGTTCTAATCTCCCACTAATAGTCGACACTTCCCCCTTTATTGCTGCCAAGTCCCCTCTCACGGCCCCAAATTCCGAATTCAACCTTTCAAGTGTCCAGGTAACGGCCTCAAGAGTGACCCTCATAGAATCAAGAGCATTAGTATCCACATTATGAGACGTAGTTCCTTCCATTGTCAAGGTATTATCCGCTTTAGTTCACCACAAGTTCGTGTTCCACAAGTGTTGTATAATTGGCTAGTAACCGTGAGATTTGTAAGGTATGAGTAAACTCTTATCCGGAATGGATTCTTGTTTGAAGACTCAAAGAATTCTTGCCGGACTAGAGTCAAAAATCAGCAACTCATTCAAACGAATAAAAACACTCAAATAAACGTTGACACGAACAAACGGTTCAAGGAACTTGTTGACAACCTAGTAGGAATGTACTAGTTTGTTAATTAGTTCTAGGACCAAGTAAGGGAAACCAAGGATCAACAATTAGCAACCAAAGAATATCCTAAGTTGAGCTTATAGTGACGTGGCAGCATGCAATGGTTCCACACATTTTTTTTTTCTTCTCTCTTTTTTTTTTTGTTAATATTCACACACTTGTTATAGTTTGCAAAGTGTTTTTGGTGGGAAAAATAAAATCTTGTAGTGTTTCACCCTTTTCAAACTCAAAAGGGATGTTTGGTAGACTAATCCCACAAAACAAGGCTCCTTGAATTAGGGAAAAGTGATTGACAAGACTAAAAGGTGAGGGGTGCAAATCTTTCACAACAACTTTATAACTTGTCTTACAACTTGAGCACACAACAAGATGAACAAGATGAACAATTTCAAAAGATGAACACCTCAACAATCTTCTTCAACTTCTTTAGCACATAAACACAACATCCACCGATTTTATTTCTTTTTTGGTCACCAACAACATACAACCTTCGGCCACTTCAAGTCACTACACAATGTTCAAGTTTTTTTTTTTTTTTTCAAGCTCAACTTTTGGATCTAGACACCTTAGTGTTGGTGAGAAAGAAACCAACACTAGAAACTCACTAAACAAGCAAAATAACACTTAGATCTAGACATGCATCATCATTCTCGGCTTCAACTTTTAATGGACAGATTTCAGAATTTCCTTTTGGTGTTGTTTATTCAAGCCGTGAACTAGCCCAAGATGGGTTATGTTGGAACACAACCGGTCTTGCTTTGATACCAAATGATACAAAATCAAACCAACAACACCAAGAACTACAAGTAGGTTCGGATTTCAGTCCAACAACACAAGAACAACAAGTTTAATTTTCAGTTTTTCAGCTCAACAACACAAGAACAACAAGATGAACAACAATGCTAGTGAATCGAAAAGAGCCCCACACGGCTTCACTAGACTTGAAGATAACAAAATCAACAACAACAACAAGATAAGGAAAGATAGATAACTTGACATATAACATTCAAGAAACTAAGAACCCTAACATCAAGAGAGGACCCTAAGTCTAATGAATATAAACACCAAGTTCTTACGAGGACCAAGAGGCACTCAACGACCTCAAAACCCTTGTTTCTAGCCAAAGAGACAACACAAGTATCCCTCTACTTGTGAGATAGTAGTGGCGGCTTCCAAGAGTGGAAGAGAGAGAGAAAAGTTTAGTGTTTTAGGTTTACAAAAATCAGATTTCAAAAACTAAGGAATAGCTCTCTAATATGTTCTATTTATACTACAACAAAAAGGATAAAATGACCCATCCGCCCTTGCTTCTTGTGCCAACCTTGAAGAGTAGTTTATTACACATTAAGACCTCTCTTCACACATAAAAATGTTTAGGTCCTTGGTTGGTTCAATCACCAACTCACACACGGCCATTTGCATGAACAAAGCTTGGAGTTTTTGTAACTCCCGAGCTTGGCTTCGTGTGAAAGGCCGTGTACCTGTGGAGGCTGCCCCAACCGTATCAGGAACACCCTATCCCCAACCTCAAACTCCAAGTCTCTATGACTAACATCCGCATAGGACTTTTGGTGACTTTGGGCAGCTTTAAGCCTATCTTGAATCACCTTGACCTTCTCCATTACTTGATAAACCAAATTCGGGCCAAACATGTCCGCCTCTCTAAGATCAAACCTGCCAATAGGAGATCTACACCTCCAATTATACAACACCTGAAAAGGATCCATACCAATACTAGAATGGTAGCTATTGTTGGAAGAAAACTCTACCAAAGGTAGATGTTCACCCCAATTACCACCATAATCAATAACACAAGCCCTTGCACATCCTTTAATGTCTTAATAGTTCTCTTCGTTGCCCATCCGACTGCAGATAATAAGCAGTATTCAGACTAACCTTAGTACCAACCCTTTATGGAAAGATCACCAGAAATGAGACGTAAACTGTGTACCACGATAAAAAATAATTGAGATAGGTACCCCATGCAACTTCAAAATCTTTTGAAGATATATCTTCGCATAATCCTCTGCCAAGAAGGTAGTCCACACTGGCAAAAAGTGCACAGACTTAGTCATCCTATCCACGATAACCCAAATCAAATCAAATTGGTTCTAAGATCGAGGAAGACCGCTAACTAAATCCATATTGATCATATCCCACTTCCATTTGTGCAACTCTATTTCTTTATACAACCCACCAGTCATCATGTGCTAACCTTAAGTTGTTGACACACCATGCATTTGGCCACAAAATCAACCATACCTCTTTTCATACCATTCCACCAATAGACATCCTAGAGATCAAGATACCTCTTTGTTGAGCTGAGATGAACAACATAGCATGCTGTTTTGGAGATGAACAACTCATGCGCCTAAGCCAAAACCCTTTATCGCAATCCGTCGACATCAGGAGCACATAACCTCCTTTGGTTCCCTAAAGTGCCATCACCACTGATCTCAAACACCGCCACCTTTTGCCCTTCAACATCACTCTTGATTTTCATCAAAACTCAGTGCTTGCTTCTTCTTAATTTCTGCACCAAGAGATGATCGAACCATCTCTTGCACCATCACACCATGATACGGGACAAATGGCCATCTTATCTTTTGATGACATTTTTGGAGGCCAACACATAGAGACTCAAGACTTGGTCACCTCGGGAAAACAAGAACATGCATGGAGGACCCGTTTTGAGTGCTACTTAAAGCAATCTCGCGTGTGGAAGATTGCTTGGAGAATTTAAGGTTGAGGACTCACGGTTTTGGACCCTAATTAAGGGTATTTTGGACATTACACATGGTGTATTTACACACCATGGCCGCCCCTCTCATTAAGGGCAAAGTGGTCTTTTGTCTTCTTTGTAATACACTATAAATAGGTCCCCTTAGTCTTATTTTCATTAGTTTTCAGATTTTAGGATAATGAAGAATTGAAAGAAATATTCTCTCTCTCTTTGAGAGTGTAACTCCATTAGTTGTAGGACTTGGAAAAGTCACCCTTAGCATAGGGCTTGGAAAAGCCAATATTGATCTTTGCTTGGAAACGGTAGATCTTGAGGCGAGTTCGTTCCCTTGGTGGTCACCGTAAGAGTGTGGTTTTGATTGTTACATTCATTAGGGGTTTTTGAGTTTAATATACTCTTTAGTTCTTAATCTTGTAATAATCTTGGTCTCACTATCTATCTTTATTTTTCTTGCAATCGTGTATGTGTTGTTGTAGTGGACTGTTTTGGACCTTCGTTGGATCCAAAACTTGTATTGTTGTTGTACCTCTTGTTCATCACGTTTTGGTACTGTTTTGGTGTTGAAATACACCCTTGTATCTTGTATTCTTGTTGTTGGTAGCGAATCCGAGAGTGGTCTCCATTTTGGTCCTCAAATCCTTAAGATTAGTGGACTGTTTTGGAGTTGATTTGTGGACTGTTTTTGGAGTGTGTGTGGACTGTTTTGAGACAATTCTTGTGTTCCTTGGAATTCTTGTATCATTTGGTATCAAAGCCAACACATAGAGACTCAAGACTTGGTCACCTCGGGAAAACAAGAACATGCATGGAGGACCCGTTTTGAGTGCTACTTAAAGCAATCTCGCGTGTGGAAGATTGCTTGGAGAATTTAAGGTTGAGGACTCACGGTTTTGGACCCTAATTAAGGGTATTTTGGACATTACACATGGTGTATTTACACACCATGGCCGCCCCTCTCATTAAGGGCAAAGTGGTCTTTTGTCTTCTTTGTAATACACTATAAATAGGTCCCCTTAGTCTTATTTTCATTAGTTTTCAGATTTTAGGATAATGAAGAATTGAAAGAAATATTCTCTCTCTCTTTGAGAGTGTAACTCCATTAGTTGTAGGACTTGGAAAAGTCACCCTTAGCATAGGGCTTGGAAAAGCCAATATTGATCTTTGCTTGGAAACGGTAGATCTTGAGGCGAGTTCATTCCCTTGGTGGTCACCGTAAGAGTGTGGTTTTGATTGTTACATTCATTAGGGGTTTTTGAGTTTAATATACTCTTTAGTTCTTAATCTTGTAATAATCTTGGTCTCACTATCTATCTTTATTTTTCTTGCAATCGTGTATGTGTTGTTGTAGTGGACTGTTTTGGACCTTCGTTGGATCCGAAACTTGTATTGTTGTTGTACCTCTTGTTCATCACGTTTTGGTACTGTTTTGGTGTTGAAATACACCCTTGTATCTTGTATTCTTGTTGTTGGTAGCGAATCCGAGAGTGGTCTCCATTTTGGTCCTCAAATCCTTAAGATTAGTGGACTGTTTTGGAGTTGATTTGTGGACTGTTTTTGGAGTGTGTGTGGACTGTTTTGAGACAATTCTTGTGTTCCTTGGAATTCTTGTATCATTTGGTATCAAAGCCATCTTTGATTTTGTTCTAACAAGATCAATCTTGGGCTTGAGACTTGAAAACTACAAAAAAAAAAAAAAAGTTGAAATCTGAAAATTTCAGAAAATTGCAATCTGTCCATTGTTGTTGTCTTGGCCGAAATTGTGTTCTTGTGGTGTTCTTGGCCGAGATTTGTTCTTGAGTCTAGGTCTAGGAGTATTTTACTTGTCTTGTGTGTTTGTAGTGTTAGTTTTGTTCCTCACTAACACTTTGAGTCGATCCAAACTTGAGCTTGAATTGTTAATATTATTGTTGTGAACAAGTGTGGCCGATTGGATGTTGTTGTTGTTCTAGCCTTGACCGAGTTGAAGGCCTTGTGTTGTGGTGGTGTTGTAGATCTTGAAAGGTTGTTGTTGTATTCTTGTTGTTCATCACACCTTTCACCATTTGTAAAATCGAAAACACAACACAAAGGGGACTTAGTCGATTGTTGTTGCTATCCTTGTGGTCTTAGCCGTGAGATTGTTGACCTTGTTGTGGTGAACTGTTTTGGCTTGTGGTTTTCATCTTGTTGTTGTTATAAGCTTGGCCACGTGATATTGTTGTTAATTGGTGGATTGAAAACCCTTTTGTTGAAGTTGTGGTTGTCTTGGCCAAGTGTTGGAGATATTGTTATTGTGGATTGGAGTTGGCCGTGTGAAAAATTGTTGGTGTTCTTGAAGATTATTGTAGTAGTTCTTGTTGTTGTTGTTGTTGTTCTTGATGTTCATCACCACCTTCATATATTGTTGAAGATAAAGTGAATGCTAAATCCAAAAAGTTGAAGGAAAAAGGTGTATTATTTGTTAGTCTTGAAAGACACTACAACCAACAAAGACCTATCAATCAAGTCTCAACCACTTTCCAACACTTTTCCATGATTTACGGATCCATGTTTTAAGGAGAAGTACAATAAAGTCAAGTCTTGAAAACTTGAAATTGAAAAGGGCTCCAAGACTTGTTTGAATTTCCCTCCTTAAACAAATTCCACCAAAGTCCAAATTGAAAAATTGACCAAGACTTGAAATTGGGCAACAAAAGTTGTGTGGGACCGAAACCAATACGTGACTGCCATGTCATCACTGCTACTGTTCACGCAACAATTTTGGCTCAAATTTTAGATTCTTAGTTTCATCTTATTGTTTCATTAGTTTCATGTCTTGATTCTAGAATTAATTAACAACTAGTAATCACCTACTTAGTTGTAGATTAATTATTGAATCCGTTTCTTCGTGTCTTCGTTGTTTGTGTGCTTTTCTCATTTTTAACTCGTAGTAACTTCTTTGTTTCAAGTTCGTAAGTGAATTTTATTTTGTGTCTTGAGTCGATCAAACAAGAATCTATTCCGGCCGCCAAGTAGAATTGACATCCTATTGACTACCGGAGTATAAGCAACTTTCAATATTCGCCGCTCCAATTGTGAGGATCACAAAGGTGAGTGTATACGAGTGTTGGTGAGGAGCTTTACTACTAATCTTGTTTGTTCATTTTGTAGGTTTAAAGGGTGATATAAGGGGAACATGTCTTCGATAGCCGGGGATTATTGTGACTACAACATGGGAGACTATGATTGTAGTGAAGGGTTTTATGGCTACGAAGTTGAGGGAGATTGCGGAGGCTATGAAAATAGCCATGATCGAGACTTGGACAGATTTGAAAGTTACTGTTTTAAGGGAGAAAATGAGGTGAATGAAGTGCCTAGTGCTTATGGTAACTTTGGAGATGATGTAGGACCTCGTGATGGATCTTATGATGACGTTGGGGCATGTGAGGAGTCTTACACTTCTTACTCCGAACCTAGATTGGGTGTTAGGTATAACCCTTTTGTTTGCAAAGCCTATGAGAGCTATGATGAGGGTACACGTGAGGAGTATGAAGATCCATATTCTCCACCTTGTAGTACTTCTTATCAAAGTCGATATAGTGTGAATGGGTATACTAGCTCTAGTGGAGGTTGTCCAATGAGAAGAAGAGGATATGCATCTCCAAAACTAAGGGGTACTCGTATGCCTTACAATGTAGATCCAAGAAGGAGTGTACACTCTGGAAAGGTGACTATTTGTGGGATACCGGGCTGCCTTATGGTGTTGAATGATAGGTACTATGGAAACTACATTTTTCCGTCCATGGTTGATTACTTGGGGTTATTGCGAGAACCTTTACTTGTTCCATACTACTTGGGCGAGTTCAAGGTTACCGAGAGGGTAAAAGTTGTCTTCTCCCAATTTGATTACCATGAGGAGGTGTGGTGCGATGTTTTCTCCTTAACCTACGGTCATATGAGCTTGGGTGCCGATTGGTTTGCACGACATCAAGTTCCTAACGTGAAAAATTGGCCTAATATTGTAAGAGACCGATGGGGAAATTGCCTCGAGACGTACATTCTGCCCGGGCCTCAAAAAGAAGTTCCTACCTACTCCAATTCAAATTATTATGAGAGACAAAAGATTGAGAGGAGTAAGGGAGTGAAAGGTGGTAATCCGAGAGTGGAAAAAGGAGAGGTTGTGTTGAGCGAAGTGAGGGGATTACCACCAAACCGTGCTAACATTGGTTGTCCTTCCATTTCTAAGGACATTTGTGTAGGTACCAACATGGCAAGCGAAGGCGAACAATGCCAAAAGGAAGTTGCTGCCCAAGCTTGTGGAGGACCTTCACCTCACGGCAAGGAAGAGTCTACTCAAGATCTTAAAGGTAAAATAGCTAACTCTTACACTTTAGTGCATGTGAATGACAATTGTGTGGCTAGTAAGCCATTGAGTGTGAGTAGTAGCTTACTTATTTATGAGTCTAATGATTCCTTGCCTCTTGTTGATGATGTACATATTGAGAGTTTGGATACACTAGTTGATCCTATTGATGACGAAATTGACTCTTCTTGTAAGATCAATTTATGTCCACCTAGTGTTGAAGCTTATATGTTGAACGGAAGTACATCGTCTTGTGTAATTGGTGTTGATCAACTTGTTGGTGAAAATTGTTCCCCACTTGAGTATGTGTGTGATGTGCTTAATAGGACTCAAGTGAGTGAAGTATTTAAAAATGTTGGTCAACAAAGTGGGGGTGAACCCGAGATCTCTTCTTGGGGTAATCTTGTGTTTGGAACATCCTTGAAACTTGATATTGATCATTTAGAGTGCGAGGAACTTGCTTATTCCAAATCTGTCCGTGAGGTAGATCACACTCTCTTTAGGTGTAATGTCTTGTTTGAAGATGATTTAAACACTTCTAATGAACCTAGTGGTGAAAATGACGGTATAGCTTGCCTTGGAAGCTATAGCCTATATGCTAACCCACTATGGTGTGACAACATTCCTCCTAAAGAGGGAAATCTCTTCTTGGAAGATGAGAGTACTCTTAAGGGTAAGGAATGTGTAGTTGCGGAAGCTACTCCTTCTTCTACTTTGTGTGATTTCTTTGTTGAGAGTACTCATAGTGATTATTGGGAAACTAGTAGTGAGTACACACATGAGAGCACCTTAGTAGAAGTCGATTTGAGTGATACCTTTCTCTACTCTCTATTTGATTTGGATGATATGTATGTTATTGTAGAGAGTATGTCATTTAGTTTAGGTGTAGACCACGGGAAAGGGAAGTGTTGTCGAGACCCGTGTCTATGGCCACTTTTCCCATTTGACCCCGGTGCCAAATTTAGAAATGGTGATGTTGGTGCACCAAACTTGTTGCTTGGTCAACATGACAAGCAAAGTGTTACTTTTGATGTATCCTATAACCAAATCCTTTGCACATCTTTTATTGAGTTTTTAATATTCATTTCAAAGGATTCTTGGTTATATTGCAAATATGTGCAACCTTGGCATGTTGAGATGATTTGTTATGCTAACCCTAACCCTCATGCCATGAGGAATTTGTATTTGTTTGTCCTCTCTTCGGTTTTGCAAGGTTTGGATTCGAGGTCGAATCCTTTTCAAGAAGGGGAGGATGATACGGGACAAATGGCCATCTTATCTTTTGATGACATTTTTGGAGGCCAACACATAGAGACTCAAGACTTGGTCACCTCGGGAAAACAAGAACATGCATGGAGGACCCGTTTTGAGTGCTACTTAAAGCAATCTCGCGTGTGGAAGATTGCTTGGAGAATTTAAGGTTGAGGACTCACGGTTTTGGACCCTAATTAAGGGTATTTTGGACATTACACATGGTGTATTTACACACCATGGCCGCCCCTCTCATTAAGGGCAAAGTGGTCTTTTGTCTTCTTTGTAATACACTATAAATAGGTCCCCTTAGTCTTATTTTCATTAGTTTTCAGATTTTAGGATAATGAAGAATTGAAAGAAATATTCTCTCTCTCTTTGAGAGTGTAACTCCATTAGTTGTAGGACTTGGAAAAGTCACCCTTAGCATAGGGCTTGGAAAAGCCAATATTGATCTTTGCTTGGAAACGGTAGATCTTGAGGCGAGTTCGTTCCCTTGGTGGTCACCGTAAGAGTGTGGTTTTGATTGTTACATTCATTAGGGGTTTTTGAGTTTAATATACTCTTTAGTTCTTAATCTTGTAATAATCTTGGTCTCACTATCTATCTTTATTTTTCTTGCAATCGTGTATGTGTTGTTGTAGTGGACTGTTTTGGACCTTCGTTGGATCCGAAACTTGTATTGTTGTTGTACCTCTTGTTCATCACGTTTTGGTACTGTTTTGGTGTTGAAATACACCCTTGTATCTTGTATTCTTGTTGTTGGTAGCGAATCCGAGAGTGGTCTCCATTTTGGTCCTCAAATCCTTAAGATTAGTGGACTGTTTTGGAGTTGATTTGTGGACTGTTTTTGGAGTGTGTGTGGACTGTTTTGAGACAATTCTTGTGTTCCTTGGAATTCTTGTATCACACCATCATCCTTAGAGTCCAAGAGATGAACCCTAAGATTATCTAAGTGATGAATATCCTTCACTAATTCTCGCTTTCCTTCCTCCATATGAGCCAGACTACCCATGGATAGCCTGTTACGAGCATCAACAACCACATTAGACTTACCTAGGTGGTAGTAATACGGGATAAATGGCCATCTTATCTTTTGATGACATCTTTGGAGGCCAACATATAGAGGCTCAAGACTTGGTCACCTCGAGAATACAAGAACATGCATGGAGGACCCGTTTTGAGCATAACTTAAAGCAATCTCGCGTGTGGAAAATTGCTTGGAGCATTTAAGATTGAGGACTCACGGTTTTGGACCTTAATTAAGGGCATTTTGGACATTACACATGGTTTATTTACACACCATGGCTGCACCTATTATTAAGGGCAAAGTGGTCTTTTTGTCTTCTTTTGTAATACACTATAAATAGGTCATTTAGCTCATTTCTTGGCAGATTTTGAATGATGAAGAATTGAAAGACATATTTTCTCTCTTTTGAGAGTGTAACACCCTTAGTTGTAGGGCTTGAAAAAGCCATCCTTAGCATAGGGCTTGGAAAAGACAATATTGATCTTTGCTTGGAAACGGTAGATCTTGAGGTGAGTTCATTCCCTTGGTGGTCACCGTAAGAGTGTGGTTTTTATTATTACATTTATTAGGGGTTTAGTGTATGATATACACTTGGTTTCTGATTCTTGTCATAATATTGGCCTCATTATCTATCCTTTACTTTTCTTGTTGTTATTTTGTGTAGTGGACTGTTTTTGGGGCGTTTTTGAATCCAAAAATTTATGTTCTTATTTTCATTTTTTCTTCACGTTTTGTGGCTGTTTTGGGTGTCAAATACACCATTATTATCTCGTATTGTTGTTGTTGTAGTGAATCCGAGAGTGGTCTCCATCTGGGTCCTCAAATCCTTAAGATTAGTGGACTGTTTTGGAGGGTGTATTGGACTGTTTTGGAGTTGTTTCATGTTTCCCTTATCTTTCTCGTATCATTTGATATCAAAGCAAGGATTGATTTTGTTCCAACAAAATTAATCTTGGGCTTGTTAGTTGAAAAATTAAAAAAAAAGTGTTGAAAAAACAAAAATCTCAAAAAAAGAAATCTGTCCCGTTTTTGTGTTTGAGCTGAAATTTGAGACTTAGATTTAGGAGATTTTAGTGTGTTTTGTTTGTTTCTAGTGTTAGGTTCTTGTTCCCTAACACTAAATGAGTCTAGATCTTGGATTTGAGCTTAATCCGGGTGGTTTTGAGTTGTTCACCATTGTTGAGTTTAAGGTTGAAGAAACTAGTAAGGTGAAGTTCAAAATTGGAAGGCTTGTTGTTAATATTCTGGCTTGAAAAACGAATGGTTGTGTTATGGAGTTTAACGTGAGCAAAAAGAATCCAAAATCATTCAATTTGGAGTTCATTTGGTTTAGTTTCAATCTTTTGAGTGTTCTTGTTGTTCTTCATGTTCATCATTTATTGTTGAACAAGAACATTCAATAGATGTGGTTTGATCTTAAAGAGTGGAGAAAAGAGTGTAGTCTTTTGTTAGTCTTGAAACATATCCCAAAGAACATACAAAAAAAAAAGGGGACAATAGGACTTTCAAAGAGACTCATTACCAAAAGAGAGTAAGGGCACATACCAAGACAAACAAAAGAGGAAAGGAGATAAAGGCTTTCAAAAAGGTGTCTTGCCAAAAAGGTGCAAGGAAAGTCAAAGTCTTTTGAATTTTGAAAAGGCTCTAAGTCTTGTGCTTTTCCATCCTTTAGCTGATTTTTCACTCTCCCAAATTAAAAATTTGACCAATCCAAATTGCAAACTGCCATGTCACCAAAATTGCCACGTCATTTAAGTGCCACATCATCAACGTTCCCAAAAAAACCTTAAAGCTCAAATTTCAGATTTTAAAGTTTCTTTTCTTTGTTTCGTTAGTTTCATTCTTGATTCTAGTACTAATTAGCAACTAGTAATCACCTACTAGATTGTGAATTAGTTTTTGAATCCATTTTTATCGTGACTTCGTTATTTGTGTGCTTTTCTCATTTTTAATTCGTCGTAACTTTTTGTTTCAAGTTCGTAAGTAGAATTTTTTATCTTGTGTCTTGAGTCGATCAAACAAGAATCTATTCCGGCTGCCAAGTAGAATTGACATCCTATTGACTACCGGAGTATAAGCAACTTTCAATATTCGCCGCTCCAATTGTGAGGATCACAAAAGTGAGTGAATACGAGTGTTAGTGAGAAGCTTTTACTACTAATCTTGTATGTTCATTTTGTAGGTTCAAAGGTGATATAAGGGGAATATGTCTTCGATAGCCGGGGATTATTGTGGCTACAACATGGGAGACTATGGTTGTAGTGAGGGGTTTTATGGCTACGAAGTTGAGGGAGATTAAGGAGGCTATGAAAATAGCCATGATCAAAACTTGGGTAGATTTGAAAGTTACTATTTGGAGGGAGAAAATGAGGTGAATGAAGTGCCTAGTGCTTATGGTGACTTTGGAGATGATGTAGGACCTCGTGATGGATCTTATGATGATGTTGGGGCATGTAAGGAGTCCTACACTTCTCACTCCAAACCTAGTTTTGGTGTTAGGTTGTAACATCCCGTATCTTGCTTGTACTTATTCTAATTATATGGAACCTGGTATGGTCATATGGTATAGGTAACGGATGAGATTTGTTATGCAATTATTAATGGTGTAGATGGAATTATAGAGGCTGCCCGTATAGTTTAGTGTGGTGCGACTAAGTTAACGTTAAGATAACTATTTAAACTTGGAATCGTAAGCTAGTATTTGAATCTAAAGTTTAAAGTGACCAAGTGTGTATAAGTTGAAGGTTAGACTAAAGGGATTAGAAGCTGAAAATGGAGCAAAATATTGAGGTGCTTGCTTGACTTATTTAAGCTAGTAGGTGAGTCACCTACTTAAGTTGTTTGAACCAAATTAATGGACCCATGGCTATGGATCAGATTTGGGTCTATGCTAATATACTCATTTGGGCCAAATTGAACAAAAAAAGAAAGAAAATGGGTAAGTGACCCAACACACCAATCTGCCAAGGCCCAAATATAATTGAGCCCAACAAGAAATTATGCAAGTAGGTGCATCACCTACTTTGAAGTTTCAGCTGCTTGGACCCTTAAGTAGGTGCATCACCTACTTGGACCAATTTGACCAATTTTATGGTCCAAAATGCAGCTAAGGAGGTGGACAAGATAGGGCCTTTAAAAGGCCAAGTTGCTGGTCATTTTACTTCACTTTTAAGTCACAAAAAAGGAGTATATTTCAACAAATCTCTCTACTCTCTCAAAAACAACAAGAGCAGCAGCCCTATTTTTCCTTCTAGGGTTCTTGAAGAAACCCTCCCCTTTGCAGCCCAAGGTAAGTGAAAAACACTTAAGGTTTTGTTTAATTATCTCATGGGAGATTAGGGAAACAAGTTATAAGTGTTTGACTATAAGTATATGGCTGATTATAGAACAAGCTGTTTGTTCATGTTTCCTTGTTATTGAGGAACTTTTTTTCTTCTTCTTTGGTTTAAGTGTTAAGGAAAGTTCAAGCTCTTGAAGAGTTCGGTTAAAAGAATAAGTTGCTGAATTGAGGTAAGGTGACTGCCCCATTTTATTTTTCTTATATATGGATTTGAGAGGGGATTATGGATGTCTTGTTATTGAGAACTCAAGAGATGAAGAGTTCAATAATTGATTGCTATAATAAAAGTGGTTTGGGACTGTTTTGTGGACTGTTTTGTATGTGTATGTTATGGGCTGCCAGGTTGAAGTTGGATAAAGGTGTGATGAGTTTGTAATGAATTATAGAAGAAAGATGTGGTGATACACCACCGAACTAATGCTTGCTGTCCAATCTATTTTGCGTATTGTTTGGAATGTGTAATGAAGTCGAGGTGGTTTTGGTGAACCTTATAAGAACCTATATGGTATGTGGGTGTAATTGGAGGGAAGAAAAAGGGTTAAAATAACACCCTTGTTTGATAGAGTAATAGTTGCTGCCCGGTTACTGTTTTGGGTGAAATTAAGTACCTCAAATGTGTTTATTGGTTACTAATACTAGTTTACCATATATTCTATTGTAGATAAGTAATTTAAGAGGCGAGAAGTCAAGTCGGGCTAGTTTCGGAGTCAAATAACCAGGTATGTAAGGCATACTTATAACAAAGTGATACATAATGGTAGCATATTAAACTCCATGTATCCAATGACCTTGTTCCCACTCTCTAACGCATTAGAACACCTCAATACGTGCTTATTATTAAATTGCGCGTCTATCTTCACTAGAAAATTTCAGGAGTTCTCCGTTTGTTCAAATAAGACCCATGTGTTATTTCAGCTCCTAAACACTTTATTTGTGTGCCAACAGCTCCCTACCTCATTGTTGTTGCATTAAGTGTCTATTTACATGTCTCTTATTAGCGTATTACTGGTTCAAGGTACCATAATGTGATGACCACCAAAGTAACAATCTCAAAGGCTAAACAAACTAAGTAATGCAAATCTGTAAAATGATGAGTGGCAGCTCAGGGGCACTTGCCTAGCATGGGCCGATCTCGATACCTTTATTTGTGGGTGGCAGCTCAGGGGCATAAGCCTAGCATGGGCCGATCCCAATCTTTATATAGGTGGCAGCTCAGGGGCGTAAGCCTAGCATGGGCCGATCCTAATTTATCTTTTTACCACTGATCAGCTGGTCATTTGCATTATATGGATTACAAAGATTATGAAGTAAGAAGGTAAAATGAAGAACGAATGTAATGTACCTTGTCCCACAAGTATTTATTAAGGTGGTCTACTAGTACTCCTTATACACTTGTATTGGATTTCTATTAAGCTTTTGTATCAAGTGTGTTTCTACTTTCTACCTTACATATTCAGTACATATTTTTGTACTGACGTCCCTCACGGGGGACCTGCATTTCATGCTGCAGGCCGAGGCACTTCAGCTCATACAACTCACTAGTAGGAGCGCAGGTTGTTCAAGGACTATTGGTGAGCTCCAGGTTGATTCGGGGCTTTCCGAGTCTACTCCATATATTTTGGTATTGTACAGTAAGTCAAGAGTAGGGCGGGGGTTTGTCCCGACCCTGACTAAGTCTATGTATCTTCTAGAGGCTTTGTAGACTAATGTAAAGTTATGGTAGTGTCCTGATTTTAGACATGGTGGCCCTACCGGCCAAGTGTTGTACATATCAGTTTTAGGAGTGTATGTGTAGTTAATTTCATCGATGCATAATATTATGTTGTCAGAACATTTGGTTGTTACAGTTACATGCATGGGAAATATAAGGTTATGAATTGGTTCTCTCGGGCCTTTACGGCTACGGGTGCCTGTCTGCCCCAATAGGATTTGAGGCGTGACAAAAGTGGTATCAGAGCGGTCGTCCTAGGGTGTCTACAAAGCCGTGTCTATATAGAGTCTTGTTTATGGGCGTGTTGTGCACCACATCTATAAATAGGAGGCTATGTGACATTTAGGGGTTTTCTCGTTTTCTTCATATCTTAGATCGTGCAATAGAGCCTATGTTGTAGGTTAAGTCATATTTAACCATTAAACCTATTTTTTTTCCTCTTATTATAGTAAAGATGCCGGTTACAAGAAGGAGTAAGAATACAGGTAGGCGGATAGACGAGGCTGCTGGGGAGGGGACCAGTAAATCTCCACCTAGAAGAGCTAATCAAAGTGAGGCTTAAGCTGAGTTTGTGTCCCAAACTTCTCCTACCCTTCCATCTCCAGAAGAGCTAAGAAGGAGAAGAACCGCATCCTCAGAACTACCTACCAATGCTGTAGATCAAGATTTAAGGAGTGCAGTACAATTGTTGGCTCGTATAGTTTCTGGACAAGCTCAAGGACAAGCCATTCCAACTACAGGTTCTAGTGGTACAGATAGGGCAGCTAGCCTACGAACGCAGGATTTTCTCAAATTGGATCCTCCCATCTTCACCGGATCAGATCTTAATGAAGACCCACAGGACTTTATTGATCAAATCCAAAGGGCTCTAGATGTTATGCATGTGTTGGGTAAAGAGACAGTTGAGCTAGCAGCATATAGATTCAAAGGGGAGGCTATATTGTGGTATGAAGACTGGAAACGATCTATGATATAAGAATAATGACCTCCTTAGCTTTTGACGACATCATTCGAAGTCACAATGTGAAGAATCAAGCTTTGGTCACATGGAGGGCATGGGATCATACTTGGAGGGGATGTTTTTAGCCTACCATTGACCAAACCCAAGTGTGGAAGATTGATTGGAGCCTTGAAGACTTAAGGACTCTCGAATTTGGACCACCTTTGTTGGTTCACGGTTTTGGTGCCTTTACTAAGGGCATTTCGGTCACTTAGCCTAAGGGGCATTTTGGACAATTCATATTGTCTTCCAACACACCAAGGCCGCCCCTCTCATTAAGGGTAATATGGTCTTTTTGTCTTCTTTTGTAATACACTATAAATAGTCCCCTTAGTCTTATTTTCACTTAGTTTTTAGTTGATGAAAAAAATGAGATTTTGAGACTCTTAAAATCCTCTCTCTTGAGAGAAGACCAACTTAGTGTAATTCTAGTATAGGGCTTGGAAAATCTAACATTGTTCTTTGCTTGGAAACGGTAGATCTTGAGGCGAGTTCGTTCCCTTGGTGGTCACCGTAAGAGTGTGGTTTTGATTGTTACATTCATTAGGGGTTTTTGAGTTTAATATACTCTTTAGTTCTTAATCTTGTAATAATCTTGGTCTCACTATCTATCTTTATTTTCTTGCAATCGTGTATGTGTTGTTGTAGTGGACTGTTTTGGGCCTTCGTTGGATCCGAAACTTGTATTGTTGTTGTACATCTTGTTCATCACGTTTTGTAGCTGTTTTGGTGTTGAAATACACCCTTGTATCTTGTATTCTTGTTGTTGGTAGCGAATCCGAGAGTGGTCTTCATCTTGGTCCTCAAATCCTTAAGATTAGTTGACTGTTTTGGAGTTGTTTCGTGCTTCCCTTGTATTTCCCGTATCATTTGGTATCAAAGCATGGCTTGATCTTGTTCCTACAAGATCAATCTTGGGCTTTCTTGTTAAAAAAAAAAAAAAGGGGGAAAACTGAAATTTCCAGAAAAATAGCAATCTGTCTGTGTTTGTGTTCTTGGCCAAAATCGTGTTCTTGTTGTGTCTTGGCCGAGATTTATTGTTGTATGTCTAGATCTAATAGTGTTCTTGTTTGTTTTGTTGTTCCTAGTGTTAGTTTTCTTGTCCACTAACACTTTGAGTCTAGATCTAAACTTGAGCTTGAACTTGTTGAAAGGTTATTGTGAACATAAGCTTGGCCATTGTGGTGGACTGTTTCGGCCTTGTGGTTTTCATCTTGTTGTTGTTATAAGCTTGGCCACGTGATATTGTTGTTAATTGGTGGATTGAAAACCATTTTGTTGAAGTTGTAGTTGTCTTGGCCAAGTATTGGAGATATTGTTATTGTGGATTGGAGTTGGTCGTGTGAAAAATTGTTGGTGTTCTTGAAGATTATTGTTGTAGTTCTTGTTGTTGTTGTTGTTGTTCTTGATGTTCATCACCACCTTCATATATTGTTGAAGATAAAGTGAATGCTAAATCCAAAAAGTTGAAGGAAAAAGGTGTATTATTTGTTAGTCTTGAAAGACCCTACAACCAACAAAGACCTATCAATCAAGTCTCAACCACTTTCCAACACTTTTCCATGATGTAAGGACCCATGTTTTAAGGAGAAGTACAAGAAAAGGTCAAGTCTTGAAAATTGAAAAAGGCCTCAAGACTTATTTTCCCTCCTAAAACAAATTCCACCAATCCAAATTAATTTTTGTCCAAGACTTGAACATTTGAGAATAACCACTTGATAAAATCGAACCAATACGTGACTGCCATGTCATCACTGCTACTGTTCACGCAATATTTCCGAGCTCAAAATTTTAGATTCTTAGTTTCATCTTATTGTTTCATTAGTTTCATGTCTTGATTCTAGAATTAATTAACAACTAGTAATCACCTACTTAGTTGTAGATTAATTATTGAATCCGTTCTTCGTGTCTTCGTTGTTTGTGTGCTTTTCTCCTTTTAACTCGTAGTAACTTCTTTGTTTCAAGTTCGTAAGTGAATTTTTTTTTTTTGTGTGTGTCTTGAGTCGATCAAACAAGAATCTATTCCGGCCACCAAGTAGAATTGACATCCTATTGACTACCGGAGTCTAAGCAACTTTCAATATTCGCCGCTCCAATTGTAAGAATCACAAAGGTGAGTGTATACGAGTGTCGGTAAGGAGCTTTACTACTAATCTTGTTTGTTCATTTTGTAGGTTTAAAAGGTGATATAAGGGGAATATGTCTTCGATAGCCGGGGATTATTGTGACTACAACATGGGAGACTCTAATTGTAGTGAAGGGTTTTATGGCTACGAAGTTGAGGGAGATTGCGGAGGCTATGAAAATAGCCATACTCGAGACTTGGGCAGATTTGAAAGTTACTGTTTTAAGGGAGAAAATGAGGTGAATGAAGTGCCTAGTGCTTATGGTAACTTTGGAGATGATGTAGGACCTAGTGATGGATCTTGTGATGATGTTGGGGCATGTGAGGAGTCGTACACTTCTTACTCCGAACCTAGATTTGGTGTTAGGTATAACCCTTTTGTTCGCAAAACTTATGAGAGCTATGATGAGGGTACACGTGAGGAGTGTGAAGATCCATATTCTCCACCTTGTAGTACTTCTTATCAAAGTCGATATAGTGTGAATGGTTATACTAGCTCTAGTGGAGGTTGTCCAATGAGAAGAAGAGGGTATGCATCTCCAAAACTAAGGGGTACTCGTATGCCTTACAATGTTGAACCAAGGAGGAGTGTACACTCCGGAAAGGTGACCATGTGTGGGATACCGGGCTGCCACATTGAGCTAAATGATAGGTACCATAGAAACTACATCGTTCCATCCATGGTTGACTACTTGGGGTTGTTTCGTGAGCCTTTGCTTGTTCCATACTTCTTGGACGGGTTTAAGGTTACCGAGAGGGTCAAGGTTGTCTTCTCCCAATTTGAATACCATGAGGAGGTGTGGTGCGATATTCTTCCATTGCCATACGGTCATGTATGCTTAGGTGCCGATTGGTTTGCACAACATAGAGTTCCAAACGTGCAACATTGGCCAAATATTGTAAGAGTGTAAGAGATCAATGGGGGAATCGCCTGATGACTTACTTGCTGCCCAAGCCACGAAGAGAAATGCCTACCTACTCCAATTCGAATTATTATGAGAAACAAAGGATTGAGAGGAGTAAGAGAGTGAAAGGTGGTAATCCGAGAGTGGACAAAGGAGAGGTAGTGTGGAGCGAAGTGAGGGGATTACCACCAAGCCATTCTAACATTGGTTGTCCTTCTATTTCTAAGGACATTTGTGTAGGTACCAACATGGCATGCAAAGAAGAACAATGCCAAAAGGAAGTTGCTGCCCAAGCTTTTGGAGGGCCTTCACACCATGACAAAGAAGAATCTACTCAAGGACTTCAAGGTAAAATGGCTAACTCCTACACTTTTGTACATGTGAATGATAATTGTGCGGCTAGTAGCCCATTGAGTGTGAGTTGTAGCTTACCTATATGTGAGTCTATTGTTTCTTTGCCACTTGATGATGATGTACATATTGTGAGTGTGGATACACTAGTTGATCCTATTGATAATGAAATTGACTCCGCTTGTGAGATCAATTTATGTCCACCTAGTGTTGAAGCCTATGTGTTGAAGGGAAGTACATCGTCTTGTGTAATGGGTGTTGATCAACTTGTTCGTGAAAACTATCCACCACTTGAGTATGTGTGTGATGTGCTTAATAGGACTCAAGTGAGTGAAATATTTGAAAATGTTGGTCAACAAGGTGAGAATGAACCCGAGAGCTCTTCTTGGGGTAATATTGTGTTTGAAACATCCTTGAAACTTGATATTGATTATTTAGAGAGTGAGGAGCTTGCTTGTTCCAAATCTGTCCGTGAGGTAGATCACACTCTTTTTAGGTATAATGTCTTGTTTGAAGATGATTTAAACACTCCTAATGAACCTAGTGGTGAAAATGATGGTATAGCTTGCCTTGGAAGCTATAGCCTATATGCTAACCTACTATGGTGTGACAACATTCTTCCTAAAGAGGGAAAACTCATCTTGGAAGATGAGAGTACTCCTAAGGGTAAGGAATGTGTAGTTGCGGAAGCTACTTCTTCTTCTACTTTGTGTGATTTCATTGTTGAGAGTACTCATGGTGTTTATTGGGAAACTAGTAGTGAGTACACACATGAGAGCACCTTAGTAGAAGTCGATTTGAGTGATACGTTTCTCTACTCTCTATTTTCTTTGGATGATATGTATGTTATTATAAAGAGTATGTCATTTAGTTTGGGTGTAGACCACGGGAAAGGGAAGTGTTGTCGAGACCCGTGTCTATGGCCACTTTTCCCATTTGACCCCGGTGCCAAATTTAGACATGGTGATGTTGGTGCACCAAACTTGTTGCTTGGTCTATATGACAAGCAAAGTGTTACTCTTGATGTACCCTATAACCAAACCCTTTGTACATCTTTTATTGAGTTTTAATATTGCTTTCAAAGGATTCTTGGTTATATTGCAAATATGTGCAACCTTGGCATGTTGAGATGATTTGTTATGCTAACCCTAACCCTCATGCCATGAGGAGTTTGCATTTGTGTGTCCTCTTTTCAGTTTTGCAAGGTTTGGATTCGAGGTCGAATCCTTTTCAAGAAGAGGAGGATGATATAAGAATAATGACCGCCTTAGCTTTTGACGACATCATTCGAAGTCACAATGTGAAGAATCAAGCTTTGGTCACATGGAGGGCATGGGATCATACTTGGAGGGGATGTTTTTAGCCTACCATTGACCAAACCCAAGTGTGGAAGATTGATTGGAGCCTTGAAGACTTAAGGACTCTCGAATTTGGACCACCTTTGTTGGTTCACGGTTTTGGTGCCTTTACTAAGGGCATTTCGGTCACTTAGCCTAAGGGGCATTTTGGACAATTCATATTGTCTTCCAACACACCAAGGCCGCCCCTCTCATTAAGGGTAATATGGTCTTTTTGTCTTCTTTTGTAATACACTATAAATAGGCCCCTTAGTCTTATTTTCACTTAGTTTTTAGTTGATGAAAAAAATGAGATTTTGAGACTCTTAAAATCCTCTCTCTTGAGAGAAGACCAACTTAGTGTAATTCTAGTATAGGGCTTGGAAAATCTAACATTGTTCTTTGCTTGGAAACGGTAGATCTTGAGGCGAGTTCGTTCCCTTGGTGGTCACCGTAAGAGTGTGGTTTTGATTGTTACATTCATTAGGGGTTTTTGAGTTTAATATACTCTTTAGTTCTTAATCTTGTAATAATCTTGGTCTCACTATCTATCTTTATTTTCTTGCAATCGTGTATGTGTTGTTGTAGTGGACTGTTTTGGGCCTTCGTTGGATCCGAAACTTGTATTGTTGTTGTACATCTTGTTCATCACGTTTTGTAGCTGTTTTGGTGTTGAAATACACCCTTGTATCTTGTATTCTTGTTGTTGGTAGCGAATCCGAGAGTGGTCTTCATCTTGGTCCTCAAATCCTTAAGATTAGTGGACTGTTTTGGAGTTGTTTCGTGCTTCCCTTGTATTTCCCGTATCAATCTAGGGGTATCGATGCACCTCCAACTACTTGGAAGGAGTTCAAAGAGGCATTTCTTGATCATTACCTTCCATATGAGATTCGAGAAGCCCGTGCAGATCAGTTCCTGAATCTTCGCCAAGGAAATATGAGTGTGAGGGAGTACAACCTTCAGTTTAACTCTTTGGCTAGGTATGCTCCTAATGTTGTGGCTATAATGGATGATAGAGTTCATCGATATGTGGATAGATTGGATCTATATCTGGTTAGAGATTGTACCATTGCTGCTTTGAACAAGGACATGGACATAGCAAGGATACAAGTATTCGCACAAAAAATGGAGGATCAGAGGCAAAGAAGAAGAACACAAGAGTTAGAAAGGGGGTATTCCAAGAGGTCTAGATCTACGGGGCAGTTTATGGCATCCCAAGGAGAGTTTAGGCCTCGGTTTTCTAATAGACCACCTAGGACATTATCTTCTTATCCTGCAGCTAGTGCTCCATCACAATTTCAAGGGTCTAAAGGTAACCAGTTTGGTCAAAGAAATGAGAGTCAGAGTTCGCGAACAACAGGGTATCAAGAGCAAGGGATTATGAGCCAATTAAGGCCTCCTCGACAACTATGTAGACAATGTGGAAAGCTTCATTTAGGTGCATGTCGGTTCGGAACAAATGCTTGCTTTTGGTGTGGTATGTCAGGACATATGATGAGAGAATGCCCTCAAAGGGGCATAGGTGGTGTGGCACGACCTACTGGATCAGCCGTTGCATCATCATCATCGGTGCCTTATTCAGGTAGGGGTGTACAACCTATGGGTCGTGGTAGAGGTTCTAAAGGAACAGCTAGCTCTAGTGGAGTTCAGAATCGTACATACGCTTTAGCAGATCGATAAAATTCAGAGGCTTCTCCAGATGTGGTTACAGGTACATTGTCTATCTTTTCACATGATGTCTATGCATTAGTTGATCCAGGTTCTACAATATCATATGTCACTCCATTGGTTGCTGAAAAGTTCAAAAGAACACCAGAACTGCTAGTTAAGCCATTTGAAGTATCTACGCCAATTGGTGAATCTGTTATAGCTAAGAGAGTGTATCGAAATTGTATAATAACTATTTGCGGTCGTGATACAATGGCTGACCTAGTTGAGTTAGAAATGGTAGATTTTGATGCTATAATGGGTATGGATTGGTTGGCTTCTTGTTATGCCACATTAGATTGCCGAACTAAGAGGGTGTGTTTCCATTTTCCAAGGGAGGCAGTCCTAGAATGGAGAGGTAATATTGGTGCGCCAAGAGGCAAATTTATTTCTTATTTTAAGGCGAAAAAGATGATTTCCAAGGGTTACATATGTCATCTGGTTAGAGTGAAGGATACAAATGCGGAGACACCAACTCTTCCAACTATTCCAGTGGTAAGTGAATTTCCCGATGTATTTCCTGAAGATCTTCCGGGTTTGCCTCCAGAACGAGAAGTGGAGTTTGGTATTGATGTGATCCCAGGTACTCAACCAATCTCAATTCCTCCGTATAGAATGGCCCCGGCAGAATTACGGGAGTTGAAAGAGCAATTGAAAGACTTGCTAGAAAAAGGATTTATAAGGCCTAGTGTCTCCCCTTGGGGCGCACCAGTGTTATTTGTGCGTAAGAAGGATGGCTCGTTAAGAATGTGTATTGACTATAGACAACTGAACAAGGTGACTATTAAGAACAAATATCCCCTTCCGAGAATTGATGACTTATTTGATCAGTTGCAAGGCGCCAAGTGGTTTTCAAAGATTGATTTAAGATCTGGTTACCACCAAATGAGGGTCAAAGAGAATGACATACCCAAGACAGCTTTTCGAACACGGTACGGTCATTACGAGTTCCTAGTCATGTCCTTTGGGCTAACTAATGCACCTGCAGCTTTTATGGATTTGATGAATAGGGTGTTCAAGCCATACTTGGATGTGTTTGTGATAGTTTTTATAGATGATATTCTGGTTTATTCGAGATCAAATGAGGACCATGCCAATCACTTACGACAGGTGTTGCAGATTCTTCGTGATCGTAAGCTATTTGCAAAGTTCTCTAAATGTGAGTTTTGGTTAAAATCTGTGGCATTCTTAGGTCATATTGTATCTGATGAAGGAATAAAGGTTGATACTCAAAAGATAGAAGCCGTGAAGAACTGGCCAAGACCTATAACGCCTACAGAGGTTCGTAGTTTCCTTGGGTTGGCAGGTTATTATAGAAGGTTTGTGGAAGGATTTTCTTCAATTTCTGCACCTTTAACAAAGCTAACACACAAAGCATCCAAGTTTCAATGGAATAATGCATGCGAAAGAAGTTTCCAAGATCTGAAGAATAAGTTGACTTCTACACCCGTATTGGTGCTTCCAGAAGGCACAGAGGGGTATACAGTGTATTGTGATGCTTCAAGAATTGGGTTAGGGTGTGTATTGATGCAGCATGGTAAAGTCATAGCATATGCCTCGAGACAATTGCGGCCACATGAGAGAATTTATCCAACACATGATCTGGAGCTAGCAGCGGTTATATTTGCCTTAAAGATATGGCGTCACTACCTGTACGGGATTCATGTTGACATATACACTGACCACAAGAGTTTGCAGTATATCTTTAATCAGGAGGACTTGAATTTGAGGCAGCGAAGATGGCTTGAATTATTAAAAGACTATGATGTTGATATCTTATATCATCCGGGAAAAGCAAATGTGGTGGCAGATGCGTTAAGTCGCAAAGCTATGGAGCCATCTATAGAAAGACAAGGGATGACTAAGGATCTACACCAATTAGCCAATTTGGGGGTTCATCTTCTTGAAACTCCAGATGAAGGGTTTATTGTGCATAATACAGCAGAATCTTCACTAATAACTGAAGTAAAAGAGAAGCAATATGCAGATCCTATTTTATTACGGCTTAAGGAAAATGTGCAATGTGGTATGACAAAGGCATTTGAGCTTACGCAAGAAGGGGTACTGCGGTGCCAAAACAGATTGTGTGTACCTGATGTAGACGGGCTAAGAAAGAGGATTATGACAGAAACACATCATTCAAGGTATTCTATCCATCCAGGGTCAACAAAAATGTACCATGATTTGAGAGGGATGTATTGGTGGGGTGACATGAAGAAGAACATTGCAAAATTTGTAGCCGAATGTCCAAATTGTCAAAGAGTTAAAGTAGAGCACCAAAAGCCCGGGGGTTATATGCAATGTATGGATCTTCCAATATGGAAGTGGGACATGATCAACATGGATTTCGTCACTGGTTTGCCTCGTACATTTCGAAGGTTTGATTCCATATGGGTGATAGTTGATAGGCTTACCAAATCAGCACACTTTCTACCGGTTAGGACCACTTACACAGTTGAAGAATATGCCAAGTTATATATTAAGGAGATAGTTCGACTACATGGAGTTCCAATCTCTATTATATCGGATCGAGGAGCTCAATTTACTACAAATTTTTGGAAGTCTTTTCAGAGAAATTTGGGGACACAAGTGAATCTAAGTACAGCTTTTCACCCTCAAACGGATGGACAAGCAGAACGTACCATTCAAACACTTGAAGATATGCTACAAGTATTGGACTTTAAAGGTAGTTGGGATGATCATCTACCTCTCATCGAGTTCGCCTACAACAATAGCTATCATTCAAGTATCAAAATGGCACCATATGAAGCTTTGTATGAAAGAAAGTGTAGATCACCCATTGGATGGTTTGAAGCGGGTGAAACTGCCTTATTCGGGCCAGATCTTGTTCATCAAGCTATGGAAAAGGTTAAGGTGATCCAACAGCGACTAGAAACAGCCCAAAGCAGACATAAGTCATATGCGGATGTTAGGAGAAGGGGGCTAGAGTTTGCTATAGGTGATTGGGTATTCTTGAAGGTATCACCAATGAAGGGGGTTATGAGATTTGGTAAGAAAGGAAAATTAAGTCCACGTTATATAGGCCCATACCAGATTACTCGGAGGTTTGGACAAGTTGCTTATGAATTAGATCTACCCCAAGAGCTCTCAACAGTTCATCCGGTATTTCACGTCTCAATTCTTAGAAAGTGCATTGGAGATTCATATCATACTACCCCTACTGAAGATGTACAAATTACAGAAGATCTCACTTATGAGGAAATACCTATTGCTATTCTAGATCGACAGGTTAAGAAGTTGAGGAATAAAGAAATAGCTTCTGTAAAAGTGCTTTGGAGGAACCAACAAGTAGAAGAGATCACGTGGGAAGCTGAAGAAGCGATGAAATCCAAGTACCCCCATTTGTTCAAAGACGAAGAAAAAGTCCAAGATGCTGAATTGGAACAATAACAAGTAAGAGTAAAATATATAGGTACTATATGGTAATAAGGATATTAACTTAGTCTTGAACTTGCTTTGGTTGGACAGTTATGCTAACATTCGAGGACGAATGTTTCTAAGGGGGGAAGGATGTAACATCCCGTATCTTGCTTGTACTTATTCTAATTATATGGAACCTGGTATGGTCATATGGTATAGGTAACGGATGAGATTTGTTATGCAATTATTAATGGTGTAGATGGAATTATAGAGGCTGCCCGTATAGTTTAATGTGATGCGACTAAGTTAACGTTAAGATAGTATTTAAACTTGGAATCGTAAGCTAGTATTTGAATCTAAAGTTTAAAGTGACCAAGTGTGTATAAGTTGAAGGTTAGATTAAAGGGATTAGGAGCTGAAAATGGAGAAAAATATTGAGGTGCTTGCTTGACTTATTTAAGCTAGTAGGCGAGTCACCTACTTAAGTTGTTTGAACCAAATTAATGGACCCATGGCTATGGATCAGATTTGGGTCTATGCTAATATACTCATTTGGGCCGAATTGAACAAAAGAGAAAGAAAATGGATAAGTGGCCCAACACACCAATCTACCAAGGCCCAAATATAATTGAGCCTAACAAGAAATTAAGCAAGTAGGTGCATCACCTACTTTGAAGTTTCAGCAGCTTGGACCCTTAAGTAGGTGCATCATCTACTTGGACCAATTTGACCAATTTTATGGTCCAAAATGCAGCTAAGAAGGTGTTGTCAAGATAGGGCCTTTAAAAGGCCAAGTTGCTGGTCATTTTACTTCACTTTTAAGTCACAAAAAAAGGAGTATATTTCAGCAAATCTCTCTACTCTCTCAAAAACAACAAGAGCAGCAACCCTATTTTTCCTTCTAGGGTTCTTGAAGAAACCCTCCCCTTTGCAGCCCAAGGTAAGTGAAAAACACTTAAGGTTTTGTTTAATTATCTCATGGGAGATTAGGGAAACAAGTTATAAGTGTTTGACTATAAGTATATGGCTGATTATAGAACAAGTTGTTTGTTCATGTTTCCTTGTTATTGAGAAACTTTTCTTCTTCTTCTTTGGTTTAAGTGTGAAGGAAAGTTCAAGCTCTTGAAGAGTTCAATTAAAAGAATAAGTTGCTGAATTGAGGTAAGGTGACTGCCCCATTTTGTTTTTCTTATATATGAATTTGAGAGGGGATTATGGATGTCTTGTTATTGAGAACTCAAGAGATGATGGGTTCAATAATTGATTGCTACAATAAAAGGGGTTTGGGACTATTTTGTGGAATGTTTTGTATGTATATGTTATGGGCTGCCAGGTTGAAGTTGGATAAAGGTGTGATGAGTTTGTAATGAATTATAGAAGAAAGATGTGGTGATACACCACCGAACTAATACTTGCTGCCCAATCTATTTTGCGTATTGTTTGGAATATGTAATGAAGTCGAGGTGGTTTTGGTGAACCTTAACCTATATGGTATGTGGGTGTAAGTAATTGGAGGAAAAAAAGGGGTTAAAATAACACCCTTGTTTGATAGATTAATAGTTGCTGCCCGGTTACTATTTTGGGTGAAATTAAGTATCTCAAATGTGTTGATTGGTTACTAATACTAGTTTACCATATATTATATTATAGATAAGTAATCTAATAGGCGGGAAGTCAAGTCGGGTTAGTTTCGGAGTCAAATAACCAGGTATGTAAGGCATACTCTATTTCACAGTCTTTGGCATGAAATCGTACAATTGTTCCATCAAGCAAGTTTTCGAGGTTATCCTATAACAAAGTGATAGATAATGGCAGCACATTACACTCCATGTATCCAATGACCTTGTTCCCACTCTCTAACGCATTAGAACACCTCAATGCGTGCTTATTATTAAATCTGTGCGTCTATCTTCACTAGAAAATTTCAAGAGTTCTCCGTTTGTTCAAATAAGACCCATGTGTTATTTTAGCTCCTAAACACTTTATTTGTGTGCCAACATCTCCCTACCTCATTGTTGTTGCATTAAGTGTCTATTTACATGTCTCTTATTAGCGTATTACTGGTTCAAGGTACCATAATGTGATGACCACCAAAGTAACAATCTCAAAGGCTAAATAAACTAAGTAATGCAAATCTGTAAAATGACGAGTGGCAGCTCAGGGGCATTTGCCTAGCATGGGCCGATCTCAATACCTTTATTTGTGGGTGGCAGCTTAGGGGCATAAGCCTAGCATGGTCTGATCCCAATCTTTATATGTAGGTGGCAGCTCAGGGGCGTAAGCCTAGCATGGGACGATCCTAATTTATCTATTTACCACTGATCAGCTGGTCATTTGCATTATATGGATTACAAAGATTATGAAGTAAGAAGGTAAAATGAAGAAAGAATGTAATGTACATTGTCCCACAAGTATTTATAAAGGTGGTCTACTAGTACTACTTATACACTTGTATCAGATTTCTATTGAGCTTTTGTATCAAGTGTGTTGTTACCTTCTGCCTTACATATTCAGTACATATTTTCTTACTGACGTCCCTCACGGGGGACCTGCATTTCATGCTGCAGGCAGAGGCACTTCAGCTCATACAACTCACTAGTAGGAGCGCAGGCTTTTCAGGGACTATTGGTGAGCTCCAGGTTGATTCGGGGCTTTCCGAGTCTGTTTCATATATTTTGGTATTGTACAGTATGTTAAGAGTAGGGCGGGGGTTTGTCCCGACCCTAACTAAGTCTATGTATCTTTTAGAGGCTTTGTAGACTAATGTAAAGTTATGGTAGTGTCCTGATTTTAGACATGGTGGCCCCATCGGCCAAGTGTTGTACATATCAGTTTGGGCGGGCATGTGTAGTTATTTTCATCGATACATAATATCATATTGTCAGAACATTTGGTTGTTACAGTTACATGCATGGGAAGTACAAGGTTATGAATTGGTTCTCTCGGGCCTTTAAGGCTATGGATGTCTGTCCGCCCCAACAGGATTTGAGGCGTGACACAACTTTAGCCTTTTCAAACCATTTAAACCATGCTAAATTCCTTTACCAAGTTTAAAATATGCAAAAGTTCCATGAAAAGAGTCAATGCAATGAATATATCTTTATAAGCATTTTATCAAACACCTTAGGGGCATAATATAACCAAAACCAATTCCAAAGACTATTAAACTATTACTATGCAATCCAATTGTCCAAAGTCACCATTAATGCATATAAAAGAATAATTAAAACCGTAGGGAACCATTACCAAGCATTAAATATCAAAAACCCCAAATAATAGTTGAAAGTCATAATCATGAAATATCAAAACCATGAAATCAATCATATAAACCATGCCTTTTGTTCAAATTACAACGAGGGAAGAGAATCATGACTTATACCAAAGAACTGATGGAATGAAATCACCTAGACAAGCCCCAAAGCAATCTTCAAGATAAAACCTTAGCCTTCTTGCCTCGAAATCTCTTGAGAGAATTATAGAGTGTTTTGGAATTTTTTCTAAGTATAAATGAATAGAATAATAGGGTAAATAACCTCCTAAGTGTATTAGAAATCATGGGTCCTAATTAGGGTAAGTAGGGAAATATTCAGAATACCCACACTTAAGTCCCTTAAAAATCCCATCATAGGTATACGACTGACATATACGAGTCGTATCCTGCCATACGATCGGTACCCACCGCAGACGATTTGACCGACCCTGCTCCTGCTACGACATTTGCACATTTAGATGCTACTACCGTACTATCAAGAGGATTGGCTGCCAAAGGTATTTATCCAGCAGTAGATCCTTTAGATTCAACGTTAACCATGCTTCAACCTCGGATCGTTGGTGAGGAACATTACGAAACCGCCCAACGAGTTAAGCAAACTTTACAACGTTACAAAGAACTTCAGGACATTATAGCTATCCTTGGATTGGATGAATTATCCGAAGAGGATCGTTTACTCGTAGCAAGAGCATTCGTATCCAAGCCTCAACCTTGGATCTGACACTGTCCATTATGACTCATCCAACTAAGTCGTAACCACGGTATACGACCGTATCCATGACCCGTATCCCTTGTAAAATGAAATACCAGGAGGATCAAACACTGCCCACCATACGAGTCCCTGATACGACTCGTACCAAGCACTTACGGCTCATACCCCTAAGTCGTACCCATTCCAGTGACCAAAACCATCCTACCAACTAACATTGGTCAGTTGTATACGATAGGACCGTACCCCAATATATGACTCGTACCCATGAGTTGTATTGGGTCCAGAGAACAAAATTCAAGGAAATTTTCTAAGGGTCAAAACCCAGGATGTTCAGTCTCCCCTACTAGGAATAGTTGTCCCCAAATTACGGACAAGGTAGGGGTAACCACACACAGAGTCATTTGTATTATCAAACATCCTTTTAACAAAGTTTGAAAACAAAGGGGAAAAGATGTTAATCTTTCCTTTAACAAACTCAGAAAATAAATATGTGTTGAAGACACATACCTTCCGTACGAATCCTAGGAGCAGAATACAAATACGGATATTTGGACTTCATGTCCTCTTTCGCTTTCCAAGTAGCTTCTTCCACCTTATGGTTCCGCCATAGAACCTTAATCGAAGCCACATCATTGGTCCATAAATGATGAACTTGCCTATCTAATATCTTAACCGGGACCTCTTCACAAGACAAAGAATTCAAAATACCCAATCCTTCTAAAGGAACAACCAAAGAAGGATCACCAATGCACTTTCTCAACATAGAAACTTAAAAGACCGGATGAACCAAACTCAAGTTAGATGGAAACTCTTAACTCATAAGCAAAATTGAACTCTCCGCAAAATCACATAAGGACCAATAAACCGAGGACTGAGTTTCCACTTCTTGCCAAACCGCACCACTATCTTCATGGGAGACACTTTGAGGAACACCATATCCCCGACCTCAAACTCCAAGTCTCTACGCCTAATATCAGCATAGGACTTTTGGCGACTTTGGACAGCTTTAAGCCTATCTCGAATCACCTTGACCTTCTCCATTGCTTTTTAAACCAAATCCAGGCCAAACACTTCTGCCTCTCCAAGCCCAAACCAATTAGTAAGAGATCTACACCTTTTACCAAATAATGCCTTAAAAAGAGCCATACTAATAGTAGAATGGTAGGTATTGTTGTAAGCAAAATCCACCAAAGGTAGATGCTCAACCCAATTACCACCACAATTAATCACACAGGTCCAAAACATATTCTCTAATGTCTGAATAGTTCTCTTCACTTGCCCTTCCGACTGCGGATAAAAAGCAATACTCAGACTAACCTTAGTCCCCAAACCTTTCTGGAAAGACCGCCAAAAATGAGATGTAAATTGCATACCATGATCAGAAATAATCAAGACAGGTACCCCATGCGATTTACAATCTCCTAAAGATACAACTTTGCATAATCATTCATCGAGAATGTAGTCTACACTGGTAAGAAGTGTGCAGACTTAGCCATCCTATCCACGATGACCCAAATTGAATCAAATTGGTTCTGAGACCGAGGAAGATCGGTAACAAAATCCATATTGATCATCTCCCACTTCCATTCGAGCAACTCTACTTCTTGATACAACCCACAGGCCTCATGTGCTTAACCTTAACCTGTTGACATACCATTCATTTAGCCACGAAATCAACCACATCCCTCTTCATACCATTCCATAAATAGACCTCCTTGAGATATTAATACATTTTTGTCAAGCTGAGATGAACAACATAGCACGACTTATGTGCCTCAGCCAAAACCTTTTGTCACAACCTGTCAATATCACACAACCTTCCTTGGTACCTTAAATTCTATCACCACTTATCTCAAACACCGCCACCTTTTGCCCACCAATATCACTCTTGATTTTTGTCAAGACAGAATACAATGCTTACTTCTCCTTAGTCCTTGCACACAAGATCTAGCGCTTGCTTCTCTTTAGTCTTTGCACCATGAGATGATCGAACCACTTCTTGCACCATTACACTACCATCTTTAGAGTTTAAGAGATAAACCCTAAGATTAGCGAAGTGGTGAATATCATTCATTGGTTCCTGCTTTTCTTCCTCCACATGAGCTAGAAAACCCATGGATAACTTGCTAAGAGTATCAACAACTACAATAGCCTTACATGAGGAGTAGTAAAGACTTATATCATAATTCTTGAGAAGCTCAAGCCATCTTCTTTGTCTGAGATTTAGCTCTTTTTAAGTGAACACGTATTAAAGAATCTTGTGATAAGAAAAGATATCCATGTGAACACCATACATGATACGGTTGGGGCAGCCTCCACAGGTACACGGCCTTTCACACGAAGCCAAGCTCGGGAATTACAAAAACTCCAAGCTTTGTTCATGCAAATGGCCGTGTGTGAGTTGGTGATTGAACCAACCAAGGACCTAAACGTTTTTATGTGTGAAGAGAGGTCTTAATGTGTAATAAACTACTCTTCAAGGTTGGCACAAGAAGCAAGGGCGGATGGGTCATTTTACCCCTTTTGTTTGTAGTATAAATAGAACATGTTAGAGAGTTATTCCTTAGTTTTTTGAATGCTGATTTTGTAACCTAAAAACACTAAACATTTCGGCTCTCTCTTCCACTCTTAGAAGCCGTCCCTATTATCTCACAAGTAGAGGGATACTTGTGTTGTCTCTTTGGCTAGAAACAAGGGTTTTGAGGTCGTTGAGTGCCTCTTGGTCCTCGTAAGAACTTGGTGTTTATATTCATTAGACTTAGGGTCCTCTCTTGATGTTAGGGTTCTTAGTTTCTTGAATGTTATATGTCAAGTTATCTATCTTTCTTTATCTTGTTGTTGTTGTTGATTTTGTTATCTTAAAGTCTAGTGAAGCCGTGTGGGGCTCTTTTCGATTCACTAGCATTGTTATCTATCTTGTTGTTCTTGTGTTGTTGGACTGAAAAACCGAAACTTAAACTTGTTGTTCTTGTGTTGTTGGACTGAAATCCGAGCCTACTTGAAGCTCTTGGTGTTGTTGGTTTGATTTTGTATCACTTCGTAAGTGATTGAGGGATGAGTCCGTCTTGGCCCGGAATAGATTTTCATTTGAGTTGACTCAAAGAAAAATTGTTTCAGACTTGAACCAACAAATACAACGAATTTTCAAAAGAGAAAAAGCACACAAAGAAGGTAGACACGAATAGACGGACCCAAAACTATCTTACAACCTAGTAGATAATTACTAGTTTGTTAGTTAGTAATAGAATCAACAAATTACAACTAAGAAACAAAGATTAGAAACTAAGAAATCAAAATTTGAGCTTAAAAATTGTCGGTGAATAGTAAAAACGTGATGAGGCAGCCATGTATTGGTTGCGGTTTCTACAATTTATATTTCAATTTCAAGTCTTGGTCCCATTGTAATTTGGAATTGTTGGTAATTGGTTAAGGATAGAAAAAAAGTCTTGAAATCTTCTTTCAAATTCAAAAAGCAAGACTTGACTTTTCTCCTCAAGACATGGTCCTTAAATCATGAAAGGTTGTTGGAAAAGTGGTTGTTGAAGTCCTTGATTGGTTGGAATTGGTTGTAAAAGTCTTGAGAGGTCTTAAATTTTGGAATTATGTCTTTCAAGACTAACAAAATACACAATCTTTTTCTTCAACTTTCAAGATCAAATATCAACCTTCTCTTTTTTTCAACAATAGATGAAGATGATAAAGGACACCAAGAACACCAAGAACACTCTTTTTAATCTTGAAGTTCTATGGTTCAAGTTGTACCCCAAACATCAACAACACCTTTTCAAGCTTAAAATCCACGACACAATCTCCACAATACACGTTCAAACCTTGAACCAACAACACACCACATGTCCAAAACAGTCCAAACTTTAAATCCGCAACAATAATACCAACAACAATCTGCCAAGGTGAAGTTCACAACAACAACATCAACAATGATAGCTCAAACTTAGATTTAGACTCCTTTAGTGTTAGTGATGAAGAAACTAACACTAGAAACAACAAAACACATAAAAGGACTCCTAGATCTAAGTTCAAAATTTCTGTCCAAACACAAAAAACGGGATAACTTTTCTTCTTTTGGATTTTTCAGTTTGAACACCTTTTTTTATTTTATTTTTTTTCACTAACAAACCCAAGATTGATCTTATGGGAACAAGATCAAGCCATTCTTTGATACCAAATGATACGGGAAAAACAAGAGGAACACGAAACAGCCACAAAACAGTCCAATACACCCTCCAAAACAGTCCACAAATCACAATAAATCGTGGACCAAATGGAGACCTCACTCGGATTTGAAAAATATAATGAGAACGTAAGAAACAAAAGTGTATTTGACACCCAAAACATCCACAAAATACAAAAAAAAATGTGAGGAACAATATGGCAACAAAAGCAACCAGATTCGGATTCCACAATAACAAGATACAAAAATGATAGTAACTTGACATACAATATTCACAAATCTAAGAACCCTAACAATGAGAAAGGACCCTAAGACAAATGAATAGCAACATCAAGTTCTTACTTGGACCAAGAGGAGCTCATGAACCTCAAGACCTAAGTTTCCAAGCAAACAAACAACAAAAGTGATTCCACCCTCTTGTTGTTACCTAGTTACAAGTTTCTGATTTGCCTCAAGGAAAGAGGACTTTGTCTTTCCATGTTATACAATATTCATATTCATCAAAAAACTAAGACTAAACCCTAAGAGGTTCTATTTATAGTGTATTAAAAGATAGAATGTAAAATGTCCAAAATGGCCCTTCAAGAGTGTGCTGCCCCTTTAGTGTTTGTAGTGGGCTGTTTTTGGTGTGTATTTGGGCCCTTAATTACACTTCTCTTGCACACACCCTTGGACGACTTTAATACACACCCACAAGAGTCCATCTACGTGATCGCACTCGTATCACTCCGACTATTCAGTTAGTTAGCATTGTTAATGACTTTCTCGATATTTTCTCGGAAGATCTCCCAGGGGTCCCACCTGATAGAGAAATATAATTCGGGATTGATCTCCTTCCCAGCACTCAGCCTATTTCCATTCCTCCGTACTGTATGGCTCCCGCAGAACTTAAAGAGTTGAAGGAGCAACTTAAAGATCTCTTAGACAAAGGCTTTATCAGACCCAGTGTCTCCCCGTGGGGTGCACCTGTTCTATTCGTGGGTAAGAAAAATGGCACATTTCGTATGTGCATTGACTATCGTCAACTCAACAAGGTAACTATCAAGAACAAGTACCCTCTTTCTCGAATCGATGATTTATTTATTCAGCTACAGGGTGCAAGTTATTTCTCAAAGATAGACCTTAGATCCGGCTATCATCAACTTAAAGTGAGAGAGTGTGATATTCCAAAGATAGCCTTCCGAACCCGTTATGGTCACTTTGAGTTTCTTGTCATGTCCTTTGGGTTAACCAATGCGCCAGCAGACTTCATGGACCTCATGAATTGAGTGTTCAAGCAATATCTTGATGTGTTTATCATTGTATTCATACACGATATTCTTGTGTATTCCCAAAGAGAGGATGATCATGCCGACCATCTTAGAATTGTCTTGCCAACTGTTAGAGATCATCAATTATTCTCTAAATTTAGCAAGTATGAATTTTGGCTAAGGTCAGTTGCTTTTATAGGTCACATTGTTTCTGTCGAAGGTATTAGAGTCAATCCCCAAATGATAGAAGTTGTAAAAAATTAGCCTAGACCTACCTCCCCATCTGACGTTAGGAGTTTCTTGGGTCTAACTGGTTACTACCATCATTTTTTTGAGGGTTTCTCATCCATTGCGTCTTCCATGACCCGGTTGACCCAAAAAAAAGTTAAGTTCCAGTGGATAGATGCCTGTGAGAAGAGTTTTCAGGAGTTGAAGACTCGACTTACTTCAGCCCCAGTGTTAGCTTTACCCAATGGTACTAATGGTTTTGTGGTGTATTATGTGATACGGTTAGGACAGCCACACGGCCTTTCACACGAAGCCAAGCTCGGGAATTACAAAAACTCCAAGCTTTGTTCATGCAAATGGCCGTGTGTGAGTTGGTGATTGAACCAACCAAGGACTTAAACGTTTTTATGTGTGAAGAGGGGTCCTAATGTGTAATAAACTACTCTCCAAGGTTGGCACAAGAAGCAAGGGCGGATGAGTCATTTTACCCCTTTCCTTTTGTAGTATAAATAGAAGATGTGAGAGAGTTATTAGATAGTTTTTGAAATCTGAAATTTGTAACCTAAAATATCACAACATTTCCTCTCTCTCTTCCACTCTTGGAGCCGCCTCCAACATCTCACAAGTAGAGGAATACTTGTGTTGTATCTTTGGCTAGAAACAAGGGTTTTGAGGTCTTTGAGTGCCTCTTGGTCCTTGTAAGAACTTGGTGTTTACATTCTCTAGACTTAGGGTCCTCTCTTGATGTTAGGGTTCTTAGTATCTTGAATGTTATATGTCAAGTTATCTATCTTTTCTTTATCTTGTTGTTGTTGTTGTTGTTAATCTTGTTATCTTTAAAGACTAGTGAAGCCGTGTGGGGCTACTTTCGATTCACTAGCATTCTTGTTCATCTATTTGCTCTCTTGTTGTGTGCTGAAAACTGAAAATTGAACTTGTTATTCTTGTGTTGTTGGACTGAAATCCGAACCTACTTGTAGCTCTTGGTGTTGTTGGTTTGATCTTGTATCATTTGGTATCAAAGCAAGACCGGTTGTGTTCCAACATAACCCATCTTGGGCTAGTTCACGGTTTAAACCGAGTATGATGTTGCATGCCTAGGTCTAAGTGTTATTTTGCTTGTTTAGTGAGTTTCTAGTGTTGGTTTCTTTCTCACCAACACTAAGGTGTCTAGATCCGAAAGTTGAGCTTGAAAACTTGAACCTTGTGTGGTAACTTGAAGTGGCCGAAAGTTGTATGTTGTTGATGAGCAAAAGAAAAATCGGTGGTTATGTGTTATGTGCTAAAGAAGTTGATGAAGTTTGTTGAGGTGTTCATCTTTTGAACTTGTTCATCTTGTTCATCTTGTTGTGTGCTCAAGTTATAAAGTTGTTGTGAAAGACTTGCACCCCTCACCTTCTAGTCTTGTCAATCACTTTTCCCTAATTCAAGGAGCCTTGTTTTGTGGGATTGGTCAACCAAACACCACTTTCTTGAGTTTGAAAAGGTTGAAAGACTACAAGATTTTATTTTTCCCACCAAAACATTTTGCAAACTATAACAAGTTGTGTGAATATTAACACAAAACAAAAAAAAAAAAAAAGGATAAGAGGAACGGGTGGAACCATTGCATGCTGCCACGTCACTATAAGCTCAACTTAGGATATTCTTTGGTTGCAAATTGTTGATCCTTGGTTTCCCTTAATTGGTCCTAGAACTAATTAACAAACTAGTACATTCCTACTAGGTTGTCAACTAGTTCCTTGAACCGTTTGTTCGTGTCAACGATTATTTGAGTGCTTTTATTCGTTTGAATGAGTTGCTGATTTTTGATTCTAGTCCGGCAAGAATTCTTTGAGTCTTCAAACAAGAATCCATTCCGGATAAGAGCTCACTCATACCTTGAAAATTTCACGGTTACTAGCCAATTATACAACACTTGTGGAACACGAACTTGTGGTGAACTAAAGCGGATAATATCTTGACAATGGAAGGAGCTACGTCTCATAATGCGGATACTAATGCCCTTGATTCTATGAGGGTCACTCTTGAGGCCGTTACCCGGACACTTGAAAGGTTGAATTCTGAATTTGGGGCCGTGAGAGGGGACTTGGCAGCCATAAAGGGGGAAGTGTCGACTATTAGTGGGAGATTGGAACAAGTGGAGAGTCAAAGGAACTCTCGTCCTTCTACTCCTCTACACGTATCTACCAATGGTCATGATAGGACCTCCTCCGCAACCATCACCCCCGAAACAGTCCACCAAATGCTAAATGCACCCCAAGCTCCACTAAATACCGCAAGTCAAACTACCTATTTTCCTCTAAACCGAGACTCCACTAGACCACTACATTTCCAAGCCCCTCCAATTCCACAAGAGGGATTTGGACGACAAGTACCTCCACTAAATCCGAACCTTCCATTCCAAGCTCCATTAACCCAAAGACCGCAAATTCCAAATCCTCCGACTCAAAACGGCCAAGGCCGACCAGGCCACTTTGAAGGATACGGTAGAGGGGAGTATGAAGGAGATGGAGCCTTTGATGATGCTTATATGAGGGAGGAGGAGTTAAGAGGGGGTCGAGGAGAACCTAGGAGATACCGGGGGTATGGAGATAGGGGAAACCGACACCAAGAGAGAGACGTAGGCATCAACACCATCAAGTTGAGCCTACCCATCTTTAAGGGTGAAAGTGATCCCGAGGCCTACTTAACTTGGGAATCGGCTTGTGACAAAGTTTTCCAAGTTAATGACATCTCGGACGAAAAGAAGAGTTGCTACGCTATAGCTCACCTCGAGGGCTATGCTAACACTTGGTGGGAGTATGTTAAACGATTTGGCAATGAATTAGTCGATGGGCAGCCACCACCTTGGTTTCGGTTGAGGTATTTGATGAGACAACGATACCTTCCCGAGAGATATCGTCATGAGTTACTTGCTAGGTTATATGGCTTGCGGCAAGGAGGCAAGAGTGTGATGGCCTATTTTGATGAGTTCCAACAACTCATGTTGAAACTTGATCATCGTGGGGAGCAAATCAGTCATGACATCATCCGGTTCAAGTGTGGGTTGAACAAAGAGATCTCCACTCATTTGACCCTTCATCGGTTTGAAACCATCGACGGTATATTCCAAGCGGCCCTAGAGATTGAAAGGGAACTTAAGGAGAGATCATCCTTCAAGGCAAGGGTACAAGCTCCCTCGGGTTGGCCCAAAAACAAGGACCAACCCGCCCCTACGAAGCTGCCCGAGTCCAAAACAGTCCACTACGAGTCCAAAACAGTCCCTAAATTCCCTCCGAAACCGGAGGCTCACAAATATCCCAACCCAAAGGGATTCCAATGCTTCAAGTGCCAAGGTTGGGGGCATAAGACCAATGAATGTCCGAACCGGCGCAATGTGATCCTACGAGAAGGGAAAGTGTACTACCTTGGTGAGGAGGTGGTTTCCGAAAGGGGGGAGGATGAGGCCGAGCCTCAAGATGGAGAGGAAGCTGAAAATGGGCCGAATGATGATGAATTAGATGGTAGTGAAGATGTCTATCCACAAGAAGGGGAGTGTGTGGTTCCTAACTTTGTGGTTAGACGTGTCATGATTAGTAAGGCGATAGATGACCCGAGTCAAAGGGAAAATCTATTCCATACTAAGTGTCTTGTAAAGGGGAGTGTGTGCACCTTGGTGATTGATAGTGGTAGTTGTACGAATGTTGCGAGCCAAGCTATGGTAAATTTCTTGAAGCTGCCAACTACACCACACACTAGCCCTTACAAGCTACAATGGTTGAACGATTGTGGTGAATTAAGGGTCGCAAGGCAATGTGTGATTCGGTTTAAGGTAGGAAACTACCACGATGAAGTGCTTTGTGACGTGATCCCAATGCAAGCATGTCACTTGTTGTTAGGTAGACCATGGCAATATGATAGGTCTACTAAACACGATGGGAGGTCCAACCGGTATACGCTTGAGAAGGATGGCCGAAAGGTCACACTTCACCCTCTTTCACCCTCCCAAGTACATGAGTGGCATCAAAAGATGAGAGAGTTAAAAGGAAAGGGAAAGGAAACCGGGAAAGGAGAAAAGGGGGGGGATGCCGTAGGTGAGGAAGTAGGGCCATCCGAATCTGTCCCAACAACAAGGGAGATGGAAAACGTAGTGATGTTGGCTAGGAGGAAAGAACTCTTCGTGGACCATGATGAAAACAAGCCGATGTTACTGTTGGCCCATTGTTTTAATACTAACCCCACTAATTCTTCCATTTCCCCTTTGATTTCTTGTGCGTTGCAGGAGTATGAAGATGTATTTCCTCAAGAACTTCCGCAAGGATTGCCCCCACTTCGGGGAATTGAGCACCAAATTGATTTGGTGCCGGGTTCACAACTTCCAAACAAACCGGCCTATAGGAGCAATCCCATGGACACTAAGGAGCTTGAGAGGCAAGTTGAGGAGCTTCTCAACAAGGGATACATCAAGGAAAGCATGAGTCCGTGTGCTGTTCCGGTGCTTTTGGTACCAAAGAAGGACGGAACTTGGCGCATGTGCGTCGATTGTAGAGCCATCAACAAAATTACTATAAGGTATCGTCATCCAATTCCTAGACTAGATGATATGTTAGATGAGCTCCACGGATCTTGTTTGTTTTCTAAAGTAGACCTTAGGAGCGGCTATCACCAAATTCGCATGCAACCCGGTGATGAGTGGAAGACCGCATTCAAGACCAAATTCGGTCTATATGAGTGGCTGGTCATGCCCTTCGGCCTTACCAATGCTCCTAGCACATTTATGAGGCTAATGAATCATGTAATGAAGCCTTATATTGGAAAGTTTGTGGTGGTTTACTTTGATGATGTGTTGGTGTATAGTAAAACTATTAATGATCATGTAATGCATTTGAGATGTGTGTTTGATGTGCTCCGAAAGGAGAAGCTGTATGCCAACATGGAGAAGTGTTCTTTTGGTGTTGATAAAGTTATATTCTTGGGTTTTGTCGTGAGCTCACGGGGTGTGGAAGTGGACGATTCCAAGATAGACTCTATCCGAAGTTGGCCGACCCCTAAAACTATTGGAGAAATCCGAAGTTTCCACGGGTTGGCAAGCTTTTATAGGAGGTTTGTCAAAGGATTTAGTTCCATAGCAGCCCCCTTGACCGAGGTAATTAGAAAGGACGGACCCTTTAAATGGGGTGATGAGCAAGTTAGGGCTTTTGAGGCCTTGAAAGCTACGCTCATCTCGGCGCCTTTATTGCAATTGCCCGATTTTGATAAGATGTTTGAAATAGAGTGTGATGCTAGTAAGGTTTGGTATCAGAGCTAGGTCACGGGTTCGAATCCCGCTTACACCATGCGCAGGTTTGAGGGCGAACCTTTCCCTAAGAAAGGGGGGATGATGGCAGATGGCCAGTCATCTCAGGTTTGGAAAGGATGACACCCAAAGGGGGTGTGGGTCCATCTCGGGTTGGCCTTGGTGGGGGTGTGTGATCGGGTTCGTGACCCTTTGGTTCAGGGCCTATAAGGGTGGGATGCGCCTTCCTCTACCAGCTATAGCTTTTAGAGCAGTTGGTTAGTGGCTCACCCTTCCAAGTTACGGGGCTGTTTTGATGCAAGAAGGTAAGCCCGTTGCTTATTTCAGTGAAAAGCTCAAAGGGGCAACTCTTAATTACTCAACTTATGATTTGGAGTTGTACGCCCTTGTTAGAGCTTTGGGAAATTGGCAACATTATTTGTGGCCTAAGGAGTTTGTGATACGAACGGATCATGAGTCGTTGAAACACCTTAAGAGCCAAGACAAGTTGAATAGGCGTCATGCTAAGTGGATTGAGTTCATCGAGACTTTCCCTTATGTAATTCATTACAAAAGGGGAAAGGAAAATGTTGTTGCCGATGCCTTGTCTAGGAAGCATGTGCTTGTTGCTACCTTGTCTTCGAAATTGATGGGTTTTGAGAGCTTGCGGTTGTTGTATCCCGAGGATCCTACCTTTGCTCCTATTTTTAGGGAATGCGAAGAGTGGGGAAGGGACCGTTGGCTCAAGGAGAATAACCATTCCTCCTACTCTCGGTTCGATGGGTATTTGTTCAAAGGGAGGAGGTTGTGTGTTCCTTCTAGTTCTTGGAGGGAATTATTTGTGAGGGAGGCCCATGACGGAGGCCTCATGGGTCACTTTGGGGTAGACAAGACCCTCGGAATCTTAGAGGAGAACTTCTATTGGCCCAAAATGCGCAAAGACGTCACTAAAATTTGTAGTCAATGCGTGGCCTGCCGGAGTGCGAAATCTCGTCTCTTACCCCAAGGATTATACACCCCACTCCCTACTCCCCTTAGGCCTTGGTTGGACATCTCGATGGATTTTGTTTTGGGGCTGCCAAGGACTAGAAAGGGCCGAGATAGCATTTTTGTTATTGTTGATAGATTCTCTAAAATGGCTCATTTTATTCCATGTACTAAAACCGAGGATGCTAGTAGTGTAGCTTCATTATTTGTTGAACATGTTGTCAAGCTTCACGGGGTACCGAGGACTATTGTGAGCGATAGGGACTCCAAGTTCCTAAGTCTCTTTTGGAAGTCCATGTGGGGTAGGCTTGGAACGAAGTTACTTTTCTCCACGTCTTGCCACCCACAAACCGATGGCCAAACGGAGGTAGTAAATAGAACCTTAGGGTCTATGCTACGTTCTATGGTTAAAGGTAAACTGACTTCATGGGAAGATCACCTACCCTTAGTGGAATTTGCCTACAACCGGGTAATACATTCGAGCACGGGAATGACTCCCTTTGAATGTGTTTACGGCTTGAATCCCCTTACCCCTTTAGATCTCACTCCTTTGTCTAGTGATCTCATGACCAGCTTAGATGGAAACAAAAGAGCCGAGGCAATGAAGAAAATGCATGAGACGGTGCGGATCAAGCTTGAAAAGAAAAATCAAGAGATTGCCAAAAGGGCAAACAAAGGGAGAAGAAGGCTTGTGCTTGAACCCGGAGATTGGGTGTGGGTGCATCTTCGAAAAGACCGGTTTCCAGCTCATAGGAAGTCCAAGTTGCTGCCAAGGGGTGATGGTCCTTTCCAAGTACTTGAGAGGATCAATGACAACGCCTACAAGATTGACCTTCCACCGGAATATCAAGTGCACAACACTTTCAACGTTGGTGATCTCTCCCTCGTGGATGCGGTTGAAGATGACCAAATGCTGAATTTGAGGCCAAATTCCTCTCAAGATGGAGAGGATGATACGGTTAGGACAGCCACACGGCCTTTCACACGAAGCCAAGCTCGGGAATTACAAAAACTCCAAGCTTTGTTCATGCAAATGGCCGTGTGTGAGTTGGTGATTGAACCAACCAAGGACTTAAACGTTTTTATGTGTGAAGAGGGGTCCTAATGTGTAATAAACTACTCTCCAAGGTTGGCACAAGAAGCAAGGGCGGATGAGTCATTTTACCCCTTTCCTTTTGTAGTATAAATAGAAGATGTGAGAGAGTTATTAGATAGTTTTTGAAATCTGAAATTTGTAACCTAAAATATCACAACATTTCCTCTCTCTCTTCCACTCTTGGAGCCGCCTCCAACATCTCACAAGTAGAGGAATACTTGTGTTGTATCTTTTGCTAGAAACAAGGGTTTTGAGGTCTTTGAGTGCCTCTTGGTCCTTGTAAGAACTTGGTGTTTACATTCTCTAGACTTAGGGTCCTCTCTTGATGTTAGGGTTCTTAGTATCTTGAATGTTATATGTCAAGTTATCTATCTTTTCTTTATCTTGTTGTTGTTGTTGTTGTTAATCTTGTTATCTTTAAAGACTAGTGAAGCCGTGTGGGGCTACTTTCGATTCACTAGCATTCTTGTTCATCTATTTGCTCTCTTGTTGTGTGCTGAAAACTGAAAATTGAACTTGTTATTCTTGTGTTGTTGGACTGAAATCCGAACCTACTTGTAGCTCTTGGTGTTGTTGGTTTGATCTTGTATCATTATGACACTTCTAGAATTGGTTTGGGTTATGTGTTGATGCAGAGGGGTAAAGTTATAGCTTATACCTCTAGACAATTAAAGCCTCATAAGAAGAATTACCCAACACATGATCTTGAATTAGAAGCTGTAGTTTTTGCTTTGAAAATCTAGAGACATTATTTGTATGGTGTTTATGTTGATATGTTTACTGATCACAAAAGACTGCAATATGTGTTTACTCAAAGAGAGTTGAATCTTAGGAAAACAAGATGGTTAGAGTTGCTAAAAGACTATGATATGAGTGTGTTGTATCACCCGAGCAAGGCCAATGTTGTGGAAAATGCTCTTAGCAGGTTGTCTATGGGTAGTGTAGCTTATGTAGAGAATGATAAGAAAGAATTAACTCGTGATGTGCATCGTTTGGCTAGGTTGGGTGTTAGATTGCTTGATTCCGCTGAAGGGAGTATGTTAGTTCAGAGTATTTCTGAGTCCTCTTTGGTCTCGGAGGTAAAGGAGAAGCAAGACAGAGATCTTAGTTTGGTCAAACTGAAGGAGTCAGTTAAGGACCAAAAGGTAGAGGTTTTCTCCCAATGGGGAGATGGTGTGTTGAGATTGCAGGGTAGATTATGTGTTCTCGGTGTTGATGATCTAAGGTAGAGAATTATGGTTGAAGCGCATGGTGTGCGATATTCTATTCATCCCGGTGCTACCAAGATGTACCGTAATTTGCGGAAAATCTATTGGTGGAACGGTATGAAGAAAGACATTGAAGGATTTATGGCAAAGTGTTCTACTTGTCAACAGATTAAGGTAGAGCACCAAAGGCCCGGTGGTGTAATGTAAGAGTTTATCATTCCTACTTGGAAGTGGGAAGAAGTGAATATGGATTTCGTAATTGGTTTGCCTCCTTCTCCTTATCATCATGATTCGATTTGGGTTGTTATAGACCGGTTGCCTAAAATAACTCATTTCTTGCCAGTGCATTCATCTTATACAGCTGAGGATTATGCTAGATTGTATATCTATGAGTTAGTTAGATTTCATGGAGATCCTTTGTCTATCATCTCAGATAGGGGTACTCAGTTCACTTCACAGTTTTGGAGAGCCTTTCAGAAAGGTCTTGGTTCCCAAGTTCATTTGAGTTCTGCTTTTCATCCGCAGACTGATTGTCAGGCTGAGAGGACTATTCAGACTTTGGAGGACATGTTGAGGGCATGTGCGCTTAATTTCAAAGGTTGTTGGGATGAGCACTTGCCATTAATCAAATTTGCGTATAACAATAGTTTCCATGCTAGTATTCAGATGGCCCCATTTGAAGCTTTGTATGAGAGAAGATGTAGATCACCTATAGGTTGGTTTGAAGTAGGAGAAGCAGCTGTGATTGGGCATGATGCTGTGTTCGAGGATATGGAAAGAGTTAAGTTGATTCGAGAAATATTGAAGATCGCTCAAAGTTGTCAGAAGTCATATGCGGATATGAGAAGAAAAGAGCGTAAGTTTAATGTTAATAATTTTGTGTACTTGAAGATTTCACCCATGAAAGGGGTGAAGAGATTTGGGAAGAAGGGAAAGCTTAGTCCCCTTTATGTTGGTCTATACAGAATTCTGAGCCGTGTTGGGAAAGTAGCATATGAGGTGGAGTTACCTGCGGAGTTGTCTAGAATTCATCCGGTATTCCATGTTTGTATGTTTAAGAAGTGTATTGGTGATTCTGTCGTGGTTGATTCTTCCGAAATCTTAGATATTCAGGATAGCCTTTTATTCGAGGAGATTCCGGTTGAGATTTTGGATCTTCAGATCCGTAGGCTAAGGAACAAAGAAGTTCCTCTGGTTAAAGTGCTTTGGCGAAATTAATCTATTGAGGGTTATACTTGGGAAGCCGAAGCTGATATGCGAGCCAAGTACCCTCACCTCTTTTCTGTGAGTTCGGAGCGAGCAGAAGGTACTATTCTTTCTTAATTCCGCCCCCTTCTTATTAAAGATTCAGCTATGTGTCTACTTCTATCACGAATTTATTTATTTTGTACAGTATCCGAAGGTATAGAGTGAAGTAAGTCCTTTGAGTGAGTTGTTCCAGCTAAACGTCCTTATTTTTTTCTTGTTCTTGGCCTAGCTGGCAACATTAGGGGATGAATATTTCCAAGAGAGAGATACTGTAATACCCCGAGAACTCTAACCAATAGTGCCACCATGACTCAAGCTTATGAGAAATAAATTATAGTGCTTTGGCTGTTTTCTGATCAAGGGTGATGTGTATTAATGCCTCAAAGATGTCCAGCGATTAGGTGAATCAAACCATCCCTTACCGCTTGAATTCTTGAGAAGGATTTTGTCCTAGTCAACTTCAAATGAGCATATCTCTTGTTACACTAAAAAATTTTGAGCTCATGACCAACCAACAGATAGATAATTGAATTAGATTTACAACGATACCAATTTTACCCAAATCTGATATTGGAGCGAAAAGTTATGCCTATTTTACTCTAGCGTGTCAGCCTGGAAACTGTGTGACGACATTTTGTGACGACTTGGCACAAGTCTGACGGCTTGTCACAAAATGTCGTCACCTTAAGAAGAAAGTCACAAATTCCAACATTTTGTGACGACATTTTGTGACGACTTGTCACAAGTCTGACGGCTTGTCACAAAATATCGTCAACCTTAAGTAGAAAGTCATAAATTCCACCCTTTTGTGATGACATTTCGTGACGACTTGTCACAAGTCTGACGAATTGTCACAAATGTCGTCGGCTATTTTTTTTCCAGAAATTAAAGAACATTTTTGCAAAGGTATTTGGGTTTTTTCCCATCTTTTGGAGGCCCCTATATATATGAGAATCCCTATCCAAACCCTAATTTCTTCATTTTCTCTTCCAATTCTCTTAAGAAAATATATCTAGGGTTTCATTCAAGAACATTAATCTTCCAAAAATCATCCATAAATCTTCAAGATTTCTTCAAGAACCAAGTTCCTCATAGTGTGGGCTTCAAGAATCATTTATTACAAGTGCGGATAGAGTCTCAAGCACTAGAATTCAACCAATTTTAAAGATTAAGGTATGTGGGGTTTTGAACAAGAGCAATCCTTTCGTTCTTGTGCCCAAAGTTTTGATTTCTATTATGAATTTATATGATTTTGCAAGTTGGTTTATACCCAAATTACTTCATCATGAGACTATGAGAATATAAATTGTTCAAGCTTTGTTATACATGATTATTTTACTATTCCCAAGTTATGACTTGATATTTAATATTGTGAATTTCATATTTCTACCATGAGTTGATATTTCAAGTGTTTTCAAGATATGTGTCAAGCTTTAAGCTTCCTTATGACAAATTGGATTATTGAGTACATTGATTCATAAGATTGAGTTGTTACAATGAGTCTTGATATTTCCTCAATGTTATTGATGTTGCCATGATTTAATGAATTGATACATTTTGATATTGAGAAAGATTGATTTGATTTGAGTTGAGTTAGGAATCCACAAATTGATTATGATTTGATAAATGAGAAAGAGATTTGATTTGATCTTCACAATAAACCCTTGTGATGTTTGTGGTGGATTTCCTAACGCATTCTGAGCTTGTGTCTGGGAGTAGTATTTAGCACCAAGCGGGAAATATGATATTTCCCCCGAAACTACGTGCCACCATAGGATTGGTATTGATATTTGTGGGCCAGAGGCCGAGTATGAGATTGTGATCACTAAATTGAGGTTGTACTCCCTAGCAAGAGTACGACGCTCCCGCCAATGTGGGGTTCTCTCCTTAGGAGGGCAAAACATTGGACTCCATTAGCTCACATGGTTTATATCGGTTATAAGAACCTCTGATGTTTATAAGAGGTGAGTTTTTTGAATTACCGAGTCACTCCGTGTCTTGAGTTGAAGAGTTGAGTTGTTTATGATGATTTATGAGGTTTTTATTAAATGATTTATTTACTATGAGATCATGCAAAGTATGTTTCAATCTAACTCAAGCCAAGTGAGCCATCATTGTACATATGCATATTTTCATGAAATTTATGATTATATTTATATTTTTGCATGCACCCCCACATACTCAGTACATTCCAAAGTGCTGACCCATATATTTTTCTATAGGCTACATTTTCTCGTAATGTAGGTTCAGGTACTCAGCCGCAGCCGCGTTAGCGATATTCGGGTGCCTCACTACGTTTCCTCAGTGGTGAGTCCTCATGGTTCGAGGACCGTTTTTATATTTTTGTGATATCGTTTTGTTGTTATGTCTTTCAGTACTGTTGAGTCAATTGGGGGTTTGTCCTAAAGGCTCCTTGATATTGATGTACAGAGGCTTTGTCAGACTAGAGGAATGGTATGTACAAATATTCAATATATATTTTGGTTGTACAGTTTAGTATTCTCCAGTATCTCTCTTGAACCCGATGGATATGTCTCTTTATTATGCATGACTATTGTTGAATTGAGTTCCTTGAGGTAGTGTCGGGCTCCGAGGGTTAGCTTGGGGCTACGTGTATCCCTAAGCACCGTGTGATGTCTCGGGATGAAAATTTTAGGGCGTTACATAAGAGTACCTCTATCTTAGGAACCATAAGACAAAATTGTTTTATTACCTCTTCAAGTGTCCTCATCGAAAGTGGTGCAACTATTGGTCTTAAAGTTCACCAAACCCATATAGTATTGTCATTCAAACAAGTGAACCAACCTATAAGTTCCCTACCTCTGTATAATATAAATCTAAGACTAGTATGGATGTCATCATAGGCAAAGAGGTAGTATAGGAAGGAATCAAGTGTAAAGGCTATCATCCAAGGTGCTGTCATCTATAACAATACCATTTGCCTAAAAAATATAGCATATAAAGCACACAAGGATAGATTTAAGGCCCTTAAGCACATATGACCTCTTCCTTTCCGGTAAAGTATCAACTTGGCATCCACAAGATGTGAATCATGCAACTTAAGCACAAGTGTGTCAAGCAAGGATGAAAATTTAGTAGCATTACACCAAGGAGAAAATTACACTTTTGCCCTTGGGTTTTCAAGAATGTCACTTTGTTTTTCATGTAGACCAAGCAACAAGTTGGGTGTGCCAACATCATCATATCCACATTTTGATACGGGACAAATGGCCATCTTATCTTTTGATGACATTTTTGGAGGCCAACACATAGAGACTCAAGACTTGGTCACCTCGAGAAAACAAGAACATGCATGGAGGACCCGTTTTGAGCATAACTTAAAGCAATCTCGCGTGTGGAAGATTGCTTGGAGAATTTAAGGTTGAGGACTCACGGTTTTGGACCTTAATTAAGGGTATTTTGGACATTACACATGGTGTATTTACACACATGGCCGCCCCTCTCATTAAGGGCAAAGTGGTCTTGTTATCTTCATTTGCAATGTATTATAAATAGGCCCCCTTAGTCTTATTTTCATTAGTTTTTGGATGATGAAGAATTGAAAGAAATATTTTCTCTCTTTTGAGAGTGTAACACCATTAGTTGTAGGACTTGGAAAAGTCACCCTTAGCATAGGGCTTGGAAAAGCCAATGTTGATCTTTGCTTGGAAACGGTAGATCTTGAGGCGAGTTCATTCCCTTGGTGGTCACCGTAAGAGTGTGGTTTTGATTGTTACATTCATTAGGGGTTAGTGTTGAAATACACTTGGTTCTTAATCTTGTAATAATCTTGGTCTCACTATCTATCTTTATTTTTCTTGCAAATCGTGTATGTGTTGTGTAGTGGACTGTTTTGGGGTCTTCGTTGAATCCGAAACTTGTATTATTGTTGTTCATCTTGTTCATCACTTTTTGGTACTGTTTTGGTGTTAAAATATACTCTTGTATCTTGTATTCTTGTTGTTGGTAGCGAATCCGAGTGAGGTCTCCATCTTGGTCCTCGAATCCTTAAGATTAGTGGACTGATTTGGTGTTTGTTTCGTGCTCCCCTTGTCGATCCCGTATCATTTGGTATCAAAGCTTGGCTTGATATTGTTCCTACAAGATCAATCTTGGGCTTGCTTGTTAGAAAATTCAAAAAAAAAAAGTGTTAAAAACTGAAAAATCAAAAAGAAGCAAATCTGTCCATTTTGTGTTCTTGGCCGAAATTGTGTTATTGTTGTGTCTTGGCTGAGATTTTTTTTACTTGTTTTGTTGTTTCTAGTGTTAGTTTTCTTCATCTCTAACACTCTTTAGTCTAAATCTAAGTTTGAGCTTACATTGTTGGTGTTGTATACGTGAACTTGGCCTTGGCCGATTTGTTGTTGAACATTGTTGTGGTGGACTGTTTTTGGCCTTGTGGATTTCATCTTGTTGTTGTTATAAGCTTGGCCACGTGATAGTGTTGTTAATTGGTGGATTGAGAACCATTTTGTTGAAGGTGTAGTTGTCTTGGCCAAGTGTTGGAGATATTGTTATTGTGGAATTTGGGAGTGGCCGTGTGAAAAATTGTTGGTGTTCTTGGAGATTATTGTTGTAGTTCTTGGTGTTGTTGTTGTTGTTCTTGATGTTCATCACCACCTTCATATATTGTTGAAGATAAAGTGAATGTTAAATCTAAAAAGTTGAAGGAAAAGGGTGTATTATTTGTTAGTCTTGAAAGACACTACAACCAACAAAGACCTATCAATCAAGTCTCAACCACTTTCCAACACTTTCCCATGATTTACGGATCCATGTTTTAAGGAGAAGTACAATAAAGTCAAGTCTTGAAAACTTGAAATTGAAAAGGGCTCCAAGACTTGTTTGAATTTCCCTCCTTAAACAAATTCCACCAAAGTCCAAATTGAAAAATTGACCAACACTTGAAATTGGACAACAAAGGTTGTGTGGGACCGAAACCAATACGTGACTGCCATGTCATCACTGCTACTGTTCACGCAATATTTCCGAGCTCAAAATTTTAGATTCTTAGTTTCATCTTATTGTTTCATTAGTTTCATGTCTTGATTCTAGAATTAATTAACAACTAGTAATCACCTACTTAGTTGTAGATTAATTATTAAATCCGTTTCTTCGTGTCTTCGTTGTTTGTGTGCTTTTCTCATTTTTAACTCGTAGTAACTTCTTTGTTTCAAGTTCGTAAGTGAATTTTATTTTTGTGTCTTGAGTCGATCAAACAAGAATCTATTCCGGCCACCAAGTAGAATTGACATCCTATTGACTACCGGAGTATAAACAACCTTTCAATATTTGCCGCTCCAATTGTGAGAATCACAAAGGTGAGTGAATACGAGTGTTAGTGAGAAGTTTTTACTACTAATCTTGTTTGTTCATTTTGTAGGTTTAAAGGGTGATATAAGGGGAACATGACTTCGATAGCCGGGGATTATTGTGACTACAATATGGGAGACTATGATTGTAGTGAGGGTTTTTATGGCTACGAAGTTGAGGGAGATTGCGGAGGCTATGAAAATAGTCATGATCAAAACATAGGCAGATTTGAAAGTTACTGTTTTGAGGGAGAAAATGAGGTGAATGAAGTGCCTAGTGCTTATGGTGACTTTGGAGATGATGTAGGACCTCGTGATGGATCTTATGATGAAGTTGGGACATGTGAGGAGTCTCGCACTCCCCACTCCGAACCTAGATTTGGTGTTAGGTATAACCCTTTCGTTCGCAAACCTTATGAGAGCTATGATGAGAGTACACGTGAGGAGTGTGAAGATTCATATTCTCCACCTTGTAGTACTTCTTATCAAGGTCGATATAGTGTGAATGGTTATACTAGCAATAGTGTAGGTTTTCCAATGAGAAGAAGAGAGTATGCATCTCCAAAACCGAGGGGTACTCATGTGCTTTACAATGTTGATCCGAGAAGGAGTGTACACTCCGGAAAGGTGACCATTTGTGGGATACCGGGCTGCCTCGTTGTATTAAATGATAGGTACTATAGAAACTACATTGTTCCATCCATGGTTGATTACTTGGGGTTATTTTGCGAGCCTTTACTTGTTCCATACTTCTTGGACGGGTTTAAGGTTACCGAGAGGGTAAAAGTTGTCTTCTCCCAATTTAATTACCATGAGGAGGTGTGGTGTGATGTTTTTCCCATAACCTATGGTTATGTGAGATTGGGCGCCGATTGGTTTGCACAACATAAAGTTTCAAATATGCAAAATTGGCCTAATATTATAAGAGACCGATGGGGAAATTGCCTTGAGACGTACATTCTGCCCGGGCCGCAAAAAGAAGTTCCTACCTACTCCAATTCAACTTATTATGAGAGACAAAAGATTGAGAGGAGTAAGGGAGTGAAAGGTGGTAATCCGAGAGTGGAAAAAGGAGAGGTTGTGTTGAGCGAAGTGAGGGGATTACCACCAAACTATACTAACATTGGTTGTCCTTCTATTTCTAAGGACATTTGTGTAGGTACCAACATGGCAAGCGAAGAAGAACAATGCCAAAGGGAAGTTGCTGCCCAAACCTTTGGAGGACCTTCACACCATGACAAAGAAGAATCTACTCAAGGACTTCAAGGTAAAATGGCAAACTCTTACACTTTTGTACATGTGAATGATAATTGTGCGGCTAGTAGCCCATTGAGTGTGAGTTGTAGCTTGCCTATATGTGAGTGTATTGTTTCTTTGCCACTTGATGATGATGTACATGTTGTGAGTGTGGATACACTAGTTGATCCTATTGATGACCGAATAGACTCTTCTTGTAAGATCGATTTATGTCCACCTAGTGTTGAAACCATTATGTTGAATGAAAGTACGTTATCTTCTGAAATTTGTGTTGATCAACTTATGTGTGAAAATTACCCACCACTTGAGTATGTGTGTGATGTGCTTAATAGGACTCAAGTGAGTGAAATATTTGAAAATGTTGGTCAACAAAGTGAGAATGAACCCGAGAGCTCTTCTTGGGGTAATATTGTGTTTGAAACATCCTTGAAACTTGATATTGATCATTTAGAGAGTGAGGAACTTTCTTGTTCCAAATCTGTCCGTGAGGTAGATCACACTCTTTTTAGGAATAATGTCTTGTTTGAAGATGATTTAAACACTCCTAATGAACCTAGTGGTGAAAATGACGGTATAGCTTGCCTTGGAAGCTATAGCCTATATGCTAACCCACTATGGTGTGACAACATTCCTCCTAAAGAGGAAAATCTCTTCTTGGAAGATGAGAGTACTCTTAAGGGTAAGGAATGTGTAGTTGCGGAAGCTACTTCTTCTTCTACTTTGTGTGATTTCATTGTTGAGAGTACTCATGGTGATTATTGGGAAACTAGTAGTGAGTACACACATGAGAGCACCTTAGTAGAAGTCGATTTGAGTGACACCTTTCTCTACTCTCTATTTGAGTTGGATGATATGTATGTTATTGTAGAGAGTATGTCATTTAGTTTAGGTGTAGATCTCGGGAAAGGGAAGTGTTGTCGAGACCCATGTCTATGGCCACTTTTCCCATTTGACCCCGGTGCCAAATTTAGGAATGGTGATGTTGGTGCACCAAACTTGCTGCTTGGTCTACATGACAAGCAAAGTGGCACTCTTGATGTATCCTATAAACAAATCCTTTTTACATCTTTTATTAAGTTTTTAATATTCCTTTCAAAGGATTCTTGGATATATTGCAAATATGTGCAACCTTGGCATGTTGAGATGATTTGTTATGCTAACCCTAACCCTCATGCCATGAGGAGTTTGCATTTGTTGGTCCTCTTCTCGGTTTTTGCAAGGTTTGGATTCGAGGTCGAATCCTTTTCAAGAAGGGGAGGATGATACGGGACAAATGGCCATCTTATCTTTTGATGACATTTTTGGAGGCCAACACATAGAGACTCAAGACTTGGTCACCTCGAGAAAACAAGAACATGCATGGAGGACCCGTTTTGAGCATAACTTAAAGCAATCTCGCGTGTGGAAGATTGCTTGGAGAATTTAAGGTTGAGGACTCACGGTTTTGGACCTTAATTAAGGGTATTTTGGACATTACACATGGTGTATTTACACACCATGGCCGCCCCTCTCATTAAGGGCAAAGTGGTCTTGTTATCTTCATTTGCAATGTATTATAAATAGGCCCCCTTAGTCTTATTTTCATTAGTTTTTGGATGATGAAGAATTGAAAGAAATATTTTCTCTCTTTTGAGAGTGTAACACCATTAGTTGTAGGACTTGGAAAAGTCACCCTTAGCATAGGGCTTGGAAAAGCCAATGTTGATCTTTGCTTGGAAACGGTAGATCTTGAGGCGAGTTCATTCCCTTGGTGGTCACCGTAAGAGTGTGGTTTTGATTGTTACATTCATTAGGGGTTAGTGTTGAAATACACTTGGTTCTTAATCTTGTAATAATCTTGGTCTCACTATCTATCTTTATTTTTCTTGCAAATCGTGTATGTGTTGTGTAGTGGACTGTTTTGGGGTCTTCGTTGAATCCGAAACTTGTATTATTGTTGTTCATCTTGTTCATCACGTTTTGGTACTGTTTTGGTGTTAAAATATACTCTAAAAGATATACTATCTACTATAGCTTACACATCATCAAAAGTAAATAGAGAGTAGAGAAAGGTATTACTCAAGTGAACTTCAACTAAGGTGTCCTCATATATATACTCACTACTAGTTTCAATACTCTGCCTGGCCATTAGTATCGGGGTGAAATGATGTTCTAAGATCAACCTTAGTACCCAACTCATCTTGAAAAGTCTTCCAAATGTGAGATGTGAACACAGAACCTCCATTTGAAATAATAGACACCGATACACCATGCAGACGAACAATCTCATGAATATAGATACGAGCCAACCTATCAGCACTGAATGATACCTGAACCAGAATAAAATAAGTTGACTTGGTTAATCGATCCACGATGACCCAAACACTATCAGAACCATAAGATGTATAAGGAAAACCAGTCACAAAATCTATGGTGATGCGTTACCACTTCTGCTCGGGAATAGGGAACCTCAGAAAACATCCACCAGATCTTATATGCTCAGCCTTCACATGCTGACAACATAGGCAAAGAGCCATAAAATCCGCTATATCTCACCTTATACCACCCCACTATTAGTGTTGCCTCAAATCACGATACATCTTAGTCACACCTAGATGGATAGAATATCTAGAATAGTGGGCCTCCTCCAAGATCAACCTAATCCAATCACCCATTCTTGGCATACAAACTCGGCCCCCAATCCTCAAAACTCTATTTGAATCAAGTAAGGTTTCCTTATCCTCCCTACTCAACACCTTATCTCAAATGAACCTAAATCTAACATCATCAAACTAATGAGCTCGAATCTGCTCCATCAAAGAAGACTAGCCTCTACAAATGACAAAACACACCCAACTGTCGAAATATCAAGTCTAACCATCTGGTTAGCTAAAGACTGAACCTCTAAGGCCAATGACTTCTCTTGGGTTAAAAGATGTGCCAAGCTACCCATGCTAGTCGACTTTTGGCCTAAGGCATCTGATACAAGATCAAACCAACAACACCAAGAACTACAAGTAGGTTCGGATTTCAGTCCAACAACCCAAGAACAACAAGTTTAATTTTCAGTTTTTCAGCTCAACAACACATGAACAACAAGATGAACAACAATGCTAGTGAATCGAAAAGAGCCCCACACGGCTTCACTAGACTTTTAATATGATAAAATCAGCAACAACCACAAGATAAGGAAAGATAGATAACTTGACATATAACATTCAAGAAACTAAGAACCCTAACATCAAGAGAGGACCCTAAGTCTAATGAATATAAACACCAAGTTCTTACGAGGACCAAGAGGCACTCAACGACCTCAAAACCCTTGTTTCTAGCCAAAGAGACAACACAAGTATCCCTCTACTTGTGAGATAGTAGTGGCGGCTCCAAGAGTGGAAAAGAGAGAGAAAGTTTTGTGTTCTTTAGGTTACAAAAATCAGCATTCAAAAAGTGTGGACTAACTCTCTAACATGTCCTATTTATACTACAAACAAAAAAGGGTAAAATGACCCATCCGCCCTTGCTTCTTGTGCCATCCTTGAAGAGTAGCTTATTACACATTAAGACCTCTCTTCACACATAAAAACGTTTAGGTCCTTGGTTGGTTCAATCACCAACTCACACACGGCCACTTGCATGAACAAAGCTTGGAGTTTTTGTAATTCCCGAGCTTGGCTTCGTGTGAAAGGCCGTGTACCTGTGGGGGCTGCCCCAACCGTATCATCCTCTCCATCTTGAGAGGAATTTGACCTCAAATTCAGCACTTGGTCATCTTCAACCGCATCCACGAGGGAGAGATCACCAACGTTGAAAGTGTTGTGCACTTGATATTCCGGTGGAAGGTCAATCTTGTAGGCGTTGTCATTGATTCTCTCAAGTACTTGGAAAGGACCATCACCCCTTGGCAGCAATTTGGACTTCCTTTGAGCTGGAAACCGATCCTTCCGAAGATGCACCCACACCCAATCTCCGGGTTCAAGCACAAGCCTCCTTCTCCCTTTGTTTACCCTTTTTGCAACCTCTAGGTTCCTCTTTTCAAGTTTGATCCGCACCGTCTCATGCATTTTCTTCATTGCCTCGGCTCTTTTATTTCCATCTAAGTTGGTCATGAGATCACTAGACAAAGGAGTGAGATCTAAAGGGGTGAGGGGATTTAGGCCGTAAACACATTCAAAGGGAGTCATTCCCGTGCTCGAATGTATTACCCGGTTGTATGCAAACTCCACCAAGGGTAGGTGATCTTCCCATGAAGTCAGTTTACCTTTAACCATAGAACGTAGCATAGACCCTAAGGTTCTATTTACTACTTCCGTTTGGCCATCGGTTTGTGGGTGGCATGACGTGGAGAAAAGTAACTTCGTTCCAAGCCTACCCCACATGGACTTCCAAAAGAGACTTAGGAACTTGGAGTCCCTATCGCTCACAATAGTCCTCGGTACCCCGTGAAGCTTTACAACATGTTCAACAAATAATGAAGCTACACTACGAGCATCCTCGGTTTTAGCACATGGAATAAAATGAGCCATTTTAGAGAATCTATCAACAATAACAAAAATGCTATCTCGGCCCTTTCTAGTCCTTGGCAGCCCCAAAACAAAATCCATCGAAATGTCCAACCAAGGTCTAAGGGGAGTAGGGAGTGGGGTGTCTAATCCTTGAGGTAGGAGACGAGATTTCGCACTCCGGCAGGCCACGCATTGACTACAAATTTTAGTAACGTCCTTGCGCATTTTGGGCCAATAGAAGTTTTCCTCTAAGATTCCGAGGGTCTTGTCTACCCCAAAGTGCCCCATGAGGCCTCCGTCATGGGCCTCCCTCACAAATAACTCCCTCCAAGAACTAGAAGGAACACACAACCTCCTCCCTTTGAACAAATACCCATCGAACCGAGAGTAGGAGGAATGGTCATTCTCCTTAAGCCAACGGTCCCTTCCCCACTCTTCGCATTCCCTAAAAGTAGGAGCAAAGGTAGGATCCTCGGGATACAACAACCGCAAGCTCTCAAAACCCATCAATTTCGACGACAAGGTAGCAACAAGCACATGCTTCCTAGACAAGGCATCGGCAACAACATTTTCCTTTCCCCTTTTGTAATGAATTACATAAGGGAAAGTCTCGATGAACTCAATCCACTTAGCATGACGCCTATTCAACTTGTCTTGACTCTTAAGGTGTTTCAACGACTCATGATCCGTTCGTATCACAAACTCCTTAGGCCACAAATAATGTTGCCAATTTCCCAAAGCTCTAACAAGGGCGTACAACTCCAAATCATAAGTTGAGTAATTAAGAGTTGCCCCTTTGAGCTTTTCACTGAAATAAGCAACGGGCTTACCTTCTTGCATCAAAACAGCCCCGATGCCAACCTTACTAGCATCACACTCTACTTCAAACATTTTATCAAAATCGGGCAATTGCAATAAAGGCGCCGAGATGAGCGTAGCTTTCAAGGCCTCAAAAGCCCTAGCTTGCTCATCACCCCATTTAAAGGGTCCGTCCTTTCTAATTACCTCGGTTAAGGGGGCTGCTATGGAACTAAACCCCTTGACAAACCTCCTATAAAAGCTTGCCAACCCGTGGAAACTTCGGATTTCTCCAATAGTTTTAGGGGTCGGCCAACTTCGAATAGAGTCTATCTTGGAATCGTCCACTTCCACACCCCTTGAGCTCACAACAAAACCCAAGAATATAATCTTATCAACACCAAAAGAACACTTCTCCATGTTGGCATACAGCTTCTCCTTTCGGAGCACATCAAACACACATCTCAAATGCATTACATGATCATCAATAGATTTACTATACACCAACACATCATCAAAGTAAACCACCACAAATTTTCCAATATAAGGCTTCATTACATGATTCATTAGCCTCATAAAGGTGCTAGGAGCATTGGTAAGGCCGAAGGGCATGACCAGCCACTCATATAGACCGAATTTGGTCTTGAATGCGGTCTTCCACTCATCACCGGGTTGCATGCGAATTTGGTGATAGCCACTCCTAAGGTCCACTTTAGAAAACAAACAAGATCCGTGGAGCTCATCTAACATATCATCTAGTCTAGGGATTGGATGACGATACCTTATAGTGATTTTGTTGATGGCTCTACAATCGACGCACATGCGCCAAGTTCCGTCCTTCTTTGGTACCAAAAGCACCAGAACAGCACACGGACTCATGCTTTCCTTGATGTATCCCTTGTTGAGAAGCTCCTCAACTTGTCTTTCAAGCTCCTTAGTGTCCATGGGATTGCTCCTATAGGCCGGTTTGTTTGGAAGTTGTGAACCCGGCACCAAATCAATTTGGTGCTCAATTCCCCGAAGTGGGGGTAATCCTTGCGGAAGTTCTTGAGGAAATATGTCTTCATACTCCTGCAACACACAAGAAATCAAAGGGGAAATGGAAGAATTAGTGGGGTTAGTATTAAAACAATGGGCCAAAAGTAACATCGGCTTGTTTTCATCATGGTCCACGAAGAGTTCTTTCCTCCTAGCCAACATCACTACGTTTTCCATCTCTCTTGTCGTTGGGACAGCCTCGGATGTCCCTACTTCCTCACCTACGGCACTCCCCCCTTTATCTCCCTTTCCGGATTCTCCCCCCTTTCCCTTCAACTCCCTCATCTTTTGATGCCACTCATTTACTTGGGAGGGTGAGAGAGGATGAAGTGTGACCTTTCGTCCATTCTTCTCAAGCGTATACCGGTTGGACCTCCCATCGTGTTTAGTAGACCTATCATATTGCCATGGTCTACCTAACAACAAGTGACATGCTTGCATTGGGATCACGTCACAAAGTACCTCATCGTGGTAGTTTCCCACCTTAAACCGGATCACACATTGCCTCATGACCCTTAATTCACCACAATCATTCAACCATTGTAGCTTGTAAGGACTAGTGTGTGGTGTAGTGGGTAGCTTCAAGAAATTTACCATAGCATTGCTCGCAACATTTGTACAACTACCACTATCAATCACCAAGGTGCACACATTCTCCTTTACAAGACACTTAGTATGGAATAGATTTTCCCTTTGACTCGGGTCATCTATCGCCTTACTAATCATGACACGTCTAACCACAAAGTTTGGAACCACACACTCCCCCTCTTGTGGATAGACATCTTCACTACCCTCTACTTCATCAACATTCGGCCCATTTTCAGCTCCCTCTCCATCTTGAGGCTCGGCCTCATCCTCCCCCCTTTCGGAATCTACCTCCTCACCAAGGTAGTACACCTTTCCTTCTCGTAGGATCACATTGCGCCGGTTCGGACATTCGTTGGCCTTATGCCCCCAACCTTGGCACTTGAAGCATTGGAACCCCTTTGGGTTGGGATATTTGTGAGCCTCCGGTTTCGGAGGGAATTTAGGGACGGTTTTGGACTCGGGCAGCTTCATAGGAGCGGGTTGGTCCTTGTTTTTGGTCCAACCCGAGGGGGTTTGTACCCTTGTCTTGAAGGATGATCTCTCCTTAAGTTCCCTTTCAATCTCAAGGGCCGCTTGGAATATACCGTCAATGGTTTCAAACCGGTGAAGGGTCAAATGAGTGGAGATCTCTTTGTTCAACCCACACTTGAACCGGATGATGTCGTGACTGATTTGCTCCCCACGGTGATCAAGTTTCAACATGAGTTGTTGGAACTCGTCAAAATAGGCCATCACACTCTTGCCTCCTTGCCGCAAGCCATATAATCTCGCAAGCAACTCATGACGATATCTCTCGGGAAGGTATCGTTGTCTCATCAAATACCTAAACCGATACCAAGGTGGTGGCTGCCCATCGACTAATTCATTACCAAATCGTTTAACATACTCCCACCAAGTGTTAGTGTAGCCCTCAAGGTGAGCTATAGCGTAGCAACTCTTCTTTTCGTCCGAGATGTCATTAACTTGGAAAACTTTGTCACAAGCCGATTCCCAAGTTAAGTAGGCCTCGGGATCACTTTCACCCTTAAAGATGGGTAGGCTCAACTTGATGGTGTTGATGCCTACGTCTCTCTCTTGGTGTCGGTTTCCCCTATATCCATACCCCTGGTATCTCCTAGGTTCTCCTCGACCCCCTCTTAACTCCTCCTCCCTCATATAAGCATCATCAAAGGCTCCATCTCCTTCATACTCCTCTCTACCGTATCCTTCAAAGTGGGCTGGTCGGCCTTGGCCGTTTTGATTCGGAGGATTTGGAATTTGTGGTCTTTGGTTTAATGGAGCTTGGAATGGAGGGTTCGGATTTAGTGGAGGTACTTGGCGTCCAAATCCCTCTTGTGGAATTGGAGGGGCTTGGAAATGTAGTGGTCTAGTGGAGTCTCGGTTTGGAGGAAAATAGGTAGTTTGGCTTGCGGTATTTAGTGGAGCTTGGGGTGCATTTAGCATTCGGTGGACTGTTTCGGGGGTGATGGTTGCGGAGGAGGTCCTATCATGACCATTGGTAGATACATGTAGAGGAGTAGAAGGACGAGAGTTCCTTTGACTCTCCACTTGTTCTAATCTCCCACTAATAGTCGTCACTTCCCCCTTTATTGCTGCCAAGTCCCCTCTCACGGCCCCAAAGTCCGAATTCAACCTTTCAAGTGTCCGGGTAACGGCCTCAAGAGTGACCCTCATAGAATCAAGGGCATTAGTATCCACACTATGAGACGTAGTTCCTTCCATTGTCAAGATATTATCCGCTTTAGTTCACCACAAGTTTGTGTTCCAAAAGTGTTGTATAATTGGCTAGTAACCGTGAAATTTTAAGGCATGAGTAAGCTCTTATCCGGAATGGATTCTTGTTTGAAGACTCAAAGAATTCTTGCCGGACTAGAACCAAAAATCAGCAACTCATTCAAACGAATAAAAGCACTCAAATAAACGTTGACACGAACAAACGGTTCAAGGATCTAATTGACAACCTAGTAGGAATGTACTAGTTTGTTAATTAGTTCTAGGACCAACTAAGGGAAACCAAGGATCAACAATTAGCAACCAAAGAATATCCTAAGTTGAGCTTATAGTGACGTGGCAGCATGCAATGGTCCACACGTTTTTCTTTTCTCTTTTTTTTTTTTGTCAATATTCACACAACTTGTTATAGTTTTCAAAGTGTTTTTGGTGGGAAAAATAAAATCTTGTAGTATTTCACCCTTTTCAAACTCAAGAAAGTGATGTTTGGTAGACTAATCCCACAAAACAAGGCTCCTTGAATTAGGGAGAAGTGATTGACAAGATTAAAAGGTGATGGGTGCAAGTCTTTCACAACAACTTTATAGCTTGTCTTACAACTTGAGCACACAACAAGATGAACAAGATGAAACAAGTTCAAAAGATGAACACCTCAACAATCTTCTTCAACTTCTTTAGCACATAATCACAACATCCACCGATTTTATTTTCCTTTGGTCATCAACAACATACAATTTTCGGCCACTTCAAGTCACTACACAATGTTCAAGTTTTCAAGCACAACTTTTGGATCTAGACACCTTAGTGTTGGTGAGAAAGAAACCAAATTGTATTTGCAAGTCTTGGAACACAACCGGTCAAGCTCTGATACCAAATGATACAAGATCAAACCAACAACACCAAGAACTACAAGTAGGTTCGGATTTCAGTCCAACAACCCAAGAACAACTAGTTTAATTTTCAGTTTTTCAGCTCAACAACACATGAACAACAAGATGAACAACAATGCTAGTGAATCGAAAAGAGCCCCACACGGCTTCACTAGACTTTTAATATGATAAAATCAGCAACAACCACAAGATAAGGAAAGATAGATAACTTGACATATAACATTCAAGAAACTAAGAACCCTAACATCAAGAGAGGACCCTAAGTCTAATGAATATAAACACCAAGTTCTTACGAGGACCAAGAGGCACTCAACGACCTCAAAACCCTTGTTTCTAGCCAAAGAGACAACACAAGTATCCCTCTACTTGTGAGATAGTAGTGGCGGCTCCAAGAGTGGAAAAGAGAGAGAAAGTTTTGTGTTCTTTAGGTTACAAAAATCAGCATTCAAAAAGTGTGGACTAACTCTCTAACATGTCCTATTTATACTACAAACAAAAAAGGGTAAAATGACCCATCCGCCCTTGCTTCTTGTGCCATCCTTGAAGAGTAGCTTATTACACATTAAGACCTCTCTTCACACATAAAAACGTTTAGGTCCTTGGTTGGTTCAATCACCAACTCACACACGGCCACTTGCATGAACAAAGCTTGGAGTTTTTGTAATTCCCGAGCTTGGCTTCGTGTGAAAGGCCGTGTACCTGTGGGGGCTGCCCCAACCGTATCAGCATCCGTAACCACATTAGCCTTTCCCGGATGGTAGAGAATAGTCAAGTCATAATCCTTAAGTAACTCAAGCCAATGGCACTGCCTCATTTTAAGATCTTACTGGGTGATGAAATACTAAAAGCTATGATGATCTGAGAAGATCTCACAATGGACTCCATACAAGTAGTGCCTCCACCGCATCAAGGCGAACATAACTGCGCACAACTCCAAATCATGTGTAGGATAATTCCTCTCATGTGACTTCAACTGATGAGATGCATACGTAATTTACCTTGCCTTCCTACATCAAAACAATACCTAATCCAACACCAGAAGCATCACAAAACACGGTAAAGCCCACACCCTCCTTGGGCAAAGACAATATAGAAGCTGAAGTCAATAAATCCTTGAGCTTTTGGAAGCTTGCCTCACAAGCATCATACCACTAGATGGAAATCTTTTTCTGAGTCAACTTAGTTGAAGGAGCTGTAATAAAAGAGAAACATTAACAAAATACCGATAATAACCGGCTAAGCTGACAATACTCCAAATCATGATGGGTCAAGTAGGTTTAGTCCAGTCACAAACCACTGTAAATTAGTCTGGATAAACCATAATACCTTCTTAGTTACCACATGACCTATTAAAGAAACAGACTCAACAAAAACTCTCACTTAGAGAACATAGCATACAACTTCTCATCCATCAATCTCTGCAGCATAATTCATAAATGCTCCTCATGCTCAACCTCACTCTTGGAATACACCAAGATATCATCTATAAATATGATAATAAAGGAGTCAAGATACGGTCGAAACACCCGATTCATCAACTCCAAAATGCGATAGGGGCATTGGTTAACTCGAAGGACATGACCAACAACTCATAATGACCATATCGAGACTGATAAGCCATCTTTAGAATATGCAAAGCTCTAATCCTCAACTGGTGATAACCAGACATCAAATCAATCTTTGAAAACACTGCAACACCCTGAAACTGATCAAATAAATCAATAAGTGAGAAAGAGGATACTTATTCTTAACTGTCACCTTATTCAACTACCGATAATCAATACACATCCATATAGACCCATCTTTTTGATTCACAAACAAGATATGTGCACTCCAAGGAGAAATACTAGGTTGGATAAATCCTTTATCCAAAAACTCCTACAACTGATCCTTCAATTCCTTTAGCTTTACTGGGGCCATCCTAAAAGGAGGAATAGAAATGGGCTTGGTGCCCGACTCAACATTAATAGGAAAAATAATATCTCAATCAGAAGGTATACCAGGCAAATTTGTAGAAAACACATCCAAGGAAGAAAGTAAAACAACACTAGTATCACACTGATCCAAGTGAGATAGACATCCCCACTCAACCAATTTATGAGCTTGAACATAAGATATAATCCTTTTAGAACACGAATTAAGTGCACCCTTCCAAGCTATCCTTAGACACCAATCAAAGCTAAAGTCACAGTCTTAGTAAAACAATTTAAGACGGCATGATAATGAGCCAACCAATCCATGCCTAAAATAACATCAAAATCAACCATATCTAATACAAGAAAATCTACCAAAGTCTCACACCCAGAAAAAGTCATAATGCAAGATCGGTACACCTGATCCATCACTTAAGAAATACCTACCGGAGTAGATACATGAATAGACATGGCAAGAGATACACTAACAGAATCAAAACCCAAAGAAAAATACATAGACACATAGGTAAAAGTTAATTTAAGTTCAAATAACACATGCAGGTCTGAAATAAATGAGGAAGATACCTGTAATAACAACATCAGAAGCCTTTGCCTCAGGTCTTGATACGGGAAAGACAAGAGAAAGCTCAAAAACTACTCAAAATAGTCCACAAATCAACTAGAAACCGAGGACCCCTTTGAGAGCAACTTTCGGCCAACAATAACAACACAAGGATTACAATATACAAGGTGTATTTTAACACTAAAATAGCAATAATGACACAAGATGAAACAAGTCACGGATTCAACACAAACACAATGGAAATTGCATAGAAAATAAAGATAGATAGTGAGACCAAGATTATTACAAGATTAAGAACCAAGTGTATTTCCACACTAACCCCTAATGAATGTAACAATCAAAACCACAATCTTACGGTGACCACCAATGGAATGAACTCACCTCAAGATCTACCGTTTCCAAGCAAAGATCAATATTGGCTTTTCCAATCCCTATGCTAAGGATGGCTTTTCCAAGCCCTACAACTAAGGGTGTTATATTCTCAAAGAGAGAGAAAAGTATGTTTTTCAATTCTTCATCATTCAAAATCTAGTGAAAATAGGACTAAGGGAGCCTATTTATAATATATTACAAATGAAGATAAAAAGACCACTTTGCCCTTAATGAGAGGGGCGGCCATGGTGTGTAAATACACCATGTGTAATGTCCAAAATGCCCTTAATTAAGTTCCAAAACCGTGAGTCCTCAATCTTAAATGTTCCAAGCAATCTTCCACACGCGAGATTGCTTTAAGTTATGCTCAAAATGGGTCCTCCATGTATGTTCTTGTATTCTCGAGGTGACCAAGTCTTAAGCCTATATGTGTTGTCCTCCAAAGAAGATACGGGACAAATGGTCATCTTATCTTTTGATGACATTTTTGGAGGCCAACACATAGAGACTCAAGACTTGGTCACCTCGAGAAAACAAGAACATGCATGGAGGACCCATTTTGAGCCTAACTTAAAGCAATCTCGCGTGTGGAAGATTGCTTGGAGAATTTAAGGTTGAGGACTCACGGTTTTGGACCTTAATTAAGGGTATTTTGGACATTACACATGGTGTATTTACACACCATGGCCGCCCCTCTCATTAAGGGAAAAGTGGTCTTGTTATCTTCATTTGCAATGTATTATAAATAGGCCCCCTTAGCCTTATTTTCACTAGTTTTTGAATGATGAAGAATTGAAAGACATATTTTTCTCTCTCTTTGAGAGTGTAACACCATTAGTTGTAGGACTTGGAAAAGCCACCCTTAGCATAGGGCTTGGAAAAGCCAATATTGATCTTTGCTTGGAAACGGTAGATCTTGAGGCGAGTTCATTCCCTTGGTGGTCACCGTAAGAGTGTGGTTTTGATTGTTACATTCATTAGGGGTTAGTGTTGAAATACACTTGGTTCTTAATCTTGTAATAATCTTGGTCTCACTATCTATCTTTATTTTCTTGCAAATCGTGTATGTGTTGTGTAGTGGACTGTTTTGGGGTCTTCGTTGAATCCGAAACTTGTATTATTGTTGTTCATCTTGTTCATCACGTTTTGTCACTGTTTTGGTGTTAAAATATACTCTTGTATCTTGTATTCTTGTTGTTGGTAGCGAATCCGAGTGAGGTCTCCATCTTGGTCCTCGAATCCTTAAGATTAGTGGACTGATTTGGTGGTTGTTTCGTGCTTCCCTTGTATTTCCCGTATCATTTGGTATCAGAGCATGGCTTGATCTTGTTCCTACAAGATCAATCTTGGGCTTGCTTGTTAGAAATATAAACAAAAAAAAAATTGTTGAAAAGCTGAAAATTTCAGAAAAAAAATTGCAATCTGTCCATTGTTGTTGTCTTGGCCGAAATTGTGTTCTTAGCCGAGATTTGTTCTTGAGTCTAGGTCTAGAAGTCTTTTACTTGTCTTGTGTGTTTGTAGTGTTAGTTTTGTTCCTCACTAACACTTTGAGTCGATCCAAACTTGAGATTGAATTGTTAATATTGTTGTTGTGAACAAAGTGTGGCCGATTGGATGTTGTTGTTCTAGCCTTGACCGAGTTGAAGGCCTTGTGTTGTGGTGTTGTTGTAGATCTTGAAAAGAGTATTGTTGTTGTTCTTGAAGTTCTTCACAACCTTCATCTCTTGTTAAAAAAAAAAAAAAAAAAAAAAAACTGAAATGCAACACCAAAGAGACTTGGCCGTTGTTGGTTTTGTAATCTTGGCCGTGTGAAAACATTATTATCTTGTTTTTGGCCTTGTGGCTTTCATCTTGTTGTTGTTATAAGCTTGGCCACGTGATAGTGTTGTTAATTGGTGGATTGAGAACCATTTTGTGGAAGGTGTAGTTGTCTTGGCCAAGTGTTGGAGATATTGTTATTGTGGAATTTGGGAGTGGCCGTATGAAAAATTGTTGGTGTTCTTGGAGATTATTGTTGTAGTTCTTGGTGTTGTTGTTGTTGTTCTTGATGTTCATCACCACCTTCATATATTGTTGAAGATAAAGTGAATGTTAAATCTAAAAAGTTGAAGGAAAAGGGTGTATTATTTGTTAGTCTTGAAAGACACTACAACCAACAAAGACCTATCAATCAAGTCTCAACCACTTTCCCACACTTTTCCATGATTTAAGGATCCATGTTTTAAGGAGAAGTACAATAAAGTCAAGTCTTGAAAACTTGAAATTGAAAAGGGCTCCAAGACTTGTTTGAATTTCCCTCCTTAAACAAATTCCACCAAAGTCCAAATTGAAAAATTGACCAAGACTTGAAATTGGACAACAAAAGTTGTGTGGGACCGAAACCAATACGTGACTGCCATGTCATCACTGCTACTGTTCACGCAATATTTCCGAGCTCAAAATTTTAGATTCTTAGTTTCATCTTATTGTTTCATTAGTTTCATGTCTTGATTCTAGAATTAATTAACAACTAGTAATCACCTACTTAGTTGTAGATTAATTATTGAATCCGTTTCTTCGTGTCTTCGTTGTTTGTGTGCTTTTCTCATTTTTAACTCGTAGTAACTTCTTTGTTTCAAGTTCGTAAGTGAATTTTATTTTGTGTCTTGAGTCGATCAAACAAGAATCTATTCCGGCCACCAAGTAGAATTGACATCCTATTGACTACCGGAGTATAAACAACCTTTCAATATTTGCCGCTCCAATTGTGAGAATCACAAAGGTGAGTGAATACGAGTGTTAGTGAGAAGTTTTTACTACTAATCTTGTTTGTTCATTTTGTAGGTTTAAAGGGTGATATAAGGGGAACAAGACTTCGATAGCCGGGGATTATTGTGACTACAATATGGGAGACTATGATTGTAGTGAGGGTTTTTATGGCTACGAAGTTGAGGGAGATTGCGGAGGCTATGAAAATAGTCATGATCAAAACATAGGCAGATTTGAAAGTTACTGTTTTGAGGGAGAAAATGAGGTGAATGAAGTGCCTAGTGCTTATGGTGACTTTGGAGATGATGTAGGACCTCGTGATGGATCTTATGATGAAGTTGGGACATGTGAGGAGTCTCGCACTCCCCACTCCGAACCTAGATTTGGTGTTAGGTATAACCCTTTCGTTCGCAAACCTTATGAGAGCTATGATGAGAGTACACGTGAGGAGTGTGAAGATTCATATTCTCCACCTTGTAGTACTTCTTATCAAGGTCGATATAGTGTGAATGGTTATACTAGCAATAGTGTAGGTTTTCCAATGAGAAGAAGAGAGTATGCATCTCCAAAACCGAGGGGTACTCATGTGCTTTACAATGTTGATCCGAGAAGGAGTGTACACTCCGGAAAGGTGACCATTTGTGGGATACCGGGCTGCCTCGTTGTGTTAAATGATAGGTACTATAGAAACTACATTGTTCCATCCATGGTTGATTACTTGGGGTTATTTTGCGAGCCTTTACTTGTTCCATACTTCTTGGACAGGTTTAAGGTTACCGAGAGGGTAAAAGTTGTCTTCTCCCAATTTAATTACCATGAGGAGGTGTGGTGTGATGTTTTTCCCATAACCTATGGTTATGTGAGCTTGGGCGCCGATTGGTTTGCACAACATAAAGTTCCAAATATGCAAAATTGGCCTAATATTATAAGAGACCGATGGGGAAATTGCCTTGAGACGTACATTCTGCCCGGGCCGCAAAAAGAAGTTCCTACCTACTGCAATTCAACTTATTATGAGAGACAAAAGATTGAGAGGAGTAAGGGAGTGAAAGGTGGTAATCCGCGAGTGGAAAAAGGAGAGGTTGTGTTGAGCGAAGTGAGGGGATTACCACCAAACTATACTAACATTGGTTGTCCTTCTATTTCTAAGGACATTTGTGTAGGTACCAACATGGAAAGCGAAGAAGAACAATGCCAAAAGGAAGTTGCTGCCCAAACCTTTGGAGGACCTTCACACCATGACAAAGAAGAATCTACTCAACGACTTCAAGGTAAAATGGCAAACTCTTACACTTTTGTACATGTGAATGATAATTGTGCGGCTAGTAGCCCATTGAGTGTGAGTTGTAGCTTGCCTATATGTGAGTGTATTGTTTCTTTGCCACTTGATGATGATGTACATGTTGTGAGTGTGGATACACTAGTTGATCCTATTGATGACCGAATAGACTCTTCTTGTAAGATCGATTTAGGTCCACCTAGTGTTGAACCCATTATGTTGAATGAAAGTACGTTATCTTCTGAAATTTGTGTTGATCAACTTATGTGTGAAAATTACCCACCACTTGAGTATGTGTGTGATGTGCTTAATAGGACTCAAGTGAGTGAAATATTTGAAAATGTTGGTCAACAAAGTGAGAATGAACCCGAGAGCTCTTCTTGGGGTAATATTGTGTTTGAAACATCCTTGAAACTTGATATTGATCATTTAGAGAGTGAGGAACTTTCTTGTTCCAAATCTGTCCGTGAGGTAGATCACACTCTTTTTAGGAATAATGTCTTGTTTGAAGATGATTTAAACACTCCTAATGAACCTAGTGGTGAAAATGACGGTATAGCTTGCCTTGGAAGCTATAGCCTATATGCTAACCCACTATGGTGTGACAACATTCCTCCTAAAGAGGGAAATCTCTTCTCGGAAGATGAGAGTACTCTTAAGGGTAAGGAATGTGTAGTTGCGGAAGCTACTTCTTCTTCTACTTTGTGTGATTTCATTGTTGAGAGTACTCATGGTGATTATTGGGAAACTAGTAGTGAGTACACACATGAGAGCACCTTAGTAGAAGTCGATTTGAGTGACACTTTTCTCTGCTCTCTATTTGATTTGGATGATATGTATGTTATTGTAGAGAGTATGTCATTTAGTTTAGGTGTAGATCTCGGGAAAGGGAAGTGTTGTCGAGACCCATGTCTATGGCCACTTTTCCCATTTGACCCCGGTGCCAAATTTAGAAATGGTGATGTTGGTGCACCAAACTTGCTGCTTGGTCTACATGACAAGCAAAGTGGCACTCTTGATGTATCCTATAACCAAATCCTTTGTACATCTTTTATTAAGTTTTTAATATTCCTTTCAAAGGATTCTTGGTTATATTGCAAATATGTGCAACCTTGGCATGTTGAGATGATTTGTTATGCTAACCCTAACCCTCATGCCATGAGGAGTTTGCATTTGTTGGTCCTCTTTTCGGTTTTGCAAGGTTTGGATTCGAGGTCGAATCCTTTTCAAGAAGGGGAGGATGATACGGGACAAATGGTCATCTTATCTTTTGATGACATTTTTGGAGGCCAACACATAGAGACTCAAGACTTGGTCACCTCGAGAAAACAAGAACATGCATGGAGGACCCGTTTTGAGCCTAACTTAAAGCAATCTCGCGTGTGGAAGATTGCTTGGAGAATTTAAGGTTGAGGACTCACGGTTTTGGACCTTAATTAAGGGTATTTTGGACATTACACATGGTGTATTTACACACCATGGCCGCCCCTCTCATTAAGGGAAAAGTGGTCTTGTTATCTTCATTTGCAATGTATTATAAATAGGCCCCCTTAGCCTTATTTTCACTAGTTTTTGAATGATGAAGAATTGAAAGACATATTTTTCTCTCTCTTTGAGAGTGTAACACCATTAGTTGTAGGACTTGGAAAAGTCACCCTTAGCATAGGGCTTGGAAAAGCCAATATTGATCTTTGCTTGGAAACGGTAGATCTTGAGGCGAGTTCATTCCCTTGGTGGTCACCGTAAGAGTGTGGTTTTGATTTTACATTCATTAGGGGTTAGTATTGAAATACACTTGGTTCTTAATCTTGTAATAATCTTGGTCTCACTATCTATCTTTATTTTCTTGCAAATCGTGTATGTGTTGTGTAGTGGACTGTTTTGGGGTCTTCGTTGAATCCGAAACTTGTATTATTGTTGTTCATCTTGTTCATCACGTTTTGTCACTGTTTTGGTGTTAAAATATACTCTTGTATCTTGTATTCTTGTTGTTGGTAGCGAATCCGAGTGAGGTCTCCATCTTGGTCCTCGAATCCTTAAGATTAGTGGACTGATTTGGTGGTTGTTTCGTGTTTCCCTTGTATTTCCCGTATCAAAAGATGTCATCAATGGATAAGATGGCCATTTGTCCCGTATTATCCTCCCCTTCTTGAAAAGGATTTAACCTCGAATCCAAACCTTCCAAAACCGAAGAGAGGACAAACAAATACAAACTCCTCATGGCATGAGGGTTAGGGTTAGCATAACAAATCATCTCAATATGCCAAGGTTGCACATATTTGCAATATAACCAAGAATCCTTTGAAAGGAATATTAAAAACTCAATAAAAGATGTACAAAGAATTTGGTTATAGGATACATCAAGAGTGACACTTTGCTTGTCATGTAGACCAAGCAACAATTTTGGCGCACCAACATTACCATTTCTAAATTTGGCACCGGGGTCAAATGGGAAAAGTGGCCATAGACACGGGTCTCGACAACACTTCCCTTTCCCGTGGTCTACACCCAAACTAAATGACATACTCTCTACAATAACATACATATCATCCAATTCAAATAGAGAGTAGAGAAAGGTATCACTCAAATCAACTTCTACTAAGGTGCTCTCATGGGTGTACTCACTACTAGTTTCCCAATAATCACAATGAGTACTCTCAACAATGAAATCGCACAAAGTAGAAGAAGAAGTATCTTCCACAACTACACATTCCTTACCCTTGAGTACTCTCATCTTTCAAGAAGAGATTTCCCTCTTTAGGAGGAATGTTGTCACACCATAGTGGGTTAGCATATAGGCTATTGCTTCCAAGGCAAGCTATACCATCATTTTCACCACTAGGTTCATTAGGAGTGTTTAAATCATCTTCAAACAAGACATTATACCTAAAAAGAGTGTGATCTACCTCACGGACAGATTTGGAACAAGCAAGTTCCTCACTCCCTAAGTGATCAATATCAAGTTTCAAGGATGTTTCAAACACAACATTACCCCAAGAAGAGCTCTCAGGTTCATTCTCACTTTGTTGATAAATATTTTCAAATACTTCACTCACTTGAGTCCTATTAAGCACATCACACACATACTCAAGTGGTGAACAGTTTTCACAATACAAAAAACTAAACATCAATACTGAAAATTGAATAGCTATCTGAAAATACTCTAGTCTGAAAAGCCTCTAAACTATCTGAACTGTGGATTTGATTGGATAAGTGATACACTACTAACTTGGAGCGTATCAAATCTGCCATAAAATCAGTCCAAACACACTACAATTCCGAGAGCTTGAAGATAACAACTCCAATATGTGAAGACAACAACAATCACGAAATTTTGAAGGAATACCAACACCAAAACAATAGCTACACAAGGAGAACAAGAAGATAACAATAACATTAAACAATGGTTCAACAACACAAGATGATAGATTACAAGAGTACAATGTTAACAACAAGAACAACAAATGGCATTAACTATAGTGAATCGAAAATCAGCCCCACACGGCTTCACTAAGTTACTGCAAAGTTTCAAGAGTACAAAATGAAAGATAGTAACTTGACACAAAGATATCTTAGAATCTATGAACCCTAACTTGAAGAAAGGACCCAAAGACCAAAAGATTTCAGTACCAAGTTCTTAATTAGACCAAGAGGAACTCATGAACCTCAAGATCTCAAGTTTCTAGACAAGAAACAACACAAGTGTAACTACAATTGTTGGACAAATTTTAGGTTCTACTCTCAAGAACAAGAGAGAGAGAAATATTCAATCTAAGTCTATCCTGAATGACCCGAACTCTATCCAAAGACTGACGAAGTAAGTTCGTACTCGAGGTTTCACCTCTGAAACATCAAACTAACCCATCGGGGAGCGACAACGCCTACCATACAACTCCTCAAAAGGAGCCATATGTATACTGGAATGGTTGCTATTATTATATGCAAACTCTGCTTAAGCCAAATGCTATTCCCACTAGCCCACGCATGCGTGAAGCATATCCTCCAAAACCTGGATAGTCTGCTCTAGCTGGCCATTAGTATCGGGGTGAAACGATGCGCTAAGATCAACCTTAGTACCCAACTCATCTTGAAAAGTCTTCCAAAAGTGAGATGTGAACCTAGAACCTCCATTTGAAATAATAGACACCGACGATACACCATGCAGACGAACACTCTCATGAATATAGATACGAGCCAACCTATCAGCACTGAATAATACCTGAACCAGAATAAAATGAGTTGACTTGGTTAATCGATCCACGATGACCCAAACACTATTAGAACCATAAGATGTATGAGGAAAACCAGTCACAAAATCCATGGTGATGTGTTACCACTTCTGCTCGGGAATAGGGAACCTCTGAAAACATCCACCAGATCTCATATGCTCGGCCTTCACATGCTGACAACATAGGCAACGAGCCATAAAATCCGCTATATCTCACCTTATACCACCCCACTATTAGTGTTGCCTCAAATCACGATACATCTTAGTCACACCTAGATGGATAGAATATCCAGAATAGTGGGCCTCCTCCAAGATCAACCTAATCCAATCACCCATTCTTGGCATACAAACTCGGCCTCCAATCCTCAAAACTCTATTTGAATCAAGTAAGGATTCCTTATCCTCCCTACTCAACACCTTATCTCCAATGAACCTAAATCTAACATCGTTAAACTAATGAGCTCGAATCTGCTCCATCAAAGAAGATCTAGCCTCAAAGAATGACAAAACACACCAAGTTGTAGAAATATCAAGTATAATCATCTGGTTAGCTAAAGACTGAACCTTGGCCAATGACATCTCTTGGGTCAAAAGATATGCCAAGCTACCCATGCTAGTCGACTTTTAGCCTAAGGCATCCGTAACCACATTAGCCTTGCCCGGATGGTAGAGAATAGTCAAGTCATAATCCTTAAGTAACTCAAGCCAATGACACTGGCTCATATTAAGATCTTACTGGGTGATGAAATACTAAAAGCTTTGATGATCTAAGAAGATCTCACAATGGACTCCATACAAGTAGTACCTCCACCGCATCAAGGCGAACATAACTGCGCACAACTCCAAATCATGTGTAGGATAATTCCTCTCATGAGACTCAACTGATGAGATGCATACGTAATTTACCTTGCCTTCCTACATCAAAACAACACCTAATCCAACACCAGAAGCATCACAAAACACGGTAAAGCCCACACCCTCCTTGGGCAAAGACAATATAGAAGATGAAGTCAATAAATCCTTAAGCTTATGGAAGCTTGCCTCACAAGCATCATACCACTAGATGGAAATCTTTTTCTGAGTCAACTTAGTTGAAGGAGCTGTAAAAAAAGAGAAACATTAACAAAATACTGATAATAACCTGCTAAGCTGATAAAACTCCCAATCTTGATGGGCCAAGTAGGTCTAGTCCAGTCACAAACCACTGTAAATTTGTCTGGATAAACCATAATACCTTCTTAGTCACCACATGACCGATTAAAGAAACAGACTCCAACCAAAACTCGCACTTAGAGAACATAGCATACAACTTCTCATCTATTAATCTCTGCAGCATAATCCGTAAATTATCCTCATGCTCAACCTCACTCTTGGAATACACCAAGATATCATCTATAAATATAATAATAAAGGAGTCAAGATAAGGTCAAAACACCCGATTCATCAACTCTAGAAATGCAATAGGGGCATTGGTTAACTCGAAGGACATGGCCAACAACTCATAATGACCATATCGAGACTAATAAGCTATCTTTGGAATATGCAAAGCTCTAATCCTCAACTGGTGATAACCAGACATCAAATCAATCTTTGAAAACACTGCAACACCCTGAAACTGATCAAATAAATCAATAAGTGAGAAAGAGGATACTTATTCTTAACTGTCACCTTATTCAACTACCGATAATCAATACACATCCATATAGACCCATGTTTTTAATTCACAAACAAGACAGGCGCACTCCAAGGAAAAATACTAGGTTGGATAAATCCTTTATCCAAAAACTCCTACAACTGATCCTTCAATTCCTTTAACTTTACTGTGGCCATCCTAAAAGGAGGAATAGAAATGGGCTTGATACCCGACTCAACATTAATAGGAAAAATAATATCTCAATCAGAAGGTATACCAGGCAAATTTGTAGAAAACACATCTAAGGAAGAAGGTGAAACAACGCTAGTATCACACTGATCCAAGTGAGATAGAAATCTCCTCTCAACCAATTTATGAGCTTGAACATAAGATATAATCCTTTTAGAACCCAAATGAAGTGCACCCTTCCAAGCTATCCTTAGACACCAATCAAAGCTAAAGTCACAGTCTTAGTAAAACACTCTAAGATGGCTTGATAATGGATCAACCAATCCATGCCGAAAATAACATCAAAATCAACCATATCTAATACAAGCAAATCTACCAAAGTCTCACACCCAAAAAAAGTCATAATACAAGATCGGTACACCTGATCCATCACTTAAGAAATACCTACCGGAGTAGATACATGAATAGACATGGCAAGACATACACTAATAGAATCAAAACCCAAAGAAAAATACACAGACACATAGGTGAAAGTGGATTAAAGTTCAAATAACACATGCAGGTCTGAAATAAATGAGGAAGATACCTGTAATAACAACATCAGAAGCCTCTGCCTCAGGTCTTGATACGGGAAAGACAAGAGAAATCTCAAAAACTACTCAAAATAGTCCACAAATCAACTAGAACCCGAGGACCCCTTTGAGAGCAACTTTCGGCCAACAATAGCAACACAAGGATTGCAATATACAAGGTGTATTTTAACACTAAAATAGCAACAATGACACAAGATGAAACAAGTCACAGATTCAACACAAACACAAGGGAAATTGCATAGAAAATCAAGATAGATAGTGAGACCAAGATTATTACAAGATTAAGAACCAAGTGTATTTCAACACTAACCCCTAATGAATGTAACAATCAAAACCACACTCTTACGGTGACCACCAAGGGAATGAACTCACCTCAAGATCTACCGTTTCCAAGCAAAGATCAATATTGGCTTTTCCAATCCCTATGCTAAGGATGGCTTTTCCAAGCCCTACAACTAAGGGTGTTATATTCTCAAAGAGAGAGAAAAATATGTTTTTCAATTCTTCATCATTCAAAATCTAGTGAAAATAGGACTAAGGGGGCCTATTTATAATATATTACAAATGAAGATAAAAAGACCACTTTGCCCTTAATGAGAGGGGCGGCCATGGTGTGTAAATACACCATGTGTAATGTCCAAAATGCCCTTAATTAAGGTACAAAACCGTGAGTCCTCAATCTTAAATGTTCCAAGCAATCTTCCACACGCGAGATTGCTTTAAGTTATGCTCAAAACGGGTCCTCCATGTATGTTCTTGTATTCTCGAGGTGACCAAGTCTTAAGCCTATATGTGTTGTCCTCCAAAGATGTCATCAAAAGATAAGATGGCCATTTGTCCCATATCATCCTCCCCCCTTCTTGAAAAGGATTTGACCTCGAATCCAAACCTTCCAAAACCGAAGAGAGGACAAACAGATACAAACTCCTCATGGCATGAGGGTTAGGGTTAGCATAACAAATCATCTCAATATGCCAAGGTTGCACATATTTGCAATATAACCAAGAATCCTTTGAAAGGAATATTAAAAACTCAATAAAAGATGTACAAAGGATTTGGTTATAGGATACATCAAGAGTGACACTTTACTTGTCATGTAGACCAAGCAACAATTTTGGCACCAACATCACCATTTCTAAATTTGGCACCAGGGTCAAATGGGAAAAGTGGCCATAGACACGGGTCTCGATAACACTTCCCTTTCCCGTGGTCTACACCCAAACTAAATGACATACTCTCTACAATAACATACATATCATCCAAATAAAATAGAGAGTATAGAAAGGTATCACTCAAATCAACTTCTACTAAGGTGCTCTCATGGGTGTACTCACTACTAGTTTCCCTATAATCACCATGAGTACTCTCAACAATGAAATCACACAAAGTAGAAGAAGAAGTAACTTCCACAACTACACATTCCTTACCCTTAAGAGTACTCTCATCTTTCAAGAAGAGATTTCCCTCTTTAGGAGGAATGTTGTCACACTATAGTGGGTTAGCATATAGGCTATAGCTTCCAAGGCAAGCTATACCATCATTTTCACCACTAGGTTCATTAGGAGTGTTTAAATCATCTTCAAACAAGACATTATACCTAAAAAGAGTGTGATCTACCTCACGGACAGATTTGGAACAAGCAAGTTCCTCACTCTCTAAATGATCAATATCAAGTTTCAAGGATGTTTCAAACAAAACATTACCCCAAGAAGAGCTCTCGGGTTCATTCTCACTTTGTTGACAAATATTTTCAAATACTTCACTCACTTGAGTCCTATTAAGCACATCACACACATACTCAAGTGGTGGACAATTTTCACAATACCAAAAACTAAACATCAATACTGAAAACTGAACAGCTGTCTGAAAATACTCTAGTCTGAAAAGCCTCTAAACTATCTGAACTGTGGATTTGATGGGATTAGTGATACACTACTAACTTGGAGCGTTTCAAATCTGCCACAAAATCAATCCAAACACACTACAATTCCGAGAGCTTGAAGATAACAACTCCAATATGTGAAGACAACAATAATCACGAAATTTTGAAGGAATACCAACACCAAAATAGTAGCTACACAAGCAAAACAAGAAGATAACAATAACATTAAACAATGGTTCAACAACACAAGATGATAGATTACAAGAGTACAGTGTTAACAATAAGAACAACAAATGGCAGTAACTATAGTGAATCAAAAATCAGCCCCACACGGCTTCACTAAGTTACTGCAAAGTTTCAAGAGTAAAAAATAAAAGATAGTAACTTGACACAAAGATATCTTAGAATCTATGAAACCTAACTTGAAGAAAGGACCCTAATACCAAAATATTTCAGTACCAAGTTCTTACTTAGACCAAGAGGAACTCATGAACCTCAAGATCTCAAGTTTCTAGCCAAGAAATAACACAAGTGAAACTACACTTGTTGGACAAATTTCATGTCACGCCTCAAATCTTGTTAGGGCGGACAGGCACCCGTAGCCGTAAAGGCCCGAGAGAACCAATTCATAACCTTGTACTTCCCATGCATGTAATTGTAACAACCAAATGTTCTGACAACATAATATTATGTATCGATGAAAATAACTACACATATACACCCAAACTGATATGTACAACACTTGGCCGATGGGGCCACCATGTCTAAAATCAGGACACTACCATAACTTTACATTAGTCTACAACGCCTCTAAAAGATACATAGACTTAGTTAGGATCGGGACAAACCCCCGCCCTACTCTTGACTTACTGTACAATACCAAAATATATGGAACAGACTCGGAAAGCCCCGAATCAACCTGGAGCTCACCAATAGTCCCTGAAAAGCCTGCGCTCCTACTAGTAAGTTGTATGAGATGAAGTGCCTCTGCTTGCAACATGAAATACAGGTCCCCCGTGAGGGACGTCAGTACGAAAATATGTACTGAATATGTAAGGCAGAAGGTAGCAACACACTTGATACAAAAGCTCAACAGAAATCTGATACAAGTGTATAAGTAGTACTAGTAGACCACCTTTATAAATACTTGTGGGACATACATTACATTCTTTCTTCGTTTTACCTTCTTACTTCATAATCTTTGTAAGTCATATAATGCAAACGACCAGCTGATCAGTGGTAAATAGATAAATTAGGATCGGCCCATGCTAGGCTTACTCCCCTGAGCTGCCACCTACATATAAAGATTGGGATCGGCCCATGCTAGGCTTATGCCCCTGAGCTGCCACCCACAAATAAAGGTATCGAGATTGGCCCATGTAGGCAAATGCCCCTGAGCTGCCACTCGTCATTTTACAGATTTGCATTACTTAGTTTATTTAGCCTTTGAGATTGTTACTTTGGTGGTCATCACATTATGGTACCTTGAAACAATAATCTACTAATAAGAGACACATAAATGGATACTTAATGCAACAACAATGAGGTAGGGAGCTGTTGGAACACAAATAAAGTGTTTAGGAGCTGAAATAACACCTGGGTCTTATTTGAACAAACGGAGAACTCCTAAAATTTTCTAGTGAAGATAGATGCGCAGATTTAATAATAAGCATGTATTGAGGTGTTCTAATGCGTTAGAGAGTGGGAAAAAGGTCATTGGATACATGGAGTGTAATGTGCTGCCATTATCTATCACTTTGTTATAGGATAACCTCAGAAACTTGCTTGATGGAACAATTGTACGATTTCATGCCAAAGAGTGTGAAATAGAGTATGCCTTACATACCTGGTTATTTGACTCAGAAACTAACCCGACTTGACTTCCCGCCTTTTAGATTACTTATCTACAATAGAATATATGGCAAACTAGTATTAGTAACCAATCAACACATTTGAGATACTTAATTTCACCCAAAACAGTAACCGGGCAGCAACTATTAATCTATCAAACAAGGGTGTTATTTTAACCCTTTTTTTCCTCCAATTACACCCACATACCATATAGGTTCTTATAAGGTTCACCAAAACCACCTCGACTTCATTACACATTCCAAATAATACGCAAAATAGATTGGGCAGCAAGCATTAGTTCGGTGGTGTATCACCACATCTTTCTCCTATAATTCATTACAAACTCATCACACCTTTATCCAATTTCAACCTGGCAGCCCATAACATATACATACAAAACAGTCCACAAAACAGTCCCAAACCCCTTTTATTGTAGCAATCAATTATTGAACTCATCATCTCTTGAGTTCTCAATAACAAGACATCCAAAATCCCCTCTCAAATTCATATATAAGAAAAACAAAATGGGGCAGTCACCTTACCTCAATTCAACAACTTATTCTTTTAATTAAACTCTTCAAGAGATTGAACTTTCCTTCACACTTGAACCAAAGAAGAAGAAAAAAAGTTCCTCAATAACAAGGAAACGTGAACACAAACAGCTTGTTCTATACTTATAGTCAAACACTTATAACTTGTTTCCCTAATCTCCCATGAGATAATTAAACAAAACCTTAAGTGTTTTTCACTTACCTTGGGCTGCAAAGGGGAGGATTTCTTCAAGAACCCTAGAAGGAAAAATAGGGCTGCTGCTCTTGTTGTTTTTGAGAGAGTAGAGAGATTTACTGAAATATACTCCTTTTTTGTGACTTAAAAGTGAAGTAAAATGACCAGCAACTTGGCCTTTTAAAGGCCCTATCTTGTCCACCTCCTTAGCTGCATTTTGGACCATAAAATTGGTCAAATTGGTCCAAGTAGGTGATGCACCTACTTAAGGGTCCAAGCTGCTAAAACTTCAAAGTAGGTGATGCACCTACTTGCTTAATTTCTTGTTGGGCTCAATTATATTTGGGCCTTGGCAGATTGGTGTGTTGGGCCACTTATCCATTTTCTTTCTCTTTTGTTCAATTTGGCCCAAATGAGTATATTAGCATAGACCCAAATATGATCCATAGCCATGGGTCCATTAATTTGGGTCAAACAACTTAAGTAGGTGACTCACCTACTAGCTTAAATAAGTCAAGCAAGCACCTCAATATTTTGCTCCATTTTCAGCTCCTAATCCCTTTAATCTAACCTTCAACTTATACACACTTGGTCACTTTAAACTTTAGATTCAAATACTAGCTTACGATTCCAAGTTTAAATAGTTATCTTAACGTTAGCTTAGTCGCATCACATTAAACTATACGGGCAGCCTCTATAATTCCATCTACACCATTAATAATTGCATAACAAATCTCATCCGTTACCTATACCATATGACCATACCAGGTTCCATATAATTAGAATAAGTACAAGCAAGATACGGGATGTTACATTTCAGGTTCTACTCTCAAGAACAAGAGAGAGAGAAATATTCAATGTTACAAGACTTGTTGTTGTGAAATATGAAGAATGAACTAAGTACTGAAAATAACCCTAATAGCATCTATTTATATTACACACAAAATGAAGGACAAATGACCTTCCTACCCTTCAGTCATGGGGTGCCCTTAGAGTGTATTTTATTACACTTTTTCACACTTAAAAATATTGAAGCTCTTTGGCGGATCAAGTACCAACTCACACGCAGCCATTTGCATGAACATGGCTTGTAGTTTTTGTAACTCCCGAGCTTGGCTTCATGTGAATGGTCGAGAACGTATTGGACAGCTTTGTACACCCGTATCAATAAGTCCCCAACTAACTCCGACTACTGAAAATGAACTGAAAGGCTAAAATAAATAATCATGTCTTCAAACTATGAGGACTCACCACTAACTCTGTATGCTGAGAATCTGAACTGCTAAGGGTGCTCGGGAGCTCGTGCATCTGAACCTACAATATAAGACATCATACCGCAAAAGAAAGGTATGCGTCAGTACTTTGAATGTACCTCTATTCATAGTGAGGTAGGCTGAAATGCATGGGTTCATATGTATGAACAATACTAACTGAATATCATTAGTATGACTGAATGAGAGTACATGCATAAATATGAAAACTATACTGAGATCGTAATAACACTGAATACTGAATTTGAATACTGATTAATTGATCTCTGAATATATTGATACTTAATTACTGGTAATTAAATGGCTGTATCTGACAGTCTTAATTCTGTGGATCTATACTGAATCCCGTATTGAGCTGAGTGACTGTGTTTGATAGTCCTGAACCTGCGGAACTGAACTGAGTTCCATACTATTGATATGGGTACAACCACGAGGATGCATGTTTGTGAGATGTATTGACCCCGAGACTTGGAGTGTAAAAGTGAAGTGCAAATAAGGACTTAAAAGGGGCCCAAAACCGTCCATATAATGCTCTCCAAGGGCACCCACTTGAAGACTTGAGACTAAGGGGTCATTTTGGACATTTCACACCTTGTTTGTAAACTACTATATAAGGAACCTTTTAGGTCATTTTTTAGGCAGACTTGGCTGAATATTGATGTTGTATCACACTTAGAAACATTTCTCTCTAATGAGAAAAGCTCCCATAGCCGAAATCCATGTAACTAGGATTTTCAACTTGAGGGTGGAATCTTTCGTGTTGGATTCATGCTTGGAAACGTTGGGTGCATTGAGTGATCAAGGTCCCTCTTGTTCCTACGTAGGAGATAGGTTAGAATTGTGTGTAGTATTAAAGGTCCAAGAGTGTAGCAATTCTTGGGTTGTTAATATTATTGCCTCATTTGGTCTATCTATCTATCTTTACATTTCAGATTTGTAGTGGACTGTTTTGTGTCTTTGTTGAATCTAATTTTGTAATCATTGTGTTCATCTTGTTCATTGTGTATTGTGGCTGTTTTGGTGTTGAAAACACACCTCTTTATCTTGTTATTATGTGGTTGTAGCGAATCCGAGAGTGGTCTCCATCTTAGTCCTCAAATCCTTCAGATTAGTGGACTGTTTTGGAGTTGTTTCTTGTTTCTCTTATATTTCCCGTATCAACTATGACTGAATCTGAAACTGAGACTGTGGGAAGTAATCATCTAACCGACATGCCCCTTCTCTAACTGTTTTGGGGTCCAACCTATAACCCTAGTTTGAAGGGTGTCAATACCGTGCCATGGGTAAGGACAAGTGCTGAGTAACCCTCATTTGGTAGGTACTCTGAACGAGAACGGTGGTACCCTCAACTAGCAGGTAGATTACCTCATTAATTCTCAATTGGCAGGTTTATGTCTCAACCTACGTTGGCTACGCAGTTCTGGAATGCAAGGACTGCTTCTAAGGATTTCCCCCTCTACTGGATCCTACTCCCAACTGAATAGACACTAGACTGAATTCTAAACTATACTAGGCTAAACTGAACTGTTACTAATCATACTGTATAACTGAGCTGAACTAATTTTACTGAACTCAGCTGGACTGATTCTGAGTTCACTGAGTTTTTCTATGTTCTGTAACTGACTGAATTCTACTAATCGAGACATGACTGATTCTACTCTGTGACTGACCATGGCTCTAGACAAGCAGCTAAATTATTGGGTATTAAATGCCCTCAAGACTCGATAGCATAAGCTTAAAAGACATGGCAATATCTTTAGACATGGTAACTAACTACTCAGTCATCATTCATTTATTTGGGCATTTAAGCAAACACTTGCATACATGCTAACATGATGTAATTTCACTATTTAACTCACATGGACAATTTATCAAACACTTGTGGGGCACAATATATGCATATAATACTAAAACAACATGTAAGCATCATGATTCAATTCCAAATTACACAATTCCAAGAGTTTCAACATGAATTCACATGATAAAGCACACATATTAATTAACTCTACATGAATCTTGTAATAAATCATGAATACATTTTAATTCAAATCATGGAAATCATGAAATCACTCTACATGAACTTTAAAAGAGTGTCTTGGACTCCAAGGGTGGAAGGAACCCAAGGATGAACACTTCACATACCTTAGTTGGTGAATTCTAGAAAATTAACTGTGGAATATTAAGCCTTGAATTTGAATTTAATTCACCTAGGGTTTTTGTTCTTGAGAAATTTGTGAAAGAATGAATATAACTTGCTAAAAGAGGGCTAAATTTCGTGTTATGGGGGCTGAAGGGCGTGGGAAAAAGACTTAATTAACCCTAAGGATATGGCCTTTTAATGACTGTAAATTGAACCATCAACGTGCAGGCCGACGCACCGCGTCGTTAGAATACTTAGCTAGAATTTTCTAAGTCTGGGACCCCTTAACAAGCTTAAAGGACTAAATTAAGCTAAGAATTTTGCGGGGTCTTACACGTCTGCTACCTTAGAAGCTCTAACAATCACCCGAGTCAAGCAAGATGAGGCGCACTTGAGCTAGGACCTGCACCGAAAGGGCGCAGTAGGCAGTACGGCCTAGTTCTACTCAGTAGTATCATAGGACAACCAAGCAAAATAGTAAATAAAGGATACAAATATACACTAAGGGAATGTCACTTGATATAAGAAAATGCCCCACAACGGTAGCCCGCACTGCTTGCACTAACAGTTCAATAATATTCATATATAATACAACAACAAATAAGATAGGGATACAAATATACACAATATCACATACAGGTAGAACAAAGAGAGACATGTATAATCAAGATCATTAAGTATAATTAAAGAAAGATAGAACAATTAGACGTTAACAAGTCAAGATATAGAACAAATAGGTTGATGACAAGTCAATATGGCAATTCAAACACAACATAAACACAATTAAGCGGGTGCAATGTATAACCCTTTTGTTTGCAAAGCTTATGAGAGCTATGATGAGGGTACACGTGAGGAGTATGAAGATCCATATTCTCCACCTTGTAGTACTTCTTATCAAAGTCGATATAGTGTGAATGGTTATACTAGCTCTAGTGGAGGTTGTCCAATGAGAAGAAGAGGATATGCATCTCCAAAACTAAGGGGTACTCGTATGCCTTACAATGTAGATCCAAGAAGGAGTGTACACTCCGGAAAGGTGACTATTTGTGGGATACCGGGCTGCCTTATGGTGTTGAATGATAGGTACTATGGAAACTACATTCTTCCGTCCATGGTTAATTACTTGGGGTTATTGCGAGAGCCTTTACTTGTTCCATACTACTTGGGCGAGTTCACGGTTACCGAGAGGGTAAAAGTTGTCTTCTCCCAATTTGATTACCATGAGGAGGTGTGGTGCGATGTTTTTTCCTTAACCTACGGTCATATGAGCTTGGGTGCCAATTGGTTTGCACGACATCAAGTTCCTAACGTGCAAAATTGGCCTAATATTGTAAGAGACCAATGGGGAAATCGCCTCATAACATACTTGCTACCCAAACCGCAAAGAGAAATGTTTACCTACTCCAATCCGATTTATGATGAGAGACAAAAGATTGAGAGGCGTAAGGGAGTGCAAGGTGGCAATCCGAGAGTGGAAAAAGGAGAGGATATGTGGAGCGAAGTGAGGGGATTGCCACCAAACCATGCTAACATTGGTTGTCCTTCCATTTCTAAGGACATTTGTGTAGGTACCAACATGGCAAGCGAAGGCGAACAATGCCAAAAGGAAGTTGCTGCCCAAGCTTGTGGAGGTCCTTCACCTCACGGCAAGGAAGAGTCTACTCAAGATCTTAAAGGTAAAATAGCTAACTCTTACACTTTAGTGCATGTGAATGACAATTGTGTGGCTAGTAAGCCATTGAGTGTGAGTAGTAGCTTACTTATTTATGAGTCTAATGATTCCGTGCCTCTTGTTGATGATGTACATATTGTGAGTTTGGATACACTAGTTGATCCTATTGATGATGAAATTGACTCTTCTTGTAAGATCAATTTATGTCCACCTAGTGTTGAAGCTTATATGTTGAACGGAAGTACATCGTCTTGTGTAATTGGTGTTGATCAACTTGTTTGTGAAAATTGTTCCCCACTTGAGTATGTGTGTGATGTGCTTAATAGGACTCAAGTGAGTGAAGTATTTGAAAATGTTGGTCAACAAAGTGGGAGTGAACCCGAGATCTCTTCTTGGGGTAATCTTGTGTTTGGAACATCCTTGAAACCTGATATTGATCATTTAGAGTGCGAGGAACTTGCTTATTCCAAATCTGTCCGTGAGGTAGAACACACTCTCTTTAGGTGTAATGTCTTGTTTGAAGATGATTTAAACACTTCTAATGAACCTAGTGGTGAAAATGACGGTATAGCTTACCTTGGAAGCTATAGCCTATATGCTAACCCACTATGGTGTGACAACATTCCTCCTAAAGAGGGAAATCTCTTCTTGGAAGATGAGAGTACTCTTAAGGGTAAGGAATGTGTAGTTGCGGAAGCTACTTCTTCTTCTACTTTGTGTGATTTCATTGTTGAGAGTACTCATAGTGATTATTGGGAAACTAGTAGTGAGTACACACATGAGGGCACCTTAGTAGAAGTCGATTTGAGTGATACCTTTCTCTACTCTCTATTTGATTTGGATGATATGTATGTTATTGTAGAGAGTATGTCATTTAGTTTAGGTGTAGACCACGGGAAAGGGAAGTGTTGTCGAGACCCGTGTCTATGGCCACTTTTCCCATTTGACCCCGGTGCCAAATTTAGGAATGGTGATGTTGGTGCACCAAACTTGTTGCTTGGTCAACATGACAAGCAAAGTGTTACTTTTGATGTATCCTATAACCAAATCCTTTGTACATCTTTTATTGAGTTTTTAATATTCCTTTCAAAGGATTCTTGGTTATATTGCAAGTATGTGCAACCTTGGCATGTTGAGATGATTTGTTATGCTAACCCTAACCCTCATGCCATGAGGAATTTGTATTTGTTTGTCCTCTCTTCGGTTTTGCAAGGTTTGGATTCGAGGTCGAATCCTTTTCAAGAAGGAGAGGATGATACGGGACAAATGGCCTTCTTATCTTTTGATGACATTTTTGGAGGCCAACACATAGAGACTCAAGACTTGGTCACCTCGAGAAAACAAGAACGTGCATGGAGGACCCGTTTTGAGCATAACTTAAAGCAATCTCGCGTGTGGAAGATTGCTTGGAGAATTTAAGGTTGAGGACTCATGGTTTTTGGGCCTTAATTAAGGGTATTTGGGACATTACACATGGTGTATTTACACACCATGGCCGCCCCTCTCATTAAGGGCAAAGTGGTCTTTTGTCTTCATTTGTAATATAGTATAAATAGGTCCCCTTAGTCTTATTTTCAGTAATTTTTGGAGAATGAAGAATTGAAAACATATTCTCTCTCTTTTGAGAGTGTAACACCTTAGTTATAGGACTTGGAAAAGTCATCTTTAGCATAGGGCTTGGAAAAGCCAATATTGATCTTTGTTTGGAAGCGGTAGATCTTGAGGCGAGTTCATTCCCTTGGTGGTCACCGTAAGAGTGTGGTGTTGCTATCGTAAGTCTAAGGGTCCTTAGATTTAATATATCTTTGGGTTCTTGGGTCTTATATTAGTTTATGTCTCACTATCTATCTCTACAATTTCTTGTAGCCGTGTGTTTGTTATTTCTTAATAATATGGTTATTGTTCTTCATGTTCTTCATTCTCGTGTGGTTAATCTCGTGTGTTGTCCGCTGAAAATAGGTGTTAATCACCTCATTACATTGTGTTCTTGTTGTAGATCTTGAATCCGAGAGGGGTCATTCAAAGGGTCCTCGGTTCTCTTGAACTTGTGGACTGTTTTGAGTGTTTGTTTTGTGTTTCCGTTATTTTTCTTGTATCAGTATATGAATTTGAAAGAGAGTTATGGATGTGTTGTTATTGAGAACTCAAGAGATGTTGAGTTCAATAATAGGTTGCTACAATAAGAGTTATTTGGGATTGTTTTGTGGAATATTTTGTGTGTATATTTTGTGGGCTGCCAGGTTTTTATTGGAGAAAGGTGTGACTAATTCGGATTGAAATAGAGAAGAAAGGTGTGGTGGTACACCACCGAACTAATTATTGCATTTGTTACTGCGCAATCTATTTTGCGTATTATTTGGAATGTGTAATGAAGCTGAATTGGTTTATGTGAATCTTATAAGAACATGTATGGTATGTGGGTGTAATTAGAGGAGAAAAAATGGTTAAGATAACACCCTTGATTGATAAAGTAAAGGTTTACTGCCCAATTGCTGTTTTGGTGAAGTTAAATAGCCAAAATGTGACGGTTAGTTGCTAATATTAGTTTTCCATATATTTCATTGTAGATAAGAAATCTAAAAGGGTGGGAAGTCGAGTTTGGCTGGTATTGGAGTTGTACAATCAGGTATGTAAGGCATAGTCTATTTTGAACTCTTTGGCATGAAATCGGACATTTGTTCCATCAAGTAAGCTTCCAAGGTTATCCTATAACAAGTGATACATAATAGAAGCAGATTATATTCCATGTAGCCAATGACCTTGTTCCCACTCTCTAATGTGTTAAAACACCTCGATACATGCTTATTATTTGACCTGTACATCTATTTTCACTAGAAAATTTTAGAAGTTCTCTGTTTACTCAAATAAGACCCATGTGTATTTTCAGCTCCTAAGCACCTCATTTGTGTGCAAACAGTTCCCTACCTCATTGTTGTTGCATTAAGTGTCCATTTATATGTCTCTTATTAGCAGATTATTGGTTCAAGGTACCATAATGTGATGACCACCAAAGTAACAATTTCAAAGGCTAAATAAACTAAGTAACGCAAATCTGTAAAACGAGTGGCATTTCAGGGGAATAAGCCTAGCATGGGCCAATCTCGATACCTTTATATGTGGGTGGCAGCTCAGGGGCATAAGCCTAGCATGGGTCGATCCCAATCTTTATATGTAGGTAGCTCAGGGGCGTAAGCCTAATATGGGTCGATCTTAATTTATCTATTTACCACTGATCAGCTGGTCATTTGCATTATCTATGGCTTACAAAGATTATGAAGTAAGAAAGGTAAAAATGAAGAAAGGAACGTAATGTATGTCATCCCACAAGTATCTATAAAGGTGGTCTATACTCTACTTATACACTTGTATCTGATTTCTATTGAGCTCTTGTATCATGTGTTGTTACCTTCATCATTACATATTCAGTACATATTTTTGTACTGACGTCCCTCACGGGGGACCTGTATTTTTTGCTGCAGGAATAGGTACTTTAGCTCATACACCTCACTAGTAGGAGTGCAGGCTATTCAGTGACTATTGGTGAGCTTCAGGTTGATTCGGGGCTTTCCGAGTCTGTTCCATATACTTTGGTATTGTACAATAAGTCAAGACTAGGGCGGGGGTTTGCCATGACTCTAGATAAGTCTATGTATCTTTTAGAGGCTTTGTAGACTAATGTAAAGTTATGGTAGTGTCTTGCCTTTAGACATGGTGGCCCCAACAGCCAAGTGTTGTATATATAAGTTTGTGCTTGCCTATGTAATTATTCTCATCGATACATAATATCATATTTGTCGGAACCTTTAGTTTTCATAGTTGTGTATGAGAAGTACAAGGTTATGAATTGGTTCTCTCGGGCCTTTACAGCTACGGGTGCCTGTCCGCCCCAATAGGATTTGAGGTGTGACAAAAGTGGTATCAGAGCGGTCGTCCTAGGGTGTCTACAAAGTCGTGTCTATATAGAGTCTTATTTATCGGTGTGTTATGCACCCACATCTATAAACAGGAGGCTATGGGACATTTAGGGGTTGTCTCTTTTTATTCATATAGATTGTGCAATAGAGCCAATGTTGTAGGTAAAGTCATATTTAACAATTGAACCTATTTTTTTGCTCTAGTTATAGTAAAGATTCTAGTTACAAGAAGAAGTAAGAATACAGGTAAGCAAATAGATGTGGCTGTTGGAGAAGGGACTAGCAAATCACCACCTAGACAAGCTAATCAAGGTGAGGCTCAAGATGAGTTTGTATCCAAAACTTCTTCTACTCCTCCATCTCCAAAAGAGCTAAGAAGGAGAAGAACTGCATCCTCTGTGTCACGCCTCAAATCCTGTTGGGCGGACAGGCACCCGTAGCCGTAACGGCCCGAGAGAACCAATTCATAACCTTGTACTTCCCATGCATGTAACTGTAACAACCAAATGTTCTGACAACATGATATTATGTATCGATGAAAATAACTACACATGCACGCACAAACTGATATGTACAACACTTGGCCGATGGGGCCACCATGTCTAAAATCAAGACACTACCATAACTTTACATTAATTTACAAAGCCTCTAAAAGATACATAGACTTAGTTAGGGTCGGGACAAACCCCCGCCCTACTCTTGACTTACTGTACAATACCAAAATATATGGAACAGACTCGGAAAGCCCTGAATCAACCTGGAGCTCACCAATAGTCCCTGAAAAGCCTGCGCTCCTACTAGTGAGTTGTATGAGCTGAAGTGCCTCTGCCTGCAGCATGAAATGCAGGTCTCCCATGAGGGACGTCAGTACAAAAATATGTACTGAATATGTAAGGCAGAAGGTAACAACACACTTGATACAAAAGCTCAATAAAAATCTGATACAAGTGTATAAGTAGTACTAGTAGACCACCTTTATAAATACTTGTGGGACAATGTACATTACATTCTTTCTTCATTTTACCTTCTTACTTCATAATCTTTGTAATCCATATAATGCAAATGACCAGCTGATCAGTGGTAAATAGATAAATTAGGATCGGCCCATGCTAGGCTTACGCCCCTGAGCTGCCACCTATATAAAGATTGGGATTGGACCATGCTAGGCTTATGCCCCTGAGCTACCACCCACAAATAAAGGTATCGAGATCGGCTCATGCTAGGCAAATGCCCCTGAGCTGCCACTCGTCATTTTACAGATTTGTATTACTTAGTTTATTTAGCCTTTGAGATTGTTACTTTGGTGGTCATCACATTATGGTACCTTGAAACAATAATCTACTAATAAGAGACACATAAATGGATACTTAATGCAACAACAATGAGGTAGGGAGCTGTTGGCACACAAAATGAAGTGTTTAGAAGCTGAAAATACACATGGGTCTTATTTGAGTAAGTGGGGAACTTCTGAAATTTTCTAGTGAAGATAGACGCACAGATTTAATAATAAGCACGTATCGAGGTGTTCTAATGCGTTAGAGAGTGGGAACCAGGTCATTGGATACATGGAGTGTAATGTGCTGTCATTATGTATCACTTTGTTATAGGATAACCTCGGAAACTTGCTTGATGGAACAATTGTATGATTTCATGCCAAAGAGTGTAAAATAGAGTATGTACCTGGTTATTTGACTCCGAAACTAACCCGACTTGACTTCCCGCCTTTTAGATTACTTATCTACAATAGAATATATGGTAAACTAGTATCAACAACCAACTAACACATTTAGGCTACTTAACTTTATCAAAACAGTAACCGGACAGTAAACACATAATCTTTCCATCAAGGACATTATTTTAACCCTTTTCTCCTCCAATTTCACCCACATACCATACATGTCCTTATAAGATCACCGGAACTACGCCAGCTTCATTACACCCTCCAAACAACACACAAAACACATTGGGCAGTAAATAAAGGCAATAATTAGTTCAGTGGTGTACCACCACACCTTTCTTCTATATTTCATTACAAACTAATCACACCCTTCTCCAATATCAACATGGCAGCCCATAACATGAACATACAAAACAGTCCACAAAATAGTCCCAAATCACTCTTATTGTGTAGCAACCCATTATCGAACTCATCATCTCTTGAGTTCTCTATAACAACACATCCATAACTCTCTTTCAAATTCATATACAAGGAGAACCAAAATGGAGCAGTCAGCTTACCTCAATTCTGCAACTTATTCCTTTAATTGAACTCTTCAAGAACTTGAACTTTCCTTCACACTTTAAACCAAAGAAGAAAAGAGAAGTTCTTTAATATCAAAGAAAAGTGAGCAGATTGCTTATTCTATATTCTGCCATATATTTATAATTAAGCACTTCTAACATATTCTCCTAATCTTCTATGAGATAATTAAACAAAAACTAAAGTGTTTTCACTTACCTTTTGCTGCAAAAGTTAGGGTTTCTCCAAGAACCCTAGAAAGGAAAATAGGGCTGCTCCTTGCTTTTTTTAAAGAGAGTAGAGAGAGTTTGTGAAATGTAACCCTTCTTTATGACTTAATAATGAGGGAAATGGCCAGCAACTTCTTCTTATAAAGCCTCTATTTTTTTGGCCATCCACTTAGCTGATTTTGGACCAAAAATTTAATTAAATTGGCCCAAGTAGGTGATGCACCTACTTAAGGAGTTCAAGCAGCTCAAAATGTCAAAGTAGGTGATGCACCTACTTGCTTAATTTCTTAGTTGGGCTCAATTATATTTAGGCCTTGGCAGATTTGAGCTTTGGGCCTTTTTCCCATTTTTCTTCTTCTTTTACTTAATTTTGGCCCAAATAAGTATTCTAGTAAAGGCCCAAATCTGATTCATGGACTTGGTCCATTAACTTGGATCATATAGCTCAAGTAGGTGACTCACCTACTAGCTTAATTAAGTCAAGCAAACACCTCAATATTTCCTTCCATTTCCAGCTCCTAATCACCTTAATAGAACTTACAACTTATACGTACTTGGTCACTTTAAACTTTAGATTCAAATACCAGCTTACGATCCCAAGTTTAAATGGTCGTATTGACGTTAACTTGGTTGCATCACATTAAACTGTACGGGCAGCCTCCATAATTCCATCTACACCATTAATAATTGCATAACAAATCTCATCCGTTTCCTATACCATATGACCATACCAGGTTCCATATAATTAGAATAAGTACAAGCAAGATACGGGATGTTACACTTTGAACCACCTATCAATGCTATAGACCAAGATCTAAGGAATGCAGTGCAATTATTAGCTCGTATAGTTGCTGGACAAGCTCAAGGACAAGCCATTCCAACCACAGGTTCTAGTGGTGCAGATAGGGCAGCTAGCCTGCGAACGCAGGATTTTCTTAAATTGGATCCTCCCACATTCACTGGATCAGATCTTAATGAAGACCCATAGGACTTTATTGATCAAATCCAAAGGGGTCTAGATGTCATGCATATGTCGGGTAAAGAGACGGGTGAGCTAGCAGCATATAGATTCAAAGGATCCATATTTTGGTATGAAGACTGGAAATGATCTAGGGGTGTCGATGCACCTTCAGCTACTTGGAAAGAGTTCAAAGAGGAATTTCTTGATCATTACCTTCCATTTGAGATCTGAGAAGCCCATGCGGATCAGTTCCTAAATCTTTACCAAGGGAATATGAGCGTGAGGGAGTACAACCGCTGATTTAACTCTTTGGCTAGGTATAGTAGCTACAATGGATGATAGAGTTTATCGATATATGGATAGATTGGATCCATATCTAGTTAGAGATTGTACTATTGTTGCTTTGAACAAAGACATGAAAATAGCAAGGATACAAGGATTTGCACAAAAAATGGAGGATCAGAGGCAAAGAAGAAGAAATAAGAATTGGAAAGAGGGTATTACAAGAGTTCTAGATCTACGGGGAAGTTTATGGAATCCCAAGGAGAGCATAGATCACCTAGGCCATTATCTTATTATTTTGCAGCTAGTGCTCCACCACAGTTTCAAGGGTCTAAAGGCAACCAATTTGGGCAAAGAAGTGAGAGTTAGGGTTCACGAATAAAGAGCAAGGGAATATGGTCCAATTAAGCCCTCCTCAACAGCCATGTAAATAATATGAAAAGCTTCATTTAGGTGTATGTCGGTTCGGGACAAATGCTTGATTTTGGTGTGGTACGTCAGGACATATGATGAGAGAATGCCCTCAAAGGGGCATAGGTGGTATAGCACGACCTACTGGATCAGCCATTGCATAATCATCATCGGTGCCTTATTCAGGTAGAGGTGTCCAGCCTATGGGTCGTGGTAGAGGTGCTAAAGGAGAAGCAAGCTCTAGTGGAGTTCGGAATCGTACATATACTTTAGTGGATCGACAAAATTCATAGGCTTCTCCAGATGTGGTTACAGGTACATTGTCCATTTTTTCACATGATGTATATGCATTAGTTGATTCGAGTTCTACATTATCATATGTCACTCCATTGGTTGCTGGAAAGTTCAAAAAAATACCAGAATTGCTAGTTAAGCCATTGAAGTATCTACGCCAATTGGTGAATCTATTCTAGCTAGGAAAATGTATCGAAATTGTATAATAACTATTTGCAGTGGCGATACAATGGCTGACCTAGTTGAGTTAGAAATGGTAGATTTTGATGCTATAATGGGTATGGATTGGTTGGCTTCTTGTTATGCCACAGTAGATTGCCGAACTAAGAAGGTGTATTTCCATTTTCCAAAAGAGGCAATCCTTGGGACGCACCAGTGTTATTTGTGCGTAAGAAAGATGGCTCATTAAGAATGTGTATTGACTATAGGCAACTAAACAAGGTGACTGTTAAGAACAAATATCCACTTCCAAGAATTGATGACTTATTTAATCAGTTGCAAGGCGCCAAGTGGTTTTCAAAGATTGATTTAAGGTCTGGTTACCACCAAATGAGGGTCAAAGAGAATGAAATACCCAAGACAACTTTTTGAACATGGTAAGGTCATTACAAGTTCCTAGTCATGTCCTTTGGGCTAACTAATCATCTGCAGCTTATATGGATTTGATGAATAGGGTGTTCAAGACATTCTTGGATGTGTTTGTGATAGTTCTTATAGATGATATTCTGGTTTATTCGAGATCAAATGAGGACCATGCCGATCACTTACGACATGTGTTGCAGATTCTTCGTGATCATAAGCTATATGCAAAGTTCTCCAAATATGAGTTTTGGTTAAAATCTGTGGCATTCTTAGGTCATATTGTATCTGATGAAGGAATAAAGGTTGATACTCAAAAGATAGAAGCCGTGAAGAACTGGCCAAGACCTATAACGCCTACAGAGGTTCGTAATTTCCTTGGGTTGGCAGGTTATTATAGAAGGTTTGTTGAAGGATTTTCTTTAATTTTTGTACCTTTAATAAAGTTAACACACAAAGCGTCTAAGTTTTAGTGGAATGATGCATGTGAAAGAAGTTTCAAAGATCTGAAGAATAAGTTGACTTCTACACCCATATTGGTGCTTCCAGAAGGCACAGAGGGGTATGCAGTGTATTGTGATGCTTCAAGAATCGGTTTAGGGTGTGTATTGATTCAGCATGGTAAAGTCATAGCATATGCCTTGAGACAATTGCGTCCACAAGAGAAAACTTATCCAATACATGATCTGGAGCTCGCAACAGTTATATTTGCCTTAAAAATATGGTGTCACTACCTGTACGGGATTCATGTTGACATATACACTAACCACAAGAGTTTATAATACATCTTTAATCAGAAGGACCTAAATTTGAGGCAACGAAGATGGATTGAGCTATTAAAAGACTATGATGTTGATATCTTGTATCATCCAAGAAAAGCAAATGTGGTGGCAGATGCGTTAGGTCGTAAGGCTATGGAGCCATCTATAGAAAGACAAGGGATGACTAAGGATCTACACCAACTAGCAAATTTGGGGTTCGCCTTCTTGAAACTCCAGATGAGGGGCTTATTGTGCATAATGCAACAGAATATTCATTAGTAACTGAAGTAAAAGAGAAGCAATATGCAGATCTTATTCTGTTACAGCTTAAGGAGAATGTGCAATATGGTATGACAAAGGCATTTGAGCTTACTCAAGGGGGTGTACTTCGGTGCCAAAACAGATTATGTGTGCCAAATGTAGATGAACTAAGAAAGGGGATTATGATAGAGACACATCATTCAAGGATTCCATCCATCCAGGGATAAGTAAAATGTATAATGATTTGAAGGGAATGTATTAGTGGGGTGACATGAAGAAGAACATTGCAAAATTTGTAGCCGAATGTCCAAATTGTCAAAGAGTTAAAGTAGAGCACCAAAAGCCCAGAGGTTATGTGCAATGTATAGATCTTCCAATCTGGAAGTGGGACATGATCAACATGGATTTCGTCACTGGTTTGCCTCATACATCTTGAAGGTTTGATTCCATATGGGTGATCGTTGATAGGCTTACCAAATCAAGCACACTTTCTACCGGTTAGGACCACTTACATAGTTGAAGAATATACCAAATTATATATTAAAGAGATAGTTCGACTGCACAAAGTTCCAATCTCTATTATTTCAGATTGAGGAGCTCAATTTACTACAAATTTTTGGAAGTCTTTCCAAAGAAATTTGGGAACACAAGTGAATCTAAGTACAACTTTTCACCCTCAAATAGATGGACAAGCAGAACGTACCATTCAAACACTTGAAGATATGCTACGAGCTTGTGTATTGGACTTTAAAGGTATTTATTTAGGATGATCATCTACCTCTTATCGAGTTCGCCTACAACAATAGCTATCATTCGAGTATCAAAATGGCACAATATGAGGCTTTGTATGGAAAAAAGTGTAGATCACCAATTGGATAGTTTGAAGCGGGTGAAACTACCTTGTTCGGGCCAGATATAGTTCATCAAGCTATGAAAAATGTTAAAGTGATCCAACAACAACTAGAAACAGCCCAAAGTCGACACAAGTCATATGCAGATGTTAGAAGGAGGGGGATAGAGTTTGCTATAGGTGGTTGGGTATTCTTGAAGGTATCACCAATGAAGGTGGTTATGAGATTTGATAAGAAAGGAAAACTAAGTCCTCGTTATATAGGCCCATACAAGATTACTCGAAGGTGTGGCCAAGTTTCTTATGAATTAGAGATACCCCAAGAGCTCTCAACATTTCATCCAGTATTTCACGTCTCGATGCTCCGAAAGTGCATGGGAGATCTATCTCATATTACTCCTACTGAAGATGTACAAGTTATGGAGGATCTCACCTATGAAGAAATACCTATTGCTATCCTAGACTGACAAGTTAAGAAGTTAAGGAATAATGAAATAGCTTCAGTAAAAGTGTTATGGAGAAACCAACAAGTAGAAGAGATAACATGGGAAGCTGAAGAATCGATGAAATCCAAGTACCCCCATTTATTCAAATTCGAAGAAAAAGTCCAAGATGCTGAATTGGAGCAACAACAAGTAAGTGTAATATATAGGTACTATGTGATAATAGGGATATTAAACTTAGGCTTGAACTTATTTTGGTTGGACAGTTATGCAAACATTCGAGGACGAATGTTTCTAAGGGGGGGAGGAGGTAACATCCTATATTTTGCTTATACTTGTTCTAATTATATGGAACCTTTTATAGCCTTGTGTATAGTAACGGATGAGAATGTTATGCAAGTGTTAATGGTGTAGATAGGATTATAGATGTTGCCCGTGTAGTTTTATGTGATGCGACCAAGTTAAAGTCGATACAACTATTTAACCTTGGGATCTTAAGCTAGTATTGGATCTGAAGTTTAAAGTGACCAAGTGTGTATAAGTTGAAGGTTAGATTAAAGGGATTAGGAGCTGAAAATTGGAAAAAATATTGAGGTGCTTGCTGAACTTAATTAAGCTAGTAGGTGAGTCACCTACTTGAGTTATTTGGACCAAATTAATGGACATATTGCTATGGACCAGATTTGGGCAATGTAATGTACTCATTTGGGCCCAAATTAAATAGAAGAGGAAGAAAATAGGTATATGGCCCAACACACACAATCTGCCAAGGCCCAAATATAATTGAGTCCAACAAGAAATTAAGCAAGTAGGTGCATCACATACTTTGAACTTTCAGCAGCTTGGACCCTTAAAGTAGGTGCATCACCTACTTGGACTAATTTGTGGCTGAAAATGAGGTCAATAAGAAAGGTTCTAGAGGGCCCAATATAAGCTCAATATTGCTGGCAATTCTATTCATTTTAAACACAATTTCACCCTTTTAAACTTTAGTTTTCTCTCTTTCTTAACAAAGGTTAAAAACAGCAGCCCTAAAACTCCTTTTAGGGTTCTTGAAGAAACCGTCACTTTTGCAGCCCAATGTAAGTGAAAACCCTTTAGTTTTTGTTTAATTATCTCATGAAAGATTATGAAAAGATGTTATAAGTGCTTAATTATAAATATATGGTAGAATATAGAACAAGCAATCTGCTCACTTTTCTTTGATATAAAAGAACTTCTCTTTTCTTCTTTGGTTTAATGTGTGAAGGAAAGTTCAAGTTCTTGAAGAGTTCAATTAAAGGAATAAGGTCGAGAATTGAGGTAAGGTGACAGATCCATTTTGTTCTCCTTGTATATGAATTTGAAAGAGAGTTATGGATGTGTTGTTATTGAGAACTCAAGATATGATGAGTTCAATATTGGGTTGCTATAATAAGAGTTATTTGGGACTATTTTGTGGAATGTTTTGTGTGTATATGTTGTGGGCTGCCAGGTTTTTATTGGAGAAAGGTGCGACTAATTCGGATTGAAATATAGAAGAAAGGTGAGGTAGTACACTACCAAACTAATTATTTGATTTGTTACTGCGCAATCTGTTTTGCGTATTGTTTGGAATGTGTAATGAAGCTGAAGTGGTTTCTATGAATCTTATAAGAACATGTATGGTATGTGGGTGTAATTAGAGGAGAAAAAAGGTTAAGATAACACCCTTGATTGATAGAGTAAAGGCTTACTGCCCAATTGCTGTTTTGGTGAAGTTAAATAGACAAAATGTGACGGTTGGTTGCTAATATTAGTTTTCCATATATTTCATTGTAGATAAGTAATCAAAAATGGCGGGAAGTCGAGTTGGGATGGTATTGGAATTGTACAGCCAGGTATGTAAGGCATACTCTATTTTGCCCTCTTTGGCATGAAATCGGACATTTGTTCCATCAAGCAAGCTTCAAAGGTTATCATATAACAAGTGATACATAATAGCAGCACATTATATTCCATGTAGCCAATGACCTTGTTCCCACTCTCTAATGTGTTAAAACACCTCGATACATGCTTATTATTTGACCTGCACATCTATTTTCACTAGAAATTTTTAAAAGTTCTTTGTTTACTCAAATAAGGTCCATGTGTATTTTCAGCTCCTAAACACTTCATTTGTGTGCCAAAAGTTCCCTACCTCATTGTTGTTGCATTAAGTGTCCATTTATATATCTCTTATTTGCAGCTCAGGGGCATAAGCCTAGCATGGGCCGATCTTGATACCTTTATATGTGGGTGGAAGCTCAGGGACATAAGCCTAGCATGGGCCGATCCCAATCTTTATATGTAGTACGCCCTAGCATGGGTCGATCCTAATTTATCTATTTACCACTGATCAACTGGTCATTTGCATTATATATGGCTTACAAAGATTATGAAGTAAGAAAGTTAAAAATGAAGAAAGGAACATAATGTATGTAGTCCCACAAGTATATATAAAGGTGGTCTACTAGTACTACTTATACACCTGTATCTAATTTCTATTGAGCTCTTGTATCATATGGTGTTACCTTCATCCTTACATATTCAGTACATATTTTTGTACTGACATCCCTCACGGGGGAGCTGTATTTCATGCTACAGGAACATGTACTTTAGCTCATACACCTCACTAGTAAGAGCGCAGGCTATTCAGTGACTATTGGTGAGCTTCAGGTTGATTCGGGGCTTTCTGAGTCTGTTCCATATACTTTGGTATTGTACAGTAAAGTCAAGAGTAGGGAGGGTGTTTGTCCCGACCCTAACTAAGTATATGTATCTTTTAGAGGCTTTGTAGACTAGTGTAAAGTTATGGTAGTGTCTTGCCTTTAGACGTGGTGGCCCCAACGACCAAGTGTTGTATATATAAGTTTGTTCTTGCCTATGTAATTATTCTCATCGATACATAATATCATATTTGTCAGAACCTTTAGCTTTCATAGTTACATGCATGAGAAGTACAAGGTTATGAATTGGTTCTCTCAGGCCTTTACGGCTACGGGTGCCTATCCGCCCCAATAGGATTTGAGGTGTGACAAAAGGTAAGTGAACAAATCATGATCACTCCTTAAGAATACTATAAGGATTATGTTCTCCATGATTAAACTATAAGATATCCCTTTTTATGTTTGGAAGTCCCTTTATCCTTGATTATTAAGAGATTTTTCTCTTCACTTTTGATTTGTGAGTAAAGGGATCAAGCTATTGAAGAGATATACATTAAGGAAATAAACTACCACCGAAATTACAGTATGGCTACTATCCATTTTTGCCCTTTTCCTATATACGTGTGTTGGTTGAGGATTGTGTATGTATTGTTGTTAAGAACTCAAGGGATGGTGAGTTCAATTTTTGGTTGCCATATTAAGGGATATTTGGGGTTGTTTTGGATCTGATTTATGTATTTGGGGGCTTCTTGGTTGACGTTTGGGGAATGGTGTGAATAATTTCCATTGAAAGGTAGAAGAAGAGTGCAATGGTACACCACCGAATTGAATATTGCATAAGTTTACTACCCACGTCACTTGATATACTGTTTTGAGAATACAATAAAGACGAAATGTTTAAGGGGATCTTATAAGAAGTTATATCGCGTGTGAATGTAATTGGAGAAGAATAAGATTGAGAGAACACCCTTGGATTAGTTGATTGTGGATTGCTACCCGGTTACTATTTTAGTAAGTTTAAATGCCGTGAATATGTTAGTTAGCTACTAAAACTAGTCTTATGCTATTGTAGATTAGTAATCTAAAAGTGAAGACGTTAAGTGAAAGTGTGATCAGTTGTGCAGCAAGGTATGTATGGTTCATCGATCCTATACTCTTTGGCATGAATCTAACTCCTTTGTTACAAAGTAAGCTTCCTAAGCATTCTTCCTTTCAAGTTATACATAACTACAGTGTACAACCCCAACCAAGGTGGTTAACAACCTTATTCTAACTTATTAGGTTGTTAAAGAACCTAAAGATGTGTTTGTTACTAAATATGTGCATTTTCCTTTCTATATACTAGTATGATATGGGTACTTTCAGAAATAAGCCTTACAAGTTGTTCTCTTAGTCAACATGACCCATGGTATTAGTTAAGATCCTATGTGTTATATTTCTATTATTGTTATATTCTACCTCATTGCTACTGCATCTAGTGAATATTTGCATACCTTTTGCTACTGGTCCAAAGTTCCAAATCTAATACATGACCACCAAAATAACAACTTTAAAGACAAAAAGAATGATCTGAATTAATTCTATATATTTTGGGTGGTATCCCAGGGGTGGAAGAAACACCTAGCATAGGTCGATCCCAACATTATGGGTGGTATCCCAGGGGCGAAAGGAAAGCCTAGCATGGGTCGATCCCGATTTATGTACTTATGAGAAACGTATCCCAGGGGTTAAAATGCCTAGCATGGATCATCCTCTTTTACCACTGATCAACTGGTCATTTGTATAATGCCTTATAATCTTATAAAGTAAAGACGACTAAAGCAAAGTAAGGGATGTAATGTACATGATCCCATAAGCACAAGCAAAGTTGGTATTCTATCCTTATATTTATAGTTATATATTGATAACTGATTTTGTTGAGATCTTGTTTTATTTATAGTCACTTCATGCCGTACATACTCAGTACACTCTTTGTATTGACACCCTTCGTGGGGGACACTATGTTTCATGCCACAGGTACAGGTACTCCAGCAAGTAGACCACCCTAATAGGAGCACAGGATATCCAGCTGTTATTGGTGAGCTCCAAGTTGATTCAGAGCTTTCCTAGTCTGTTATATATATTTTGGTATTGTATAGTAGTTATGAGCAAGGCGGGGGTTTTTCCTGACCTTAACTAAGCCCATGTGTCTTTTAGAGGCTTTACAGACTAATATGAAGTTAAGTGTCATAGTATTGTGTTCTTTTAACGTTGTGGCCCCAATGGCCAAGTCTTGTATATGTAGGTTTGGACTTACTTATATGGTTTGTTTTATCAACGCATCATATCCATACAAGCAAAAACTTTGAGTGCCATAGTTACATGCATGAAAAGTACATGGTTACGAGTTGGTTCTCCCAAAATGGGTGCATGTCTGCCCCAATGAAATTTGAGGTGTGACAAAATTGGTATCAGAGTAGGTCATCCTAGGGAGTCTTCTGCAAAGCCGTGTCTATGTAGATTCTTGCTTATGGGTGTGTTATGCACCACATCTCTAAGTAGGAGGCTACGAGGCATTTAGGAGTTGTTCTTTTTCTTCATTCCTTAGATCGTGCGATAGAGCCATTAATGTAGGTTGACTTGTATTTAACCTTAAATGTGTTTTTTTTCAATATAGTAATGATGTCGATTACAAGAAGGAGTAAGAGTAAGAAGAGTAAGAAAGTAGATGTGGCTGCCAGAGAAGGGACAAGAAAATCACCACCTAGATATGCTGATCAAAGTGAGGCCCAAGATGAGTTTGCATCACAGACTTCTTCTACTCCTCCATCTCCAGAAGACCTAAGGAGGAGGGGAGTACCCCCAGAGTCACCTATTAATGCTATTGAGCAAGATTTGAGGAATGCGGTGCAATTATTAACACGTATAGTTGCTGGAAAAGGTCAAGGACAAGTTAGTCCAACTATGGGTTCTAGTGGTATGGATATGGAAGCCAGTCTACGGACCCAGGATTTCCTTAAATTGGACCCTCCTCAATTTACTGGGTCAGATCCTAATGAAGTTCCATAAGAATTTATTGATCAGATTCAAAGAGCTTTAGATGTTATACATGTATCTGGTAAAGATAAAGTGGAGTTAGAAGCATATCGATTAAAGAGGGTGGCTATATTATGGTATGAAGCTTGGAAAAAATCAAGGGGTATAGGTACACCTTTAGCTAGTTGGGAAGAATTCAAAACAACATTTCTTGATCATTATCTTCTATTCGAGATTCAAGAGACCTATGCAGATCAGTTTTTAAACCTTTGCCAAGGGAATATGAGCGTGAGGGAGTACATTCTTCAATTTAATTCTTTGGCCAGGTATGCTCCTAATGTAGTGGCTACTATGGAGGATAGAGTTCATCGATATGTGGATAGATTGGACCCATATTTGGTTAGAGATTGTACTATTGTTGCCTTGAATAAAGACATGGATATAGCAAGAATACAAGTTTTTGCTCAAAAAATAGAGGATCAAAGGCAAAGAAGGACATAAGAGCTGGAAAGAGGGCACTCCAAGAGGGCTAGATCTATGGGACAATTTTCTCCATCTCAAAGTGAATTCAGGCCTCGATATTTTAATAGAACCCCTAGACCATCACTTTTCTACTCCACATTAGGTGTTCCTCCTCGATTCCAGGGGTTTAAGGGAAATCAATTTGGGGAAAAAAGTGAGAGTCAAGGTTCAAAAGTAATGGGGTATCGAGAGCAAGGAGGTGCATGCCAATCAAGACCTCCTAGACAGCTTTGTAAGCATTGTGGAATAAATCATCTAGGTGCATGTCGGTTTGGGACAAATTTTTGTTATTGGTGTGGCACACCGGGACACATAATGAGAGATTGCCCAAAAAGGGGCATGGCTGATATGGCACGCGTGACCTACTGGATCTACGTTGCATCATCATCCTCGGTTCCTTCTTATAGTAGGGGTCAGCAGATACCTACTAGTCGTGGTAGGGGTGTTAAGGGAGCTAGTTCTAGTGGTGTTCAGAATTGTACATATGCTCTAGCTGGTCGACAAAATTTGGAGGCTTTTCCTGACGTGGTTACAGGTACATTGTCCATCTTTTCACATAAGGTATATGCATTAATTGATCCAGGCTCTACATTATCATATGTCACTCTATTAATTGTTGGAAAGTTCAAAAGAACACCAGAATCGCTAGCTAAGCCATTTAAAGTGTCTACACTAATTGGCGAATCTATTATAGCTAGAAGAGTTTACTGTAATTGTATAGTAACTGTTTGTAATCGTGATACATTGGCTGACCTTGTGGAGCTTGAAGTGGTGGATTTTGATGTTATAATGGGTATGGATTGGTTGTCTTCTTGTTATGCCATAGTGGATTGCCGAGCTAATGATACAAAATCAAACCAACAACACCAAGAGCTTCAAGTAGGCTCGGATTTCAGTCCAACAACACAAGAACAACAAGTTTAAGTTTCGGTTTTTCAGTCGAACAACACAAGAACAACAAGATAGATAACAATGCTAGTGAATCGAAAAGAGCCCCACACGGCTTCACTAGACTTTAAGATAACAAAATCAACAACAACAACAAGATAAAGAAAGATAGATAACTTGACATATAACATTCAAGAAACTAAGAACCCTAACATCAAGAGAGGACCCTAAGTCTAATGAATATAAACACCAAGTTCTTACGAGGACCAAGAGGCACTCAACGACCTCAAAACCCTTGTTTCTAGCCAAAGAGACAACACAAGTATCCCTCTACTTGTGAGATAATAGGGGCGGCTTCTAAGAGTGGAAGAGAGAGCCGAAATGTTTAGTGTTTTTAGGTTACAAAATCAGCATTCAAAAACTAAGGAATAACTCTCCAACATGTTCTATTTATACTACAAACAAAAGGGGTAAAATGACCCATCCGCCCTTGCTTCTTGTGCCAACCTTGAAGAGTAGTTTATTACACATTAAGACCTCTCTTCACACATAAAAACGTTTAGGTCCTTGGTTGGTTCAATCACCAACTCACACACGGCCATTTGCATGAACAAAGCTTGGAGTTCTTGTAATTCCCGAGCTTGGCTTCGTGTGAAAGGCCGTGTACCTGTGGAGGCTGCCCCAACCGTATCAGCTAAGAGGGTGCATTTCCATTTTCTAAAGGAAGCAGTCCTTGAGTGGAGGGGTAATATTGGGGCACCAAGGGGTAAGTTTATTTCTTATTTTAAGGCAAGGAAGATGATATCTAAAGGATACATATGCCATCTAGTAAAGGTGAAAGATATAGAGGCAGAGTCACCAACTCTTCAATCCATCTCAGTGGTAAATGAATTTCTTGACGTATTTCCTGAATAGCTTTCGGGTTTACCTCCAGAAAGAGAAGTAGAGTTCGGTATTGATGTGATCCCAGGTACTCAACCGATTTCTACTCCCTTTTATAGAATGGCCCGTGCAGAATTACGTGAATTGAAGGAACAATTAAAAGATTTCTTGAAAAAGGGTTTCATAAGGCCTAGTATATCTCCTTGGGGCACACCCGTGTTATTTGTACATAAGAAAGATGGCACGTTGAGAATGTTTATTGATTATCAACAATTGAATAAGGTGACAATTAAGAAAAAATATCCCCTTCCTAGAATTGATGATTTATTTGATCAGTTACAAGGTGCTAAGTGTTTCTCAAAGATCGACTTGTGATCAGTTATCACCAACTTAGAGTGAAGGAGAAAGATATACCTAAAATGGCTTTTCGAATGCGATATGGTCATTTTGAGTTTTTAGTTATGTCATTTGGGACAACTAATGCACCAACAGCTTTTATGGATTTGATGAATAGAGTGTTTAAGCCATTCTTGGATGTATTTGTTATCGTATTTATAGATGATATTCTGGTGTATTCAAGATCAGAAGAAGACCATGCTAATCATTTGCGACAGGTGTTACAAATCCTTCGCGATCGTAAGTTGTATGCAAAGTTCTCCAAATGTGAGTTTTGGTTAAAATCGGTAGCATTCTTGGGTCATATTGTATCTGATGAAGGAATATGAGTTGATTCTCAAAAGATAGAGGCAGTGAAGAACTGGCCAAGACCCATGTCGCCTACGGAGGTTCATAGTTTCCTAGGCTTGGCAAGTTATTATAGAAGGTTCGTTGAGGGGTTTTCTTCTATTTCTGCACCTTTAACCAAGTTAACACATAAAGAAGCTAAGTTTCAATGGGATGAAATGTGTGAAAGAAGTTTTCAAGATTTGAAGAATAAGTTGACTTCTACACCCATATTGGTACTTCCAGATGGCACAGAAGGCTATGCGGTGTATTGTGATGCTTCAGGAGTTGGCTTAGGATGTGTTTTGATGCAACATGGTAAAGTAATAGTTACGTCTCAAGACAATTGTGGCCACATGAGAAGAATTATCCAACACATGATCTTGAGCTAGCAGCAGTTATATTTGTTTTAAAAATATGGCGCCACTATTTGTATGGGGTACATGTTGATATATATACCAACCACAACAGTTTACAGTACCTCTTTAACCAGAGGGACCCAAATTTGAGGCAGCGAAAATGGCTTGAGTTGTTAAAAAACTATGATGTTGATATCTTATATTATCCGAGCAAAGCAAATGTGGTAGCCGATGCACTGAGTCATAAGGTGATGGCAAGTAATTATAGGCAGCCCATGGAAATGCAAGGGATAGCTAGGGATCTACACCAATTAGATAGCTTGGGGGTTCGCTGATACGGAAAAGACAAAAGAACACAAAACAACTCCAAAACAGTCCACTAATCTTAAGGATTCGAGGACCCTTTTGGAGACCACTCTCGGATTCACTACAACAACAACAATACGAGATAACAATGGTGTATTTGACACCCAAAACAGCCACAAAATGTGAAGAACAAGATGACAATAAGAACATAAATTTTTGGATTCAAAAAGGACCCAAAAATAGTTCACTACACAAGATAACAACAAGAAAAGTAAAGGATAGATAGTGAGGCCAATATTATGAAAAGAATCAAAAACCAAGTGTATATCATACACTAAACCCCTAATAAATGTAATAATAAAAACCACACTCTTACGGTGACCACCAAGGGAATGAACTCACCTCAAGATCTATCATTTCCAAGTAAAGATCAATACTGGCTTTTCCAAGACCTACGCTAAGGATGGCCTTTCCAAGCCCTACAACTAAGGGTGTTACACTCTCAAAAGAGAGAAAATATGTCTTTCAATTCTTCATCCTTCAAAATCTAGTGAAAATAAGACTAAGGGGGGCCTATTTATAATATATTACAAATGAAGATAAAAAGGCCACTTTGCCCTTGATGAGAGGGGCAGCCATGGTGTAAATACACCAGGTGTAATGTCCAAAATGCCCTTAATTAAGGCCCAAAACCGGGAGTCCTCAATCTTAAATGCTCCAAGCAATCTTCCACACCCGAGATTACTTTAAGCTATGCTCAAAACAGGTCCTCCATGCATGTTGTTGTATTCTCGAGGTGACCAAGTCTTGAGCCTCTATGTGTTGGCCTCCAAAGATGTCATCAAAAGATAAGATGGCCATTTGTCCCGTATCATCCTCCCTTTCTTGAAAAGGATTCGACCTCGAATTTAAACCTAGCAAAACCGAAGAGAGGACAAACAAATACAAACTCCTCATGGCATGAGAGTTAGGGTTAGCATAAGAAATCATCTCAACATGCCAAGGTTGCACGTATTTGCAATATAACCAAGAATCCTTTGAAAGGAATATTAAAAGCTCAATAAAAGATGTACAAAGGATTTGGTTATAGGATACATCAAGAGTGACACTTTGCTTGTCATGTAGACCAAGCAACAAGTTTGGTGCACCAACATCACCATTTCTAAATTTGGCACCGGGGTCAAATGGGAAAAGTGGCCATAGACACGGGTCTCGACAACACTTCCCTTTCCCGTGGTCTACACCCAAACTAAATGACATACTCTCTACAATAACATGCATATCATTCAAAGCAACTAGAGAGTAGAGAAAGGTATCACTCAAATCGACTTCTACTAAGGTGCTCTCATGTGTGTACTCACTACTAGTTTTCCAATAATTACCATGAGTACTCTTCTCAACAATGAAATCACACAAAGTAGAAGAAGAAGTAGTAGCTTCCGCAACTACACATTCCTTACCCTTAAGAGTACTCTCATCTTCCAAGAAGAGATTTTCCTCTTTAGGAGGAATATTGTCACACCATAGTAGGTTAGCATATAGGCTATAGCTTTCAAGGCAAGCTATACCATCATTTTCACCACTAGATTCATTATGAGTGTTTAAATCGTCTTCAAACAAGACATTATACCTAAAAAGAGTGTGATCTACCTCACAGACAGATTTGGAACAAGCAAGTTCCTCACTCTCTAAATGATCAATATCAAGTTTCAAGGATGTTTCAAATACAACATTACCCCAAGAAGAGCTCTCGGGTTCATTCTCACTTTGTTGACCAACATTTTCAAATACTTCACTCACTTGAGTTCTATTAAGCACATCACACACATACTCAAGTGGTGGACAGTTTTCGTAAACAAGTTGATCAACACAAATTTCACAAGATAATGTACTTTCATTCAACATAATGGTTTCAACACTACGTGGACATAAATCAATCTTACAGTCAATTCAGTCATCAATAGGATCAACTAGTGTATCCACACTCACAACATGTACATCATCATCAAGTGGCAAAGAAACAATAGACTCACATGTAGGCAAGCTACAACTCACACTCAATGGGATACTAGCCACACAATTATCATTCACATGCACAAAAGTGTAAGAGTTAGCTATTTTACCTTGAAGTCCTTGAGTACATTCTTCTTTGTCATGCTGTAAAGGTCCTCCAAAAGCTTGGGCAGCAACTTCCTTTTGGCATTGTTCTTCTTCGCTTGCCATGTTGGTACCTACACAAATGTCCTTAGAAATAGAAGGACAACCAATGTTAGTATGGTTTGGTTATAATCCCCTCACTTTGCTCCACACAACCTCTCCTTTTTCCACTCTAGGATTACCACCTTGCACTTCCTTACTCCTCTCAATCTTTTGTCTCTCATAATAATTCAGATTGGAGCAGGTAGACATTTCTCTTCATGGCTTGGGCAGCAAGCAAGTCATGAGGCGATTCCCCCATTGGTCTCTTACAATATTTGGCCAATTTTGCATGTTTGGAACTCTATGTTGTACAAACTAGTCGGCACCTAAGCATACATGACCGTATGTCAATGGAAGAATATCGCACCACACCTCCTCATGGTATTCAAATTGGGAGAAGACAACCTTGACCCTCTCGGTAACCTTATACCCATCCAAGAAGTATGGAACAAGTAAAGGCTCACGAAACAACCCCAAGAAGTCAACCATGGATGGAACGATGTAGTTACTATAGTACCTATCATTTAATACAATGAGGCAGCCCGGTATCCCACAAATGGTCACCTTTCCAGATTGTACACTCCTTCTTGGATCAACATTATAAGGCATACGAGTACCCCGTGGTTTTGGAGATGCATACCCTCTTCTTCTCATTGGACAACCTCCACTATAGCTAGTATAACTATTCACACTACATCGACCTTGATAAGAAGTACTACAAGATGGAGAATATGAATATTCACACTCCTCACGTGTACTCTCATCATATGTCTCATAAGTTTTCCGAACGAAAGGGTTATACCTAACACCAAATCTAGGTTCGGAGTAAGAAGTGTAAGACTCCTCACATGCCCCAACATCGTCATAAGATCCATCACGAGGTCCTACATCATCTCCAAAGTTACCACAAGCACTAGGCACTTCATTCACCTCATTTTCTCCCTCAAAACAGTAACTTTCAAATCTGCCCAAGTTTCGATCATGGCTATTTTCATAGCCTCCGCAATTTCCCTCAACTTCGTAGCCATAAAACCCCTCACTACAATCATAGTCTCCCATGTTGTAGTCACAATAATCCCCGGCTACCGAAGACATGTTCCCCTTATATTATCTTCTAAACCTACAAAATGAACAAACAAGATTAGTAGTAAAAGCTCCTCACCAACACTCGTAGTCACTCACTTTTGTGATCCTCACAATTTGGAGCGGCGAATATTGAAAGTTGCTTATACTCCGGTACATAAGATGTCAATTCTACTTGGCGGCCGGAATAGATTCTTGTTTGATTGACTCAAGACACAAAACAAAATTTACTTACGAACTTGAAACAAAGAAGTTACTACGAGTTAAAAATGAGAAAAGCACACAAATAACGAAGACATGAAGAAACGGATTCAATAATTAATCTACAACTAAGTAGGTGATTACTAGTTGTTAATTAATTCTAGAATCAAGACATGAAACTAATGAAACAATAAGATGAAACTAAGAATCTAAAATTTGAGCTCAGAAATATTGCATGAACAATAGCAGTGATGATGTGGCAGCCACGTATTAGTTCGATTTTATCAAGTGGTTATTCTCAAATGTTCAAGTCTTGGACAAAAATTAATTTGGATTGGTGGAATTTGTTTTAAGAGGGAAAATAAGTCTTGGAGTCTTTTTCAATTTTCAAGACTTGACTTTTTCTTGTACTTCTCCTTAAAACATGGACCCTTGTTTCATGGGAAAGTAGTTGAGAAGTGATGTATAGTCTTTTGGTGGTTGGGGGTCTTTCAAGACTAACAAGTACATACACCTTTTTTCCTTCACCTTTTAGGATCTAACATTCACTTTATGTTCTAACAATATAAAGGAAGGTGAAGAACTTCAACAACAACAACAACCACACCAAGAACAATAATAACAATCTTCAAGAACAACAACAATTTCATTGGTCAACTCCAATCCACAATAACAATATCTCCAACACTTGACCAAGACAACTACAACTTCAACAAAATAGTTCTCAAGCCACCAAGTAACAACAATATCATGTGGTCAAGTTTAGAACATCAAGGAGAAACCACACGGCCAAAACAGTTCACCACAACAATGGTCAACAACAATGGGCCAAGCTTATGTTCACAACAACAACTTTCAACAAGTTCAAGCTCAAGTTTAGATCTAGACTCAAAGTGTTAGTGGACAAGAAAACTAACACTAGAAACAACAAAACAAACAAGAACACTACTAGATCTAGTCACACAACAAACAAATCTCGGCCAAGACACAACAAGAACACAATTTTCGGCCAAGAACACAAAGGTGGCAGATTTGACTGTTTCTGGAATTTTCAGATTTCATTTTTTTTTGTAGTTTTCAAGGTCTCAAGCCCAAGATTGATCTTGTGGGAGCAAAATCAAGCCATGCTTTGATACCAAATGATACGGAAAAGACAAGAGTGCATAAAACAACTCCAAAATAGTCCACTAATCTTAAGGATTCGAGGACGCTTTTGGAGACCACTCTCATATTCACTACCACAACAACAATACGAGATAACAATGGTGTATTTGACACCCAAAACAGCTACAAAACGTGAAGAACAAGATGACAACAAGAACATAAATTTTTGGATTCAAAAAGGACCCAAAAACAATCCACTACATAAGATAACAACAAGAAAAGTAAAGGATAGATAGTGAGGCCAATATTATGACAAGAATAAAAAACCAAGTGTATCTCATACACTAAACCCCTAATAAATGTAATAATAAAAACCACACTCTTACGGTGACCACCAAGGGAATGAACTCACCTCAAGATCTACCATTTCCAAGCAAAGATCAATATTGGCTTTTCCAAGACCTATGCTAAGGATGGCTTTTCCAAGCCCTACAACTAAGGGTGTTACACTCTCAAAAGAGAGAAAATATGTCTTTCAATTCTTCATCCTTCAAAATCTAGTGAAAATAAGACTAAGGAGGCCTATTTATAATATATTATAAATAAAGATAAAAAGACCACTTTGCCCTTAATGAGAGGGGCATCCATGGTGTGTAAATACACCATGTGTAATGTCCAAAAAGCCCTTAATTAAGGTCCAAAACCGTGAGTCCTCAATCTTAAATGCTCCAAGAAATCTTCCACACGCGAGATTACTTTAAGTTATGCTCAAAACAGGTCCTCCATGCATGTTCTTGTATTCTCGAGGTGACTAAGTCTTGAGCCTCTATGTGTTGGCCTCCAAAGATGTCATCAAAAGATAAGATGGCCATTTGTCCCGTATCATTCACCTTATTGAATCTTCAGACAAAGGCTTTATTGTGCAAAATACAGCAGAATCCTCATTAGTAATCGAAGTTAAAGAGAAACAACACATAGATCCTATTCTTTTACAGCTTAAGGAAAATGTACAACAAGGTGTGACAAAGGCATTTGAGCTTACAGAAGAGAGAATACTTCGATGCCAAAATAGATTATGTGTACCTAATGTAGATGGGCTAAGAAAGCAGATTATGATGGAGGCACATCATTCAAGATATTCTATCCATCCTGGTTCATCTAAAATGTATCATGACTTGAAAGAGGTGTATTGGTGGGGCGACATGAAGAAGAACATTGCAGAATTTGTAGCTGAATGTCCAAATTGCCAGCAAGTCAAAGTGGAGCACCAAAATCCAGGAGGTTTTATGCAGCTTATAGAGCTCCCAACTTAGAAATGGGATATGATCAACATGGATTTCATCACTGGTCTACCTCGCTCATCTCAAAAGTTTGATTCTATAAGGGTAATAGTTGATAGACTCACCAAATCAGCATACTTTCTATCGGTTAAGACTACGTACATAGATGAAGAGTATGCAAAATTATATATTAAAAAGATAGTTCGGCTGCATGGAGTCCCAATCTCTATTATATCTGATAGGGGAGCTCAATTTACCGCATATTTTTGGAGGTCATTCCAGAAGAGTTTGGGAATGTAAGTGAGTTTAAGCACTGTTTTTCACCCTCAAACGGATGGACAGGCGGAACGTACAATCCAAACATTAGAGGATATGTTGCGTGCTTATGTATTGGACTTCAAAGGTAGTTGGGATGATCATTTTCCACTAATTGATTTTGCATACAACAATAGTTATCACTCGAGTATCAAAATGGCACTTTATGAAGCTTTATATGGCAGAAAGTGTAGATCACTGATACGGGAATGATCTACGAAGTGCTAAAACAGTCCAGCACACAAGGAGAACCCGAGACCAAGATAGAGACAAGTCCCGACAACAACGCAAATACATGAGATAAAGAAGACAAGCTACAAACATACAAAGTGAAATAAGATAAGAGATAGGCAAGATGACATAAGATCTTACGAAACAATAGGAACCAACACATGTATTGAATGAAGAGACCCTCAAAGTCGCAATAATCAAACACCAATCTTCTTACAGTGATCGCTAAGGAAATCAACTCACCTCAAGAACCATTGTTTCTAAGCAAATGTCAATATTGGCTTTTCCAAGCCCTAACTAAGACTACACTAAGGTTTTCTACTCTCAAAGAGAGGACTTTCAATATTTCAATATTTCATCATTCATAAAAACTAACTAGCAAATGAACTAATAAAACCTATTTATAGTCTAACTTATTACATAACAAAATGACCATAATACCCTTAATGAAAAGGGGTGGTCATGGAGTGTTACTTGGACAAGGCTAAGTGACCAAAATACCCATAATGAAGGCCTGAAATCGTGAGTCCTCAATTTTTAATGCTCCAAGTAATCTTCCACATGTGGGATTGCTCTTTGGTGTACTCAAATTGGCCCCTCCATGTAGGATCGTGTCCTCAATGCGACCAAAGCTTGATGCCCCACGTACTGTCTTCGAATGATGTCATCGAAAGCTAAGGTAGCCATTTGACTCGTATCATCCTCCCTTTCTTGAAAAGGATTCAACCTCGAATTCAGACCTTGCAAAACAAGAGAAAGGAAAAACAAGCACAACTTCCTCATGGCATGAGGGTTAGAGTTAGCACAATAATAACTATCATCAGGCCAAGGCGGAACATACTTGAAATATAACCATGAATCCATTGTGTTAGTCATGAAAAGCTTAGCAAAAACATCACAAAGGGTATGGTTATGAAATGTATCAAGAGATAAAGAAACTACAAAGGACTCAATGGTATCCCGAAGTCCTAAAGGTAAGCCTACTTGTGACTTAGGGACCATAAAGCACAATTGTTTCATTACCTCTTCAAGTGACCTCATCAAACATGGTGCCATTATTGGTCTTAAATCCCACCAAACACACATAGCATAGTCCCTAGAACAAGTAGACCAACCAATAAGTTTCCTACCTCTACATAATATAAATCCAAAACTAGCATGGATGTCATCATAGGCAAAGAGGTAGTATAGGAAAGAACCAAGTGTAAAGGTATACATGGGTGAAGATAAAGCATTTAAGCACATACACATTCTTTTCTTCAAGAAAATAAGCAACTTGGCATTCTCAAGTTGGTATTCATGAAATGTAAGAACAAGTGTGTCAAGCAAGGATACAAATTTAGAAACATTACCCCAAGGAGTCAATGATACCTTTGCCCTCGGGTTTTCAAGAAGGACTACACATTCCTTACCCTTAAGAGTACTCTCATCTTTCAAAAAGAGATTTCCATCGTTAGGAGGAATGTTGTCACACCATAGTGGGTTAACATATAGGCTATAGCCTCCAAGAAAAGCTATACCATCATTTTCATCACTAGGTTCATTAGGAGTGTTCAAATCATCTTCAAACAATACATTATACCTAAAGAGAGCATGATCTATCTCATGGGCATATTTAGAACAAGTAAGTTCTTTACTCTCTAAAAGACAATTATCAAGTTTCAAAGAGGTTTCAAGTACAAGATTATCCCTATGAGCTACACAAACCATGGAATCCATATCATAAGAATAGCTCACAGGTTCACTCCTAGTTTATTGACCAACATTTCAAATACTTCACTCACTTGAGTTCCATTAATTACAACACACATAACCTCAAATGGTGGGCAAGTTTCACAAATAAGTTGATCAACACCATTTACACAAGATGATGTACTCTCGTTCAAGATATTGGCTTCAACACTAGGTGGACATAAATTGATCTTACAAGAAGAGTCAATGTGGTCATCAATAGGATCAACTAGTGTATCCACACCCACAACATGTACATCATCAAAAAGAGGAAAAGAATCATTAGACTCACAAGTAAGTAAGCCACTACTCACACTCAGTGGGCTACTAGCCACACAATTCTCATTTTCACGCATAAAAGTGTAAGAGCTATTTTACCTTCTAGATCACATGAGCTATAGTCTTCATCTTGATGTGTTTACGGGCATCCCACTTGCTTCCTTGGACCTACCATACGATCCAATCTTTCATTCACCATAGCCATGTCTTGAGAAATAGTGTCAAGGTAGGCCAAAATGATATTGGTGACATTGTTGTCTATGGTTTGAGAGGTGGAAGCCTTGGATTCCATTGCAATTGTACCTAAAACAAACAAAGAAACAAACCTACAAAATGAACAAACAAGATTAGTAGTAAAAGATCCTCACCAACACTCGTAGACACTCACTTTTGTGATCCTTACAATGGAGGGGCGAATATTAAAAGTTACTTATACTCCGGTAGTCAATAAGATGTCAATTCTACTTAGCAGCCGGAATGGATTCTTGTTTTGATTGACTCAAGACACAAAACAAAATTTACTTATGAACTTGAAACAAAGAAGTTACTACGAGTTACAAATGAGAAAAGCACACAAATAACGAAGACACGAAAGAAATGTATTCAAAAACTAATTAACAACCTAGTAGGTGATTACTAGTTTGTCTATTAGTACTAGGATCAAGAAAATTGAAACTAAAGAAGCAAGAAATAAAACTTAGAAATCTGAAATTTTGAGCCTAAGGGTCGGTTTTTAGGATGATGACGTGGCAACCTCCTATTGGACGTTAAAATTGTTGAAAGTTTGAGAAATTTTCTTGTCTTCAAATTGTATCGATCAAATTTCAAGTGGGGAATGGTGGAATTTCGGCTATGGGAGGGTAACAACAAGACTTTGGAGCCTTTTTTTCAAGTTCAAAAAGTGTTTGACTTTTTTGCACCTTTTTGGCTAAACACCTTTTTGAAAGACTTTTGGCTCTTTCTCTTTTTGTAAGTCTTGGTAGGTGGACTTTCTCTCTTTTGGCAAGACAACTTTTGAAACCCTTTTGTCCCCTTTCCCCTTTGGATGTCTTAGAGTTGTGTCTTTCAAGACTAACAATAAGACACACTCTCTTTCTTCAATTTCTAAGATTAAAGATCCATTTTCTCTTCAACAATATATGAAGATGGTCAAGAACACCAAGAACACAACTTTTGAATCTTGGAGTTCTATGGTTCAAGTTGGATCCCACACATCAACAACACATTTTTCAAGCTCCAAACCTCAACAACAACATCAAAAAAACGTTTTTAAGCCACAATCTCAACAACAAACTTCAACAACACTTTTTCAAGCCACCAATCCTCAAAAAACAGCAACCTTCAAAGTTCAAAAACAACTTGGAAATGACTCAAAATTTAGATCTAGATTCTATAAGTTAGTGAAGAAGAGACTAATACTAGAAACAACAAAACAAACAAAAAATAAAAGAAAACTAGGCTTCAAATCGGCCTAAACACAAAAAAAAAAACGTGGACAGATTACAATTTTTGAGTTTTTCAGTTTTTCAACACCCTTTTTTTTTCGACTTAGAGAGCCCAAGATTGGTAGTGTAGGAACACAACCAGACTTAGCTCTGATACCAAATGATACGAAAACGATCTACGAAGTGCTAAAATAGTCCACAACACAAGGAGAAACCAAGAGCAAGATAGAGACAAGTCCCGACAATAACACAAATATATGAGATAAAGAAGACAAGTTACAAACATACAAAGTGAAATAAGATAAGGGATAGGCAAGATGACATAAGATCTTACGAAACAATGAGAAACAACACATGTATTGAATGAAGAGACCCTCAAAGTCGCAATAATCAAACACCAATCTTCTTACGATGACCGCTAAGGAAATCAACTCACCTCAACAACCACCGTTTCTATGCAAATGTGAATATTGGCTTTTCCAAGCCCTAAACTACTATAGCTTTTCCAATCCCTAACTAAGACTCTAAGGTGTTCTACTCTCAAAGAAAGGACTTTCAATATTTCAATATTTCATCATTCATAAAAACTAACTAGCAAATAAACTAATAGAACCTATTTATAGTCTGACTTATTACATAACAAAATGACCATAATACCCTTAATGAAAAGGGGTGGTCATGGAGTGTTACTTGGATAAGGCTAAGTGACAAAAATGCCCATAATGAAGGCCCGAAACCGTGAGTCCTCAATTTTTAATGATCCAAGCAATCTTCCACACGTGGGATTGCTCTTTGGTGTACTCAAATTGGGCCCCTCCATGTAGGATCCCGTGTACTCAATGCGACCAAAGATTGATGCCCCACGTACTGAATTTGAATGATGTCATCAAAAACTAAGGTTGCCATTTGACTCGTATCAATCACCAATTGGGTGATTTGAACTGGGTTAAACTACCTTATTTGGGCCAGATCTTGTTCATCAAGCTATAGAAAAAATTAAGGTGATACAACAATAATTAGAATCATCTCAAAGCCGACATAAATCATATGCGGATACTAGAAGAAGAGGGTTAGAGTTTGCATTAGAAGATTGGGTGTTCTTGAAGGTGTCTCCAATGAAAGGGGTAGTGAGGTTTGGTAAAAAGGAAAAACTAAGTCCCCGCTACATATAAAATTGGCAAGTTAAGAAGTTAAGAAATAAAGAAGTAGCTTCAGTAAAAGTGCTTTGGAGGAGCTCGCAAGTAAAAGAAATCACATGGGAATCCAAAGAAGCAATGAAGTCAAAATACCCTCATTTATTCGAATCTAAAGACTTGGTCCAAGGATGCTGATTTGGGGCATAAACAAGTAAGTATAAATACACAAGTGTTATGTCGATAACAATGAGTTTAAACTTAGTCTTATATTCATTTAGGTTAGCTAGTTGTGCTAGCATTCGAGGACGAATGTTTCTAAGGGGATAGGATGTAACACCCTATATTCCACGTGTACTAGTTCTACTTATGTGGCACTTGATATGGACTTATGGAGAAGGTAATGGGCTCGGATATCCTATGTGATTGGTGATGGTAAGATAGGTTTGGAGGAATTCCCACATGTACTGAAACGTGGTATGATTAAGTTACCATCGATGAGAGCATCTAAACTTGGGCCCTTAAGTAGGTATTTGAATCTAAAGGATGAAGTGACCAAGTTTTAAGTTTAACTATAAGCATTTTGATCTTAAAATGGAATAAAATATTGAGGTGCTTGCTTGACTTATTTTAAGCTAGTAAGTGAATCACCTACTTTGACCTTTTGACCAACCTAAAAACTAAGTAGGTGCATTACCTATTAAGGATCCCTTGACCAGCTTATTGGGACAAATACACTACCACCTACTCAAGTTAATTCTGGCCTAAATTAAAGAAGAGAAAAGAAGGAGAATGGGCAGCCAAGGCCCAATAGTTTTTAATCCACAAAGGCCCAATATAATGGGTAAGTAGGTGCATCACCTACTTGATAAACTATGGACCAAAAAATGACCAAGAAAGTCGTCCAAGAGAAGCTCTTTTTAAAGGATTAAAACCATCTCTTATAGCTTATTTTAACTAGCCAAAAAAACAGCTTTCAAGATTTTCTCTCTTGTTCTCTCTTAGCTATGCAGCAGTCCTAAAATTCCACTAGGGTTCTTTGGAAACCTTCCTTCCAAGTTAAAGGTAAGTGAACAAATCATGAGAACATCTTAAGAATACTATAAGGATTATGTTCTCCATGATTAAACTATAAGATATCCCTTTTTAAGTTTGGCAGTCCCTTTTATCCTTGATTATTAAAAGATTTTTCTCTTCACTTTTGATTTGTGAGTAAAAGGATCAAGCAATTGAAGAGATATACATTAAGGGAATAAACTACCACCGAAATTAAGGTATGGCTACTATCCATTTTTTCCCTTTTCCTATATACGTGTGTTGGTTGAGGATTGTGTATATATTATTGTTAAGAACTCAAGGGATGGTGAGTTCAATTTTTGGTTGTCATATTAAGAGATATTTGGGGGTGTTTTGGATCTGATTTATGTATGTATGTTGGGGACTGCTTGGTTGACATTGGGGGAATGGTGTGAATAATTTCCATTGAAAGGTAGAAAAAGAGAATAATGGTACACCACCGAATTGAATGGCGCATAAGTTTACTGCCCACATCACTTGATATACTGTTTTGAGAGTACAATAAAGACGAAACGGTTAAGGGGATCTTATAAGAAGTTACATCGCGTGTGAAGGTAATTGGAGAAGAACGAGGTTGAGAGAACACCCTTAGATTAGTTGATTGTGGATTACTACACGGTTACTGTTTTAGTAAGTTTAAATGTCGTGAATATGTTAGTTAGCTACTAATACTAGTCTTATGCTATTATAGATTAGTAATCTAAAAGGGAAGACGTTAAGTGAAAGTGTGATCAGTTGTGCATCAAGGTATGTATGGTTCATCAATCCTATACTCTTTGGCATGAATACAAAGTAAGCTTCCTAAGCGTTCTTCCTTTCAAGTTATACATAACTACAGCTTACAACCACCAAGGTGGTTAACAACCTTATTCTAACTTATTAGGTTGTTAAAGCACCTAAAGATGTGTTTGTTACTAAATTTGTCCATTTTCCTTTCTAAATACTAGTATGATATGGGTGCTTTCAGAAATAAGCCTTACGAGTTATTCTCTTAGTCAACATGACTCATGGTGTTAGTTAAGATCCTATGTGTTATATTTCTATTATTGTTATATTCTACCTCATTGCTACTTCATCTAGTGCATATTTGCATACCTTTTGCTACTGGTCCAAAGTTCCAAATCTAATACATGACCACCAAAATAACAACTTTAAAGATGAAAAGAATGATCTGAAATGATTCTATATATTTTGGATGGTATCCCTGGGTGGAAGAAATACCTAGCATGGGTCAATCCCAAATTACGGGTGGTATCCCAGGGGAGAAAGAAAAGACTAGCATGGGTCAATCCCGATTTGTGTACTTATGAGGAATGCATCCCAGGGGTTAAAATGCCTAGCATGGGTCATCCTCTTTTACCACTGATCAGCTGGTCATTTGTATTATGCCTTATAATCTTATAAAGTAAAGACGACTAAAGCAAAGTAAGGGATGTAATGTACATGATCCCATAAGCACAAGCAAATTTGGTATTTTATCCTTATCTTTATAGCTATTTATTGATAACTGATTTTGCTAAGATCTTGTCTTATTTATAGTCACTTCATGACGTACATACTCAGTACACTCTTTGTATTGACACCTTTCGTGGGGGGACACTATGTTTCATGCCGTAGGTACAGGTACTCCGGCTAGTACACCAGCCCAGTAGGAGCACAGGGCATCCAGCTACTATTGGTGAGCTCCAAGTTGATTCGAAGCTTTTCGAGTCTATTATATATATATTTTGGTATTGTATAGTAGTTATGAGCAAGGCTGGGGTTTGTCCCGACCTTAACTAAGTCCATGTGTCTTTTAGAGGCTTTGCAGACTAATGTGAAGTTAAGTGTGGTAGTATTGTGTTCTTTTAACGTTATGGCCCCAATGGCCAAGTCTTTTATATGTAGGTTTGGAGTTACTTATTTGGTTTGTTTTTGTTTTATCAGCGCATCTATCCATACTAGCAGAACCTTTGAGTGCCAGAGTTACATGCATGAAAAGTACATGGTTACGAGTTGGTTCTCCCAAAATGGGTGCCTGTCGCCCCAACAGAATTTGAGGCGTGACATTATCACGATACACCAATGAAATCACATTAGGCATTTCAAAAACACAATATAATTATTCACATGTATTCAAGGCTATCAACACCACTAGGACCCCACACGGTCACACATATCACATTATATCTTAATTTCAACAATTACATCATATAGCATAAGGGCCAAAACATAGATAGCCATTTTTCATAATTAGTTCCCACCCTTAACATGCATTTTGTACCATCATTTTCTACCCATCCCAGTTGATACGGGACAAATGGCCATCTTATATTTTGATGACATCTTTAGAGGCCAACATATAGAGGATCAAGACTTGGTCACCTCGAGAATACAAGAACATGCATGGAGAACCTGTTTTGAGCATAACTTAAAGTAATCTCGCGTGTGGAAGATTGCTTGGAGCATTTAAGATTGAGGACTCACGGTTTTGGACCTTAATTAAGGGCATTTTGGACATTACACATGGTGTATTAACACACCATGGCCGCACCTATCATTAAGGGCAAGGTGGTCTTTTTGTCTTCTTTTGTAATACACTATAAATAGGTCATTTTAGCTCATTTCTTGGGGATTTTTTTGAGATTTTGAAGGATGAAGAATTGAAAGACATAACTTCTCTCTTTGAGAGTGTAACACCCTTAGTTGTAGGACTTGGAAAAGTCATCTTTAGCATAGGGCTTGGAAAAGCCAATATTGATCTTTGCTTGGAAACGGTAGATCTTGAGGCGAGTTCAATCCCTTGGTGGTCACCGTAAGAGTGTGGTTTTGATTGTTACATTCATTAGGGGTTAGTGTTGAAATACACTTGGTTCTTAATCTTGTAATAATCTTGGTCTCACTATCTATCTTTATTTTTCTTGCAAATCGTGTATGTGTTGTGTAGTGGACTGTTTTGGGGTCTTCGTTGAATCCGAAACTTGTATTATTGTTGTTCATCTTGTTCATCACGTTTTGTAACTGTTTTGGTGTTAAAATATACTCTTGTATCTTGTATTCTTGTTGTTGGTAGCGAATCCGAGTGAGGTCTCCATCTTGGTCCTCGAATCCTTAAGATTAGTGGACTGATTTGGTATTTGTTTCGTGCTTCCCTTGTCAATCCCGTATCATTTGGTATCAAAGCATGGCTTGATCTTGTTCCTACAAGATCAATCTTGGGCTTGCTTGTTAGAAAATTAAAAAAAAAAAAGTGTTAAAAACTGAAATTTCTAGAAAAATAGCAATCTGTCCGTGTTTGTGTTCTTGGCCAAAATTGTGTTCTTGTTGTGTCTTGGTCGAGATTTGTTTGTTGTGTGACTAAATTTAGTAGTGTTCTTGTTTGTTTTGTTGTTTCTAGTGTTAGTTTTCTTGTCCACTAACACTTTGAGTCTAGATCTAAACTTGAGCTTGAACTTGTTGAAAGTTGTTGTGAACATAAGCTTGGCCCATTATTGTGGTGGACTGTTTTGGCCTTGTGGCTTTCATCTTGTTGTTATTATAAGCTTGGCCACCTGATATTGTTGTTAATTGGTGGATTGAGAACCATTTTGTTGAAGGTGTAGTTGTCTTGGCCAAGTGTTGGAGATATTGTTATTGTGGAATTTGGGAGTGGCCGTGTGAAAATTGTTGGTGTTCTTGGAGATTATTGTTGTAGTTCTTGGTGTTGTTGTTGTTGTTCTTGATGTTCATCACCACCTTCATATATTGTTGAAGATAAAGTGAATGTTAAATCTAAAAAGTTGAAGGAAAAGGGTGTATTATTTGTTAGTCTTGAAAGACACTACAACCAACAAAGACCTATCAATCAAGTCTCAACCACTTTCCAACACTTTTCCATGATTTAAGGATCCATGTTTTAAGGAGAAGTACAATAAAGTCAAGTCTTGAAAACTTGAAATTGAAAAGGGCTCCAAGACTTGTTTGAATTTCCCTCCTTAAACAAATTCCACCAAAGTCCAAATTGAAAAAAATGACCAAGACTTGAAATTGGACAACAAAAGTTGTGTGGGACCGAAACCAATACGTGACTGCCATGTCATCACTGCTACTGTTCAAGCAATATTTCCGAGCTCAAAATTTTAGATTCTTAGTTTCATCTTATTGTTTCATTAGTTTCATGTCTTGATTCTAGAATTAATTAACAACTAGTAATCACCTACTTAGTTGTAGATTAATTATTGAATCTATTTTCTTCGTGTCTTCGTTGTTTGTGTGCTTTTCTCATTTTTAACTCGTAGTAACTTCTTTGTTTCAAGTTCGTAAGTGAATTTTATTTTTGTGTCTTGAGTCGATCAAACAAGAATCTATTCCGGCCACCAAGTAGAATTGACATCCTATTGACTACCGGAGTATAAACAACCTTTCAATATTTGCCGCTCCAATTGTGAGAATCACAAAGGTGAGTGAATACGAGTGTTAGTGAGAAGTTTTTACTACTAATCTTGTTTGTTCATTTTGTAGGTTTAAAAGGTGATATAAGGGGAATATGTCTTCGATAGCCGGGGATTATTGTGACTACAATATGGGAGACTATGATTGTAGTGAAGGGTTTTATGGCTACGAAGTTGAGGGAGATTGCGGAGGCTATGAAAATAGCCATGATCGAGACTTGGGCAGATTTGAAAGTTACTGTTTTAAGGGAGAAAATGAGGTGAATGAAGTGCCTAGTGCTTATGGTAACTTTGGAGATGATGTAGGACCTCGTGATGGATCTTATGATGATGTTGGGGCATGTGAGGAGTCTTACACTTCTTACTCCGAACCTAGATTTGGTGTTAGGTATAACCCTTTTGTTTGCAAAGCTTATGAGAGCTATGATGAGGGTACACGTGAGGAGTATGAAGATCCATATTCTCCACCTTGTAGTACTTCTTATCAAAGTCGATATAGTGTGAATGGTTATACTAGCTCTAGTGGAGGTTGTCCAATGAGAAGAAGAGGGTATGCATCTCCAAAACTAAGGGGTACTCGTATGCCTTACAATGTAGATCCAAGAAGGAGTGTACACTCCGGAAAGGTGACCATTTGTGGGATACCGGGCTGCCTCATTGTATTAAATGATAGGTACTATAGTAACTACATCATTCCATCCATGGTTGACTTCTTGGGGTTGTTTCGTGAGCCTTTACTTGTTTCATACTTCTTGGACGGGTTTAAGGTTACCGAGAGGGTCAAGGTTCTCTTCTCCCAATTTGAATACCATGAGGAGGTGTGGTGCGATATTCTTCCATTGACATACGGTCATGTATGCTTAGGTGCCGATTGGTTTGCACAACATAGAGTTCCAAACGTGCAAAATTGGCCAAATATTGTAAGAGATCAATGGGGGAATCGCCTCATGACTTACTTTCTGCCCAAGCCACGAAGAGAAATGCCTACCTACTCCAACCCGAATTATTATGAGAGACAAAAGATTGAGAGGAGTAAGGGGGTGCAAGGTGGTAATCCGAGAGTTGCAAAAAGAGAGGTTGTGTGGAGCAAAGTGAGGGGATTACCACCAAACGATGCTAACATTGGTTGTCCTTCTATTTCTAAGGACATTTGTGTAGGTACCAACATGGCAAGCGAAGAAGAACAATGCCAAAAGGAAGTTGCTGCCCAAGCTTTTGGAGGACCTTCACACCATGACAAAGAAGAATCTACTCAAGGACTTCAAGGTAAAATGGATAACTCTTACACTTTCGTACATGTGAATGATAATTGTGTGGCTAGTAGCCCATTGAGTGTGAGTTGTAGTTTTCCTATATGTGAGTCTATTGTTTCTTTGCCACTTGATGATGATGTACATATTGTGAGTTTGGATACACTAGTTGACCCTATTGATAACAAAATTGACTCCGCTTGTGAGATCAATTTGTGTCCACCTAGTGTTGAAGCCTATATGTTGAATGGAAGTACATCGTCTTGTGTAATGGGTGTTGATCAACTTGTTCGTGAAAACTGTCCACCACTTGAGTATGTGTGTGATGTGCTTAATAGGACTCAAGTGAGTGAAATATTTGAAAATGTTGGTCAACAAAGTGAGAATGAACCCGAGAGCTCTTCTTGGGGTAATATTGTGTTTGAAACATCCTTGAAACTTGATATTGATCATTTAGAGAGTGAGGAACTTTCTTGTTCCAAATCTGTCCGTGAGGTAGATCACACTCCTTTTAGGTATAATGTCTTGTTTGAAGATGATTTAAACACTCCTAATGAACCTAGTGGTGAAAATGACGGTATAGCTTGCCTTGGAAGCTATAGCCTATATGCTAACCCACTATGGTGTGACAACATTCCTCCTAAAGAAGGAAATCTCTTCTTGGAAGATGAGAGTACTCTTAAGGGTAAGGAATGTGTAGTTGCGGAAGCTACTTCTTCTTCTACTTTGTGTGATTTCATTGTTGAGAGTACTCATGGTGATTATTGGGAAACTAGTAGTGAGTACACACATGAGAGCACCTTAGTAGAAGTCGATTTGAGTGATACCTTTCTCTACTCTCTATTTGATTTGGATGATATGTATGTTATTGTAGAGAGTATGTCATTTAGTTTAGGTGTAGATCTCGGGAAAGGGAAGTGTTGTCGAGACCCATGTCTATGGCCACTTTTCCCATTTGACCCCGGTGCCAAATTTAGAAATGGTGATGTTGGTGCAACAAACTTGTTGCTTGGTCTACATGACAAGCAAAGTGTTACTCTTGATGTATCCTATACCCAAATCCTTTGTACATCTTTTATTGAGTTTTTAATATTCCTTTCAAAGGATTCATGGTTATATTGCAAATATGTGCAACCTTGGCATGTTGAGACGATTTGTTATGCTAACCCTAACCCTCATGCCATGAGGAATTTGTATTTGTTTCTCCTCTCTTCTGTTTTGCAAGGTTTGGATTCGAGGTCGAATCCTTTTCAAGAAAGGGAGGATGATACGGGACAAATGGCCATCTTATATTTTGATGACATCTTTGGAGGCCAACATATAGAGGATCAAGACTTGGTCACCTCGAGAATACAAGAACATGCATGGAGAACCTGTTTTGAGCATAACTTAATGTAATCTCGCGTGTGGAAGATTGCTTGGAGCATTTAAGATTGAGGACTCACGGTTTTGGACCTTAATTAAGGTCATTTTGGACATTACACATGGTGTATTAACACACCATGGCCGCACCTATCATTAAGGGCAAGGTGGTCTTTTTGTCTTCTTTTGTAATACACTATAAATAGGTCATTTTAGCTCATTTCTTGGGGATTTTTTTGAGATTTTGAAGGATGAAGAATTGAAAGACATAACTTCTCTCTTTGAGAGTGTAACACCCTTAGTTGTAGGACTTGGAAAAGTCATCTTTAGCATAGGGCTTGGAAAAGCCAATATTGATCTTTGCTTGGAAACGGTAGATCTTGAGGCGAGTTCAATCCCTTGGTGGTCACCGTAAGAGTGTGGTTTTGATTGTTACATTCATTAGGGGTTAGTGTTGAAATACACTTGGTTCTTAATCTTGTAATAATCTTGGTCTCACTATCTATCTTTATTTTTCTTGCAAATCGTGTATGTGTTGTGTAGTGGACTATTTTGGGGTCTTCGTTGAATCCGAAACTTGTATTATTGTTGTTCATCTTGTTCATCACGTTTTGTAACTGTTTTGGTGTTAAAATATACTCTTGTATCTTGTATTCTTGTTGTTGGTAGCGAATCCGAGTGAGGTCTCCATCTTGGTCCTCAAATCCTTAAGATTAGTGGACTGATTTGGTGTTTGTTTCGTGCTTCCCTTGTCAATCCCGTATCACCAGTCTGAACGAGTTAAGTCATATCTACCTCGAATGTCGAAATTGATCTGCTACACTTTGAACCCACAACATTACTTTTCATGAACATTTGCAAACTCTACCTGTAACGCCCTAATTTTTTTAACCAGAATGGTACACGGTGCTCATGACCCCGAAGGACCACAAGCTAACCCATGACTTATATTTATACCTATAACTGCATAATATACATATAAAATACGGAAACATGAACAAAGAGGGTGTAAGGTTCAATCTTGAATAATAAAATATCTGAAATAATAAGGTGGTATAACAGTACCAAAACAAAATTGAAAATACTAAAGTCTAAATCTGAAAACTCCATAATCGTTTGAAAGCCTCTAAACTGTCTGAATAAGGAGTTGAAGGAACACGTCTCCAACTAACTCCCTAAACTGAAAATAAACTGAAATACTGGAATAATAAATGTAACGATCATGTCCTTAAAAGATGAGGACTCACTGCTTACTGAACTGCTATCGCTGATCTGGAATCTACACCTCAGAACCTATGGTGTAACATAAAAAGAAAGCACCATAGCGCAAATGAGTCAGTACAACTAAAGTACTGAGTGTACGTGGGGGTAGGTTAAATGCATGGGGTTTATATGCATGATCATGATGACTAATATGAATGTGAGAATACATACATACATGCATACATAACTGCTACTGAACTCGTGGAGATACTGACTACTTGAGTTTGAACTCTGACAACATGAGTTTCGTGATACTGAGATACTGAATGACTGATAACATGGATGACTGTATCTAACATTCCTAATTCTGGGGAAAACTATCTGAGTTCTAAACTGTATCTGAACATCTAAGTCTGAGATCAATCCTAGCTAATGAGTAATCTCTGAAACTGATATGAGAATACTCGACTGAATTTGAGACTGAGATCAAGCCTGTCTGTCGGGTGACCTCTAGATCTAATAATAAACATCTGAATATGGGACCAATCCTATCTGACGAGATGGTCCAGGAATCAATGGAACTATCTGAGTTCCTTACTGAGATCGATGACTGTATCTGACATGTCCTGATTCCTGATTTCTACTCTGAAGACTGATACTGAAACTGTAACTGTAACTGTGACTGTGGGAGGTAGTATTTAATCAACATACCCCGATACTGTACTGGTGGGGTCCAATCTTTGCCCTAATTAGAAAAGTGTCAATACCGTGGCACGGGTAGAGACCTCTACTATGGTCAAGCCTCTCTGACGGGTGACCCTGAATAGAAAATCAAGCCTAAGGCAATATAATAGTCAAGTATAGCCTTAATCTGATGGGTGACTCCTGTCCTGTGCTGGCTACGCAGTTTTGGAGTATAGGGATTTTTGCTAACGACTCTGCCTTTATAACGGTAAAACCGCCATCCCTGCACTTGCTCGGTGCTAGTCCCTACTCCCAACTGAAAGACTCTAAAAAGATTAATTGCGCTGAACTGACTAACTGAACTGAGCTGATTTATAAACTGATTAACTGAGCTGATAATATTTTCTTAGCTGAACTAAGCTGAATTCACTGAGTTCCGTTAAAAAAGCTACTTGAGATCTGATGTCTGACTGAGAGTACTGAAACTACTGGGACTAATGAACTACTATGATTTCTGAGCTTTTCTGAGTCACGTGACTAACTGAAATCTATGGAGCATAGCTTGACTGAGGATGTCTTGAAACATGACACTAGCTCTTATGCAACCCTAGTTGTTTTTCTCTTTTAGTGCTCTTGGATGATAAACTTAATGTTAGTAGGGTTGTAATGTAATTAGGAGCTATATATTTTATAGGGTTAAGTTTAGGGACATGTAAGGAGTGTTAAAAGACTTAATTACCCTCAAAATAACTCAAAACAAAGTATTTTTGGCACTTGGAACTGACTTAGGCGGCGCCCAAGTAATTGCACAAGCCAGGTTGGGCGGCGCCTAACCAATCACCTAAGTTTGGTTGGGCGGCGCCTAACCAATCGCATACCCTTACTGTCTCTCACGAAAATGAGCATAACTTTTCTCTTGGGTATTGGATTAAGGCAAAATTGGTATCGTTAGAAAGCTAATTCAATTCTCTATAATTTAGTGGGCTATATGCAGAAATACCACATTAACATCGAGTTATACTCGTTCAAATATGACCCTTATGAAATCAAACACTAAAACTTGATGAATTCAAAAACTCTTAGCTTGTATTACCTTAAGTGACTTATATGAACATGCTTAACGCATCATAAGCTAACTTATCGCTAGGATACTCATTGTAAGTCATGTACTCAAGTATGAATCACAGGATAGGAGATTTCATAGATAGGAAAAATGGTTTGTCTCCTAGCTTAGAAACATATGGGGTATTACACTACCGAAAAATATTAAATATAAAATCAACACATCAAAATAAAACCAACGGCACCCATATTGACTACTTTTGATTCAGGGTCAAAACAGACCCCCATAATGGGTTTCCAAAAAAGAAGGGAAAATCGGAACTTTACTTAAAAAATATGTTCCCCATATTTTTACGAATCTATAGCTAAAAACCTAAGTCAAATCGCGTAAAAACTGAAGTTCAAATTGAAGGAAAACCATTTTAAAGCTTTATCAAGTAAAAATCTTTGAAATCCGAGTTAAAATCAAGAATCGGAGTTGTTTAAGGGTTAAATTGATGAAAAACTAGTGATTATAAGATAAAAATATTATTCTAGTGAAAAGAAGTAAAATTGTGGTTTAAAATCAAGCCCTAAAATTTTTGGATTTTTGAGAAATTATTGGGGTTTAAAATCAAGCCCTAAAATTTTTGGGGTTTTAGAAATTAATCAAGAAATTACTAAGATAAGGGTGAATTCTTACCTTAAATCCATAATAAAACCAAGAAATGGGTGTTGATCTAGATTTTCAAGCTCTCACAAATTTACTTTTAAGATCCCACACTATTTTAGGGTTTAACTCCCAAGAGGTAGGATGAAAATGAACAAAATGGGCCAAAAAGAGGTGAATAGCAGATTTTTTGCAATAATAATTTTTTTGGTCGATCGGACTTCGACAGGGTGCCCAAGATTCGTTTGGAGTCCAATACATGCAAATAAACTATGAAATAATAATAAATTCGACATTTTGGACACGATGGAGATATCATATTTTTTTTAAAATATCATTTTTACAAAATTGACCTCCATAATCTGAAATCATAATTTTCCAAACTGAGGGTCAAAATGAGATTTAAAAGCTGTAAAATCATACCAAATATGCTAACACCCTAAAATTAACATTACGTATCTTCTGGCAAAGTCAGAATTTCCATCCGAGGTTATTTCGATCAAATATGGGTCCTACGCCAATATTTTCAATTTTCCAACTTTCCGATCAATAGGTCAAAATGAGCCCGTGTGCATCGAGATCCAAACCAAAGGTCTACCTAGCCTAAAATTGATATTCTGGAGCTGATAGAGTAGTCCATTTGTCCATCTGTCGCATGGATTAAAAGATATCTTCATAAGTCTAAAATAAGGCTCTAGAAGCAATCAAGAAACTACAATATCGCATAAATGGTACTAAAATGCATCATAGATCATACCAATCACCCCCACACTCTAAAAAATCCATAATGCAACTACGGGGAGGGGTGAAATAGTTAAATCTCACAAAATCATAAATTTTAGATATTTTATCAAATTTTTAGGTCGTTACAATTCTTAAATCAATGCATTGCATAAATGGTTAAAGGAACATGAATTATTTTAGTTGGTTTCATATGGTTTTGGAAAGGCCTTGGTGTCCATGGTTTCATATAGATGGTTTTGGTTTAATAAAAAACAATGGAGTCTAGTTTATATAATGGTTTATATGGCATAAGGTAATGGACTTACAAGCTCTAAATTTGGTATGACGATAACAATGGGAAATGCCTAATTAAAATACTCCTTGGTAAAAATTAGGAATGTGGAAATGATTTTAATATGGTCTTAAAAGGGTTATGTAGAAAAACTATGGAAGGTTAAGGTCCCGGGCGGATCGATACTGGAAATCCATGTTTGCCGATGTGAGGTTTGGTCATGGTGATCGTTTGCATGAGACATACTTTATATTTGGGGATGACATTAGCCTTCTTAATTTTTCTTCGATACGTGCGGCTAACACGAACTGCGACCCTTTCAGCAGGGAGAGATGAACCCATATAGCCCGTGGGTGCCTTTAAGAAGATAGAGCTACACAGTCCAGGTTAAGGTTTTAAAGATCATGCTAAACCCTATTCCCTTTCCTGGCATATGATAAATATATATATATGTATTTTATGAGACGTTATGCACTGGTTTTACTGGTTTTCATATTATGGATCATCACATTACTTTACTTCCTTATCCCTGAGTTGCATGCTAGAGCTCCAATCGCTAACCCTCTTCAGATGTTGTATCCCCATGTGACACAGGAACTGGATATACTTTTACTCCTCCTGCACAGTGACTAGGTGATTGTGGGACAGCTCGTGAGTCATATTGAAATGGTGAGCCTCCATACTTTGAAAGACCCCATTTTATGATTTGGTTTCCTTATGTCGTATACTTTTTTTGGTCTAGTTTTGGCTATTATCTGATACAAGAATTCCAAGGAACACAAGAATTGTCTCAAAACAGTCCACACACACTCCAAAAACAGTCCACTAATCTTAAGGATTTGAGGACCAAGATGGAGACCACTCTCGGATTCACTACAACAACAACAATACGAGATAACAATGGTGTATTTGACACCCAAAACAGCCACAAAACGTGATGAACAAGATGAACAACAATAACACAAGTTTCGGATTCAACAAAGACCCCAAAACAGTCCACGATTTGCAAGAAAAATAAAGATAGATAGTGAGACATAAACTACAATAAGACCCAAGAACCCAAAGATATATTAAATCTAAAGACCCCTAGAACTTACGATAGCAACACCACACTCTTACGGTGACCACCAAGGGAATGAACTCGCCTCAAGATCTACCGTTTCCAAACAAAGATCAATATTGGCTTTTCCAAGCCCTATGATAAAGATGACTTTTCCAAGTCCTACCACTAAGTGTGTACACTCTCAAAAGAGAGAAGATATTTCTTTCAATTCCTCATTCTCAAAAATCTGATGAGAAATAAGACTAAGGGGCCTATTTATACTATATTACAAATGAAGACAAAAGACTACTTTGCCCTTAATGAGAGGGGCGGCCATGGGGTGTAAATCCACCATGTGTAATGTCCAAAATACCCTTAATTAAGGCCCAAAACCGTGAGTCCTCAATCTTAAATTCTCCAAGCAATCTTCCACATGCGAGATTGCTTTAAGTTATGCTCAAAACGGGTCCTCCATGCATGTTCTTGTTTTCTCGAGGTGACCAAGTCTTGAGTCTCTATGTGTTGGCCTCCAAAAATGTCACCAAAAGATAAGAAGGCCATTTGTCCCGTATCATCCTCCCCTTCTTGAAAAGGATTCGACCTCGAATCCAAACCTTGCAAAACCGAAGAGAGGACAAACAAATACAAATTCCTCATGGCATGAGGGTTAGGGTTAGCATAACAAATCATCTCAACATGCCAAGGTTGCACATATTTGCAATATAACCAAGAATCCTTTGAAAGGAATATTAAAAACTCAATAAAAGATGTACAAAGGATTTGGTTATAGGATACATCAAAAGTAATACTTTGCTTGTCATGTTGGCCAAGCAACAAGTTTGGTGCACCAACATCACCATTTCTAAATTTGGCACCGGGGTCAAATGGGAAAAGTGGCCATAGACACGGGTCTCGACAACACTTCCCTTTCCCGTGGTCTACACCTAAACTAAATGACATACTCTCTACAATAACATACATATCATCCAAATCAAATAGAGAGTAGAGAAAGGTATCACTCAAATCGACTTCTACTAAGGTGCTCTCTTGTGTGTACTCACTACTAGTTTCCCAATAATCACCATGAGTACTCTCAATAATGAAATCACACAAAGTAGAAGAAGAAGTAGCTTCCACAACTACACATTCCTTACCCTTAAGAGTACTCTCATCTTCCAAGAAGAGATTTCCCTCTTTAGGAGGAATGTTGTCACACCATAGTGGGTTAGCATATAGGCTATAGCTTCCAAGGCAAGCTATACCGTCATTTTCTCCACTAGGTTCATTAGGAGTGTTTAAATCATCTTCAAACAAGACATTATACCTAAAAAGAGTGTGATCTACCTCACGGACAGATTTGGAACAAGAAAGTTCCTCACTCTCTAAATGATCAATATCAAGTTTCAAGGATGTTTCAAACACAATATTACCCCAAGAAGAGCTCTCGGGTTCATTCTCACTTTGTTGACCAACATTTTCAAATATTTCACTCACTTGAGTCCTATTAAGCACATCACACACATACTCAAGTGGTGGACAGTTTTCACGAACAAGTTGATCAACACCCATTACACAAGACGAGGTACTTCCATTCAACATATAGGCTTCAACACTAGGTGGACATAAATTGATCTCACAAGAGGAGTCAATTTCGTCATCAATAGGATCAACTAGTGTATCCACACTCACAATATGTACATCATCAATAAGAGGCAATGAATCATTAGACTCATAAATAAGTAAGCTACTACTCACACTCAATGGACTACTAGTCATACAATTATCATTCACATGCATTAAAGTGTAAGAGTTAGCTATTTTACCTTGAAGATCTTGAGTGGACTCTTTCTTGCCGTGAGGTGAAGGTCCTCCATAACCTTGGGCAGCAACTTCCTTTTGACATTGGTCGCATTCGCTTGCCATGTTGGTACCTACACAAATGTCCATAAAAATAGAAGGACAACCAAAGTTAGCACGGTTTGGTGGTAATCCCCTCACTTCGCTCAACACAATCTCTCCTTTTTCCACTCTCGGATTACCACCTTTCACTCCCTTACTCCTCTCAATCTTTTGTCTCTCATAATAATTTGAATTGGAGTAGGTAGGAACTTCTTTTTGCGGCCCGGGCAGAATGTACGTCTCGAGGCAATTTCCCCATCGGTCTCTTACAATATTAGGCCAATTTTGCATATTTGGAACTTTATGTTGTGCAAACCAATCGGCGCCCAAGCTCACATGACCATAGGTTATGGGAAAAACATCACACCACACTTCCTCATGGTAATTAAATTGGGAGAAGACAACTTTTACCCTCTCGGTAACCTTGAACTCGCCCAAGTAGTATGGGACAAGTAAAGGCTCTCGCAATAACCCCAAGTAATCAACCATGGACGGAAGAATGTAGTTTCCATAGTACCTATCATTCAACACCATAAGGCAGCCCGGTATCCCACAAATAGTCACCTTTCCGGAGTGTACACTCTTTCTTGGATCTACATTGTAAGGCATACGAGTACCCCTTAGTTTTGGAGATGCATATCCTCTTCTTCTCATTGGACAACCTCCACTAGAGCTAGTATAACCATTCACACTATATCGACTTTGATAAGAAGTACTACAAGGTGGAGAATATGGATCTTCATACTCCTCACGTGTACCCTCATCATAGCTCTCATAGGCTTTGCAAACAAAAGGGTTATACCTAACACCAAATCTAGGTTCGGAGTAAGAAGTGTAAGACTCCTCACATGCCCCAACATCATCATAAGATCCATCACGAGGTCCTACATCATCTCCAAAGTTACCATAAGCACTAGGCACTTCATTCACCTCATTTTCTCCCTTAAAACAGTAACTTTCAAATCTGCCCAAGTCTCGATCATGGCTATTTTCATAGCCTCCGCAATCTCCCTCAACTTCGTAGCCATAAAACCCTTCACTACAATCATAGTCTCCCATGTTGTAGTCACAATAATCCCCGGCTATCGAAGACATGTTCCCCTTATATCACCCTTTAAACCTACAAAATGAACAAACAAGATTAGTAGTAAAGCTCCTCACCAACACTCGTATACACTCACCTTTGTGATCCTCACAATTGGAGCGGCGAATATTGAAAGTTGCTTATACTCCGGTAGTCAATAGGATGTCAATTCTACTTGGCGGCCGGAATAGATTCTTGTTTGATCGACTCAAGACACAAAAATAAAATTCACTTACGAACTTGAAACAAAGAAGTTACTACGAGTTAAAAATGAGAAAAGCACACAAACAACGAAGACACGAAGAAACGGATTCAATAATTAATCTACAACTAAGTAGGTGATTACTAGTTGTTAATTAATTCTAGAATCAAGACATGAAACTAATGAAACAATAAGATGAAACTAAGAATCTAAAATTTTGAGCTCGGAAATATTGCGTGAACAGTAGCAGTGATGACATGGCAGTCACGTATTGGTTTCGGTCCCACACAACTTTTGTTGTCCAATTTCAAGTCTTGGCCAATTTTTTTTCAATTTGGACTTTGGTGGAATTTGTTTAAGGGGGGAAATTCAAACAAGTCTTGGAGCCCTTTTCAATTTCAAGTTTTCAAGACTTGACTTTATTGTACTTCTCCTTAAAACATGGATCCGTAAATCATGGAAAAGTGTTGGAAAATGGTTGAGACTTGATTGATAGGTCTTTGTTGGTTGTAGTGTCTTTCAAGACTAACAAATAATACACCTTTTTCCTTCAACTTTTTGGATTTAGCATTCACTTTATCTTCAACAATATATGAAGGTGGTGATGAACATCAAGAACAACAACAACAACAACAAGAACTACTACAATAATCTTCAAGAACACCAACAATTTTTCACACGGCCAACTCCAATCCACAATAACAATATCTCCAACACTTGGCCAAGACAACCACAACTTCAACAAAAGGGTTTTCAATCCACCAATTAACAACAATATCACGTGGCCAAGCTTATAACAAAAACAAGATGAAAACCACAAGCCAAAACACTCCACCACAATGGCCAAGCTTATGTTCACAACAACCTTTCAACAAGTTCAAGCTCAAGTTTAGATCTAGACTCAAAGTGTTAGTGGACAAGAAAACTAACACTAGGAACAACAAAACAAACAAGAACACTATTAGATCTAGACATACAACAACAAATCTCGGCCAAGACACAACAAGAACACGATTTTGGCCAAGAACACAAACACGGACAGATTGCTATTTTTCTGGAAATTTCAGTTTTCCTTTTTTTTTTTTTTTTTTTTTTTTTAACAAGAAAGCCCAAGATTGATCTTGTAGGAACAAGATCAAGCCATGCTTTGATACCAAATGATACAAGGATTCCAAGGAACACAAGAAAAGGCTCAAAACAGTCCACAAATCAACTCCAAAACAGTCCACTAATCTTAAGGATTTGAGGACCAAAATGGAGACCACTCTCGGATTCGCTACCAACAACAAGAATACAAGATACAAGGGTGTATTTCAACACCAAAACAGTACCAAAACGTGATGAACAAGATGTACAACAACAATACAAGTTTCGGATCCAACGAAGGCCCAAAACAGTCCACTACAACAACACATACACGATTGCAAGAAAAATAAAGATAGATAGTGAGACCAAGATTATTACAAGATTAAGAACTAAAGAGTATATTAAACTCAAAAAACCCTAATGAATGTAACAATCAAAACCACACTCTTACGGTGACCACCAAGGGAACGAACTCGCCTCAAGATCTACCGTTTCCAAGCAAAGATCAATATTGGCTTTTCCAAGCCCTATGCTAAAGATGACTTTTCCAAGTCCTACCACTAAGTGTGTACACTCTCAAAAGAGAGAAGATATTTCTTTCAATTCCTCATTCTCAAAAATCTGATGAGAAATAAGACTAAGGGGCCTATTTATACTATATTACAAATGAAGACAAAAGACTACTTTGCCCTTAATGAGAGGGGCGGCCATGGGGTGTAAATCCACCATGTGTAATGTCCAAAATACCCTTAATTAAGGCCCAAAACCGTGAGTCCTCAATCTTAAATTCTCCAAGCAATCTTCCACATGCGAGATTGCTTTAAGTTATGCTCAAAACGGGTCCTCCATGCATGTTCTTGTTTTCTCGAGGTGACCAAGTCTTGAGTCTCTATGTGTTGGCCTCCAAAAATGTCACCAAAAGATAAGAAGGCCATTTGTCCCGTATCATTATCGGGGGCATGTCCCGACACTTTATTGGTACTCAATTTTATTAGAGTCTTTATGGATACTGTGGACATGGGTATTGTGGATAGTTTTGGACATTTATTTCATATTGACTTTTGATTTTATCTTTCTTATCTTGCTTTATATTGGTATTCATCCACTGCAGATACCATTTGAGGGACGGATAAAGAAAACATGGAGCAAAATAATAGTTTAAAATAATTTAAACTTTGAAAGTATTTTAAACTTTCAAATTAAAATTTTAAACAACAAAATTAGAACAAAATAAATGTAAAGCAAAATTAATTATAAAAGTAGAGAATGAGAGAAAATTATATTTACAAAAGTTTTTTATTGATTAGGGAAATAAGAGAGAGATTACAAAGAGAGATGGGAAATATGAGAGATAGTAGAGTTTTTCTGATTTGGGCAAAATTTTAGAATGCTCTCCTATTACAAGTTGAAAGCCTTTAAAGAGACCTCAAAAGCACTGACTCATAACACTATCTATTTTACATCTGTCTATATACTACTAATACATGTTATTTCCTTTACACCTATCCGGTAGTTGATAAATATATATTTGTTGAATAGTTGATCTTTGTCTTTAATGACTTTGAAGAGATGTGTCTTTTAAAGATTTTTGAAGGGATTTTGGCCTTTTGGAGGGTCCACCATGTTGTCTTATGTGCCCTTGTCTTTTGTGACATGAAGACTTGTGCTTCTTTGTCCTGAAGTGACATGGTTTTTTGGGTAGATTCCATAGGGTCCATTATTTCATTGTGTCTTGTGCTTCTTCATCCTGTAGTGACATGGTTTTTTGGGTAGATGCTATAGGGTTTATCCTTTCTTGTGTTATCTTTTTAAATGTAGAAGAGATGTTGGATCTTCTTCCTTTTTGTTGACCAGATGCTCTTCTTTCTTTTTGCTGAATAGATTCTTGTTATTACCTGATGATCCTTCACGTTTTTATTATTGGCGCAGTATCTATTAACTCCATTATCTTTCTTTGAAGGCGGGATTCCTTTTGTTAGAAAGAACTAGATGTAAATTTATATGATGGGGTTTATAGTAAAATATTTGACCCTTAAAATGGACTAATAATATATGAAAACTATTTAATATTTTGTGACAGTGTAGAGATATTTTACCTTAAATTTTTCAAAGTTGCATTTTTATGCAAAAGTAAATATTCATCAAATCTTTTTATTGCAAAATATAATAAAGGACCTAATAGGGTTTTGATACAATATTAGAAAACTAAAAAATTACTGGTAGATGAGTTAATATTCATTATTACTTCAAAACATTTTTGTAACCTTGCTATGTATCTTTATTAAGTGCCATAATTTGGCAAAATTAATTTTTTATTTTTAATTGTAAAACATGTTTCTTGATGTAAATATGTTTATTGATAAAAACTTATTTGAATAGTAGTAACTAGTAATGAATTCTTTTGTAGATATGAAAATTCTGCCAATATTGAATATCTTTTAATATTCAGGTTGAAATGGGGCCTTAAGATTTTATTTTTATTTTGGGTCTCATTATTTCCCTGAAGAAATTCTCTAGTTAAAAATCTGGGAGAGAATTGCTTTCTTCCTTTATAAGTTCTATTTGAAAATCAAAAGTAGATAATAAAGCTTGCCATCTGGCGAATATCTGTTTAGAAATTTAATTTTTAACATCTTTTAGTAAAACATCTTTGGATGATTTCCAGTCTACTCTTAGTAAAAATTCTTTGTTTATTAAATCATCTTGAAATTTAGTAATACATAGTACTATAGCCAAAATTTCTATTTTTATAGTACTATAATTCTTTTGAGTATCATTCCAGATTCCTGACGTGAATCGTACTAATTATTCAGTAGACTCTATGGAAATTCTTTGCTTAATAATGCCTCCATATCATATGTCTAAGGCATCATTTTCTACAATCATGAGAGTCCCTGGATACGGTATCCCTAGACATGAAAGTTTTTGAACTATTGATTTAATTTTTTGAACTATATTAGTATGCTTTGTACCCCAAGGCACTGAATTTTTCTTAAGACGTTGATAAAGGGGCTTACAAACCTGTCAATCTGAAACTTAGTTGAGACTTCCTAAGAATCTTTGAAGTTGAGTTTTATCAGTTAATTCATCTGGAAACTTAGAGGAAAATTCTATGGCTCTACAGATGAGTTTATAGGTTCCTTGATATAAATCATGACCAAGAAATCTAAACTAGTCCATATTGTTTGACAATTTTTAATAAGGATTGGAAATGTTTAAAGTGTTGGACGATATCTTTGGAAAATATTAAAACATCATCTATGTAGACTATAGATATATGACTATATTGATTGAATATATCATACATAATGTTCTGAAATTTAGATGGAGAATTTTTAGTCCAAAAGGCATTACATTCCATTCATATTGTCCAAAAGGAACATTGAAGGTTGTTTTATATTTATATTTTTCTACAATTTGTATTCGCCAAAATCCTGATTTCATATCAAACTTGCTATAAATATTAGCTTTATAAGTTCTTTTAAGAAGGTCATGTTTGTTAGGTATGAGTACCTAATCCATTTTAATGCTTTATTAAGAGGCTTATAATTGATAACTAGTCTCGGGGCACCTCTTTCTTTTTCAGCACTATTATTGACATAGAAGGCTGAACAACTCCAAGGTAATTTAAATGGTCTGATAATTTTTTATCTAATAAATAGTTAATTTCCTGTTTATAGTATTTCATTAACTCATGGTTCATTTGAATGGGCCTTGCTTTTGTTGGAATAATCCTTTCATCAAATCCCTCAATATAGGGTAATTCAACAATATGCCTTTTTCTTTCCCAAAAGGCATTAGGAAAATCCGAGCAAACTTCTCGCTCTATAACTTCTTGAAGACTTTTAATTTTTACTTCTACTTCTGGGGTTTTTAAATAGGATTCAATTTTTTTTTATTTTTATTTCATCTTTTAAATAATTTATTTGTTGCAAAATTAAATTTATTTTAAAAACCATTTTATTTTTAATAAGGTCATTTTCTTCTTTTGATAAACTATTTAGATAAGGGAAAATAACCTTTTTTTTTGCAAAATAGTGATGTGGATGTCGTCTAACTCGGCAGTAAAAGGTTTTATTTGATTTGTAAAAGGTAGACCTAAAATTATCTCTTCATTTATATCCTTGGTTATTACAAAGTCATTTATGAAACAAATTCCATTATTACAAATATGTGCATTATGTAGTTTATAATTTATTTTAATCGTTCTCCTGTTGCGGAGAATAATTTTATAGTACCTTTTTCAAGATATTTGGTGGGGATCATTCCTTCAATGATGCAATTTCGATCAGCTCCTGTATCCAATAATGCCACTTTGTGAATTGTGTAATTTTTATTTATAACTAATGTAATGGGTATATGGTAACTTTGGGCTTTATCTTTTATAATTTTGTCAATTTTTGAATGATCTTCTAAAGACATAATATCTTTATTATTACTTTTTTTATTTTTGATATTTCTGCAAGCTCTAATTGACATGGTTAAGATTTTTTATTAGAAGTTAAATTATTAGTAAGTGATTTATTGCTAAATTCCTGCTTAAATTTTTTAGCTTGTTTTTTTTAAGTATTGTAACTCTCTTGCATAGTTGTTTCTAATTTTTGTTCTTTATTTGACATATCTCTCATGTTAGAGGGTTCAATTTTTTCTTTATGAAACTGTTGATTAAGAACAATATTTTTCAAGGCTATTAAATATTTTCTCTTAAGGGTTGAATCTTCTAAATGATTGATAATATCAAATAAGAAATCTTTATCCTTATTACTATTCGTAATAACATTGATAGAATGATTATTGCAAGTGCAACATGAACCGGTGCATTTACAATTATTAGCCAATTTATAACTGCAAACGTTATTAATATTTTCTTTTGGGGAGGAATTATCTCCATTTTCATCAAAGACACAACATATATTACTACTCATGTCTTTCCTTTTATCTAGGATTCTGCAATCTTTAGTCTTAGGTCCTATATTTTCATAGTTCCAACACGTATCAATATTATATATATTATTAGTTGAATTTGATTGAGATTCTAGTTTTTTATTATTTCTGCCTATAATGTCATTGGTGACTTTTAGTTTAGATTTTAGTTCTTCATTAATTATTCCTTAAATATCATCTGTTACTTCGAAACTTTTATTCAAATTTAGGAAATTTATCTTTTGAGAATTCTGGTAAACTAAAAATTGGATGAGATTCTAACATGTTATCTTAAAGAGAAGAAATCGGTTTATCTTTACAAGTTGATTTATTCTCAGCTTCGAGAATCTGATTAGATACTACATGTAATAATTGTTTTGTATAATTATTTTGTTGGAGTATCTTATTTATATCCTTATTTGTAGTATATCACCTTTAGTATCTACTATATCTAATTTAAAAGGTGAGACAGCAACAACTCTACCATCTACTGATAGACTAATTTCTTGTAATGGAGGAATTACTGATTCTACAACTTTAGCACTAGTAGTATACCATTTATTAACAATCATGTTTAACGAATCCTTTTGATCATCTAATTTTCCTGTGATTTCAAACCATTAAAAAAATTCAATATTATATCTTCATCTTTTCATATCATTGCACCATTTTTCTCTAAAAGAATATCTTTCTTTTAATGAATATCTTTATTTATACCATTCTTTTTTAATAGAATTTTCTGGGCTATTCCATAATTTATCTAGATATTCAAAGTAAGATTCAAATATTACATCTGACCTAATCATGCATAGGGAATCTCTAACTCCTAGCATTTCACTAGCTATGGGACTTATTGACTTTTTAGTTTTTAAATTTGTAGATTCATATTTTACTTTGGGAATTGTTTTTGAGAAATCAACTCCTTTTAATTTTCTTTCAATATCTTCTAATGTTACTTTCCTTTATTCTACAGATTTGGAGATTGAAGGTCTAGAAAAGGACATTCTTTTACTTGAAGATGCTTGAATGTAAAACCCCACATTTTTGGGATAGAATTCAAATCTTTGTTCCTATGTGTACAGACTTGAACCTAATTATTCTATGTATATACATGTGTGATTATAAAATATATGGTGTGAGAATATCCATGTATATTGATCGAGGTCATAAAACCCTTCTAACTCAAAGACGAGTTGAGGACTTTTCTATCGATAGAGTTTTGACAAATACTCCAGCTAGGGTCCTTTTTAGATGAGTGTATCTCCTAGAATATATTTATTCAGGTGTACTACTATATATCAAATGAAAGGTATTTAAATTGTCTTTCTAATGCATCTAGATTCACCTTAATCCGATATAAGAGTGGAAAGTTATGCTCATTTTACCTCATCATGTATGTCTATCAACAAGGTGACGACTTGAGGTGATAAGTCGTCAACTAAGTGACGAATTATCAACCAAGTCATCAGCCTTAACCAAAATGTGATCAACTCCAGATACAAAGTACGATTTAAGGTCATAAGCCATCACCTAAGTGACGACTTATTAGTCAAGTCGTCACTGTTAAACAGCAAGGGCCCAAATCAAACTTTAGGCTAACGACTTAAGTTGTAAGCCATCAACTAGTTGATAAGCTATCAACTAAGTCATCCACTAAAAATTTCAACAATTCTTATTTAGCTTCGGAGGGATATTTTGGTCTTTTTCTCACCTCAAACCTTACCCCCCACCCCAGGACTTAAATCATCTCATAAGCGTATTGAGTCATTATCAATCGATTTTTAAACGACATTAACCCTCTTTATTCCCAAGAACAAGATTAGGGTTTTCTCTCAAGATCATCTCCCAAGAACAAGATTCAAGCCCTTCTTCAAGAAAACCAAGAGGTTGTGTTTCCCAATCCAAGAACGTTTAAAAAAAGTTATTTCTCTTTCAAGATTAAAGATTTAAGGTATGTGTAATGTTCATTCATGGGTCCCTTTTCACCCATGGAGTCCAAGAATCCATTTTCAAGTTTAAAATTATGATCTTTACATGTTATTATGAACTAAATCCATGAACTTTCATGAATTTAGATTATTATATCATGTTTACAAAAATTTTACATTGGAATTATCCCTTGACATGTCTGAAGGATGATACTCACATGTTAAATCCTTAACCCATGACTTTCATATTGAAAATATGTTATTATCACATGATTTAACTATTCCCATGCTTCATCTCATGACCCCCATGTGTTTGATGAAATGCCTAAATGATTGAGTTTTGAACAATGACTACTTATTACATGTTTACAATGATATTACATGTTTACAATAAATTACCTCCATGACACTCTTATGAAATTCAATCATGTATTATATTTCTAAGAGTTTTGATACAAGAGCCCTTACACGTTTGAAAGTTGAAGTATGTTTATCTATACCTTGGTAATTTGATTTAAAGTTAAGATTCCAATTATTTTCACGTGGAATGCATTATAGTATGTTTTAAATATTGTGGTTTCCATACCATCTTCATACGAATTCAGAATAAAACCCTCAATTTATGATTTAGTCATGTGATCATGCTATCTTATCATGTTTAAAAGTAACCCCATGTTAAAGTCTTGACCCTATGTGTTTGATGAAATGCTTAAGTGAATGATTGTGAACAATGATTTTTACTTAGTCTCAGTATTTTTAGAATGGTTTTAGACACGTATGAGCATTGTCAGTTCAGTCAGTTATCATGTCAGTCAAACTTAGATAAGTTCAGTAATCCAAGCTAGTTCCTTCTTCAGTTAAACTTAATTTAGTCCTATAATCAGTGGCAGTTCAGTTGGGAGTAGGATTCAGCACCGAGTGAACCCAGGGATGGGGGCATTCCTGTTAGCATAGGGTTTGACCCTTAGTAGCAATCCCTGAGTTATAGAACTGCGTAGCCAGCATAGGTTTGAGATATCTTCCTTCTAGTTTAGGGTTGACACATATGTCATGAGTCTTTATATTAGTTTAGGGTTGACAAGATGTCTTCCTTATAGTTTAGGGTTGACACAACCATTGTTAGTACCCGTGGCATGGTACTAGCACTCTTCCAACTGGGGTCACAGGTTGGACCCTGATCAACTCAGCTTTGGGGCATGTCAGTTAGATGATATCTCCCACAATTTTAGTTTTAATATTCAGTTCAGAACTCAGTTCAGTTTTTCTTGACCATAGCATATAGTTTATCAGCTATTCAGTTATCAAATTCCAGTATTTCAGTTTAAAGACTATTTCAGAATCATATTATATGCTTGGTCATACATTCTCAATTTTTACAGCATTCACGCATTCATATTAGTTATTCAATTATTTTATGTTATTTATTTAGTCAGTTATTATTTATGCACATGAGCCCATACATATCAGCCTAACCCTATAAAACATACCAATACATTCAAAGTACTGACCGTTTACTCATTTCTCGTGCTATGATGTCTCATATCATATGTTCAGATACTCAGGTTCCCGACCATACTTGGACACTCCAGCACATCAACAACAACAGCAGCAGTGGTGAGTCCTCATATTTCGAGGACCGATTATGTTTATTTTAGTGTTTTCAGTTTAGTATTCAGTCGGAGTTAGTTGGGGCCTATCCCATCAACACTTATTCAGTTAGTTTTAGAGGCTTTCGGACACTACAGACAGTCAATCAGTTTGTTATTACCTTTGTTAGTTCTCTGACATTTATTTTTTGGTAGTTGTTTTCAGACTTGTGATTCAGAAATGTTTTAGTATTTGAAACCTTATGGCATATTTAGTTATTCCACACATATGTACTTTATTATAATTATTCAGTACTCACAGCAGGTACTAGCTCATGGGTTAGCTTGTGGTCTTTCGGGACCGTAAGCACCGTGTGGCATAACAGGTGTACTTCTGGGACATTAAAGATTAAAGGATTGTGATCTTAGAAATTTTAAATCTTTAGATCCATCTGGATATTGTACTACTTGTTCAAAATTTGAATTTTCTTCTTCTATTTCTAGCACTGTTATAGAGTCGAAATGCAAATCATCTTTTATTAATACACCATCCTATTTAATTATTTTTAGGACAAAGGTATTATTATGATTATGGTTAGCGGAATAAGTATGGTAGCTCCTTTATTACTTACTATTTTAGCCTTAGGGGCTAGGATTGTTTTCTTTAATCTATAATATTTGTCACGCCTCAAATCCTGTTGGGGCGGACAGGCACCCTTAGCCGTAAAGGCCCGAGAGAATCAATTCATAACCTTGTACTTCCCATGCATGTAACTGTAACAACCAAATGTTCTAACAACATGATATTATGTATCGATGAAAATAACTACACATGCACGCCCAAACTGATATGTACAACACTTGGCCAATGGGGCCACCATGTCTAAAATCAGGACACTACCATAACTTTACATTAGTCTACAAAGCCTCTAGAAGATACATAGACTTAGTTAGGGTCGGGACAAACCCCCGCCCTACTCTTGACTTACTGTACAATACCAAAATATATGGAACAGACTCGGAAAGCCCCGAATCAACCTGGAGATCACCAGTAGTCCCTGAAAAGCCTACGCTCCTACTAGTGAGTTGTATGAGCTGAAGTGCCTCTACCTGCAGCATGAAATGCAGGTCCCCCGTGAGGGACGTCAGTACGAAAATATGTACTGAATATGTAAGGCAGAAGGTAACAATACACTTGATACAAAAGCTCAATAGAAATCTGATACAAGTGTATAAGTAGTACTAGTAGACCACCTTTATAAATACTTGTGGGACAATGTACATTACATTCTTTCTTCGTTTTACCTTCTTACTTCATAAACTTTGTAAGCCATATAATGCAAATGACCAGTTGATCAGTGGTAAATAGATAAATTAGGATCGGGCCATGCTAGGCTTACGCCCCTGAGCTGCCACCTATATAAAGATTGGGATCGGCCCATGCTAGGCTTATGCCCCTGAGCTGCCACCCATAAATAAAGGTATCGAGATCGGCCTATGCTAGGAAAATGCCCCTGAGCTTCCACTCGTCATTTTATAGATTGTGTTACTTAGTTTATTTAGCCTTTGAGATTGTTACTTTGGTGGTCATCACATTATGGTACCTTGAACCAGTAATACGCTAATAGGAGACATGTAAATAGACACTTAATGCAACAACAATGAGGTAGGGAGTTGTTGGCACACAAATAAAGTGTTTAGGAGCTGAAATAACACATGGGTCTTATTTGAACAAACAGAGAACTCCTGAAATTTTCTAGTGAAGATAGACACGAGGATTTAATAATAAGCACGTATTGAGGTATTATAATGCGTTAGAGAGTGGGAACAAGGTCATTGGATACATGGAGTGTAATGTTCTGCCATTATCTATCACTTTGTTATAGGATAACCTCGGAAACTTGCTTGATGGAACAATTGTACGATTTCATGCCAAAGAGTGTGAAATAGAGTATGCCTTACATACCTGGTTATTTGACTCCGAAACTAACCCGACTTGACTTCCCGCCTTTTAGATTACTTATCTACAATAGAATATATGGTAAACTAGTATTAGTAACCAATCAACACATTTGAGATACTTAATTTCATCCAAAATAGTAACCGGGCAGCAACTATTAATCTATCAAACAAGGGTGTTATTTTAACCCCTTTTTTCCTCCAATTACACCCACATACCATATAGGTTCTTATAAGGTTCACAAAAACCACCTCGACTTCATTACACATTCCAAACAATACGCAAAATAGATTGGGCAGCAAGGATTAGTTCGGTGGTGTACCACCACATCTTTCTTCTATAATTCATTACAAACTCATCACACCTTTATCCAACTTCAACCTGGCAGCCCATAACATATACATACAAAACAGTCCACAAAATAGTACCAAACCCCTCTTATTGTAGCAATCAATTATTGAACTCATCATCTCTTGAGTTCTCAATAACAAGACATCCATAATCCCCTCTCAAATCCATATATAAGAAAAACAAAATGGGGCAGTCACCTTATCTCAATTCAGTAACTTATTCTTTTTATTGAACTCTTCAAGAGGTTGAACTTTCCTTCACACATAAACCAAAGAAGAAGTAAAAAAGTTCCTCAATAACAAGGAAACGTGAACAAACAGCTTGTTCTATAATCAGCCATATACTTATAGTCAAACACTTATAACTTGTTTCCCTAATCTCCCCATGAGATAATTAAACAAAACCTTAAGTGTTTTTCACTTACCTTGGGCTGCAAAGGGGAGGGTTTCTTCAAGAACCCTAGAAGGAAAAATAGGGTTGTTGCTCTTGTTGTTTTTGAGAGAGCAGAGAGATTTGCTGAAATATACTCCTTTTTTGTGACTTAAAAGTGAAGTAAAATAACCAGCAACTTGACCTTTTAAAAGCCCTATCTTGTCCACCTCCTTAGCTGCATTTTGGACCATAAAATTGGTCAAATTGGTCCAAGCAGGTGATGCACCTACTTAAGGGTCCAACCTGCTGAAACTTCAAAGTAGGTGATGCACCTACTTGCTTAATTTCTTGTTGGGCTCAATTATATTTGGGCCTTGGCAGATTGGTGTGTTGGGCCACTTATCCATTTTCTTTCTCTTTTGTTCAATTTGGCCCAAATGAGTATATTAGCATAGACCCAAATCTGATCGATAGCCATGGGTCCATTAATTTGGTTCAAACAACTTAAGTAGGTGACTCACCTACTAGCTTAAATAAGTCAAGCAAGCACCTCAATATTTTGCTCCATTTTCAGCTCCTAATCCCTTTAATCTAACCTTCAACTTATACACACTTGGTCACTTTAAACTTTAGATTCAAATACTAGCTTACGATTCCAAGTTTAAATAGTTATCTTAATGTTAACTTAGTCGCATCACATTAAACTATACAGGCAACCTCTATAATTCCATCTACACTATTAAAAATTGCATAACAAATCTCATCCGTTACCTAATACCATATGACCATACCAGGTTCCATATAATTAGAATAAGTACAAGCAAGATACGGGATGTTACAATATTCTCTATAGATTATTTCTATTTCTCTAGTATTTACCTTACTATTCATGGTTCTTTTAATATTTCATATTAATGTATCCATAACATTTTGATTATTAATATCTATAGAAAAATTAGGATAATAATTAAAGTATAACGGGCCATTAACGAGATTACTTTGTAATACTGCTAATAATGAATCATCAAAATTCAATAACCTATTATCTCTTAAAAGCAAACATATAGGAACATCTAAACCTAATTTATATAATGGTTTAACTGCTCCTTGGACAAGACCTATGTGAAGGAACTTGTAGTTTTTTCTATATCTATTAATATCTTCAGCTACTAATAATTTAATAGTCTCAATATTTCTATTAATTGCAACAGTAGATTCAAAAATTTTAATATTATAATTTTTTACAAAATCAAAGTCTCTAGTTTTATAAACTCTATTAAATTTTTTTTTTGAATATTCCAATTCTATAAATCACTTTCTATTTTAGCAATTTTACTAGAGATAGCCGAAATATTAACAATATTTATTACATTTTGATTGGTTGGAGTATTCATAAGGATTTTTGCAGATAGAGGGAAAACACTATCCTAGGACCAAAATCTACTCAAGATGTTACTTCTACAATAATTATTTTTGAGTGCAGTAATTACTAATTTTCTTCTTCTAAAATTCCTTTATTTTATTCCTATAGGCTTGGCGATGGGAACACCCTCCAGGTCCGGCTCTATTTTTACCATATACTCAGAGCTAATCCAATAAAAAATTCCAGGTTTGCCAACGTCTAAACCGATATTAAACGGCTACCGAACTTAAGGAATAAAATTAAGAACATAGAGGAAGAACAACAGTAATTACTAACCAAAAAAACTAATTATTCCAAGAGTAACACTAATTTTGACGGGCTCTAGGACAACGTAACGCTCTAGCCACTCCTACTCATACTCATACTCCCTCCCAGGTAACTTGGCTCTGATACCATTTAGGGGATGGTTTGGGAAAACGGGGATAAAAATAACATTTTAAAATAACTTAATCTTATTAGACTTTCTAAATATCCTTGGAGTTGTTCAACCTTTTATGTCAATAATAGTGTTGAAAGGCAAAGAGGTGCCCCAAGACTAGTTATCAATTATAAGCCTCTTAATAAAGTATTAAAATGGATTAGGTACCTAATACCTAACGAACGTGACTTTCTTAAAAGAACTTATAAAGATAATATTTATAGCAAGTTTGATATGACATCAGGATTTTGGAAAATACAAATTGCAGAAAAAGATAACTATAAAACAACCTTCAATGTTCCTTTTGGATAAAATAAACGGGATGTAATGCCTTTTGGACTAAAAATGCTCCATCTGAATTTCAGAACATTGTGACTAATATATTCAATCAATATAGTCATATATCTATAGTCTACATAGATAATGTTTTAAAAAATTTCAAAGATATCAACCAATACTTTAAACATCTCCAAGCCTTTTTAAAAATTGTCAAACAAAATGGACTAGTAGTTAGTGCTGAAAAGATTAAATTATTCCAAACCTCTATTAGATTTCTTGGTAATAATTTATATCAAGGAACCTATAAACCCATCTGTAGAGCCATAGAATTCTCCTCTAAGTTTCCAGATAAATTAAATGCTAAAACCCAGCTTCAAAGATTCTTAAGAAGTCTCAACTATGTTGTAAATTCTTTTCCTAATATTAGACAGGTTTGTAAACCCCTTTATCAGCATCTTAAGAAAAATCCAGTACCTTGGAGAATAGAGCACACTAATACACTTGAAAAAATTAAATCAATAGTTCAAAAACTTCCATGTCTAGGGATACTACATGCAAAGGCTGTTATGATTGTAGAAACTGATGCCTCAGACATAGGATATAGAGGCATTCTTAAACAAAGGATTTCCATAGAGAATACTGAATAATTAGTCAGATTCATGTCGAGAATATGGAATGATACTCAAAAGAATTATAGTACTATTAAAAAGGAAATTTTGGCTATAGTACTATGCATTACTAAATTCCAAGATTATTTAATAAAAAAAGAATTTTTACTAAGAGTGGATTGCAAAGAAGCCAAAGATGTTTTACAAAAGGATGTTAAAAAATTAATTTCTAAACATATATTTGCCAGATGGAAAGCTTTATTATCAAGTTTTGATTTTCAAATAGAATTTATAACGGGAGAAAATAATTTTCTCCCAGATTTTTTGACTAGAGAATTTCTGTAGGGGCAGAATGAGGAGACTAAAAAAAACCAGAATAAAGATGAGGCCTCCATTTTTGCCTTTTCGGTCAGAAGAAAAAATGAAAAAACCTTTCAATGAAGAAGATAAAAGCCAAAAACTAGATTTTCAGTCTTGGTGGAATTCCCATACCTGCCAGAGACATACACATAAGCATTCTCCCCAGCCATACCACAGAAGAAGAAAGAATAGAGTATTCCTGATAAAAGGCAATCTAAGATAATAGATCTACAGGTACTGCCAATAAGAGCACTTGATAAAAAATACGAAGGTACGAGAGTGGTTAAAGCCTTGATATACAAAGTAAGGTAAATAATCCCCTTGAGACCCTAAAATATTAGTGAGTTCATTTTAACAGAATATCTCTACACTACTGGAGAATATTGAGTTCCTTCACTAGTTACTATTCAAATAAGTTTTATCAATAGAAATATTTTAGACAAGAAATATATTTTACAAAATTAATAGTTTCGCCAAATTTGGCACTTAATAAAGATGCATAGCAAGGTTACAAAAACATTTAAACCTCTAAGACGAATATTAACTCATCTACCAGTAAATTTTTAATTCTTTAATATTATACCAAAAACCCTATTTGGTCCTTTACTGTATTTTGCAATTAAAAAATTTGATGAATATTTACTTTTGCATAAAAATGCAAAAATATTAGGTAAAATATCTCTAAACTATCACAAAATATTAAAAAGTTTTCATAAATTATTAGTCTTTTTTAAGAGTTAAATATTTTATGATAAACTCCATCAAATAAATCTATATCTGGTTCTTTCCCACGGAAAGAATCCCTCCTTCAAAGCAAGATAATGGAGTTAATAGATACTGTGATATCTATTCAAAAAAAGAAGAATACCCAATATCTTTTCTATATTCAAAGGGATAAAACAACAAAGGACTGACACCATAAAACACATGTCACTACAGGACGAAGAAGTACAAGACATAACAAATGGTGGACCCCATGGAATCCGCCCAAAAAATCATGTCACTTCTAGACAAAGAAGCACAAGTCTTCATGTCACAAAGAACAAAGACGCATAAGAAAACATGGTGGACACTTCAGAAATAATTAAAAGACACATCTCTTCAAAAGTTATCAAAAGCAAGGATCAACTATTCAACAAATATATAGTCACCAACTACCAGAGATGTGTAAAGAAAATAGCATGTATTAGTAATAAAGACAGATGCAAAAGAGATGGAGTTCATAAGATATTAGTCAGCGCTTCTAAGGCCTCTTAAAAGGTTTTCAACTTGCAATATGAGAGCATTCAAAAATTTTCCTAACTCAGAAAAACTCCCTACCATCTCCCATATTTCTCATCTCCCTCTGTAATCTCTCTCTCATTTCCCTAATCAATAAAAAGCTTTTGTAAGTATAATTTTCTCTCTTTCTCTACTGTTTTAATTAATTTTTCTTTATATTTATTTTATTCTAATTTTGTTGTTTTAAAGTTTAATTTGAAAGTTTAAAATACTTTCATTGATTAAAGGTCACAAATGATAAGGTTAAAAGAACTTTATCCAAAAAGAATGATAGTGAAATTAACAAATTAAGCTCTAAATATTTAGTAAAAAGGAATTATTATAAAAAAACCCACATTTTTGGATATCTAGTATGAAGAAAATGAATTTTTATCTCATACTTCACATTTTGGGAAAGAAAATGCCAAATGAAATATAAATGGTTTAGCAGAACATCAAACATGTAATAAACTACATGAAATGGTAATGGCTATTACGGCATATAAAATTGTCAAAATGTCAGATAAACAAGCAGCGTTTAAGATTATATCAGATTTTATAGGTACTATAAAATATTGGTGGGATAATTACCGCACAAATAATAATAGACAAAGCATTTTAAATGCTACAACTATTACTCAAACTGTTAAGACCGAGTCAACAGGAAAAATAGTTGAAAATCAAGTCTTAGAAGATGCCACCACCATTTTAATTTATAGTATAGATAAACACTTTATAGGAGATCCTCAACTTTTCCAAGATAGAAGCTTAGAAATATTATCAAATTGATCTTGTCCAAAATTAGATGATTTTAGATGGTATAAAGATATTTTCCTCAACAAAGTCATGGTTAGAGAAGATTGCAATCATGATTATTAGAAAGAAAATTTTATAAGGGGTTTACTAACTTTTTATGCAGAAAAGGTTAGAGCAAAATTAAAGGATAGATTCAAGGGAAAAAATTTCTTATAGTAATTTAACTTATGGTGATATTATAAGTTTTATAAATGTCACAGGACTTGAATTATGTACAGATATTAAACTTTAAAGTCAGCTAAAAAGAGATAATAAAATAACTAGATATAAGCTAGGAAGCTTTTGTAAAGATTATGGATATATGAAATTATCAGCCCATTCAAAGGAAGCTTCCAAGAAGATTAAAAGACAAATAAAAATGATAAAGATAAATCTAAAAAATCTCATTATTTTTAAAGATGATTTAAAAGATCCAAAAAGGCTTCTAAAGGTGAATATAAAAACAATAATGAAACATGTTGGAACTGCAAAAAAATAGGTCATAAGGCTAAGAATTGTCGGGTTCCAAATAAAAAGAAAGACAAGATAAATATTTTAGAATTAGGAAATAAAGTTAAAGATAAATTATATTCAATTCTTGATGAAAATGAAAATAGTTCTTTTTTTGAAGAAAGTCTTAATGATGATAATCAACTTAATGCAGCATACAGTTTAGACAGTAGTGAATTAATAGACCATTGTAATTGTAGCGGTGCAATTTGCACTTGCGATAGTCATTCTATAAATGTTATCACCAATAGTAATAAAGAAAAAGAGGCCTTATTTGACATGATAGACCATTTAAAAGATCCAACTCTTAAGAAAAAATATTTAATAGCATTAAAGGATATTGTTCTTGATCAACAACTTGATAATAAAGAAATTATTGAACCTTTTAATATGAAAAATGTACTAAATAAATTTAAAGAACATAAGTCTGAAACAAAGATACAAGATCTTCAGATACAATTATTATACGTAAAAGAAGAACTTAGGCAAGTTAAGCAAAGAGTTAACAATCTAGAAATAGAAGCACTTGCTAATAAAATATTAAAATATTTAACTTCTAACCAGGACCCCAAATCACATCAGGATGAGCTTGGTGAGACGTCAATAGTAATAAGTGACAATAAAGAAATAGTCTTTAGAAATGGAATCTCTAGAGAAACCTCCTATAAACAAATAAGGAATTAATACAATGACTATAGTTAAACCACAAAGTTACCATATACCAATTACTATAGTTATCAATAAAGATTATAATATTCATAAGATAGTATTATTTGATACAGGTGCTGATGAAGATTGCATTATAGAAGGATTAATTCCTATAGAGTACAAAGAAAAAGGTACTACACGCTTATTCTCCGCAATAGGAGAAAAATTAAAAATAAATTATAAACTCCCCAAAGTACATATTTACAACAATGGAGTTTGTTTTACTAATGATTTTGCAATAACTAGAGATATTAATGAAGAGATAATATTAGGTCTTCCTTTTATAACTTAAATAAAACCTTATATTGTCGAGCTAGATGACCTCCACACCACTATTTTAGGAAAAGAGATTATTTTTCCCTATATAAACGGTATATCAAAAGAATAAAGTGATTTTATAAAAGATCAAACTATCTTTCGCAAAAAATTCTGTCCAATGGGGATTAGAGAAAAACTAATCTTCTTTCAAAAGAAAATTTTATAGTATTATGGGTTATCAAAAAAAATTTTGAGATCAAATATTTTAAATTTTTATGAGTTATTAAATTTCAAAAACATCCAAAACTATTTTATAAAAGATGTCCACAGTTTAGGGAGAAATTCTCTCCCAAAAAAATTTAACAAAAATTTTTCTGCAGGAAAATTATGAGACCCAGAACACCAAGATTAAGGTTGAGGCCTCCATTTCAGATTCTTCGACAAGAAGAAAAAATGAAAATACCCTTCAATGAAGAAGATAAAAAATTAGAAAATAGATTTTCAGTCCTGGTAGAATTTTTATCCCTACCATTCCCTTACTATCAAAAGAATCTATTACTAGTTTACCCAGAATGCAACCTCTTAAACAAATATTTAAAGAAGAATACTCCTCAGCCAATAATAATATTGTTATCCAAACTAAAGATAGTTATGCGATGAAACCACCGGAGACATATTCACAATCAGTCTTCCCAGCCACTCCGCAAATGAAGGAAGAACAAAGTATTCTTGATAGAAAACAATTTGAGATAGTAGATTTGTAGGTAGTGCCAATAATGGCACTTGATTAAAAATATGAAGGCTTTCAAGTACCAGGTTGTTAAAACCTTGTTATAAAAATTGGGATTATGTGGACACAGATGATCCCCTCAAGATCCAAAGGTATTATGAGTTCATATTAACAAATACTGATTCATTGCAAATTGAGCATAAGTTAGTAGATATTAATGATCCTAATAGTATTTAATATTCAAAGTTTACAATCAAAAGGATACTAAACCCATTTGAATGGTATATAGATCACCTATATACACCCATTCCTCTATCAAGAAATTACCAACCTCAAACCTATAATTGGTACGATTATAAGGTGGCCTGGTACATTTTTATGTATGCCAGGCCTAACACTCATTCTTGATTTGTAAAATATTTAGTGCAGATGAAGATTACTATAATTCCCGATGGTTTTACGGCTGGTGGAACAAGTTTTGAGGAAATAAATTGGTATTTTCAACACAGTTTCAAGCATAATTTGAAAAGTTCCAGGTAGAGAGGAATATTTCTACAATAATTGAGAATGATAAATGGTGTAAATTTTTTATCGTTAAAATAATTTCATCTATTATCTATTGCTCCTTTGATATTATGAAATTGAAAAAATCAAATACTTAAGCAAAACCATCAAGATTAAAGGATGGATTTCAATGGAGAAGCTAGCAACAAGTTCATCCTCACAGAAGGAATCACACCTCTCTAAGGAAGAATTAAAAAAAAAACTCAAAGAAGCCTTGTCAAATCTAGATAATGAGAATCATTCAAAAAGGAGAATGGAGTTATTATATATTGCATCCTCACATGCCAGCGAACCTAGTAATAGGGACATGTTGGATCCATAAAGAATAAAACAGGCATACCTTCTCAATTAAAATAAAGATGCCCTCACCCCTTCAAAGTTTGAAAATCTACTTAATGGATCCCACAAACAAAATGAGGACTAGAAGACAAATTGCACAAATCTTCAAGGAAGAAAAAGCCGAATTCTTCTCAAAGTCATAAAAAAACACAAGTTCAAGATAAAGATGAAAAGATAGTCAAAGACACATGCAAAACATATGAATAGTCATCAACAACTCCTATACAGACGTAGAATAAATAACTTGCATTAGTGTATGGACAGATTTAAAATAAATCATGTTTGTTAAATATTAGTCAGCACTTTTGAGGCCTATTTAAGGTTTTCAACTGGTAATAGCAGAGAGCATTCTGAAATTTCTCCAACTTAGAAAAACTCTCTATTATCTCCCATATTTCCCCTCTCCCTCTGTAATCTCTCTTATTTCCATAATGTAATACCCCAAACTTTCTTTAAGTCAAATCTAGTCTCCAAAAAAGTTAGTGATGACTTCCTAAATGATTAATATCTAAATAAAATAGAATTTTCCTAATTTCAACTTTTTATCATATGGGAAATTGAATTAGATTTCTAACGATACCAATTTCATCCAAATCTGGTATCAGAGTAAAGAGTTATAGATATTTTACTGAGAGCTACCAGAACCGCCCAGGTGCGACGGGCAGGTTGATGGACCATTGATCTAGTGACGGACCATCGCCTAAACCATCACAGCTAAGGCAGTAAGTCAATCTTCTAGATAAGGTGCGATGGACAGGTTGACAGACCATCGAACTTGTGATGGACCGTCGAACTTGCGATGGACCATCAAACTTGTGATGGACCATCGAACTTGTGACGAACTGTCGCCCAAACCGTCTTTACTAAGGCAGTGAGTCCCTATTCTGGTCTACGTGCGACGGTCAGACCGATGGACCGTCGAGCCAGCGACGGACTGTTACACGAGCCATCGCAAATCTCGTTCAGCAAATTTTTAAGCCATTTTAAAAAGGGTATTTGGGTCTTTTCCCACCCATTTTAACCCCTAATTATACCATACCATAGCTCATAACTTCATTATTCATTCACAACACCAAATTAGGGTTTCTCTCAAAGATCAATCCCCAAGAACAAGAAACCCTAGGTGCCCAAGTTAAGAACTCAAGCTTTCCTCCACCAATCTTCAAGAAATCATCCACCCAGGTATGTTAAGTGTTTATTCATGGATTCCTTTCATCCATGAAGCCCAAGAATCCAATTTTAAATTATAAATTGTGATGTTTATGTGTGGATTGATTATGATCTTGTTGATGTTGTGTATGATACCCAAGTTGGAATTGTTAAATGTGTTTTCATTAATTTATGCTAGCATATGGATTGAAATCTACTAAATTATGTTGATTTATGCAACCATGATGAATTAATTTAATGTCCATGCCCAGGCTTATAGTTATGCATGCAAGGTGTTTGATAAAATGCCTAAGAGAATAGGAAATATGCCTTATGACTCAATTGTGACCAAAATGATGAACCTATGCTTTACCCTTATGTTCAAAATGACTTCCATGTTATTGTTATGCATTGAAATTATTTGATGGATTGTTCATGAGATTAGCCTATGAAATTATGACATGTTTATATGCTTTCCTATTCATGTACCAAACCTTGATAATCAAGTGCCTCATGAAATTCCCCAATGATTTTATTATGGATTGTTGATTATGGTCGTGAGTCCAGAAAGTGTCATGTCTTGTCAGTTTCATGCTATCGAGTCCTGGGGGTATGTGTACCTGACCATTTAGCTGTATACCTAGAGCCAGTGTCAGTGTTCAAGATACTCTCAGTCAAGCCATGTTAAGTAGAATTCAGTTAGTCTCATAACTCAGGAAAACTCAGTAAATTTAGTATCAGTAATCTCAGTAATCTCAGTCAGTTGTCAGATCTCAGTAATATTGCATCAGTCAATAGAATTCAATGAACTAAGTCCAGTTAAGTTCAGTTAATCATGTTCAATATCTATTCAGATGGGAGTAGAATTGAACACCGAGTGAGCCCAAGGATGGGACTCATTTGTTATTAGAGGGTGTGATTCTTAGAAGCAATCCTTGTGCTCCAGAACTACGTAGCCAGCATAGGTTGAGACATCAAACCTGATAGTTGAGGGTAGATAAGGTGGCTTAACCTATTATATGAAGGTCTTATAGTTCTCCTTAGAGTACCTGTTAGATGAGGGATCACTCACTGCTTGTCCTTACCAGTGGCTCAGTATTGATACCTTTCTAATTAGGGTTACAGATTGGAACCTAACTCAGCTATAATGGGTTATTAGGGGCATGTCGGTTAAAGAATTAGTTCCCACAGTTATAGTCTCAGTCTCAGTCTTAGTAATAGAACTCATATAGTTCTACAAAATTTAGGACTGTCAGATACAATCACCCAGTTTAGTACGGAACTCATCTAGTTCCATCAAAAATATGAATATCTAACATAGTCATTCAGATAATAGTATATCAGTCATATGAAACTTATGTTATCAGTATTCAGATTCAGTGATGTCATGATCTCAGTCACAGTTCACGTATTCATACATGTATTTTCACGTTCATGTTATTTAGTCAGTTAGTATTGTTTATGCATATAAACCCCTTGCATTCAGCCTACCTCACTAGCATACCAGTATATTCAATCGTACTGACACATTTGCGATATGGTGTTTTATACCATAGGTTCAAGAGTACGAGCTCTAGAGCATCAGTACATTCCAGTTTCAGCAGTCAAAGTCAGCAGTAAGTCCTCATCATTCGGGGATGTTATGATTTTATTACTTCAGTTCTACAGTACTTAGTTTATTTCAGCAGTCGGAGTTAGTTGGGGACATGTCCCATCAACTCCTCATTCAGATAGTACGGCGTTAGAGGCTTTCAGACTATAGTATGTTCAGACAGTTATTTCAGTTATTTTGATATTGATATACCATAGTTTTAGATGTCGTGTTTTATCAGATATTTAAATCTTATGGCCTTTCAGCCTTTTATTCTGCATTTATATAGTATATTATGCAGTGCTCAGGTACAGATATCAGTCATGGATTAGCTTGTGGTCTTTTGAGGTCATGAGAACTGTGTAGTGTTCTGGGTACCAGATTTGGGGCGTTACTCCTAATTAATAAAAAGCTTTTGTAAGTATAAATTTCTCTCTTTCTCTACTATTTTAATTAATTTTTCTTTATATTTATTTTGGTCTAATTTTGTTGTTTTATAGTTTGATTTGAAAGTTTAAAATACTTTCAAATATTAAATTATTTTAAAATGTTATTTTGCTCCTTATTTTCCCAATCCGTCCCCTAAATGGTATCAAAGCCTAGTTGCCTGAGAGGGAGGGTGAGTATGAGTAGGATCGACTAGAGCATTAGGCTACCCTAGAGCTAGTCAAATTTAGTGTTACTCTTGGAATAATCATTTTTCTGGTTAGTAATTACTGTTGTTCGTCCTCTATGTTCTTAGTTTTATTCCTTAAGTTGGGTAGCCATTTAATAGCGGTTTAGTCATTGGTAAACCTAGAATTTTTCGTTGGATTAGCTCTAAGTATGGTGAAAAATTAAGCTGGACCCGGAGGGTGTTTCTGTCACCAAGCCTATAGGAATTATAAAAGGAATTTTAGAAGAAAAAATATTTAGTAATTACTGCACTCAAAAAATAATTATTGTAGAAGTAACATTTAAAGTAGATTTTTGTACTAGGATAGTGTTTTCTGTCTCATCTGTAAAAAATCCTAATGAATACTCCAACCAACCAAAATATAATAAATACTGTTAATATTTATGATATCTCTAGTAAAATTGCTAAAACGGAAAGTGATTTTCAAATTGGAATATTCAAAAAGAAAGTTTTAATAGAGTCTATATAATTGGACACTTTGATTTTGTAAAAAATTATAATATTAAAACTTCGGAATCTACTGTTGCAATTAATAGAAATATTGAGACTATTAAATTATTAGCAACTGAAGATATTAACAAATATAGAAAAAATTACAAGTTCCTTCACATATAGATTAGATTTAGATGTTCCTATATGTCTACTTTTATGAGATAACAGGTTATTAAATTTTGATGATTCATTATTAGCAGTATGACAAAGTAATCTTGCTAATGGTCCGGTATACTTTAATTGTTATCCTAATTTTTCTATAGATATTAATGATCAAAATGTTATGGATACATTAACTTTAAATGTTAAAACAAAAAACATGAATAGTAAGGTAAATACTAGAGAGATATAGCAAGAATCTATAGAGTATATTACAGATTAATAAAACAACCTTAGCCCCTAAGGCTAAAATAGTTTTTAATAAAGGAGCTACCATGTACTTATGGAAGCTAACCATAATTATAATAATACCTTTGTCCCAAAAATGATAAAATGGAATGATTAATAAAAGATAATTGGCATTTTGACTCCATAACGGAGCCAGAAATAGAAGAAGAAAAATCAAATATTAAACAAATAGTACAATGTCCAGATGGATCTATAGATTTAAAATTTCTAAGATCACAATACTTTAATCAAGCATCTTCAAGTAAAAGAATGTCCTTTTCTAGACCTTTAATCTCCTATCTGTAGAAGAAAGGGAAGTAACGTTAGAAGATATTAAACGAAAATTAAGAGGAGTAGATTTCATAAAAACAATTCCCAAAGAGGAATATGAATCAACAATTTTAAAAACTAAAAAATTAGCTAGTCTCACTGGTAGTGAAATGCTAGGAGGGGCAAAAGACTCTCTATCCATGATTAGGTCAGATGTAATATTTGAACCTGACTTTTAATAGTTAGATAAATTATGGAATAACCCAGTAAATTCTATTAAAAAGGAATGGTATAAACAAAGATATTCATTAAAAGAAAGATATTCTTTTAGAGAAAAATGGTGCAATGATATGAAAAGATTAAGATGTAATATTAGTTTTTTTAAATGGTTTGAAATTACAGGAAAATTAGACGATCAAAAGGATTTGTTAAACATGATTGTCAATAATTGGTATACTACTAGTAATAAAGTAGTAGAATTAATAATTCCTTTGTTAGAAGAAATTTGCCTACCAGTAGATGGTAGAATTGTCATTACCTCACCTTTTAAATTAGATATAGTAGATACTAAAAGTGATCCTACAAGTAAGGATATAAATAAGATACTCTAATAAAATAATTATACAAATCAATTATTACAAGTAGTATCTAAACAAATTCTTGAAGCCGAGAATAAATCAACTTTTAACGATAAATCGAGTTCTTCTCATCATGATAAAAAGTTAGAAACTCACCCAATATTTAAATTATAAGAATTGTCCAAGGATAAAATTTCTATTTTTGAAAAAGATTCTAAAGTCACCAATAACATTATTAAGGAAAATATTAAAAAAAACTAGAATCATAATCAAAATCCACTAATAATATAAAGAATAATAGTACAGGTTGGGACTGTAAGACCCCGCAAAGTCCTACTCATTTCAGTCCTGCATAGCATGCCAAAAGAGGTCCCAGACTTATAGAATTTCAACGAAGTGTTGACACTTAGTCTCATTTTTGGCCTCGATATTTCAATGGCATCATTTAAGATCTTTCCAACCTTAGATTGTCAATTTTTAAATTAATTTATGATCAGGGATGTAAATAGTTCATACTGGGTGAGTTTTGGAATTTTTGAACTTCGTTTAGGTCGTGTTTGGATGGCAAAAATAGCAAGCCAATGTGATATTGACGTGTCGTATTGGCTATCGTGTTGCACCCACCGATGTGATGTGTCAGTGATCACGTCGACCCTAGCAACGCGATGCATCACCTATCGCATCATTGGGCTAGTTTTGTGTGTTAAGTTACCGATTTGTAAGGGTATATAGGTCCTTTTCCCCTACCCAATTCAGCTAAAACATGAAGTTGATTATCCTAAAGAGTAAAATACATTCATTATTCACAAAATACTCTTAAGAACAAGCCCTAGTTTCATCAAGCTCAAGTCCAAGGTTCAAGAAATCCTCCATAATTTCCATGAAATCAACAATCAAGGTATGTTAGGTGTTCATCCTTGGGTTTTATACAACCCTTAGAGTTCAAGAAACCTTTTTAAAAACTTGAATTATGATTTTTCAATTATGAATTGAATTATGCCTATGTTTGAGTTGTTGTATGGATTTAGAGTTGAGATCTATTATGAGTTCTATGAAATTATGTTAGCAAGTGTGTTGAATTATGAATATTTTATTTCAAAACCCTTGAAATTACAAGTTTAAGTTATTGTCATGATGCTTATGTGTTGTTCATTATCATGTGCATTAATTATGCTCCCCAAGAGTTTGATAGAATGTCTATGTGAATTGAATAGTAAAATCATGACATGTTAGTATGTGTTCTCAAATATGTACAAGTCGATGACCACCGAGTGTTTGACAAAATGACTCAATGAATGAATTGTGAACAATTGACTATTGCTATGCTATCAAGATTTTCTATGTTTTCATCCATTATGCTATCGAGTCCTGGGGGTATTTATTACCCGAAATCTAGTTTACTTAGTTGCAGTAGTTATAAAATTGTTCTTGTAAAGGTTAAGAACCGTAGTACTCAGTCAGTTAATAGAACTTAGTTAACTCAGTCCAGTTCAGTCAGTCAACACGATCAGTGTTAGTTCAGACAATCCTAGTATAGTCTAGTGAATTAGTTCAGTCTTAATTTAGTTGGGAGGAGGATTTAGCACCGAGCAAACCAAGGGATGGGGGAATTTCTGTCAGTAGAGGGTTTAACCTTTAGTAGCAGTCCCTGTATTACAGAACTACGTATCCAACATAGGTTAAGTCATCCTCCTGCCATACTAGGGTTGATGCAATCATATATATATTTTATGAGTCTTCCTGCTAGATTAGGGTTGACCCAACATTATTAGTATCCCGTGAAAAGGTGCTAACATCCTTTCAACTGGGGGTCATAGGTTGGACTCCAACTTAGTCTATAACCGGGGTATGTCGGTTAGATGAAAACTCCTATAGTTAGAGTTTCTATCTCAGTATTCAGTAAAAAACTCAAACAGTTCTACAGAACCATGGCTATCAGTTATCAGTTACACAACCATAAGAATTTAGTACTTCAGTATTAGTATAAACTTTCAGTTACCAGTATTTAGTTACCAAAACTCAGTACTTCAGTTTTAGTCTATTTCAGACAGATGTTATATGTGTAGTATTACATATTCAACCTGTTCAGTAGTTACAGTTTTGCATGTACTCTTATCTAGTTACTTCTTGATGTTCATTCACAGAGTTATCATCCTGATACGGGACAAATGGCCATCTTATCTTTTGATGACATCTTTGGAGGCCAACATATAGAGGCTGAGACTTGGTCACCTCGAGAATACAAGAACATGCATGGAGAACCAGTTTTGAGCATAACTTAAAGCAATCTCGCGTGTGGAAGATTGCTTGGAGCATTTAAGATTGAGGACTCACGGTTTTGGACCTTAATTAAGGGCATTTTGGACATTACACATGGTGTATTTACACACCATGGCCGCACCTATCATTAAGGGCAAAGTGTTCTTTTTGTCTTCTTTTGTAATACACTATAAATAGGTTATTTTAGCTCATTTCTTGGCAGATTTTGAAGGATGAAGAATTGAAAGACATATTTTCTCTTTTCTGAGAGTGTAACACCCTTAGTTGTAGGTCTTGGAAAAGCCATCCTTAGCATAGGGCTTGGAAAAGCCAATATTGATCTTTGATTGGAAACAGTAGATCTTGAGGTGAGTTCATTCCCTTGGTGGTCACCGTAAGAGTGTGGTTTTTATTATTACATTTATTAGGGATTTAGTGTATGATATACACTTGGTTTCTGATTCTTGTCATAATATTGGCCTCATTATCTATCCTTTACTTTTTTTGTTGTTATCTTGTGTAGTGGACTGTTTTTGGGTCCTTTTTGAATCCAAAAATTTATGTTCTTATTGTCATCTTGTTCTTCACGTTTTGTGGCTGTTTTGGGTGTCAAATACACCATTGTTATCTCATATTGTTGTTGTTGTAGTGAATCCGAGAGTGGTCTCCATCTTGGTCCTCAAATCCTTAAGATTAGTGGATTGTTTTGGGGGGTGTATTGGACTGTTTTGGAGTTGTTTCGTGTTTCCCTTGTCTTTCTCGTATCACATCCCATGCATATGAACCCATGTATATCAGCCTACCTCACTTAGCATACTAGTACATTCCACATACTGATGCATTCTCTTTCTTTGCGCTATAATGTCTCATATCATAGGTTCGGATGCACGAATTCCTGATCACACTTAGCAACTCAGGATATCAACAACAGATTTAGTGGCGAGTCTTCATATTTTGAGGAATTTTTTTATCTATTTTAGTATTTTAGTTAGCTCAGTAGTTATTTTAGTCAGAGTTAGTTGGGGGTTTGTCCCATCAACTCCATATTTAGACAGTTAGAGGTTTTCAGACCAGCACAGTTAGTTATTCAATTTTCAGATGTTATTATCAGTACACAGTTATTATTTTTGTATTTTGAGAACCTTATGGTATTTTTAGTTATACTTCTGCATATAATTTCAGTTTTATTATTCAGTGCTCACAACAGGTACCATTCATGGGTTAGTTTGTGATCCTTCGGGGTCGTAAGCACCGTGTGATGTCTAGGGTGTAGAATCGAGGCATTAAAAACTTGGTATCAGAGCCTAAAGTTCTAAAGAGTCCTAGGAAGTCTAAAATATATGTCAAGTAGAGTCTTGTGCATGGGTGTATAGTGCGCCACACTTATGGACGAAAGGCTATGAGGAGTTTTTACAAAAAAAAATACCTTCTTCAGTGTTCATGTAGTGTGAAAGAGCATGAGCTATATTTTAAAAAAATATCTTCCTAACTTATCCGTCATTCTATGTATAGAAAATGGCTTCTAGAAAGAACAATGGAAGAAGAAATGGGAATCAGCCTGCACCTCCGCCTGTTCAGGAAGATTCCCTAAATGAGCATTTCTCTCACGCCTAATTCAGAGCTGCTTTTACTACCTTAGCTTATTCAATAGTTGCTCAGATTAATTTACAGACTGTTATCTTATCTAGGCTTTTGATTCATGATCATCAGAATGAGAAAAGAAAGCGTAGGAAGAAAGAGAGAAAGAATAAAAGGCCCAGAATAGGTAGTTTTAAGACAAGGTCAAGGGATAGTAACCGCTCCCAATTTCGTCTATGTAGACTATAGATATATGACTATATTGATTGAATATATCATACATTATGTTCTGAAATTCAGATGGATCATTTTTAGTCCAAAAGGCATTCCATTCCATTCATATTGTCCAAAAGGAACATTGAAGGTTGTTTTATATTTATCTTTTTCTGCAATTTGTATTCGCCAAAATCCTGATTTCATATCAAACTTGCTATAAATATTAGCTTTATAAGTTCTTTTAAGAAGGTCATGTTTGTTAGGTATCGGTACCTAATCCATTTTAATGCTTTATTAAGAGGCTTATAATTGATGACTAGTCTCGGGGCACCTCTTTCTTTTTCAGCACTATTATTGACATAGAAGGCTGAACAACTCCAAGGTATTTAGATGGTCTGATAATTTTTTATCTAATAAATAGTTAATTTCCTGTTTATAGTATTCCATTAACTCATGGTTCATTTGAATGGGCCTTGCTTTTGTTGGAATAATCCTTTCATCAAATCCCTCAATATAGGGTAATTCAACAATATGCCTTTTTCTTTCCCAAAAGGCATTAGGAAAATCCGAGCAAACTTCTCGCTCTATAACTTCTTGAAGACTTTTAATTTTTGCTTCTACTTCTGGTTTTTTTAAATAGGATTCAATTTTTTTTTTTTATTTCATCTTTTAAATAATTTATTTGTTGCAAAATTAAATTTATTTTAAAAACCATTTTATTTTTAATAAGGTCATTTTCTTCTTTTGATAAACTATTTAGATAAGGGAAAATAACCTTTGTTTGCAAAATAGTGATGTGGATGTCGTCTAACTCGACAGTAAAAGGTTTTATTTGATTTGTAAAAGGTAGACCTAAAATTATCTCTTCATTTATATCCTTGGTTATTACAAAGTCATTTATGAAACAAATTCCATTATTACAAATGTGTGCATTATGTAGTTTATAATTTATTTTAATCGTTCTCCTGTTGCGGAGAATAATTTTATAGTACCTTCAATGATGCAGTTTCGATCAGCTCCTGTATCCAATAATGCCACTTTGTGAATTGTGTAATTTTTATTTATAACTAATGTAATGGGTATATGGTAACTTTGGGCTTTATCTTTTGTAATTTTGTCAATTTTTGAATGATTTTCTAAAGACATAATATCTTTATTATTCCTTTTTTTATTTTTGATATTTCTGCAAGCTCTAATTGACATGGTTAAGATTTTTTATTAGAAGTTAAATTATTAGTAAGTGATTTATTGCTAAATTCCAGCTTAAATTTTTTAGCTTCCTTTTTTAAGTATTGTAACTCTCTTGCATAGTTGTTTTTTATTTTTATTCTTTATTTGACATATCTCTCATGTTAGAGGGTTCAATTATTTCTTTATGAAACTGTTGATTAAGAACAATATTTTTTAAGGCTATTAAATATTTTCTCTTTAGGGTTGAAGCTTCTAAATGATTGATAATATCAAATAAGACATCTTTCTCCTTATTACTATTCGTAATAACATTGATAGAATGATTATTGTAAGTGCAACATGAACCGGTGCATTTACAATTGTTAGCCAATTTTATAACTGCAAACGTTATTAATATTTTCTTTTGGGAAGGAATTATCTCCATTTTCATCAAATATACAACATATATTACTACTCATGTCTTTCCTTTTATCTAGGATTCTGCAATCTTTAGTCTTAGGTCCTATATTTTCATAGTTCCAACACGTATCAATATTATATATATTATTAGTTGAATTTGATTGAGATTCTAGTTTCTTATTATTTCTGCCTACAATGTCATTGGTGACTTTTGTTTAGATTTTAGTTCTTCATTAATTATTCCTAAAATATCGTCTGTTACTTCAAACTTTTATTCAAATTTAGGAAATTTATCTTTTGAGAATTCTGGTAAACTAAAAATTGGATGAGTTTCTAACATTTTATCTTAAAGAGAAGAAATCGGTTTATCTTTTACAAGTTGATTTATTCTCGGCTTCGAGAATCTGTTTAGATACTACATATAATAATTGTTTTGTATAATTATTTGGTTGGAGTATCTTATTTATATCCTTATTTGTAGTATCACCTTTAGTATCTACTATATCTAATTTAAAAGGTGAGACAGTAACAACTCTACCATCTACTGATAGACTAATTTCTTGTAATGGAGGAATTACTGATTCTACAACTTTAGCAATAGTAGTATACCATTTATTAACAATCATGTTTAACGAATCCTTTTGATCATCTAATTTTCCTGTGATTTCAAACCATTTAAAAAATTCAATATTATATCTTCAACTTTTCATATCATTGCACCATTTTTCTCTAAAAGAATATCTTTCTTTTAATGAATATCTTTATTTATACCATTCCTTTTTAATAGAATTTTCTGGGCTATTCCATAATTTATCTAGATATTCAAAGTAAGATTCAAATATTACATTTGACCTAATCATGCATAGGAAATCTCTAAATCCTAGCATTTCACTAGCTATGGGACTTATTGACTTTTTAGTTTTTAAATTTGTAGATTCATATTTTACTTTGGGAATTGTTTTTGAGAAATCAACTCCTTTTAATTTTCTTTCAATATCTTCTAATGTTACTTTTCTTTATTCTACAGATTTGGAGATTGAAGGTCTAGGAAAGGACATTATTTTACTTGAAGATGCTTGAATGTAAAACCCCACATTTTTGGGATAGAATTCAAATCTTTGTTCCTATGTGTACAGTCTTGAACCTAATTATTCTATGTATATACATGTGTGATTATAAAATATATGGTGTGGGAATATCCATGTATATTGATCGAGGTCATAAAACCCTTCTAACTCAAAGATGAGTTAAGGACTTTTCTATCGATAGAGTTTTGACAAATGCTCTAGCTAGGGTCCTTTTTAGATGAGTGTATCTCCCAAAATATATTTATTCATGTGTACTACTATATATCAAATGAAAGGTATTTAAATTGTCTTTCTAATGCATCTAGATTCACCTTAATCCGATATAGGAGTGGAAAGTTATGCTCATTTTACCTCATCATGTATATCTATCAACAAGGTGACGACTTGAGGTGATAAGTCGTCAACTAAGTGACGAATTATCAACCAAGTCATCAGCCTTAATCAAAATGTGATCAACTCCAGATACAAAGTACGACTTAAGGTCATAAGCCATCATATAAGTGACGACTTATTAGTCAAGTCGTCACCGTTAAACATCAAGGGCCCAAATCAAACTTTGGGTTGACGACTTAAGTTGTAAGCCATCAACTAGTTGATAAGCTATCAACTAAGTCATCCACTAAAAATTTCAGCAATTCTTATTTAGCTTCGGAGGGGTATTTTGGTCTTTTTCTCACCTCAAACCTTACCCCCCACCCCACGACTTAAATCATCTCATAAGCGTATTGAGTCATTATCAATCGGTTTTTAAATGACATTAACCCTCTTAATACCCAAGAACAAGATTAGGGTTTTCTCTCAAGATCATCTCCCAAGAACAAGATTCAAGCCCTTCTTCAAGAAAACCAAGAGGTTGTGTTTCCCAATCCAAGAACGTTCAAGAAAAGTTAATTATCTTTCAAGATTAAAGATTTAAGGTATGTGTGATGTTCATTCACGGGTCCCTTTTCACCCATGGAGTCCAAGAATCCATTTTCAAGTTTAAAATTATGATCTTTACATGTTATTATGAATTAAATCCATGAACTTTCATAAATTTAGATTATTATATCATGTTTACAAAAATTTTCCATTGGAATTATCCCTTGACACGTCTGAAGGATGATACTCACATGTTAAATCCTTAACCCATGACTTTCACATTAAAAATATGTTATTATCACATGATTTAACTATTCCCATGCTTCATCTCATGACCCCCATGTGTTTGATGAAATGCCTAAATGATTGAGTTTTGAACAATGACTACTTATTACATGTTTACAATAAAATTACATGTTTACAATAAATTACCTCCATGACACTTTTATGAAATTCAATCATATATGTCTAAGAGTTTTGATACAAAGAGCCCTTACACGTTTGAAAGTTGAAGTATGTTTATCTATACCTTGGTAATTTGATTTAAAGTTAAGATTCCAATTATTTTCACGTGGAATGCATTATAGCACGGTACTAGTACTCTTTCAACTGGGGTCACAGGTTGGATCCTGATCAACTCAGCTTTGGGGCATGTCAGTGATATGATACCTCCCTCAATTTTAGTTTTAATATTCAGTTCAGAACTCAGTTCAGTTTTTCTTGACCATAGCATATAGTTTATCAGCTATTCAGTTATCAGATTGCAGTAGTTCAGTTTACAGACTATTTCAGAATCATATTATATGCTTGGTCATGCATTCTCAATTTTTACAGCATTCACGCATTTATATTAGTTATTTAGTTATTTTATGTTATTTATTTAGTCAGTTATTATTTATGCGCATGAGCCCATACATATCAGCCTAACCCCATCTAGCATACCAATACATTCAAAGTACTGACCGCTTACTCATTTCTCGCGCTATGATGTCTCATATCATATGTTCAGATACTCAGGTTCCCGACCACACTTGGACACTCCAGCACATCAGCAACAAAACAGCAGTGGTGAGTCCTCATATTTCAAGGACCGATTATATTTATTTTAGTGTTTTCAGTTTAGTATTCAGTCGGAGTTAGTTGGGGCCTATCCCATCAACACTTATTCAGTTAGTTTTAGAGGCTTTCAGACACTACAGATAGTCAATCAGTTTGTTATTACCTTTGTTAGTTTTCTGACATTTATTTTTTGGTAGTTGTTTTCAGACTTGTGATTCAGAAATGATTTAGTATTTGAAACCTTATGGCATATTCAGTTATTCAGTACTCACAGCAGGTACTAGCTCATGGGTTAGCTTGTGGTCTTTCGGGACCGTAAGCACCGTGTGGCGTAATGGGTGTACTTTTGGGACATTAAAGATTAAAGGATTGTGATCTTAGAAATTTTAAATCTTTAGATCCATCTGGATATTGTACTACTTATTCAAAATTTGAATTTTCTTCTTCTATTTCTGGCACTGTTATAGAGTCGAAATATAAATCATCTTTTATTAATCACCATCCTATTTAATTATTTTTAGGATGAAGGTATTATTATAATTATGGTTAGCTTCCATAAGCATGGTAGCTCTTTTATTACTTACTATTTTAGCCTTAGGGGCTAGGATTATTTTCTTTAATCTATAATATTCTCTACAGATTATTGCTATTTCTCTAGTATTTACCTTACTATTCATGGTTTTTTTAATATTTAATATTAATGTATCCATAACATTTTAATTATTAATATCTATAGAAAAATTAGGATAATAATTAAAGTATACCGGGCCATTAACGAGATTACTTTATAATACTGCTAATAATGAATCATCAAAATTCAATAACCTATTATCTCTTAAAAGCAAACATATAGGAACATCTAAACCTAATTTATATAATGGTTTAACTGCTCCTTGGACAAGACCTATGTGAAGGAACTTGTAGTTTTTTCTATATCTATTAATATCTTCAGCTACTAATAATTTAATAGTCTCAATATTTCTATTAATTGCAACAGTAGATTCAAAAATTTTAATATTATAATTTTTTACAAAATCAAAGTCTCTAGTTTTATAAACTCTATTAATTTTTTTTTTTGAATATTCCAATTCTATAAATCACTTTCTATTTTAGCAATTTTACTAGAGATAGCCGAAATATTAACAATATTTATTACATTTTGGTTGGTTGGAGTATTCATAAGGATTTTTGCAGATAGAGGGAAAACACTATCCTAGGACCAAAATCTACTCAAGATGTTACTTCTACAATAATTATTTTTGAGTGCAGTAATTACTAATTTTCTTCTTCTAAAATTCCTTTATTTTAGTCCTATAGGCTTGGCGATGGGAACACCCTCCAGGTCCGGCTCTATTTTTATCATATACTCAGAGCTAATCCAATAAAAAATTCCAAGTTTGCCAACGTCTAAATCGATATTAAACGGCTACCGAACTTAAGGAATAAAATTAAGAACATAGAGGAAGAACAATAGTAATTACTAACCAGAAAAATAATTATTCCAAGAGTAACACTAATTTGATCGGCTCTAGGACAACGTAACGCTCTAGCCACTCCTACTCATACTCATACTCCCTCCCAGGTAACTTGGCTCTGATACCATTTAGGGGATGGTTCAGAAAAATGGGGATAAAAATAATATTTTAAAATAACTTAATCTTATTAGACTTTCTAAATATCCTTGGAATTGTTCAACCTTTTATGTCAATAATAGTGTTGAAAGGCAAAGAGGTGCCCCAAGACTAGTTATCAATTATAAGCCTCTTAATAAAGTATTAAAATGGATTAGGTACCTAATACCAAACGAACGTGACTTTCTTAAAAGAACTTATAAAGATAATATTTATAGCAAGTTTGATATGAAATCAGGATTTTGGCAAATACAAATTGCAGAAAAAAATAAATATAAAATAGCCTTCAATGTTCCTTTTGGATAAAATAAATGGGATATAATGCCTTTTGGACTAAAAATGCTCAATCTAAATTTCAGAACATTATGAATAATATATTCAATCAATATAGTCATATATCTATAGTCTACATAGATAATGTTATCCAAGTGTTTGACAAAATGACTCAATGATAGAATTGTGAACAATTGACTATTGCTATGCTATCAAGATTTTCTATGTTTTCATCCATTATGCTATCGAGTCCTGGGGGTATTTATTACTCGAAATCTAGTTTTTTACTTAGTTGCAGTAGTTATAGAATTGTTCTAGTAAAGGTTATGAACCGTAGTACTCAGTCAGTTAATAAAACTTAGTTAACTCAATCTAGTTCTGTCAGTCAACACGATCAGTGTTAGTTCAGTCAATCCTAGTATAGTCTAGTGAATTAGTTCATTCTCAATTTAGTTGGGAGTAGGATTTAGAACCGAGCGAACCTAGGGATGGGAGCATTTCTGCCAGTAGAGGGTTTAACCTTTAGTAGCAGTCCCTGCATTACAGAACTACGTATCCAACATAGGTTAAGACGTCCTCCTACCAGACTAGGGTTGATACAATCATATATATATTTTATGAGTCTTCCTGCTAGATTAGGGTTGACCCAACATTATTAATATCCCGTGGAAAGGTGCTAACACCCTTTCAACTGGGGTCATAGGTTGGACTCCAACTTAGTCTATAACCGGGGTATGTCGGTTAGATGAAAACTTCTATATTTAGAGTTTCTATCTCAGTATTCAGTAAAAAACTCAAACAGTTCTACAGAACCATGGCTATCAGTTATCAGTTACACAACCATAAGAATTTAGTACTTCAGTATTAGTATAAACTTTCAGTTACAAGTATTTAGTTACCAAAACTCAGTACTTCAGTTTTAGTCTATTTTAGACAGATGTTATATGTGCAGTATTACATATTCAACCTGTTCAGTAGTTACAGTTTTGCATGTACTTTTATCTAGTTACTTCTTGATATTCATTCACTAAGTTATCATCCCATGCATATGAACCCATGTATATCAGCCTACCTCACTTAGCATACCAGTATATTCCACGTACTGATGCATACTCTTTCTTTGCGCTATAATGTCTCATATCATAGGTTCAGATGCATGGATTCCTGATCATACTTAGCAGCTCAGGATATTAACAACAGATTTAGTGGTGAGTCTTTATATTTTGAGGAAATATTTTATCTATTTTAGTATTTCAGTTAGCTCAGTAGTTATTTTAGTCAAAGTTAGTTGGGGGTTTGCCCCATCAACTCCATATTCAGACAGTTAGAGGCTTTCAGACTAGCACAGTTAGTTATTCAGTTTTCAGATGTTATTATCAGTACACACAGTTATTATTTTAGTATTTTGAGAACCTTTTGGCATTTTTAGTTATACTTCCGCATATAATTTCAGTTTTATTATTCTGTGCACACAACAGGTACCAGTCATTGGTTAGTTTGTGATCCTTCGGGGTCGTAAGCACCGTGTGATGTCTAGGGTGTAGAATTGAGGCATTAAAAACTTGGTATCAGAGCCTAAAGTTCAAAGAGTCCTAGGGAGTCTAAAATCTATGTCAAGTAGAGTCTTGTGCATGGGTGTATAGTGCGCCATACTTATGGACGGAGGCTATGAGGAGTTTTTACAAAAAAATACCTTCTTTCAATGTTCATGTAGTGTGAAAGAGCATGTGCTCTATTTAAAAAAATTCTTTTCCTAACTTATCCATCATTCCATGTATAAAAAATGCCTTCTAAAAAGAACAATGGAAGAAGAAATGGGAATTAGCCTGCACCTCCGCCTGTTCAGGAAGATTCCCTAAATGAGCATTTCTCTCACGCCTAATTCAGAGATGGTTTTACTACCTTAGCTTATTCAATTGTTGCTCAGATTAATTTACAGACTGTTATCTTATCTAGGCTTTTGATTCATGATCATCAGAGTGAGAAAAGGAAGCGTAGAAAGAAAGAGAAAAAGAATAAGAGGCCTAGAATAGGTAGTTTTAAGCCAAGGTGATATGGGACAAAGGGACATCTTATCTTTTGATGACATCTTTGGAGGCCAACATATAGAGGCTCAAGACTTGGTCACCTCGAGAATATAAGAACATGCATGGAGGACCCGTTTTGAGCATAACTTAAAGCAATCTCGCATGTGGAAGATTAATTGGAGCATTTAAGATTGAGGACTCATGGTTTTGGAACTTAATTAAGGGAATTTTAGACATTACACATGGTGTATTTACATACCATGGCTGCCGCTCTCATTAAGGGCAAAGTGGTCTTTTTATCTTCATTTGTAATATATTATAAATAGGCCCCCTTAGTCTTATTTTCATGAGATTTTGAATGATGAAGAATTGAAAGACATATTTTCTCTCTCTTTGAGAGTATAACACCCTTAGTTGTAGGGCTTGGAAAAGTCATCCTTAGCATAGGGCTTGGAAAAGCCAATATTGATCTTTGCTTGGAAATGGTAGATCTTGAGGTGAATTCATTCCCTTGGTGGTCACCGTAAGAGTGTGGTTTTGATAGTTACATTCATTAGGGGTTAGTTTTGAAATACACTTGGTTCTTAATCTTGTAATAATCTTGGTCTCATTATCTATCTTTATTTTCTATGCATTTTCCCTTGTGTTTGTGTTGAATCCGTGACTTGTTTCATCTTGTGTCATTGTTGCTGTTTTGGTGTTAAAGTACACCATGTATCTTGTAATCCTTGTGTTGTTATTGTTGGCCGAAAGTTGCTCTCAAAGGGGTCCTCGAGTTCTAGTTGATTTATGGACTGTTTTGAGTAGTTTTTGAGCCTTCTCTTGTCTTTCCCGTATCACAAGGTCAAGGGATATAGTAACCGCTCCCAATTTCATCAGAAATTCTCAGCCCTAGCTTCACCTTCAGTCAGTATGACAGTGCCTAATTTTAAGAATTACGGTTGAAATAGAGCACCAGACTCTAAGTTACAGGGTAGTGGGAAAGATGTTCGTACTTATCCACTTTATAGAGAATGTGGCAGGAATCATAATGGTGTGTGTAGAGCCGGTAGTGGTGTGCGCTTTGGGTGTAGCAAGCCAAGCCACAGAGTCAGAGATTGCCCAATGAGTGGTCAGCAGGGCCAGTCCAATCGTCCTCCAGTTCTATTCGGTTTCCCGACTCAGAAGGGTGCCACTCCTAGTGCCACCAGTGGTTAATGTCAGAACAAAATTTATGAACTCCAGTCCCGACAGGATCCGGAAATTTCCCCTAATGTGGTTATGAGTACATTACAGCCTTTCATATTCTTATGTATGTTTCACTAGATTCAGAGATGCACTTTCTTTTGTAACCCCCCATATAACTGTCAACTTCAGTGTCAACCTAAAACATTAGTAAAGCCCTTCTCAGTGCCTTCCTCGGTGGAAAAAACCCATCATAACTAGGCAGGTACATAAAAATTGCTCAGTTATAGTATCTCGACAACTCACTTCAGTTGATTTCAGAAATAAAGTCGTTCAATTTTAGTATCCCGATGAAACAATTATTGAATGAAGGGGTAGTACCTCCTCAGTACCTATGAGTCATACGTGTTTCCAGATTTCCTTCTCAGAATTCTATGATAGAATATGATCTAGAATTCAAAGCATCAAACCAGGAGTTTAGCCACAGTAGTTGAGTTGGGATGATGTTATCTAAAGTTGAGCAGATTATATATTTCATGGGACCAGCCATGTGAAAGGTGAACCAGTAGGCTTGAAGTAGTGTATACAAGAATGTAAGTGTGTTGATTTGAAACATGTGTTATAAACGTGGTATTTGTAGTCTATGATAAAAGTAGTATAGTTATTAAATAATTGGGGATGTCCATGATATGTGTTAGGATCTAAGTTTGATTCTTTAAAGTTTGAGCTAATAGAAATAGGAGTTGAAATTCTAAGTTAGTCAGTTCTTAATTTGTTACATAATGTATTTTGGGCTATGGAAAGTTAATAGTTCTATCTCAGAAAAAAGTATCATCCGTAGGGTTTTTTACTTTTAGGTGTAGTCTTGCAAGGTGAGTTTAGTGTTTATGGGTATTTTTATATCTCGGGCTCTAGAGTAAAGTGGTTTCAGTTTAGTTTAAAGTTTGTTAAATGATCAAAAGACTTAGAATGATGGCTTTAATCTAAGGGGGAGATGGTACAACAAGTGACCAAGTCAGGCTCTCAAATTCTAGTAGTGATACCAGTGTGTTGTAGAACAACACTAGGGAGGGGAATGCCCGACCCATGCTTAATTCAGTATTTGTACTTCAGTTATTACGATATTTACTCATGCCATACACATCAACTCTATGTTCATAGCTCATATTTATGTACTTTCCATAGAATTATGTACGATTCTAGTCCCTCGTAAGAGGAGTTCCAGTTTGCTCAGCAGTGCAAATCATGTTCCATGAATTCAAAAATTCCAAACTCAGTTCATGCAGTTCTTGACTCATGTATTCATTCTCTACAGTATGTTCAGTTACAACATTCATGCAACACTCCTAATGATCAACAAAATTTAGATTATGTCATGTATACCATCAATTTAGGTCTCTTGATAAACCCATGATGTTGATATTCTATTCTTCAGGCCTCTTATAAGTGTCAAGTTCCATATAGTGTTCATCCATACTTCAGGTCCTCATGTTTTAGCCTTTCAGTGATCTCTCCTTATGAAATGATAGTAGTGATGAGCAATTGCTTAGATGGGAGAGAGTAAATATTTCATGTGAAGAAAATATTATTGCATGATTGTTTTACTCGAGACTATTGTTATGAAGATAGGCTTGAATGTCATGTTGGTGTGTAAGTGAATAAATACATTCCGCACTGGTGAATGTCTAGTAAGAGGTTGTATTTAGTTGTTGAAGGGGAAATCTGAATTATTCATGAGATGAGAAGTTGTGAAAGTGTAGGGTGTGTGAAAACTCATGATTCATACTAGTATTACAGTGTTATGTGTACATATCGTAGATCCGAGTAGGCTTGTACATAGTGGGAGAATTCAGTCCAACTCAGACTTTAGTAGGTAGAGTTAGCAGTGCCCATGTTAATATTTTCAGTAGTCACAGGTAAACTGCATTATTAAGGTAAAAGGTATAGTTGAGAGAGTATTTGAGGAGTTTGGCCTAAGCTTGAAAGATAGTAGTTACAGGGCATAAGGCCTAGTAGCTCTATCCTAGCTGATGTTTCATAGGCCTATGTTTCATATTACCGAATTTCAGCCTTGTTGTGATTTTTTATCCAGATGTATGATTCAGACCATGTCACATATTCATTACTCCCTAAAAGTCATTAGAACTTCTTAGAAAAAGTGTTGAAGAAATACTCCAGTTAAGTATAAGCTTTCAGTATGAGTTAGTCTGTAATAGCCAGTAATTCAGATTAGCAGTTAGACAGACAGGTTCCTATGATATTTTCATCTTCCGATCTAGTCTTACTATCTGAAGTTTCATGAATATCCCTTACAAGAAATAGTTTGTTTGCATCCATGAAAATTGTAAATCTAGTTCAGTTCATGCATCATATTTTAGATCCTTGATAGTCAGTCATGATTCAGTCTGTAAGTGTCCCAAGCTTCATTCTTGGTTTTCCTAGTAATTTAGTCAAGTTAGTAATATTCGGGGGATGAACTATCCTAAGGGAGAGATTAATACCCCTGAGATTTTCATGTACTAAATCTCTCATCATTTCTTCATGAAATCAGATCCAGCTTGAAGTAATAGTTACTCATAAGTTGACTCTCTTGTTTATATCTCAATCGTACAACCACTCTTATGTCAGTGCATGTATTCATGAAAATTAGTTCAGAACTTACCTCAGTTTCAGGTTTGCTTGACCATAACATACAGTTATCAGTTATTTAATTATCAGTATTTTAGTATTTTAGATTACAGACTATTTCAGAATCATGTTATACGCTTGGTCTTGCATTCTCAGATATTATAGTTTCCACGCATTCATGCTCAACTATCTCATGTTGTTTAGATAGTCCTCAACTCATATGTATAGTACTCCACAGTTTTAGTCCAGTTATTTATAACAAGTACAGTTCAGTCTCACATGACCAGTATTCAGTTAACAGTCATTCAGTTAATCAGATAAGTTTAGTATATGAATATGTTGGATTTTTTATGTTTATGCATTTGTGCGCAATATGATTGTTCACTCAGATCCCCGAGTTATGTCATATCTCAAAATTCAGTCATGCTACAATTATGAATGTCAGTGTAAGTATAGTTCCATAGTTTCTCTTAGTTTAGTCAGTGTCATTCGAGGATGAATGTTCCCAAGGGGGAGATATTATAAGACCCCGCAAAGTCCTACATATTTCAGTCCTACATAGCATGCCAAAAGAGGTCCTAGACTTCAAAAATTTCAGCTAAGTGTTGACACTTAGTCTCATTTTTGGCCTTGATTTAGTCTCATTTTTGGCCTCGATATTTCAATGGCATCATTTACGATCTTTTCGGCCTTAAATTGTTGATTTTTAAATAGATTCATGATCAAGGATGTTAATAGGTCATATTGGGTGAGTTTTGAAATTTTCAAACTTTATTTAGGTCATGTTTGGATGGCCATAACAGCAAGCCATTGCGATCTTAACGCATCGCGTTGGCTCTCGCGTTGCACCCATCAACGCGATGCATTGCCTATCAAGTCACTGGCCAGTTTTGTGTTTTAAGTTATGGGTTTGTGAGGGTATTTAGGTCCTTTCCCCCAACCCAATTCAGTTAAAACACAAAATTTAATATCCTAAAGGGAAAAATACATTCATTATTCACAAAATACTCTCAAGAACAAGCCCTAGTTTCATCAATCTCAAGTCCAAGTTCCAAGTAATTCTTCAAATTTCCACGAAATAAAAAATCAAGGTATGTTAGGTATTCATCCTTGGGTTTCCTTCCACCCTTGGAGTTCAAGCAAGAAACCTTTTTAAAAACTTGAATTATGATTTCCATGTTATGAATTGAATTGTGCCCATGTTTGAGTTGTTGTATGGATTTAAACTTGAGATCTTTTATGAGTTCCATGAAATTGTGTTAGCATATGTGTTGAATTATGAATCTTTCATGTCAAAACCCTTTAAATTGCAAGTTTAAGTTGCAGTCATGATGCTTATGTGTTGCTCATTGTCATGTGCTTTAATTATGCTCCCCAAGTGATTGATAGAATGTCCATGTGAATTGAATAGTGAAATCATGAAATGTTAGCATGTGTTCTCAACCATGACCAAGTCCATGACCTCCAAGTGTTTGACAAAATGACTTAATGAATGAATTGTGAACAATTGACTATTGCTCTGCTTTCTAGATTTGCTTTGTTTTCATGCATTACGATATCGAGTCCTGGGGGTATTTTTTACCCGAAATCTAGTTGTTTACTTAGTTGCAGTAGTTATAGAATCGTTCTAGTAAAGGTTAAGAACCATAGTACTCAGTCAGTTAATAGAGCTCAGTGAACTCAGTCAAGTTCAGTCAGCCAACACGATCACTATTAGTTCAGCCAAGCCTAGTACAGTCTAATGAATAGTGTCAATTCAGTTCAGAGTAAGATTCAGCACCGAACAAACCCAAGGATGGGGGAATTCCTTTTAGCAGTAGGTTTGACCCTTAGTAACAGTCCCTACATTATAGCACTATGTAGCCAGCGTAGGGTAAGTCGTCCTTCTTCCAAACTATGGTTGATGAAAAATCATATATATATTTTGTGAGTCTTCTTACTAGATTAGGGTTGACCCAGCATTATTAGTATCCCATGGCAAGGTGATAACACCCTTCCAACTGGGGTCATAGGTTGGACCCCAACTCAGTCTATAACTGGGGTATGTTGGTTAGATGAACACTTTCATAGTTATAGTTTCAGTCTCAGTATTCAGTAAAGAACTCAGACAGTTCTACAAAACCATAACTATCAGTTATCGTTACACAACCATCAGAATTCAGTACTTCAATATTAGTATAAACTTTCAGTTACTAGTATTCAGTTACCATAACTCAGTACTTCAGTTTTAGTCTAATACAGACAGATGTTATATGTTCAGTATTCCATATTCAGCATGTTCAGTAGTTATAGTTTTGCATGTACTCTTATCTAGTTACTTTATGATGTTTATTCAGTCAGTTATCATCTCATGCATATCAACTCATGTATATCAACCTACCTCACTTAGCATACCAAGACATTCCACGTACTAACACATACTCTTTCTTTGCGCTATGATGTATCATATCATAGGTTCAGACGCACTGATTCTTGATCAAACTTAGAAGCTCAGGATATCAACAGCAAATTCAGTGGTGAGTCCTCATATTTTAAGGGAAGAGTTAACTATTTCAGTATTTTAGTTAGCTCAGTAGTTATTTCAGTTGGAGTTAGTTGAGGGTTTGTCCCATCAACTCCCTATTCAGACAGTTAGAGGCTTTTAGACTAGCACAGTCAGTTATTCAGTTTTCAGATGTTATTATCAGTATATATAATTATTATTTCAGTATTTTAACAACCTTATGGCATTTTCAGTTACACTTCCACATATAATTTTAGAATTATTATTCAGTTCTCACAGCAGGTACCAGTGAGGGGTTAGGTTGTGATCCTTCGGGGTCATAAGGACATGTGACGTCTAGGGTATAGATTCGGGGCATTACAGGGACTGTGAAAAATAAATCATAAAACTAAAGATTACAGAATCCTAGATAAAAGAAAAGATATGATTAATAATTTATGTTGTGTCTTTGAAGAAAATGGAGATAATTTCTCTCCATAAGAAAATATTAATATCATGTGCGGGGATAAATTAGCTAATCATTATAAATGCATCGGACTACATTGCACTTGCAATAGTCGTTCTATCAATGTTATTACCAATAGTAGCAAGGAGAAAATAGTATTATTTGATATTATCAATCATTTAAAAGATCCAATCCTAAAGAGAAAATATTTAATAGCCTTAAAAAATATTGTTCTTAATCAACAGCTTAATAAATAAGTAATTAAACCCACTAACATGAGATATATGTGTAAGACCCCGCAAAATCATAAGCTTAACTTAGTACGTTAAAGCTTGAAAAGAGATCCCAGACATAGAAATTTCAGCTAAGTGTTTATACTTAGAATTATTTTAGCCTTCATAAATTGGAGATCCTATTTTAAGACCCTTATGACCTTAAAATATCGATCCTTGGATTGAATCATGATCAGGTGTGTCAATACGTCATTTTAGAAGAGTTTTGGATTTTTTGAACCTCGTTCAAATCATATTCAAGTGACCAAAATAGTGGATCGACGCGTCAAATCGCCCATCGCGTTGACAGATATTTTTTTCCAGATTTTGATGTAATTCCAGTAAACCAATGCAAACTCGATACGGCGCGATGGTCATTGTGTTGATGCCATCAATGCGGCGCATCAGTATACACGTTATTGAGCACGCTTTTCAGTAATTAAATCAGCATTCAAAGGGATATTTGGGACATTTTCCCTACTTTTATTCAACTCCAAAACACGAGATTAAACCCTTTAATAGGCAAAGTACTCTTATTATTCACTAAAATCCTCTCAAGAACAAACCCTAGTCCATCAAGTTAAGATCGAGATTCAAGAAATTCACCATCAATCTCCATGAATTCAAGTATCAAGGTATGTTAGGTGTTCATCCAAGGGCTTTCTTCCACCCTTGGAGTTCAAGAACCCTTTTCAAATTACAAGTTGATTTCTTTTCATAAATTTCATATTGAATTTAATTGTATTCATGATTATGATGTAGTTGGGTTTATAATCCATGATTAATTGCAAGTTTCATGAGAATAAAATGGCTTATATGGTTTCGTGTTAAAAGCCCTTGAATTTGTTAGTTTGGAATTTTGATCATGATGCTTGCATGTTGTAGTATTGTCATGTGTATATATAATGCTCCCGAAGTGTTTGATAAATTATTCATGTGAGTTGAGTAATGAAATCATATCATTTAGCATGTATACAAGTTCAGGCCATGCAAGTGTTTGCTAAAATGCCTCAATGAATGAATTATGACAAAGTGTCTAGCTATCATGCTTTCAAGATTATGCTATGTTTTACAATTTATGTAATCGAGTTCTAGGGGTATCTAATACCCGACAATCTGTTTACCTAGATTTTTAGTAGTTTCAGAATAGTCTCAGTGATGTCATGTCCTGTAGTACTCAGACAGATAATAGAACTCAGTACATTCAGCCAGTTAACAAAACTCAGAGTATTCAGTCAGTTATCAAAACTCAGTGAACTAAGTCCAGTTCAGATAGACAACATGATCAGTAACAGTTCAGTCAAGCCTAGTATAGTTTAGAAATTAGTTCAGTGTCTATTCAGTTGGGAGTAGAAATCAACATCGAACGAACCCAGGCATGAGGGCATTCCTGTTAGTAGAGGGTTTGACCCTTAGTAGCAATCCCTGTGTTACAGAACTACATAGCCAGCGTAGGTTGAGATGTCTTCATGACAGTCTAGGGTTTATACATCTCATACGAGTTTTCCTACCAGTAAGGGTTGATAAAAGGGCTTCCTGTCAGAGAGGGTTAACTCAGAGCCATTGTTAGTATCCCTTGGCAAGGTGCTAACACCCTTCCAAATGGGGTCACAGGTTGGACCCGAACTCAGTTCATAATTGGGGTATGTCGATTAGATGAACACTCCCACAGTTTTAGATTTAGTTTCAGACTCAATATGAAATCTGAGTTCAATTTCAAAATCAGGACTGTCAGATACAGTCACCCAGCTTGGTATAGAACTTAGTTTAGTTATACAGAATTAGGACTGTCAGAAATAGTCACTCAGTTAACAGTAATACAGTAGTAGTAAATTCAGCTATCAGTCTTTACTTTTCAGAACTAATTATCCAGTATTAATGAAATCTCAGTTACAGATACTTAGTTGTGTATAGCATTGTATACTTAGTATTTACAACAGTTTAAGATAGTCATGTACTCTCATTCAGTTATGTTCATGCCATTCAGTCAGTTATTATTCATGCATGTGAACCAATGCATTCAGTCTTACCTTACCTAGCATACTAGTACATTCAAAGTACTGACACATACCTTTCTTTTGCACTATGATGTCTTATATCATAGGTTCAGACGCACGTGCTCCTGACCGTACCTAGTAGCCCAGTCATCAATAGATTTAGTGGTAAGTCCTTATAGTTTGAGGATAGAATATCATTTTCAGTTATCAGTACTTTAGTAGTTGGAGTTAGTTAGGGGCTTATCCCATCAACTCCACTTTTAGACAGTTTAATTAGAGGGTTTTCAAGATAGATTATTTTAGACAGATGCTCAGTTTACAATATTAATTTTCAGAATTCAGTATTTGATTCAGTTTTGAACCTTATGGCAGTTTTAGCCAAATTTCCATATTTTTATAGTATTATTATTCAATGATTTCAGTAGGTACCAGTCATGAGTTAGCTTGTGGTTCTTCAAGATTATGAGCACTGTGTGACGTCCGGGGTATAGACTCGGGGCATTACAAACTTGGTATCAGAGCTACATTCTAAAAAGTGCTAGGAAGTCTGAAAGTCGCGTCTAGTAGAGTCTTGTGCATGGGTGTGTAGCACGCCACACTTATGGACAAGAGGTTATGAGGCATTTTTGGAAAACTTTCCCTTCTTTTAGTATTCATATCATGAGAGTGAGCATGAGCTCAAGTTACACTCTCAGACTAATCTTTTTCTTAATTTTTCTTACAGAATATGCCTTCTAAAAAGAACAACGGAAGGAGAACAGGAAATAAGCCAGCACCTCCGCCGTCCAGCCTGATCTTCTGGACGAGCATGTTTCCCATCCAGAATTCAGAGCAGCTTTCACCACTCTAGCTCAGTCTGTGGTAGCCCAGAATGAATGCCCAGTTATCGTTCTGGTCAACCCAGTGTTCCATACTGCTGCAGCTAGAATTTGGGACTTCACCTGAATGAAACCTCCAGCCTTTATCGGGTCTAAGTCAGAGGAGGACCCACAGGAATTCCTTGATCAGGAGCAGAAAGTCACAGATATTAAGGGGTGATAGCTAGTAAGAGTGATGAGTTAGCCACATATTAGTTGCACGATGTGGCTCACTCATGGTTCAAGTAGTAGAAGGCAGAGAGGACAGCTGATGCAGGGCCCGTAGAATGGGAAAAGTTTGCCACTGCTTTTCTGTATAGGTTTTTCCCACTGGAGTTGAGGGAATCGAAGGTTTTGGAGTTCATTAATTTGAAGAAAGGCAACATAATAGTGAAAGAGTATTCTCTTAGGTTTACTTAATTAGCTAGATACACCCCTCATGTGGTAGCAGATAACAGATTTAAGATAAGTAAGTTTGTCTATGGCGTGTCTAATAGTGTGGTTATGGAGTGTAGGATCACAAAGATGATTAAGAAGATGGACATATCAAGGCTCATGGTTCATGCACAACAGATAGATGAGGCTAAGAATAAGGAGAAAAAGAGGGAGAATAAGAGAGCGAGAATAGGTAGCTTCAACTTTACTCAGCCCAAGTCATAGGGTGGAAATCATTCTCAGTTGCACCTGAAATCTTTAGTTCCTGCTCTGTCCTCAGCCAGTGCTCCAGTGACAAAATTCAGAGGTAACAATAAAGATAGGGCACCAGGCCCTAAACATAGGGGTAGTTTTAGCAGTGTCCGAACGAATCCCATTTGCCAGAAGTGTGTTTGAAACCACTAGGATATCTTCAGGGATGGCAGTGATGTATGTTTAGGATGTGCAAAGCCAGGACACAGGGTTAGAGAGTGTCCTCAGGTGGGTTCACAGAGTTAGCATAATCGTCCTTCAGCTCAGTTCGGTTGCCCAAATCAGCAGGGTGCTGCTTCCAGTGCCTCCAGTGGGCAACTCCCAAATAGGCTTTATGCACTTCAGTCCCGATAGGATCAAGAAAGTTCTCCTGATCTGATCACTGGTAAATTACAAGTTTATCATTTGCACGTTAATGCTTTGCTAGATCCAAGAGCTTCTTTGTCCTTTGTAACTCTTTATATAGTTATTGACTTCAGAGTTAATCTCGAAATCCTAGTAGAGCCATTCTCAGTCTACCCCAGTGGGTAAATCTATCATAGCCCGACAGGTATATAGGAACTGTCCGGTTATGGTATCTTAGAAAGTTACTTCAGTAGACTTAGTAGAATTAGAGATGACCAATTTTGATGTCATTCTCGGCATGGATTGGCTTCATTCATGCTATGGTTCTATTGACTACAGAAATGGAGTCGTCCATTTTCAGTTTCTGAATGAACCTGTCCTTGAGTGGAAGGGTAGTACTTCAGTACTTAGGGGTCAACTTATTTTCTACGGTATGGAGAGGAAAATGATATCTAAGGGGTGTGTTTATCATCTCATTTGAGTTAAAGACTCTAGTTCAGAGACCTCTAATCTTGAGTCAGTTCCAGTAGCATGTGAATTCCCAGATATCTTTCCCGAAGATCTTTCAGGAGTCCCTCTCGAGCAGGAAATTAACTTTGGAATAGACCTTCTTCCAGATACTCAACCTATCTCTATACCACCATATAGAATGGCCCTATCAAAACTCAAAGAGTTAAAGAAACAGTTAAAGGATCTCCTCGATAAGGGATTCATCAGACCTAGCGAATCCCATTGGGGTGCACCAGTTCTATTTGTGTGTAAGAAAGATGGTTTTCTTAGAATGTGTATAGACTACCATTAGATAAATAAAGTCACAGTCAAGAACAAGTGTCCATTTCCTAGAATTGATGACTTGTTTGACTAACTTCAGGGTGCCAGTTACTTTTCTAAGATAAACCTCAGATCAGGCTATCACCCGCTCAAAGTTAGAGAATATGACATTTCGAAAATAGTTTTCACAAATTGGTATGGTCACTTTGAATTCTTATTCATGTCATTTGGTCTTACCAATACTCCAGCAACCTTCATGGACTTGATGAACCGTGTGTTCAAGCAATACTTGGACATGTTCATCATAGTCTTTATTGATGACATTATTTTCTACTCCCAAATTCAGTAAGTGCATATTTTGTCTAAGGTCAGTAGCTTTCCTTGGTCATATTATTTCCGGTGATGGAATTAGAGTTGATTCTCAAAAGACCGAAGTAGTGAGAAACTGGTCCAGACATATCTCTCCATCAAATATCAGGAGTTTCTTTGGTTTGGTAGCTATTACCGATGGTTTGTTGAAGGATTTTCGTCCACTGCATCCCCTATATCCATATTGACTCAGAATAAAGTCAAGTTCCAGTGGTCAATTCTTGTGAGAAGAGTTTTCAGGAATTAAAAACTCGACTCACTACAGCCCTAATTTTGACTTTACTAGATGGCTCAAATGGGTTTGTGGTGTATTAGGATGTCTCTAGAGTGGGTTTGGGGTATGTTTTGATGCAGAGAGGTAAGGTCATAGCCTATGCCTCTAGACAGCTTAAGCCCTATAAAAAGAATTACCCAACTCATGATCTTGAGTTAGCAGCTATTGTATTTGCCTTAAATATTTGGAGGCATTATTTGTATGGGGGTACATGTAGATGTGTTCACAGACCATAAAAGCCTGCAGTATGTGTTTTCTCAGAAAGATCTGAACCAACGTTAGAGAAGGTGGTTAGAGTTGTTGAAAGACTATGACATAAGTGTCCTGTATCATCTGAGCAAGGCCAATGTAGTGGCTGATGCTCTCAGTAGAATGTCTATGGGTAGTGTTTCTCACGTGGAGGATGGTAAGAAGAAGTTAGTTCAGGAAGTTCATCAGCTTGCATCACTAGGTGTCCGCTTAGTCGATTCAGTAGAGGGTAGTGTGTGGGTGCAGAATAGTTTAGAATTATCTTTGGTTTCTGAAGTGAAGGAAAAGCAGGACAGAGATCCCATTCTAGTAAAGTTAAAAGAGTCTGTCAGAGATCAGAAAGTAGAGGTTTTCTCCTAAGAGAGAGATGGTGTGTTGCGTTGCTAGGGTCAACTGTGTGCTAGGTGTGGATGACTTGAGGTAATGAATTCTTGTAGAAGCATATGGTGCATTTTACTCTATTTATCTAGGGGCCACTAAGATGTACCACAATTTGTGAGAGATCTATTGGTGGAGTGGGATGAAGAGGTACATTGCAGAGTTTATTGCTAAGTGCTCTACGTGTCAGTAGGTTAAGATTGAGCATCAGAAGCCCAGTGGATCTATGAAGGAGTTCAGTATTACCATGTGGAAGTGGGAGGAAGTGAACATAGATTTTGTAACGGGTTTGCCTCGTACTCATCGCCAACATGATTTAATTCGGGTCATTATAGACAGGATGAACAAATCAGCTTACTTCTTACCAGTTCATACCTCTTATTCAACCGAGGACTACACCAAGCTCTATGTCAAAAGTTGGTTATGTTACACGAAGTCCCATTATCTATTATTTCAGATAGAGGTACCCAGTTTACCTCTCAATTTTGGAAAGCCTTCCAAAAGGGTCTTGGTACCCAAGTTCACCTCAGTTCAGCCTTTCATCCTCAAACAGATGGTCAAACAAAAAGGACCATTCAGACTTTGGAAGATACATTAAGGGCATATGAAATTAACTTTAAGGGTAGTTGGGATGACCACTTGGCCTCTATTGAGTTTGCATATAATAACAGTTATCATTCCATCATTCAGATGGCTTTATTTGAGGAGCTCTATGAGAGGAGATATAAATCTCCCATTGGTTGGTTTGAAGTGGGTGAGGCCGCAGTGGTAGGGCCTGACTTGGTATTTGATGCCTTAGAAAAAGTTTAATTGATCAGGGAAAGGCTTAAGACAGTTCAGAGTCGACATAAATCGTATGCAGATATGTGAAGAAAGGATCTCGAGTTTGAGATTGGTGACTTTGTGTATTTGAAAATCTCTCCTATGAAGGGAGTGGAGAGGTTTAGCAAGAAGGGGAAACTCAGTCCCCGATATATCGATCCTTACCAAATTCTCAGCCATTTCGAAAAGGTAGCTTACGAGCTTGAGTTTCCTTCAGACTTAGCTTCAGTGCACCCAACGTTTCATGTCTCCTTTCTAAAGAAGTGCATAGGTGATCCAGTAGTTGTAGTCCCCATAGAGGGCATTGATGTCCAGAACAGCCTCTCTTATGAGGAAATCCTAATCGAAATTCTCGATTTTCAGGTTCGCCGAATAAGGAACAAAGAGGTTCCTTTAGTCAAAGTTCTTTGGTGGAATCAGTCCGTTGAAGGAGCTACTTGGGAAGAAGAAGAAGATATGCGGACCAAGTATCCTCACCTCTTCTCCTTAAACTCAGACTCAGCTCAAGGTAACAGTTTTCCTTGAATTTACTCAGTTCCATGCTTAGATTACCTTTACAACTCTGTATCGGTTCAGTTGCATAGCATTCTCATATCATGCATACCTTCATGATAGCCTAAAGAAAGGCTAAAACACCAAATTGACACTAGCTAGATATGCAAAAATCAGCAAGCGCACAAAGAGAAAACAACACTTGGAAAGGAGATGAAGAAGAAAGATTGCGTAAATGTAAAGATAGTAGAGTGACCCTTACTTCCACTGATGATTAACAAAAGGAGATGTATCAAATCTCCAATCACACCTCACAAATGAAAGTTCAAACAACTCTCTTAGGTAGACACAAAAGTAGTCACCTTCCCCAAGCACCAACCTTTCTTGTCAATTTGTCAACACAAGTGAAATCCATCACTTAGTGTAAACCCTAATTTCAGATTTTCTCTCTAAGAGAGGAAGAAAACTACAACTAAAGAGTATCTCTCAATATTTTCATCAAAGTCTAATGAAAAGAGAAGCAAAATGGTCTATTTATACTATTACATGCCAAATGACCAAACTACCCTTAATGAGATAAGGGAATTGGGTGCCTCTTGAGTGTTTCCTTGGAGTGCAAAATGTCTTCATTAACCTTCACTAGAGGTGCCTATTGAGTGCATAAGTTCCCCTCCTTCCTTCTCTTGACCAAGGCTTCAAAATACTCTGAAAAGTCTTCAATTGCTTGCCAATTCCTAAGCCTTAACCCTTAGACAATACCTTGTGCTCTTGATGCTCATTATGCTTGTATCATCCTCTCCATCTTGAAGGAATTTGTCCTCAAATTCAGATCTTGCAAAAACCAAAGAGAGAGCAAAACAAACACAAAATCCTCTTGGTAGGAGGGTTAGTATTAGTACCACACTTATATCATCAACCCATGGTTGCTCACACTTGACATACATCCACCTATCTTTGGTTTTTAACATAAAAAGCTTATCATAAAGGATACCAAAGACATGAATTTCATCAATATAAAAAATAAGTAAGCATGACCAGCAACTATAACCTTCATATCTCAAGAGTACTCTGGGGCCAAATGGGAGTAGAAGACAAGGGGTTACCCACTCCTTTCACTAGGCTACCAAACTCACAATCATCATCATTAAAGAAAGGAAACCAGCCACCAAACTTACTACCTCTACATAATACCAATTCAAAATTAACATGGTTATCATCATAGGCAAAAAGGTAGTATAGGAAGGAATCAAGTGTGAAGACATCATGCCTAGGGGGTACACTTTTAAAATACAACCATAAATCCCTTATTTTGTCCATGTAACATTTAGTATATGCATCATAAAGGATAGAGATAAGGTAAACATCAAGAGACAATAAGCTCAAGCCGAAACAATCCCTTCCCCACCCCACTAGTACACCGGGATCAAATGGGTGAAGTGGCCAAGGGAATAAACCAAGGCTACTTATTACATTTACTAGGGTATAACACTTACCCAAAGAAATTCAAAGAAGGAAACATGTACTTCTACACTAAATGTACCCAAAATCACATCACAACTTTTTAAACTCTAGGGAGTGTAGAATGTACCCAAGTTACCTTGGTTTGTACTAGGGCAGCCCACTAGTGTGTGAATACTCTTGTCCCTTAGTAATGCCTTATTCAAGTTATAAGTGCTAGCACTAGATGGACACAAATCATTCTTACAAAAAGAATTGATTTTGTCATCTAAAGGATCAACTAGTGCTTGCATACTCACAACAAGAGTTTGGTCCTTATGCAACCCAACAACACCAAGAGTATCACAAAAGGAAGATTCACACACATCTTTACTAAGAAAATCCAAAACTACACCACTTTGGCCACTACTAGCCACATCACGATATTTTAAGTTCAAAGAGGTGTAGAAGATATCTTTGTTACCTTGTAGACCATGGGAAGTGTGTTCTTCACTTGGGTTTGCATTATGGAAGCCTTCATTCTCCATATTACAAGGGATTATGTCAAGGTTTCCCTTTGAACTAACTTCTTCATCACCTATCCCAAAATTGGGACTTTCGGCCAAGGGCTTGAAGGGAACTTTCTTGGGCTTCTCCTCGGGACTTCTAGGGTCTTAAACCTGCACATGAGAACATGAAATACTAGGTAAAATTCTAGCATTTGGGTTAGTGAATAACAAGGGTCCTTTGTGGACAAGATCCACAATCAAGCATTTTTTTCCCTTTCCAACTTCACTACCCATGGTTTCCCTTTCTTTTTCCCTTCTTTCTTCACATTCTTCTTGCACCTCACCATTTATTTTCTCTCCATATTGAGGTTTGGCCTCACTCTCTTTGGTATTTAACTCATGGAGAGGAGTCATTGGATTTTGTAAAGTATAGGAACTTTGGACTTAAGGTGTTTGGAATTGTGAAGGTAGACTTTGGTCAAGTGAGTTTGAAACTTGGGGGTTTGAATTTTGTGGAGATTTTGGTGGACATAGTCTATCAACCATCTCTTTAATTCTAATCATGTCACCTCTCATTGCATCCATATGACCCTTTATATCTCTTCTCAAGGCATCATGACTACCTTCCATTCTTTGAGCAAAGTCTCGACCCAAGGCATCAATTCGAGCCATCAAGGCTCCAATAGCATTGTCACGCCTCAACCTATTGGGGCGGTCAGGCACCCATAGCCATAAAGGCCCGAGAGAACCAATTCATAACCTTGTACTTCCCATGCATGTAACTATTACAACCAAATATTCTGACAAACATGATAACGTATAGATGTAAATAATTACACATGCAAGCACAAACTGATATATACAACACTTGGCCGTTCGGGCCACCATGTATAAAAACAAGACACTACCATAATTTTACATTAGTCTACAAAGCCTCTAAAAGATACATAGACTTAGTTAGGGTCGGGACAAAACCACCTACTCTTAACCTACTGCACAATACCAAAACATATGGAATAGACTCGAAAAACCCCGAATCAACCTGGAGCTCACCAATATGCACGAAATAGCCTGCGCTCCTACGAGTGGGGTGTATGAGCTGAAGTACCTGTGCCTGCAGCATGAAATACAGGTCCCCGTGAGGGACGTCAGTATGAAAATATGTACTGAATATGTAAGGTTGAAGGTAACAACACACGATACAAGAGCTCAATAGAAATCAGATACAAGTGCATAAGTAGACCACCTTTATATATATATATTTGTGGGACTACATATATTACGTTCCTTTCTTCTTTTTTACCTTTCTTACTTCATAATCTTTGTAAGCCATATGTAATGCAAATGACCAGCTGATCAGTGGTAAATAGATAAATTAGGATCGGCCCATGCTAGGCTTATGCCCCTAAGCTGCCACTCCTTTTACAGATTTATGTTAGTTTATTTAGCCTTTGAGATTGTTACTTTGGTGGTCATAACATTATGGTACCTTGAAATAATAACCTGCCACTAAGAGACATGTAAATAGGCACTTGATGCAACATAAATGAAGTAGAGAGCTGTTGGAACACCAATGAAATGTTTAGGAGCTTAAAATAACACATGGGTCTTAATTGAGTAAATGGAGAACTTCTAAAATTTTCAAATGAAGATAGATGTGCAGGTTTAATAATAAACACGTATTGAGGTGTTTTGATATGTTAAAGAGTGGGAACAAGGTTGTTGGCTTCTTGGTATATAATACGCTGCTATTATGTGCCACTTGTTAAAGGACAACCTTGGAAACTTATTTGGTGGAACAAATGTTCGATTTCATGCCAAAGAGTACAAAATAGAGTATGCCTTACATACCTGGTTATATAGCTCCGAAACTAACCCAACTTGACTTCTCGCCTTTTATACTTATCTACAATAGAATATATGGTAAACTAGTATTAGCAACCAACCAACACATTTAGGCTACTTAACTTCACCAAAATAGTAACCGGGCAGTAAACACGTAATCTGTCCATCAAGGGCGTTATCTTAACCCTTTTCTCCTCCCATTACACCCAGATACCATACATGTCCTTATAAGATCACCGGAACCACCTCAGCTTCATTACACCCTCCAAACAACACATAAAAACACATTGGGCAGTAAGCAAGGGAAACAATTAGTTCGGTGGTGTACCACCACATCTTTCTTCTATATTTCATTACAAAGTAATCACACCCTTCTCCAACATCAACATGGAAGCCCATAACATGAACATACAAAACAGTCCACAAAACAGTCCCAAATCACTCTTATTGTAGCAATCCATTATTGAACTTATCATCTCTTGAGTTCTCAATAACAACACATCCATAACTCTCTTTCAAATTCATATACAAGGAAAAAAAAATGGAGGAGTCACCTTACCTCAATTCTGCAACTTATTCCTTTAATTTGAACTCTTCAAGAACTTGAACTTTCCTTCACACTTTAAACCAAAGAAGAAAAGAGAAGTTCTTTAATACCAAAGAAAAGTGAGCAGATTGCTTGTTCTATATTCTACCATATATTTATAATTAAGCACTTATAACATCTTTTCATAATCTTCCATGAGATAATTAAACAAAAACTAAAGGGTTTTCACTTACCTTGGGCTGCAAAAGTGAGGGTTTCTTTAAGAACCCTAAAAGGAGTTTTAGGGCTGCTGTTCTTAACCTTTGTTAAGAAAGAGAGAAAACTGAAGTTTAAAAGGGTGAAATTGTGTTTAAAATGAATAGAATTGCCAGCAATATTGAGCTTATATTGGGCCCTCTAGAACCTTTCTTATTGACCTCATTTTCAGCCACAAATTAGCCCAAGTAGGTGATGCACCTACTTAAGTGTAACATCCTATATTCCGCGTGTACTAGTTATACTTATGTGGCACTTGATATGGACTTATGGGGTAGGTAATGGGCTCGGATATCCTATGTGATTGGTGACGGTAAGATAGGTTTGGAGGAGTTCCCACATGTACTGAAACGTGGTATGATTAAGTTACCTTCGATGAGAGAATATAAACTTGGGCCCTTAAATAGGTATTTGAATATAAAGGATGAAGTGACCAAGTTTTAAGTTTAACTATAAGCATTTTGATCTTAAAATGGAACAAAATATTGAGGTGCTTGCTTGACTTGTTTTAAGCTAGTAGGTGAATCACCTACTTTGAACTTTTGACCAACTTAAAAACTAAGTAGGTGAATCACCTATTAAGGATCCCTTGACCAGCTTATTGGGCCAAATACACTACCACCTACTTAAGTTAATCCTGACCCAAATTAAATAAGAGAAAAGGAGGAGAATGGGCAGCCAAGGTCCAATAGTTTTTAATCCACAAAGGCCCAATAAAATGGGAAAGTAGGTGCATAACCTACTTGATAAATTATGGCCCAAAAATGACCAAGAAAGTCGGCCAAGAGAAGCTCCTTGTAAAGGGATTAAAATCAGCCCTTATAGCTCATTTTAACAAGCCAAAAAAAAAACAGCTTTCAAGATTTTCTCTCTTGTTCTCTCTTAGCTATGCAGCAGCCCTAAAATTACACTAGGGTTCTTTGGAAACCTTCCTTCCAAGTTAAAGGTAAGTGAACAAATCATGAGCACATCTTAAGAATACTATAAGGATTATGTTCTCCATAATTAAACTAGAAGATATCCCTTTTTAAGTTTGGCAGTCCCTTTATCCTTGATTATTAAGAGATTTTTCTCTTCACTTTTGGTTTGTGAGTAAAGGGATCAAGCTATTGATACATTAAGGGAATAAACTACCACCAAAATTAAGGTATGGCTACTGTCCATTTTTTCCCTTTTCCTATATACGTGTGTTGGTTGAGGATTGTGTATATGTTGTTGTTAAGAACTCAAGGGATGGTGAGTTCAATTTCTGGTTGCCATATTAAGGGGTATTTGGGGTTGTTTTGGATCGGTCTTATGTATGTATGTTGGGGGCTTCTTGGTTGACGTTGGGGGAATGGTGTGAATAATTTCCATTGAAAGGTAGAAGAAGAGTATAATGGTACACCACCAAATTGAATGTCGCTTAAGTTTACTGCCCACATCACTTGATATACTGTTTTGAGAGTATAATAATGATGAAACTATTAAGGGGATCTTATAAGAAGTTACATCATGTGTGAATGTAATTGGAGAAGAACGAGGTTGAGAGAACACCCTTGGATTAGTTGATTGTGGATTACTGCCCGGTTACTGTTTTAGTAAGTTTAAATGGCGTGAATATGTTAATTAGCTACTAATACTAGTCTTATGCTATTGTAGATTAGTAATCTAAAAGGAAAGACGTTAAGTGAAAGTGTGATCAGTTGTGCAGCAAGGTATGTATGGTTCATCGATCCTACTCTTTGGCATGAATCTAACTCCTTTGTTACAAAGTAAGCTTCCTAAGCATTCTTCCTTTCAAGTTATACATAACTACAACGTACAACCCCCAAGGTGGTTAACAACCTTATTCTAACTTGTCGAGTTGTTAAAGTACCTAAAGATGTGTTTGTTACTAGATCTGTCCATTTCCTTTCTAAATACTAGTATGATATGGGTGCTTTCAGAAATAAGCCTTACGAGTTGTTCTCGTAGTTAACATGACCCATGATGTTAGCTAAGCTCCTATGTGTTATATTTCTATTATTGTTGTATTCGACCTCATTGCTATTGCATCTAGTGCATATTTGCACACCTTTTTCTACTGGTCCAAAGTTCCAAATCTAATACATGACCACCAAAACAACTTTAAAGATAAAAAGAGTGATCTGAAGTGAGTCTATATCTTTTGGGTGGTATCCCAGGGGTGGAAGAAACACCTAGCATGGGTCGATCCCAATATTACGGGTGGTATCCTAGGGGCAAAAGGAAAGCATAGCATGGGTCGATCTCGATTTGTATACTTACTAGGAACGTATCCCAGGGGTTAAAATGCCTAGCATGGGTCATCTTCTTTTACCACTGATCAGGTGGCCATTTGTATTATGCCTTATAATCTTATAAAGTAAAGAAGAATAAAGCAAAGTAAAGGATGTAATGTACATGATCCCATAAGCATAAGCAAAGTTGGTATTCTATCCTTATCTTTATAGTCATATATTGATAACTGATTTTGTTGAGATCTTGTCTTATTTATAGTCATTTCATGCCATATATACTCAGTACACTCTTTGTATTGACACCTTTCGTGGGGGACACTATGTTTCATGCCGCAAGTACAGGTACTCTAGCTAGTAGACCACCCCAGTAGAAGCACAGGACATCCAACTGCTATTGGTGAGCTCCAAGTTGATTCGGAGCTTTCCGAGTCTGTTATATATTTTGGTATGGTGTAGTAGTTATGAGCAAGGCGGGGGTTTGTCCCGACCTTAACTAAGTGCCCAGGTGTTTTTTAGAGGCTTTGTAGACTATGTGAAAAGTATGGTAGCATTGTGTTCTTTTAACGTTGTGGCCCCAACGGTAAAGTCTTGTATATGTAGGTTTGGACTTACTTACTTACTTACCCATACTAGAAGAAGCTTTGAATGCCATAATTATATGCATGAAAAGTACATGGTTAAGAGTTGGTTCTCCCAAAATGGGTGTCTGTCCGCCCCAATGGAATTGGAGGCGTGACATTAAGGGTGCAAGCTGCTGAAACTTCAAAGTAGGTGATGCACCTACTTGCTTAATTTCTTGTTTGGCTCAATTATATTTGGGCTTTGGCAGATTGTATGTGTTGGGCCATATACCCATTTTATTTCTCTTCTATTCAATTTGAGACCCACATTATATTAGTATAGGCCCAAATCTGGTCCATAGCCATATGTCCATTAATTTGGTCCAAATAATTCAAGTAGGTGACTTACCTACTAGCTTAATTAAGTCAAGCAAGCCTCTCAATATTTTGTTCCATTTTCAGGTCCTAATCCCTTTAATCTAACCTTAAACTTATACACACTTGGTCACTTTAAACTTCCAATTCAAATACTAGCTTAGGAACCCAAGTTTAAATAGTTGTATCGACGTTAACTTGGTCGCATCACATAAAAAATGCACGGAAAGCATATATAATTCTATCTATGCCAATAATACTTGCATAACAAACCTCACCCGTTACCTATCCTATGAGACCATACCAGGTTCCATATAATTAGAATAAGTACAAGCAAAATACGGGATGTTACATCCTTCCCCCCTTAGAAACATTCGTCCTCGAATGTTAGCATAACTGTCCAACCAAAACAAGTTCAAGCCTAAGTTTAATATCCGTATTACCACATAGTACCTATATATTTTACACTTACTTGTTATTGCTCCAATTCAGCATCTTGAACTTTTTCTTCGTATTTGAACAAATAGGGGTAGTTGGATTTCATCGCTTCTTCAGCTTCCCATGTGATCTCTTCTACTTGGTGATTCCTCCAAAGCACGTTTACAGAAGCTATTTCCTTATTCCTCAACTTCTTAACCTGTCGATCTAGAATAGCAATAGGTATTTCCTCATAGGTGAGATCTTCTATAATTTGTACATCTTCAGTAGGGGTAATATGAGATGGATCTCAATGCACTTTCGAAACATTGAGACGTGAAGTACCGAATGAACTGTTGAGAGCTCTTAGGGTAGATCTAATTCATAAGCAACTTGGCCAAACCTCCGAGTAATCTGGTATGGGCCTATATAACGTGGACTTAATTTTCCTTTCTTACCAAATCTCATAACCCCCTTCATTGGTGATACCTTCAAGAATACCCGATTCCTATAGAAAACTCCAGCCCCCTCCTTCTAATATCTGCATATGACTTGTGTCGACTTGGGCTGTTTCTAGCCATCGTTGGATCACTTTAACCTTTTCCATAGCTTGATGAACAAGATTTGGCCCGAACAAGGCAGTGTCACCCGCTTCAAACCATCCAATTGGTGATCTACACTTTCTTCCATATAAAGCTTCATATGGTACCATTTTGATACTTGAATGATAGCTATTGTTGTAGGCGAACTCGATGAGAGGTAGATGATCATCCAAACTACCTTTAAAGTCTAATACACAAGCTCGTAGCATATCTTCGAGTGTTTGAATGGTACGTTCTGCTTGTCCATCTGTTTGAGGGTGAAAAGTTGTACTTAGATTCACTTGTGTTCCTATATTTCTCTGGAAAGACTTCCAAAAATTTGCAGTAAATTGAGCTCCTCGATCTGATATAATAGATATTGGAACTCCATGCAGTCGAACTATCTCCTTAATATATAATTTGGCATATTCTTCAACTGTGTAAGTGGTCCTAACCGGTAGAAAGTGCGCTGATTTAGTAAGCCTATAAACAATCACCCATATGGAATCAAAACTTTTAGATGTACGAGGTAAACCAGTGATGAAATCCATGTTGATCATGTCCCACTTCCAGATTGGAAGATCTATACATTGCATATAACCCCCCGACTTTTGGTGCTCTACTTTAACTGTTTGATAATTTGGACATTTGACTACAAATTTTGCAATGTTCTTCTTCATGTCACCCCACCAATACATTCCTTTCAAATTATGGTACATTTTCGTTGACCCTGGATGGATAGAATACCTTGAATGATGTGCTTCTGTCATAATCCTCTTTCTTAGACCATCTACATTCGGCACACACAATCTGTTTTGGCACCGAAGTACTCCTTCTTGCGTAAGCTCAAATGCTTTCGTCATACCACATTGCACATTTTCCTTAAGCTTTAATAGAATGGGATATGCATATTGCTTCTCTTTTACTTCAGCTACTAGGGAAGATTCTGCAGCATTATAAACAATAAGCCCTTCATCTGGATTTTCAAGAAGGCGAACTCCCAAATTGGCTAGTTGGTACAAATCTTTAGTTATCCCTTGTCTTTCTATAGATGGTGCCATAGTCTTCCGACTTAATGCATTTGTCACCATATTTGCTTTCCCCTGATGATACAAGATATCAACGTCATAGTCTTTTAATAATTCAATCCATCTTCGCTGCCTCAAATTTAGGTCCTTCTGATTAAAGATATACTGCAAACTCTTGTGGTCAATGTATATGTCAACATGAATCCCGTATAGGTAGTGATGCCATATCTTTAAGGCAAATATAACCGCTGCTAGCTCCAGATCATGTGTTGGATAATTTTTCTCGTGTGGCCGCAATTGTCTCAAGGCATATGCTATGACTTTACCATACTGCATCAATACACACCCTAAGCCAATTCTTGAAGCATCACAATACACTGCATACCCCTTTGTGCCTTCTGGAAGCACCAATACGGGTGTAGAAGTCAACTTATTCTTCAGATCTTGGAAACTTCTTTCGCATGCATCATTCCATTGGAACTTAGATGCTTTGTGTGTTAGCTTTGTTAAAGGTGCAGAAATTGAAGAAAATCCTTCAACAAACCTTCTAAATAACGTACCAACCCAAGGAAACTACGACCCTCTGTAGGCGTTATAGGTCATGGCCAATTCTTCACGGCTTCTATCTTTTGAGTATCAACCTTTATTCCTTCATCAAATACAATATGACCCAAGAATGCCACAGATTTTAACCAAAACTCACATTTAGAGAACTTTGCAAATAGCTTACGATCACGAAGAATCTGCAACACCTGTCGTAAGTGATTGGCATGGTCCTCATTTGATCTTGAATATACCAGAATATCATCTATAAAAACTATCACAAACACATCCAAGAAGGGCTTGAACACCCTATTCAACGAATCCGTAAAAGTTGCAGGTGCATTAGTTAGCCCAAAGGACATGACTAGGAACTCATAATGACCGTACTGTGTTCGAAAAGCTGTCTTGGGTATGTCATTCTCTTTGACCCTCATTTGGTGGTACCCAGACCTTAAATCAATCTTTGAAAACCACTTGCGCCTTGCAACTGATCAAATAAGTCATTAATTCTCGGAAGGGGATATTTGTTCTTAATAGTCACCTTGTTCAGTTGTCTATAGTCAATACACATTCTTAACGAGCCATCCTTCTTACGCACAAATAACACTGGTGCACCCCAAGGAGACACACTAGGCCTTATGAATCCTTTTTCTAGCAAGTCTTTCAATTGCTCTTTCAACTCCCGTAATTCTGTCGAGGCCATTCTATACGGAGGAATTGAGATTGGTTGAGTACCTGGAATCACATCGATACCAAACTCCACTTCTCGTTCTAGAGGCAAACCCAGAAGATCTTCAGGAAATACATCAGGAAATTCATTTACCTCTGGAATAGTTTGAAGAGTTGGTGTCTCCACATTTATATCCTTCACTCTAACCAGATGACATATGTAACCCTTGGAAATCATCTTTTTTGCCTTAAAATAAGAAATAAATTTACCTCTTAGCGCACCAATATTACCTCTCCATTCTAGGAATGCCTTCCTTGGGAAATGGAAACACACCCTCTTAGTTCGGCAATCTACTGTGGCATAACAAGAAGCCAACCAATCCATACCCATTATAGCATCAAAATCTACCATTTCTAACTCAACCAGGTCAGCCATTGTATCGTGACCGCAAATAGTTATTATACAATTTTGATACACTCTCTTAGCTATAATAGATCATCAATCAGCGTAGATACTTCAAGTGGCTTAACTAGCAATTCTGGTGTTTTTTTTTAACTTTTCAGCAACCAATGGAGTGACATATGATAATGTAGAACCCGAATAAACTAATGAATATAAATCATGTGAAAAGATGGACAATGTACCTGTAACCACATCTGGAGAAGCCTCTGAATTTTGTTTATCCGCTAAAGCATATGTACGATTCTGAACTCCACTAGAGCTAGCTCCTCCTTTAGCACCTCTACCACAACCCATAGGCTGTACACCTCTACCTGAATAAGGCACCGATGATGATGATGCAACGACTGATCCAGTAGGTCGTGCCATACCACCTATGCCCTTTTGAGGGCATTCTCTCATCATATTCCTGACGTACCACACCAAAAGCATGCATTTGTTCTAAATCGGCATGCACCTAAATAAAGCTTTCCATATTGTCTACATGGCTGTCGAGGAAGCCTTAATTGGCTCATACTCTCTTGCTCTTGACACCCCGCTGTTTGCGAACTCTGACCCTCATTTCTTTTACCAAACTAGTTACCTTTAGACCCTTGAAACTTTGGTGGAGCACTAGCTACAGAATAAGAAGATAATGGCCTAGGTGGTCTATTAGAAAACCGAGGCCTAAACTCTCCTTGGGATACCATGAACTGCCCCGTAGATCTGGCCCTCTTGGAATATCCCCTTTTTAACTCTTGTGCTCTTCTCCTTTGCCTCTGATCCTCCATTTTTTGTGCAAAAGCTTGTATCCTTGCTATGTCCATGTAAGGTTCAAAGCAGCAATAGTACAATCTCTAACCAAATATGGATCCAACCTATCCACATATCGATGAACTCTATCATCCATAGTATCTACAACATTAGGAGTATACCTAGACAAGGAGTTAAACCAGAGGCTGTACTCTCTCACGCTCATATTTCCTTGGCGAAGATTCAGGAACTGATCCGCACGGGCTTCTCAAATCTCAAATGGAAGGTAATGATCAAGAAATGCCTCTTTGAACTCTTTCCAAGTAGCTGAAGGTGCATCGATACCCCTAGATCTTTTCCAATCTTCATACCAAAATATAGCCTCCCCTTTGAATCTATATGCTGCTAGCTCAACTGTCTCTTTACCTGACACATGCATGACATCTAGAGCCCTTTGGATTTGATCAATAAAGTCCTGTGGGTCTTTATTAAGATCTGATCCGGTGAACGAGGGAGGATCCAATTTAAGAAAATCCTGCATTCGTAGGCTAGCTGCCCTATCTGCACCACTAGAACCTATAGATGGAATGACTTTTCCTTGAGCTTGTCCAGTAACTATACGAGCCAATAATTGTACAACATTCCTTAGATCTTGGTCTGTAGCATTGATAGGTAGTTTTGAGGATGTGGTTCTTCTCCTTCTTAGCTCTTCAGGAGATGGAGGAGTAGAAGAAGTTTGGGACATAAACTAAGCTTGAGCCTTACTTTGATTAGCTCATCTAGGTGGTGATTTGCTGGTCCTTTCTAATACACTACTAACTTGGAGCGTATCAAATCTGCCACAAAATCAGTCCAAACACACTACAATTCCGAGAGCTTGAAGATAACAACTCCAATATGTGAAGACAACAACAATCACAAAATTTTGAAGAAATACCAACACCAAAACAGTAGCTACACAAGGAGAACAAGAAGATAACAATAACATTAAACAATGGTTCAACAACACAAGATGATAGACAAGAGTACAATGTTAACAACAAGAACAACAAATGGTAGTAACTATAGTGAATCGAAAATCATCCCCACACGGCTTCACTAAGTTACTACAAAGTTTCAAGAGTACAAAATGAAAGATAGTAACTTGACACAAAGATATCTTAGAGTCTATGAACCCTAACTTGAAGATAGGACCCTAAGACCAAAAGATTTCAGTACCAAGTTCTTACTTAGACCAAGAGGAACTCATGAACCTCAAGATCTCAAGTTTCTAGCCAAGAAACAACACAAGTGTAACTACACTTGTTGGACAGATTTCAGGTTCTACTCTCAAGAACAAGAGAGAGAGAGAAATATTCAATGTTACAAGACTTGTTGTTGTGAAATATAAAGAATGAACTAAGTGCTGAAAATAACCCTAATAGCATCTATTTATATTACACACAAAATTAAGGACAAATGACCTTCCTACCCTTCAGTCATGGGGTGCCCTTAGAGTGTAATTTATTACACTTCAAGGCTCATTTTCACACTTAAAAACATTGAATCTCTTTGGCGGATCAAGTACCAACTCACACGCAGCCATTTGCATGAACATGGCTTGTAGTTTTTGTAACTCCCGAGCTTGGCTTCGTGTGAATGGTCGAGAACGTATTGGACAGCTTTGTATCAAAACCTAACCTTTCTAAGGTGAACCCACACCCAATCTCTCGGTTCAAAAATGAGTTTCTTTCTCCCCTTGTTGACTCTCCTTGCAATGTCTTGATTTTTCTTCTCAAGTCGAAGCCGCACCTTCTCATGTAACTTCTTCATCGAATCTGCCCGCTTGCTTCCATCTAAGCTAATCATAACATCACTAGGCAAAGGAGTTAAATCCAAAGGAGTAAGGGGATTGAGTGATACAAAATCAAACCAACAACACATAGAGCTTCAAGTAGGCTCGGATTTCAGTCCAACAACACAAGAACAACAAGTTTAAGTTTCGTTTTTTCAGTCCAACAACACAAGAACAACAAGATAGATAACAATGCTAGTGAATCGAAAAGAGCCCCACACGGCTTCACTAGACTTTAAGATAACAAAATCAACAACAACAACAAGATAAAGAAAGATAGATAACTTGACATATAACATTCAAGAAACTAAGAACCCTAACATCAAGAGAGGACCCTAAGTCTAATGAATATAAACACCAAGTTCTTACGAGGACCAAGAGGCACTCAACGACCTCAAAACCCTTGTTTCTAGCCAAAGAGACAACACAAGTATCCCTCTACTTGTGAGATAATTGGGACGGCTTCTAAGAGTGGAGAGAGAGAGAAATGTTTAGTGTTTTTAGGTTACAAAAATCAGCATTCAAAAACTAAGCAATAACTCTCTAACATGTTCTATTTATACTACAAACAAAAGGGGTAAAATGACCCATCCGCCCTTGCTTCTTGTGCCAACCTTGAAGAGTAGTTTATTACACATTAAGACCTCTCTTCACACATAAAAACGTTTAGGTCCTTGGTTGGTTCAATCACCAACTCACACACGGCCATTTGCATGAACAAAGCTTGGAGTTTTTGTAATTCCCGAGCTTGGCTTCGTGTGAAAGGCCGTGTACCTGTGGAGGCCGCCCCAACCGTATCATTGAGGCCATATATGCACTCAAAGGGAGTCATTCCCGTACTTGAGTGTATGACACGGTTATATGCAAACTCAATCAATGGTAGGTGTTCCTCCCAAGAAGTCAATTTTCCTTTTACCATGGAACGTAGCATAGCACCCAAAGTCCTATTTACTACTTCCGTTTGACCATCAGTTTGTGGGTGGCAAGATGTAGAGAATAACAACTTGGTTCCAAGCCTACCCCACATGGATTTCCAAAAGTGACTTAGGAACTTATAGTCCCTATCACTCACAATGGTCCTCGGAACACCATGCAACTTGACAACATTATCAACAAACAAAGAGGCCACACTAGGTGCATCATCACATTTAAAGCATGGAATAAAGTGTGCCATCTTAGAAAATCGATCGACCACAACAAAGATACTGTCCCGACCTCGTCTAGTCCTAGGCAACCCTAACACGAAATCCATAGATATGTCAAGCCAAGGGCGTAAAGGAGTGGGCAGCGGGGTGTACAACCCATGAGGTAGGAGCCGCGATTTGGCTCCTTTGCAATCTATGCATTGGCCACAAATCTTGGCCACATCCTTGTGCATTTTTGGCCAATAAAATTGCTCCTCCAATATTTCAAGGGTCTTTTTGATCCCAAAGTGACCCATTAGACCGCCATTGTGTGCTTCCCTCACAAATAACTCTCTCCAAGAATTAGAGGGTACACACAATCGTCTACCTTTAAACAAGTATCCATCAAACTTGGCATAGGGATTTGAACCCCTAGACGAATCCCACTTGTCCCTACCCATTTCTTCGCATTCCCTAAAGATAGGAGCAAAGTGAGGGTCCTCGGGATACAATTCTTTCAAACTCTCAAAACCCATTAATTTTGAAAATAATGTTGACACAAGAACATGTTTTCTAGACAAAGCATCGGCTACTACGTTGTCCTTACCCTTTTTGTATTGAATAACATAAGGGAAAGTTTCAAGAAACTCAATCCATTTTGCATGCCGCTTGTTAAGCTTGTCTTGTGCCCGAAGATGCTTCAAGGATTCGTGGTCCGTTCGGATCATGAACTCCTTGGGCCACAAATAGTGCTGCCAAGTGGCCAAAGCTCAAATCAAGGCATACAACTCTAGATCGTACGTGGAGTAGTTTAGAGTTGCTCCTTTGAGCTTTTCACTAAAATAAGCAATGGGTTTTAAATCTTGCATCAAAACAGCCCCTATGCCCACTTTACTAGCATCGCACTCAACTTCGAATGTCTTATCAAAGTTGGGCAGTTGTAATTAAGGCGCGGAAACGAGCATAGCTTTCAAGGTTTCAAAAGCCTTAGCTTGCTCTTCACCCCACTTGAAGGGTTGGTCTTTTCGAATGATCGCGGTCAAAGGAGCAGCTATGGTGCTGAATCCTTTGACAAACCTTCTATAAAAACTAGCTAACCCGTGGAAGCTTCTTACTTCGCTAATGGTTTGCGAGGTTGGCCAATTTTTGATAGCATCTATCTTGGATTCATCCACTTCGACCCCTCTTGAACTAACAACAAAACCCAAGAAAATAACTTCATTAACACCAAAAGAGCACTACTCCAGATTTGCATACAACCTTTCCTTTCTAAGGACATCAAACACACATTGTAAATGCATCACATGCTCATCAATTGACTTACTATAGACCAAGACATCATCAAAGTAAACAACAACAAACTTTCCAATAAATGGCTTCATCACATGATTCATTAGCCTCATGAAAGTACTTGGAGCATTTGTTTGGCCGAATGGCATAACCATCCATTCATAGAGACCAAATTTAGTCTTGAAGGCGGTTTTCCATTCATCACCGGGTTGCATTCTTATTTGGTGATAGCCACTCCTTAAATCAATCTTGGAAAATAAACATGAACCATTCAATTCATCAAGCATATCATCTAACCTAGGGATAGGGTGACGATACTTTACCGTAATCTTATTGATGGCTCGTCAGTCCACACTCATACGCCATGTTCCATCTTTCCTAGGCACCAGTAGTACCGGAACCGCGCACGGACTCATGCTCTCCTTGATATACCCTTTGTTGAGGAGTTCCTCAACTTGACGCTGCAATTCTTTGGTGTCCGTAGGGTTGCTTCTGTAAGCCGGCTTATTTGGCAATTGTGAGCCCGGCACAAAGTCAATTTGATGCTCAATTCCCCGAAGCGGGGGCAATCCTTGCGGAAGTTCTTTGGGAAATACATCTTTATAATCCTGCAACACACAAGAAATCAAAGGAGAAATAGAAGAATTAGTGGGGTTAGTATTAAAACAATGAGCCAAAAGAAGCATAGGCATGTCCACATCACAATCCATGAAGAGTTCCTTCTTTTTAGCCAACATCACCATGTTTTCTTGCCCATTTGACGTTGAGGCAGTCCCGGAAATCCCTACTGCCCCACCCATGGTTTTCCCCTCCTTTTCACCATTTTCGGGTTTCTTTCCCTTCTCCTTCAACTCCCTCATCTTTTGATGTAATTCATTCACTTGTGATGGCAAAAGAGGATAAAGAGTGACCTTTCGACCATCCTTCTCAAGTGAATATCGGTTGGTCCTCCCATCATGTTTGGTAGACCTATCATATTGCCACGGTCTACCTAACAACAAATGACAGGCTTGCATTGGTATCACATCACAAAGCACTTCGTCTTGGTAGTTCCTTACCTTAAACTGTATCACACTGATACAAAATCAAACTAACAACACCAAGAGCTTCAAGTAGGCTCGGATTTCAGTCCAACAACACAAGAACAACAAGTTTAAGTTTCGGTTTTTCAGTCCAACAACACAAGAACAACAAGATAGATAACAATGCTAGTGAATCGAAAAGAGCCCCACACGGCTTCACTAGACTTTAAGATAACAAAATCAACAACAACAACAAGATAAAGAAAGATAGATAACTTGACATATAACATTCAAGAAACTAAGAACCCTAACATCAAGAGAGGACCCTAAGTCTAATGAATATAAACACCAAGTTCTTACGAGGACCAAGAGGCACTCAACGACCTCAAAACCCTTGTTTCTAGCCAAAGAGACAACACAAGTATCCCTCTACTTGTGAGATAATAGGGACGGCTTCTAAGAGTGGAAGAGAGAGCCGAAATGTTTAGTGTTTTTAGGTTACAAAAATCAGCATTCAAAAACTAAGGAATAACTCTCTAACATGTTCTATTTATACTACAAACAAAAGGGGTAAAATGACCCATCCGCCCTTGCTTCTTGTGCCAACCTTGAAGAGTAGTTTATTACACATTAAGACCTCTCTTCACACATAAAAACGTTTAGGTCCTTGGTTGGTTCAATCACCAACTCACACACGGCCATTTGCATGAACAAAGCTTGGAGTTTTTGTAATTCCCGAGCTTGGCTTCGTGTGAAAGGCCGTGTACCTGTGGAGGCTGCCCCAACCGTATCATCCTCTCCATCTTGAGAGGAATTTGACCTCAAATTCAGCATTTGGTCATCTTCAACCGCATCCACGAGGGAGAGATCACCAACGTTGAAAGTGTTGTGCACTTGATATTCCGGTGGAAGGTCAATCTTGTAGGCGTTGTCATTGATTCTTTCAAGTACTTGGAAAGGACCATCACCCCTTGGCAGCAATTTGGACTTCCTTTGAGCTGGAAACCGATCCTTTCGAAGATGCACCCACACCCAATCTCCGGGTTCAAGCACAAGCCTTCTTCTCCCTTTGTTTACCCTTTTTGCAACATCTTGGTTCTTCTTTTCAAGCTTGATCCGCACCGTCTCATGCATTTTCTTCATTGCCTCGGCTCTTTTATTTCCATCTAAGCTGGTCATGAGATCACTAGACAAAGGAGTGAGATCTAAAGGGGTAAGGGGATTCAGGTCGTAAACACATTCAAAGGGAGTCATTCCCGTGCTCGAATGTATTACCCGGTTGTATGCAAATTCCACCAAGGGTAGGTGATCTTCCCATGAAGTCAGTTTACCTTTAACCATAGAACGTAGCATAGACCCTAAGGTTCTATTTACTACCTCCGTTTGGCCATCGGTTTGTGGGTGGCAAGACGTGGAGAAAAGTAACTTCGTTCCAAGCCTACCCCACATGGACTTCCAAAAGAGACTTAGGAACTTGGAGTCCCTATCGCTCACAATAGTCCTCGGTACCCCGTGAAGCTTTACAACATGTTCAACAAATAATGAATTTACACTACGAGCATCCTCGGTTTTAGCACATGGAATAAAATGAGCCATTTTAGAGAATCTATCAACAATAACAAAAATGCTATCTCGGCCCTTTCTAGTCCTTGGCAGCCCCAAAACAAAATCCATCGAAATGTCCAACCAAGGTCTAAGGGGAGTAGGGAGTGGGGTGTATAATCCTTGAGGTAGGAGACGAGATTTCGCACTCCGGCAGGCCACGCATTGACTACAAATTTTAGTGACGTCTTTGTGCATTTTGGGCCAATAGAAGTTCTCCTCTAAGATTCCGAGGGTCTTGTCTACCCCAAAGTGCCCCATGAGGCCTCCGTCATGGGCCTCCCTCACAAATAATTCCCTCCAAGAACTAGAAGGAACACACAACCTCCTCCCTTTGAACAAATACCCATCGAACCGAGAGTAGGAGGAATGGTCATTCTCTTTAAGCCAACGGTCCCTTCCCCACTCTTCGTATTCCCTAAAAATAGGAGCAAAGGTAGGATCCTCGGGATACAACAACTGCAAGCTCTCAAAACCCATCAATTTCGAAGACAAGGTAGCAACAAGCACATGCTTCCTAGACAAGGCATCGGCAACAACATTTTCCTTTCCCCTTTTGTAATGAATTACATAAGGGAAAGTCTCGATGAACTCAATCCACTTAGCATTACGCCTATTCAACTTGTCTTTGCTCTTAAGGTGTTTCAACGACTCATGATCCGTTCGTATCACAAACTCCTTAGGCCACAAATAATGTTGCCAATTTCCCAAAGCTCTAACAAGGGCGTACAACTCCAAATCATAAGTTGAGTAATTAAGAGTTGCCCCTTTGAGCTTTTCACTGAAATAAGCAACGGGCTTACCTTCTTGCATCAAAACAGCCCCGATTCCAACCTTACTAGCATCACACTCTACTTCAAACATCTTATCAAAATCGGGCAATTGCAATAAAGGCGCCGAGATGAGCGTAGCTTTCAAGGCCTCAAAAGCCCTAGCTTGCTCATCACCCCATTTAAAGGGTCCGTCCTTTCTAATTACCTCGGTTAAGGGGGCTGCTATGGAGCTAAATCCTTGGACAAACCTCCTATAGAAGCTTGCCAACCCGTGGAAACTTCGGATTTCTCCAATAGTTTTAGGGGTCGGCCAACTTCGAATAGAGTCTATCTTGGAATCGTCCGCTTCCACACCCCTTGAGCTCACGACAAAACCCAAGAATATAACCTTATCAACACCAAAAGAACACTTCTCCATGTTGGCATACAGATTCTCCTTTCGGAGCACATCAAACACACATCTCAAATGCATTACATGATCATCAATAGATTTACTATATACCAACACATCATCAAAGTAAACCACCACAAATTTTCCAATATAAGGCTTCATTACATGATTCATTAGCCTCATAAAGGTGCTAGGAGCATTGGTAAGGCCGAAGGGCATGACCAGCCACTCATATAGACCGAATTTGGTCTTGAATGCGGTCTTCCACTCATCACCGGGTTGCATGCGAATTTGGTGATAGCCACTCCTAAGGTCCACTTTAGAAAACAAACAAGATCCGTGGAGTTCATCTAACATATCATCTAGTCTAGGGATTGGATGACGATACCTTATAGTGATTTTGTTGATGGCTCTACAATCGACGCACATACGCCAAGTTCCGTCCTTCTTTGGTACCAAAAGCACCGGAACAGCACACAGACTCATGCTTTCCTTGATGTATCCCTTGTTGAGAAGCTCCTCAACTTGTCTTTCAAGCTCCTTAGTGTCCATGGGATTGCTCCTATAGGCCGGTTTGTTAGGAAGTTGTGAACCCGGTACCAAGTCAATTTGGTGCTCAATTCCCCGAAGTGGGGGTAATCCTTGCGGAAGTTCTTGAGGAAATACATCTTCATACTCCTGCAACACACAAGAAATCAAAGGGGAAATGGAAGAATTAGTGGGGTTAGTATTAAAACAATGGGCCAAGAGTAAGATCGGCTTGTTTTCATCATGATCCACGAAGAGTTCTTTCCTCCTAGCCAACATCACTACATTTTCCATCTCCCTTGTCGTTGGGACAGCCTCGGATGTCCCGACTTCCTCACCTACGGCACTCCCCCCCTTTTCTCCCTTCCCGGATTCCTTTCCCTTTCCCTTCAACTCTCTCATCTTTTGGTGCCACTCATTTACTTGGGAGGGTGAAAGAGGATGAAGTGTGACCTTTCGGCCATCCTTCTCAAGCGTATACCGGGTTGTCCTCCCATCGTGTTTAGTAGACCTATCATATTGCCATGGTCTACCTAACAACAAGTGACATGCTTGCATTGGGATCACGTCACAAAGTACCTCATCGTGGTAGTTTCCCACCTTAAACCGAATCACACATTGCCTTGTGACCCTTAATTCACCACAATCATTCAACCATTGTAGCTTGTAAGGACTAGTGTGTGGTGTAGTTGGTAGCTTCAAGAAATTCACCATAGCATGGCTCGCAACATTTGTACAACTACCACTATCAATCACCAAGGTGCACACATTCTCCTTTACATGACACTTAGTATGGAATAGATTTTCCCTTTGACTCGGGTCACCTATCGCCTTATTAATCATGACACGTCTAACCACAAAGTTAGGAACCACACACTCCCCTTCTTGTGGAAAGGCATCTTCACTACCGTCTACTTCATCATCATTCGGCCCATTTTCAGCTCCCTCTCCATCTTGAGGCTCGGCCTCATCCTCCCCTCTTTCGGAATCCACCTCCTCACCAAGGTAGTACACCTTTCCTTCTCGTAGGATCACATTGCGCCGGTTCGGACATTCATTGGCCTTATGCCCCCAACCTTGGCACTTGAAGCATTGGAACCCCTTTGGGTTGGGATATTTGGGAGCCTCCGGTTTCGGAGGGAATTTAGGGACGGTTTTGGACTCGGGCAGCTTCATAGGAGCGGGTTGGTCCTTGTTCTTGGTCCAACCCGAGGGGGTTTGTACCCTTGCCTTGAAGGATGATCTCTCCTTAAGTTCCCTTTCAATCTCAAGGGTCGCTTGGAATATACCGTCAATGGTTTCAAACCGGTGAAGGGTCAAATGAGTGGAGATCTCTTTGTTCAACCCACACTTGAACCGGATGATGTCGTGACTGATTTGCTCCCCACGATGATCAAGTTTCAACATGAGTTGTTGGAACTCGTCAAAATAGGCCATCACACTCTTGCCTCCTTGCCGCAAGCCATATAATCTAGCAAGCAACTCATGACGATATCTCTCGGGAAGGTATCGTTGTCTCATCAAATACCTCAACCGATACCAAGGTGGTGGCTGCCCATCAACTAATTCATTACCAAATCGTTTAACATACTCCCACCAAGTGTTAGCATAGCCCTCAAGGTGAGCTATAGCGTAGCAACTCTTCTTTTCGTCCGAGATGTCATTAACTTGGAAGACCTTGTCACAAGCCGATTCCCAAGTTAAGTAGGCCTCGGGATCACTTTCACCCTTAAAGATGGGTAGGCTCAACTTGATGGTGTTGATGCCTACGTCTCTCTCTTGGTGTCGGTTTCCCCTATCTCCATACCCCCGGTATCTCCTAGGTTCTCCTCGACCCCCTCTTAACTCCTCCTCCCTCATACAAGCATCATCAAAGGCTCCATCTCCATCATACTCCTCTCTACCGTATCCTTCAAAGTGGGCTGGTCGGCCTTGGCCGTTTTGATTCGGAGGATTTGGAATTTGTGGCCTTTGGTTTAATGGAGCTTGGAATGGAGGGTTCGGATTTAGTGGAGGTGCTTGGCGTCCAAATCCCTCTTGTGGAATTGGAGGGGCTTGGAAATGTAGTGGTCTAGTGGAGTCTCGGTTTGGAGGAAAATAGGTAGCTTGGCTTGCGGTATTTAGTGGAGCTTGGGGTGCATTTAGCATTTGGTGGACTGTTTCGGGGGTGATGGTTGCGGAGGAGGTCCTATCATGACCATTGGTAGATACATGTAGAGGAGTAGAAGGACGAGAGTTCCTTTGACTCTCCACTTGTTCTAATCTCCCACTAATAGTCGACACCTCCCCCTTTATTGCTGCCAAGTCCCCTCTCACTGCCCCAAATTCCGAATTCAACCTTTCAAGTGTCCGGGTAACGGCCTCAAGAGTGACCCTCATAGAATCAAGGGCATTAGTATCCACACTATGAGACGTAGTTCCTTCCATTGTCAAGATATTATCCGCTTTAGTTCACCACAAGTTCGTGTTCCACAAGTGTTGTATAATTGGCTAGTAACCGTGAAATTTTAAGGTATGAGTAAGCTCTTATCCGGAATGGATTCTTGTTTGAAGACTCAAAGAATTCTTGCCGTACTAGAACCAAAAATCAGCAACTCATTCAAACGAATAAAAAGCACTCAAATAAACGTTGACACGAACAAACGGTTCAAGGTCTAATTGACAACCGAGTAGGAATGTACTAGTTTGTTAATTAGTTCTAGGACCAAGTAAGGGAAACCAAGGATCAACAATTAGCAACCAAAGAACATCCTAAGTTGAGCTTATAGTGACGTGGCAGCATGCAATGGTTCCACACGTTTTCTTTTCTCTTTTTTTTTTTGTCAATATTCACACAACTTGTTATAGTTTTCAAAGTGTTTTTGGTGGGAAAATAAAATCTTGTAGTATTTCACCCTTTTCAAACTCAAGAAAGTGATGTTTGGTAGACTAATCCCACAAAACAAGGCTCCTTGAATTAGGGAAAAGTGATTGACAAGACTACAAGGTGATGGGTGCAAGTCTTTCACAACAACTTTATAGCTTGTCTTACAACTTGAGCACACAACAAGATGAACAAGATGAACACCTCAACAATCTTCTTCAACTTCTTTAGCACATAAACACAACATCCACTGATTTTATTTTCTTTTGGTCATCAACAACATACAACTTCGGCCACTTCAAGTCACTACACAATGTTCAAGTTTTCAAGCTCAACTTTCGGATCTAGACACCTTAGTGTTGGTGAGAAAGAAACCAACACTAGGAACTCACTAAACAAGCAAAATTAACACTTAGATCTAGACATGCAACATCATTCTCGGATTCCACTTGTAAGGGACTGATTTTCAGAATTTCCTTTTTGGTGTTGTTTGTTTAAGCCGTGTACTAGCCCAAGATGGGTTATGTTGGAACACAACCGGTCAAGCTTTGATACCAAATGATACAAAATCGAACCAACAACAACAAGGACATCAAGTAGACTCGGATTTCAGTCCAACAACACCAAGAACAACAAGTTTAACATTCAGTTTTTCAGCCCAACAACACAAGAACAACAAGATAGATAACAATGCTAGTGAATCAAAAAGAGCCCCACACGGCTTCACTAGACTTCAAGATAACAAAATCAACAACAACAACAAGATAAAGTAAGATAGATAACTTGACATATAACATTCAAGAAACTAAGAACCCTAACATCAAGAGAGGACCCTAAGTCTAATGAATATAAACACCAAGTTCTTACGAGGACCAAGAGGCACTCTAAGACCTCAAAACCCTTGTTTCTAGCCAAAGAGACAACACAAGTATCCCTCTACTTGTGAGGAAATAGGGGCGGCTTCCAAGTGTGGAAGAGAGAGAGAGAAATGTTAGTATTTTAGGTTACAAATTTCAGCATTCAAAAAGTGAAGTCTAACTCTCTAACATGTTCTATTTATACTACAAACAAAAAGGGTAAAATGACCCATCCACCCTTGCTTCTTGTGCCAACCTTGAAGAGTAGTTTATTACACATTAGGAGCCCTCTTCACACATAAAAACGTTTAGGTCCTTGGTTGGTTCAATCACCAACTCACACACGGCCACTTGCATGAACAAAGCTTGGAGTTTTTGTAATTCCCGAGCTTGGCTTCGTGTGAAAGGTCGTGTACGTGTGGAGGCTGCCCCAACCGTATCATGGGGGCAATCCTTGCGGAAGTTCTTGAGGAAATACATCTTCATACTCCTGCAACACACAAGAAATCAATGGGGAAATGGAAGAATTAGTGGGGTTAGTATTAAAACAATGGGCCAAAAGTAACATCGGCTTGTTTTCATCATGGTCCACGAAGAGTTCTTTCCTCCTAGCCAACATCACTACGTTTTCCATCTCCCTTGTCGTTGGGACAGCCTCGGATGTCCCTACTTCCTCACCTACGGCATTCCTCCCCTTTTCTCCCTTTCCGGATTCCTTCCCCTTTCCCTTCAACTCTCTCATCTTTTGATGCCACTCATTTACTTGGGAGGGTGAAAGAGGATGAAGTGTGACCTTTTGGCCATCCTTCTCAAGCGTATACCGGTTGGACCTCCCATCGTGTTTAGTAGACCTATCATATTGCCATGGTCTACCTAACAACAAGTGACATGCTTGCATTGGGATCACGTCACAAAGCACTTCATCGTGGTAGTTTCCCACCTTAAACCGAATCACACATTGCCTTGTGACCTTTAATTCACCACAATCGTTCAACCATTGTAGCTTGTAAGGACTAGTGTGTAGTGTAGTTGGTAGCTTCAAGAAATTTACCCTAGCATGGCTCGCAACATTTGTACAACTACCACTATGAATCACCAAGGTGCACACACTCCCCTTTACAAAACACTTAGTATGGAATAGATTTTCCCTTTGACTCGGGTCATCTATCGCCTTACTAATCATGACACGTCTAACCACAAAGTTTGGAACCACACACTCCCCTTCTTGTGGATAGACATCTTCACTACCATCTACTTCATCATCATTCGGCCCATTTTCAGCTCCCTCTCCATCTTGAGGCTCGGCCTCATCCTCCCCCCTTTCGGAAACCACCTCCTCACCAAGGTAGTACACTTTCCCTTCTCGTAGGATCACATTGCGCCGGTTCGGACATTCATTGGACTTATGCCCCCAACCTTGGCACTTGAAGCATTGGAACCCCTTTGGGTTGGGATATTTGTGAGCCTCCGGTTTCGGAGGGAATTTAGGGACTGTTTTGGACTCGGGCAGCTTCGTAGGGGCGGGTTGGTCCTTGTTTTTGGGCCAACCCGAGGGGGTTTGTACCCTTGCCTTGAAGGATGATCTCTCCTTAAGTTCCCTTTCAATCTCAAGGGCCGCTTGGAATATACCGTCAATGGTTTCAAACCGGTGAAGGGTCAAATGAGTGGAGATCTCTTTGTTCAACCCACACTTGAACCGGATGATGTCGTGACTGATTTTCTCCCCACGATGATCAAGTTTCAACATGAGTTGTTGGAACTCGTCAAAATAGGCCACCACACTCTTGCCTCCTTGCCGCAAGCCATATAATCTAGCAAGCAACTTATGACGATATCTCTCGGGAAGGTATCGTTGTCTCATCAAATACCTCAACCGATACCAAGGTGGTGGCTGCCCATCAACTAATTCATTACCAAATCGTTTAACATACTCCCACCAAGTGTTAGCATAGCCCTCGAGGTGAGCTATAGCGTAGCAACTCTTCTTTTCTTCCGAGATGTCATTAACTTGGAAAACTTTGTCACAAGCCGATTCCCAAGTTAAGTAGGTCTCGGGGTCACTTTCACCCTTAAAGATGGGTAGGCTCAACTTGATGGTGTTGATGCCTACGTCTCTCTCTTGGTGTCGGTTTCCCCTATCTCCATACCCCCGGTATCTCCTAGGTTCTCCTCGACCCCCTCTTAACTCCTCCTCCCTCATATAAGCATCATCAAAGGCTCCATCTCCTTCATACTCCTCTCTACCGTATCCTTCAAAGTGGGCTGGTCGGCCTTGGCCATTTTGATTCGAAGGATTTGGAATTTGCGGTCTTTGGGTTAATGGAGCTTGGAATGGAGGGTTCGGATTTAGTGGAGGTACTTGGCGTCCAAATCCCTCTTGTGGAATTGGAGGGGCTTGGAAATGTAGTGGTCTAGTGGGGTCTCGGTTTGGAGGAAAATAGGTAGTTTGGCTTGCGGTATTTAGTGGAGCTTGGGGTGCATTTAGCATTTGGTGGACTGTTTCGGGGGTGATGGTTGCGGAGGAGGTCCTATCATGACCATTGGTAGATACATGTAGAGGAGTAGAAGGACGAGAGTTCCTTTGACTCTCCACTTGTTCTAATCTCCCACTAATAGTCGACACTTCCCCCTTTATTGCTGCCAAGTCCCCTCTCACGGCCCCAAATTCCGAATTCAACCTTTCAAGTGTCCGGGTAACGGCCTCAAGAGTGACCCTCATAGAATCAAGGGCATTAGTATCCACATTATGAGACGTAGCTCCTTCCATTGTCAAGGTATTATCCGCTTTAGTTCACCACAAGTTCGTGTTCCACAAGTGTTGTATAATTGGCTAGTAACCGTGAAATTTTTAAGGTATGAGTAAGCTCTTATCCGGAATGGATTCTTGTTTTGAAGACTCAAAGAATTCTTGCCGGACTAGAGTCAAAAATCAGCAATTCATTCAAATGAATAAAAGTACTCAAATAATCGTTGACACGAACAAACGGTTCAAGGTCTAATTGACAACCTAGTAGGAATGTACTAGTTTGTTAATTAGTTCTAGGACCAAGTAAGGGAAACCAAGGATCAACAATTAGCAACCAAAGAATATCCTAAGTTGAGCTTATAGTGACGTGGCAGCATGCAATGGTTCCACACGTTCTTCTTCTCCTTTTTTTTGTGTTAATATTCACACAACTTGTTATAGTTTGCAAAGTGTTTTGGTGGGAAAAATAAAATCTTGTAGTAATTCACCCTTTTCAAACTCAAGAAAGTGAGGTTTGGTTGACTAATCCCACAAAACAAGGCTCCTTGAATTAGGGAAAAATGATTGACAAGACTAGAAGGTGATGGGTGCAAGTCTTTCACAACAACTTTATAGCTTGTCTTACAACTTGAGCACACAACAAGATGAACAAGATGAACAAGTTCAAAAGATGAACACCTCAACAAACTTCATCAACTTCTTTAGCACATAAACACACAACCACCGATTTTTCTTTTGGTTATCAACAACACACAACTTTCGGCCACTTCAAGTCACTACACAATGTTCAAGTTTTCAAGCTCAACTTTTGGATCTAGACACCTTAGTGTTGGTGAGAAAGAAACCAACACTAGAAACTCACTAAACAAGCAAAATAACACCTAGATCTAAACATACAACATCATTCTTGGTTTCAACTTTTAATGGACAGATTTTCAGAATTTCTTTTTGGTGTTGTTTGTTTAAGCCGTGAACTAGCCCAAGATGGGTTATGTTGGAACACAACCGGTCTCGCTTTGATACCAAATGATACAAAATCAAACCAACAACACCAAGAGCTTCAAGTAGGCTCGGATTTCAGTCCAACAACACAAGAACAACAAGTTTAAGTTTCGGTTTTTCAGTCCAACAACACAAGAACAACAAGATAGATAACAATGCTAGTGAATCGAAAAGATCCCCACACGGCTTCACTAGACTTTAAGATAACAAAATCAACAACAACAACAAGATAAAGAAAGATAGATAACTTGACATATAACATTCAAGAAACTAAGAACCCTAACATCAAGAGAGGACCCTAAGTCTAATGAATATAAACACCAAGTTCTTACGAGGACCAAGAGGCACTCAACGACCTCAAAACCCTTGTTTCTAGCCAAAGAGACAACACAAGTATCCCTCTACTTGTGAGATAATAGGGACGGCTTCTAAGAGTGGAAGAGAGAGCCGAAATGTTTAGTGTTTTTAGGTTACAAAATCAGCATTCAAAAACTAAGGAATAACTCTCTAACATGTTCTATTTATACTACAAACAAAAGGGGTAAAATGACCCATCCGCCCTTGCTTCTTGTGCCAACCTTGAAGAGTAGTTTATTACACATTAAGACCTCTCTTCACACATAAAAACGTTTAGGTCTTTGGTTGGTTCAATCACCAACTCACACACGGCCATTTGCATGCACAAAGCTTGGAGTTTTTGTAATTCCCGAGCTTGGCTTCGTGTGAAAGGCCGTGTACCTGTGGAGGCTGCCCCAACCGTATCACACACATTGCCTCATGACCTTCAATTCACCGCATTCGTTCAACCATTGCAACTTGTAAGGGATAGTATGAAGTGTAGTTGGTAATTTCAAAAAGTTCACCATAGTAACAGTAACGATATTCGCACAACTACCACTATCAATCACCAAAGTGCACACATTCCCCTTCACAAGGCATTTAGTATGGAATAGATTTTCCCTTTGGCTAGGGTCGTCTATTGCCTTACTAATCATAGCGCGTCTAACTACAAAGTTTGGAACAACACACTCCCCTTCTTGTGGGTAAATAACTTCACCATCATCATCATCATCATCATCAAGTGGCCTATTTCCAGTTTCCTCTCCATCTTGAGGCTCGGCCTCATCCCCCTCTTTTTCAAGACCCACCTCCTCACCAAGGTAATACAATCTCCCTTCCCGCAGTATCACGTTGCCGTCGATTTGGACATTCATTGGATTTATGTCCCCAACCTTGGCACTTGAAACATTGGAATCCTTTTGGGTTTGGATACTTGTGAATTTCTTGTTTTAGAGGAATTTTGTGGACTGTTTTGGGCTCGGGCAGCCTTGTAGTGGTGGGTTGGTCCTTGTTTTTGGGCCAACCCGAAGAGGATTGAACCACGTCCTTGCTTCTAGGCCAACCCGAGATGGATTGTCCCCTTGCCGTGAGAGACGACCTCTCTTTAAGCTCCCTTTCAATCTCAAGAGCAGCTTGGAAAATACCTTCAACGGTATCAAATTTGTGAAGTGTCAAATGAGTGGAGATCTCTTTGTTCAACCCACACTTGAATTGGATGATGTCATGACTGATTTGTTCCCCACGATGATCAAGCTTCAACATGATTTGTTGAAACTCATCATAATATGCCATCACACTTTTATTGCCTTGACGCAAGTTGTACAATCTAGCAAGCAATTCATGGCGATAACTCTCGAGAAGGTACCGTTGCCTCATCAAGTACCTTAACCGAAACCATCAACTAATTCATCACCAAAATGCTTGACGTACTCCCACCAAGTGTTGGCATAACCCTCAAAATGAGCTATGGCATAACAACTTTTCTTTTCTTCCGAGATATCATTAACTTGAAAAACTTTGTCACAAGCTGATTCCCATGCTAAGTAGGCCTCGGGGTCACTTTCACCCTTAAAGATAGGTAAGCTCAATTTGATGGTATTGATGCCTACGTCTCTTTCTTGGTGTCGATTTCCCCTTTCTCCATACCCTCGGTACCTCCTTGGATCAACACGGCCCCTTCTTAGCTCCTCCTCTCTCATGTAAGCATCATCAAAGGCTCCATATCCATCATAATCCTCTCTACCATGTTCCTCAAAGTGAGCCGGTCGGTTTTGGTGAATTGGAATCTGATTTGGAGGCATTGGGATTTGTGGAGGTGGTCTTTGATTTGGTGGAGTTTGGTAAGGTACGTTCAGATTTTGTGAATGTAATGGACGGCTACATCCTTCTTGTGGAATTGGAGGAGTTTGGGAATGGCGTGGTCTATTCACTTCTTGGTTTGGAGGGAAAGTAGTGGCAAGATTTGTGGCATTTAGTGGGGCTAGAGGTGGATTCATTATTTGGTGCAATGTTTCTGGTGAGATAGTTGTGGATGAAGTTTTTTCATGCCGACATGAAGAAATATGATGAGGAGTGGATGGACGAGAGTTCCTTTGACTCTTCACTTGCTCCAATCTCCCACTTATCGTAGTCAAATCTCCCCTCATTGCCCCAACTTCCGTGTTCAACCTCTCTAAACTTCTGGTAATGGCCTCAAGTGTGGCCTTCATTGTGTCTTGTTCAGTAGTACCCCCACTTTGGGATGTGCTTCCTTCCATGTCAAGGTGTTACCTACACAATCAGCAAACAAGTTAGCGTTAAACCTCTCCTCACTCACACTCTCTCGGTTCACTCACACTTGAGCTCCACAAATGTTGTAGATTGGCTAGTAACCGTGAATCCTTAAGATATGAGTAAAGCTCTTGTCCGGAGTGGATTCTTGTTTGAAACTCAAAGAATTCTCGACGGACTGGAGTTAAGAAGTTACAACGTATTCAAACAAATAAAAGCACCCAACTAAACGTGGACACAAACAAGAGAATTCAAAAGGACTAATTGACAACCTAGTAGGAGTGTACTAGCATGTTAATTAGTTCTAGAACCAAGTAATGAAACTAAGAATCAACAATTAGAAACTACAAAACCTAAATTTGAGCTTATTAATGACGTGAACAGTAGCCAATGGGTGACGTGAACAGTAGCAAATGGGTGACATGGCAGCATGCAATTGGTCTTGGTCCCACACAATTTAAGCACCAATTCTGAAATTTAAATCTTTACACAATTTGGAAAGGATGACAATTGGTCTTGGAGGGAAAACATAAATCTTGAAATAAGAAAAGTACCTTGTCCCACAACACTAGGTTCTTGAAATAAGAAAAAGGTATCTTGTCACACAACACTAGGTTCTTGAAATAAGAAAAAGGTATCTTGTCACAAAACACTAGGTTCTTGAAATAAGAAAAAGTTGCTGAAAAGTAGAAGCTTAGTTTAAGAAATGATGGGTTCAAGGCTTCTCACAACATGCTTTACAATTTTCAGCTTCAACTCTTGAATTTATATCACACTTTTTGGTTGTCTAAAGTTGTAAGAAAAGATGAAGAACTTGATGAACACCACAACAACCTTCAAGAACTCAGCAAAAACTTCATCAAAAACACAACACAACACCACCAATTGTCAACAACAAGTAACAACAAACAGCCAGCCACAAGGCACCACAACTATGGTCAATATTATAAGCTCAATCTTTAGATCTTGAAACCTTTAGTGTTGGTGAGAAAAAAACCAACACCAGAAACACTCTAGACAAGCAAAATACAACAAGATCTAGCCAAAAAAACAAGAAAATCTCGGCCCATACAACAACACATCACAATTTTTGGCCAAGAACACAAAGGTGGCAGATTTGACTATTTCTGGAATTTTTAGATTTCAGTTTTTTTTTTTGTAGTTTTCAAGTCTCAAGCCCAAGATTGATCTTGTTAGAACAAAATCAAAGATGGCTTTGATACCAAATAATACACTACTAACTTGGAGCGTATCAAATCTGCCACAAAATCAGTCCAAACACACTACAATTCCGAGAGCTTGAAGATAACAACTCCAATATGTGAAGACAACAACAATCACGAAATTTTGAAGAAATACCAACACCAAAACAGTAGCTACACAAGGAGAACAAGAAGATAACAATAACATTAAACAATGGTTCAACAACACAAGATGATAGATTACAAGAGTACAATGTTAACAACAAGAACAACAAATGGTAGTAACTATAGTGAATCGAGAATCAGCCCCACACGGCTTCACTAAGTTACTACAAAGTTTCAAGAGTACAAAATGAAAGATAGTAACTTGACACAAAGATATCTTAGAGTCTATGAACCCTAACTTGAAGATAGGACCCTAAGACCAAAAGATTTCAGTACCAAGTTCTTACTTAGACCAAGAGGAACTCATGAACCTCAAGATCTCAAGTTTCTAGCCAAGAAACAACACAAGTGTAACTACACTTGTTGGACAGATTTCAGGTTCTACTCTCAAGAACAAGAGAGAGAGAAATATTCAATGTTACAAGACTTGTTGTTGTGAAATATGAAGAATGAACTAAGTGCTGAAAATAACCCTAATAGCATCTATTTATATTACGCACAAAATGAAGGACAAATGACCTTCCTACCCTTCAGTCATGGGGTGCCCTTAGAGTGTAATTTATTACACTTCAAGGCTCATTTTCACACTTAAAAACATTGAATCTCTTTGGCGGATCAAGTACCAACTCACACGCAGCCATTTGCATGAACATGGCTTGTAGTTTTTGTAACTCCCGAGCTTGGCTTCGTGTGAATGGTCGAGAACGTATTGGACAGCTTTGTACACCCGTATAGGGACGGCGATACGTAACGCCTGCATTCACTTAGGCAAATCCCACATCGGTAGTGAAGGGGAACGAAGTGTGCCTTATAGGTGCATGGATACCTTCCACGTATGTGACGCGTTTTAAAACCGTGAGGGGTCGAGGCTCCAAAGCGGACAATTTCACATGCGCCGGTGAGCTTGGGCTGTTACAGATGGTATCAGAGCCAGCACCGGTGCCGGTGGTGGGGCAAACCTCAGCGAGGACGCTGAGTCCCTACGGGGGGTGAGTGTAGGGACGACGATACGTAACGCCTGCATTCACTTAGGCAAATCCCACATCGGTAGTGAAGGGGAACGAAGTGTGCCTTATAGGTGCATGGATACCTTCCACGTATGTGACGCGTTTTAAAACCGTGAGGGGTCGAGGCTCCAAAGCGGACAATTTCACATGCGCCGGTGAGCTTGGGCTGTTACAGACTTTTGTCACGCCTCAAATCCTATTGGGGCAGACAGGCACCCGTAGCCGTAAAGGCCCGAGAGAACCAATTCATAACCTTATACTTCCCATGCATGTAACTGTAACAACCAAATGTTCTGACAACATAATATTATGCATCGATGAAATTAACTACACATACACTCCGTCCCAGTGTAGGGACGGCGATACGTAACGCCTGCATTCACTTAGGCAAATCCCACATCGGTAGTGAAGGGGAACGAAGTGTGCCTTATAGGTGCATGGATACCTTCCACGTATGTGACGCGTTTTAAAACCGTGAGGGGTCGAGGCTCCAAAGCGGACAATTTCACATGCGCCGGTGAGCTTGGGCTGTTACACTTTCAAGACTAACAAATAATACACCTTTTTCCTTCAACTTTTTGGATTTAGCATTCACTTTATCTTCAACAATATATGAAGGTGGTGATGAACATCAAGAACAACAACAACAACAACAAGAACTACAACAATAATCTTCAAGAACACCAACAATTTTTCACACGGCCAACTCCAATCCACAATAACAATATCTCCAACACTTGGCCAAGACAACCACAACTTCAACAAAATGGTTTTCAATCCACCAATTAACAACAATATCACGTGGCCAAGCTTATAACAACAACAAGATGAAATCCACAAGGCCAAAACAGTCCACCACAATGGCCAAGCTTATGTTCACAACAACCTTTCAACAAGTTCAAGCTCAAGTTTAGATCTAGACTCAAAGTGTTAGTGGACAAGAAAACTAACACTAGGAACAACAAAACAAACAAGAACACTATTAGATCTAGACATACACAACAAATCTCGGCCAAGACACAACAAGAACACGATTTTGGCCAAGAACACAAACACGGACAGATTGCTACTTTTCTGGAAATTTCAGTTTTTTCCTTTTTTTTTTTTTTTTTTTTTTAACAAGAAAGCCCAAGATTGATCTTGTAGGAACAAGATCAAGCCATGCTTTGATACCAAATGATACGGGATTGACAAGGGAAGCACGAAACAAACATCAAATCAGTCCACTAATCTTAAGGATTCGAGGACCAAGATGGAGACCTCACTCGGATTCGCTACCAACAACAAGAATACAAGATACAAGAGTATATTTTAACACCAAAACAGTTACAAAACGTGATGAACAAGATGAACAACAATAATACAAGTTTCGGATTCAACGAAGACCCCAAAACAGTCCACTACACAACACATACACGATTTGCAAGAAAAATAAAGATAGATAGTGAGACCAAGATTATTACAAGATTAAGAACCAAGTGTATTTCAACACTAACCCCTAATGAATGTAACAATCAAAACCACACTCTTACGGTGACCACCAAGGGATTGAACTCGCCTCAAGATCTACCGTTTCCAAGCAAAGATCAATATTGGCTTTTCCAAGCCCTATGCTAAAGATGACTTTTCCAAGTCCTACAACTAAGGGTGTTACACTCTCAAAGAGAGAAGTTATGTCTTTCAATTCTTCATCCTTCAAAATCTCATTTTTTCATCAACTAAAAAAACTAAGTGAAAATAAGACTAAGGGGCCTATTTATAGTGTATTACAAAAGAAGACAAAAAGACCATATTACCCTTAATGAGAGGGGCGGCCTTGGTGTGTTGGAAGACAATATGAATTGTCCAAAATGCCCTTTAGGCTAAGTGACCGAAATGCCCTTAGTAAAGGCACCAAAACCGTGAACCAACAAAGGTGGTCCAAATTCGAGAGTCCTTAAGTATTCAAGGCTCCAATCAATCTTCCACACGCGAGATTGCTTTAAGTTATGCTCAAAACGGGTCCTCCATGCATGTTCTTGTTTTCTCGAGGTGACCAAGTCTTGAGTCTCTATGTGTTGGCCTCCAAAAATGTCATCAAAAGATAAGATGGCCATTTGTCCCGTATCACTTCAAGTCTAGTGAAGCCGTGTGGGGCTCTTTTCGATTCACTAGCATTGTTGTTCATCTTGTTGTTCTTGTGTTGTTGAGCTGAAAAACTGAAAATTAAACTTGTTGTTCTTGTGTTGTTGGACTGAAATCCGAACCTACTTGTAGTTCTTGGTGTTGTTGGTTTGATTTTGTATCACTCACCTACTAGCTTAATTAAGTCAAGCAAGCATCTCAATACTTTGTTCTATTTTTAGGTCCTAATCCCTTTAATCTAACCTTAAACTTATACATACTTGGTCACTTTGAACTTCCAATTCAAAAACTAGCTTACGATCCCAAGTTTAAATAGTTGTATCGACGTTAACTTGGTCGCATCACATAAAAACTGCTCAGGCAGCATATATAAATCTATCTATGCCATTAATACTTGCATAACAAACCTCACCCATTACCTATCCTATGAGATCATACCAGGTTCCATATAATTAGAATAAGTACAAGCAAAATACGGGATGTTACAAGCATCATTTCTCAATGGTTGGGAAGTAGTACCTTCAGATTCCATGGAGGATGTACCTAAAAAGTGCAAAAAACATCAAGCAAAACAACCTACAAAATGAGCAAACAAGTTAGTTCAAAAAAGCCTCGCCACACTCACACTCGGATCTTACCTTACACTTGGTCTCACAAGTGTGGAAAACTTGGCAATACTTGGCAAGTGAATGAGTGGTGAATATGCTTTGGTCCGGAATCAATTTTTGTTTGATATGACTCAAATAAAATGATGCACGGACTTGAACCAACAAATTACTACGAATTAAAAATGAGAAAAGTACACAAAAATTGAAGACACAAAATAATCGGACTCTAATCTAATTACAAAACTAGTAGGTACTTACTGGTTTGCTAATTAGTGAAAGAACAACAAAATTGAAACTAGAAACAACAAGTAGAAACTAGGAAATCTAATTTAGAAGTCAATTTGGTTGTTCACAAAAGTGATGATGTGGCATCTTGTGATTGGGCGTCACTTTTTCAAAAAAAAATAACTTCCAAATTCTTGTAGTTTCAACCAAGTATCTACTTGATACACTACTAACTTGGAGCGTATCAAATCTGCCACAAAATCAGTCCAAATACACTACAATTCCGAGAGCTTGAAGATAACAACTCCAATATATGAAGACAACAACAATCACAAAATTTTGAAGGAATACCAACACCAAAACAGTAGCTACACAAGGAGAACAAGAATATAACAATAACATAAACAATGGTTCAACAACACAAGATGATAGATTACAAAGAGTACAATGTTAACAACAAGAACAACAAATGGTAGTAACTATAGTGAATCGAAAATCAGCCCCACACGGCTTCACTAAGTTACTACAAGGTTTCAAGAGTACAAAATGAAAGATAGTAACTTGACACAAAGATATCTTAGAATCTATGAACCCTAACTTGAAGATAGGACCCTAAGACCAAAAGATTTCAGTACCAAGTTCTTACTTAGACCAAGAGGAACTCATGAACCTCAAGATCTCAAGTTTCTAGCCAAGAAACAACACAAGTGTAACTACACTTGTTGGACAGATTTCAGGTTCTATTCTCAAGAACAAGAGAGAGAGAAATATTCAATGTTACAAGACTTGTTGTGAAATATGAAGAATGAACTAAGTGCTGAAAATAACCCTAATAGCATCTATTTATATTACACACAAAATGAAGGACAAATGACCTTCCTACCCTTCAGTCATGGGGTGCCCTTAGAGTGTAATTTATTACACTTCAAGGCTCATTTTAACACATAAAAATGTTGAAGCTCTTTGGTGGATCAAGTACCAACTCACACGCAGCCATTTGCATGAACATGGCTTGTAGTTTTTGTAACTCCCGAGCTTGGCTTCGTGTGAATGGTCGAGAACGTATTGGACAGCTTTGTACACCCATATCATTCTCTCCATCTTGAGAGGAAGTTGACCTCAAATTCAGCATTTGGTCATCCTCAACCGCATCCACTAGAGAAAGATCACACACATTGAAAGTGTTGTGCGCTTGGTATTCCGGGGGAAGGTGATACGGGATTGACAAGGGAAGCACGAAACAAACACCAAATCAGTCCACTAATCTTAAGGATTCGAGGACCAAGATGGAGACCTCACTCGGATTCGCTACCAACAACAAGAATACAAGATACAAGAGTATATTTTAACACCAAAACAGTTACAAAACGTGATGAACAAGATGAACAACAATAATACAAGTTTCGGATTCAACGAAGACCCCAAAACAGTCCACTACACAACACATACACGATTTGCAAGAAAAATAAAGATAGATAGTGAGACCAAGATTATTACAAGATTAAGAACCAAGTGTATTTCAACACTAACCCCTAATGAATGTAACAATCAAAACCACACTCTTACGGTGACCACCAAGGGAATGAACTCGCCTCAAGATCTACCGTTTCCAAGAAAAGATCAATATTGGCTTTTCCAAGCCCTATGCTAAGGATGACTTTTCCAAGTCCTACAACTAAGGGTGTTACACTCTCAAAAGAGAGAAGTTATGTCTTTCAATTCTTCATCCTTCAAAATCTAGTGAAAATAAGACTAAGGGGGCCTATTTATAATATATTACAAATGAAGATAACAAGACCACTTTGCCCTTAATGAGAGGGGCGGCCATGGTGTGTAAATACACCATGTGTAATGTCCAAAATACCCTTAATTAAGGTCCAAAACCGTGAGTCCTCAACCTTAAATTCTCCAAGCAATCTTCCACACGCGAGATTGCTTTAAGTTATGCTCAAAACGGGTCCTCCATGCATGTTCTTGTTTTCTCGAGGTGACCAAGTCTTGAGTCTCTATGTGTTGGCCTCCAAAAATGTCATCAAAAGATAAGATGGCCATTTGTCCCGTATCATCAATAAGACTAAGGGGGCCTATTTATAATATATTACAAATGAAGATAACAAGATGATACAAGATCAAACCAACAACACCAAGAGCTACAAGTAGGTTCGGATTTCAGTCCAACAACACAAGAATAACAAGTTCAATTTTCAGTTTTCACAACAAGATAAAGAAAAGATAGATAACTTGACATATAACATTCAAGATACTAAGAACCCTAACATCAAGAGAGGACCCTAAGTCTAGAGAATGTAAACACCAAGTTCTTACAAGGACCAAGAGGCACTCAAAGACCTCAAAACCCTTGTTTCTAGCCAAAGATACAACACAAGTATTCCTCTACTTGTGAGATGTTGGAGGCGGCTCCAAGAGTGGAAGAGAGAGAGGAAATGTTGTGATATTTTAGGTTACAAATTTCAGATTTCAAAAACTATCTAATAACTCTCTCACATCTTCTATTTATACTACAAAAGGAAAGGGGTAAAATGACTCATCCGCCCTTGCTTCTTGTGCCAACCTTGGAGAGTAGTTTATTACACATTAGGACCCCTCTTCACACATAAAAACGTTTAAGTCCTTGGTTGGTTCAATCACCAACTCACACACGGCCATTTGCATGAACAAAGCTTGGAGTTTTTGTAATTCCCGAGCTTGGCTTCGTGTGAAAGGCCGTGTGGCTGTCCTAACCGTATCACAAGACCACTTTGCCCTTAATGAGAGGGGCGGCCATGGTGTGTAAATACACCATGTGTAATGTCCAAAATACCCTTAATTAAGGTCCAAAATCGTGAGTCCTCAACCTTAAATTCTCCAAGCAATCTTCCACACGCGAGATTGCTTTAAGTTATGCTCAAAACGGGTCCTCCATGCATGTTCTTGTTTTCTCGAGGTGACCAAGTCTTGAGTCTCTATGTGTTGGCCTCCAAAAATGTCATCAAAAGATAAGATGGCCATTTGTCCCGTATCATCCTCCCCTTCTTGAAAAGGATTCGACCTCGAATCCAAACCTTGCAAAACCGAAAAGAGGACCAACAAATGCAAACTCCTCATGGCATGAGGGTTAGGGTTAGCATAACAAATCATCTCAACATGCCAAGGCTGCACATATTTGCAATATAACCAAGAATCCTTTGAAAGGAATATTAAAAACTCAATAAAAGATGTACAAAGGATTTGGTTATAGGATACATCAAGAGTGACACTTTGCTTTTCATGTAGACCAAGCAGCAAGTTTGGTGCACCGGCATCACCATTTCTAAATTTGGCACCGGGGTCAAATGGGAAAAGTGGCCATAGACACGGGTCTCGACAACACTTCCCTTTCCCGTGGTCTACACCCAAACTAAATGACATACTTTCTACAATAACATACATATCATCCAAAGCAAATAGAGAGTAGAGAAAGGTATCACTCAAATCGGCTTCTACTAAGGTGCTCTCATGTGTGTACTCACTATTAGTTTCCCAATAATCACCATGAGTACTCTCAATAATGAAATCACACAAAGTAGAAGAAGAAGTAGCTTCCGCAACTACACATTCCTTACCCTTAAGAGTTCTCTCATCTTCCAAGAAGAGATTTCCCTCTCTAGGAGGAATGTTGTCACACCATAGTGGGTTAGCATATAGGCTATAGCTTCCAAGGCAAGCTATACCATCATTTTCACCACTAGGTTCATTAGGAGTGTTTAAATCATCTTCAAACAAGACATTATACATAAAAAGAGTGTGATCTACCTCACGGACAGATTTGGAACAAGCAAGTTTCTCACTCTCTAAATGATCAACATCAAGTTTCAAGGATGTTTCAAACACAACATTACCCCAAGAAGAGCTCTCGGGTTCATTCTCACTTTGATCAACATTTTCAACATCATCACATACTTGAGGTTCATTAATTACATCATACACATCCTCAAGTGGTGGGTAATTTTCACACATAAGTTGATCAACACAAATTTCAGAAGATAACGTACTTTCATTCAACATAATGGTTTCAACACTAGGTGGACATAAATCGATCTTACAAGAAGAGTCTATTCGGTCATCAATAGGATCAACTAGTGTATCCACACTCACAACATGTACATCATCATCAAGTGGCAAAGAAACAATACACTCACATATAGGCAAGCTACAACTCACACTCAATGGGCTACTAGCCACACAATTATCATTCACATGTACAAAAGTGTAAGAGTTTGCCATTTTACCTTGAAGTCCTTGAGTAGATTCTTCCTTGTCATGGTGTGAAGGTCCTCCAAAAGTTTGGGCAGCAACTTCCTTTTGGCATTGTTCTTCTTCGCTTGCCATGTTGGTACCTACACAAATGTCCTTAGAAATAGAAGGACAACCAATGTTAGCATAGTTTGGTGGTAATCCTCTTACTTTGCTCCACACAACCTCTCCTTTTTCCACTCTCGGATTACCACCCTGCACTCCCTTACTCCTCTCAATCTTTTGTCTCTCATAATAATTTGGATTGGAGTAGGTAGGCATTTCTCTTCGTGGCTTAGGCAGCAAGTAAGTCATGAGGCGATTCCCCCACTGGTCTCTTATAATATTTGGCCAATTTCGCACGTTTGGAACTCTATGTTGTGCAAACCAATTGGCACCTAAGCATACATGACCGTATGTCAATGAAAGAATATCGCACCACACCTCCTCATGGTATTCAAATTGGGAGAAGACAACCTTGACCCTCTCGGTAACCTTAAACCCGTCCAAGAAGTATGGAACAAGTAAAGGCTCACGAAACAACCCCAAGTAGTCAACCATGGATGGAACGATGTAGTTTCTATGGTACCTATCATTTAGCTCAATGAGGCAGCCCGGTATCCCACACATGGTCACCTTTCCGGAGTGTACACTCCTTCTTGGATCTACATTGTAAGGCATACGAGTACCCCTTAGTTTTGGAGATGCATACCCTCTTCTTCTCATTGGACAACCTCCACTAGAGCTAGTATAACCATTCACACTATATCGACTTTGATAAGAAGTACTACAAGGTGGAGAATATGGATCTTCATACTCCTCACGTGTACCCTCATCATAGCTCTCATAAGCTTTGCAAACAAAAGGGTTATACCTAACACCAAATCTAGGTTCGGAGTAAGAAGTGCAAGACTCCTCACATGCCCCAACATCATCATAAGATCCATCACGAGGCCCTACATCATCTCCAAAGTTACCATAAGCACTAGGCACTTCATTCACCTCATTTTCTCCCTTAAAACAGTAACTTTCAAATCTGCCCAAGTCTCGATCATGGCTATTTTCATAGCCTCCGCAATCTCCCTCAACTTCGTAGCCACAATGATACAAAATCGAACCAACAACAACAAGAACATCAAGTAGACTCGGATTTCAGTCCAACAACACCAAGAACAACAAGTTAAACATTCAGTTTTTCAGCCCAACAACACAAGAACAACAAGATAGATAACAATGCTAGTGAATCGAAAAAATCCCCACACGGCTTCACTAGACTTCAAGATAACAAAACAACAACAAGATAAAGAAAGATAGATAACTTGACATATAACATTCAAGAAACTAAGAACCCTAACATCAAGAGAGGACCCTAAGTCTAATGAATATAAACACCATGTTCTTACGAGGACCAAGAGGCACTCAAAGACCTCAAAACCCTTGTTTCTAACCAAAGAGACAACACAAGTATCCCTCTACTTGTGAGGAAATAGGGGCGGCTTCCAAGTGTGGAAGAGAGAGAGAAATGTTTAGTATTTTAGGTTACAAATTACAGCATTCAAAAAGTGAAGTCTAACTCTCTAACTTGTTCTATTTATACTACAAACAAAAGGGTAAAATGACCCATCCGCCCTTGCTTCTTGTGCCAACCTTGAAGAGTAGTTTATTACACATTAGGACCCCTCTTCACACATAAAAACGTTTAGGTCCTTGGTTGGTTCAATCACCAACTCACACACGGCCACTTGCATGAACAAAGCTTGGAGTTTTTGTAATTCCTGAGCTTGGCTTCGTGTGAAAGGCCGTGTACGTGTGGAGGCTGCCCCAACCGTATCATCCTCTCCATCTTGAGAGGAATTTGACCTCAAATTCAGCATTTGGTTATCTTCAACCGCATCAACGAGGGAGAGATCACCAACGTTGAAAGTGTTGTGCACTTGATATTCGGGTGGAAGGTCAATCTTGTAGGCGTTGTCATTGATTCTCTCAAGTACTTGGAAAGGACCATCACCCCTTGGAAGCAATTTGGACTTCCTTTGAGATGGAAACCGATCCTTTCGAAGATGCACCCACACCCAATCTCCGGGTTCAAGCACAAGCCTTCTTCTCCCTTTGTTTACCCTTTTTGCAACCTCTTGGTTCTTCTTTTCAAGCTTGAGCCGCACCGTCTCATGCATTTTCTTCATTGCCTCGGCTCTTTTAGTTCCATCTAAGCTGGTCATGAGATCACTAGACAAAGGAGTGAGATCTAAAGGGGTAAGGGGATTTAGGCCGTAAACACATTCAAAGGGAGTCATTCCCGTGCTCGAATGTATTACCCGGTTGTATGCAAACTCCACCAAGGGTAGGTGATCTTCCCATGAAGTCAGTTTACCTTTGACCATAGAACGTAGCATAGACCCTAAGGTTCTATTTACTACCTCCGTTTGGCCATCGGTTTGTGGGTGGCAAGACGTGGAGAAAAGTAACTTCGTTCCAAGCCTACCCCACATGGACTTCCAAAAGAGACTTAGGAACTTGGAGTCCCTATCGCTCACAATAGTCCTCGGTACCCCGTGAAGCTTTACAACATGTTCAACAAATAATGAAGCTACACTACGAGCATCCTCGGTTTTAGCACATGGAATAAAATGAGCCATTTTAGAGAATCTATCAACAATAACAAAAATGCTATCTCGGCCCTTTCTAGTCCTTGGCAGCCCCAAAACAAAATCCATCGAAATGTCCAACCAAGGTCTAAGGGGAGTAGGGAGTGGGGTGTACAATCCTTGAGGTAGGAGACGAGATTTCGCACTCCGGTAGGCCACGCATTGACTACAAATTTTAGTGACGTCTTTGCGCATTTTTGGCCAATAGAAGTTCTCCTCTAAGATTCCGAGGGTCTTGTCTACCCCAAAGTGCCCCATGAGGCCTCCGTCATGGGCCTCCCTCACAAATAATTCCCTCCAAGAACTAGAAGGAACACACAACCGCCTCCCTTTGAACAAATACCCATCGAACCGAGAGTAGGAGGAATGGTCATTCTCTTTAAGCCAACGGTCCCTTCCCCACTCTTCGCATTCCCTAAAGATAGGAGCGAAGGTAGGATCCTCGGGATACAACAACCGCAAGCTCTCAAAACCCATCAATTTCGAAGACAAGGTAGCAACAAGCACATGCTTCCTAGACAAGGCATCGGCAACAACATTTTCCTTTCCCCTTTTGTAATGAATTACATAAGGGAAAGTCTCGATGAACTCAATCCACTTAGCATGACGCCTATTCAACTTGTCTTGGCTCTTAAGGTGTTTCAACGACTCATGATCCGTTCGTATCACAAACTCCTTAGGCCACAAATAATGTTGCCAATTTCCCAAAGCTCTAACAAGGGCGTACAACTCCAAATCATAAGTTGAGTAATTAAGAGTTGCCCCTTTGAGTTTTTCACTGAAATAAGCAACGGGCTTACCTTCTTGCATCAAAACATCCCCGATGCCAACCTTACTAGCATCACACTCTACTTCAAACATCTTATCAAAATCGGGCAATTGCAATAAAGGCGCCGAGATGAGCGTAGCTTTCAAGGCCTCAAAAGCCCTAGCTTGCTCATCACCCCATTTAAAGGGTCCGTCCTTTCTAATTACCTCGGTTAAGGGGGCTGCTATGGAGCTAAATCCTTTGACAAACCTCCTATAGAAGCTTGCCAACCCGTGGAAACTTCGGATTTCTCCAATAGTTTTAGGGGTCGGCCAACTTCGAATAGAGTCTATCTTGGAATCGTCCACTTCCACACCCCTTGAGCTCACGACAAAACCCAAGAATATAACCTTATCAACACCAAAAGAACACTTCTCCATGTTGGCATACAGCTTCTCCTTTCGGAGCACATCAAACACACATCTCAAATGCATTACATGATCATCAATAGATTTACTATATACCAACACATCATCAAAGTAAACCACCACAAATTTTCCAATATAAGGCTTCATTACATGATTCATTAGCCTCATAAAGGTGCTAGGAGCATTGGTAAGGCCGAAGGGCATGACCAGCCACTCATATAGACCGAATTTGGTCTTGAATACGGTCTTCCACTCATCACCGGGTTGCATGCGAATTTGGTGATAGCCACTCCTAAGGTCCACTTTAGAAAACAAACAAGATCCGTGGAGTTCATCTAACATATCATCTAGTCTAGGGATTGGATGACGATACCTTATAGTGATTTTGTTGATGGCTCTACAGTCGACGCACATACGCCAAGTTCCGTCCTTCTTTGGTACCAAAAGCACCGGAACAGCACACGGACTCATGCTTTCCTTGATGTATCCCTTGTTGAGAAGCTCCTCAACTTGTCTTTCAAGCTCCTTAGTGTCCATGGGATTGCTCCTATAGGCCGGTTTGTTAGGAAGTTGTGAACCCGGTACCAAGTCAATTTGGTGCTCAATTCCCCGAAGTGGGGGCAATCCTTGCGGAAGTTCTTGAGGAAATACATCTTCATACTCCTGCAACACACAAGAAATCAAAGGGGAAATGGAAGAATTAGTGGGGTTAGTATTAAAACAATGGGCCAAGAGTAACATCGGCTTGTTTTCATCATGATCCACGAAGAGTTCTTTCCTCCTAGCCAACATCACTACATTTTCCATCTCCCTTGTCGTTGGGACAGCCTCGGATGTCCCGACTTCCTCACCTACGGCACTCCCCCCCTTTTCTCCCTTCCCGGATTCCTTTCCTTTTCCCTTCAACTCTCTCATCTTTTGGTGCCACTCGTTTACTTGGGAGGGTGAAAGAGGATGAAGTGTGACCTTTCGGCCATCCTTCTCAAGCGTATACCGGTTGGTCCTCCCATCGTGTTTAGTAGACCTATCATATTGCCATGGTCTACCTAACAACAAGTGACATGCTTGCATTGGGATCACGTCACAAAGTACCTCATCGTGGTAGTTTCCCACCTTAAACCGAATCACGCATTGCCTTGTGACCCTTAATTCACCACAATCATTCAACCATTGTAGCTTGTAAGGACTAGTGTGTGGTGTAGTTGGTAGCTTCAAGAAATTCACCATAGCATGGCTCGCAACATTTGTACAACTACCACTATCAATCACCAAGGTGCACACATTCTCCTTTACAAGACACTTAGTATGGAATAGATTTTCCCTTTGACTCGGGTCACCTATCGCCTTATTAATCATGACACGTCTAACCACAAAGTTAGGAACCACACACTCCCCTTCTTGTGGAAAGACATCTTCACTACCGTCTACTTCATCATCATTCGGCCCATTTTCAGCTCCCTCTCCATCTTGAGGCTCGGCCTCATCCTCCCCCCTTTCGGAATCCACCTCCTCACCAAGGTAGTACACCTTTCCTTCTCGTAGGATCACATTGCGCCGGTTCGGACATTCATTGGCCTTATGCCCCCAACCTTGGCACTTGAAGCATTGGAACCCCTTTGGGTTGGGATATTTGGGAGCCTCCGGTTTCGGAGGGAATTTAGGGACGGTTTTGGACTCGGGCAGCTTCATAGGAGCGGGTTGGTCCTTGTTCTTGGTCCAACCCGAGGGGGTTTGTACCCTTGCCTTGAAGGATGATCTCTCCTTAAGTTCCCTTTCAATCTCAAGGGCCGCTTGGAATATACCGTCAATGGTTTCAAACCGGTGAAGGGTCAAATGAGTGGAGATCTCTTTGTTCAACCCACACTTGAACCGGATGATGTCGTGACTGATTTGCTCCCCACGATGATCAAGTTTCAACATGAGTTGTTGGAACTCGTCAAAATAGGCCATCACACTCTTGCCTCCTTGCCGCAAGCCATATAATCTAGCAAGCAACTCATGACAATATCTCTCGGGAAGGTATCGTTGTCTAATCAAATACCTCAACCGATACCAAGGTGGTGGCTGCCCATCAACTAATTCATTACCAAATCGTTTAACATACTCCCACCAAGTGTTAGCATAGCCCTCAAGGTGAGCTATAGCGTAGCAACTCTTCTTTTCGTCCGAGATGTCATTAACTTGGAAGACCTTGTCACAAGCCGATTCCCAAGTTAAGTAGGCCTCGGGATCACTTTCACCCTTAAAGATGGGTAGGCTCAACTTGATGGTGTTGATGCCTACGTCTCTCTCTTGGTGTCGGTTTCCCCTATCTCCATACCCCCGGTATCTCCTAGGTTCTCCTCGACCCCCTCTTAACTCCTCCTCCCTCATATAAACATCATCAAAGGCTCCATCTCCTTCATACTCCTCTCTACCGTATCCTTCAAAGTGGGCTGGTCGGCCTTGGCCGTTTTGATTCGGAGGATTTGGAATTTGTGGTCTTTGGTTTAATGGAGCTTGGAATGGAGGGTTCGGATTTAGTGGAGGTGCTTGGCGTCCAAATCCCTCTTGTGGAATTGGAGGGGCTTGGAAATGTAGTGGTCTAGTGGAGTCTCGGTTTGGAGGAAAATAGGTAGTTTGGCTTGCGGTATTTAGTGGAGCTTGGGGTGCATTTAGCATTTGGTGGACTGTTTCGGGGGTGATGGTTGCGGAGGAGGTCCTATCATGACCATTGGTAGATACATGTAGAGGAGTAGAAGGACGAGAGTTCCTTTGACTCTCCACTTGTTCTAATCTCCCACTAATAGTCGACACCTCCCCCTTTATTGCTGCCAAGTCCCCTCTCACGGCCCCAAATTCCGAATTCAACCTTTCAAGTGTCCGGGTAACGGCCTCAAGAGTGACCCTCATAGAATCAAGGGCATTAGTATCCACACTATGAGACGTAGTTCCTTCCATTGTCAAGATATTATCCGCTTTAGTTCACCACAAGTTCGTGTTCCACAAGTGTTGTATAATTGGCTAGTAACCGTGAAATTTTAAGGTATGAGTAAGCTCTTATCCGGAATGGATTCTTGTTTGAAGACTCAAAGAATTCTTGCCGGACTAGAACCAAAAATCAGCAACTCATTCAAACGAATAAAAAGCACTCAAATAAACGTTGACACGAACAAACGGTTCAATGGTCTAATTGACAACCTAGTAGGAATGTACTAGTTTGTTAATTAGTTCTAGGACCAAGTAAGGGAAACCAAGGATCAACAATTAGCAACCAAAGAACATCCTAAGTTGAGCTTATAGTGACGTGGCAGCATGCAATGGTTCCACACGTTTTCTTTTCTCTTTTTTTTTTTTGTCAATATTCACACAACTTGTTATAGTTTTCAAAGTGTTTTTGGTGGGAAAATAAAATCTTGTAGTATTTCACCCTTTTCAAACTCAAGAAAGTGATGTTTGGTAGACTAATCCCACAAAACAAGGCTCCTTGAATTAGGGAAAAGTGATTGACAAGACTACAAGGTGATGGGTGCAAGTCTTTCACAACATCTTTATAGCTTGTCTTACAACTTGAGCACACAACAAGATGAACAAGATGAACAAGTTCAAAAGATGAACACCTCAACAATCTTCTTCAACTTCTTTAGCACATAAACACAACATCCACCGATTTTATTTTCTTTTGGTCATCAACAACATACAACTTCGGCCACTTCAAGTCACTACACAATGTTCAAGTTTTCAAGCTCAACTTTCGGATCTAGACACCTTAGTGTTGGTGAGAAAGAAACCAACACTAGGAACTCACTACACAAGCAAAATTAACACTTAGATCTAGACATGCAACATCATTCTCGGATTCCACTTGTAAGGGACTGATTTTCAGAATTTCCTTTTTGGTGTTGTTTGTTTAAACCGTGTACTAGCCCAAGATGGGTTATGTTGGAACACAACCGGTCAAGCTTTGATACCAAATGATACAAAATCGAACCAACAACAACAAGAACATCAAGTAGACTCGGATTTCAGTCCAACAACACCAAGAACAACAAGTTAAACATTCAGTTTTTCAGCCCAACAACACAAGAACAACAAGATAGATAACAATGCTAGTGAATCGAAAAAAGCCCCACACGGCTTCACTAGACTTCAAGATAACAAAATCAACAACAACAACAAGATAAAGAAAGATAGATAACTTGACATATAACATTCAAGAAACTAAGAACCCTAACATCAAGAGAGGACCCTAAGTCTAATGAATATAAACACCAAGTTCTTACGAGGACCAAGAGGCACTCAAAGACCTCAAAACCCTTGTTTCTAGCCAAAGAGACAACACAAGTATCCCTCTACTTGTGAGGAAATAGGGGTGGCTTCCAAGTGTGGAAGAGAGAGAGAAATGTTTAGTATTTTAGGTTACAAATTTCAGCATTCAAAAAGTGAAGTCTAACTCTCTAACTTGTTCTATTTATACTACAAACAAAAGGGTAAAATGACCCATCCGCCCTTGCTTCTTGTGCCAACCTTGAAGAGTAGTTTATTACACATTAGGACCCCTCTTCACACATAAAAACGTTTAGGTCCTTGGTTGGTTCAATCACCAACTCACACACGGCCACTTGCATGAACAAAGCTTGGAGTTTTTGTAATTCCCGAGCTTGGCTTCGTGTGAAAGGCCGTGTACGTGTGGAGGCTGCCCCAAACGTATCACACAAAACCCTTCACTACAATCATAGTCTCCCATGTTGTAGTCACAAAAATCCCCAGCTATCGAAGACATATTCCCCTTATATCACCTTTTAAACCTACAAAATGAACAAACAATATTAGTAGTAAAAAACTTCTCACTAACACTCGTATTCACTCACCTTTGTGATTCTCACAATTGGAGCGGCAAATATTGAAAGGTTGTTTATACTCCGGTAGTCAATAGGATGTCAATTCTACTTGGTGGCCGGAATAGATTCTTGTTTGATCGACTCAAGACACAAAAATAAAATTCACTTACGAACTTGAAACAAAGAAGTTACTACGAGTTAAAAATGAGAAAAGCACACAAACAACGAAGACACGAAGAAACGGATTCAATAATTAATCTACAACTAAGTAGGTGATTACTAGTTGTTAATTAATTCTAGAATCAAGACATGAAACTAATGAAACAATAAGATGAAACTAAGAATCTAAAATTTTGAGCTCGGAAATATTACGTGAACAGTAGCAGTGATGACATGGGAGTCACGTATTGGTTTCGGTCCCACACAACTTTTGTTGTCCAATTTCAAGTCTTGGTCAATTTTTTTTCAATTTGGACTTTGGTGGAATTTGTTTAAGGAGGGAAATTCAAACAAGTCTTGGAGCCCTTTTCAATTTCAAGCTTTCAAGACTTGACTTTATTGTACTTCTCCTTAAAACATGGATCCTTAAATCATGGAAAAGTGTTGGAAAGTGGTTGAGACTTGATTGATAGGTCTTTGTTGGTTGTAGTGTCTTTCAAGACTAACAAATAATACACCCTTTTCCTTCAACTTTTTAGATTTAACATTCACTTTATCTTCAACAATATATGAAGGTGGTGATGAACATCAAGAACAACAACAACAACACCAAGAACTACAACAATAATCTCTAAGAACACCAACAATTTTCACACGGCCACTCCCAAATTCCACAATAACAATATCTCCAACACTTGGCCAAGACAACTACACCTTCAACAAAATGGTTCTCAATCCACCAATTAACAACAATATCACGTGGCCAAGCTTATAACAACAACAAGATGAAAGCCACAAGGCCAAAACAGTCCACCACAACAATGTTCAACAACAAATCGGCCAAGTCCAAGTTCACGTAAACAACACCAACAATGTAAGCTCAAACTTAGATTTAGACTAAAGAGTGTTAGAGATGAAGAAAACTAACACTAGAAACAACAAAAAAAGTAAAAATCTCGGCCAAGACACAACAATAACACAATTTCGGCCAAGAACACAAAATGGACAGATTTGCTTCTTTTTGATTTTTTTTTCAGTTTTTAACACTTTCCTCTTTTTTTTTTTTGAATTTTCTAACAAGCAAGCCCAAGATTGATCTTGTAGGAACAATATCAAGCCATGCTTTGATACCAAATGATACGGGATTGACAAGGGAAGCACGAAACAAACACCAAATCAGTCCACTAATCTTAAGGATTCGAGGACCAAGATGGAGACCTCACTCGGATTCTCTACCAACAACAAGAATACAAGATACAAGAGTATATTTTAACACCAAAACAGTTACAAAACGTGATGAACAAGATGAACAACAATAATACAAGTTTCGGATTCAACGAAGACCCCAAAACAGTCCACTACACAACACATACACGATTTGCAAGAAAAATAAAGATAGATAGTGAGACCAAGATTATTACAAGATTAAGAACCAAGTGTATTTCAACACTAACCCCTAATGAATGTAACAATCAAAACCACACTCTTACGGTGACCACCAAGGGAATGAACTCGCCTCAAGATCTACCGTTTCCAAGCAAAGATCAATATTGGCTTTTCCAAGCCCTATGCTAAGGATGACTTTTCCAAGTCCTACAACTAAGGGTGTTACACTCTCAAAAGAGAGAAGTTATGTCTTTCAATTCTTCATCCTTCAAAATCTAGTGAAAATAAGACTAAGGGGGCCTATTTATAATATATTACAAATGAAGATAACAAGACCAATTTGCCCTTAATGAGAGGGGCGGCCATGGTGTGTAAATACACCATGTGTAATGTCCAAAATATCCTTAATTAAGGTCCAAAACCGTGAGTCCTCAACCTTAAATTCTCCAAGCAATCTTCCACACGCGAGATTGCTTTAAGTTATGCTCAAAACGGGTCCTCCATGCATGTTCTTGTTTTCTCGAGGTGACCAAGTCTTGAGTCTCTATGTGTTGGCCTCCAAAAATGTCATCAAAAGATAAGATGGCCATTTGTCCCGTATCATCAATAAGACTAAGGGGGCTTATTTATAATATATTACAAATGAAGATAACAAGACCACTTTGCCCTTAATGAGAGGGGCGGCCATGGTGTGTAAATACACCATGTGTAATGTCCAAAATACCCTTAATTAAGGTCCAAAACCGTGAGTCCTCAACCTTAAATTCTCCAAGCAATCTTCCACACGCGAGATTGCTTTAAGTTATGCTCAAAACGGGTCCTCCATGCATGTTCTTGAGTCTCTATGTGTTGGCCTCCAAAAATGTCATCAAAAGATAAGATGGCCATTTGTCCCGTATCAGAAGGTCAATCTTGTAGGCATTATCATTGATCCGTTCAAGTACTTGGAATGGATCATCACCTCTTGGCATCAGTTTGGACTTTCTTTGAGATGGAAACCTATCCTTTCTAAGGTGAACCCATACCCAATCTCCCGGTTCAAGAATGAGTTTCTTACTCCCCTTGTTGACTCTCCTTGAAATGTCTTGATTTTCTTCTCAAGTCAAAGACGCACCTTCTCATGTAACTTCTTCATCGAATCTGCCCGCTTTCTTCCATCTAAGCTAATCATAACATCACTGGGCAAAGGAGTTAAATCCAAAGGGGTAAGGGGGTTGAGGCCATATATGCACTCAAAGGGAGTCATTCCCGTACTTGAGTGTATGACACGGTTATATGCATACTCAATCAATGGTAGGTGTTCCTCCCAAGAAGTCAATTTTCCTTTTACCATGGAACATAGCATAACACCCAAAGTCCTATTTACTACTTCCGTTTGACCATCAGTTTGTGGGTGGCAAGATGTAGAGAATAACAACTTGGTTCCAAGCCTACCCCACATGGATTTCCAAAAGTGACTTAGGAACTTAGAGTCCCTATCACTCACAATGGTCCTTGAAACACCATGCAACTTGACAACATTATCAACAAACAAAGCGGCCACACTAGGTGCATCATCACATTTAAAGCATGGAATAAAGTGTGCCATCTTAGAAAACCGATCGACCACAACAAAGATACTGTCCCGACCTCGTCTAGTCCTAGGCAACCCTAGCACAAAATCCATAGATATGTCAAGCCAAGGGCGTAAAGGAGTGGGCAGCGGGGTGTACAACCCATGAGGTAGGAGCCGCGATTTGGCTCCTTTGCAATCTATGCATTGGCCACAAATCTTGGCCACATCCTTGTGCATTTTGGGCCAATAGAATTGCTCCTTCAATATTCCAAGGGTCTTTTCGATCCCAAAGTGACCCATTAGACCGCCATTGTGTGCTTCCCTCACAAATAATTCTCTCAAAGAACTGGAGGGTACACACAATCGTCTACCTTTAAACAAGTATCCATCAAACTTGGCATAAGGATTTGAACCCCTAGACGAATCCCACTTGTCCCTACCCATTTCTTCGCATTCCCTAAAGATAGGAGCAAAGTGAGGGTCCTCGGGATACAATTCTTTCAAACTCTCAAAACCAATTAATTTAGAAGATAATGTTGACACAAGAACATGTTTTCTAGACAAAGCATCGGCTACTACGTTGTCCTTACCCTTTTTGTATTGAATAACATAAGGGAAGGTTTCAAGAAACTCAATCCATTTTGCATGCCGCTTGTTAAGCTTGTCTTGTGCCCGAAGATGCTTCAAGGATTCATGGTCCGTTCGGATCACGAACTCCTTGGGCCACAAATAGTGCTGCCAAGTGGCCAAAGCTCGAATCAAGGCATACAACTCTAGATCGTACGTGGAGTAGTTTAGAGGTTCTCCTTTGAGCTTTTCACTAAAATAAGCAATGGGTTTTAAATCTTGCATCAAAACAGCCCCTATGCCCACTTTACTAGCATCGCACTCAACTTCGAATATCTTATCAAAGTTGGGCAATTGTAATAAAGACGCGGAAACGAGCATAGCTTTCAAGGTTTCAAAAGCCTTAGCTTGCTCTTCACCCCACTTGAAGGGTTGGTCTTTTCGAATGACCGCGGTCAAAGGAGCGGCTATGGTGCTGAATCCTTTGACAAACCTTCTATAAAAACTAGCTAACCCGTGGAAGCTTCTTACTTCGCTAATGGTTTGCGGGGTTGGCCAATTTTTGATAGCATCTATTTTGGATTCATCCACTTCGAACCCTCTTGAACTAACAACAAAACCCAAGAAAACAACTTCATTAACACCAAAAGAGCACTTCTCCAGATTTGCATACAACCTTTCTTTTCTAAGTACATCAAACTCACATTGTAAATGCATCACATGCTCATCAATTGACTTACTATAGACCAAGACATCATCAAAGTAAACAACAACAAACTTTCCAATTAATGGCTTCATCACATGATTCATTAGCCTCATGAAAGTACTTGGAGCATTTGTTAGGCAGAATGGCATAACCATCCATTCATAGAGACCAAATTTAGTCTTGAAGGCGGTTTTCCATTCATCACCAAGTTGCATTCTTATTTGGTGATAGCCACTCCTTAAATCAATCTTGGAAAATAAACATGAACCATTCAACTCATCAAGCATATCATCTAACCTAGGGATAGGGTGACGATATTTTACCGTAATCTTATTGATGGCTCGGCAGTCCACACACATACGCCATGTTCCGTCATTCTTAGGCACCAGTAGCACAGGAACCGCGCACGGACTCATGCTCTCCTTGATATACCTTTGTTGAGGAGTTCCTTAACTTGACGCTGCAATTCTTTGGTGTCCGTAGGGTTGCTTCTGTAAGCCGGCTTATTTGGCAATTGTGAGCCCGGCACAAAGTCAATTTGATGCTCAATTCCCCGAAGCGGGGGCAATCCTTGTGGAAGTTCTTTGGGAAATACATCTTCATAATCCAGCAACACATAAGAAATCAAAGGAGAAATAGAAGAATTAGTGGGGTTAGTATTAAAACAATGAGCCAAAAGAAGCATAGGCATGTCTACATCATAATCCAAGAAGAGTTCCTTCTTTCTAGCCAACATCACCATGTTTTCTTGCCCATTTGATGTTGAGGCTGTCCCGGAAATCCCTACTGCCCCACCCACGGTTTTCCCCTCCTTTTCACCATTTTCGGGTTTCTTTCCCTTCTTCTTCAACTCCCTCATCTTTTGATGTAATTCATTCACTTGTTATGACAAAAGAGGATAAAGAGTGACCTTTCGACCATCCTTCTCAAGTGAATATCGGTTGGTCCTCCCATCATGTTTAGTAGACCTATCATATTGCTAAGGTCTACCTAACAACAAATGACATGCTTGCATTGGTATCACATCACAAAGCACTTCGTCTTGGTAGTTCCCTACCTTAAACCGTATCACACATTGCCTCATGACCTTCAATTCACCGCATTCGTTCAACCATTGCAACTTGTAAAGGCTAGTATGAAGTGTAGTTGGTAATTTCAGAAAGTTCACCATAGCGACACTAACGACATTCGCACAACTACCACTATCAATCACCAAAGTGCACACATTCCCCTTTACAAGGCATTTAGTATGGAATAGATTTTCCCTTTGGCTAGGGTCGTCTATTGCCTTACTAATCATAGCGCGTCTAACTACAAAGTTTGGAATAACACACTCCCCTTCTTGTGGGTAAATAACTTCACCATCATCATCATCATCATCAAGTGGTCTATTTCCAGTTTCCTCTCCATCTTGAGGCTCGGCCTCATCCTCCTCTTTTTCAACACCCACCTCCTCACCAAGGTAATACAATCTCCCTTCCCATAGTATCACATTGCATCGATTTGGAAATTCATTGGATTTATGTCCCCAACCTTGGCACTTGAAACATTGGAATCCTTTTGGGTTTGGATACTTGTGAACTTCTTATTGTAGAGGAATTTTGTGGACTGTTTTGGGCTCGGGCAGCCTTGTAGTGGCGGGTTGGTCCTTGTTTTTGGGCCAACCAGAAGAGGATTGAACCACGTCCTTGCTTCTAGGCCAACCCGAGATGGATTGTCCCCTTGCCTTGAGCGACGACCTCTCTTTAAGCTCCCTTTCAATCTCAAGAGCCGCTTGGAAAATACCTTCAACGGTATCAAATTTGTGAAGCGTCAAATGTGTGGAGATCTCTTTGTTCAACCCACACTTGAACCGGATGATGTCATGACTGATTTGTTCCCCACGATGATCAAGCTTCAACATGATTTTTTGAAACTCATCATAATATGCCATCACACTTTTATTGCCTTGACGCAAGTTGTATAATCTAGCAAGTAATTCATGGCGATAACTCTCGGGAAGGTACCGTTGCCTCATCAAGTACCTTAACCGAAACCAAGGTGGTGGATTCCCATCAACTAATTCATCACCAAAACGCTTGACGTACTCCCACCAAGTGTTGGCATAACCCTCAAAATGAGCTATGGCATAACAACTTTTCTTTTCTTCCGAGATATCATTAACTTGAAAAACTTTGTTATAAGTTGATTCCCATGCTAAGCAGGCCTCGGGGTCACTTTCACCCTTAAAGATAGGTAAGCTCAATTTGATGGTATTGATGCCTACGTCTCTTTCTTGGTGTCGATTTCCCCTTTCTCCATTCCCTCGGTACCTCCTTGGTTTGGAGGGAAAGTAGTGGTATGATTTGTGGCATTTAGTGGGGCTAGAGGTGGATTCATTATTTGGTGCAATGTTTCTGGTGAGATAGTTGTGGATGAAGTTCTTTCATGCCCACTTGAAGGAATATGATGAGGAGTGGATGGATGAGAGTTCCTTTGACTCTCCACTTGCTCCAATCTCCCACTTATCGTAGTCAAATCTCCCCTCATTGCCCCAACTTCCGTGTTCAACCTCTCTAAACTTCTGGTAATGGCCTCAAGTGTGGCCTTCATTGTGTCTTGTTCAGTAGTACCCCCACTTTGGGATGTGCTTCCTTCCATGTCAAGGTGTTACCTACACAATCAGCAAACAAGTTAGCGTTAAACCTCTCCTCACTCACACTCTCTCGGTTCACTCACATTTGAGCTCCACAAATGTTGTAGATTGGCTAGTAACCGTGAATCCTTAAGATATGAGTAAAGCTCTTGTCCGGAGTGGATTCTTGTTTGAAACTCAAACAATTCTCGACGGACTGGAGTTAAGAAGTTACAACGTATTCAAACAAATAAAAGCACCCAACTAAACGTGGACACGAACAAGAGATTTCAAAAGGACTAATTGACAACCTAGTAGGAGTGTACTAGCATGTTAATTAGTTCTAGAACCAAGTAATGAAACAAAGAATCAACAATTAGAAACTACAAAACCTAAATTTGAGCTTATTAATGACGTGAACAGTAGCCAATGGGTGACGTGAACAGTAGCAAATGGGTGACATGGAAGCATGCAATTGGTCTTGGTCCCATACAATTTAAGCACCAATTCTGAAATTTAAATCTTTACACAATTTGGAAAGGATGACAATTGGTCTTGGAGGGAAAACATAAATCTTGAAATAAGAAAAGTACCTTGTCCCACAACACTAGGTTCTTGAAATAAGAAAAAGGTAACACTAGGTTCTTGAAATAAGAAAAAGTTGCTGAAAAGTAGAAGCTTAGTCTAAGAAATGATGGGTTCAAGGCTTCTCACAACATGCTTTACAATTTTCAGCTTCAACTCTTGAATTTATATCACACTTTTTGGTTGTCTAAAGTTGTAAGAAAAGATGAAGAACTTGATGAACACCACAACAACCTTCAAGAACTCAACAACAACTTCTTCAAAAACACAACACAACACCACCAATTGTCAACAACAAGTAACAACAAACAGCCAGCCACAAGGCACCACAACTATGGTCAATATTATAAGCTCAATCTTTAGATCTTGACACCTTTAGTGTTGGTGAGAAAGAAACCAACACTAGAAACACTCTATACAAGAAAAATACTACAAGATCCAGCAAAAAAAATAAGAAAATCTCGGCCCATACAACAACACATCACATTTTTTGGCCAAGAACACAAAGGTAGAAGATTTGAGTATTTCTGAAATTTTCAGATTTCAGTTTTTTTTTTTTGTAGTTTTCAAGTCTCAAGCCCAAGATTGATCTTGTTAGAACAAAAATCAAAGATGGCTTTGATACCAAATGATACACTACTAACATGGAGCGTATCAAATCTGCCACAAAATCAGTCCAAACACACTACAATTCCGAGAGCTTAAAGAAAACAACTCCAATATGTGAAGACAACAACAATCACAAAATTTTGAAGAAATACCAACACCAAAACAGTAGCTACACAAGGAGAACAAGAAGATAACAATAACATTAAACAATTGTTCAACAACACAAGATGATAGATTACAAGAGTACAATGTTAACAACAATAAGAACAACAAATGGTAGTAACTATAATGAATCAAAAATCAGCCCCACACGGCTTCACTAAGTTACTACAAAGTTTCAAGAGTACAAAATGAAAGATAGTAACTTGACACAAAGATATCTTAGAATCTATGAACCCTAACTTGAAGATAGGACCCTAAGACCAAAAGATTTCAGTACCAAGTTCTTACTTAGACCAAGAGGAGCTCATGAACCTCAAGATCTCAAGTTTCTAGCCAAGAAACAACACAAGTGTAACTACACTTGTTGGACAGATTTCAGGTTCTACTCTCAAGAACAAGAGAGAGAGAAATATTCAATGTTACAAGACTTTTTGTTGTGAAATATGAAGAATGAACTAAGTGCTGAAAATAACCCTAATAGCATCTATTAATATTACACACAAAATGAAGGAAAAATGACCTTCCTACCCTTCAGTCATGGGGTTCCCTTAGAGTGTAGTTTATTACACTTCAAGGTTCATTTTCACACTTAAAAATGTTGAAGCTCTTTGGCGGATCAAGTACCAATTCACACGCAGCCATTTGCATGAATATGGCTTGTAGTTTTTGTAACTCCTGAGCTTGGCTTCGTGTGAATGGTCGAGAACGTATTGGACAGCTTTGTACACCCGTATCACCTTCTATAAAAACTAGCTAACCCGTGGAAGCTTCTTACTTCGCTAATGGTTTGCGGGGTTGGCCAATTTTTGATAGCATCTATCTTGGATTCATCCACTTCGAACCCTCTTGAACTAACAACAAAACCCAAGAAAACGACTTCATTAACACCAAAAGAGCACTTCTCCAGATTTGCATACAACCTTTCCTTTCTAAGGACATCAAACATACATTGTAAATGCATCACATGCTCATCAATTGACTTACTATAGAACAAGACATCATCAAAGTAAACACCAACAAACTTTCCAATAAATGGCTTCATCACATGATTCATTAGCCTCATGAAAGTACTTGGAGCATTTGTTAGGCCAAATGGCATAACCATCCATTCATAGAGACCAAATTTAGTCTTGAAGGTGGTTTTTCATTCATCACCGGGTTGCATTCTTATTTGGTGATAGCCACTCCTTAAATCAATCTTGGAAAATAAACACGAACCATTCAATTCATCAAGCATATCATCTAACCTAGGGATAGGGTGACGATATTTTACCGTAATCATATTGATGGCTCGGCAGTCCACACACATACGCCATGTTCCATCTTTCTTAGGCACCAATAGAACCGAAACCGTGCACGGACTCATGCTCTCCTTGATATACCCTTTTTTGAGGAGTTCCTCAACTTGACGCTGCAATTCTTTGGTGTCCGTAGGGTTGCTTCTGTAAGCCGACTTATTTGGCAATTGTGAGCCCGACACAAAGTCAATTTGATGCTCAATTCCCCGAAGAGGGGGCAATCCTTGCGGAAGTTCTTTGGGAAATACATCTTCATAATCCTGCAACACACAAGAAATCAAAAAAATTAACTTCCAAATTCTTGTAGTTTTGACCAAGTATCTACTTGATACAGTACTAACTTGGAGCGTATCAAATCTACCATAAAATCAGTCCAAACACACTACAATTCCGAGAGCTTGAAGATAACAACTCCAATATGTGAAGAAAACAACAATCACAAAATTTTGAAGGAATACCAACACCAAAACAGTAGCTACACAAGGAGAACAAGAAGATAACAATAACATTAAACAATGGTTCAACAACACAAGATGATAGATTACAAAGAGTACAATGTTAACAACAAGAACAACAAATGGTAGTAACTATAGTGAATCAAAAATCAGCCCCACATGGCTTCCCTAAGTTACTACAAAGTTTCAAGAGTACAAAATGAAAGATAGTAACTTGACACAAAGATATCTTAGAATCTATGAACCCTAACTTGAAGATAGGACCCTAAGACCAAAAGATTCCAGTACCAAGTTCTTAGTTAGACCAAGAGGAACTCATGAACCTCAAGATCTCAAGTTTCTAGCCATGAAACAACACAAGTGTAACTACACTTGTTGGACAGATTTCAGGTTCTCATCTCAAGAACAAGAGAGAGAGAGAAATATTCAATGTTACAAGACTTGATGTTGTGAAATATGAAGAATGAACTAAGTGCTGAAAATAACCCTAATAGCATCTGTCACGCCTCAAATCCTGTTGGGGCGGATAGGCACCCATAACCGTAAAGGCCCAAGAGAACCAATTCATAACCTTGTACTTCCCATGCATATAACTGTAACAACCAAATGTTCTGACAACATAATATTATGTATTGATCAAAATAACTACACATACACGCCCAAACTGATATGTACAACACTTGGCCAGTGGGGCCACCATGTCTAAAATCAGGACACTACCATAACTTTACATTAGTCTACAAAGCCTCTGAAAGATACATAGACTTAGTTAGGGTCGGGACAAACCCCTGCCCTACTCTTGACTTACTGTACAATACCAAAATATATGGAACAGACTCGGAAAGCCTCGAATCAACCTAGAGCTCACCAATAGTCCCTGAAAAGCCTGCGCTCCTACTAGTGAGTTGTATGAGCTGAAGTGCCTCTGCCTGCAGCATGAAATGCAGGTCCCCCGTGAGGGATGTTAGTACGAAAATATGTACTGAATATGTAAGGCAAAAAGTAGCAACACACTTAATACAAAAGCTCAATAGAAATCTGATACAAGTGTTTAAGTAGTACTAGTAGACCACCTTTATAAATACTTGTGGGACAATGTACATTACATACTTTCTTCGTTTTACCTTCTTACTTCATAATCTTTGTAAGCCATATAATACAAACGACCAGTTGATCAGTGGTAAATAGATAAATTAGGATCGGCCCATGCTAGGCTTACGCCCCTGAGCTGCCACCTACATATAAAGATTGGGATCGGCCCATGCTAGGCTTACGCCCTTGAGCTGCCACCCAAAAATAAAGGTATCGAGATCGACCCTTGCTAGGCAAATGCCCCAGAGCTGCCACTCGTCATTTTATAGATTTGTGTTACTTAGTTTATTTAGCCTTTGAGATTGTTACTTTGGTGGTCATCACATTATGGTACCTTGAACCAGTAATACGCTAATAAGAGACATGTAAATAGACACTTAATGCAACAATGAGGTAGGGAGCTGCTGCTGGAACACAAATAAAGTGTTTAGGAGCTAAAATAACACATGGGTCTTATTTGAACAAACGGAGAACTCTTGAAATTTTCTAGTGAAGATATAAACGCATAGATTTAATAATAAGCACGCATTGAGGTGTTCTAATGCGTTAGAGAGTGGGAACAAGGTCATTGGATACATGGAGTGTAATGTATCCCATTATCTATCACTTTGTTATAGGATAACCTCGGAAACTTGCTTGATGGAACAATTGTACGATTTCATGCCAAAGAGTGTGAAATAGAGTATGCTTTACATACCTGGTTATTTGACTCCGAAACTAACCCGACTTGACTTCCCGCCTTTTAGATTACTTATCTACAATAGAATATATGGTAAACTAGTATTAGTAACCAATCAACACATTTGAGATACCTAATTTCACCCAAAACAGTAACCGGGCAGCAACTATTAATCTATCAAACAAGGGTGTTATTTTAACCCTTTTTTTCCTCCAATTACACCCACATACCATATAGGTTCTTATAAGGTTCACCAAAACCACCTCGACTTCATTACACATTCCAAACAATACGCAAAATAGATTGGGCAGCAAGCATTAGTTCGGTGGTGTATCACCACATCTTTCTTCTATAATTCATTACAAACTCATCACACCTTTATCCAACTTCAACCTGGCAGCCCATAACATATACATACAAAACAGTCCACAAAATAGTTTGTAATGAATTATCCAACTTCAACTACAATAAAAGGGGTTTGGGACTGTTTTGTGGACTGTTTTGTATGTATATGTTATGGGCTGCCAGGTTGAAGTTGGATAAAGGTGTGATGAGTTTGTAATGAATTATAGAAGAAAGATGTGGTGATACACCACCGAACTAATGCTTGCTGCCCAATCTATTTTGCGTATTGTTTGGAATGTGTAATGAAGTCGAGGTGGTTTTGGTGAACCTTATAAGAACCTATATGGTATGTGGGTGTAATTGGAGGAAAAAAAGGGTTAAAATAACACCCTTGTTTGATAGATTAATAGTTGCTGCCCGGTTACTGTTTTGGGTGAAATTAGGTATCTCAAATGTGTTGATTGGTTACTAATACTAGTTTACCATATATTCTATTGTAGATAAGTAATCTAAAAGGTGGGAAGTCAAGTCGGGTTAGTTTCGGAGTCAAATAACCAGGTATGTAAAGCATACTCTATTTCACACTCTTTGGCATGAAATCGTACAATTGTTCCATCAAGCAAGTTTCCGAAGTTATCCTATAACAAAGTGCTAGATAATGGGATACATTACACTCCATGTATCCAATGACCTTGTTCCCACTCTCTAACACATTAGAACACCTCAATGCGTGCTTATTATTAAATCTATGCGTCTATATCTTCACTAGAAAATTTCAAGAGTTCTCCGTTTGTTCAAATAAGATCCATGTGTTATTTTAGCTCCTAAAACACTTTATTTGTGTGCCAGCAGCAGCTCCCTACCTCATTGTTGTTGCATTAAGTGTCTATTTGCATGTCTCTTATTAGCGTATTACTGGTTCAAGGTACCATAATGTGATGACCACCAAAGTAACAATCTCAAAGGCTAAATAAACTAAGTAACGCAAATCTATAAAATGACAAGTGGCAGATCAGGGGCATTTGCCTAGCATAGGACGATCTCGATACCTTTATTTGTGGGTGGCAGCTCAGGGGTATAATCCTAGCATGGGCCGATCCCAATCTTTATATAGGTGGTAGCTCAGGGGCGTAAGCCTAGCATGGGTCGATCCTAATTTATCTATTTACCACTGATCAGCTGGTCGTTTGCATTATATGGCTTACAAAGATTATGAAGTAAGAAGGTAAAACGAAGAAAGAATGTAATGTACATTGTCCCATAAGTATTTATAAAGGTGGTCTACTAGTACTACTAATACACTTGTATCAGATTTCTATTGAGCTTTTGTATCAAGTGTGTTGTTACCTTCTGCCTTACATATTCAGTACATATTTTTGTACTGACGTCCCTCATGGGGGACCTGCATTTCATGCTGCAGGCAGAGGCACTTCAGCCCATACAACTCACTAGCAGGAGCGCAGGCTTTTCAAGGACTATTGGTGAGCTCCAGGTTGATTCGGGGCTTTCCGAGTCTGTTCCATATATTTTGGTATTGTACAGTAAGTCAAGAGTAGGGCGGGGGTTTGTCCCGACCCTAACTAAGTCTATGTATCTTTTAGAGGCTTTGTAGACTAATGTAAAGTGTTGGTAGTGTCCTGATTTTAGACATGGTGGCCCCATCGGCCAAGTGTTGTACATATCAGTTTGGGCGTGCATGTGTAGTTATTTTCATCTATACATAATATCATGTTGTCAGAACATTTGATTGTTACAGTTACATGCATGGGAAGTACAAGGTTATGAATTGGTTCTCTCGGACCTTTACGGCTATGCGTGCCTGTCCGCTCCAACAGGATTTGAGGCGTGACATTTGGTGTTAAAATACACCATGTATCTTGTAATCCTTGTGTTGTTATTGTTGGCCGAAAGTTGCTCTCAAAGGGGTCCTCGGGTTCTAGTTGATTTGTGGACTATTTTTAGTTTTTGAGCCTTCTCTTGTCTTTCCCGTATCATTTGGTATCAAAGTCATCTTTAATTTTGTTCTAACAAGATCAATCTTGGGATTGAGACCTTGAAAACTACAAAAAAAAAAACTGAAATCTGAAAATTCCAGAAACAGTCAAATCTGCCACCTTGTGTTCTTGGTCGAAAATTGTGTTCTTATTGTGTATTGGCCAATATTTTTACATGTCTTTGTTTTCTATAAGTGTTAGTATTGTTCCTCACTAACACATTGAGTCTAGATATTGGATTTGAGCTTAATCCGGGTGGTTTTGAGTTGTTCACCATTGTTGAGTTTAAGGTTGAAGAAACTAGTAAGGTGAAGCTCAAAATTGGAAGGCTTGTTGTTGATATTGTGGCTTGAAAAACGAATGGTTGTGTTATGGAGTTTAACGTGAGCAAAAGGAATCCAAAATCATTCAATTTAGAGTTCATTTTATTTAGTTTCAATCTTTTGAGTGTTCTTGTTGTTCTTCATGTTCATCATTTATTGTTGCACAAGAACATTCAATTGGTGTGGTTTGATCTTAAAGAGTGGAGAAAAGAGTGTAGTCTTTTGTTAGTCTTGAAACATATCCCAAAGAACATACAAAAAAAGAAAGGGGGCAATAGGACTTTCAAAAAGACTCATTACCAAAAGAGAGTAAGGGCACATACCAAGACAAACAAAAGAGAAAAGGAGACAAAGACTTTCAAAAAGGTGTCTTGCCAAAAAGGTGCAAGGAAAGTCAAAGTCTTTTGAATTTTGAAAAAGGCTCTAAGTCTTGTGCTTTTCCCTTCTTTAGCTGATTTTTCACTCTCCCAAATTAAAAATTTGACCAATCCAAATTGCAAACTGCCATGTCACAAAATTGCCACGTCATCTAAGTGCCACATCATCAATGATACGGAACAAATAAGGGAACACAAAAGCACACCCCAAAACAGTCCACAAATCACAACAAATCATGGACCAAATGGGGACCTCTCTCGGATTCACTATCTAGAACAAGAAAGAAGAGGATACAAGGAGTTAATACACCAAAACAGCCAGCCAACAACAAGTTTAGCAACACAAGATGAAGCTCCACAATATTACAATAGCAACAAGAACAAACGGGTTACATTAACAACACAAGAAGCCAAAACTAAAACAAGATACGAGATAGATAGTTAGACAAGTGTTGATGTAGTCTTAACAACCCAAGAGCATATTCCACTCTTGGACCTTTAAAATTTCACACAACAAACACCTAGCTCTTACAATTGACACAAGAGAGGCGTCCACCACCCAAGCACCAACGTATCAAGCAAAATACAACACATAAGAGAATCCACCCTTATGCTATGCCCTAGTTTCGATTGTGGACTCTCTCTCTAAGAGGAGGGTTCTTTCTTCAACATTCATAAAAACTACCAACTAAAACCCTATAATGTTCAATTTATATTACATTACAAAATAAAAGACAAAAGACTAAAAGACCCTTTAATGAAAACGGCTCCAAAAACAGCCCATGGAGTGTCTTGGGATGGTTTTGAGAGCCTCTTTCAAGGTGGAATCCTTGGACAAGGTGGAATCCTTGTGTTGATGATTTGCTTAGAAACAGAGATTGCTTGGGGATTCCGATTCCCTTGAGGTCACGTAAGAGATAGGTGAAGAACGACAAGCTCACAACAATTTTCAAGAAAAATAACAACATCAACAACATCCCACTCCAATTTTTTTTTTTTACAACATCACAACATACGGTCACCTTTTTCAAGTTCACAACAACATGGTCATTTTTTTTTAAGCTCAAATTTTAGATTTATTAGTTTTATTTTATTGTCTCTTAGTTCGTTTGTTGGTTCGAACACTAATTGACAACCTAGTAATCTCCTACTAGCTTGTAAGTTAGTTTTGTGTCCGTTTGTTCGTGTTTACGTTTGTTGTGTACTTTTATCTTTTTGAATTCGTTGTTAGTTCTTGACTCAAGTCCTACAAGATTTTTTTGAGTTTCAAACAAAAATCCATTCCGGGACAAGAGTAGACTCGACACTCAATCACTCACGAAGTACAAGCCAGCTTTCAACACTTGTGAAACCAAGTGTGAGGTAAAACCGAGTGTGAGAGTGTGGTGAGGCATTTTTATCTAACAAGTTTGTTTATTTTCTTTGTTTGTTGTGTCTTTTTGTTAGGTACAATGGCTGCCCATAATTTCAATGCCACATGTGATCGTATCAATGACAATATTGAAGATATGAAATGACACATTGAAATTATACGCCAATTGCTACCCAAACTATACCCATAAAATCCAATTGTCCAAGCACCTTGCGTTGAGAGCTTTCCGGAGGAAGTTGCTGCCCAACTTGTGAGTAAAACTTGCCCACCACTTGAGGATATGTGTGATGTGATTAATGAATCTCAAGTGAGTGAAGGATTTAAAGATGTTGTCCAAGGAAAAAGGAGTGAACCTATGAGCCTATGATGTTGTAAAGATGCTAATGTTTGTTTGGCTCATAGGGTTAATCATGTGCTTGACATATCCTTGAAACTTGATAATGATTCCTTAGAGAGTGAAAGTTCCAAATCTATCCGCGGGTTAGATAATTCACTCTTTAGGCACAATGTCTTGTTTGAAGATAGTTTATTTACTCCTAATGAACCTAGTGGTGCAAGTGATGTTGACGGCATGGTTTGTCTTGGAAGCTATAGCCTATATGCTACTAACCCACTATGGTGTGACAACATTCCTCCTCAAGATGGAAATCTCTTCTTGGAAGATGAGAGTACTCTTAAGGGTAGGGAATGTGTAGTCTTGAAAAGGAATAGTCAATCGGGTGAAGATGACCATGATTTGCTTGATTTCTTGGGAAACCCGAAATGTGATTGTTCTTGTAAGAATGTTTTTGTAAATGATTCCTTTTCTGCCCATGGTGATTTATATCTATGTGGTGATTATTCTCTTGAAATAAAAGGTGGTGCATGCTTAGAAATTCCATCTACTTCTTCTTTATGTGTTCCCTATGTTGAGCATACTAGTGGTGATGGACTTGAAGCAAGTGAGTACATGTATACGGACACCATAGCTGAAGTTAGCTTGTGTGACACCTTTCTCTACCCTCTTTGTGCTCATGATATTTCCACTAATGATCTAGAGGGTATGCCTAATTTTGAGGGCAACACCTTAGGGGAAAGTGAGAGTGGCCGAAACCCATGTCCATGGCTACTTCTCCCATTCGATCCCGGTAATATCTTAGGGTATGGTGGGAGTTGTCTCGGCCCATGCTCATTATTTATTGATGTTTGTCATAGCCACTTCCTTTGTGATATTTGTACTAAGTTTTTTATGTTCAACACAAAGGATCCATGGATGTACTTCAAATTTGTTCCACCTCGGCATGACAGATTGATATGTGTATTTTTCTAACCCTAACCCTCATGTCATGAGGATGTGTGCTTGATTGTCTTTACTTGATTTTGCAAGGCATGGATTCGAGGTCGAATCCTTTTCAAGAAGGGGAGTATGATACGGGTACAACCACGAGGATACATTTTGTGAGATGTATTGAACCCGAGACTTGGAGTGTGAAAGTACAGTGCAAATAAGGACTTAAAAAGGGCTCCAAAAACAGCCCATGGAGTGTGCTTGGGACGATTTTGGGCCTCCTTCACACTTAGACTTGTGCACTCTTTAGGTGATCTTCAAAATACTCAAAAAGTGTCCATGATCGCGATAGTACTCATATCATCCTCTCCATCTTGATAGGAATTTGACCACAAATTCACGGCTTCACCTCGTGCAATTGGCCCTCCAAAAGAAACCACCCAAAACAGTCCGCAAAACATCAAGAAAGTGCACAAAAAAATCCACAAAAAAAACAAAAAGAACCCGAGGATACAATGAGAACGAATCTCGGCTAACATCTTCATTTTGAACCTCGGCTTCCTCTCCATCTTGAGCCTTGTCTTCAATCTCATCCGAAACAAGTCTCCCACCATCATACAAGCATTGTCACAGATCCCATATCCTTCATGTTCCTTTCTACCATTCTCCTCTATATGGACATGTCGGGTTTGGTGTAGTGGAGCTTCGGTTGAGAGGCTTTCTTTGGTTAAGTGGGGTTTCGGTTGTGGAGTTTGGATGGGAGGAAATTGGCTTCCAAGTCCTCCTTGTTGGACTTGATCAACTTGCGGGGAAGTGGTCTATCTTGTTCTCAGTTTTGAGGGCTATTTGGAGCTTGGATTGTGGCATTATGTGGTGGTCTGAGGATTGGTCATTGGAAGTAAAGTTTCGGGAGTAAAAGCACGAAAGTTCCTTTGACTCTCCATTCGATCCAACCACTCACTCATAGTTACCACATCCGAGTCAATTTTTTCAAGACCCACATTTGCCCTAGCAAGGTCTCGGGACAAAGCATCAAGGAGGGCTAAAATGGTTTCTATTATGGCCAAAAGTTACCTACAAAACAACAAACAAGTTAGTTGTACAAGAATGGTCCTCACACTCCCTCTCTATTGTTTTGTCTCTCCGATTTTCACACTTTGATCTCACAAGTGCCTTAACCTTGCTTGTACTCCATGAGGCATTGAGAGGTGGACCAAGTATTACAATGAGTCAAAAGAATAAGACACACAAAGGATACACGAAGAACAGTTTCAAAACTAACTTACATTCTAGTACTAGCTTGTAAGTTAGTAATAGAATCAACAAACGACACTAAAGAAACAATAAAATGAAACTAAAAATTATAAAATTTGAGCTTACAGATTGGCGGTGAACAGTAAAAAAGTGATGATGTGGAAACCCTCAATTGGTCACGGTTTTGTCAAGTTTTATTGTCCAAGGTTCAAGTCTTGACCAATTTTTGATCTAGATTGGTAGAATTGCTTAAGGAGGGAAAGAATAAGTCTTGGAACTCTTTTTCAACTCAAGTTTCAAGACTTGAACTTTTTGTAGTATTTTCCCTTAAAACAAGGCCCTCAAAACATGGAAGTTGGTTTAAAAAGGGTTGTAAAGTCTTTGAGTGGTTGGAAGTGGTGGTAAAAAAGTCTTTGATGGCTAACAAATACTACACCTCCTTCCTTCACCCTCTTAGATCTAACATCCACTTTTTTTTTAATAAAAGATCATTGGTGAAGAACACCAAGAACACCAAGAACACAAACTTTTGAATCTTGGAGTCTAAGGTTCAAGTTGGTCTCACACTTCAATCAACACTTTGTCAAGTTCCACCTTTCAACAATAACTTCAACAAGAAGTTCTTAAGCCACAAATTCACAACAATAACATAAGGCCAAACTCAAGAACTCAAGAACTCAACAACAACAACACCAACCTTCAACAATAAGGATCAACACATGGCCACTTCAAGTTCACAACAACAATGTCAATATTATAAGCTCAACCTTTAGATCTAGACACTTTTAGTGTTGGTGAGAAAGAACCAACACTAGAAACACACTAGAAAAACAAAAGAACTACAAGATATATAGTCAAGAAAAACAAGAATATCTCGGCCAAGACAACAACACAACACAATCTTTGACCAAGAACACAAAAATGGACAGATTGCTATTTTCTGGAATTTTTCAGTTTTCATCAACTTTTTTTTTTTACTAATCAAACCCAAGATTGGCTTTGTGGGAACAAAAACCAGCCTTGATTTGATACCAAATTATACGGAACAAACAAGGGAACACGAAATCACACCCCAAAATAGTCCACAAATCACAACAAATAGTGGACCAAATGGGGACCTCTCTCGAATTCACTATCTAGAACAAGAAAGTAGAGGATACAAGGTGTTAATACACCAAAACAGCCAACCAACAACAAGTTTAGAAACACAAGATGAAGCCCCACAATATTACAATAGCAACAAGAACAAACGGGTTACATTAACAACACAAGAAGATGAAACTAAAACAAGATACAAGATAGATAGTTAGACAAGTGTTGATGTAGTCTTAACAACCCAAGAGAATATTCCACTCTTGGACCTTTAACACTTCACACAACAAATACCTAACTCTTACAATTGACACAAGAGAGGCATCCACCACTCAAGAACCAACATATCAAGCAAAATGCAACACACAAGAGAATCCACCCTTATGCTATGCCCTAGTTTCGGTTGTGGACTCTCTCTCTAAGAGGAGTGTTCTTTATTCAACATTCATAAAAACTACCAACTAAAACCCTACAATGTTCAATTTATATTACATTACAAAATAATAGACAAAAGACTAAAAGACCCTTTAATGAAAAGGGCTCCAAAAATAGCCCATGGAGTGTGCTTGGGACGATTTTGGGCCTCCTTCACAGTTAGACTTGTGCACTCTTTAGGTGGTCTTCAAAATACTCAAAAAGTGTCCATGATCGTGATTGTACTCGTATCAATCAGCGTTCCCAAAAAACCTTGAAGCTCAAATTTCAGATTTTAAAGTTTCTTTTCTTTGTTTCGTTAGTTTCATTTCTTGATTCTAGTACTAATTAGCAACTAGTAATCACCTACTCGATTGTGAATTAGTTTTTGAATCCATTTTTTTCGTGTCTTCATTATTTGTGTGCTTTTCTCATTTTTAATTCGTCGTAACTTTTTGTTTCAAGTTCGTAAGTAGAATTTTTTGTCTTGTGTCTTGAGTCGATCAAACAAGAATCTATTCTGGCTGCCAAGCAGAATTGACATCCTATTGACTATCGGAGTATAAGCAACTTTCAATATTTGTCACTCCAATTGTGAGAATCACAAAGGTGAGTGTATTCGAGTGTTGGTGAGAAGCTTTACTACTAATCTTGTTTGTTCATTTTTTAGGTTTAAAGGGTGATATAAGGGGAACATGACTTCGATAGCCGGGGATTATTGTGACTACAATATAGGAGACTATGATTGTAGTGAGGGTTTTATAGCTACAAAGTTGAGAGAGATTGCAGAGGCTATGAAAATAGCCATGATCGAACCTTAGGCAGATTTGAAAGTTACTGTTTTGAGGGAGAAAATGAGGTGACTGAAGTGCCTAGTGCTTATGGTAACTTTGGAGATGATACAAGAATTCCAAGGAACACAAGAATTGTCTCAAAACAGTCCACACACACTCCAAAAACAGTCCACTAATCTTAAGGATTTGAGGACCAAGATGGAGACCACTCTCGGATTCACTACAACAACAACAATACGAGATAACAATGGTGTATTTGACACCCAAAACAGCCACAAAACGTGATGAACAAGATGAACAACAATAACACAAGTTTCGGATTCAACAAAGACCCCAAAACAGTCCACGATTTGCAAGAAAAATAAAGATAGATAGTGAGACATAAACTACAATAAGACCCAAGAACCCAAAGATATATTAAATCTAAAGACCCCTAGAACTTACGATAGCAACACCACACTCTTACGGTGACCACCAAGGGAATGAACTCGCCTCAAGATCTACCGTTTCCAAACAAAGATCAATATTGGCTTTTCCAAGCCCTATGCTAAAGATGACTTTTCCAAGTCCTACCACTAAGTGTGTACACTCTCAAAAGAGAGAAGATATTTCCTTTCAATACTTCATCTTTCTAAAATCTGAAAACTAATGAAAATAAGACTAAGGGGGCCTATTTATAGTGTATTACAAAGAAGACAAAAGACCACTTTGCCCTTAATGAGAGGGGCGGCCATGGTGTGTAAATACACCATGTGTAATGTCCAAAATACCCTTAATTAGGGTCCAAAACCGTGAGTCCTCAACCTTAAATTCTCCAAGCAATCTTCCACACGCGAGATTGCTTTAAGTAGCACTCAAAACGGGTCCTCCATGCATGTTCTTGTTTTCCCGAGGTGACCAAGTCTTGAGTCTCTATGTGTTGGCCTCCAAAAATGTCATCAAAAGATAAGATGGCCATTTGTCCCGTATCATCCTTCCCTTCTTGAAAAGGATTCGACCTCGAATCCAAACCTTGCAAAACCGAAGAGAGGACAAACAAATACAAATTCCTCATGGCATGAGGGTTAGGGTTAGCATAACAAATCATCTCAACATGCCAAGGTTGCACATATTTGCAATATAACCAAGAATCCTTTGAAATGAATATTAAAAACTCAATAAAAGATGTGCAAAGGATTTGGTTATAGGATACATCAAAAGTAACACTTTGCTTGTCATGTTGACCAAGCAACAAGTTTGGTGCACCAACATCACCATTTCTAAATTTGGCACCGGGGTCAAATGGGAAAAGTGGCCATAGACACGGGTCTCGACAACACTTCCCTTTCCCGTGGTCTACACCTAAACTAAATGACATACTCTCTACAATAACATACATATCATCCAAATCAAATAGAGAGTAGAGAAAGGTATCACTCAAATCGACTTCTACTAAGGTGCTCTCATGTGTGTACTCACTACTAGTTTCCCAATAATCACTATGAGTACTCTCAACAAAGAAATCACACAAAGTAGAAGAAGGAGTAGCTTCCGCAACTACACATTCCTTACCCTTAAGAGTACTCTCATCTTCCAAGAAGAGATTTCCCTCTTTAGGAGGAATGTTGTCACACCATAGTGGGTTAGCATATAGGCTATAGCTTCCAAGGCAAGCTATACCGTCATTTTCACCACTAGGTTCATTAGAAGTGTTTAAATCATCTTCAAACAAGACATTACACCTAAAGAGAGTGTGATCTACCTCACGGACAGATTTGGAATAAGCAAGTTCCTCGCACTCTAAATGATCAATATCAAGTTTCAAGGATGTTCCAAACACAAGATTACCCCAAGAAGAGATCTCGGGTTCACCCCCACTTTGTTGACCAACATTTTTAAATACTTCACTCACTTGAGTCCTATTAAGCACATCACACACATACTCAAGTGGGGAACAATTTTCACCAACAAGTTGATCAACACCAATTACACAAGACGATGTACTTCCGTTCAACATATAAGCTTCAACACTAGGTGGACATAAATTGATCTTACAAGAAGAGTCAATTTCGTCATCAATAGGATCAACTAGTGTATCCAAACTCTCAATATGTACATCATCAACAAGAGGCAAGGAATCATTAGACTCATAAATAAGTAAGCTACTACTCACACTCAATGGCTTACTAGCCACACAATTGTCATTCACATGCACTAAAGTGTAAGAGTTAGCTATTTTACCTTTAAGATCTTGAGTAGACTCTTCCTTGCCATGAGGTGAAGGTCCTCCACAAGCTTGGGCAGCAACTTCCTTTTGGCATTGTTCGCCTTCGCTTGCCATGTTGGTACCTACACAAATGTCCTTAGAAATGGAAGGACAACCAATGTTAGCACGGTTTGGTGGTAATCCCCTCACTTCGCTCAACACAACCTCTCCTTTTTCCACTCTCGGATTACCACCTTTCACTCCCTTACTCCTCTCAATCTTTTGTCTCTCATAATAATTTGAATTGGAGTAGGTAGGAACTTCTTTTTGCGGCCCGGGCAGAATGTACGTCTCGAGGCAATTTCCCCATCGGTCTCTTACAATATTAGGCCAATTTTTCACGTTAGGAACTTGATGTCGTGCAAACCAATCGGCACCCAAGCTCATATGACCGTAGGTTAAGGAGAAAACATCGCACCACACCTCCTCATGGTAATCAAATTGGGAGAAGATAACTTTTACCCTCTCGGTAACCTTGAACTCGCCCAAGTAGTATGGAACAAGTAAAGGTTCTCGCAATAACCCGAAGTAATCAACCATGGACGGAAAAATGTAGTTTCCATAGTACCTATCATTCAACACCATAAGGCAGCCCGGTATCCCACAAATAGTCACCTTTCCGGAGTGTACACTCCTTCTTGGATCTACATTGTAAGGCATACGAGTACCCCTTAGTTTTGGAGATGCATATCCTCTTCTTCTCATTGGACAACCTCCACTAGAGCTAGTATAACCATTCACACTATATCGACTTTGATAAGAAGTACTACAAGGTGGAGAATATGGATCTTCATACTCCTCACGTGTACCCTCATCATAGCTCTCATAAGCTTTGCAAACAAAAGGGTTATACCTAATACCAAATCTAGGTTCGGAGTAAGAAGTGTAAGACTCCTCACATGCCCCAACATCATCATAAGATCCATCACGAGGTCCTACATCATCTCCAAAGTTACCATAAGCACTAGGCACTTCATTCACCTCATCTTCTCCCTTAAAACAGTAACTTTCAAATCTGCCCAAGTCTCGATCATGGCTATTTTCATAGCCTCCGCAATCTCCCTCAACTTCGTAGCCATAAAACCCTTCACTACAATCATAGTCTCCCATGTTGTAGTCACAATAATCCCCGGCTATCGAAGACATGTTCCCCTTATATCACCCTTTAAACCTACAAAATGAACAAACAAGATTAGTAGTAAAGCTCCTCACCAACACTCGATACTCTCACCTTTGTGATTCTCACAATTGGAGCGGCGAATATTGAAAGTTGCTTATACTCCGGTAGTCAATAGGATGTCAATTCTACTTGGCGGCCGGAATAGATTCTTGTTTGATCGACTCAAGACACAAAAAATAAAATTTACTTACGAACTTGAAACAAAGAAGTTACTACGAGTTAAAAATGAGAAAAGCACACAAACAACGAAGACACGAAGAAACGGATTCAATAATTAATCTACAACTAAGTAGGTGATTACTAGTTGTTAATTAATTCTAGAATCAAGACATGAAACTAATGAAACAATAAGATGAAACTAAGAATCTAAAATTTGAGCCAAAATTGTTGCGTGAACAGTAGCAGTGATGACATGGCAGTCACGTATTGGTTTCGGTCCCACACAACTTTTGTTGTCCAATTTCAAGTCTTGGCCAATTTTTTTTTCAATTTGGACTTTGGTGGAATTTGTTTAAGGGGGGGAAATTCAAACAAGTCTTGGAGCCCTTTTCAATTTCAAGTTTTCAAGACTTGACTTTATTGTACTTCTCCTTAAAACATGGATCCGTAAATCATGGAAAAGTGTTGGAAAGTGGTTGAGACTTGATTGATAGGTCTTTGTTGGTTGTAGTGTCTTTCAAGACTAACAAATAATACACCTTTTTCCTTCAACTTTTTGGATTTAGCATTCACTTTATCTTCAACAATATATGAAGGTGGTGATGAACATCAAGAACAACAACAACAACAACAAGAACAACAACAATAATCCTCAAGAACACCAACAATTTTTCACACGGCCAACTCCAATCCACAATAACAATACCTCCAACACTTGGCCAAGACAACCACAACTTCAACAAAATGGTTTTCAATCCACCAATTAACAACAATATCACGTGGCCAAGCTTATAACAACAACAAGATGAAAACCACAAGGCCAAAACAGTCCACCACAATGGCCAAGCTTATGTTCACAACAACCTTTCAACAAGTTCAAGCTCAAGTTTAGATCTAGACTCAAAGTGTTAGTGGACAAGAAAACTAACACTAGGAACAACAAAACAAACAAGAACACTATTAGATCTAGACATACAACAACAAATCTCGGCCAAGACACAACAAGAACACGATTTTGGCCAAGAACACAAACACGGACAGATTGCTATTTTTCTGGAAATTTCAGTTTTCCTTTTTTTTTTTTTTTTTTTTAACAAGAAAACCCAAGATTGATCTTGTAGGAACAAGATCAAGCCATGCTTTGATACCAAATGATACAAGAATTCCAAGGAACACAAGAATTGTCTCAAAACAGTCCACACACACTCCAAAAACAGTCCACTAATCTTAAGGATTTGAGGACCAAGATGGAGACCACTCTCGGATTCACTACAACAACAACAATACGAGATAACAATGGTGTATTTGACACCCAAAACAGCCACAAAACGTGATGAACAAGATGAACAACAATAACACAAGTTTCGGATTCAACAAAGACCCCAAAACAGTCCACGATTTGCAAGAAAAATAAAGATAGATAGTGAGACATAAACTACAATAAGACCCAAGAACCCAAAGATATATTAAATCTAAAGACCCCTAGAACTTACGATAGCAACACCACACTCTTACGGTGACCACCAAGGGAATGAACTCGCCTCAAGATCTACCGTTTCCAAACAAAGATCAATATTGGCTTTTCCAAGCCCTATGCTAAAGATGACTTTTCCAAGTCCTACCACTAAGTGTGTACACTCTCAAAAGAGAGAAGATATTTCCTTTCAATACTTCATCTTTCTAAAATCTGAAAACTAATGAAAATAAGACTAAGGGGGCCTATTTATAGTGTATTACAAAGAAGACAAAAGACCACTTTGCCCTTAATGAGAGGGGCGGCCATGGTGTGTAAATACACCATGTGTAATGTCCAAAATACCCTTAATTAGGGTCCAAAACCGTGAGTCCTCAACCTTAAATTCTCCAAGCAATCTTCCACACGCGAGATTGCTTTAAGTAGCACTCAAAACGGGTCCTCCATGCATGTTCTTGTTTTCCCGAGGTGACCAAGTCTTGAGTCTCTATGTGTTGGCCTCCAAAAATGTCATCAAAAGATAAGATGGCCATTTATCCCGTATCAGGAGATGATGTAGGACCTCGTGATGGATATTATGATGATGTTGGGGCATGTGAGGAGTCTTACACTTCTTACTCCGAACCTAGATTTGGTGTTAGGTATAACCTTTTCGTTCGCAAAACTTATGAGACATGATGAGAGTACACGTAAGGAGTGTGAATATTCATATTCTCCACCTTGTAGTACTTCTTATCAAGGTCGATGTAGTGTGAATGGTTATACAAGCTATAGTGGAGGTTGTCCAATTAGAAGAAGAGGGTATGCATCTCCAAAACCAAGGGGTACTCGTATGCCTTACAATATTGATCCAAGAAGGAGTCTACACTCCGGAAAGGTGACCATTTGTGGGATATCGGGCTGCCTCGTTGTGCTAAATGATAGGTACTATAGAAACTACAAGTTCCACCCATGGTGATACGGGTGTACAAAGCTGTCCAATACGTTCTCGACCATTCACACGAAGCCAAGCTCGGGAGTTACAAAAACTACAAGCCATGTTCATGCAAATGGCTGCGTGTGAGTTGGTACTTGATCCGCCAAAGAGCTTCAATGTTTTTAAGTGTGAAAATGAGCCTTGAAGTGTAATAAATTACACTCTAAGGGCACCCCATGACTGAAGGGTAGGAAGGTCATTTGTCCTTCATTTTGTGTGTAATATAAATAGATGCTATTAGGGTTATTTTCAGCACTTAGTTCATTATTCATATTTCACAACAAAAAGTCTTGTAACATTGAATATCTCTCTCTCTCTTGTTCTTGAGAGTAGAACCTGAAATCTGTCCAACAAGTGTAGTTACACTTGTGTTGTTTCTTGGCTAGAAACTTGAGATCTTGAGGTTCATGAGTTCCTCTTGGTCTAAGTAAGAACTTGGTACTGAAATCTTTTGGTCTTAGGGTCCTATCTTCAAGTTAGGGTTCATAGATTCTAAGATATCTTTGTGTCAAGTTACTATCTTTCATTTTGTACTCTTGAAACTTTGTAGTAACTTAGTGAAGCCGTGTGGGGCTGATTTTTGATTCACTATAGTTACTACCATTTGTTGTTCTTGTTGTTAACATTGTACTCTTTGTAATCTATCATCTTGTGTTGTTGAACCATTGTTTAATGTTATTGTTATCTTCTTGTTCTCCTTGTGTAGCTACTGTTTTGGTGTTGGTATTCCTTCAAAATTTCGTGATTGTTGTTGTCTTCACATATTGGAGTTGTTATCTTCAAGCTCTCGGAATTGTAGTGTGTTTGGACTGATTTTGTGGCAGATTTGATACGCTCCAAGTTAGTAGTGTATCATTTGGTATCAAAGACATCTTTGATTTTGTTCTAACAAGATCAATCTTGGGCTTGAGACTTGAAAACTACAAAAAAAAAAAACTGAAATCTGAAAATTCCAGAAATAGTCAAATCTGCTACCTTTGTGTTCTTGGCCAAAAATTGTGATGTGTTGTTGTATGGGCCGAGATTTTCTTGTTTTTTTTTGGCTTGATCTTGTAGTATTTTGCTTGTCTAGAGTGTTTCTAGTGTTGGTTTCTTTCTCACCAACACTAAAGGTGTCAAGATCTAAAGATTGAGCTTATAATATTGACCATAGTTGTGGTGCCTTGTGGCTGGCTATTTGTTGTTACTTGTTGTTGACAATTGGTGGTGTTGTGTTGTGTTTTTGAAGAAGTTGTTGTTGAGTTCTTGAAGGTTGTTGTGGTGTTCATCAAGTTCTTCATCTTTTCTTACAACTTTAGACAACCAAAAAGTGTGATATAAATTCAAGAGTTGAAGCTGAAAATTGTAAAGCATGTTGTGCGAAGCCTTGAACCCATCATTTCTTAAACTAAGCTTCTACTTTTCAGCAACTTTTTCTTATTTCAAGAACCTAGTGTTTTGTGACAAGATACCTTTTTCTTATTTCAAGAACCTAGTGTTGTGTGACAAGATACCTTTTTCTTATTTCAAGAACCTAGTGTTGTGGGACAAGGTACTTTTCTTATTTCAAGATTTATGTTTTCCCTCCAAGACCAATTGTCATCCTTTCCAAATTGTGTAAAGATTTAAATTTCAGAATTGGTGCTTAAATTGTGTGGGACCAATACCAATTGCATGCTCCCATGTCACCCATTTGCTACTGTTCACGTCACCCATTGGCTACTGTTCACGTCATTAATAAGCTCAAATTTAGGTTTTGTAGTTTCTAATTGTTGATTCTTAGTTCATTACTTGGTTATAGAACTAATTAACATGCTAGTACACTCCTACTAGGTTGTCAATTAGTCCTTTTGAATTCTCTTGTTCGTGTCCACATTTAGTTGGGTGTTTTTATTCATTTGAATACATTGTAACTTCTTAACTCCAGTCCGTCGAGAATTCTTTGAGTTTCAAACAAGAATCCACTCCGGACAAGAGCTTTACTCATATCTTAAGGATTCACGGTTACTAGCCAATCTACAACATTTGTGGAGCCTTTGATGATTCTTACATGAGAGAAGAGGAGCTAAAAAGGGGCCGTGTTGATCCAAGGAGGTACCGAGGGTATGGAGAAAGGGGAAATCGACACCAAGAAAGAGACGTAGGCATCAATACCATCAAATTGAGCTTACCTATCTTTAAGGGTGAAAGTGACCCCGAGGCCTACTTAGCATGGGAATCAGCTTGTGACAAAGTTTTTCAAGTTAATGATATCTCGGAAGAAAAGAAAAGTTGTTATGCCATAGCTCATTTTGAGGGTTATTGATACGGGACAAATGGCCTACTTATCTTTTGATGACATTTTTGGAGGCCAACACATAGAGACTCAAGACTTGGTCACCTCGAGAAAACAAGAACATGCATGGAGGACCCGTTTTCAGCATAACTTAAAGCAATCTCGCGTGTGGAAGATTGCTTGGAGAATTTAAGGTTGAGGGCTCACGGTTTTGGGCCTTAATTAAGGGTATTTTGGACATTACACATGGTGTATTTACACACCATGGCCGCCCCTCTCATTAAGGGCAAAGTGGTCTTTGTCTTCATTTGTAATATAGTATAAATAGGCCCCCTTAGTCTTATTTTCACTAGATTTTTGATAATGAAGAATTGAAAGAAATATCTTCTCTCTTTTGAGAGTGTACACACTTAGTGGTAGGACTTGGAAAAGTCATCTTTAGCATAGGGCTTGGAAAAGCCAATATTGATCTTTGTTTGGAAACGGTAGATCTTGAGGCGAGTTCATTCCCTTGGTGGTCACCGTAAGAGTGTGGTGTTGCTATCGTAAGTTCTAGGGGTCTTTAGATTTAATATATCTTTGGGTTCTTGGGTCTTATTGTAGTTTATGTCTCACTATCTATCTTTATTTTTCTTGCAAATCGTGGACTGTTTTGGGGTCTTTGTTGAATCCGAAACTTGTGTTATTGTTGTTCATCTTGTTCATCACGTTTTGTGGCTGTTTTGGGTGTCAAATACACCATTGTTATCTCGTATTGTTGTTGTTGTAGTGAATCCAAGAGTGGTCTCCATCTTGGTCCTCAAATCCTTAAGATTAGTGGACTGTTTTTGGAGTGTGTGTGGACTGTTTTGAGACAATTCTTGTGTTCCTTGGAATTCTTGTATCATTTGGTATCAAAGCATGGCTTGATCTTGTTCCTACAAGATCAATCTTGGGCTTTCTTGTTAAAAAAAAAAAAAAAAAAGGAAAACTGAAATTTCCAGAAAAATAGCAATCTGTCCGTGTTTGTGTTCTTGGCCAAAATCGTGTTCTTGTTGTGTCTTGGCCGAGATTTGTTGTTGTATGTCTAGATCTAATAGTGTTCTTGTTTGTTTTGTTGTTCCTAGTGTTAGTTTTCTTGTCCACTAACACTTTGAGTCTAGATCTAAACTTGAGCTTGAACTTGTTGAAAGGTTGTTGTGAACATAAGCTTGGCCATTGTGGTGGACTGTTTTGGCCTTGTGGCTTTCATCTTGTTGTTGTTATAAGCTTGGCCACGTGATATTGTTGTTAATTGGTGGATTGAGAACCATTTTTGTTGAAGGTGTAGTTGTCTTGGCCAAGTGTTGGAGATATTGTTATTGTGGAATTTGGGAGTGGCCGTGTGAAAAGTTGTTGGTGTTCTTGGAGATTATTGTTGTAGTTCTTGGTGTTGTTGTTGTTGTTCTTGATGTTCATCACCACCTTCATATATTGTGGAAGATAAAGTGAATGTTAAATCTAAAAAGTTGAAGGAAAAGGGTGTATCATTTGTTAGTCTTGAAAGACACTACAACCAACAAAGACCTATCAATCAAGTCTCAACCACTTTCCAACACTTTTCCATGATTTACGGATCCATGTTTTAAGGAGAAGTACAATAAAGTCAAGTCTTGAAAACTTGAAATTGAAAAGGGCTCCAAGACTTGTTTGAATTTCCCTCCTTAAACAAATTCCACCAAAGTCCAAATTGAAAAATTGACCAAGACTTGAAATTGGACAACAAAAGTTGTGTGGGACCGAAACCAATACGTGACTGCCATGTCATCACTGCTACTGTTCACGCAATATTTCCGAGCTCAAAATTTTAGATTCTTAGTTTCATCTTATTGTTTCATTAGTTTCATGTCTTGATTCTAGAATTAATTAACAACTAGTAATCACCTACTTAGTTGTAGATTAATTATTGAATCTGTTTCTTCGTGTCTTCGTTGTTTGTGTGCTTTTCTCATTTTTAACTCGTAGTAACTTCTTTGTTTCAAGTTCGTAAGTGAATTTTATTTTTGTGTCTTGAGTCGACCAAACAAGAATCTATTCCGGCCGCCAAGTAGAATTGACATCCTAGACTACCGGAGTATAAGCAACTTTCAATATTCGCCGCTCCAAATTGTGAGGATCACAAAGGTGAGTGTATACGAGTGTTGGTGAGGAGCTTTACTACTAATCTTGTTTGTTCATTTTGTAGGTTTAAAGGGTGATATAAGGGGAACATGTCTTCGATAGCCGGGAATTATTGTGACTACAATATGGGAGACTATGATTGTAGTGAAGGGTTTTATGGCTACGAAGTTGAGGGAGATTGCGGAGGCTATGAAAATAGCCATGATCGAGACTTGGGCAGATTTGAAAGTTACTGTTTTAAGGGAGAAAATGAGGTGAATGAAGTGCCTAGTGCTTATGGTAACTTTGGAGATGATGTAGGACCTCGTGATGGATCTTATGATGATGTTGGGGCATGTGAGGAGTCTTACACTTCTTACTCCGAACCTAGATTTGGTGTTAGGTATAACCCTTTTGTTTGCAAAGCTTATGAGAGCTATGATGAGGGTACACGTGAGGAGTATGAAGATCCATATTCTCCACCTTGTAGGACTTCTTATCAAAGTCGATATAGTGTGAATGGTTATACTAGCTCTAGTGGAGGTTGTCCAATGGGAAGAAGAGGATATGCATCTCCAAAACTAAGGGGTACTCGTATGCCTTACAATGTAGATCCAAGAAGGAGTGTACACTCCGGAAAGGTGACTATTTGTGGGATACCGGGCTGCCTTATGGTGTTGAATGATAGGTACTATGGAAACTACATTCTTCCGTCCATGGTTAATTACTTGGGGTTATTGCGAGAGCCTTTACTTGTTCCATACTACTTGGGCGAGTTCACGGTTACCGAGAGGGTAAAAGTTGTCTTCTCCCAATTTGATTACCATGAGGAGGTGTGGTGCGATGTTTTTTCCTTAACCTACGGTCATATGAGCTTGGGTGCCGATTGGTTTGCACGACATCAAGTTCCTAACGTGCAAAATTGGCCTAATATTGTAAGAGACCAATGGGGAAATCGCCTCATAACATACTTGCTACCCAAACCGCAAAGAGAAATGTTTACCTACTCCAATCCGATTTATGATGAGATACAAAAGATTGAGAGGAGTAAGGGAGTGCAAGGTGGCAATCCGAGAGTGGAAAAAGGAGAGGATATGTGGAGCGAAGTGAGGGGATTGCCACCAAACCGTGCTAACATTGGTTGTCCTTCCATTTCTAAGGACATTTGTGTAGGTACCAACATGGCAAGCGAAGGCGAACAATGCCAAAAGGAAGTTGCTGCCCAAGCTTGTGGAGGTCCTTCACCTCACGGCAAGGAAGAGTCTACTCAAGATCTTAAAGGTAAAATAGCTAACTCTTACACTTTAGTGCATGTGAATGACAATTGTGTGGCTAGTAAGCCATTGAGTGTGAGTAGTAGCTTACTTATTTATGAGTCTAATGATTCCGTGCCTCTTGTTGATGATGTACATATTGTAAGTTTGGATACACTAGTTGATCCAATTGATGACGAAATTGACTCTTCTTGTAAGATCAATTTATGTCCACCTAGTGTTGAAGCTTATATGTTGAACGGAAGTACATCGTCTTGTGTAATTGGTGTTGATCAACTTGTTTGTGAAAATTGTTCCCCACTTGAGTATGTGTGTGATGTGCTTAATAGGACTCAAGTGAGTGAAGTATTTGAAAATGTTGGTCAACAAAGTGGGAGTGAACCCGAGATCTCTTCTTGGGGTAATCTTGTGTTTGGAACATCCTTGAAACCTGATATTGATCATTTAGAGTGCGAGGAACTTGCTTATTCCAAATCTGTCCGTGAGGTAGAACACACTCTCTTTAGGTGTAATGTCTTGTTTGAAGATGATTTAAACACTTCTAATGAACCTAGTGGTGAAAATGACGGTATAGCTTACCTTGGAAGCTATAGCCTATATGCTAACCCACTATGGTGTGACAACATTCCTCCTAAAGAGGGAAATCTCTTCTTGGAAGATGAGAGTACTCTTAAGGGTAAGGAATGTGTAGTTGCGGAAGCTACTTCTTCTTCTACTTTGTGTGATTTCATTGTTGAGAGTGCTCATAGTGATTATTGGGAAACTAGTAGTGAGTACACACATGAGAGCACCTTAGTAGAAGTCGATTTGAGTGATACCTTTCTCTACTCTCTATTTGATTTGGATGATATGTATGTTATTGTAGAGAGTATGTCATTTAGTTTAGGTGTAGACCACGGGAAAGGGAAGTGTTGTCGAGACCCGTGTCTATGGCCACTTTTCCCATTTGACCCCGGTGCCAAATTTAGAAATGGTGATGTTGGTGCACCAAACATGTTGCTTGGTCAACATGACAAGCAAAGTGTTACTTTTGATGTATCCTATAACCAAATCCTTTGTATATCTTTTATTGAGTTTTTAATATTCCTTTCAAAGGATTCTTGGTTATATTGCAAATATGTGCAACCTTGGCATGTTGAGATGATTTGTTATGCTAACCCTAACCCTCATGCCATGAGGAATTTGTATTTGTTTGTCCTCTCTTCGGTTTTGCAAGGTTTGGATTCGAGGTCGAATCCTTTTCAAGAAGGGGAGGATGATACGGGACAAATGGCCTACTTATCTTTTGATGACATTTTTGGAGGCCAACACATAGAGACTCAAGACTTGGTCACCTCGAGAAAACAAGAACATGCATGGAGGACCCGTTTTCAGCATAACTTAAAGCAATCTCGCGTGTGGAAGATTGCTTGGAGAATTTAAGGTTGAGGGCTCACGGTTTTGGGCCTTAATTAAGGGTATTTTGGACATTACACATGGTGTATTTACACACCATGGCCGCCCCTCTCATTAAGGGCAAAGTGGTCTTTGTCTTCATTTGTAATATAGTATAAATAGGCCCCCTTAGTCTTATTTTCACTAGATTTTTGATAATGAAGAATTGAAAGAAATATCTTCTCTCTTTTGAGAGTGTACACACTTAGTGGTAGGACTTGGAAAAGTCATCTTTAGCATAGGGCTTGGAAAAGCCAATATTGATCTTTGTTTGGAAACGGTAGATCTTGAGGCGAGTTCATTCCCTTGGTGGTCACCGTAAGAGTGTGGTGTTGCTATCGTAAGTTCTAGGGGTCTTTAGATTTAATATATCTTTGGGTTCTTGGGTCTTATTGTAGTTTATGTCTCACTATCTATCTTTATTTTTCTTGCAAATCGTGGACTGTTTTGGGGTCTTTGTTGAATCCGAAACTTGTGTTATTGTTGTTCATCTTGTTCATCACGTTTTGTGGCTGTTTTGGGTGTCAAATACACCATTGTTATCTCGTATTGTTGTTGTTGTAGTGAATCCGAGAGTGGTCTCCATCTTGGTCCTCAAATCCTTAAGATTAGTGGACTATTTTTGGAGTGTGTGTGGACTGTTTTGAGACAATTCGTGTGTTCCTTGGAATTCTTGTATCAGTTATGCCAACACTTGGTGGGAGTACGTCAAGCATTTTGGTGATGAATTAGTTGATGGGCAGCCACCACCTTGGTTTCGGTTAAGGTACTTGATGAGGCAACGGTACCTTCCCGAGAGTTATCGCCATGAATTGCTTGCTAGATTGTACAACTTGCGTCATGGCAATAAAAGTGTGATGGCATATTATGATGAGTTTCAACAAATCATGTTGAAGCTTGATCATCGTGGGGAACAAATCAGTCATGACATCATCCGATTCAAGTGTGGGTTGAACAAAGAGATCTCCACTCATTTGACACTTCACAAATTTGATACCGTTGAAGGTATTTTCCAAGAGGCTCTTGAGATTGAAAGGGAGCTTAAAGAGAGGTCGTCGCTCAAGGCAAGGGGACAATCCATCTCGGGTTGGCCTAGAAGCAAGGACGTGGTTCAATCCTCTTCAGGTTGGCCCAAAAACAAGGACCAACCCACCACTACAAGGCTGCCCGAGCCCAAAACAGTCCACAAAATTCCTCTAAAACAAGAAGTTCACAAGTATCCAAACCCAAAAGGATTCCAATGTTTCAAGTGCCAAGGTTGGGGACATAAATCCAATGAATGTCCAAATCGATGCAACGTGATACTACGTGAAGGGAGATTGTATTACCTTGGTGAGGAGGTGGGTCTTGAAAAAGAGGAGGATGAGGCCGAGCCTCAAGATAGAAAGGAAACTGGAAATAGGCCACTTGATGATGATGATGATGATGGTGAAGTTATTTACCCACAAGAAGGGGAGTGTGTTGTTCCAAACTTTGTAGTTAGACGCGCTATGATTAGTAAGGCAATAGACGACCCTAGCCAAAGGGAAAATCTATTCCATACTAAATGCCTTGTGAAGGGGAATGTGTGCACTTTGGTGATTGATAGTGGTAGTTGAACGAATGCGGTGAATTGAAAGTCATGAGGCAATGTGTGATACGGTTTAAGGTAGGGAACTACCAAGACGAAGTGCTTTGTGATGTGATACCAATGCAAGCATGTCATTTGTTGTTAGGTAGACCTTGGCAATATGATAGGTCTACCAAACATGATGGGAGGACCAACCGATTTTCACTTGAGAAGGATGGTCGAAAGGTCACTCTTTATCCTCTTTTTCCATCACAAGTGAATGAATTACATCAAAAGATGAGGGAGTTGAAGGAGAAGGGAAAGAAACCCGAAAATGGTGAAAAGGAGGGGAAAACCGTGGGTGGGGCAGTAGGGATTTCCGGGACTGCCTCAACGTCAAATGGGCAAGAAAACATGGTGATGTTGGCTAGAAAGAAGGAACTCTTCTTGGATTATGATGTGGACATGCCTATGCTTCTTTTGGCTAATTGTTTTAATACTAACCCCACTAATTCTTCTATTTCTCCTTTGATTTCTTGTGTGTTTCAGGATTATGAGGATGTATTTCCCAAAGAACTTCCAAGGATTGCCCCCGCTTCGGGGAATTGAGCATCAAATTGACTTTGTGCCGGGCTCACAATTGCCAAATAAGCCGGCTTACAGAAGCAACCCTACGGACACCAAAGAATTGCAGCGGCAAGTTGAGGAACTCCTCAACAAAGGGTATATCAAGGAGAGCATGAGTCCGTGCGCGGTTCCGGTACTACTGGTGCCTAAGAAAGATGGAACATGGCGTATGTGTGTGGACTGCCGAGCCATTAATAAGATTACGGTAAAATATCGTCACCCTATCCCTAGGTTAGATGATATGCTTGATGAATTGAATGGTTCGTGTTTATTTTCCAAGATTGATTTAAGGAGTGGCTATCACCAAATAAGAATGCAACCCAGTGATGAATGGAAAACCGCCTTCAAGACTAAATTTGGTCTCTATGAATGGATGGTTATGCCATTCGGCCTAACAAATGCTCCAAGTACTTTTATGAGGCTAATGAATCATGTGATGAAGCCATTTATTGGAAAGTTTGTTGTTGTTTACTTTGATGATGTCTTGGTCTATAGTAAGTCAATTGATGAGCATGTGATGCATTTACAATGTGTGTTTGATGTCCTTAGAAAGGAAAGGTTGTATGCAAATCTGGAGAAGTGCTCTTTTGGTGTTAATGAAGTTATTTTCTTGGGTTTTGTTGTTAGTTCAAGAGGGGTCGAAGTGGATGAATCCAAGATAGATGCTATAAAAAATTGGCCAACCCCGCAAACCATTAGCGAAGTAAGAAGCTTCCACGGGTTAGCTAGTTTTTATAGAAGGTTTGTCAAAGGATTCAGCACCATAGCCGCTCCTTTGACCGCGATCATTCGAAAAGACCAACCCTTCAAGTGGGGTGAAGAGCAAGCTAAGGCTTTTGAAACCTTGAAAGCTATGCTCGTTTCCGCGCTTTTATTACAATTGCCCAACTTTGATAAGACATTCGAAGTTGAGTGCGATGCTAGTAAAGTGGGCATAGGGGCTGTTTTGATGCAAGATTTAAAACCCATTGCTTATTTTAGTGAAAAACTCAAAGGAGCAACTCTAAACTACTCCACGTACGATCTAGAGTTGTATGCCTTGATTCGAGCTTTGGCCACTTGGCAGCACTATTTGTGGCCCAAGGAGTTCGTGATCCGAACGGACCATGAATCCTTGAAGCATCTTCGGGCACAAGACAATCTTAACAAGCGGCATGCAAAATGGATTGAGTTTCTTGAAACTTTCCCTTATGTTATTAAATACAAAAAGGGTAAGGACAACGTAGTAGCCGATGCTTTGTCTAGAAAACATGTTCTTGTGCCAACATTATCTTCAAAATTAATGAGTTTTGAGAGTTTGAAAGAATTGTATCCCGAGGACCGTCACTTTGCTCCTATCTTTAGGGAATGTGAAGAAATGGGTAGGGACAAGTGGGATTCGTCTAGGGGTTCAAATCCCTATGCCAAGTTTGATGGATACTTGTTTAAAGGTAAATGATTGTGTGTACCCTCCAGTTCTTGGAGAGAGTTATTTGTGAGGGAAGCACACAATGGCGGTCTAATGGGTCACTTTGGGATCGAAAAGACCCTTGGAATATTGGAGGAGCAATTTTATTGGCAAAAAATGCACAAGGATGTGGCCAAGATTTGTGGCCAATGCATAGATTGCAAAGGAGCCAAATCGCGGCTCCTACCTCATGGGTTGTACACCCCGCTGCCCACTCCTTTACGCCCTTGGCTTGACATATCTATGGATTTCGTGTTAGGGTTGCCTAGGACTAGATGAGGTCGGGACAATATCTTTGTTGTGGTCGATCGATTTTCTAAGATGGCACACTTTATTCCATGCTTTAAATGTGATGATGCACCTAGTGTGGCCTCTTTGTTTATTGATAATGTTGTCAAGTTGCATGGTGTTCCGAGGACCATTGTGAGTGATAGGGACTCTAAGTTCCTAAGTCACTTTTGGAAATCCATGTGGGGTAGGCTTGGAACCAAGTTGTTATTCTCTACATCTTGCCACCCACAAACTGATGGTCAAACGGAAGTAGTAAATAGGACTTTGGGTGCTATGCTATGTTCCATGGTAAAAGGAAAATTGACTTCTTGGGAGGAACACCTACCATTGATTGAGTTTGCATATAACCGTGTCATACACTCAAGTACGGGAATGACTCCCTTTGAGTGCATATATGGCCTCAACCCCCTTACTCCTTTGGGTTTAACTCCTTTGCCTAGTGATGTTATGATTAGCTTAGATGGAAGCAAGAGGGCAGATTCGATGAAGAAGTTACATGAGAAGGTGCGGCTTCGACTTGAGAAGAAAAATCAAGACATTGCAAGGAGAGTCAACAAGGGGAGAAAGAAACTCATTCTTGAATCGGGAGATTGGGTGTGGGTTCACCTTAGAAAGGATAGGTTTCCATCTCAAAGAAAGTCCAAATTGATGCCAAGAGATGATGGTCCATTCCAAGTACTTGAACGGATCAATGATAATGCCTACAAGATTGACCTTCCCCCGGAATACCAAGTGCACAACACTTTCAACGTGTGTGATCTTTCTCTAGTGGATGCGGTTGAGGATGACCAAATGCTGAATTTGAGGTCAAATTCCTCTCAAGATGGAGAGGATGATACGGGTGTACAAAGCTGTCCAATACGTTCTCGACCATTCACACGAAGCCAAGCTCGGGAGTTACAAAAACTACAAGCCATGTTCATGCAAATGGCTGCGTGTGAGTTGGTACTTGATCCGCCAAAGAGCTTCAATGTTTTTAAGTGTGAAAATGAGCCTTGAAGTGTAATAAATTACACTCTAAGGGCACCCCATGACTGAAGGGTAGGAAGGTCATTTGTCCTTCATTTTGTGTGTAATATAAATAGATGCTATTAGGGTTATTTTCAGCACTTAGTTCATTCTTCATATTTCACAACAAAAAGTCTTGTAACATTGAATATCTCTCTCTCTCTTGTTCTTGAGAGTAGAACCTGAAATCTCTGTCCAACAAGTGTAGTTACACTTGTGTTGTTTCTTGGCTAGAAACTTGAGATCTTGAGGTTCATGAGTTCCTCTTGGTCTAAGTAAGAACTTGGTACTGAAATCTTTTGGTCTTAGGGTCCTATCTTCAAGTTAGGGTTCATAGATTCTAAGATATCTTTGTGTCAAGTTACTATCTTTCATTTTGTACTCTTGAAACTTTGTAGTAACTTAGTGAAGCCGTGTGGGGCTGATTTTCGATTCACTATAGTTACTACCATTTGTTGTTCTTGTTGTTAACATTGTACTCTTTGTAATCTATCCTCTTGTGTTGTTGAACCATTGTTTAATGTTATTGTTATCTTCTTGTTCTCCTTGTGTAGCTACTGTTTTGGTGTTGGTATTCCTTCAAAATTTTGTGATTGTTGTTGTCTTCACATATTGGAGTTGTTATCTTCAAGCTCTCGGAATTGTAGTGTGTTCTGACTGATTTTGTGGCAGATTTAATACGCTCTAAGTTAGTAGTGTATCACATGGTTGACTACTTGGGGTTGTTTTGTGAGCCTTTACTTGTTCCATGCTTCTTGGACGGGTTTAAGGTTACCGAGAGTGTCAAGGTTGTCTTCTCCCAATTTGAATACCATGAGGAGGTGTGGTGCGATATTCTTCCATTGACATACGGTCATGTATGCTTAGGTGCCGATTGGTTTACACAACATAGAGTTCCAAACGTGCAAAATTGGCCAAATATTATAAGAGACCAATGGGGGAATCGCCTCATGACTTACTTGTTGCCCAAGCCAGGAAGAGAAATGCCTACCTACTCCAACCAGAATTATTATGAGACACAAAAGATTGAGTGGAGAAAGGGAGTACAAGGTGGTAATTTGAGAGTGGAAAAAGGAGAGGTTGTGTGGAGCAAAGTGAGGGGATTACCACCAAACCATGCTAACATTGGATGTCCTTCTATTTCTAAGGACATTTGTGTAGGTACCAACATAGCAAGCGAAGGCGACCAATGTCAAAAGGAAGTTGCTGCCCAAGCTTATGGAGGACCTTCACCTCACGGCAAGAAAGAGTCTACTCAAGATCTTCAAGGTAAAATAGCTAACTCTTACACTTTAATGCATGTGAATGATAATTGTATGGCTTGTAATCCATTGAGTGTGAGTAGTAGCTTACTTATTTATGAGTCTAATGATTCCTTGCCTCTTGTTGATGATGTACATATTGTGAGTGTGGATACACTAGTTGATCCTATTGATGACGAAATTGACTTCTCTTATGAGATCAATTTATGTCCACCTAGTGTTGAAGCCTATATGTTAAATGGAAGTACATCATCTTGTGTAATGGGTGTTGATCAACTTATTCGTGAAAACTGTCCACCACTTGAGTATGTGTGTGATGTCCTTAATAGGACTCAAGTGAGTGAAGTATTTGAAAATGTTGGTCAACAAAGTGAGAATGAACCCGAGAGCTCTTCTTGGGGTAGTGTTGTGTTTGAAACATCCTTGAAACTTGATATTGATCATTTAGAGAGTGAAGAACTTGCTTGTTCCAAATCTGTCCGTGAGGTAGATCACACTCTTTTTAGGTATAATGTCTTGTTTGAAGATGATTTAAACACTCCTAATGAACCTAGTGGTGAAAATTATGGTATAGCTTGCCTTGGAAGCCATAGCCTATATGCTAACCCACTATGGTGTGACAACATTCCTCCTAAAGAGGGAAATCTCTTCTTGAAAGATGAGAGTACTCTTAAGGGTAAGGAATGTGTAGTTGCGGAAGCTACTTCTTCTTCTATTTTGTGTGATTTCATTGTTAAGAGTACTCATGGTGATTATTGGGAAACTAGTAGTGAGTACACCCATGAGAGCACCTTAAAAGAAGTCGATTTGAGTGATACCTTTCTCTATTCTCTATTTTCTTTGGATGATATGTATGTTATTGTAGAGAGTATGTCATTTAGTTTGGGTGTAGACCACGGGAAAGGGAAGTGTTGTCAAGACCCGTGTCTATGGCCACTTTTCCCATTTGACCCCGGTGTCAAATTTAGAAATGGTGACGTTGGTGCGCCAAACTTGTTGCTTGGTCTACATGATAAGCAAAGTGTCACTCTTGATGTATCCTATAACCAAATCCTTTGTACATCTTTTATTGAGTTTTTAATATTCCTTTCAAAGGATTCTTGGTTATATTGCAAATATGTGCAACCTTGGCATGTTGAGATGATTTGTTATGCTAACCCTCATGCCATGAGGAGTTTGTATTTGTTTGTCCTCTCTTCCTAACTTATCCGTCATTCCATGTATAGAAAATGCCTCCTAGAAAGAACAATGGAAAAAGAAATGGGAATCAGCCTGCACCTCTGCCTGTTCAGGAAGATTCCCTAAATGAGCATTTCTCTCACGCCTAATTCAGAGCTGCTTTTACTACCTTAGATTATTCAATAGTTGCTCAGATTAATTTGCAGACTGTTATCTTATCTAGGCTTTTGATTCATGATCATCAGAGTGAGAAAAGGAAGCGTAAAAAAAAAGAGAAAGAATAAAAGGCCCAGAATAGGTAGTTTTAAGCCAAGGTAATACGGGACAAATGACCATCTTATATTTTGATGAAATATTTGGAGGCCAACACATAGAGGCTCAAGACTTGGTCACCTCGAGAATACAAAAACATGCATGGAGGACCCGTTTTGAGCATAAATTAAAGCAATCTCGTGTGTGGAAGATTGCTTGGAGCATTTAAGATTGAGGACTCACGATTTTGGAACTTTATTAAGGGCATTTTGGATATTACACATGGTGTATTTATACACCATGTCCGCCCCTCTCATTAAGGGCAAAGTGGTCTTTTTATCTTTATTTTTAATATATTAAATAGGCCCCCTTAGTCTTATTTTCACTAGATTTTGAATGATGAAGAATTGAAAGACATATTTTCTCTCTCTTTGAGAATATAACACCCTTAGTTGTAGGGCTTGGAAAAGCCATCCTTAGCATAGGGCTTGGAAAAGACAATATTGATCTTTGCTTAGAAACGGTAGATCTTGAGGTGAGTTCATTCCCTTGGTGGTCACCGTAAGAGTGTGGTTTTGATTGTTACATTCATTAGGGGTTAGTGTTGAAATACACTTGGTTCTTAATCTTGTAATAATCGTGGTCTCACTATCTATCTTTATTTTCTATGCAATTTCCCTTGTGTTTGTGTTGAATCCGTGACTTGTTTCATCTTGTGTCATTGTTGCTGTTTTGGTGTTAAAATACACCATGTATCTTGTAATCCTTGTGTTGTTATTATCGGCCGAAAGTTGCTCTCAAAGGGGTCCTCTGGTTTTAGTTGATTTGTGGACTGTTTTGAGTAGTTTTTGAGCCTTCTCTTGTCTTTCACGTATCAAGATTTGGAGGCATTATCTATACGGTGTTCATGTAGATGTGTTCACTAATCATAAAAACCTTCAGTATGTTTTTTTCTCAAAAAGATCTCAATCTTCGTCAGAGAAGGTGGTTAGAGCTTTTGAAAGATTATGACATAAGTGTCCTTTATCATTCGGGCAAGGCCAACGTAGTAGCCGACGCTCTCAGTAGACTATCCATGGGTAGTGTTTCTCATGTTGAGGACAGTAACAAGAAGTTAGCTCAGGAAGTCAATCATCTTGCCATACTAGGCATTTGCTTAGTCGATACAGATAGGGTGATATATGGGTTCAGAATAGTTTAGAATTATCTCTAGTTTCTGAGGTGAAAGAAAAGCAAGATAGAGATCCCAGCCTCTTCAAGTTGAAAGAGTCAGTTCAGAGGTTTTCTCCCAAGGGGGAGATAGTGTTCTTCGTTGTCAGGGTTGTCTCTGTGTTCCAGGTGTAGATGACTTAAGGCAGCGAATTCTCGTAGAAGCACATGGTGAGCGCTACTCTATTCATCCAGGGGCCACAAAGATGTACCACGACTTGCGGGAAATCTATTGGTAGTGTGGGATGAAGAAAGACATTGCAGAGTTTATGGTTAAGTGCTCTACATGTCAACAGGTTAAGATAGAGCATCAGAAGCCTAGTGGGTCCATGCAGGAGTTCAGTATTATGACTTGGAAGTGGGAAGTAGTGAACATGGACTTCGTGATGGGTTTTCCTCGAACTTATCATCAGCATGATTCAGTCTAGGTCATTGTAGATAGAATGACCAAATCAACTCATTTTCTTCCAGTTCATACCTCTTATTCAGCCGAGGATTACGCCAAACTCTACATCAAGGAGTTGGTCAGATTTTTCAGTGTTTCGTTGTCTATTATCTTAGACAGAGGTACCCAATTCACCTCTCATTTCTGGAAAGCATTCCAAAAGGGTCTTGGTACCCAAGTTCATCTTAGTACAACCTTTCATCCTTAGACAAATGGTCAAGCAGAAAGGACTATTCAGACGTTAGAAGATATGCTAAGGGTGTGTGCAATTGATTTTAAGGGAAGTTGGGATGACCACTTACCTTTGATTGAGTTTTCATACAACAACAACTATCATTCCAATATTCAGATGGCTCCATTCGAAGCTCTATATGGTAAGAGATATAAATCTCCAATTGTTTTGTTCGAAGTTAGTGAGGCCTTAGTCATAGGTCCTGACTTGGTATTCGATGCCTTAGAAAAAGTCCAGTTGATTAGAGAAAGACTCTGGGCTGCTCAGAGCCAATAGAAGTCTTATACAGATGTTCCTAGAAAAGATCTCGAGTTTGAGATTAGTGACTATGTCTATCTAAAGATCTCTCCCATGAAAGGAGTGAAGTGGTTCGGAAAGAAAGGGAAACTCAATCCCCAATATGTCGGTCCCTTCAAGGCTCTCAGTCGATTCGTCAAGGTAGCTTATGAGCTTGAATTGCCTTTAGATCTAGCCTCAGTTCATCCAGTCTTTCACGTCTCTTTGCTCAAGAAGTACATAGGTGACCCATCAGTTGTAATCCCTATTCAGAGCATTGATGTTCAGAACACACTCTCTTATGAAAAGATTCCAGTCGAAATCTTAGACTATCAGACTCGTAGATTGAGAAACAAAGAAGTCTCTCTAGTTAAGGTTCTTTGGTGAAATCAGTCCGTCGAGGGAGCTACTTGGGAAGCAGAGGCAAACATGCGTACCAAGTATCCTCACCTCTTCTTCACCAACTCAGATCAAGCTCAAGGTAACAGTTTGCATTAAGCTTACTCAGTTTTATGTTCGGTGTTCATCATAAACTTGGTATGCAGCTTTATGCTCACGTTCCCATTAGAAACATGGTATCAAGTACCATTGCATAGTCAGTCATGCACGCATGTATCAGTTCAGTTATGTAATTATGCATCAGACATGCATTCTCATTGTGAAAAACTTAGTTCTTCAGAACACTCAGTTATGCATTCATGAATCAGTTACACCTGCATCAGATATGCATGTCCAGTATTATATGTTCAGCTTGTCAGTCATGTCATTCATGAGATCATGTTCCAGTTATTCATATTCAGTATGTACGTCAGTTGTCTTTTCTCCCCTCTCAGTCAGTCTCATTCGAGGATCAATGTTCTCAAGGGGGAGATATTGTATCACCCCATACTTTTTCCTAGCTAATTTCATCTCAAGAATGTCTAGTATTAGCTTCTAAATTGAATGATGGTTATTCCATGAGGATTTTTCAAGATTTTCCCTTTTTTCATGTGGGAAATTCAATAAGTTTTTCATCGATATCAGATTCGTCCAAATTTAATAACCGGGTAGAAGTTACGACTATTTCAAGTTCCCATCGTAAAACAGCGCCATATTAGTCAGTGGCGCACCGTGCCACAAGAGGAAATGGCATTTGGAAAATTCTAGTAGGGGTCTGCGACTATGGTACATCGCGCCAGGGCCCAAATTTAGAATCGTCCATTTCCCAATGTCTCAGTGCAATTTTCCTCTCGTCGCACCAAAGTTCCAGGTCGCAAAAGAAGGTGCAACGCGATGGTTCCGCGTCGCACCATCCATCAATTTCCCAATTGTCAAGTTCCAGTGACACGGTGCGATAGCGCTGCATCGCTCCAGGGGTTTAATTCGGGAAATATTTACTAAAATTAAATGGCGCGTTTAGGGTTAAAAGGGTCAACTTCCCACCCCTATTTAATCCCTTTAACACGTGATTCAGCCATTTTTCACCCAAAATACACTCTCTTCTCTAAATTTTCTCTCAAGAACAAGCTAGGGTTTCCATTGGGGATTCAAATTCAAGAAGGTTTCACCGTCAATCTTCATGAAATCACGAACTAAGGTATGCATAGTGTTCATTCATGGACTCCTTTCATCCATGAAGCCCAAGAATCCTTTTTTCTATATTCAAGTTTATGGATTTTCTTATGAATCTCATGATTGGGTTGCTCTTGCTCATGTGGATAGTGAGAAATTGAATTCTACTCCATGTTAGGTGATAAATTCTTTGTGGGTTAAATTATTAAAGATATAGATTCATGCAAACCTATGACTAACCCCTTGAATGATGAAATTAAAATTGAACCATGTTGTTTAATTATTGTACAATGATGTTTACATGTACCATACCTACAATATGTTTGATTAAATGCCTTGATGAAGGAAAAGTGCCTAACTAGCATGATACCATGAAATCCCCATGTAAGTACAAGTTATGCCTATCACATATTTTGATGAAATACTTCTATAAATGTATTATGGGCTATGGTGTTATGTTATATGTTCAAGTAAGTTATTCTTGGTCAGTTTTCTTCCATCGAGTCCTGGGGGTACTCGTACCAGAAATATTAGTTGTGTGCCTAGAGCCATGTCATGTTTTCACGTTACTCCCAGTCAAGCTATGAATCCTTAGACTTTCAGATAGTTTTATGACTCAGGAAATCTCTATGATCTCATGAACTCAGTCAGTTGTCAGATATCAGTAGCGTTTTGTCTGTCAATGGAAGTCAGTAACTCAGTCCATGTTCAGTCCAGTAAATCATGTTCAGTGTCTATTCAGATGGGAGTAGAAATTAGCACTAAGCGAACCCAAAGATGCGAACTCACCTGTTATATGAGGGTGTGATTCTTAGAAGCAGTCCTTGAATTCCAGAACTATATAGCCAGCATAAGTTGAGATATCATAGCCTACTATATGAGGGTAGATGAGGTGGCTTAGCCTGCTATATGAGGGTTCCCACCGTTCTCACTAGAGTTACCTGTTATATTAGGGTCACTCACATATTGTTACCAGTGGTGCGGTATTGACACCCTTCCAATCAGGGCATAGATTGGACCCCAATTCTGCTATAATGCATCATTTGGGGCATGTCAGTTAGATGACTACCTCCCACAGTCTCAGTATCTGTCTTATTAAAAGAACTCAGATAGTTCTTTAGAATTTAGGATTGTCAAATACAATTAACTAGATACAGTACGGAACTCAGCTAGTTCTATAAGATTTAGGATTGTCAGATATAGTCACTCATGTTATTAGTTATCAGAATTCAGTCATTAGTCATGTTAGTCATCATCATACTCGAGTTATCATGATTTCAGATATAGTTACTATGTTGCGTGCTTGTATTCTCACATTCATTATTAGTCAGTTAGTCAGTATTGTTCATGCATATGAACCCCATGCATTCAGCCTACCTCATATGCATACCAGTACATTCAAAGTATTGACGCATTTGCGCTATGGTGTCTTATACCATAGGTTCAGAGACACAAGCTCCAGAGCAACAGTTGATTCCAGATATCCGCAGACAGAGTTAGAAGTGAGTCCTCATCTTTTGAGGATATGATTATTTCCCTATTATCTCATTAATTAGTTTATTAGTTGGAGTTAGATGGGTACATGTCCCATCCACTCCTTAGTCAGACAATTCAGTCAGTTAGAGGCTTTCTAGACTATCATGTTTCGGACTTAAGTATGTTCAGTTTTGTTTTGGGTATTCTATTACCACACACAAATGTTATATTATTCAGATTTTGTTCAGTTTTGAACCTGATACAAGATCAAACCAACAACACCAAGAGCTACAAGTAGGTTCGGATTTCAGTCCAACAACACAAGAATAACAAGTTCAATTTTCAGTTTTCAGCACACAACAAGAGAGCAAATAGATGAACAAGAATGCTAGTGAATCGAAAGTAGCCCCACACGGCTTCACTAGTCTTTAAAGATAACAAGATTAACAACAACAACAACAACAAGATAAAGAAAAGATAGATAACTTGACATATAACATTCAAGATACTAAGAACCCTAACATCAAGAGAGGACCCTAAGTCTAGAGAATGTAAACACCAAGTTCTTACAAGGACCAAGAGGCACTCAAAGACCTCAAAACCCTTGTTTCTAGCCAAAGATACAACACAAGTATTCCTCTACTTGTGAGATGTTGGAGGCGGCTCCAAGAGTGGAAGAGAGAGAGGAAATGTTGTGATATTTTAGGTTACAAATTTCAGATTTCAAAAACTATCTAATAACTCTCTCACATCTTCTATTTATACTACAAAAGGAAAGGGGTAAAATGACTCATCCGCCCTTGCTTCTTGTGCCAACCTTGGAGAGTAGTTTATTACACATTAGGACCCCTCTTCACACATAAAAACGTTTAAGTCCTTGGTTGGTTCAATCACCAACTCACACACGGCCATTTGCATGAACAAGGCTTGGAGTTTTTGTAATTCCCGAGCTTGGCTTCGTGTGAAAGGCCGTGTGGCTGTCCTAACCGTATCATCCTCTCCATCTTGAGAGGAATTTGGCCTCAAATTCAGCATTTGGTCATCTTCAACCGCATCCACGAGGGAGAGATCACCAACGTTGAAAGTGTTGTGCACTTGATATTCCGGTGGAAGGTCAATCTTGTAGGTGTTGTCATTGATCCTCTCAAGTACTTGGAAAGGACCATCACCCCTTGGCAGCAACTTGGACTTCCTATGAGCTGGAAACCGGTCTTTTCGAAGATGCACCCACACCCAATCTCCGGGCTCAAGCACAAGCCTTCTTCTCCCTTTGTTTGCCCTTTTGGCAATCTCTTGATTCTTCTTTTCAAGCTTGATCCGCACCGTCTCATGCATTTTCTTCATTGCCTCGGCTCTTTTGTTTCCATCTAAGCTGGTCATGAGATCACTAGACAAAGGAGTGAGATCTAAAGGGGTAAGGGGGTTCAAGCCGTAAACACATTCAAAGGGAGTCATTCCCGTGCTCGAATGTATTACCCGGTTGTAGGCAAATTCCACTAAGGGTAGGTGATCTTCCCATGAAGTCAGTTTACCTTTAACCATAGAACGTAGCATAGACCCTAAGGTTCTATTTACTACCTCCGTTTGGCCATCGGTTTGTGGGTGGCAAGACGTGGAGAAAAGTAACTTCGTCCCAAGCCTACCCCACATGGACTTCCAAAAGAGACTTAGGAACTTGGAGTCCCTATCGCTCACAATAGTCCTCGGTACCCCGTGAAGCTTGACAACATGTTCAACAAATAATGAAGCTACACTACTAGCATCCTCGGTTTTAGTACATGGAATAAAATGAGCCATTTTAGAGAATCTATCAACAATAACAAAAATGCTATCTCGGCCCTTTCTAGTCCTTGGCAGCCCCAAAACAAAATCCATCGAGATGTCCAACCAAGGCCTAAGGGGAGTAGGGAGTGGGGTGTATAATCCTTGGGGTAAGAGGCGAGATTTCGCACTCCGGCAGGCCACGCATTGACTACAAATTTTAGTGACGTCTTTGCGCATTTTGGGCCAATAGAAGTTCTCCTCTAAGATTCCGAGGGTCTTGTCTACCCCAAAGTGACCCATGAGGCCTCCGTCATGGGCCTCCCTCACAAATAATTCCCTCCAAGAACTAGAAGGAACACACAACCTCCTCCCTTTGAACAAATACCCATCGAACCGAGAGTAGGAGGAATGGTTATTCTCCTTGAGCCAACGGTCCCTTCCCCACTCTTCGCATTCCCTAAAAATAGGAGCAAAGGTAGGATCCTCGGGATACAACAACCGCAAGCTCTCAAAACCCATCAATTTCGAAGACAAGGTAGCAACAAGCACATGCTTCCTAGACAAGGCATCGGCAACAACATTTTCCTTTCCCCTTTTGTAATGAATTACATAAGGGAAAGTCTCGATGAACTCAATCCACTTAGCATGACGCCTATTCAACTTGTCTTGGCTCTTAAGGTGTTTCAACGACTCATGATCCGTTCGTATCACAAACTCCTTAGGCCACAAATAATGTTGCCAATTTCCCAAAGCTCTAACAAGGGCGTACAACTCCAAATCATAAGTTGAGTAATTAAGAGTTGCCCCTTTGAGCTTTTCACTGAAATAAGCAACGGGCTTACCTTCTTGCATCAAAACAGCCACTAACCACTAACCAACTGCTCTAAAAGCTATAGCTGACAGAGGAAGGCGCAGCCCACCCTTTATAGGCCCTGAACCAAAGGAACCACGAGTCCGTCCACACCCCCACCATGGCCAACTCGAGAAGGTGGCGACCCGCGAAGCCCCACCGTACGCACCGAGATAGATGGCCAACTAAGGATTCCATCATCCCCCCTTTCTTAGGGTAAAGGTTCGCCCCGAACCTGCGCATGGTGTAAGCGGGAATCGAACCCGTGACCCAGCTCTGATACCAAACCTTACTAGCATCACACTCTATTTCAAACATCTTATCAAAATCGGGCAATTGCAATAAAGGCGCCGAGATGAGCGTAGCTTTCAAGGCCTCAAAAGCCCTAGCTTGCTCATCACCCCATTTAAAGGGTCCGTCCTTTCTAATTACCTCGGTCAAGGGGGCTGCTATGGAACTAAATCCTTTGACAAACCTCCTATAAAAGCTTGCCAACCCGTGGAAACTTCGGATTTCTCCAATAGTTTTAGGGGTCGGCCAACTTCGGATAGAGTCTATCTTGGAATCGTCCACTTCCACACCCCGTGAGCTCACGACAAAACCCAAGAATATAACTTTATCAACACCAAAAGAACACTTCTCCATGTTGGCATACAGCTTCTCCTTTCGGAGCACATCAAACACACATCTCAAATGCATTACATGATCATTAATAGTTTTACTATACACCAACACATCATCAAAGTAAACCACCACAAACTTTCCAATATAAGGCTTCATTACATGATTCATTAGCCTCATAAATGTGCTAGGAGCATTGGTAAGGCCGAAGGGCATGACCAGCCACTCATATAGACCGAATTTGGTCTTGAATGCGGTCTTCCACTCATCACCGGGTTGCATGCGAATTTGGTGATAGCCGCTCCTAAGGTCTACTTTAGAAAACAAACAAGATCCGTGGAGCTCATCTAACATATCATCTAGTCTAGGAATTGGATGACGATACCTTATAGTAATTTTGTTGATGGCTCTACAATCGACGCACATGCGCCAAGTTCCGTCCTTCTTTGGTACCAAAAGCACCGGAACAGCACACGGACTCATGCTTTCCTTGATGTATCCCTTGTTGAGAAGCTCCTCAACTTGCCTCTCAAGCTCCTTAGTGTCCATGGGATTGCTCCTATAGGCCGGTTTGTTTGGAAGTTGTGAACCCGGCACCAAATCAATTTGGTGCTCAATTCCCCGAAGTGGGGGCAATCCTTGCGGAAGTTCTTGAGGAAATACATCTTCATACTCCTGCAACGCACAAGAAATCAAAGGGGAAATGGAAGAATTAGTGGGGTTAGTATTAAAACAATGGGCCAACAGTAACATCGGCTTGTTTTCATCATGGTCCACGAAGAGTTCTTTCCTCCTAGCCAACATCACTACGTTTTCCATCTCCCTTGTTGTTGGGACAGATTCGGATAGCCCTACTTCCTCACCTACGGCATCCCCCCCCTTTTCTCCTTTCCCGGTTTCCTTTCCCTTTCCTTTTAACTCTCTCATCTTTTGATGCCACTCATGTACTTGGGAGGGTGAAAGAGGGTGAAGTGTGACCTTTCGGCCATCCTTCTCAAGCGTATACCGGTTGGACCTCCCATCGTGTTTAGTAGACCTATCATATTGCCATGGTCTACCTAACAACAAGTGACATGCTTGCATTGGGATCACGTCACAAAGCACTTCATCGTGGTAGTTTCCTACCTTAAACCGAATCACACATTGCCTTGCGACCCTTAATTCACCACAATCGTTCAACCATTGTAGCTTGTAAGGGCTAGTGTGTGGTGTAGTGGGCAGCTTCAAGAAATTTACCATAGCTTGGCTCGCAACATTCGTACAACTACCACTATCAATCACCAAGGTGCACACACTCCCCTTTACAAGACACTTAGTATGGAATAGATTTTCCCTTTGACTCGGGTCATCTATCGCCTTACTAATCATGACACGTCTAACCACAAAGTTAGGAACCACACACTCCCCTTCTTGTGGATAGACATCTTCACTACCATCTAATTCATCATCATTCGGCCCATTTTCAGCTTCCTCTCCATCTTGAGGCTCGGCCTCATCCTCCCCCCTTTCGGAAACCACCTCCTCACCAAGGTAGTACACTTTCCCTTCTCGTAGGATCACATTGCGCCGGTTCGGACATTCATTGGCCTTATGCCCCCAACCTTGGCACTTGAAGCATTGGAATCCCTTTGGGTTGGGATATTTGTGAGCCTCCGGTTTCGGAGGGAATTTAGGGACTGTTTTGGACTCGTAGTGGACTGTTTTGGACTCGGGCAGCTTCGTAGGGGCGGGTTGGTCCTTGTTTTTGGGCCAACCCGAGGGAGCTTGTACCCTTGCCTTGAAGGATGATCTCTCCTTAAGTTCCCTTTCAATCTCTAGGGCCGCTTGGAATATACCGTCGATGGTTTCAAACCGATGAAGGGTCAAATGAGTGGAGATCTCTTTGTTCAACCCACACTTGAACCGGATGATGTCATGACTGATTTGCTCCCCACGATGATCAAGTTTCAACATGAGTTGTTGGAACTCATCAAAATAGGCCATCACACTCTTGCCTCCTTGCCGCAAGCCATATAACCTAGCAAGTAACTCATGACGATATCTCTCGGGAAGGTATCGTTGTCTCATCAAATACCTCAACCGAAACCAAGGTGGTGGCTGCCCATCGACTAATTCATTGCCAAATCGTTTAACATACTCCCACCAAGTGTTAGCATAGCCCTCGAGGTGAGCTATAGCGTAGCAACTCTTCTTTTCGTCCGAGATGTCATTAACTTGGAAAACTTTGTCACAAGCCGATTCCCAAGTTAAGTAGGCCTCGGGATCACTTTCACCCTTAAAGATGGGTAGGCTCAACTTGATGGTGTTGATGCCTACGTCTCTCTCTTGGTGTCGGTTTCCCCTATCTCCATACCCCCGGTATCTCCTAGGTTCTCCTCGACCCCCTCTTAACTCCTCCTCCCTCATATAAGCATCATCAAAGGCTCCATCTCCTTCATACTCCCCTCTACCGTATCCTTCAAAGTGGGCTGGTCGGCCTTGGCCGTTTTGAGTCGGAGGATTTGGAATTTGCGGTCTTTGGGTTAATGGAGCTTGGAATGGAAGGTTCGGATTTAGTGGAGGTACTTGTCGTCCAAATCCCTCTTGTGGAATTGGAGGGGCTTGGAAATGTAGTGGTCTAGTGGAGTCTCGGTTTAGAGGAAAATAGGTAGTTTGACTTGCGGTATTTAGTGGAGCTTGGGGTGCATTTAGCATTTGGTGGACTGTTTCGGGGGTGATGGTTGCGGAGGAGGTCCTATCATGACCATTGGTAGATACGTGTAGAGGAGTAGAAGGACGAGAGTTCCTTTGACTCTCCACTTGTTCCAATCTCCCACTAATAGTCGACACTTCCCCCTTTATGGCTGCCAAGTCCCCTCTCACGGCCCCAAATTCAGAATTCAACCTTTCAAGTGTCCGGGTAACGGCCTCAAGAGTGACCCTCATAGAATCAAGGGCATTAGTATCCGCATTATGAGACGTAGCTCCTTCCATTGTCAAGATATTATCCGCTTTAGTTCACCACAAGTTCGTGTTCCACAAGTGTTGTATAATTGGCTAGTAACCGTGAAATTTTCAAGGTATGAGTGAGCTCTTATCCGGAATGGATTCTTGTTTGAAGACTCAAAGAATTCTTGCCGGACTAGAATCAAAAATCAGCAACTCATTCAAACGAATAAAAGCACTCAAATAATCGTTGACACGAACAAACGGTTCAAGGAACTAGTTGACAACCTAGTAGGAATGTACTAGTTTGTTAATTAGTTCTAGGACCAATTAAGGGAAACCAAGGATCAACAATTTGCAACCAAAGAATATCCTAAGTTGAGCTTATAGTGACGTGGCAGCATGCAATGGTTCCACCCGTTCCTCTTATCCTTTTTTTTTTTTTTGTTTTGTGTTAATATTCACACAACTTGTTATAGTTTGCAAAATGTTTTTGGTGGGAAAAATAAAATCTTGTAGTCTTTCAACCTTTTCAAACTCAAGAAAGTGGTGTTTGGTTGACCAATCCCACAAAACAAGGCTCCTTGAATTAGGGAAAAGTGATTGACAAGACTAGAAGGTGAGGGGTGCAAGTCTTTCACAACAACTTTATAACTTGTCTTACAACTTGAGCACACAACAAGATGAACAAGATGAACAAGTTCAAAAGATGAACACCTCAACAAACTTCATCAACTTCTTTAGCACATAACACATAACCACCGATTTTTCTTTTGCTCATCAACAACATACAACTTTCGGCCACTTCAAGTTACCACACAATGTTCAATTTTTCAAGCTCAACTTTCGGATCTAGACACCTTAGTGTTGGTGAGAAAGAAACCAACACTAGAAACTCACTAAACAAGCAAAATAACACTTAGACCTAGGCATGCAACATCATACTCGGTTTTCAACTTTTAGTGGACAGATTTCAGAATTTCCCTTTGGTGTTGTTTGTTTTAAACCGTGAACTAGCCCAAGATGGGTTATGTTGGAACACAACCGGTCTTGCTTTGATACCAAATGATACAAGATCAAACCAACAACACCAAGAGCTACAAGTAGGTTCGGATTTCAGTCCAACAACACAAGAATAACAAGTTCAATTTTCAGTTTTCAGCACACAACAAGAGAGCAAATAGATGAACAAGAATGCTAGTGAATCGAAAGTAGCCCCACACGGCTTCACTAGTCTTTAAAGATAACAAGATTAACAACAACAACAACAACAAGATAAAGAAAAGATAGATAACTTGACATATAACATTCAAGATACTAAGAACCCTAACATCAAGAGAGGACCCTAAGTCTAGAGAATGTAAACACCAAGTTCTTACAAGGACCAAGAGGCACTCAAAGACCTCAAAACCCTTGTTTCTAGCCAAAGATACAACACAAGTATTCCTCTACTTGTGAGATGTTGGAGGCGGCTCCAAGAGTGGAAGAGAGAGAGGAAATGTTGTGATATTTTAGGTTACAAATTTCAGATTTCAAAAACTATCTAATAACTCTCTCACATCTTCTATTTATACTACAAAAGGAAAGGGGTAAAATGACTCATCCGCCCTTGCTTCTTGTGCCAACCTTGGAGAGTAGTTTATTACACATTAGGACCCCTCTTCACACATAAAAACGTTTAAGTCCTTGGTTGGTTCAATCACCAACTCACACACGGCCATTTGCATGAACAAGGCTTGGAGTTTTTGTAATTCCCGAGCTTGGCTTCGTGTGAAAGGCCGTGTGGCTGTCCTAACCGTATCAGAACCTTACGTCAAAGTTCATGTTTCTGCATTATTCAGTATTTTATGTAGTATACAGGTACATATATTAGTCATGGGTTAGCTTGTGGTCTTTCAGGGTCATGAGCACCGTGTAGAATTTCGGGTACCAGATTCGGGGCGTTACATGTAGTCTTAGACCATATTATGTTGTATGTTGTCTCCAATCTATCCATCACTCTATCTCTTTCTCTTTCCTGGACATAAACATCTCAATAATAACAACTTTATCGCTTGGGCCAATAATACCTTTATTAGTAAGTTGAGTTACATGTCGTGTTAGGATTATAACTCCCTCCACTATAATGAATTTTATTCATAGCTCTATCTGCGATCTGCTAGTAGTTTTCCATAGTTGAAAGAGATGATTACTTTCAAATACGATACTTTAGTGCCCTCCTGAACTTCTGACCTATTTCCTACTATCACATTATCGATTTCAACCCAAATGTAGTAAGATAAACAAGTTAAATTCAACTATTAAATCTCAATCTTCACATATGCATAGAGGAATAAGAAAGAAAGACAACACATATCCTATCACATCCTTATAGAATCACGATTATGAGAATGGCTGGCAACATAATCATAATTGAGATTCTACTACTAACGTGTGCTCCATAGTCACAAGAATAACCTAGGCTCTGATACCAACTTTTTCACGACCCAAAATAGGATCTGACCGGTGCTAAGGAGTTTAGAACTCCAAAGTAAGCCTCGCCAGAATTCTACAGAAAGTTAGATAGAGTTTCCCTTGTTTTTGGACCTAACAAGAAAATTTTCTATCTCAAATCCACAAAACAACAACCCAACATCATAACCAACACACCAATTACTAACACAATTCACCAAAATCACCAACAATGCACTAATACCACCAATATCAATACGAAATCCATCTCCAAAAATAAGAGGAAGTCAAATACTCCACAAATCCAAAGTAATGAAAGAATACTCAAAGCTCTAAAGACATGACTATGGAGCAAACTAAGAGTTTTAAAGAAAAAGAAATATAATAAATAATAAACTATAGCACACGCAAACAATTGCAGGGCTCACCAGAAATATGCTACTTGAATCCTTTAGCCAATGAGATCCTCACCGTCACCTTCATTCTTTGAAAAATAATAGCGAGGAGTGAGACGCTCGTTCAGTGAGTAATAACACTTAACCATAACCATTTTAATGGGGACAAGTCATAAAACATCATGAAATAATGCTCTTTGAAAAAACAATAACGATAAACAATATTATCATTATTTCATATGAGCCAAGTGAACCGGTAGTTCAGTAATAAACTCAAAAAGCATTGTATCATATCAAATATTACATATTTGGGAGGTTTCCAAGAATGATCATGTAATTAGTGTGGTATCCTTCTTTATTAAGAATAGCCCATTATAGTGGACCCCTCATAAAGGAGTCAAATATCATATCAATATCAGTATGCTAGTTCTACCTTCCCCCTAGCGAGGGTTGTAATAGACATCAGTAAAAACAAGGTGCACCAGGTCTAACGATCCCACTGTTAGCTACGAGATTCAAATCAAGGTCTACTCTTATTTATACTTTATTTGTAAATAATAGATATTCATATGAAAGCCTTTTCAAAATAGTACATATCATTTAAAATTCATATCAAATCATGTTACATATAAACTTGAATAAAAACACATGTCAAAATACTTATTTCTTATGTAAATGAAGAATATTCACAGTAATAATATCATATCTCAAATAACCATTTCAATATCATATATCAAGTAAAGAGGACTTGCCCCACATGCAATTTCAAAACATTTCGTAACTTATTGTTTTATCAAAATCAAGTATAAAATATGCAAGTTAATAAACACAAATTATGGTAAGATTAATACTCATAATACACTTGTCGGAATAACAAATTCGTCGCCTCGAATGATTCGTATGACTTCTTTCGATCGAATCTATAATCACATCATATCAAGCTCATATTAATCCATTCGTTTAGGCCATAACATTACTTTAGACTATCCATCTATACAAATTTTAGAATAACTTCCAATTCATCAAATTTTATACCCAAAATCACACCTTACTATGCATATTTCTTGCCTTCTATAGATAAATTTCTTATACCCAATAATCCCACGAATAGGAGGGGTCAATACCCTACCAAAAATTAAAAATTAGAGTCAAAAGCATACCTGAAATATTGAGCAAGGGCTTAAGAGTCTTTAGTTATAACTAATGAATTACACCGTGTGCAGAACTTCCCCTTCTACTCGTTATTTTCTTTTATTTTTACTACTTTCTGCCAATGGTGGGCAAGACAATACCCCTAATTTTGTTTTACTTTGACCAGTTTGGGCGGTAGTGAGCTTGGCCCAACTTTCCCTTTTTTTCCCTTTTCTTTTTCTTATTTTAACAAATACTCATAAAAAAATAACATGGGATATTACAGTATTTGATACTTTCAATGTCATGAATATCAAAGGACCAATAGCTAATATATGAAATTCTTTTAGAAATAAAAAATTTACACCATTTAACATTCTTCGGTAGTGTAGAAATATTCTCCTCTATCTGGAACTTTTCAAATTGCTTTTGAGACTGTGTTGACAATATCTATTTATTTCCTCCAAACTGGTTCAACCAGTCGTAGAACTATCCGAGAATCATGGCAGTCTTTATCTGCTCTGAATATTTCACGAACCAAGAGTGAGTATTAGGCTTGACATATATAAAGTTGTACCAGGCCGCCTTATAATCATACCAATTATAGGTTTGAGGTCGGTAATTTCTTGAGAGTAGAACGGGTATATGTAGGTAATATACATACCATTAAAATGGGCTTAATATCCTTATGATTGTAAACTTTGTATATTGAATACTGTTAGGATCATTTATATCTGTAACGTATGCTTAATTTGCAATGAATCAGTATCGGTTAATATGAACTCATAATACCTTCGGGTCTTGAAGGGATCATTTATGTCCAAATAATTCCAATTTGTATAACAAGGTTTTAACAACTCTGGTACTCGAAAAATTTAATATTTTTAATCAATTGCCATTATTGGCACTACCTAAAAATCTACTATCTCAAATTATTTTTTATCAGGAATACTCTTTTCTTTCTTCATTTGCAGAGTGGCTGGGGAGACTGCTTATGAATATGTCTCTGGTGGTTTTATTGCATAACTATCTTTGGTTTGGATAACAACATTCTTATTGGTTGAAGAGTATTCTTCTTTAAATATTTGTTTAAGAGGTTGTATTATGGGTAAACTGGTAATAGAATCTTTTGATAGTAGAGGAATGGTAGGTTTTGGCTGGGATGGAAATTCTGTCAGGTCTAAAAATATATTTTCTGACTTTTTATCTTCTTCATTGAAGTGTCTTTTCATTTTTTCTTTTGGTCGAAAAGGCTGAAATAGAGGCCCCAACCTTGATCCTGGTGTTTCGGGTCTCATAATTTTCCTATAGAAAAAAATTTGTTGAAATTTTTTGGGAGAGAATTTCTCCCTAAACTGTTGACATATTTTATAAAACAGTTTTGGTTGTTTTGGAAATTTAATAACTCATAAAAATTTTAAAAAATCTTATGTAAAATTTTTTTTGATAACCCATAATACTATAAAATTTTCTTTTGAAAGAAGATTAGTTTTTCTGTAATCCCCATTGGACAGAATTTTTCTCTAAAGATAGTTTGATCATTTATAAAATCACTTTCTTATATTGATATGCCATTTAGATAGGGAAAATGATCCTTTTTCCAAAAATAGTGGAGTGGATTTCATCTAGCTCAACAATATAAGGTTTTATTTGAGTTATAAAAGGAAGACCTAATATTATCTCTTCATTAATATCTCTAGTTAGTACAAAATCATTTGTAAAACAAACTTTGTTGTTGCAAATATGTGCTTGGGGGAGTTGATAATTTATTTTAAATTTTTCTCCTGTTGTGGAGAATAAGCGTGTAGTACCTTTTTCTAGGTACTCTATAGGAATTAATCATTCTATAATGCAATTTTCATCAGCACCTACATCAAATAATGCAATCTTATGAATCTTATAATCTTTATTGATAACTATAGTAATTGGTATATGGTAACTTTGTGGTTTAACTATAGTAATTCTATTAATTCCTAATTTGTTTATAAGAGGTTTTTCTAGAGATTCCATTTCTAGAGCTCTATTTCTTTATTGTCACTTTTTACTCTTGATGTCTCACCAAGCTCATCCTAATATGATTTGGAGTCTTGGTTAGAAGTTAAATCTTTTAATATTTCATTAGCAAGTGCTTTTTATATCTAGATTGTTAAGTCTTTGTTTAACTTTCCTAAGTTATTCTTTTACGTATAATAATTCTGTCTGAAGATCTTGTATCATTGTTTCAGACTTATATTCTTTATATTTATTTAGTATATTTTTATATTAAAGGGTTCAATAATTTATTTATTATCAAGTTGTTGATCAAGAACAATATCCTTTAAGGCTATTAAATATTTTCTCCTAAGAGTTGGATCTTCTAAATGATCTATCATATAAATAAGACCTCTTTTTCTTTATTACTATTGGTGAAACATTTATAGAATGATTATAGCAATTGTAAATTGCAGTGCTACAATTACAATGGTCTATTAATTCACTACTGTCTGAACTGTATGCTTCATTAAGTTGATTATCATCACTAAGACTTTCTTCAAAAAAAGAACTATTTTCACTTTCATCCAGAATTGAATATAATTTATCTTTAACGTCACTTTCTAATTCTAACATATTTATCTTGTCTTTCTTTTTATTTGAAACTCGACAATTCTTTGCCCTATGACCTATTTTTCTACAGTTCCAACATATTTCATTATTGTTTTTATATTCACCTTTAGAATCTTTTTTGGATCTTTTAAATCGTCTTTTAAAATAATGAGATTTTTCAGATTTATCTTTATAATTTTTATTTTGTCTTTTAATCTTCTTGGTAGCTTCCTTTAAAGGGGCTAATAATTTCATATATCTAAAATCTTGATAAAAGCTTCCTAGCTCAGTTCTAGTTATTTTATTATCTCTTTTTAGTTGATTTTTAAGTTTAATATCTATACATAATTCAAGTCCCGTGACATTTATAAAACTTATAATATCACCAAAAGTTAAATTACTATAAGGAATTTTCCCCTCAAATCTATCCTTTAATTTTGCTCTAACCTTTTCTGCAAATAAATTTGGTAAACCACTTATAAATTTTTCTTTCAATAATCATGATTACAATCTTCTCTAACCATGACTTTGTTGAGGAAAATATCTTTATACCATCTAAAATCATCTAATTTTGGACAAGATAAATTTGATAATATTTCTAAGCTTCTATCTTGAAAAAGTTGAGGTTCTCCTATAAAATGTTTAGCTATACTATAAATTAAAGTGGCGGTGGCATCTTCTAAGACTTAATTATCAACTGTTTGTCCTGTTGACTAGGTCTTAATAGTTTGAGTAATAGTTGTAGCATTTAAAATGCTTTGTCTATTATTATTATCTGTGAGGTAATTATCCCACCAATATTTTATAGTACCTGTAAAACCTGATATAATAATAAATGTTGCTTGTTTATCTAACATTTTGGCAATTTTATATGCCATAATGGTCATTCCCATTTTTTTTAGATTATTATATATTTGATGTTCTGCTAAACCATCTATATTCCATTCAACAATTTCTTTTCATGAATTTGAAGTATGAGATAAAAATTCATTTTCTTCATACTGGTTATCCAAAAATGTGGTTTTTTTTTTTTATAAAAATTCATTTTTACTGAATATTTAGAGCTTAATTTGTTAATTTCATTATCATTCTTTTTAGATAAAGTTCTTATAACCTTGTCATTTTGACCATTAATTCAGATTTTAATCTTTCATTAATTTTTCCTAAAGTATCATTTGTTACTTTAATTTTTTCTTCAAATTTAGGAAAATTATCCTTGGAGAATTCTGGTAATTTAAATATTAGGTAAGTTTTTATCTTTTTATCATGATGAGAAGAACTTGGTCTATCTTTAAAGGTTGATTTACTCTCAGCTTCGAGAATCTATTTAGAAATTACATGTAATAATTGATTTGTATAATATTTTGGTGGAGTATCTTATTTATATCCTTATTGTAGGATCACATTTAGTATCTACTATATCTAATTTAAAAGGTGAGGCAGTAACAATTCTACCCTCTACTGGTAGGCTAATTTCTTCTAACGGAGAAATTATTGATCTACTACTTCATTACTAGTAGTATACCATTTATTGAAAATCATGTTTAATGAATCCTTTTGATCATCTAATTTTCCTGTAATTTCGAACCATTTAAAAAATTCAATATTACATCTTAATCTTTTCATATTGATACGGTTGGGGCAGCCTCCACAGGTACACGGCCTTTCACACGAAGCCAAGCTCGGGAGTTACAAAAACTCCAAGCTTTGTTCATGCAAATGGCCGTGTGTGAGTTGGTGATTGAACCAACCAAGGACCTAAACGTTTTTATGTGTGAAGAGAGGTCTTAATGTGTAATAAACTACTCTTCAAGGTTGGCACAAGAAGCAAGGGCGGATGGGTCATTTTATCCTTTTTGTTGTAGTATAAATAGAACATATTAGAGAGCTATTCCTTAGTTTTTGAAATCTGATTTTTTTTGTAAACCTAAAACACTAAACTTTTCTCTCTCTCTTCCACTCTTGGAAGCTGCCACTACTATCTCACAAGTAGAGGGATACTTGTGTTGTCTCTTTGGCTAGAAACAAGGGTTTTGAGGTCGTTGAGTGCCTCTTGGTCCTCGTAAGAACTTGGTTTTTATATTCATTAGACTTAGGGTCCTCTCTTGATGTTAGGGTTCTTAGTTTCTTGAATGTTATATGTCAAGTTATCTATCTTTCCTTATCTTGTTGTTGTTGTTGATTTTGTTATCTTCAAGTCTAGTGAAGCCGTGTGGGGCTCTTTTCGATTCACTAGCATTGTTGTTCATCTTGTTGTTCTTGTGTTGTTGAGCTGAAAAACTGAAAATTAAACTTGTTGTTCTTGTGTTGTTGGACTGAAATCCGAACCTACTTGTAGTTCTTGGTGTTGTTGGTTTGATTTTGTATCATTTGGTATCAAAGCAAGACCGGTTGTGTTCCAACATAACCCATCTTAGGCTAGTTCACGGCTTGAACAAACAACACCAAAAGGAAATTCTAAAATCTGTCCATTAAAAGTTGAAGCCGAGAATGATGATGCATGTCTAGATCTAAGTGTTATTTTGCTTGTTTAGTGAGTTTCTAGTGTTGGTTTCTTTCTCACCAACACTAAGGTGTCTAGATCCAAAAGTTGAGCTTGAAAACTTGAACATTGTGTAGTGACTTGAAGTGGCCGAAAGTTGTATATTGTTGGTGACCAAAAAAAAAGAAATAAAATCGGTGGATGTTGTGTTTATGTGCTAAAGAAGTTGAAGAAGATTGTTGAGGTGTTCATCTTTTGAAATTGTTCATCTTGTTCATCTTGTTGTGTGCTCAAGTTGTAAGACAAGTTATAAAGTTGTTGTGAAAGATTTGCACCCCTCACCTTTTAGTCTTGTCAATCACTTTTCCTTAATTCAAGGAGCCTTGTTTTGTGGGATTAGTCTACCAAACATCCCTTTTGAGTTTGAAAAGGGTGAAACACTACAAGATTTTATTTTTCCCACCAAAAACACTTTGCAAACTATAACAAGTGTGTGAATATTAACAAAAAAAAAAAAAAAAAAAAACGTGTGGAACCATTGCATGCTGCCACGTCACTATAAGCTCAACTTAGGATATTCTTTGGTTGCTAATTGTTGATCCTTGGTTTCCCTTACTTGGTCCTAGAACTAATTAAAAAACTAGTACATTCCTACTAGGTTGTCAACTAGTTCCTTGAACCGTTTGTTCGTGTCAACGTTTATTTGAGTGCTTTTATTCGTTTGAATGAGTTGCTGATTTTTGACTCTAGTCCGGCAAGAATTCTTTGAGTCTTCAAACAAGAATCCATTCCGGATAAGAGTTTACTCATACCTTACAAATCTCACGGTTACTAGCCAATTATACAACACTTGTGGAACACGAACTTGTGGTGAACTAAAGCGGATAATACCTTGACAATGGAAGGAACTACGTCTCATAATGTGGATACTAATGCTCTTGATTCTATGAGGGTCACTCTTGAGGCCGTTACCCGGACACTTGAAAGGTTGAATTCGGAATTTGGGGTCGTGAGAGGGGACTTGGCAGCAATAAAGGGGGAAGTGTCGACTATTAGTGGGAGATTAGAACAAGTGGAGAGTCAAAGGAACTCTCGTCCTTCTACTCCTCTACATGTATCTACCAATGGTCATGATAGGACCTCCTCCGCAACCATCACCCCCGAAACAGTCCACCAAATGCTAAATGCACCCCAAGCTCCACTAAATACCGCAAGCCAAACTACCTATTTTCCTCCAAACCGAGACTCCACTAGACCACTACATTTCCAAGCCCCTCCAATTCCACAAGAGGGATTTGGACGCCAAGTACCTCCACTAAATCCGAACCCTCCATTCCAAGCTCCATTAAACCAAAGACCACAAATTCCAAATCCTCCGAATCAAAACGGCCAAGGCTGACCAGCCCACTTTGAAGGATACGGTAGAGAGGAGTATGAAGGAGATGGAGCCTTTGATGATGCTTATATGAGGGAGGAGGAGTTAAGAGGGGGTCGAGGAGAACCTAGGAGATACCGGGGGTATGGAGATAGGGGAAACCGACACCAAGAGAGAGACGTAGGCATCAACACCATCAAGTTGAGCCTACCCATCTTTAAGGGTGAAAGTGATCCCGAGGCCTACTTAACTTGGGAATCGGCTTGTGACAAAGTTTTCCAAGTTAATGACATCTCAGACGAAAAGAAGAGTTGCTACGCTATAGCTCACCTTGAGGGCTATGCTAACACTTGGTGGGAGTATGTTAAACGGTTTGGTAATGAATTAGTCGATGGGCAGCCACCACCTTGGTATCGGTTGAGGTACTTGATGAGGCAACGATACCTTCCCGAGAGATATCGTCATGAGTTGCTTGCTAGATTATATGGCTTGCGGCAAGGAGGCAAGAGTGTGATGGCCTATTTTGACGAGTTCCAACAACTCATGTTGAAACTTGATCATCGTGGGGAGCAAATCAGTCACGACATCATCCGGTTCAAGTGTGGGTTGAACAAAGAGATCTCCACTCATTTGACCCTTCACCGGTTTGAAACCATTGACGGTATATTCCAAGCGGCCCTTGAGATTGAAAGGGAACTTAAGGAGAGATCATCCTTCAAGGCAAGGGTACAAACCCCCTCGGGTTGGACCAAAAACAAGGACCAACCCGCCCCTACGAAGCTGCCCGAGTCCAAAACCGTCCCTAAATTTCCTCCGAAACCGGAGGCTCACAAATATCCCAACCCAAAGGGGTTCCAATGCTTCAAGTGCCAAGGTTGGGGGCATAAGGCCAACGAATGTCCGAACCGGCGCAATGTGATCCTACGAGAAGGAAAGGTGTACTACCTTGGTGAGGAGGTGGTTTCCGAAAGGGGGGAGGATGAGGCCGAGCCTCAAGATGGAGAGGGAGCTGAAAATGGGCCGAATGATGATGAAGTAGATGGTAGTGAAGATGTCTATCCACAAGAGGGGGAGTGTGTGGTTCCAAACTTTGTGGTTAGACGTGTCATGATTAGTAAGGCGATAGATGACCCGAGTCAAAGGGAAAATCTATTCCATACTAAGTGTCTTGTAAAGGAGAATGTGTGCACCTTGGTGATTGATAGTGGTAGTTGTACAAATGTTGCAAGCCATGCTATGGTAAATTTCTTGAAGCTACCAACTACACCACACACTAGTCCTTACAAGCTACAATGGTTGAATGATTGTGGTGAATTAAGGGTCACGAGACAATGTGTGATTCGGTTTAAGGTGGGAAACTACCACGATGAGGTACTTTGTGACGTGATCCCAATGCAAGTATGTCATTTGTTGTTAGGTAGACCATGGCAATATGATAGGTCTACTAAACACGATGGAAGGTCCAACCGGTATACGCTTGAGAAGGATGGCCGAAAGGTCACACTTCATCCTCTCTCACCCTCCCAAGTAAATGAGTGGCATCAAAAGATGAGGGAGTTGAAGGGAAAGGGGGGGGAATCCGGAAAGAGAGAAAAGGGGGGGAATGCCGTAGGTGAGGAAGTAGGGACATCCGAGGCTGTCCCAACGACAAGGGAGATGGAAAACGTAGTGATGTTGGCTAGGAGGAAAGAACTCTTCGTGGACCATGATGAAAACAAGCCGATGTTACTTGTGGCCCATTGTTTTAATACTAACCCCACTAATTCTTCCATTTCCCCTTTGATTTCTTGTGTGTTGCAGGAGTATGAAGATGTATTTCCACAAGAACTTCCGCAAGGTTTGCCCCCACTTCGGGGAATTGAGCACCAAATTGATTTGGTGCCGGGTTCACAACTTCCAAACAAACCGGCCTATAGGAGCAATCCCATGGACACTAAGGAGCTTGAAAGGCAAGTTGAGGAGCTTCTCAACAAGGGATACATCAAGGAAAGCATGAGTTCGTGTGTTGTTCCGGTGCTTTTGGTACTAAAGAAGGACGGAACTTGGCGCATGTGCGTCGATTGTAGAGCCATCAACAAAATCACTATAAGGTATCGTCATCCAATCCCTAGACTAGATGATATGTTAGATGAGCTCTACGGATCTTGTTTGTTTTCTAAAGTGGATCTTAGGAGTGGCTATCACCAAATTCGCATGCAACCCGGTGATGAGTGGAAGACCGCATTCAAGACCAAATTCGGTCTCTATGAGTGGCTGGTCATGCCCTTCGGCCTTACCAATGCTCCTAGCACCTTTATGAGGCTAATGAATCATGTAATGAAGCCTTATATTGGAAAGTTTGTGGTGGTTTACTTTGATGATGTGTTGGTATATAGTAAATCTATTGATGATCATGTAATGCATTTGAGATGTGTGTTTGATGTGCTCCGAAAGGAAAAACTGTATGCCAACATGGAGAAGTGTTCTTTTGGTGTTGATAAGATTATATTCTTGGGTTTTGTCGTGAGCTCAAGGGGTGTGGAAGTGGACGATTCCAAGATAGACTCTATTCGAAGTTGGCCGACTCCTAAAACTATTGGAGAAATCCGAAGTTTCCACGGGTTGGCAAGCTTTTATAGGAGGTTTGTCAAAGGATTTAGTTCCATAGCAGCCCCCTTGACCGAGGTAATTAGAAAGGACGGACCCTTTAAATGGGGTGATGAGCAGGCTAGGGCTTTTGAGGCCTTGAAAGCTACGCTCATCTCGGCGCCTTTATTGCAATTTCCCGATTTTGATAAGATGTTTGAAGTAGAGTGTGATGCTAGTAAGGTTGGCATTGGGGCTGTTTTGATGCAAGAAGGTAAGCCCGTTGCTTATTTCAGTGAAAAGCTCAAAGGGGCAACTCTTAATTACTCAACTTATGATTTGGAGTTGTACGCCCTTTTTAGAGCCTTGGGAAATTGGCAACATTATTTGTGGCCTAAGGAGTTTGTGATACGAACTGATCATGAGTCGTTGAAACACCTTAAGAGCCAAGACAAGTTGAATAGGCGTCATGCTAAGTGGATTGAGTTCATCGAGACTTTCCCTTATGTAATTCATTACAAAAGGGGAAAGGAAAATGTTGTTGCCGATGCCTTGTCTAGAAAGCATGTGCTTGTTGCTACCTTGTCTTCGAAATTGATGGGTTTTGAGAGCTTGCGGTTGTTGTATCCCGAGGATCCTACCTTTGCTCCTATTTTTAGGGAATGCGAAGAGTGGGGAAGGGACCGTTGGCTTAAGGAGAATGACCATTCCTCCTACTCTCGGTTCGATGGGTATTTGTTCAAAGGGAGGAGGTTGTGTGTTCCTTCTAGTTCTTGGAGGGAATTATTTATGAGGGAGGCCCATGACGGAGGCCTCATGGGGAACTTTGGGGTAGACAAGACCCTCGGAATCTTAGAGGAGAACTTCTATTGGCCCAAAATGCGCAAAGACGTCACTAAAATTTGTAGTCAATGCGTGGCCTGCCGGAGTGCGAAAGCTCGTCTCCTACCTCAAGGGTTATACACCCCACTCCCTACTCCCCTTAGACCTTGGTTAGACATTTCGATGGATTTTGTTTTGGGGCTGCCAAGGACTAGAAAGGGCCGAGATAGCATTTTTGTTATTGTTGATAGATTCTCTAAAATGGCTCATTTTATTCCATGTGCTAAAACCGAGAATGCTCGTAGTGTAGCTTCATTATTTGTTGAACATGTTGTAAAGCTTCATGGGGTACCAAGGACTATTGTGAGCGATAGGGACTCCAAGTTCCTAAGTCTCTTTTGGAAGTCCATGTGGGGTAGGCTTGGAACGAAGTTACTTTTCTCCACGTCTTGCCACCCACAGACCGATGGCCAAACGGAGGTAGTAAATAGAACCTTAGGGTCTATGCTACGTTCTATGGTTAAAGGTAAGCTGACTTCATGGGAAGATCACCTACCCTTGGTGGAATTTGCATACAACCGGGTAATACATTCGAGCACGGGAATGACTCCCTTTGAATGTGTTTACGGCCTGAATCCCCTTACCCCTTTAGATCTCACTCCTTTGTCTAGTGATCTCATGACCAGCTTAGATGGAAATAAAAGAGCCGAGGCAATGAAGAAAATGCATGAGACGGTGCGGATCAAGCTTGAAAAGAAGAACCAAGAGGTTGCAAAAAGGGTAAACAAAGGGAGAAGAAGGCTTGTGCTTGAACCCGGAGATTGGGTGTGGGTGCATCTTCGAAAGGATCGGTTTCCAGCTCAAAGGAAGTCCAAGTTGCTACCAAGGGGTGATGGCCCTTTTCAAGTACTTGAGAGAATCAATGACAACGCCTACAAGATTGACCTTCCACCGGAATATCAAGTGCACAACACTTTCAACGTTGGTGATCTCTCCCTCGTGAATGCGGTTGAAGATGACCAAATGCTGAATTTGAGGTCAAATTCCTCTCAAGATGGAGAGGATGATACGGTTGGGGCAGCCTCCACAGGTACACGGCCTTTCACACGAAGCCAAGCTCGGGAGTTACAAAAACTCCAAGCTTTGTTCATGCAAATGGCCGTGTGTGAGTTGGTGATTGAACCAACCAAGGACCTAAACGTTTTTATGTGTGAAGAGAGGTCTTAATGTGTAATAAACTACTCTTCAAGGTTGGCACAAGAAGCAAGGGCGGATGGGTCATTTTATCCTTTTTGTTGTAGTATAAATAGAACATATTAGAGAGCTATTCCTTAGTTTTTGAAATCTGATTTTTTTTGTAAACCTAAAACACTAAACTTTTCTCTCTCTCTTCCACTCTTGGAAGCTGCCACTACTATCTCACAAGTAGAGGGATACTTGTGTTGTCTCTTTGGCTAGAAACAAGGGTTTTGAGGTCGTTGAGTGCCTCTTGGTCCTCGTAAGAACTTGGTGTTTATATTCATTAGACTTAGGGTCCTCTCTTGATGTTTGGGTTCTTAGTTTCTTGAATGTTATATGTCAAGTTATCTATCTTTCCTTATCTTGTTGTTGTTGTTGATTTTGTTATCTTCAAGTCTAGTGAAGCCGTGTGGGGCTCTTTTCGATTCACTAGCATTGTTGTTCATCTTGTTGTTCTTGTGTTGTTGAGCTGAAAAACTGAAAATTAAACTTGTTGTTCTTGTGTTGTTGGACTGAAATCCGAACCTACTTGTAGTTCTTGGTGTTGTTGGTTTGATTTTGTATCACATATCATTTCACAATTTTTGTTTAAAATAATATCTTTCTTTTAATGAATATCTTTGTTTATATCATTACTTTTTAATAGAATTTTCTGGGCTATTCTATAATTTATCTAAATATTCAAAGTCAAGTTCAAATATTACATCTCACCTAATCATGCATAGAGAGTCTTTTACCCCTAGCATTTCACTAGCAATGGGACTAACTGATTTTTTTAGTTTTTAATATTGTTGATTCATATTCCACTTGGGGAATTGTGTTTGAGAAATCTACTCCTTTTAATTTTCGTTCAATACCTTTTAATGGTACTTCTCTTTTTCTACAGGTTTGGAGATTGAATGTATAGAAAAGAACATTCTTTTACTTGAAGATGCTTGACTAAAGGATTGTGATCTTAGAAATTTTAAATCTATAAATCCATCTAGACATTGTACTATTTGTTCAATATTTGAATTTTCTTCTTCTATTCCTAACTCCATTATGGAGTCGAGCCAATTATCTTTTATTAATACATCATCCCATTTTATCAGTTTTGGGACAAAGGTATTATTATGATTATGGTTAACTTCCATAAGTATGGTAGCTCCTTTATTACTAACTATTTTAACCTTAGAGGCTAAAATATATTCTATATATTATTGCTATTTCTCTTGTGTTTACCTTACTATTCATGTTTTTTGTTTTAACATTTAATGTTAATGTATCCATAACATTTTGATCACTAATATCTATATAAAAATTAGGATACAATTAAAGTATACCAGGTCATTAGTGAGATTACTTTGTAATACTACTAATAATGAAACATCAAAATTTAATCACCTATTATCGTTTTAAAGGTAGACATATAGGAACATCTAAACCTAATCTATATGAGTATGAGTGGGAGCGGCTAGAGCATTACTATAGGAACATCTAAACCTAATCTATCCCTATTTTCCTGATCTTTTCCCCAAATGGTATCAGAGCCAAGTTGCTTAGGAGGGAGTGTGAGTATGAGTAGGAGCGGATAGAGCGTAATGTTGTCCTAGAGCCAGTCGAATTTAGTGTTACTGTTGGAATAATCATTTTGCTGGTTAGTAATTACTGTTACTCTATGTTCTTAGTTTTATTTCTTAAGTTGGGTAGCCTCTCAATAGCAGTTTAGACTTTGGCAAACCTAGAATTTTCTATTGAATTAGTGTCACGACCCAAAAATGAGGGTCATGATGGCACTTGTCGCGGCATACCTTGACAAGTAAACATATCACCCAAACTGATACAAAAGAGAAAAAGAAAGTAATATCCCAAGGTAAGGCTTCTAGAATGAAGCCGAACCATATAAGTAATCATAACAATGCGTAAAGAACTTATCCAAAATACCAATCATGCCCAAAACCTGTCAATAGTGTAAGAACTACTAATATAATTCAGGAGTCTAATACATCAGAAAAATAACCATAATAACCATAAAGGAATAATATATGTCTACGAATACTAATAAAGGCATAACTATTATAGAAAGATAGAGGTAAACATTAGATGCATGAATGTCCAACTGCTACCTTAGGAGCACCAATAATCGCCCGAGTCAAGTAAGCTCAGGCGCACTTAAGCTAGAAACTGCACCAAAAGGGCACAGTAGGCATGAATACAGTCCACTTATACTCAGTAGGTATCATAGGCCGACAAAGCAAAGCAATAAATAAAGCATACAAAATATACACTAAGGGCATGTCACCTGCAATCAGAAAATATCCCACAACGGTAGCCCACACCGCTTGCACTAATAGTTCTAATATATCACATATATTGCAACATCATAACAAGATAGAACATAAGTATGCATTATATCACATATAAGTAGAACAAGAGGGAACATGTTGTAACCCTCCAAGACTACACCCTGGGCATCACACGGTGTTTACAATCTCGAAGGACCACAAGCTAACCCATGACTGGTACCTGTTGTGAGCATTGAATATAATAATGAAATATATATATGCAGAACAAATCTAAAAATGACATAAGGTCATCAAAATACTGAAACAATAACTGAGTATAACTGATAATAATATCTAAAAATTGAATAACTGACTATGCTAGTCTGAAAGCCTCTAACTGTCTGAATATGGAGTTGATGGGACAAACCCCCAAGTAACTCCGACTGAAATAACTACTAAACTGCTAAAATACTAAAATAGATAAACTTGTCCTTGAAAAGTAAGGACTCACCACTATAACTGCTGCTGATAGCCTGAGCTACTAAGTACGATCAGGAACCTGAGCATCCTAACCTATAATATGAGATATCATAGCGCAAAGAAAGAGTATGCATTAGTACTTGGAATGTACTGGTATGCTAAGTGAGGTAAGACTGATATACATGGGTTCATATTTGTGAGATGATAACTGACTAATGAACATCATGAAGTAACTGGATGAGAGTACATGCAAAACTATAACTACTAAATATATTGAACATGCAATACTAAGCATATAGGTATACATCATGTATTTAAGATTATACTGAAATTGAGTATTGAATTCTGATAGTTGAGTAACTGATAATTGATAGCCATGGTTCTGTAGAACCTAACAGAGTTCTTTACTGAATACTGAGACTGAAATTATAATTATGGGAGTGCTCATTTAACCGACATACCCCGGTATAGACTGATTTGGGGTCCACCCTGTGACCCTAGTTGGAAGGTTATTAGAACCTTGCCATGGGATTCTAACAATGTTGCGTCAACCTAAATCTGGCAGGAAAACTCATAGAATATATATATATGATTGCATCAAGCCTAGTCTAGCAGGAGGATGACTTACCCTACGATGGCTACGTAGTTCTGTAATGCAGGGATAACTACTAAGGGTCAAACCCTCTGCTGGTAGGAATGCCCCCATCCCTGGGTTCAGTCGGTGCTGAATACTACTCCCAACTGAATCGACACAGAACTGATCACTAGACTATACCTGGCTTGACTAAACTGACGCTGATTGTGTTGACTGACTGAACTGGACTGAGTTCACTGAGTTCTATTACTGACTGAGTACTACTGTTCTTGACCTTTACTAGGACTATTCTATAGCTACTGTAACTAAGTAAACAACTAGATTTCGGGTAATAAATACCCCAGGACTCGATAGCATACTTGATAAACTCATATCACAACTTTAAAAACACAACAATAGGTTACCATGCATAATTTACACACATAGACATTTTATCAAACACTTGCGGAGCATGATTGTTATACATGAGAAATAAACACATAGGGAGTCATAACAACAACATGCAACTTGCAAATTCAAGGGTCTTGGTATGAGAGATTCATAATTCAAACCACATTCTAACTTAATTTCATGGAACTCATAAAATATCTTAACTTGAAACCCATACAACAACACAAACATGAGCATAATTCAATTCAAAATTGGGAATCATAATTTAAGTTTTGAAACTCCAAGGATGGAAAAAGACCCAAGGATGAACACCTAACATACCTTGATTATTGATTTCATGAGAATTATCTGTGAATTCTTTGGACTTGGACTTGAAGTTGATGAAACTAGGCTTTGTTCTTTAGAGTATTTATGACATAATGAGTGAATTTTACCCTTTGGGAGGTTTAATTTTGTGTTATGGCTGAGTATTGTAAGGAGAAAATTACCTAATTACCCCCATAAACCCGTAACTTAATACATAAAACTTGCCCAGTGACGCTATAGGCGATGCACCATATCGATAGGGTTAACGCAATGCCCGACGCGTTGCATCGATGGTGCCGATGTGGTAGTCAATGTGATGCATCGAGATCGCATTGGCATGCTATTTTGGCCATCCAAAAATAACCCAAACGATGTTTGAAAATTTTGAAACTCACTCGAGATGACCTATAGATAACCCTGATCATCAATTAAAAAATCAACAATTTAAGGCCAAAAAGATCGTAAATGATACCATTGAAATATCGAGGCCAAAAATGAGACTAAGTGTCAACACTTAGCTGAAAATTTTCTAAGTCTGGGACCCCTTATTACAAGCTATACTGGACTGAATTGAACTAGAACTTTTATGGGGTCTTATAATATCTCCCCCTTGGGAATATTCGTCCTCGGATGAGACTGACTAAACTAAGAGGAACTAAGGAGCTGCAATTATACTGACATACATATTGAAGCATGACTGAATTATGGAGACATGACACATGACTGAACTATTTCATGAATGCATGAATGATATGAGAATGTTATGCAGCTGTAACTGAGCATGGAATATAGTAAATCTAAGAAAGGTTGTTACCTTAGGCAGAGTCTGAGTTGGCGGATAAGAGGTGAGGATACTTGATTTTCATGTCTGCCTATGATTTCCAAGTATCTCCCTCAACGGACTAGTTTCACCAAAGAACTTTGACCAAAGGAACTTCTTTATTCCTTATCCTGTGAATCTGCTGATCAAGGATTTCGATTGGGACTTCCTCATACGAGAGACTATTCTGAACATCTACACTCTCTATAGGGACTACAACTACTGGTCACCTATGCACTTCTTTAGCACGGAGACATGAAACACTGGATGCACTGATGCTAAGTCTGCAGGCAACTTAAGTTCATAGGCTACCTTACCAAAATGACTCAGAATCCTATAAGGACCAACATATCAGGGACTAAACTTCCCCTTCTTACCAAACCTCTTCATCCTCCTCATGGGAGAGATTTTCTAATACACATAATAACCAATCTCAAATTCAAGAGCTTTCCTTCTCACATCAGCATAAGATTTTTGTCGGCTCTAGGCTTTCTTAAACCTCTCCCTAATCAACTGCACTTTCTCTAAAGCATCAAACACCAAGTCAGGCAACACTATCGCGGTCTCACCTACTTCAAACCAACCAATAGGAGATCTACATCTTCTCCTATTAAGAGCTTCAAACGGATCCATCTCAATACTGGAATAATAGCTATTATTATATGCAAACTCAATCAAAGGTAAGTGGTCATCCTAACTGCCCTTAAAGTCAATGACACACACTCTTAACATATCTTTTAAAGTATGAATGGTCCTTTCTGCTTGACCATCTGTCTGAGGGTAGAGGTTGTACTAAGGTGAACTTGGGCACCAAGACCCTTTTGGAAGGATTTCCAAAAGTGAGAGGTGAACTGCGTACCACTATCTAACCAACTCTCTAATATAGAGCCTGGTATAGTCCTCCACTGAATAATAAGTATGAACTGGCAAGAAATGGGCTGATTTGGTCATCCTATCCATAATGATCCAAATCGAATCATGCTGACGGCGAGTATGAGGCAAACCTGTCATGAAATCTATGTTCACTTCCTCCCACTTCCAAGTGGGAATACTGAACTCCTACATAGACCCACTAGACTTCTGATGTTTAATCTTAACCTACTGACACGTAGAGAACTTAGCTACTAACTCTTCAATATCTCTCTTCATCCCACTCTACCAATAAATCTCCCATAAATCACGGTAAATCTTAGTGGCCCTTGGATGAATAGAGTAACGCGCACCATGCGCTTCATCAAGAATTCGTTGTCTCACGCTATCCACACATGGCATACAAAGCCTACCCTGGCAACGCAACATACCATGTCCTTCTTGGGAGAAAACCTCTACTTTCTGGTCTTTGACTGACTCTTTCAGCTTAACTAAACTGGGATCGCTATCCTTCTTTTCTTTTACCTTAGATACTAAGGAAGACTCCAAACTTTTTTACACCCAAAAACTGCCCTCAGTTGAATCAATCAAATGGATACCGAGTCTGGAAAGATGATGAACTTCCTGAACTAACTTCTTCTTACCATTCTCAATGTGAGCAACACTACCCATGGATAACCTACTGAGGGTATCTGCCACTACATTATCCTTACCTAAATGATACCAAGCATTCATGTCATAGTCTTTCAACAACTCTAACCACCTCTTCTGATGGAAGTTCAGGTCTATGTAAGAAAATGCGTACTACAGGCTTTTGTGGTCTGTGAATACATAACATGCACCCCATACAAATAGTGCCTCCAAATCTTTAAGGTAAACACAACAGTTGCTAATTCAAGATCATGGGTGGGATAATTCTTTTTCATGGGGCTTATGTTGTCTAAAGGAATAAGACCTTACCTCTCTCCATCAAAACACATCCCAAACCTACTCTGGAAGTATCATAATATACAACAAATCTGTCTGAACCATCGGGCAAAGTCAAAACTGAGGCTGTAGTGAGTCGAGTCTTCAACTCCTAAAAACTCTTCTCACAAAAATCTGACCACTTGAACTTGACTTTCTTTGGAGTCAATCTGGACATTAGGGATGCAATAGACAAAAATCATTTAACAAACCATCAATAATAGCCAGCCAAACCCAAGAAACTTCTGATATCAGACGGAGTGATGGGTCTAGGCCAGTTTCTCACTGCTTTGATCTTTTGAGGATCAATTCTAATGCCATCACCAGAAATGATATGACCAAGGAATGTTACTGACCTTAGCCAAAACTCGTACTTATTGAATTTGGCAAACAACTGATGGGCTCTGAGAGTTTGTAATAAAATTATGAGATGGTCTGCGTGGTTATTTTCACTACGGGAGTAGACACGAATGTAATCAATGAACACTATGAAAAACATATCCAAGTACTGCTTGAACACGCTGTTCATCAATTCCATAAAAGCTGCTGGGGCATTGGTAAAACAAAATGACATGACTAGAAACTTAAAGTAACCATACCGGGTTCTGAAAGTTATTTTCGGAATGTTACATTCTCTAACTCTGAGCTGATGATAACCTGATCTAAGGTCTATCTTAGAAAAATAATTGGCACCCTAAAGTTGGTAGAACAAGTCATCGATTCTAGGAAGTGGGTACTCATTCTTGATTGTAAGTTTGTTTAACTAACAGTAGTCTATACACATTCTAAAAGAATCATCTTTCTTTCGCACGAATAGGACTGGTGTGCCCCACGGGGAGACACTGGGTGATACGGTTGGGGAAGCCTCCACAGGTACACGGCCTTTCACACGAAGCCAAGCTCGGGAATTACAAGAACTCCAAGCCTTGTTCATGCAAATGGCCGTGTGTGAATTGGTGATTGAACCAACCAAGGACCTAAACGTTTTTATGTGTGAAGAGAGGTCTTAATGTGTAATAAACTACTCTTCAAGGTTGGCACAAGAAGCAAGGGCGGATGGGTCATTTTACCCCTTTTGTGTGTAGTATAAATAGCACATGTTAGAGAGTTATTTCTTAGTTTTTGGAATGCTGATTTTTGTAACCTAAAGACTAAACATTTCACTCTCTCTCTCACTCTTAGAAGCCGCCCCAATTATCTCACAAGTAGAGGGATACTTGTGTTGTCTCTTTGGCTAGAAACAAGGGTTTTGAGGTCGTTGAGTGCCTCTTGGTCCTCGTAAGAACTTGGTGTTTATATTCATTAGACTTAGGGTCCTCTCTTCATGTTAGGGTTCTTAGTTTCTTGAATGTTATATGTCAAGTTATCTATCTTTCTTTATCTTGTTGTTGTTGCTGATTTTGTTATCTTAAAGTCTAGTGAAGCCGTGTGGGGCTCTTTTCGATTCACTAGCATTGTTATCTATCTTGTTGTTCTTGTGTTGTTGGGCTGAAATCCGAGCCTACTTGAAGCTCTTGTTGTTGTTGGTTTGATTTTGCATCATTTGGTATCAAAGCGAGACCGATTGTGTTCCAACATAACCCATCTTGGGCTAGTTCACGGCTTAAACAAACAACACCAAAAAGAATTTCTGAAATCTGTCCATTAAAAGTTGAAACCAAGAATGATGTTGTATGTTTAGATCTTGGTGTTATTTTGCTTGTTTTAGTGAGTTTCTAGTGTTGGTTTCTTTCTCACCAACACTAAGGTGTCTAGATCCAAAAGTTGAGCTTGAAAACTTGAACATTGTGTAGTGACTTGAAGTGGCCAAAAGTTGTGTGTTGTTGAAACCAAAAGAAAAATAGGTGGTTGTGTGTTTATGTGCTAAAGAAGTTGATGAAGTTTGTTGAGGTGTTCATCTTTTGAACTTGTTCATCTTGTTCATCTTGTTGTGTGCTCAAGTTGTAAGACAAGCTATAAAGTTGTTGTGAAAGACTTGCACCCATCACCTTCTAGTCTTGTCAATCACTTTTCCTTAATTCAAGGAGCCTTGTTTTGTGGGATTAGTCAACCAAACCTCACTTTCTTGAATTTGAAAAGAGGTGAAATACTACAAGATTTTATTTTTCCCACCAAAACACTTTGCAAACTATAACAAGTTGTGTGAATATTAACAAAAAAAAAAAAGAGAAGAAGGACGTGTGGAACCATTGCATGCTGCCACGTCACTATAAACTCAACTTAGGATATTCTTGGGTTGCTAATTGTTGATCCTTGGTTTCCCTTACTTGGTCCTAGAACTAATTAACAAACTAGTACATTCCTACTAGGTTGTCAACTAGTTCCTTGAACCGTTTGTTCGTGTCAACGATTATTTGAGTGCTTTTATTCGTTTGAATGAATTGCTGATTTTTGACTCTAGTCCGGCAAGAATTCTTTGAGTCTTCAAACAAGAATCCATTCCGGATAAGAGCTTACTCATACCTTAAGATTTCACGGTTACTAGCCAATTATACAACACTTGTGGAATACGAACTTGTGGTGAACTAAGGCGGATAATATCTTGACAATGGAAGGAGCTACGTCTCATAATGTGGATACTAATGCCCTTGATTCTATGAGGGTCACTCTTGAGGCCGTTACCCGGACACTTAAAAGGTTGAATTCGGAATTTAGGGCCGTGAGAGGGGACTTGGCAGCAATAAAGGGGGAAGTGTCGACTATTAGTGGGAGATTAGAACAAGTGGAGAGTCAAAGGAACTCTCGTCCTTCTACTCCTCTACATGTATCTACCAATGGTCACGATAGGACCTCCTCCGCAACCATCACCCCCGAAACAGTCCACCAAATGCTAAATGCACCCCAAGCTCCACTAAATACCGCAAGCCAAACTACCTATTTTCCTCCAAACCGAGACCCCACTAGACCACCACATTTCCAATCCCCTCCAATTCCACAAGAGGGATTTGGACGCCAAGTACCTCCACTAAATCCGAACCCTCCATTCCAAGCTCCATTAACCCAAAGACCGCAAATTCCAAATCCTCTGAATCAAAACGGCCAAGGCCGACCAGCCCACTTTGAAGGATACGGTAGAGAGGAGTATGAAGGAGATGGAGCCTTTGATGATGCTTATATGAGGGAGGAGGAGTTAAGAGGGGGTCGAGGAGAACCTAGGAGATACCGGGGGTATGGAGATAGGGGAAACCGACACCAAGAGAGAGACGTAGGCATCAACACCATCAAGTTGAGCCTACCCATCTTTAAGGGTGAAAGTGACCCCGAGACCTACTTAACTTGGGAATCGGCGTGTGACAAAGTTTTCCAAGTTAATGACATCTCGGAAGAAAAGAAGAGTTGCTACGCTATAGCTCACCTCGAGGGCTATGCTAACACTTGGTGGGAGTATGTTAAACGATTTGGTAATGAATTAGTTGATGGGCAGCCACCACCTTGGTTTCGGTTGAGGTATTTGATGAGACAACGATACCTTCCTGAGAGATATCGTCATGAGTTGCTTGCTAGATTATATGGCTTGCGGCAAGGGGGAAAGAGTGTGATGGCCTATTTTGACGAGTTCCAACAACTCATGTTGAAACTTGATCATCGTGGGGAGCAAATCAGTCACGACATCATCCGGTTCAAGTGTGGGTTGAACAAAGAGATCTCCACTCATTTGACCCTTCACCGGTTTGAAACCATTGACGGTATATTCCAAGCGGCCCCTGAGATTGAAAGGGAACTTAAGGAGAGATCATCCTTCAAGGCAAGGGTACAAACCCCCTCGGGTTGGCCCAAAAACAAGGACCAACCCGCCCCTACGAAGCTGCCCGAGTCCAAAACAGTCCCTAAATTCCCTCCGAAACCGGAGGCTCACAAATATCCCAACCCAAAGGGGTTCCAATGATTCAAGTGCCAAGGTTGGGGGCATAAGGCCAATGAATGTCCGAACCGGTGCAATGTGATCCTACGAGAAGGGAAAGTGTACTACCTTGGTGAGGAGGTGGTTTCCGAGAGGGGGGAGGATGAGGCCGAGCCTCAAGATGGAGAGGGAGCTGAAAATGGGCCGAATGATGATGAAGTAGATGGGAGTGAAGATGTCTATCCACAAGAAGGGGAGTGTGTGGTTCCGAACTTTGTGGTTAGACGTGTCATGATTAGTAAGGCGATAGATGACCCGAGTCAAAGGGAAAATCTATTCCATACTAAGTGTCTTGTAAAGGGGAGTGTGTGCACCTTGGTGATTGATAGTGGTAGTTGTACAAATGTTGCGAGCCATGCTATGGTAAATTTCTTGAAGCTATCAACTACACTACACACTAGTCCTTACAAGCTACAATGGTTGAACGATTGTGGTGAATTAAAGGTCACAAGGCAATGTGTGGTTCGGTTTAAGGTGGGAAACTACCACGATGAAGTGCTTTGTGACGTGATCCCAATGCAAGCATGTCACTTGTTGTTAGGTAGTCCATGGCAATATGATAGGTCTACTAAACACGATGGGAGATCCAACCGGTATACGCTTGAGAAGGATGGCCGAAAGGTCACACTTCATCCTCTTTCACCCTCCCAAGTAAATGAGTGGCATCAAAAGATGAGAGAGTTGAAGGGAAAGGGGAAGGAATCCGAAAAGGGAGAAAAGGGGGGGAATGCCGTAGGTGAGGAAGTAGGGACATCCGAGTCTGTCCCAACGATGAGGGAGATGGAAAACGTAGTGATGTTGGCTAGGAGGAAAGAACTCTTCGTGGACCATGATGAAAATAAGCCGATGTTACTTTTGGCCCATTGTTTTAATACTAACCCCACTAATTCTTCCATTTCCCCTTTGATTTCTTGTGTGTTGCAGGAGTATGAAGATGTATTTCCTCAAGAACTTCCGCAAGGATTGCCCCCACTTCGGGGAATTGAGCACCAAATTGATTTGGTGCCGGGTTCACAACTTCCAAACAAACCGGCCTATAGGAGCAATCCCATGGACACTAAGGAGCTTGAAAGACAAGTTGAGGAGCTTCTCAACAAGGGATACATCAAGGAAAGCATGAGTCCGTGTGCTGTTCCGGTGCATTTGGTACCGAAGAAGGACGGAACTTGGCGCATGTGCGTCGATTGTAGAGCCATCAACAAAATCACTATAAGGTATCGTCATCCAATCCCTAGACTAGATGATATGTTAGATGAGCTCCACGGATCTTGTTTGTTTTCTAAAGTGGACCTTAGGAGTGGCTATCACCAAATTCGCATGCATCCTGGTGATGAGTGGAAGACCGCATTCAAGACCAAATTCGGTCTATATGAGTGGCTGGTCATGCCCTTTGGCCTTACCAATGCTCCTAGCACCTTTATGAGGCTAATGAATCATGTAATGAAGCCTTATATTGGAAAGTTTGTGGTGGTTTACTTTGATGATGTGTTGGTATATAGTAAATCTATTGATGATCATGTAATGCATTTGAGATGTGTGTTTGATGTGCTCCGAAAGGAGAAGCTGTATGCCAACATGGAGAAGTGTTCTTTTGGTGTTGATAAGGTTATATTCTTGGGTTTTGTCGTGAGCTCAAGGGGTGTGGAAGTGGACGATTCCAAGATAGACTCTATTCGAAGTTGGCCGACCCCTAAAACTATTGGAGAAATCCAAAGTTTCCACGGGTTGGCAAGCTTTTATAGGAGGTTTGTCAAAGGATTTAGTTCCATAGCATCCCCCTTGACCGAGGTAATTAGGAAGGACGGACCTTTTAAATGGGGTGATGAGCAAGCTAGGGCTTTTGAGGCCTTGAAAGCTACGCTCATCTCGGCGCCTTTATTGCAATTGCCCGATTTTGATAAGATGTTTGAAGTAGAGTGTGATGCTAGTAAGGTTGGCATCAGGGCTGTTTTGATGCAAGAAGGTAAGCCCGTTGCTTATTTCAGTGAAAAGCTCAAAGGGGCAACTCTTAATTACTCAACTTATGATTTGGAGTTGTACGCCTTTGTTAGAGCTTTGGGAAATTGGCAACATTATTTGTGGCCTAAGGAGTTTGTGATACGAACGGATCATGAGTCGTTGAAACACCTTAAGAGCCAAGACAAGTTGAATAGGCGTCATGCTAAGTGGATTGAGTTCATCGAGACTTTCCCTTATGTAATTCATTACAAAAGAGGAAAGGAAAATGTTGTTGCCGATGCCTTGTCTAGGAAGCATGTGCTTGTTGCTACCTTGTCTTCGATATTGATGGGATTTGAGAGCTTGCGGTTGTTGTATCCCGAGGATCCTACCTTTGCTCCTATTTTTAGGGAATGTGAAGAGTGGGGAAGGGACCGTTGGCTTAAGGAGAGTGACCATTCCTCCTACTCTCGGTTCGATTGGTATTTGTTCAAAGGGAGGAGGTTGTGTGTTCCTTCTAGTTCTTGAAGGGAATTATTTGTGAGGGAGGCCCATGACGGAGGCCTCATGGGGCACTTTGGGGTAGACAAGACCCTCGGAATCTTAGAGGAAAACTTCTATTGGCCCAAAATGCGCAAAGACGTCGCTAAAGTTTGTAGTCAATGCGTGGCCTGCCGGAGTGAGAAATCTCGTCTCCTACCTCAAGGATTATACACCCCACTCCCTACTCCCCTTAGACCTTGGTTGGACATTTCGATGGATTTTGTTTTGGGGCTGCCAAGGACTAGAAAGGGCCGAGATAGCATTTTTGTTATTGTTGATAGATTCTCTAAAATGGCTCATTTTATTCCATGTGCTAAAACCGAGGATGCTCGTAGTGTAGCTTCATTGTTTGTTGAACATGTTGTAAAGCTTCACGGGGTACCGAGGACTATTGTGAGCGATAGGGACTCCAAGTTCCTAAGTCTCTTTTGGAAGTCCATGTGGGGTAGGCTTGGGACGAAGTTACTTTTCTCCACGTCTTGCCACCCACAAACCGATGGCCAAACGGAGGTAGTAAATAGAACCTTAGGGTCTATGCTACGTTCTATGGTTAAAGGTAAACTAACTTCATGGGAAGATCACCTACCCTTGGTGGAATTTGCATACAATCGGGTAATACATTCGAGCTCGGGAATGACTCCCTTTGAATGTGTTTACGGCCTGAATCCCCTTACCCCTTTAGATCTCACTCCTTTGTCTAGTGATCTCATGACCAGCTTAGATGGAAATAAAAGAGCCGAGGCAATGAAGAAAATGCATGAGACGGTGCGGGTCAAGCTTGAAAAGAAGAACCAAGAGGTTGCAAAAAGGGTAAACAAAGGGAGAAGAAGGCTTGTGCTTGAACCTGGAGATTGGGTGTGGGTGCATCTTCGAAAGGATCGGTTTCCAGCTCAAAGGAAGTCCAAATTGCTGCCAAGGGGTGATGGGCCTTTCCAAGTACTTGAGAGAATCAATGACAACGCCTACAAGATTGACCTTCCACCGGAATATCAAGTGCACAACACTTTCAACGTTGGTGATCTCTCCCTCGTGGATGCGGTTGAAGATGACCAAATGCTGAATTTGAGGTCAAATTCCTCTCAAGATGGAGAGGATGATACGGTTGGGGCAGCCTCCACAGGTACACGGCCTTTCACACGAAGCCAAGCTCGGGAATTACAAGAACTCCAAGCCTTGTTCATGCAAATGGCCGTGTGTGAATTGGTGATTGAACCAACCAAGGACCTAAACGTTTTTATGTGTGAAGAGAGGTCTTAATGTGTAATAAACTACTCTTCAAGGTTGGCACAAGAAGCAAGGGCGGATGGGTCATTTTACCCCTTTTGTGTGTAGTATAAATAGCACATGTTAGAGAGTTATTTCTTAGTTTTTGGAATGCTGATTTTTGTAACCTAAAGACTAAACATTTCACTCTCTCTCTCACTCTTAGAAGCCGCCCCAATTATCTCACAAGTAGAGGGATACTTGTGTTGTCTCTTTGGCTAGAAACAAGGGTTTTGAGGTCGTTGAGTGCCTCTTGGTCCTCGTAAGAACTTGGTGTTTATATTCATTAGACTTAGGGTCCTCTCTTGATGTTAGGGTTCTTAGTTTCTTGAATGTTATATGTCAAGTTATCTATCTTTCTTTATCTTGTTGTTGTTGCTGATTTTGTTATCTTAAAGTCTAGTGAAGCCGTGTGGGGCTCTTTTCGATTCACTAGCATTGTTATCTATCTTGTTGTTCTTGTGTTGTTGGGCTGAAATCCGAGCCTACTTGAAGCTCTTGTTGTTGTTGGTTTGATTTTGCATCACTGGGGCTGATGAATCCCTTATCTAGGAGATCCTTCAACTGTTCTTTTAACTCTTTAAGTTCAGCTGAAGCCATTCTGTATGGCAGAATAGAAATAGGCTATCAGGAAGAAGGTCTATTTCAAAGTTAATTTCCCTCTAGGGAGGAACTCTAGGAAGATCTTCGGGAAACATAGCTGGAAATTTACTTACGAATGGAACTGACTCAAGATTAGAAATGTTGGAACTAGAGTCTTTGACTCGTACCAACTAATAGACACACCCCTTAGATATCATTTTTCTCGTTCTAAGGTATGAAACATGTTGACCCTTAAGTGTTGTGGTACTACCCCTCCATTCATGGACTGGTTCATTCAGGAACTGAAAATAGAAAATTCTGCTCATATAATCAACTAAACCATATTATGAATAGAGCCAATCCATGCCGAGAATGATGCCAAAATCCATCATCTATAACTCTACTAAGTCAGCTAAAGTAACTTTCTGAGATACCACAACTATACAGTTCCTATATACCTGTCAGTCTGATACAAGAATTCCAAGGAAACACAAGAAAAGGCTCAAAACAGTCCACAAATCAAGAGGAATCCGAGGACCCCTTTTAGAGCTAGTTTCGGCCAACAACAACAACACAAGTATCACGAGTTGACAAGGTGTTTTAACACCAAAACAGCAACAATACAACAAGAACAAGATGAACACAATGAACACAAGATTCGGATTCAACAAGAACAAACGATTACAAGATACAAACACTAACACAATTGCAAGAAAGGTAAAGATAGATAGTGAGACCAAGATTATTACAAGATTAAGAACTAAAGAGTATATTAAACTCAAAAACCCCTAATGAATGTAACAATCAAAACCACACTCTTACGGTGACCACCAAGGGAACGAACTCGCCTCAAGATCTACCGTTTCCAAGCAAAGAACAATGTTAGCTTTTCCAAGCCCTATGCTAAGGGTGACTTTTCCAAGTCCTACAACTAATGGTGTTACACTCTCAAAAGAGAGAGAGAATATTTCTTTCAATTCTTCTTCATCCAAAAACTAAGTGAAAATAAGACTAAGGGGCCTATTTATAGTGTATTACAAAAGAAGACAAAAAGACCATATTACCCTTAATGAGAGGGGCGGCCTTGGTGTGTTGGAAGACAATATGAATTGTCCAAAATGCCCCTTAGGCTAAGTGACCGAAATGCCCTTAGTAAAGGCACCAAAACCGTGAACCAACAAAGGTGGTCCAAATTCGAGAGTCCTTAAGTCTTCAAGGCTCCAATCAATCTTCCACACTTGGGTTTGGTCAATGGTAGGCTAAAAACATCCCCTCCAAGTATGATCCCATGCCCTCCATGTGACCAAAGCTTGATTCTTCACATTGTGACTTCGAATGATGTCGTCAAAAGCTAAGGCGGTCATTATTCTTATATCATCCTCCTCTTCTTGAAAAGGATTCGACCTCGAATCCAAACCTTGCAAAACTGAAAAGAGGACACACAAATGCAAACTCCTCATGGCATGAGGGTTAGGGTTAGCATAACAAATCATCTCAACATGCCAAGGTTGCACATATTTGCAATATAACCAAGAATCCTTTGAAAGGAATATTAAAAACTTAATAAAAGATGTACAAAGGATTTGGTTATAGGATACATCAAGAGTGCCACTTTGCTTTTCATGTAGACCAAGCAGCAAGTTTGGTGCACCAACATCACCATTCCTAAATTTGGCACCGGGGTCAAATGGGAAAAGTGGCCATAGACATGGGTCTCGACAACACTTCCCTTTCCCGAGATCTACACCTAAACTAAATGACATACTCTCTACAATAACATACATATCATCCAACTCAAATAGAGAGTAGAGAAAGGTGTCACTCAAATCGACTTCTACTAAGGTGCTCTCATGTGTGTACTCACTACTAGTTTCCCAATAATCACCATGAGTACTCTCAACAATGAAATCACACAAAGTAGAAGAAGAAGTAGCTTCCGCAACTACACATTCCTTACCCTTAAGAGTACTCTCATCTTCCAAGAAGAGATTTCCCTCTTTAGGAGGAATGTTGTCACACCATAGTGGGTTAGCATATAGGCTATAGCTTCCAAGGCAAGCTATCCCGTCATTTTCACCACTAGGTTCATTAGGAGTGTTTAAATCATCTTCAAACAAGACATTATTCCTAAAAAGAGTGTGATCTACCTCACGGACAGATTTGGAACAAGAAAGTTCCTCACTCTCTAAATGATCAATATCAAGTTTCAAGGATGTTTCAAACACAATATTACCCCAAGAAGAGCTCTCGGGTTCATTCTCACTTTGTTGACCAACATTTTCAAATATTTCACTCACTTGAGTCCTATTAAGCACATCACACACATACTCAAGTGGTGGGTAATTTTCACACATAAGTTGATCAACACAAATTTCAGAAGATAACGTACTTTCATTCAACATAATGGTTTCAACACTAGGTGGACATAAATCGATCTTACAAGAAGAGTCTATTCGGTCATCAATAGGATCAACTAGTGTATCCACACTCACAACATGTACATCATCATCAAGTGGCAAAGAAACAATACACTCACATATAGGCAAGCTACAACTCACACTCAATGGGCTACTAGCCGCACAATTATCATTCACATGTACAAAAGTGTAAGAGTTTGCCATTTTACCTTGAAGTCCTTGAGTAGATTCTTCTTTGTCATGGTGTGAAGGTCCTCCAAAGGTTTGGGCAGCAACTTCCCTTTGGCATTGTTCTTCTTCGCTTGCCATGTTGGTACCTACACAAATGTCCTTAGAAATAGAAGGACAACCAATGTTAGTATAGTTTGGTGGTAATCCCCTCACTTCGCTCAACACAACCTCTCCTTTTTCCACTCTCGGATTACCACCTTTCACTCCCTTACTCCTCTCAATCTTTTGTCTCTCATAATAAGTTGAATTGGAGTAGGTAGGAACTTCTTTTTGCGGCCCGGGCAGAATGTACGTCTCAAGGCAATTTCCCCATCGGTCTCTTATAATATTAGGCCAATTTTGCATATTTGGAACTTTATGTTGTGCAAACCAATCGGCGCCCAAGCTCACATAACCATAGGTTATGGGAAAAACATCACACCACACCTCCTCATGGTAATTAAATTGGGAGAAGACAACTTTTACCCTCTCGGTAACCTTAAACCCGTCCAAGAAGTATGGAACAAGTAAAGGCTCGCAAAATAACCCCAAGTAATCAACCATGGATGGAACAATGTAGTTTCTATAGTACCTATCATTTAACACAACGAGGCAGCCCGGTATCCCACAAATGGTCACCTTTCCGGAGTGTACACTCCTTCTCGGATCAACATTGTAAAGCACATGAGTACCCCTCGGTTTTGGAGATGCATACTCTCTTCTTCTCATTGGAAAACCTACACTATTGCTAGTATAACCATTCACACTATATCGACCTTGATAAGAAGTACTACAAGGTGGAGAATATGAATCTTCACACTCCTCACGTGTACTCTCATCATAGCTCTCATAAGGTTTGCGAACGAAAGGGTTATACCTAACACCAAATCTAGGTTCGGAGTGGGGAGTGCGAGACTCCTCACATGTCCCAACTTCATCATAAGATCCATTACGAGGTCCTACATCATCTCCAAAGTCACCATAAGCACTAGGCACTTCATTCACCTCATTTTCTCCCTCAAAACAGTAACTTTCAAATCTGCCTATGTCTTGATCATGACTATTTTCATAGCCTCCGCAATCTCCCTCAACTTCGTAGCCATAAAAACCCTCACTACAATCATAGTCTCCCATATTGTAGTCACAATAATCCCCGGCTATCGAAGTCATGTTCCCCTTATATCATCACCCCTTTAAACCTACAAAATGAACAAACAAGATTAGTAGTAAAGCTCCTCACCAACACTCGATACACTCACCTTTGTGATTCTCACAATTGGAGCGGCGAATATTGAAAGTTGCTTATACTCCGGTAGTCAATAGGATGTCAATTCTACTTGGCGGCCGGAATAGATTCTTGTTTGATCGACTCAAGACACAACACAAAATCTACTTACGAACTTGAAACAAAGAAGTTACTACGAGTTAAAAATGAGAAAAGCACACAAACAACGAAGACACGAAGAAACGGATTCAATAATTAATCTACAACTAAGTAGGTGATTACTAGTTGTTAATTAATTCTAGAATCAAGACATGAAACTAATGAAACAATAAGATGAAACTAAGAATCTAAAATTTTGAGCTCGGAAATATTGCGTGAACAGTAGCAGTGATGACATGGCAGTCACGTATTGGTTTCGGTCCCACACAACCTTTGTTGTCCAATTTCAAGTGTTGGTCAATTTTTCAATTTGGACTTTGGTGGAATTTGTTTAAGGAGGGAAATTCAAACAAGTCTTGGAGCCCTTTTCAATTTCAAGTTTTCAAGACTTGACTTTATTGTACTTCTCCTTAAAACATGGATCCGTAAATCATGGAAAAGTGTTGGAAAGTGGTTGAGACTTGATTGATAGGTCTTTGTTGGTTGTAGGGTCTTTCAAGACTAACAAATAATACACCTTTTTCCTTCAACTTTTTGGATTTAGCATTCACTTTATCTTCAACAATATATGAAGGTGGTGATGAACATCAAGAACAACAACAACAACAACAAGAACTACAACAATAATCTTCAAGAACACCAACAATTTTTCACACGGCCAACTCCAATCCACAATAACAATATCTCCAACACTTGGCCAAGACAACTACAACTTCAACAAAATGGTTTTCAATCCACCAATTAACAACAATATCACGTGGCCAAGCTTATAACAACAACAAGATGAAAACCACAAGGCCAAAACAGTCCACCACAATGGCCAAGCTTATGTTCACAACAACCTTTCAACAAGTTCAAGCTCAAGTTTAGATCTAGACTCAAAGTGTTAGTGGACAAGAAAACTAACACTAGGAACAACAAAACAAACAAGAACACTATTAGATCTAGACATACAACAATAAATCTCGGCCAAGACACAACAAGAACACGATTTTTGGCCAAGAACACAAACACGGACAGATTGCTATTTTTCTGGAAATTTCAGTTTTCCCCTTTTTTTTTTTTTTTTTTTTTTAACAAGAAAGCCCAAGATTGATCTTGTAGGAACAAGATCAAGCCATGCTTTGATACCAAATGATACAAGAATTCCAAGGAAACACAAGAAAAGGCTCAAAACAGTCCACAAATCAAGAGGAATCCGAGGACCCCTTTTAGAGCTAGTTTCGGCCAACAACAACAACACAAGTATCACGAGTTGACAAGGTGTTTTAACACCAAAACAGCAACAATACAACAAGAACAAGATGAACACAATGAACACAAGATTCGGATTCAACAAGAACAAACGATTACAAGATACAAACACTAACACAATTGCAAGAAAGGTAAAGATAGATAGTGAGACCAAGATTATTACAAGATTAAGAACTAAAGAGTATATTAAACTCAAAAACCCCTAATGAATGTAACAATCAAAACCACACTCTTACGGTGACCACCAAGGGAACGAACTCGCCTCAAGATCTACCGTTTCCAAGCAAAGAACAATGTTAGCTTTTCCAAGCCCTATGCTAAGGGTGACTTTTCCAAGTCCTACAACTAATGGTGTTACACTCTCAAAAGAGAGAGAGAATATTTCTTTCAATTTTTCTTCATCCAAAAACTAAGTGAAAATAAGACTAAGGGGCCTATTTATAGTGTATTACAAAAGAAGACAAAAAGACCATATTACCCTTAATGAGAGGGGCGGCCTTGGTGTGTTGGAAGACAATATGAATTGTCCAAAATGCCCCTTAGGCTAAGTGACCGAAATGCCCTTAGTAAAGGCACCAAAACCGTGAACCAACAAAGGTGGTCCAAATTCGAGAGTCCTTAAGTCTTCAAGGCTCCAATCAATCTTCCACACTTGGGTTTGGTCAATGGTAGGCTAAAAACATCCCCTCCAAGTATGATCCCATGCCCTCCATGTGACCAAAGCTTGATTCTTCACATTGTGACTTCGAATGATGTCGTCAAAAGCTAAGGCGGTCATTATTCTTATATCACAGTCTGTGATAAATTTATCCACTGGGGTAGAGACTCAGAAGGGTTCTGCTAAGATTTTGGGACTAACTCTGAAGTTGACAGCTATATAAGGAGTTACAAAGGATAAAGAAACTTTTGGATCCAGCAAAGCATAAATATGTAAATGGTAAACTTGTAACGTACCAGTGACCACATCAAGAGAACTTTCCTGATCCTATAGAGAATAGAGTGCATAGAGCCTGTTTGGACGCTGCCCGTTGGTGGCACTGGAAGCGGCACCCTGCTGAGATGGGCCAGGACTGAATAGGGGGACGATTATGCTGACTCTGTGAACCCACCTAAGGATACTCTCTAATATTATTGCCTGGCTTACCATACACGAAACATACATCGTTGCTAGGCCAGCAGACACCCTGATGATTTCTGCCACACTTCTGACAAAGAGGATTTGTTTGGGTACTTCTAACACTACCCTGAGATTTAGAGCCTGGTGCCCTATTGATACGGTTGGGACAGCCTCCACACGTACACGGCCTTTCACACGAAGCCAAGCTCGGGAATTACAAAAACTCCAAGCTTTGTTCATGCAAGTGGCCGTGTGTGAGTTGGTGATTGAACCAACCAAGGACCTAAACGTTTTTATGTGTGAAGAGGGGTCCTAATGTGTAATAAACTACTCTTCAAGGATGGCACAAGAAGCAAGGGCGGATGGGTCATTTTACCCCTTTTTGTTTGTAGTATAAATAGAACATGTTAGAGAGTTAGACTCCACTTTTTGAAATCTGATTTTTGTAACCTAAACACTAAACATTTCTCTCTCTCTTCTCCACTCTTGGAGCCGCCACCAATATCTCACAAGTAGAGGGATACTTGTGTTGTCTCTTTGGCTAGAAACAAGGGTTTTGAGGTCTTTGAGTGCCTCTTGGTCCTCGTAAGAACTTGGTGTTTACATTCATTAGACTTAGGGTCCTCTCTTGATGTTAGGGTTCTTAGTATCTTGAATGTTATATGTCAAGTTATCTATCTTTTCTTTATCTTGTTGTTGTTGTTGATTTTGTTATCTTAAAGTCTAGTGAAGCCGTGTGGGGCTATATTCGATTCACTAGCATTGTTGTTCATCTTGTTGTTCTCGTGTGGTTGAGCTGAAAAACTGAAATTTAAGCTTGTTGTTCTTGTGTTGTTGGACTGAAATTCAAACCAACTTGTAGTTCTTGGTGTTGTTGGTTTGATCTTGTATCATTTGGTATCAAAGCTTGACCGGTTGTGTTCCAACATAACCCATCTTGGGCTAGTACACGGCTTAAACAAACAACACCAAAAGTGGAATCCGAAAATGATGTTGCATGTCTAGATATAAGTGTTAATTTTGCTTGTTTAGTGAGTTCCTAGTGTTGGTTTCTTTCTCACCAACACTAAGGTGTCTAGATCCGAAAGTTGAGCTTGAAAACTTGAACATTGTGTAGTGACTTGAAGTGGCCGAAAGTTGTATGTTGTTGATGCCCAAAAGAAAATAAAATCGGTGGATGTTGTGTTTATGTGCTAAAGAAGTTGAAGAAGATTGTTGAGGTGTTCATCTTTTGAACTTGTTCATCTTGTTCATCTTGTGTGTGCTCAATTTGTAAGACAAGCTATAAAGTTGTTGTGAAAGACTTGCACCCATCACCTTGTAGTCTTGTCAATCACTTTTCCCTAATTCAAGGATCCTTGTTTTGTGGGATTAGTCTACCAAACATCCCTTTCTTGAGTTTGAAAAGGGTGAAATATTACAAGATTTTATTTTCCCACCAAAAACACTTTGAAAACTATAACAAGTTGTGTGAATATTGACAAAAAAAAAAAAAAAAAGAAAACGTGTGGAACCATTGCATGCTGCCACGTCACTACAAGCTCAACTTAGGATATTCTTTGGTTGCTAATTGTTGATCCTTGGTTTCCCTTACTTGGTCCTAGAACTAATTAACAAACTAGTACATTCCTACTAAGTTGTCAATTAGATCCTTGAGCCGTTTGTTCGTGTCAACGTTTATTTGAGTGCTTTTATTCGTTTGAATGAGTTGCTGATTTTTGACTCTAGTCCGACAAGAATTCTTTGAGTCTTCAAACAAGAATCCATTCCGGATAAGAGCTTACTCATACCTTAAAATTTTCACGGTTACTAGCCAATTATACAACACTTGTGGAACACGAACTTGTGGTGAACTAAGGCGGATAATATCTTGACAATGGAAGGAACTACGTCTCATAGTGTGGATACTAATGCCCTTGATTCTATGAGGGTCACTCTTGAGGCCGTTACCCGGACACTTGAAAGGTTGAATTCGGAATTTGGGGCCGTGAGAGGGGACTTGGCAGCAATAAAGGGGGAAGTGTCGACTATTAGTGGAAGATTAGAACAAGTGGAGAGTCAAAGGAACTCTCGTCCTTCTACTCCTCTACATGTATCTACCAATGGTCATGATAGAACCTCCTCCGCAACCATCACCCCCGAAACAGTCCACCAAATGCTAAATGCACCCCAAGCTCCACTAAATACCGCAAGCCAAACTACCTATTTTCCTCCAAACCGAGACTCCACTAGACCACTACATTTCCAAGCCCCTCCAATTCCACAAGGGGGATTTGGACGCCAAGTACCTTCACTAAATCTGAACCCTCCATTCCAAGCTCCATTAAACCAAAGACCACAAATTCCAAATCCTCCGAATCAAAACGGCCAAGGCCGACCAGCCCACTTTGAAGGATACGGTAGAGAGGAGTATGAAGGAGATGGAGTCTTTGATGATGCTTATATGAGGGAGGAGGAGTTAAGAGGGGGTCGAGGAGAACCTAGGAGATACCGGGGGTATGGAGATAGGGGAAACCGACACCAAGAGAGAGACGTAGGCATCAACACCATCAAGTTGAGCCTACCCATCTTTAAGGGTGAAAGTGATCCCGAGGCCTACTTGACTTGGGAATCGGCTTGTGACAAAGTTTTCCAAGTTAATGACATCTCGGACGAAAAGAAGAGTTGCTACGCTATAGCTCACCTCGAGGGCTATGCTAACACTTGGTGGGAGTATGTTAAACGATTTGGTAATGAATTAGTCGATGGACAGCCACCACCTTGGTTTCGGTTGAGGTATTTGATGAGGCAACGATACCTTCCCGAGAGATATCGTCATGAGTTGCTTGCTAGGTTATATGGCTTGCGGCAAGGAGGCAAGAGTGTGATGGCCTACTTCGACGAGTTCCAACAACTCATGTTGAAACTTGATCATCGTGGGGAACAAATCAGCCACGACATCATCCGGTTCAAGTGCGGATTGAACAAAGAGATCTCCACTCATTTGACCCTTCACCGGTTTGAAACCATTGACGGTATATTCCAAGCGGCCCTTGAGATTGAAAGGGAACTTAAGGAGAGATCATCCTTCAAGGCAAGGGTACCAACTCCCTCGGGTTGGACCAAAAACAAGGACCAACCCGCACCTACGAAGCTGCCCGAGTCCAAAACAGTCCCTAAATTTCCCCCGAAACCGGAGGCTCACAAATATCCCAACCCAAAGGGGTTCCAATGCTTCAAGTGCCAAGGTTGGGGGCATAAGGCCAATGAATGTCCGAACCGGCGCAATGTGATCCTACGAGAAGGAAAGGTGTACTACCTTGGTGAGGAGGTGGATTCCGAAAGGGGGGAGGATGAGGTCGAGCCTCAAGATGGAGAGGGAGCTGAAAATGGGCTGAATGATGATGAAGTATATGGTAGTGAAGATGTTTATCCACAAGAAGGGGAGTGTGTGGTTCCTAACTTTGGTGTTAGACGTGTCATGATTAGTAAGGCGATAGGCGACCCGAGTCAAAGGGAAAATCTATTCCATACTAAGTGTCTTGTAAAGGAGAATGTGTGCACCTTGGTGATTGATGGTGGTAGTTGTACAAATGTTGCGAGCCATGCTATGGTAAATTTCTTGAAGCTACCAACTACACCACACACTAGTCCTTACAAGCTACAATGGTTGAATGATTGTGGTGAATTAAGGGTCACACGGCAATGTGTGATTCGGTTTAAGGTGGGGAACTACCACGATGAGGTACTTTGTGACGTGATTCCAATGCAAGCATGTCACTTATTGTTAGGTAGACCATGGCAATATGATAGGTCTACTAAACACGATGGGAGGACCAACCGGTATACGTTTGAGAAGGATGGCCGAAAGGTCACACTTCATCCTCTTTCACCCTCCCAAGTAAACGAGTGGCATCAAAAGATGAGAGAGTTGAAGGGAAAGGGGAAGGAATCCGGGAAGGGAGAAAGGGGGGGAGTGCCGTAGGTGAGGAAGTCGGTACATCCGAGGCTGTCCCAACGACGAGGGAGATGGAAAACGTAGTGATGTTGGCTAGGAGGAAAGAACTCTTCGTGGATCATGATGAAAACAAGCCGATGCTACTCTTGGCCCATTGTTTTAATACTAACCCCACTAATTCTTCCATTTCCCCTTTGATTTCTTATGTGTTGCAGGAGTATGAAGATGTATTTCCTCAAGAACTTCCGCAAGGATTGCCCCCACTTCGGGGAATTGAGCACCAAATTGATTTGGTGCCGGGTTCACAACTTCCAAACAAACCGGCCTATAGGAGCAATCCCATGGACACTAAGGAGCTTGAAAGACAAGTTGAGGAGCTGCTCAACAAGGGATACATCAAGGAAAGCATGAGTCCGTGTGCTGTTCCGGTGCTTTTGGTACCAAAGAAGGACGGAACTTGGCGTATGTGCGTCGATTGTAGAGCCATCAACAAAATCACTATAAGGTATCGTCATCCAATCCCTAGACTAGATGATATGTTAGATGAGCTCCACGGATCTTGTTTGTTTTCTAAAGTGGACCTTAGGAGTGGCTATCACCAAATTCGCATGCAACCCGGTGATGAGTGGAAGACCGCATTCAAGACCAAATTCGGTCTATATGAGTGGCTGGTCATGCCCTTTGGCCTTACCAATGCTCCTAGCACCTTTATGAGGCTAATGAATCATGTAATGAAGCCTTATATTGGAAATTTTGTGGTGGTTTATTTTGATGATGTGTTGGTATATAGTAAATCTATTGATGATCATGTAATGCATTTGAGATGTGTGTTTGATGTGCTCCGAAAGGAGAAGCTGTATGCCAACATGGAGAAGTGTTCTTTTGGTGTTGATAAGGTTATATTCTTGGGTTTTGTCGTGAGCTCAAGGGGTGTGGAAGTGGACGATTCCAAGATAGACTCTATTCGAAGTTGGCCGACCCCTAAAACTATTGGAGAAATCCGAAGTTTCCACGGGTTGGCAAGCTTCTATAGGAGGTTTGTCAAAGGATTTAGTTCCATAGCAGCCCCCTTAACCGAGGTAATTAGAAAAGACGGACCCTTTAAATGGGGTGATGAGCAAGCTAGGGCTTTTGAGGCCTTGAAAGCTACGCTCATCTCGGCGCCTCTATTGAAATTGCCCGATTTTGATAAGATGTTTGAAGTAGAGTGTGATGCTAGTAAGGTTGGCATCGGGGCTGTTTTGATGCAAGAAGGTAAGCCCGTGGCTTATTTCAGTGAAAAGCTCAAAGGGGCAACTCTTAATTACTCAACTTATGATTTGGAGTTGTACGCCCTTGTTAGAGCTTTGGGAAATTGGCAACACTATTTGTGGCCTAAGGAGTTTGTGATACGAACGGATCATGAGTCGTTGAAACACCTTAAGAGCCAAGACAAGTTGAATAGGCGTCATGCTAAGTGGATTGAGTTCATCGAGACTTTCCCTTATGTAATTCATTATAAAAGGGGAAAGGAAAATGTTGTTGCCGATGCCTTGTCTAGGAAGCATGTGCTTGTTGCTACCTTGTCTTCGAAATTGATGGGTTTTGAGAGCTTGCGGTTGTTGTATCCCGAGGATCCTACCTTTGCTCCTATCTTTAGGGAATGCGAAGAGTGGGGAAGGGACCGTTGGCTTAAGGAGAGTGACCATTCCTCCTACTCTCGGTTCGATGGGTACTTGTTCAAAGGGAGGCGGTTGTGTGTTCCTTCTAGTTCTTGGAGGGAATTATTTGTGAGGGAGGCCCATGACGGAGGCCTCATGGGGCACTTTGGGGTAGACAAGACCCTCGGAATCTTAGAGGAGAACTTCTATTGGCCAAAAATGCGCAAAGACGTCACTAAAATTTGTAGTCAATGCGTGGCCTGCCGGAGTGCGAAATCTCGTCTCCTACCTCAAGGATTGTACACCCCACTCCCTACTCCCCTTAGACCTTGGTTGGACATTTCAATGGATTTTGTTTTGGGGCTGCCAAGGACTAGAAAGGGCCGAGATAGCATTTTTGTTATTGTTGATAGATTCTCTAAAATGGCTCATTTTATTCCATGTGCTAAAACCGAGGATGCTCGTAGTGTAGCTTCATTATTTGTTGAACATGTTGTAAAGCTTCACGGGGTACCGAGGACTATTGTGAGCGATAGGGACTCCAAGTTCCTAAGTCTCTTTTGGAAGTCCATGTGGGGTAGGCTTGGAACGAAGTTACTTTTCTCCACGTCTTGCCACCCACAAACCGATGGCCAAACGGAGGTAGTAAATAGAACCTTAGGGTCTATGCTACGTTCTATGGTTAAAGGTAAACTGACTTCATGGGAAGATCACCTACCCTTGGTGGAGTTTGCGTACAACCGGGTAATACATTCGAGCACGGGAATGACTCCCTTTGAATGTGTTTACGGCCTAAATCCCCTTACCCCTTTAGATCTCACTCCTTTGTCTAGTGATCTCATGACCAGCTTAGATGGAAGTAAAAGAGCCGAAGCAATGAAGAAAATGCATGAGACAGTGCGGCTCAAGCTTGAAAAGAAGAACCAAGAGGTTGCAAAAAGGGTAAACAAAGGGAGAAGAAGGCTTGTGCTTGAACCCGGAGATTGGGTGTGGGTGCATCTTCGAAAGGATCGGTTTCCAGCTCAAAGGAAGTCCAAGTTGCTGCCAAGGGGTGATGGTCCTTTCCAAGTACTTGAGAGAATCAATGACAACGCCTACAAGATTGACCTTCCACCGGAATATCAAGTGCACAACACTTTCAACGTTGGTGATCTCTCCCTCGTTGATGCGGTTGAAGATGACCAAATGCTGAATTTCAGGTCAAATTCCTCTCAAGATGGAGAGGATGATACGGTTGGGACAGCCTCCACACGTACACGGCCTTTCACACGAAGCCAAGCTCGGGAATTACAAAAACTCCAAGCTTTGTTCATGCAAGTGGCCGTGTGTGAGTTGGTGATTGAACCAACCAAGGACCTAAACGTTTTTATGTGTGAAGAGGGGTCCTAATGTGTAATAAACTACTCTTCAAGGATGGCACAAGAAGCAAGGGCGGATGGGTCATTTTACCCCTTTTTGTTTGTAGTATAAATAGAACATGTTAGAGAGTTAGACTCCACTTTTTGAAATCTGATTTTTGTAACCTAAACACTAAACATTTCTCTCTCTCTTCTCCACTCTTGGAGCCGCCACCAATATCTCGCAAGTAGAGGGATACTTGTGTTGTCTCTTTGGCTAGAAACAAGGGTTTTGAGGTCTTTGAGTGCCTCTTGGTCCTCGTAAGAACTTGGTGTTTACATTCATTAGACTTAGGGTCCTCTCTTGATGTTAGGGTTCTTAGTATCTTGAATGTTATATGTCAAGTTATCTATCTTTTCTTTATCTTGTTGTTGTTGTTGATTTTGTTATCTTAAAGTCTAGTGAAGCCGTGTGGGGCTATTTTCGATTCACTAGCATTGTTGTTCATCTTGTTGTTCTCGTGTGGTTGAGCTGAAAAACTGAAATTTAAGCTTGTTGTTCTTGTGTTGTTGGACTGAAATTCGAACCAACTTGTAGTTCTTGGTGTTGTTGGTTTGATCTTGTATCACCTATACTTATTACCATTTCTAAATTTAGGCACCAAGGCACTGGCTGAGGACAGAGCTGGGATTGAAGATTTCAGGTAAAACTGAGGACGATTATCACCCTCTGACTTATGCTGAGAAAAACTAAAGCTACTTTTTCTAGCCCTCCTGTTCTCCCTCTCTTTCTCCTTAGTCTTTTGTTCCTTAATCTGTTGAGCATGGACCATCAACCTAGCCAAGTCCATCTCCTTAATCAGCACTGTGGTCCTACACTCCTTGACCACACTATCGGACACACCAGACAAGAACTTACTAATCTTAAATCTGCTATCTGCTAACTCATGAGGAGCATACCTGGCCAACTGAGTAAACTTGAGTGAATACTCTTTCACACTCATGCTGCCCTGCTTCATGTTAATAAACTTTAACACCTTAGCCTCCCTCAACTCCAACGAAAAGAACCTATCTAAAAAGTCAGTAGAAAACTCCTCATATTCTATAGGCCCTACATCTGCGCCCCTATCTACCTTCCACTGCTTAAACCATATATGAGCCATATCTTGTAACTGATAGGCAGCTAACTCAACACTCGCACTAGTGGTTACCCCCATAATGTATGTTACCTTCTGTACCATGTCAAGGAATTCTTGTGGGCCCTCTTCAGACTTAGACCCTGAAAATGAAAGAGGGCTCATTTAGGTAAAGTCCCGAATTCTAGATGTAGCACTATTGGCCGCAGGGTTGTCCTTAACAGAAGTTGGTTGATCATTCTAAGATTCCATAAAATGGGCTAAAGTGGTGAAAGCTTCTCTAAATTCTGCGTGACAAATGTGCTTATTTAGGGGATCTTCCTAAACGGGCAGAGGTACTGGGTGGTTCCCGGTTCTTCTTTCATTGGTCTTTTTAGGAGGGATGTTCTGTAAATGGAAGGAAAAGTTGGATTAGATAGAGAGTTTAATTTGAGCTCATGCTCACTCGCACGATATGAACACTGAAAAAAGGGAACTTTTTCCTAAAAACACCTCATAGCTTCTTGTCCATAAGTGTGGCGTGCTACACCCCCATACACAAGACTCTACTTGACGCGACTTTCAGACTCCCTAAGAATATTAAGAACCTTAGGCTCTGATACCAAGTTTGTAATGCCCCGAGACTACACCCTCGGTGTCACACAGTGCTTACAATCTCGAAGGACCACAAGCTAACCCATTACTGGTACTTGATGTGAGCACTGATTATAATACTTAAATATATAAGCACAAGAAATTTGAAAATGCCATAAGATTCTAAAAATACTGAAATAATAACTGAGTAGAACTGATAATAACATCTGAATAACTGACTATGCTAGTCTGAAAGCCTCTAACTATTTGTATATGGAGTTGATGGGGCAAACCCCCAACTAACTCCGACTGAAATAACTACTAAACTACTGAAATAGATAAACTCTACCCTCGAAATATGAGGACTCACTACTATAACTAATGCTAATAGCCTGAGCTGCTAAGTACGAGAAGGAACCTGAGTGTTTGAACTTATGATATGAGACATCATATCGTAAAAAAAGAGTATGCATTAGTACTTGGAACTATAACTGTGGGAGTGCTCATCTAACCGATATACCCCGGTATAAATAGATTTGGGGTGCAACTTGTGACCCTAGTTGGAAGGGTGTTAGCACCTTGCTACAGGATACTAACAATACTGCGTCAACCCTAATCTGGCAGAAAGACTCTTGAAATATATATATGATTGCGTCAACCCTAGTCTGGTAGAAGGACGACTTACCCTACGCTGGCTACGAAGTTCTATAATGCAAGGACCGCTACTAAGGGTCAAACCCTCTGCTAGCAGAAATGCCCCCATCCATGGGTTCTCTCGGGGCTGAATCTTACTCCCAACTGAATTGACATTGAACTGATCAGTAAACTGTACTAGGCTTGACTAAACTGATACTGACCGTGTTGACTAACTGAATTGGACTGAGTTCACTGAGTTTGGTTACTGACTGAGTACTACTGTTCTTAACCTTTACTGGGACTATATGCAAACTCTGCTAAAGCCAAATGTTTCTCTTACTGACCACCAAAAATCCATTACACATGCGTGGAGCATATCCTCCAAAACCTGGATAGTCCACTCTGACTGGCCATAAATCTGGGGGTGAAACATTGTTCTAAGATCAACCCAAGTACCCAACTTATCCTGAAAAATCTTCTAAAAGTGAGATGTGAACACAGGACCTCGATCTGAAATAATAGACACCGGCACACCATGATGATGCACAATCTCACAAATGCAGATATAGGCCAATCACTCGACACTGAATGAGACCTGGATCAGAATAAAATGAGATGACTTGGTCAATCGATCCACGATGACCCAAACATTGTTAGAAACATGAGATGTATGAGGTAAACCAGTCACAAAATCCATAGTGATTCGTTCCCACTTCCAATCAGGAAGGGGTAACCTCAGAAGCAATCCACCAGGTATCATATGCTCGGCCTTTACAGGATGACCACATAGGAAACAAGCCACAAAATCCACTATATCTCACCTCATACCACCCTACCAATAGTTCTTCCTCAATCATGATACATCTTAGTCACAAAATGGATGGATAGAATATCTGGAACAATGGGCCTCCTCAAAGATCAACCTAATCCAATCACCCACTCTCAGCACACAAACCCAGCCCCAATCTTAAAAACTCTATCTGAATCAAGTGAGAGACCTCCTTAGCCTCCTCACTCAACACCTTATCTTGAATCAACCTCAATCCAACATCTTCAAACTGATGAGCTCAAATATGCTCTATCAAAGAAGATCTAGGCACCATAAATGCCAACACACACCCAAGTGTCAAAATATTAAGTCTAACCATCTGTTTAGATAAAGACTGAACCTCTAAGGCCAAAGGTTTCTCCTGGGTCAAATGATGTGCCAAGCTACCCATGCTAGTTGACTTTTGGCTTAAGGCATCTGCAATCATATTAGCCTTGCCCGGATGTAGAGAATAGTAAATTCATAATCCTTAAGCAAATCAAGCCAAAAATATTGCCTCATATTAAGATCTCGTTGGGTAAAGAAGTACTGAAGGCTACTATGATTTGAGAAGAACTCATAACAAACTCCATATAAGTAGCGCCTCCACAACTTCAAGGCAAACACAACTACGCACAACTCTAAATTATGCGTAGGATAATTCCTCTCATAAGGCTTTAACTAACAAGACAGATACACAATCACCTTGCTCTCCTACATCAACACAACACCTAACCCAACACCTAAAGCATTACAAAATATGGTAAAACCCACACCCTTCATAGGCAAAATAAGATATGAGTTGAAGTCAATAAATCTTTGACCTTTTGAAAGCTCACCGCACAAGCATCGGACTACTGAAAATACATCTTCTTTTAGGTCAACTTGGTTAACGGAGCTGCAATGGATGAAAAACCCTCAACAAAATGCTGATAATAGCCTGCTAAGCCAACAAAACTCTGAATCTCGGTGGGTAAAGTAGGTCTAGCCCAATTACAAACTACTGCAAACTTGGCTGGATCAAACATAATACCTCTCTTAGTCACCACATGACTCAAGAAAGAAACAGACTCCAACCAAAACTCGCACTTAGAGAACTTAGCATACAACTTCTCATCCCTCAATCTCTGAAGTACAATCCCCAAATGCTCCCTGCTCAACCTCATTCTAGGAATAAACCAAGATATCATCTATAAATACAATAACAAAATAGTCGAGATATGATTGAAAGACCCAGTTCGTCAACTCCATGAATGCAGCAAGGGCATTGGTCAACCCAAAAGACATAACCAATAACTCATAATAACCATTTCGAGTCTAAAAAGTTTTCTTCCAAATATCCGAAGCTCTAATCCTTAACTAGTGATAACCGAACCTTAAATACATCTTTGGAAACACCACAACACTCTGAAGCTGATCAAATAAATCATCGATGCGAGAAAGAGGGTACTTATTTTAACCATCACCTTATTTAATTGTCAATAATCAATAGATATCTACATAGACCCATCATTTTTCTTTACAAACAAGACGGGCGTACCCCAAGGTCAAACACTAGGTTAGATAAATCCCTTACCCAAAAACTCCTGCATCTGATCTTTCAGATACTTCAACTCTGCTGGGTCCATCTTATAAGGATGAATCAAAGTGAGCTTGGTGCTCAGCTTAACACTAATAGTAAAATTAATATCTTGATTCGGAGGCATACCAGGAAAGTCCGTAGGGAACACATCCATAAGCTTACGAACAACATGGACAGAATCCAAGGAAGGAGGCAAAACAACACTGGTGTAACGAATATGAGCCAAGTAAAATGAACATCACCTCTCAACCAATTTACGAGCCTGAACATAGGATATAACTTAGGATCTGAATGAAGTGCACCATTCTAAGCTATCCTTGGCACACCAGCCAAAGCTAAAGTCATAGTCTTAGCAAAATTATCTAAGATAACATGATGAGGGGCTAACCAATCCAGACCCAAAATAATATCAAAATTGACCATATCTAACACAAGCAAGTCTACCAAAGTCTCACACCCAACAAAAGTCACAACACAAGATCGATGCACCTAATCCACCACTACAGAATCTCCTACCAGGGTAGATACATGAATAGGCATGGAAAGAGGCTCACTAACAGAATCAAAACCTGAAGCAAAATACGTAGACACATAGGACAAAGTCAACCCAAGATCAAATAATAAATATGCAGGTATGAAATAAATAGGGTTGATATTTGTAATCACAACTTTAGAATTCTCTGCCTCAGGTTTGGCTTGTATAGCATAACACTGACCACAACCACCAACTTCCTAGGTGGCCCTATGGCACCACCACGAGCTCTACTTTTTTACCTCTAGCACCTTTGGTAGAACCCCTACCTCTTACAGCTGAAATAAGAGTAGCCTGAATTACCCAACGGGGACTGTCCCTGGACACATGGCCAATCTTATCACATATATAGTAACCTCTATGACCAGCCGCAATAAGAAAAGGTACAACTAGGCCCAAACAACCACCCTAAACTATTGAACTAGAAAATCCACTACCTAAACTCTATAAAGCCACCACTGGCCTACCATGGTATCCATGGGCACCTCTAAAATCTCTGCCTTGAGAGGTCTAACTCCTGAACTTACCAAAACGTCATGCCTTTTTGGCACCTCCCTGAGATGCACTAAGAATACTCCCTATCATCTTAGAAAGATCCATAATACTCTAAAAAAAAGCCCCAAACACAACCATCTGTGATGAAGATAACTAAAGAGAATTATTCAAACCCTTCACAAACTTCTGAATCTTCTCAGACTTGGTAGAAATACTATCATAGAAATATCTAAATAAGGCATGAAAGCCTACCTCATACTCAACAACTGTCATGAATCCCTGCTCCAAATGATCAAACTCGTCCCACATACGGTCTCTCAAACTGAAAGGCACAAATCTCTCTATGAAAGCCTCAACAAACTGATCCCAAGATATCTCGGGAGAGTCATGGGGTCTACAATTGACAAGCGACCTCCACTAATCTTTCTCCATATCTCTCAACTGATAATATATAGTATAACCTATACCATCTGTGTAGAATGAGTGAAATAAAACTCAGAACACAAGATATGAAAGAACTTCACACGATAAAGAATAAAATAAGAAAAGTTTCCTAAAGACGTCCTATAGCCTCTCGAAGATAGCTACAGATATCTACGTACTGATCCGTGAGACTTTATTAGACATTCTGTTCTTACACCGTTGAGACCAATGAAACCTGGATGCATTGATACAAATTTGTCAGGACCCAAAAATGAGGGTCATGATGGCACTTGTCGGGGCATACCTTGACAAGTAAGCCTATCACCCAAACTGATACAAAAGAGAAAAAGAAAGAAATATTCCAAGTTAAGCCTTCTAGAATGAAGCTGAACCATATAAGTAATCATAACAATGCATAAAGAAATTATCAAAAATACCAATCAAGCCCAAAACTATGTGTCAATAGTGTAAGAACTACTAATACAATTCAGGAGTCAAATACATCAGAAAAATAACCATAAAGGAATAATATATGTCTCTGAATACTAATAAAGGTATAACTACTATAGAAAGTAGAGGTGAATATCGGATGCATGAATGTCCAACACTACCTAGGAAGCTATAATAATCGCCCAAGTCAAGCAAGTTGAGGCGCACTCGAGCTAGGACCTACACCGAAAGGGCGCAGTAGGCATGAGTACAATCCACTTGTACTCAGTAGGTATCATAGGCTGACCAAGCAAAGCAGTAAATAAAGCATACAAAATATACCTAAGGGCATGTCAACTGCAATAAAAAATGTCCCACAATGGTAGTCCACACCGCTTGCACTAATAGTTATAGTATATCACATATATTGCAACATTACAACAAGATAGAACACAAGTATGCATTATATCACATATAAGTAGAACAACAGGAAATATGCATATACAAGATTATCAAATACAAGTAAAAGAAGATAAGATAATTACATAAATGGAAAATAAATATAGCAATACAATACAATATAAACTCAATAAAGTAACTACAATGTATATGATTATGATGATGATGATACACGAGGTCATTGAACAACCTCCGGGATCATCGCACAATCCCTGTTTACAACTATAGAGGCAAGCCTCCCAACGCAGAACCTAAGGGGGTTTGTCAACCCATATACAATACACATATATCATATCTTCTTCATGGAACATCCCTCAAAAAGGTGTTATCAGGTGTTGCCAGTGTTTCTCAAATGTGTCCACAGTGGTACCAATGTTTTATGAATAAGTATGATATGAAGATGTAATGCTCACAACCAATCACAATCAGTATTTCCACAACCAACCACATGATATATTTCCACAACCAACCACATGATATATTTCCACAACAAACCACAATAATATATTTCCACAACCACATGAGCTAATATCCATTCATTATTTTTGTTTCATCCTTTAATTTTCACATGTCTCATATGTAATAAAGTATGAATATAATCACAATACACCAATGGTACAACATTAAGCATTTTAACAATACAATATAATTATTCATATGTATTTCAAGGCTATCAATGTCACATAGGACCCCACACGGTCATACGTATCACATAATATCTCAATTTCGACAATTATATCACATATAGACCCCCACATAGGCACAACACATAGATAGCCCTTTTTCATGATTAGTTCCCACCCTTAACATGCATTTTGTATCATCATTTACTACCCAGTCTAGTCTGAAAGAGTTAAGCCATAAATACCTCATAAACTAAAACTGGTCGGTCCGCTACACTTTGAACCCACGACCTTACTTTTCATGACCAATCTCAAATTCGGCTTAAAACTTCAAATATAAAATCTATGTGTCAAAACAAAGCCAATGACATCCATATTGACTACTTTTAGTTCGGGGTCAAAACGGACCCCTAGAATGGGTTTTCAAAAAAGAAGGTCAAAATCAAAACTTTACTTCAAAAATGTGTTCCCCATATTTTTAGAAACCTACAGCTGAAAACCCAAGTCATATCGAGTCAAAACAAGGTTTAAATCAAAGATAAACCATTTTTGAGCTTTACCGGATAAAATCTTTGAAGTTCGGGTTAAAATTAAGAATCGGGGTTATTTTAAGGGTTAAATTGATGAAAAATTAGTAATTATAAGATAAAAATATTATTCAAGTGAAAAGGAGTGAAATAGGGGTTTCACATCAAGCCCTAAAATTTTTGGGATTTTAAAAAATTAATCAAGAAATTACTAAGAAAAGGGTGAAATCTTACTTTTATTTCATAATAAAATCAAGAAACAGATGTTAATCTAGCTATCCAAGCTCCCACAAGCTTCACTTTTACGCTCTCACACTATTTTAGGATTAAACTCTCAAGAGACGATGAAAAATAAGCAAAATGAGCCCAAACATACAAACGAACTATGCAACCATACTAAATTCGATGTTCCGGATGAGACGGTAATATCAAATTTTAAAAAAAATCATTTTCACAAAGTTGACCCCCAAAACCCAAAATTATTATTTTTCAAACCGAGGGTCAAAAAGAGATTTAAAAGCCATAAAATCATACTAAATATGCTAACGCCCTAAAATCAATATTCTAAATCTACTAGTGAAGTTAGATTTTCCATTCGAGGTCGTTTCGATCAAATGTGGGTCCCACGCCCATATTTTCAATTTTTCAACTTTCCGATCAATAAGTCGAAATAAGCTCAGGTATACTGGGACCCAAACCAAAGATATACCTATCCTAAAATTAATATTTTAGAGTTGTTGGGGCAGTCCATTCAGCCATCCATCACACGGATCAAAAGATATCCCTAAAAGTCTAAAATAAGGCTCTAGAACCCATCAAAAATCACAATATCACATAAATGGTATCAAAATGGATCAAAGATTATGCCAATCACTCCCACACCTCAAAAATACCATAATGTAACTACGGGGAGGAGTAAAATAATCAAATCACACAAAATCATAAATTTTACATATTTCATCAAATTTTTAGGTCGTCACAATTAGCTCTGAGTATGGTAACAAATAGAGCCAGAACCGAAGGGTGTTCCCATCGCCAAGCCTATAGGAATAAAATAAAGGAATTTTATAAGAAGAAAATCAGTAGTTACAGCACTTAAAATTAATTATTTGTAACATCTCGCACTTTTAGGCTAAAGTTAAACTATTTTTCCTATGTTTATGAACCCAAACTGTAATACTCCATACTATTCTTAGCGTAATTCATCTTTTAGTTACATTCTTAAGGTGCTTAAGGCTCAAAATTTTCACTAAGTGTTGGGGGCTTAGTCATCTTCAAGACCCCTAAACTTTGAGGATTTCTATTTTGACCTTCCCGCCCCCAAGACGATAGTTTTTGTGTTAATTCATGTTCAGGAATGTAAGAAGTATGTCTTGAGGGAGTTTCAGATTTTTTGGATAAGGTTTGGGTCACGTTTGGATTACGAATCCAGCAAGTCACCGCGAAAGGATCGCTTCACAGTGACATTTCCATTGGCATTGCATCGCATTACGATGAAGGTTTTTTCATCTAGTTCTTGATTTATAATTTGAATTCATGTGTCATGATGTTTATTCTAGTGTGTGAAGTTCTTATTAGGAGAAAAATGTTCATAAAAAATCAAATAGAGCAAAGTTGAGCTATGAGCCTTGGATTCATCTAAAGTTTGATATTCAATTCTACAAGAGTCAATTTCAAACATGTATAACTTTTGATATATGTGGAATTTTTTAGCTCAAGACCCACCAAATTATAGATAATTGAGTTAGCTTTCAAATGATACCAATTTCTCCTTATTTTGATACCCGAACGAAAGTTATGACCATTTTTATCTAAACCAGTAAGCCACCGCGATAAGACCGCATTGCGGTGGGCATACAAAATGAGGTTACGGATTTAAAAATATTATAAGGGCAATTGAGTCTTTTCTCCATCAACCCAATCTTTCATAACACAACTTGGGGAATTAGTTAGGGAATTATTTGCCCCTTTTCTCCAATTAACTCTCAAGAAAAATCCTCCCTCTTTTCAAGAATAAATTCAATCCTTTTTTCCCCAAGTAATCTAGAATTCAAGCTTTCCAAGATCAACATTCTTCAAGAAAGCATCAAAATTAGGGTTCATCCTCCAAGTTAAGAAACCTAAGGTACGTGGGCTATCCTAAACTCCATGGGCAAAAATTTTATTATTTTTATCAAGTTATAAAGATCCATAATCATATTTACATCATAAAGGGGTTTTTGATATCGTTTGAATAGCATGATTGTTTTGATGGAAGTATGTATTGTCTTAAACTCCTTTTCATAGAATCGAATTATATACATCTATATAGGTGTGTTTTCAATTTTGAAAAGTTAATTGAGAGCATGAATAACAAAAATTCCCTTTCTTGTTATGAAATATATTGTCTAATTGTATTGAGGGTTATTTCAAATGCATGGACTATGGTTTTGAAAATAAGATCCTTATTATCGTTATGTTTAACACTGTTATGACAATGCGAGGGTACATTCCTTGTTTATAAGTGTTCATTCTGTTCATCTAAAGAAATTATATGTGATTGATGAGTGAATTGGCCATCTCATATTTAAGTTTTGAAAAGGGAGTGTGTTTGCACATACTTTTTAAATAAGAACTCTCTTGCATTTTGATAAAATCTTTGGGTGGTCATATGCATGTTTTTTAATGAGAAGGGCAGATACTATATGGTATGATATGAATGACTTGCAAGTTTGGGGTATGACGATACCCGTAGTTGATATGCCCTTAAAAAAATAAGAATTGAATGTTTTATAAGCATAAAGTATGATTTTAAAGAACTAAAATGGGCTTAAAGAGAGCTAGTTGGTTACCCAAAGAAGGCTTGAGTTCAGATAACTCGAAGCCCAAAATCGTATTTTATCGATGTGGGACTTATGATATATTATCCTACATGGGATGATAATTAAGACATCTCACATAGACGGATTCCTACACTATGCTCACATGGGGGGTATTATTAATTTTATTAACTCCAATTCTTGCGGCAAACTTGGATTGGGGGCTTGGCCGTCGAGTCAAGGGCAGATTCCATATAGCCTGTGGAATTACAGAATTGTAGGGTATGCTATCTAGCTCAGAAGTAAAGTAAAGAGTTGAGTCATGATTTCTAGAAGATGATTTAAAGCTCATTAAATTATGCCCATGTATTTTCAATTATTTTGTGCAAACATGCTTTTATGAAATGATCTCACCTATTATGTATAAAAATATATTTTATTTTTGGATTGTTCTATGTACCAGTGCCTTGTGTATTGACCCCCTATATTTCAGGTTCTACGGTATAGTCCCACGGTCTATCACATCAGTATAATGCTTTGTATATGACATAAATGGGTGAGTCATCCATCTTTCGAAAGGCCTTTGCTTATATGTTGAGTCTGTTAGTGTATGGTCCAGTCGGGGGCTTTGTCCCGGTCTAGATAGTTAGTTCTCATTAGAGGCTTCTGTCACGCCTCAAATCCTGTTGGGGCGGACAGGCACCCGTAGCCGTAAAGGCCTGAGAGAACCAATTCATAACCTTGTACTTCTCATGCATGTAACTAAAACAACCAAATGTTCTGACAACATGATATTATGTATCGATGAAAATAACTACACATGCACGCCCAAACTGATATGTACAACACTTGGCCGATGGGGCCACCATGTCTAAAATCAGGACACTACCATAACTTTACATTAGTCTACAAAGCCTCTAAAAGATACATAGACTTAGTTAGGGTTGGGAAAAACCCCCGCCCTACTCTTGACTTACTGTACAATACCAAAATATATGGAACAGACTTGGAAAGCCCCGAATCAACCTGGAGCTCACCAATAGTCCCTGAAAAGCCTGCGCTCCTACTAGTGAGTTGTATGAGCTGAAGTGCCTCTGCCTGCAGCATGAAATATAGGCCCTCCGTGAGGGACATCAGTACGACAATATGTACTGAATATGTAAGGCAGAAGGTAACAACACACTTGATACAAAAACTTAATAGAAATTTGATACAAGTGTATAAGTAGTTCTAGTAGACCACCATTAAAAATACTTGTGGGACAATGTACATTACATTCTTTCTTTGTTTTACCTTCTTACTTCATAATCTTTGTAATTCATATAATGCAAATGACCAGCCGATCAGTGGTAAATAGATAAATTAGGATCGGTTACGCCCCTGAGCTGCCACCTATATAAAGATTGGGGTCGGCCCATGCTAGGCTTATGCCTCTGAGCTGCCACCCACAAATAAAGGTTTCGAGATTGGCCCATGCTAGGCAAATGCCCCTGAGCTGCCACTCGTCATTTTACAGATTTGTATTACTTAGTTTATTTAGCCTTTGAGATTGTTACTTTGGTGGTCATCACATTATGGTACCTTGAACCAATAATCTGCTAATAAGAGACATATAAATGGATACTTAATGCAACAACAATAAGGTAGGGAGCTGTTGGCACACAAAATAAAGTGTTTAGAAGTTGAAAATACACTTGGGTCTTATTTGAGTAAGTGGGGAACTTCTGAAATTTTCTAGTGAAGATAGACGCGCAGATTTAATAATAAGCACGTATTGAGGTGTTCTAATGCGTTAGAGAGTGGGAACAAGGTCATTGGATACATGGAGTGTAATGTGCTGTCATTATGTATCACTTTGTTATAGGATAACCTCGGAAACTTGCCTGATGGAACAATTGCATGATTTCATGCCAAAGAGTGTAAAATCTATGCCTTACATACCTGGTTATTTGACTCCGAAACAAACCCGACTTGACTTCCCGCCTTTTAGATTACTTATCTACAATAGAATATATGGTAAGCTAGGATCAACAACCAACCAACACATTTAGTGATACAAGATCAAACCAACAACACCAAGAACTACAAGTTGGTTCGAATTTCAGTCCAACAACACAAGAACAACAAGCTTAAATTTCAGTTTTTCAGCTCAACCACACGAGAACAACAAGATGAACAACAATGCTAGTGAATCGAAAATAGCCCCACACGGCTTCACTAGACTTTAAGATAACAAAATCAACAACAACAACAAGATAAAGAAAAGATAGATAACTTGACATATAACATTCAAGATACTAAGAACCCTAACATCAAGAGAGGACCCTAAGTCTAATGAATGTAAACACCAAGTTCTTACGAGGACCAAGAGGCACTCAAAGACCTCAAAACCCTTGTTTCTAGCCAAAGAGACAACACAAGTATCCCTCTACTTGTGAGATATTGGTGGTGGCTCCAAGAGTGGAGAAGAGAGAGAGAAATGTTTAGTGTTTAGGTTACAAAAATCAGATTTCAAAAAGTGGAGTCTAACTCTCTAACATGTTCTATTTATACTACAAACAAAAAGGGGTAAAATGACCCATCCGCCCTTGCTTCTTGTGCCATCCTTGAAGAGTAGTTTATTACACATTAGGACCCCTCTTCACACATAAAAACGTTTAGGTCCTTGGTTGGTTCAATCACCAACTCACACACGGCCACTTGCATGAACAAAGCTTGGAGTTTTTGTAATTTCCGAGCTTGGCTTCGTGTGAAAGGCCGTGTACGTGTGGAGGCTGTCCCAACCGTATCATCCTCTCCATCTTGAGAGGAATTTGACCTCAAATTCATCATTTGGTCATCTTCAACCGCATCAACGAGGGAGAGATCACCAACGTTGAAAGTGTTGTGCACTTGATATTCCGGTGGAAGGTCAATCTTGTAGGCGTTTTCATTGATTCTCTCAAGTACTTGGAAAGGACCATCACCCCTTGGCAGCAACTTGGACTTCCTTTGAGCTGGAAACCGATCCTTTCGAAGATGCACCCACACCCAATCTCCGGGTTCAAGCACAAGCCTTCTTCTCCCTTTGTTTACCCTTTTTGCAACCTCTTGGTTCTTCTTTTCAAGCTTGAGCCGCACTGTCTCATGCATTTTCTTCATTGCTTCGGCTCTTTTACTTCCATCTAAGCTGGTCATGAGATCACTAGACAAAGGAGTGAGATCTAAAGGGGTAAGGGTATTTAGGCCGTAAACACATTCAAAGGGAGTCATTCCCGTGCTCGAATGTATTACCCGGTTGTACGCAAACTCCACCAAGGGTAGGTGATCTTCCCATGAAGTCAGTTTACCTTTAACCATAGAACGTAGCATAGACCCTAAGGTTCTATTTACTACCTCCGTTTGGCCATCGGTTTGTGGGTGGCAAGACGTGGAGAAAAGTAACTTCGTTCCAAGCCTACCCCACATGGACTTCCAAAAGAGACTTAGGAACTTGGAGTCCCTATCGCTCACAATAGTCCTCGGTACCCCGTGAAGCTTTACAACATGTTCAACAAATAATGAAGCTACACTACGAGCATCCTCGGTTTTAGCACATGGAATAAAATGAGCCATTTTAGAGAATCTATCAACAATAACAAAAATGCTATCTCGGCCCTTTCTAGTCCTTGGCAGCCCCAAAACAAAATCCATCGAAATGTCCAACCAAGGTCTAAGGGGAGTAGGGAGTGGGGTGTACAATCCTTGAGGTAGGAGACGAGATTTCGCACTCCGGCAGGCCACGCATTGACTACAAATTTTAGTGACGTCTTTGCGCATTTTTGGCCAATAAAAGTTCTCCTCTAAGATTCCGAGGGTCTTGTCTACCCCAAAGTGCCCCATGAGGCCTCCCTCACAAATAATTCCCTCCAAGAACTAGAAGGAACACACAACCGCCTCCCTTTGAACAAATACCCATCGAACCGAGAGTAGGAGGAATGGTCACTCTCCTTAAGCCAACGGTCCCTTCCCCACTCTTCGCATTCCCTAAATATAGGAGCAAAGGTAGGATCCTCGGGATACAACAACCGCAAGCTCTCAAAACCCATCAATTTCGAAGACAAGGTAGCAACAAGCACATGCTTCCTAGACAAGGCATCGGCAACAACATTTTCCTTTCCCCTTTTATAATGAATTACATAAGGGAAAGTCTCGATGAACTCAATCCACTTAGCATGACGCCTATTCAACTTGTCTTGGCTCTTAAGGTGTTTCAACGACTCATGATCCGTTCGTATCACAAACTCCTTAGGCCACAAATAGTGTTGCCAATTTCCCAAAGCTCTAACAAGGGCGTACAACTCCAAATCATAAGTTGAGTAATTAAGAGTTGCCCCTTTGAGCTTTTCACTGAAATAAGCCACGGGCTTACCTTCTTGCATCAAAACAGCCCCGATGCCAACCTTACTAGCATCACACTCTACTTCAAACATCTTATCAAAATCGGGCAATTGCAATAGAGGCGCCGAGATGAGCGTAGCTTTCAAGGCCTCAAAATCCCTAGCTTGCTCATCACCCCATTTAAAGGGTCCGTCTTTTCTAATTACCTCGGTTAAGGGGGCTGCTATGGAACTAAATCCTTTGACAAACCTCCTATAGAAGCTTGCCAACCCGTGGAAACTTCGGATTTCTCCAATAGTTTTAGGGGTCGGCCAACTTCGAATAGAGTCTATCTTGGAATCGTCCACTTCCACACCCCTTGAGCTCACGACAAAACCCAAGAATATAACCTTATCAACACCAAAAGAACACTTCTCCATGTTGGCATACAGCTTCTCCTTTCGGAGCACATCAAACACACATCTCAAATGCATTACATGATCATCAATAGATTTACTATATACCAACACATCATCAAAATAAACCACCACAAATTTTCCAATATAAGGCTTCATTACATGATTCATTAGCCTCATAAAGGTGCTAGGAGCATTGGTAAGGCCAAAGGGCATGACCAGCCACTCATATAGACCGAATTTGGTCTTGAATGCGGTCTTCCACTCATCACCGGGTTGCATGCGAATTTGGTGATAGCCACTCCTAAGGTCCACTTTAGAAAACAAACAAGATCCGTGGAGCTCATCTAACATATCATCTAGTCTAGGGATTGGATGACGATACCTTATAGTGATTTTGTTGATGGCTCTACAATCGACGCACATACGCCAAGTTTCGTCCTTCTTTGGTACCAAAAGCACCGGAACAACACACGGACTCATGCTTTCCTTGATGTATCCCTTGTTGAGCAGCTCCTCAACTTGTCTTTCAAGCTCCTTAGTGTCCATGGGATTGCTCCTATAGGCCGGTTTGTTTGGAAGTTGTGAACCCGGCACCAAATCAATTTGGTGCTCAATTCCCCGAAGTGGGGGCAATCCTTGCGGAAGTTCTTGAGGAAATACATCTTCATACTCCTGCAACACATAAGAAATCAAAGGGGAAATGGAAGAATTAGTGGGGTTAGTATTAAAACAATGGGCCAAGAGTAGCATCGGCTTGTTTTCATCATGATCCACGAAGAGTTCTTTCCTCCTAGCCAACATCACTACGTTTTCCATCTCCCTCGTCGTTGGGACAGCCTCGGATGTCCCGACTTCCTCACCTACGGCACTCCCCCCCTTTCTCCCTTCCCGGATTCCTTCCCCTTTCCCTTCAACTCTCTCATCTTTTGATGCCACTCGTTTACTTGGGAGGGTGAAAGAGGATGAAGTGTGACCTTTCGGCCATCCTTCTCAAACGTATACCGGTTGGTCCTCCCATCGTGTTTAGTAGACCTATCATATTGCCATGGTCTACCTAACAATAAGTGACATGCTTGCATTGGAATCACGTCACAAAGTACCTCATCGTGGTAGTTCCCCACCTTAAACCGAATCACACATTGCCGTGTGACCCTTAATTCACCACAATCATTCAACCATTGTAGCTTGTAAGGACTAGTGTGTGGTGTAGTTGGTAGCTTCAAGAAATTTACCATAGCATGGCTCGCAACATTTGTACAACTACCACCATCAATCACAAAGGTGCACACATTCTCCTTTACAAGACACTTAGTATGGAATAGATTTTCCCTTTGACTCGGGTCGCCTATCGCCTTACTAATCATGACACGTCTAACCACAAAGTTAGGAACCACACACTCCCCTTCTTGTGGATAAACATCTTCACTACCATCTACTTCATCATCATTCAGCCCATTTTCAGCTCCCTCTCCATCTTGAGGCTCGGCTTCATCCTCCCCCCTTTCGGAATCCACCTCCTCACCAAGGTAGTACACCTTTCCTTCTCGTAGGATCACATTGCGCCGGTTCGGACATTCATTGGCCTTATGCCCCCAACCTTGGCACTTGAAGCATTGGAATCCCTTTGGGTTGGGATATTTGTGAGCCTCCGGTTTCGGGGGAAATTTAGGGACTGTTTTGGACTCGGGCAGCTTCGTAGGTGCGGGTTGGTCCTTGTTTTTGGTCCAACCCGAGGGAGTTGGTACCCTTGCCTTGAAGGATGATCTCTCCTTAAGTTCCCTTTCAATCTCAAGGGCCGCTTGGAATATACCGTCAATGGTTTCAAACCGGTGAAGGGTCAAATGAGTGGAGATCTCTTTGTTCAATCCGCACTTGAACCGGATGATGTCGTGGCTGATTTGTTCCCCACGATGATCAAGTTTCAACATGAGTTGTTGGAACTCGTCGAAGTAGGCCATCACACTCTTGCCTCCTTGCCGCAAGCCATATAACCTAGCAAGCAACTCATGACGATATCTCTCGGGAAGGTATCGTTGCCTCATCAAATACCTCAACCGAAACCAAGGTGGTGGCTGTCCATCGACTAATTCATTACCAAATCGTTTAACATACTCCCACCAAGTGTTAGCATAGCCCTCGAGGTGAGCTATAGCGTAGCAACTCTTCTTTTCGTCCGAGATGTCATTAACTTGGAAAACTTTGTCACAAGCCGATTCCCAAGTCAAGTAGGCCTCGGGATCACTTTCACCCTTAAAGATGGGTAGGCTCAACTTGATGGTGTTGATGCCTACGTCTCTCTCTTGGTGTCGGTTTCCCCTATGTCCATACCCCCGGTATCTCCTAGGTTCTCCTCGACCCCCTCTTAACTCCTCCTCCCTCATATAAGCATCATCAAAGACTCCATCTCCTTCATACTCCTCTCTACCGTATCCTTCAAAGTGGGCTGGTCGGCCTTGGCCGTTTTGATTCGGAGGATTTGGAATTTGTGGTCTTTGGTTTAATGGAGCTTGGAATGGAGGGTTCGGATTTAGTGGAGGTACTTAGCGTCCAAATCCCCCTTGTGGAATTGGAGGGGCTTGGAAATGTAGTGGTCTAGTGGAGTCTCGGTTTGGAGGAAAATAGGTAGTTTGGCTTGCGGTATTTAGTGGAGCTTGGGGTGCATTTAGCATTTGGTGGACTGTTTCGGGGGTGATGGTTGCGGAGGAGGTTCTATCATGACCATTGGTAGATACATGTAGAGGAGTAGAAGGACGAGAGTTCCTTTGACTCTCCTCTTGTTCTAATCTTCCACTAATAGTCGACACTTCCCCCTTTATTGCTGCCAAGTCCCCTCTCACGGCCCCAAATTCCGAATTCAACCTTTCAAGTGTCCGGGTAACGGCCTCAAGAGTGACCCTCATAGAATCAAGAGCATTAGTATCCACACTATGAGACGTAGTTCCTTCCATTGTCAAGATATTATCCGCCTTAGTTCACCACAAGTTCGTGTTCCACAAGTGTTGTATAATTGGCTAGTAACCGTGAAAATTTTAAGGTATGAGTAAGCTCTTATCCGGAATGGATTCTTGTTTGAAGACTCAAAGAATTCTTGTCGGACTAGAGTCAAAAATCAGCAACTCATTCAAACGAATAAAAGCACTCAAATAAACGTTGACACGAACAAACGGCTCAAGGATCTAATTGACAACTTAGTAGGAATGTACTAGTTTGTTAATTAGTTCTAGGACCAAGTAAGGGAAACCAAGGATCAACAATTAGCAACCAAAGAATATCCTAAGTTGAGCTTGTAGTGACGTGGCAGCATGCAATGGTTCCACACGTTTTCTTTTTTTTTTTTTTTTTGTCAATATTCACACAACTTGTTATAGTTTTCAAAGTGTTTTTGGTGGGAAAATAAAATCTTGTAATATTTCACCCTTTTCAAACTCAAGAAAGGGATGTTTGGTAGACTAATCCCACAAAACAAGGATCCTTGAATTAGGGAAAAGTGATTGACAAGACTACAAGGTGATGGGTGCAAGTCTTTCACAACAACTTTATAGCTTGTCTTACAAATTGAGCACACACAAGATGAACAAGATGAACAAGTTCAAAAGATGAACACCTCAACAATCTTCTTCAACTTCTTTAGCACATAAACACAACATCCACCGATTTTATTTTCTTTTGGGCATCAACAACATACAACTTTCGGCCACTTCAAGTCACTACACAATGTTCAAGTTTTCAAGCTCAACTTTCGGATCTAGACACCTTAGTGTTGGTGAGAAAGAAACCAACACTAGGAACTCACTAAACAAGCAAAATTAACACTTATATCTAGACATGCAACATCATTTTCGGATTCCATTTTTGGTGTTGTTTGTTTAAGCCGTGTACTAGCCCAAGATGGGTTATGTTGGAACACAACCGGTCAAGCTTTGATACCAAATGATACAAGATCAAACCAACAACACCAAGAACTACAAGTTGGTTCGAATTTCAGTCCAACAACACAAGAACAACAAGCTTAAATTTCAGTTTTTCAGCTCAACCACACGAGAACAACAAGATGAACAACAATGCTAGTGAATCGAAAATAGCCCCACACGGCTTCACTAGACTTTAAGATAACAAAATCAACAACAACAACAAGATAAAGAAAAGATAGATAACTTGACATATAACATTCAAGATACTAAGAACCCTAACATCAAGAGAGGACCCTAAGTCTAATGAATGTAAACACCAAGTTCTTACGAGGACCAAGAGGCACTCAAAGACCTCAAAACCCTTGTTTCTAGCCAAAGAGACAACACAAGTATCCCTCTACTTGTGAGATATTGGTGGCGGCTCCAAGAGTGGAGAAGAGAGAGAGAAATGTTTAGTGTTTAGGTTACAAAAATCAGATTTCAAAAAGTGGAGTCTAACTCTCTAACATGTTCTATTTATACTACAAACAAAAAGGGGTAAAATGACCCATCCGCCCTTGCTTCTTGTGCCATCCTTGAAGAGTAGTTTATTACACATTAGGACCCCTCTTCACACATAAAAATGTTTAGGTCCTTGGTTGGTTCAATCACCAACTCACACACGGCCACTTGCATGAACAAAGCTTGGAGTTTTTGTAATTCCCGAGCTTGGCTTCGTGTGAAAGGCCGTGTACGTGTGGAGGCTGTCCCAACCGTATCATTTAGGCTACTTAACTTCATCAAAACAGTAACCGGACAGTAAACAAGTAATCTGTCAATCAAGGACGTTATTTTACCCCTTTTCTCCTCCAATTTCACCCACATACCATACATGTCCTTATAAGATCACCAAAACTACCTCAGCTTCATTACACCCTCCAAACAACACACAAAACACATTGGGCAGTAAATAAGGGAAATAATTAGTTTGGTGGTGTACCACCACACCTTTCTTCTATATTTCATTACAAACTAGTCACACCCTTCTCCAATATCAACATGGCAGCCAATAACATGAACATACAAAACAGTCCACAAAATAGTCCCAAATCACTCTTATTGTAGCAACCCATTATCAAACTCATCATCTCTTGAGTTCTCTATAACAACACATCCATAACTCTCTTTCAAATTCATTACAAGGAGAACCAAAATGGAGCAGTCACCTTACCTCAATTCTGCAACTTATTCCTTTAATTGAACTCTTCAAGAACTTGAACTTTCCTTCACACTTTAAACCAAAGAAGAAAAGAGAAGTTCTTTAATATCAAAGAAAAGTGAGCAGATTGCTTATTCTATATTCTGACATATACTTATAATGAAGAATTTCTAACATATTCTCCTAATCTTCTATGAGATAATTAAACAAAAACTAAAGTGTGTTCACTTACCTTTTGCTGCAAAAGTTAGGGTTTCTCCAAGAACCCTAGAAAGGAAAATAAGGCTGCTCCTTGCTTTTTAAAAGAGAGTAGAGAGAGTTTGTGAAATATAACCCTTCTTTATGACTTAATAATGAGGGAAATGGCCAGCAACTTCTTCTTATAAAGCCTCTATTTTTTTGGCCATCCACTTAGCTGATTTTGGACCACAAATTTAATCAAATTGGCCCAAGTAGGTGGTGCACCTACTTAAGGAGTCCAAGCAGCTCAAAATGTCAAAGTAGGTGATGCACCTACTTGCTTAATTTCTTAGTTGGGCTCAATTATATTTAGGCCTTGACAGATTTGAGCTTTGGGCCTTTTTCCCATTTTTCTTCTTCTTTTACTTAATTTTGGCCCAAATAAGTATTCTAATAATGGCCCAAATCTGATTCATGGACTTGGTCCATTAACTTGGATCATATAGCTCATCTCTGATTCATGGACTTGGTCCATTAACTTGGATCATATAGCTCAAGTAGATGACTCACCTACTAGCTTAATTAAGTCAAGCAAGCACCTCAATATTTCCTTCCATTTCCAGCTCCTAATCACATTAATAGAACTTACAACTTATACTCACTTGGTCACTTTAAACTTTAGATTCAAATACCAGCTTACGATCCCAAGTTTAAATGGTCTTATTGACGTTAACTTGGTTGCATCACATTAAACTATACGGGCAGCCTCTATAATTCCATCTACACCATTAATAATTGCATAACAAATCTCATTTGTTACCGATACCATATGACCATACCAGGTTCCATATAATTAGAATAAGTACAAGCAAGATACGGGATGTTACAGCTTCGTAGACAGAAGTTGAGTATTGTATTGTCATATTTTGTAGACGCAGTGTGTATAATAAATTACCTTGAATTTCATTATATCTTCCACATTTGATTTATCTATGGATTATGCTTATGATTAAATGCTAAGGGGTATCTCGGGCCCTCATGGTTTGAGATGCCCATCACGGCCAAGGCCTCAATTTGGGTCATGAAAAACTTGGTATCAGAGCTAGGTAAATGGTCCCAGGGTGTCTACGAAGTCGTGTCTAGTAGAGTCTTGATTATGGGTGTGTTGTGCACCACACTTATAATCAAGAGGCTACCAAACATTTAGGAGTATTTCTCATTCTTTCATTCTCTAGTTCATGCTATAGCGTCGTCCATACTAAAGTTATCCAAATTTATTCCTTGCTCTAATATTATTAGATATGTCTCATTGAGGCGATTCAAGCGCAAAGGCTTAGAGTCTAAACTATGTTGTCCTTTCTGAATGAGCTATCCATGAAGTTATGAGATAGCACAAGGACTTGAGAGGAGTCCATTAGTTCTTTAAAGTGTATTGATTCGAGAGTATACCTCTATCTTAATGCAATAGTTCTTTCTAACCTGAGGTCTAAAGTGTATTTATTCATTTTAAAATCCTTGTTGCAGATGTCATGCTTAAAGGTAGAGATGTATAGTAGAATGTTGGAATATTATTTCCACCCAATAGTAGTATGTGATAAAGTGTCAAGCCTATGAGCTATAATATGGTCTAGAAGTTAGTGATATGAATCCACAAGCTTAGAAGTCAGAGTGAGGGTGACTTTTGCGAAAAGAAGCTAGGTTAGTTGTATAACCGTTGATTGAGGGATAAGTTGCCATTTTATAATGATAGACTAATTTGGTAGAAATATTTGTAGATTGTAGTATGGTAGTCTGTGAAGGAAGTAGATGGCTATGATTATTATTTATTCAAAATAGGGAAGGATTTCAAAGTGGATAGTTATGGTGGTTATAGAAATTATTTATAGGTTATGAATGGAAAGGAGTAGATTAGTCAATAAGTTATGGGCAGAGACCTAGTGGTGTATATAGAACTTAAAGGTAGTGGGGACGTATTACATGGATAAGTAAATATGATGTGAGAAAGTATAATAAGTTGATAAGATCGTAATTTGTTATATTATAAGATTAAGATCGACTACCCTCATTATGTGACTTTACCCTTCTTGATTTTCTTTCCTCTAGTAGTTGTAAACTAGTACTGCTTATGATAGGGTGTGTGGTAGATTTTAAGGTGTTGTAGTAATGATATGGAGAGGATGAACTTGTGGGCTGAAGTTAGGTGAAATGAGGAATTTGGGTTAATTTTCTCTATTTGATAAACTAGTATAGTATGTGGTATGCTTTATTGGTGGTACATAATTGATGCTAGACTGTCGGCTTAAACTTTAGGTGTGGATTGTGATGATAATAATAGTAACTTGAGACTAATGATGCATATTTTGTGGGAACAAATTAGTAAGCTTGATGTGAAGTGTGAAATACACTAGGTTGGCAACTTTTGGTAAAATGAGTGAATAATTATAATATATATATATACACACACACACACACATGAGGGCTAGTGTTAAAATAATGAATTGTGGTTGAGTCTTTAAGTGGATAAGAGTGTTAGGTATATAAGAATGAGTTGAAACCCCCAGGTAGCATGTTCTTGGATAAGGTTTGAAGTTTATAAGTATCATGTGTACCTAGTTCATGTTCTTGAATTGTGTAGTACAGGGAAAGCTAAAAGTTGTTGTGTGATGTTCTTTAAAGCTGAATTGCGGAAATATAGGTAGGCATTATGTGCCTTTGGTATAGTTTTACAAATTTTATTAAGTTGTAAGTTATGTGATTAGAGGTCTAGTATTAGAATGTAAAGTAGTGGGGAGTGAATCTGTATGTGATAAGGACTGAGGATATGTATGCTTATGAGAGTGTGAATTGTAGGGTGATGGATATAGATGCTAGACCCGAGCAAGGAGTTATGGCCTTTAAAAGTAGAATGCATCGCCTAACCAATCGCACATGGCCACGGGAAATCATAGGCGATATCATATGCGGCTCCTATGTAAATCATAGGCGATATCATATGTGGCGCCTATGTAAATATAGGCGATATCATATGCGGCGCCTATGTATGATTTCAGCCACAAAACACTTAGTTTTTGAGTTATTTTGAGGGTAGTTAAGTCTTTTAACACTCCTTACATGTCCCTAAACCTAACCTCACGAAATTTATAGCTTCTAAACACATTACAACCCGATTAACATCTCAAAGTTCATTATCCAAGAGAACCATAGGAGAAAAACAACTAGGGTTGCATAATTAAGCTTGAAGATCCAATTTCAAGGAAATTCCTCTTTCAATCATCGAGAATCTTCCTTCTAAGGTATGCGTGAATTGATTCATGGAATCCTTTCGTCCATGAAGCACAAGAACCATCTTCTAAATTATGTATTATGACTTTCATGTTGTTGATGGTTGATGTTAATGTGGTTGGAGTTTGATGATGCCTAAGATGGGATCGTTGTATGTTTTGTGTGAGGATATGGTGGTATTTAATGTATAAATATGTGAAATTGTGGTTGAATATTTTTAATCTTGATGAATCCACCTATGCCTAAAATGTTCATGTAAGGTGTTTGTGAAAATACCTAAGGGAATAGAAATCATGCTTTTATGACATAATAAGTCCTAAATGACTATTCCATGTTCTAAGTTTATGCTCAACGTGATACCCATGCTATTGTCTTGAATTGAAGATGTTGTATGAGATGCTCATAATATTGTTGTGATATGGAATGACCATGTTATTGAAGCCATGCAAGTATATACATGTTGTGTGCATTCCTAATCATGTGATAGTTTGTTGAGAATCATTCTTATTATGAAATCCTTACTTTATGATATTGTGAATTGTGGACTCTACTCTTATGATCAAGTCAGTCATGTGTGTCAGTTTTCTTCCATCGACTCCTGGGGGTACTTGTACCCAAAAACTATAGCTGTGTGCCTAGAGCTAGTGTCATGTTTCCAGACATCCTTAGTCAAGCTATGGTCCATAGATTTTAGTTAGTCACGTGACTAAGAAAAACTCAAAAATCTCAGTAGTTCAGTAGTCCCAGTAGTTTCAGTACTCTCAGTTAGACATCAGATCTCAAGTAGCTTTTCCGTCAGTCAGCGGAACTCAGTGAATTCAGCTTAGTTCAGCTAAGAAAATATTATTAGATTACTTAATCAGTTTATAAATCAGTTCAGTTCAGTTAGTCTGTTCAGTGAAGATAATCTTTTTAGAGTCTTCAGTTGGGAGTAGGGACTAGCACCGTGCGAGTTCAGGGATGGCGGTTTTTCCCGTTATAAAGGCAGAGTCGTTAGCAGCAATCCCTGTACTCCAGAACTGTGCAGCCAGTGCAGGACAGGAGTCACCCGTCATATTAAGGCTATACTTGACTATTATATTGTCTTAGGCTTGATTTCCTGTTCAGGGTCACCTGTCAGAGAGGCTTGACCATAGTAGAGGTCTCTACCCATGGCACGGTATTGACACCCTTCTAATCAGGGCAAAGATTAAACTCCATCAGTACAGTATCGGGACATGTCGGTTAGGTTACTACCTCCCACAGTCACAGTTACAGTTATAGTTTTAGTATCAGTCTTAGAGTAGAAATCAGGAATCAAGACTGTCAGATACTGTCATCGATCTCAGTAAGGAACTCAGATAGTTCCATTGATTCCTGGACCATCCCATCAGATAGGATTGGTCCCATATTTAGATGCTTATTATTAGATCTAGAGGTCACCCAGAACACAGGCTTGATCTCTATCTCAGATTCAGTCGAGTATTCTTGATACGGGATTGACAAGGGGAGCACGAAACAAACACCAAATCAGTCCACTAATCTTAAGGATTCGAGGACCAAGATGGAGACCTCACTCGGATTTGCTACCAACAACAAGAATACAAGATACAAGAGTATATTTTAACACCAAAACAGTACCAAAACGTGATGAACAAGATGAACAACAATAATACAAGTTTCGGATTCAACGAAGACCCCAAAACAGTCCACTACACAACACATACACGATTTGCAAGAAAAATAAAGATAGATAGTGAGACCAAGATTATTACAAGATTAAGAACCAGGTGTATTTCAACACTAACCCCTAATGAATGTAACAATCAAAACCACACTCTTACGGTGACCACCAAGGGAATGAACTCGCCTCAAGATCTACCGTTTTCAAGCAAAGATCAATATTGGCTTTTCCAAGCCCTATGCTAAAGATGACTTTTCCAAGTCCTACAACTAAGGGTGTTACACTCTCAAAAGAGAGAAGTTATGTCTTTCAATTCTTCATCCTCTCAAATCTGAAAATCTCCAAGAAATGAGCTAAAATGACCTATTTATAGTGTATTACAAAAGAAGACAAAAGACCACCTTGCCCTTAATGATAGGTGCGGCCATGGTGTGTTAATACACCATGTGTAATGCCCAAAATGCCCTTAATTAAGGTCCAAAACCGTGAGTCCTCAATCTTAAATGCTCCAAGCAATCTTCCACACGCGAGATTACTTTAAGTTATGCTCAAAACAGGTTCTCCATGCATGTTCTTGTGTTCTCGAGGTGACCAAGTCTTGATCCTCTATATGTTGGCCTCCAAAGATGTCATCAAAATATAAGATGGACATTTGTCCCGTATCATCCTCCTTTTCTTGAAAAGGATTCGACCTCGAATCCAAACCTTGCAAAACAGAAGAGAGGAGAAACAAATACAAATTCCTCATGGCATGAGGGTTAGGGTTAGCATAACAAATCATCTCAACATGCCAAGGTTGCACATATTTGCAATATAACCATGAATCCTTTGAAAGGAATATTAAAAACTCAATAAAAGATGTACAAAGGATTTGGGTATAGGATACATCAAGAGTAACACTTTGCTTGTCATGTAGACCAAGCAACAAGTTTGGTGCACCAACATCACCATTTCTAAATTTGGCACCGGGGTCAAATGGGAAAAGTGGCCATAGACATGGGTCTTGACAACACTTCCCTTTCCCGAGATCTACACCTAAACTAAATGACATACTCTCTACAATAACATACATATCATCCAAATCAAATAGAGAGTAGAGAAAGGTATCACTCAAATCGACTTCTACTAAGGTGCTCTCATGTGTGTACTCACTACTAGTTTCCCAATAATCACCATGAGTACTCTCAACAATGAAATCACACAAAGTAGAAGAAGAAGTAGCTTCCGCCACTACACATTCCTTACCCTTAAGAGTACTCTCATCTTCCAAGAAGAGATTTCCTTCTTTAGGAGGAATGTTGTCACACCATAGTGGGTTAGCATATAGGCTATAGCTTCCAAGGCAAGCTATACCGTCATTTTCACCACTAGGTTCATTAGGAGTGTTTAAATCATCTTCAAACAAGACATTATACCTAAAAGGAGTGTGATCTACCTCACGGACAGATTTGGAACAAGAAAGTTCCTCACTCTCTAAATGATCAATATCAAGTTTCAAGGATGTTTCAAACACAATATTACCCCAAGAAGAGCTCTCGGGTTCATTCTCACTTTGTTGACCAACATTTTCAAATATTTCACTCACTTGAGTCCTATTAAGCACATCACACACATACTCAAGTGGTGGACAGTTTTCACGAACAAGTTGATCAACACCCATTACACAAGACGATGTACTTCCATTCAACATATAGGCTTCAACACTAGGTGGACACAAATTGATCTCACAAGCGGAGTCAATTTTGTTATCAATAGGGTCAACTAGTGTATCCAAACTCACAATATGTACATCATCATCAAGTGGCAAAGAAACAATAGACTCACATATAGGAAAACTACAACTCACACTCAATGGGCTACTAGCCACACAATTATCATTCACATGTACGAAAGTGTAAGAGTTATCCATTTTACCTTGAAGTCCTTGAGTAGATTCTTCTTTGTTATGGTGTGAAGGTCCTCCAAAAGCTTGGGCAGCAACTTCCTTTTGGCATTGTTCTTCTTCGCTCGCCATGTTGGTACCTACACAAATGTCCTTAGAAATAGAAGGACAACCAATGTTAGCATCGTTTGGTGGTAATCCCCTCACTTTGCTCCTCACAACCTCTCTTTTTGCAACTCTCGGATTACCACCTTGCACCCCCTTACTCCTCTCAATCTTTTGTCTCTCATAATAATTCGGGTTGGAGTAGGTAGGCATTTCTCTTTGTGGCTTGGGCAGAAAGTAAGTCATGAGGCGATTCCCCCATTGATCTCTTACAATATTTGGCCAATTTTGCACGTTTGGAACTCTATGTTGTGCAAACCAATCGGCACCTAAGCATACATGACCGTATGTCAATGGAAAAATATCGCACCACACCTCCTCATGGTATTCAAATTGGGAGAAGAGAACCTTGACCCTCTCGGTAACCTTAAACCCGTCCAAGAAGTATGGAACAAGTAAAGGCTCACGAAACAACCCCAAGAAGTCAACCATGGATGGAATGATGTAGTTACTATAGTACCTATCATTTAATACAATGAGGCAGCCCGGTATCCCACAAATGGTCACCTTTCCGGAGTGTACACTCCTTCTTGGATCTACATTGTAAGGCATACGAGTACCCCTTAGTTTTGGAGATGCATACCCTCTTCTTCTCATTGGACAACCTCCACTAGAGCTAGTATAACCATTCACACTATATCGACTTTGATAAGAAGTACTACAAGGTGGAGAATATGGATCTTCATACTCCTCACGTGTACCCTCATCATAGCTCTCATAAGCTTTGCAAACAAAAGGGTTATACCTAACACCAAATCTAGGTTCGGAGTAAGAAGTGTAAGACTCCTCACATGCCCCAACATCATCATAAGATCCATCACGAGGTCCTACATCATCTCCAAAGTTACCATAAGCACTAGGCACTTCATTCACCTCATTTTCTCCCTTAAAACAGTAACTTTCAAATCTGCCCAAGTCTCGATCATGGCTATTTTCATAGCCTCCGCAATCTCCCTCAACTTTGTAGCCATAAAACCCTTCACTACAATCATAGTCTCCCATGTTGTAGTCACAATAATCCCCGGCTATCGAAGACATATTCCCCTTATATCACCTTTTAAACCTACAAAATGAACAAACAAGATTAGTAGTAAAAACTTCTCACTAACACTCGTATTCACTCACCTTTGTGATTCTCACAATTGGAGCGGCAAATATTGAAAGGTTGTTTATACTCCGGTAGTCAATAGGATGTCAATTCTACTTGGTGGCCGGAATAGATTCTTGTTTGATCGACTCAAGACACAAAAATAAAATTCACTTACGAACTTGAAACAAAGAAGTTACTACGAGTTAAAAATGAGAAAAGCACACAAACAACGAAGACACGAAGAAACGGATTCAATAATTAATCTATAACTAAGTAGGTGATTACTAGTTGTTAATTAATTCTAGAATCAAGACATGAAACTAATGAAACAATAAGATGAAACTAAGAATCTAAAATTTTGAGCTCAGAAATATTGCGTGAACAGTAGCAGTGATGACATGGTAGTCACGTATTGGTTTCGGTCCCACACAACTTTTGTTGTCCAATTTCAAGTCTTGGTCAATTTTTCAATTTGGACTTTGGTGGAATTTGTTTAAGGAGGGAAATTCAAACAAGTCTTGGAGCCCTTTTCAATTTCAAGTTTTCAAGACTTGACTTTATTGTACTTCTCCTTAAAACATGGATCCTTAAATCATGGAAAAGTGTTGGAAAGTGGTTGAGACTTGATTGATAGGTCTTTGTTGGTTGTAGTATCTTTCAAGACTAACAAATAATACACCCTTTTCCTTCAACTTTTTAGATTTAACATTCACTTTATCTTCAACAATATATGAAGGTGGTGATGAACATCAAGAACAACAACAACAACACCAAGAACTACAACAATAATCTCCAAGAACACCAACAATTTTTCACACGGCCACTCCCAAATTCCACAATAACAATATCTCCAACACTTGACCAAGACAACTACACCTTCAACAAAATGGTTCTCAATCCACCAATTAACAACACTATCACGTGGCCAAGCTTATAACAACAACAAGATGAAAGCCACAAGGTCAAAAACAGCCCACCACAACAATGTTCAACAACAAATCGGCCAAGTCCAAGTTCACGTATACAACACCAACAATGTAAGCTCAAACTTAGATTTAGACTAAAGAGTGTTAGAGATGAAGAAAACTAACACTAGAAACAACAAAACAAGTAAAAATCTCGGCCAAGACACAACAATAACACAATTTCGGCCAAGAACACAAAATGGACAGATTTGCTTCTTTTTGATTTTTCAGTTTTTAACACTTTTTTTTTTTTGAATTTTCTAACAAGCAAGCCCAAGATTGATCTTGTAGGAACAATATCAAGCCAAGCTTTGATACCAAATGATACGGGATTGACAAGGGGAGCACGAAACAAACACCAAATCAGTCCACTAATCTTAAGGATTCGAGGACCAAGATGGAGACCTCACTCGGATTCGCTACCAACAACAAGAATACAAGATACAAGAGTATATTTTAACACCAAAACAGTACCAAAACGTGATGAACAAGATGAACAACAATAATACAAGTTTCGGATTCAACGAAGACCCCAAAACAGTCCACTACACAACACATACATGATTTGCAAGAAAAATAAAGATAGATAGTGAGACCAAGATTATTACAAGATTAAGAACCAGGTGTATTTCAACACTAACCCCTAATGAATGTAACAATCAAAACCACACTCTTACGGTGACCACCAAGGGAATGAACTCGCCTCAAGATCTACCATTTCCAAGCAAAGATCAATATTGGCTTTTCCAAGCCCTATGCTAAAGATGACTTTTCCAAGTCCTACAACTAAGGGTGTTACACTCTCAAAAGAGAGAAGTTATGTCTTTCAATTCTTCATCCTCTCAAATCTGAAAATCTCCAAGAAATGAGCTAAAATGACCTATTTATAGTGTATTACAAAAGAAGACAAAAGACCACCTTGCCCTTAATGATAGGTGCGGCCATGGTGTGTGATACAAGATCAAACCAACAACACCAAGAACTACAAGTTGGTTCGAATTTCAGTCCAACAACACAAGAACAACAAGCTTAAATTTCAGTTTTTCAGCTCAACCACACGAGAACAACAAGATGAACAACAATGCTAGTGAATCGAAAATAGCCCCACACGGCTTCACTAGACTTTAAGATAACAAAAATCAACAACAACAACAAGATAAAGAAAAGATAGATAACTTGACATATAACATTCAAGATACTAAGAACCCTAACATCAAGAGAGGACCCTAAGTCTAATGAATGTAAACACCAAGTTCTTACGAGGACCAAGAGGCACTCAAAGACCTCAAAACCCTTGTTTCTAGCCAAAGAGACAACACAAGTATCCCTCTACTTGTGAGATATTGGTGGCGGCTCCAAGAGTGGAGAAGAGAGAGAGAAATGTTTAGTGTTTAGGTTACAAAAATCAGATTTCAAAAAGTGGAGTCTAACTCTCTAACATGTTCTATTTATACTACAAACAAAAAGGGGTAAAATGACCCATCCGCCCTTGCTTCTTGTGCCATCCTTGAAGAGTAGTTTATTACACATTAGGACCCCTCTTCACACATAAAAACGTTTAGGTCCTTGGTTGGTTCAATCACCAACTCACACACGGCCACTTGCATGAACAAAGCTTGGAGTTTTTGTAATTCCCGAGCTTGGCTTCGTGTGAAAGGCCGTGTACGTGTGGAGGCTGTCCCAACCGTATCATCCTCTCCATCTTGAGAGGAATTTGACCTCAAATTCAGCATTTGGTCATCTTCAACCGCATCAACGAGGGAGAGATCACCAACGTTGAAAGTGTTGTGCACTTGATATTCCGGTGGAAGGTCAATCTTGTAGGCGTTGTCATTGATTCTCTCAAGTACTTGGAAAGGACCAACACCCCTTGGCAGCAACTTGGACTTCCTTTGAGCTGGAAACCGATCCTTTCGAAGATGCACCCACACCCAATCTCCGGGTTCAAGCACAAGCCTTCTTCTCCCTTTGTTTACCCTTTTTGCAACCTCTTGGTTCTTCTTTTCAAGCTTGAGCCGCACTGTCTCATGCATTTTCTTCATTGCTTCGGCTCTTTTACTTCCATCTAAGCTGGTCATGAGATCACTAGACAAAGGAGTGAGATCTAAAGGGGTAAGGGGATTTAGGCCGTAAACACATTCAAAGGGAGTCATTCCCGTGCTCGAATGTATTACCCGGTTGTACGCAAACTCCACCAAGGGTAGGTGATCTTCCCATGAAGTCAGTTTACCTTTAACCATAGAACGTAGCATAGACCCTAAGGTTCTATTTACTACCTCCGTTTGGCCATCGGTTTGTGGGTGGCAAGACGTGGAGAAAAGTAACTTCGTTCCAAGCCTACCCCACATGGACTTCCAAAAGAGACTTAGGAACTTGGAGTCCCTATCGCTCACAATAGTCCTCGGTACCCCGTGAAGCTTTACAACATGTTCAACAAATAATGAAGCTACACTACGAGCATCCTCGGTTTTAGCACATGGAATAAAATGAGCCATTTTAGAGAATCTATCAACAATAACAAAAATGCTATCTCGGCCCTTTCTAGTCCTTGGCAGCCCCAAAACAAAATCCATCGAAATGTCCAACCAAGGTCTAAGGGGAGTAGGGAGTGGGGTGTACAATCCTTGAGGTAGGAGACGAGATTTTGCACTCCGGCAGGCCACGCATTGACTACAAATTTTAGTGACGTCTTTGCGCATTTTTGGCCAATAGAAGTTCTCCTCTAAGATTCCGAGGGTCTTGTCTACCCCAAAGTGCCCCATGAGGCCTCCGTCATGGGCCTCCCTCACAAATAATTCCCTCCAAGAACTAGAAGGAACACACAACCGCCTCCCTTTGAACAAATACCCATCGAACCGAGAGTAGGAGGAATGGTCACTCTCCTTAAGCCAACGGTCCCTTCCCCACTCTTCGCATTCCCTAAAGATAGGAGCAAAGGTAGGATCCTCGGGATACAACAACCGCAAGCTCTCAAAACCCATCAATTTCGAAGACAAGGTAGCAACAAGCACATGCTTCCTAGACAAGGCATCGGCAACAACATTTTCCTTTCCCCTTTTATAATGAATTACATAAGGGAAAGTCTCGATGAACTCAATCCACTTAGCATGACGCCTATTCAACTTGTCTTGGCTCTTAAGGTGTTTCAACGACTCATGATCCGTTCGTATCACAAACTCCTTAGGCCACAAATAGTGTTGCCAATTTCCCAAAGCTCTAACAAGGGCGTACAACTCCAAATCATAAGTTGAGTAATTAAGAGTTGCCCCTTTGAGCTTTTCACTGAAATAAGCCACGGGCTTACCTTCTTGCATCAAAACAGCCCCGATGCCAACCTTACTAGCATCACACTCTACTTCAAACATCTTATCAAAATCGGGCAATTGCAATAGAGGCGCCGAGATGAGCGTAGCTTTCAAGGCCTCAAAAGCCCTAGCTTGCTCATCACCCCATTTAAAGGGTCCGTCTTTTCTAATTACCTCGGTTAAGGGGGATGCTATGGAACTAAATCCTTTGACAAACCTCCTATAGAAGCTTGCCAACCCGTGGAAACTTCGGATTTCTCCAATAGTTTTAGGGGTCGGCCAACTTCGAATAGAGTCTATCTTGGAATCGTCCACTTCCACACCCCTTGAGCTCACGACAAAACCCAAGAATATAACCTTATCAACACCAAAAGAACACTTCTCCATGTTGGCATACAGCTTCTCCTTTCGGAGCACATCAAACACACATCTCAAATGCATTACATGATCATCAATAGATTTACTATATACCAACACATCATCAAAATAAACCACCACAAATTTTCCAATATAAGGCTTCATTACATGATTCATTAGCCTCATAAAGGTGCTAGGAGCATTGGTAAGGCCAAAGGGCATGACCAGCCACACATATAGACCGAATTTGGTCTTGAATGCGGTCTTCCACTCATCACCGGGTTGCATGCGAATTTGGTGATAGCCACTCCTAAGGTCCACTTTAGAAAACAAACAAGATCCGTGGAGCTCATCTAACATATCATCTAGTCTAGGGATTGGATGACGATACCTTATAGTGATTTTGTTGATGGCTCTACAATCGACGCACATACGCCAAGTTCCGTCCTTCTTTGGTACCAAAAGCACCGGAACAGCACACGGACTCATGCTTTCCTTGATGTATCCCTTGTTGAGCAGCTCCTCAACTTGTCTTTCAAGCTCCTTAGTGTCCATGGGATTGCTCCTATAGGCCGGTTTGTTTGGAAGTTGTGAACCCGGCACCAAATCAATTTGGTGCTCAATTCCCCGAAGTGGGGGCAATCCTTGCGGAAGTTCTTGAGGAAATACATCTTCATACTCCTGCAACACATAAGAAATCAAAGGGGAAATGGAAGAATTAGTGGGGTTAGTATTAAAACAATGGGCCAAGAGTAGCATCGGCTTGTTTTCATCATGATCCACGAAGAGTTCTTTCCTCCTAGCCAACATCACTACGTTTTCCATCTCCCTCATCGTTGGGACAGCCTCGGATGTCCCGACTTCCTCACCTACGGCACTCCCCCCCCTTTCTCCCTTCCCGGATTCCTTCCCCTCTCCCTTCAACTCTCTCATCTTTTGATGCCACTCGTTTACTTGGGAGGGTGAAAGAGGATGAAGTGTGACCTTTCGGCCATCCTTCTCAAACGTATACCGGTTGGTCCTCCCATCGTGTTTAGTAGACCTATCATATTGCCATGGTCTACCTAACAATAAGTGACATGCTTGCATTGGAATCACGTCACAAAGTACCTCATCGTGGTAGTTCCCCACCTTAAACCGAATCACACATTGCCGTGTGACCCTTAATTCACCACAATCATTCAACCATTGTAGCTTGTAAGGACTAGTGTGTGGTGTAGTTGGTAGCTTCAAGAAATTTACCATAGCATGGCTCGCAACATTTGTACAACTACCACCATCAATCACCAAGGTGCACACATTCTCCTTTACAAGACACTTAGTATGGAATAGATTTTCCCTTTGACTCGGGTCGCCTATCGCCTTACTAATCATGACACGTCTAACCACAAAGTTAGGAACCACACACTCCCCTTCTTGTGGATAAACATCTTCACTACCATCTACTTCATCATCATTCAGCCCATTTTCAGCTCCCTCTCCATCTTGAGGCTCGGCCTCATCCTCCCCCCTTTCGGAATCCACCTCCTCACCAAGGTAGTACACCTTTCCTTCTCGTAGGATCACATTGCGCCGGTTCGGACATTCATTGGCCTTATGCCCCCAACCTTGGCACTTGAAGCATTGGAACCCCTTTGGGTTGGGATATTTGTGAGCCTCCGGTTTCGGGGGAAATTTAGGGACTGTTTTGGACTCGGGCAGCTTCGTAGGTGCGGGTTGGTCCTTGTTTTTGGTCCAACCCGAGGGAGTTGGTACCCTTGCCTTGAAGGATGATCTCTCCTTAAGTTCCCTTTAAATCTCAAGGGCCGCTTGGAATATACCGTCAATGGTTTCAAACCGGTGAAGGGTCAAATGAGTGGAGATCTCTTTGTTCAATCCGCACTTGAACCGGATGATGTCGTGGCTGATTTGTTCCCCACGATGATCAAGTTTCAACATGAGTTGTTGGAACTCGTCGAAGTAGGCCATCACACTCTTGCCTCCTTGCCGCAAGCCATATAACCTAGCAAGCAACTCATGACGATATCTCTCGGGAAGGTATCGTTGCCTCATCAAATACCTCAACCGAAACCAAGGTGGTGGCTGTCCATCGACTAATTCATTACCAAATCGTTTAACATACTCCCACCAAGTGTTAGCATAGCCCTCGAGGTGAGCTATAGCGTAGCAACTCTTCTTTTCGTCCGAGATGTCATTAACTTGGAAAACTTTGTCACAAGCCGATTCCCAAGTCAAGTAGGCCTCGGGATCACTTTCACCCTTAAAGATGGGTAGGCTCAACTTGATGGTGTTGATGCCTACGTCTCTCTCTTGGTGTCAGTTTCCCCTATCTCCATACCCCCGGTATCTCCTAGGTTCTCCTCGACCCCCTCTTAACTCCTCCTCCCTCATATAAGCATCATCAAAGACTCCATCTCCTTCATACTCCTCTCTACCGTATCCTTCAAAGTGGGCTGGTCGGCCTTGGCCGTTTTGATTCGGAGGATTTGGAATTTGTGGTCTTTGGTTTAATGGAGCTTGGAATGGAGGGTTCGGATTTAGTGGAAGTACTTGGCGTCCAAATCCCCCTTGTGGAATTGGAGGGGCTTGGAAATGTAGTGGTCTAGTGGAGTCTCGGTTTGGAGGAAAATAGGTAGTTTGGCTTGCGGTATTTAGTGGAGCTTGGGGTGCATTTAGCATTTGGTGGACTGTTTCGGGGGTGATGGTTGCGGAGGAGGTTCTATCATGACCATTGGTAGATACATGTAGAGGAGTAGAAGGACGAGAGTTCCTTTGACTCTCCACTTGTTCTAATCTTCCACTAATAGTCGACACTTCCCCCTTTATTGCTGCCAAGTCCCCTCTCACGGCCCCAAATTCTGAATTCAACCTTTCAAGTGTCCGGGTAACGGCCTCAAGAGTGACCCTCATAGAATCAAGGGCATTAGTATCCACACTATGAGACGTAGTTCCTTCCATTGTCAAGATATTATCCGCCTTAGTTCACCACAAGTTCGTGTTCCACAAGTGTTGTATAATTGGCTAGTAACCGTGAAAATTTTAAGGTATGAGTAAGCTCTTATCCGGAATGGATTCTTGTTTGAAGACTCAAAGAATTCTTGTCGGACTAGAGTCAAAAATCAGCAACTCATTCAAACGAATAAAAGCACTCAAATAAACGTTGACACGAACAAACGGCTCAAGGATCTAATTGACAACTTAGTAGGAATGTACTAGTTTGTTAATTAGTTCTAGGACCAAGTAAGGGAAACCAAGGATCAACAATTAGCAACCAAAGAATATCCTAAGTTGAGCTTGTAGTGACGTGGCAGCATGCAATGGTTCCACACGTTTTCTTTTCTTTTTTTTTTGTCAATATTCACACAACTTGTTATAGTTTTCAAAGTGTTTTTGGTGGGAAAATAAAATCTTGTAATATTTCACCCTTTTCAAACTCAAGAAAGGGATGTTTGGTAGACTAATCCCACAAAACAAGGATCCTTGAATTAGGGAAAAGTGATTGACAAGACTACAAGGTGATGGGTGCAAGTCTTTCACAACAACTTTATAGCTTGTCTTACAAATTGAGCACACACAAGATGAACAAGATGAACAAGTTCAAAAGATGAACACCTCAACAATCTTCTTCAACTTCTTTAGCACATAAACACAACATCCACCGATTTTATTTTCTTTTGGGCATCAACAACATACAACTTTCGGCCACTTCAAGTCACTACACAATGTTCAAGTTTTCAAGCTCAACTTTCGGATCTAGACACCTTAGTGTTGGTGAGAAAGAAACCAACACTAGGAACTCACTAAACAAGCAAAATTAACACTTATATCTAGACATGCAACATCATTTTCGGATTCCACTTTTGGTGTTGTTTGTTTAAGCCGTGTACTAGCCCAAGATGGGTTATGTTGGAACACAACCGGTCAAGCTTTGATACCAAATGATACAAGATCAAACCAACAACACCAAGAACTACAAGTTGGTTCGAATTTCAGTCCAACAACACAAGAACAACAAGCTTAAATTTCAGTTTTTCAGCTCAACCACACGAGAACAACAAGATGAACAACAATGCTAGTGAATCGAAAATAGCCCCACACGGCTTCACTAGACTTTAAGATAACAAAAATCAACAACAACAACAAGATAAAGAAAATGATATAAGAATAATGACCGCCTTAGCTTTTGACGACATCATTCGAAGTCACAATGTGAAGAATCAAGCTTTGGTCACATGGAGGGCATGGGATCATACTTGGAGGGGATGTTTTTAGCCTACCATTGACCAAACCCAAGTGTGGAAGATTGATTGGAGCCTTGAAGACTTAAGGACTCTCGAATTTGGACCACCTTTGTTGGTTCACGGTTTTGGTGCCTTTACTAAGGGCATTTCGGTCGCTTAGCCTAAGGGGCATTTTGGACAATTCATATTGTCTTCCAACACACCAAGGCCGCCCCTCTCATTAAGGGTAATATGGTCTTTTTGTCTTCTTTTGTAAAACACTATAAATAGGCCCCTTAGTCTTATTTTCACTTAGATTTTGGAGAATGAAGAATTGAAAACATATTCTCTCTCTTTTGAGAGTGTAACACCTTAGTTATAGGACTTGGAAAAGTCATCTTTAGCATAGGGCTTGGAAAAGCCAATATTGATCTTTGTTTGGAAACGGTAGATCTTGAGGCGAGTTCATTCCCTTGGTGGTCACCGTAAGAGTGTGGTGTTGCTATCGTAAGTTCTAAGGGTCCTTAGATTTAATATATCTTTGGGTTCTTGGGTCTTATTGTAGTTTATGTCTCACTATCTATCTCTACAATTTCTTGTAGCCGTGTGTTTGTTATTCCTTAATAATATTGTTATTGTTCTTCATGTTCTTCATTCTCGTGTGGTTAATCTAGTGTGTTGTCCGCTGAAAATAGGTGTTAATCACCTCATTACATTGTGTTCTTGTTGTAGATCTTGAATCCGAGAGGGGTCATTCAAAGGGTCCTCGGTTCTCTTGAACTTGTGGACTGTTTTGAGTGTTTGTTTTGTGTTTCCGTTGTCATTCTCGTATCATTTGGTATCAAAGCATGGCTTGATCTTGTTCCTACAAGATCAATCTTGGGCTTTCTTGTTAAAAAAAAAAAAAAAAAAAAAAAAGGAAAACTGAAATTTCCAGAAAAATAGCAATTTGTCCGTGTTTGTGTTCTTGGCCAAAATCGTGTTCTTGTTGTGTCTTGGCCGAGATTTGTTGTTGTATGTCTAGATCTAATAGTGTTCTTGTTTGTTTTGTTGTTCCTAGTGTTAGTTTTCTTGTCCACTAACACTTTGAGTCTAGATCTAAACTTGAGCTTGAACTTGTTGAAAGGTTGTTGTGAACATAAGCTTGGCCATTGTGGTGGACTGTTTTGGCCTTGTGGTTTTCATCTTGTTGTTGTTATAAGCTTGGCCACGTGATATTGTTGTTAATTGGTGGATTGAAAACCCTTTTGTTGAAGTTGTGGTTGTCTTGGCCAAGTGTTGGAGATATTGTTATTGTGGATTGGAGTTGGCCGTGTGAAAAATTGTTGGTGTTCTTGAAGATTATTGTTGTAGTTCTTGTTGTTGTTGTTGTTGTTCTTGATGTTCATCACCACCTTCATATATTGTTGAAGATAAAGTGAATGCTAAATCCAAAAAGTTGAAGGAAAAAGGTGTATTATTTGTTAGTCTTGAAAGACACTACAACCAACAAAGACCTATCAATCAAGTCTCAACCACTTTCCAACACTTTTCCATGATTTACGGATCCATGTTTTAAGGAGAAGTACAATAAAGTCAAGTCTTGAAAACTTGAAATTGAAAAGGGCTCCAAGACTTGTTTGAATTTCCCTCCTTAAACAAATTCCACCAAAGTCCAAATTGAAAAATTGACCAAGACTTGAAATTGGACAACAAAAGTTGTGTGGGACCGAAACCAATACGTGACTGCCATGTCATCACTGCTACTGTTCACGCAATATTTCCGAGCTCAAAATTTTAGATTCTTAGTTTCATCTTATTGTTTCATTAGTTTCATGTCTTGATTCTAGAATTAATTAACAACTAGTAATCACCTACTTAGTTGTAGATTAATTATTGAATCCGTTTCTTCGTGTCTTCGTTGTTTGTGTGCTTTTCTCATTTTTTAACTCGTAGTAACTTCTTTGTTTCAAGTTCGTAAGTGAATTTTATTTTTGTGTCTTGAGTCGATCAAACAAGAATCTATTCCGGCCGCCAAGTAGAATTGACATCCTATTGACTACCGGAGTATAAGCAACTTTCAATATTCGCCGCTCCAATTGTGAGGATCACAAAGGTGAGTGTATACGAGTGTTGGTGAGGAGCTTTACTACTAACCTTGTTTGTTCATTTTGTAGGTTTAAAGGGTGATATAAGGGGAACATGTCTTCGATAGCCGGGGATTATTGTGACTACAACATGGGAGACTATGATTGTAGTGAAGGGTTTTATGGCTACGAAGTTGAGGGAGATTGCGGAGGCTATGAAAATAGCCATACTCGAGACTTGGGCAGATTTGAAAGTTACTGTTTTAAGGGAGGAAATGAGGTGAATGAAGTGCCTAGTGCTTATGGTAACTTTGGAGATGATGTAGAACCTAGTGATGGATCTTGTGATGATGTTGGGGCATGTGAGGAGTCGTACACTTCTTACTCCGAACCTAGATTTGGTGTTAGGTATAACCCTTTTGTTCGCAAAACTTATGAGAGCTATGATGAGGGTACACGTGAGGAGTGTGAAGATTCATATTCTCCACCTTGTAGTACTTCTTATCAAGGTCGATATAGTGTGAATGGTTATACTAGCAATAGTGTAGGTTTTCCAATGAGAAGAAGAGAGTATGCATCTCCAAAACCGAGGGGTACTCATGTGCTTTACAATGTTGATCCGAGAAGGAGTGTACACTCCGGAAAGGTGACCATTTGTGGGATACCGGGCTGCCACATTGAGCTAAATGATAGGTACCATAGAAACTACATCGTTCCATCCATGGTTGACTACTTGGGGTTGTTTCGTGAGCCTTTGCTTGATCCATACTTCTTGGACGGGTTTAAGGTTACCGAGAGGGTCAAGGTTGTCTTCTCCCAATTTGAATACCATGAGGAGGTGTGGTGCGATATTCTTCCATTGCCATACGGTCATGTATGCTTAGGTGCCGATTGGTTTGCACAACATAGAGTTCCAAACGTGCAACATTGGCCAAATATTGTAAGAGATCAATGGGGGAATCGCCTCATGACTTACTTGCTGCCCAAGCCACGAAGAGAAATGCCTACCTACTCCAATTCGAATTATTATGAGAAACAAAGGATTGAGAGGAGTAAGGGAGTGAAAGGTGGTAATCCGAGAGTGGAAAAAGGAGAGGTAGTGTGGAGCGAAGAGAGGGGATTACCACCAAGCCATTCTAACATTGGTTGTCCTTCTATTTCTAAGGACATTTGTGTAGGTACCAACATGGCAAGCAAAGAAGAACAATGCCAAAAGGAAGTTGCTGCCCAAGCTTTTGGAGGGCCTTCACACCATGACAAAGAAGAATCTACTCAAGGACTTCAAGGTAAAATGGCTAACTCTTACACTTTTGTACATGTGAATGATAATTGTGCGGCTAGTAGCCCATTAAGTGTGAGTTGTAGCTTACCTATATGTGAGTCTATTGTTTCTTTGCCACTTGATGATGATGTACATATTGTGAGTGTGGATACACTAGTTGATCCTATTGATAACGAAATTGACTCCGCTTGTGAGATCAATTTATGTCCACCTAGTGTTGAAGCCTATGTGTTGAAGGGAAGTACATCGTCTTGTGTAATGGGTGTTGATCAACTTGTTCGTGAAAACTATCCACCACTTGAGTATGTGTGTGATGTGCTTAATAGGACTCAAGTGAGTGAAATATTTGAAAATGTTGGTCAACAAGGTGAGAATGAACCCGAGAGCTCTTCTTGGGGTAATATTGTGTTTGAAACATCCTTGAAACTTGATATTGATCCATTAGAGTGCGAGGAACTTGCTTATTCCAAATCTGTCCGTGAGGTAGAACCCACTCTCTTTAGGTGTAATGTCTTGTTTGAAGATGATTTAAACACTTCTAATGAACCTAGTGGTGAAAATGACGGTATAGCTTACCTTGGAAGCTATAGCCTATATGCTAACCCACTATGGTGTGACAACATTCCTCCTAAAGAGGGAAATCTCTTCTTGGAAGATGAGAGTACTCTTAAGGGTAAGGAATGTGTAGTTGCGGAAGCTACTTCTTCTTCTACTTTGTGTGATTTCATTGTTGAGAGTACTCATAGTGATTATTGGGAAACTAGTAGTGGGTACACACATGAGAGCACCTTAGTAGAAGTCGATTTGAGTGATACCTTTCTCTACTCTCTATTTGATTTGGATGATATGTATGTTATTGTAGAGAGTATGTCATTTAGTTTAGGTGTAGACCACGGGAAAGGGAAGTGTTGTCGAGACCCGTGTCTATGGCCACTTTTCCCATTTGACCCCGGTGCCAAATTTAGAAATGGTGATGTTGGTGCACCAAACTTGTTGCTTGGTCAACATGACAAGCAAAGTGTTACTTTTGATGTATCCTATAACCAAATCCTTTGTACATCTTTTATTGAGTTTTTAATATTCCTTTCAAAGGATTCTTGGTTATATTGCAAATATGTGCAACCTTGGCATGTTGAGATGATTTGTTATGCTAACCCTAACCCTCATGCCATGAGGAATTTGTATTTGTTTGTCCTCTCTTCGGTTTTGCAAGGTTTGGATTCGAGGTCGAATCCTTTTCAAGAAGAGGAGGATGATATAAGAATAATGACCGCCTTAGCTTTTGACGACATCATTCGAAGTCACAATGTGAAGAATCAAGCTTTGGTCACATGGAGGGCATGGGATCATACTTGGAGGGGATGTTTTTAGCCTACCATTGACCAAACCCAAGTGTGGAAGATTGATTGGAGCCTTGAAGACTTAAGGACTCTCGAATTTGGACCACCTTTGTTGGTTCACGGTTTTGGTGCCTTTACTAAGGGCATTTCGGTCGCTTAGCCTAAGGGGCATTTTGGACAATTCATATTGTCTTCCAACACACCAAGGCCGCCCCTCTCATTAAGGGTAATATGGTCTTTTTGTCTTCTTTTGTAAAACACTATAAATAGGCCCCTTAGTCTTATTTTCACTTAGATTTTGGAGAATGAAGAATTGAAAACATATTCTCTCTCTTTTGAGAGTGTAACACCTTAGTTATAGGACTTGGAAAAGTCATCTTCAGCATAGGGCTTGGAAAAGCCAATATTGATCTTTGTTTAGAAACGGTAGATCTTGAGGCGAGTTCATTCCCTTGGTGGTCACCGTAAGAGTGTGGTGTTGCTATCGTAAGTTCTAAGGGTCCTTAGATTTAATATATCTTTGGGTTCTTGGGTCTTATTGTAGTTTATGTCTCACTATCTATCTCTACAATTTCTTGTAGCCGTGTGTTTGTTATTCCTTAATAATATTGTTATTGTTCTTCATGTTCTTCATTCTCGTGTGGTTAATCTAGTGTGTTGTCCGCTGAAAATAGGTGTTAATCACCTCATTACATTGTGTTCTTGTTGTAGATCTTGAATCCGAGAGGGGTCATTCAAAGGGTCCTCGGTTCTCTTGAACTTGTGGACTGTTTTGAGTGTTTGTTTTGTGTTTCCGTTGTCATTCTCGTATCAGAAAATATAGATAACTTGACATATAACATTCAAGATACTAAGAACCCTAACATCAAGAGAGGACCCTAAGTCTAATGAATGTAAACACCAAGTTCTTACGAGGACCAAGAGGCACTCAAAGACCTCAAAACCCTTGTTTCTAGCCAAAGAGACAACACAAGTATCCCTCTACTTGTGAGATATTGGTGGCGGCTCCAAGAGTGGAGAAGAGAGAGAGAAATGTTTAGTGTTTAGGTTACAAAAATCAGATTTCAAAAAGTGGAGTCTAACTCTCTAACATGTTCTATTTATACTACAAACAAAAAGGGGTAAAATGACCCATCCGCCCTTGCTTCTTGTGCCATCCTTGAAGAGTAGTTTATTACACATTAGGACCCCTCTTCACACATAAAAACGTTTAGGTCCTTGGTTGGTTCAATCACCAACTCACACACGGCCACTTGCATGAACAAAGCTTGGAGTTTTTGTAATTCCCGAGCTTGGCTTCGTGTGAAAGGCCGTGTACGTGTGGAGGCTGTCCCAACCGTATCAGTGTGTTAATACACTATGTGTAATGCCCAAAATGCCCTTAATTAAGGTCCAAAACCGTGAGTCCTCAATCTTAAATGCTCCAAGCAATCTTCCACACGCGAGATTACTTTAAGTTATGCTCAAAACAGGTTCTCCATGCATGTTCTTGTATTCTCGAGGTGACCAAGTCTTGATCCTCTATATGTTGGCCTCCAAAGATGTCATAAAAATATAAGATGGTCATTTGTCCCATATCAATTCTCATTATTAGTTTTAGAGATCACTCGTTAGCTAGGACTGACCTCAGACTTAGATGTTCAGATACAGTTTGGAAATTAGATAGTTTTCAGCACAATTAGGACTGTTAGGTACAGGTATCCATGTTATCAGTCATTCAGTATCTTAGTATCACAAAACTCATATTGTCAGAGTTCAAACTCAAGTATTCAGTATCTCCACGAGTTCAGTAGCAGTTATGTATGTATGTATGTATTCTCACGTTCATATTAGTCATCATGTTTATGCATATAAACCCCATGCATTTAGCCTACCCCCACGTATACTCAGAAGTTTAGTTGTACTGACATATTTGCGCTATGGTGCTTTCTTTTTATGTTACACCATAGGTTCTGAGGTGTAGATTCCAGATTAGTAGTAGCAGTTCAGTAAGCAATGAGTCCTCATCTTTCGAAGACATGATCGTTATATTTATTATTCCAGTATTTCAGTTTATTTTCAGTTTAGGGAGTTAGTTGGAGACATGTTCCTTCAACTCCATATTCAGACAATTTAGAGGCTTTCAGATGATTATAGGGTTTTCAGCTTTAGACTTTAGTATTTTCAGTTTTGTTTTGGTACTGTGATACCACCTTATTTCAGATATTTTATTATTCAAGATTGAACCTTACGCCCTCTTTGTTCATGTTTCCATATTTTATATATATATTATGCAGTTACAGGTACAGATATCAATCATGGGTTAGTTTGTGGTCCTTCGGGGTCATGAGCACTGTGTAGCATTTTGGTTCAAAAAATTGGGGCGTTACAAACTTGGTATCAGAGCCTAAGGTTCAATAGAGTCCTAGGAAGTTTGAAAGTCACATCTAGTAGAGTCTTGTACATGGGTGTGTTGCATGCCACATTTATGTACAAGAGTCTATAAGATGTTTTAGGAACAGTCCCCTTTCTTCAGTATTCATGTCATGCTAGTGAGAATAATCACAAGTTAAACTCTCAGTCAAATCCATTCTTCTCTTATCCCAGACTATGGCCCCAAAGAGAAGAAACCAGCCAGCTCCTCAGCCCGAAGATCCTTTGGGCGAACATGTTTCCTATGCAGAGTTTAGAGCCGCTTTTACTACACTTGCTCAGTCTGTGGCTGCACAGAATGAACGACAACTAGTCATTTCGGCCAATCCAGTGGCCAATCCCATAGCATCTAGGGTTTGGGACTTCACCCGGATGAACCCTCTATTTTTCCATGGGTCTAAGTCTTATGAGGACCCTCAGGAGTTTATTGACCAAGTCCAGAAGGTCATTGACATCATAGGTGTTACTTCTATTGAGAGTGTCGAGTTAGCCGCCTACCAGTTACAGGATGTTGATCATGATTGGTACCTATTAACTGTTGCATACTCAGTCATGCATTCATGTATCAGTTGTCCGTGCATCAGATATGCACGAGTTCAGTATGTTTATCATGTCAGTCATATGATCAAGTTTTAGTTCTTTATGTTCAGTTCAGGTTCTGTTGTCTTGTATCCCCTCTCAGTAAATTCTCATTCAAGGAAGAATGTTTCCAAGGGGGAGATATTGTAATACCCCACATGTTTCTAAGCTAGGAAGTTAATAAGTTTTCTGACGTATGAAACCTCCTATCCTATGAGTAGTATTTTAGTGCATGACTTACAATAAATATCCTAGAGATAGGATTGCTTGCGATGTCTTAAGCATGCTCATATGAGTTACTTAGAGTGATGCAAGATAAGAGTTTTTGAATCCATCAAGTCTTAGTGTTCGATTTTTCAAGGGTCATCTTGGAACAAGAATAACGTGATTTATATGTGACGTTTTGGCTGATTTAGACCCATCAAATTGTAGATAATTGAATTAGCTTTCCAACGAGAGCAATTTCATCAAAATCCGACGCCCGAGCAAGGAGTTATGGCCTTTCAAAGTAGAATGCATCGCCTAAAAAATCGCACATGGCCACGGGAAAGCATAGGCGATATCATACGCGGCTCCTATGTAAAGCATAGGCGATATCATATGTGGCGCCTATGTAAATATAGGCGATATCATGTGCGGCGCCTATGTATGATTTCAGCCACAAAAACCCTTAGTTTTTGAGTTATTTCGAGGGTAGTTAAGTCTTTTAACACTCCATACATGTCCCTAAACCTAACCTCAGGAAATTTATAGCTTCTAAACATATTACAACCCTATTAACATCTCAAAGTTCATTATCCAAGAGAACCATAGGAGAAAAACAACTAGGGTTGCATAAATAAGCTTGAAGATCCAATTTCAAGGAAATTCCTCCGTCAATTGATACGAGAACGGCAAGGGAAACACGAAACAACCACCAAATCAGTCCACTAATCTTAAGGATTCGAGGACCAAGATGGAGACCTCACTTGGATTCGCTACCAACAACAAGAATACAAGATACAAGAGTATATTTTAACCACCAAATCAGTGACAAAACGTGATGAACAAGATGAACAACAATAATACAAGTTTCGGATTCAACGAAGACCCCAAAACAGTCCACTACACAACACATACACGATTTGCAAGAAAATAAAGATAGATAGTGAGACCAAGATTATTACAAGATTAAGAACCAAGTGTATTTCAACACTAACCCCTAATGATTGTAACAATCAAAACCACACTCTTACGGTGACCACCAAGGGAATGAACTCGCCTCAAGATCTACCGTTTCCAAGCAAAGATCAATATTGGCTTTTCCAAGCCCTATGCTAAGGGTGACTTTTCCAAGTCCTACAACTAATGGTGTTACACTCTCAAAGAGAGAGAAAAATATGTCTTTCAATTCTTCATCATTCAAAAACTGAAAATCCCTCAAGAAATGAGCTAAAATGACCTATTTATAGTGTATTACAAAAGAAGACAAAAGACCACCTTGCCCTTAATGATAGGTGCGGCCATGGTGTGTTAATACACCATGTGTAATGTCCAAAATGCCCTTAATTAAGGTCCAAAACCGTGAGTCCTCAATCTTAAATGCTCCAAGAAATCTTCCACACGCGAGATTACTTTAAGTTATGCTCAAAACAGGTTCTCCATGCATGTTCTTGTATTCTCGAGGTGACCAAGTCTTGATCCTCTATATGTTGGCCTCCAAAGATGTCATCAAAATATAAGATGGCCATTTGTCCCGTATCATCAATCATCAAGAATCTTCCTTTTAAGGTATGCGTGAGTTGATTCATGGACTGCTTTCATCCATGAAGCTCAAAAACCATCTTCTAAATTATGTATTATGATGTTTATATTGTTGGTGATTGATGTTCATGTGGTTGGAGTTTGATGATGCCTAAGATGGGATCGTTGTATGTTTTGTGTGAGGATATGGTGGTATTTAATGTACAAATATGTGAAATTAGTGGTTGAATATTTGTAATCTTGATGAATCCACCAATGCCTAAGATGTGCATGTAAGGTGTTTGTGAAAATACCTAAGGGAATAGAAATCATGCTTTAATGACATAATAAGTCCTAAATAACTATTCCATGTTCTAAGTTTATGTTCAACGTGATCCCCATGCTATTGTCTTGAATTGAAGATGTTGTATGAGATGCTCATGATATTGTTGTGATATGGAATGACCATGTTATTGAATCCAAGCAAGTATATACATGTGTGCATTCCCAATTATATGATAGTTTGTTGAGAATCATTCTTATTATGAAATCCTTACTTATGATATTGTGAATTGTGGACTCTACTCTTATGATCAAGTCAGTCATGTGTGTCAGTTTCCTTCCATCGAGTACTTGGGGTACTTGTACCCAAAAACTATAGCTGTGTGCCTAGAGCTAGTGTCATGTTTCAAGACATCCTCAGTCAAGCTATGCTGCATAAATTTTAGTTAGTCACGTGACTCAGAAAAACTTAGATATCTCAGTAGTTCAGTAGTCCCAATAGTTTCAGTACTCTCAGTCAGATCTCAAGTAGCTTTTCCGTCAGTTAACGGAACTCAGTGAATTCAGCTTAGTTCAGCTAAGAAAATATTATCAGCTTACTTAATCAGTTTATAAATCAGTTCAGTTAGTCTATTCAGCGCAATTAATCTTTTTAGAGTCTTCAGTTGGGAGTAGGGACTAGCACCGAGCGAGTTCAGGGATGGCAGTTTTTCTCGTTATAAAGGCAGAGCCGTTAGCAGCAATCCCTGTACTACAGAACTACATAGCCAGTGTAGGACAGGAGTCACCCGTCAGATTAAGGCTATACTTGACTATTATATTTCCTTAGGCTTGATTTCCTATTCAGGGTCACCCGTCAGAGAGGCTTGACCATAGTAGAGGTCTCTACCCGTGGCACGGTATTGACACCCTTCCAATCAGGGCAAAGATTGGACCCCACCAGTATAGTATTGGGGCATGTCAGTTAGGTTACTACCTCCCACAGTCACAATTACAGTTACAATTTCAGTATCAGTCTTCAGAGTAGAAATCAGGAATCAGGAGTGTCAGATACAGTCATCGATTTGAGTAAGGAACTCAGATAGTTCCATTGATTCCTTGACCATCCTGTCAGATAGGCTTGGTCCCATATTTAGATGCTTATTATTAGATCTAGAGGTCACCCGGTAGACAGACTTGATCTCAATCTCAGATTCAGTCGAGTATTCTCATTATCAATTTTAGAGATCACTCGTTAGCTAGGACTGATCTCAGACTTAGATGTTCAGATATAGTTTGGAACTCAGATAGTTTTCCCCAGAATTAGGACTGTTAGGTACAGTCATCCATGTTATCATTCATTCAGTATCTTAGTATCACGAAATTCATATTGTCAGAGTTCAAACTCAAGTAGTCAGTATCTCCATGAATTCAGTAGCAGTTACATATGTATGTATGTATGTATTCTCACGTTCATATTAGTCAGCATGTTCATGCATATAAACCCCATGGATTTAGCCTACCCCCACGTATACTCAGTACTTTAGTTGTACTAACGCATTTGCGCTATGGTGCTTTCTTTTTATGTTACACCATAGATTCTGAGGTGCAGATTCCAGATCAGCAGTAGCAGTTCAGTAAGCACTGAGTCCTCATCTTTCAAAGACATGATCGTTACATTTATTATTCCAGTATTTTAGTTTATTTTCAGTTGAGGAAGTTAGTTGGAGACATGTTCCTTCAACTCCTTATTCAGACAGTTTAGAGGCTTTCAGACGATTATAGAGTTTTCAAATTTAGACTTTAGTATTTTTAGTTTTGTTTTGGTACTGTGATACCACCTTATTTCAGATATTTTATTATTCAATATTGAACCTTACGCCTTCTTTGGTCATGTTTCCACATTTCATATGTATATTATGCAGTTACAGGTACAACTATTAGTCATAGGTTAGCTTGTGGTCCTTTGGGGTCATGAGCACCGTGTAGCATATTGGTTCATAAAATTGGGGAGTTACAATTTTGGTATCAGAGCCTATGGTTCAATAGAGTCCTAGGAAGTCTGAAAGCCGCATCTAATAGAGTCTTGTACATGGGTGTGTTGCGCACCATATTTATGTACAGGAGTCCAAAAGATGTTTTAGGAACAGTCCCCTTTCTTCAGTATTCATGTCATGTTAGTGAGAATAATCACAAGTTAAACTCTCAGTTAAATCCATTCTTCTCTTATTCCAGACCATGGCCCCAAAAAGAAGAAACCAGCCAGCTCCTCAGCCCGAAGATCCTTTGGGCGAACTTGTTTCCCATGCAGAGGTTTGGAGCTGCATTTACCACACTTTCTCAGTCCGTGGTTGCACAGAATGAATGGCCACCAGTCATTCCGGCCAATCCAGTGGCCAATCCCATTGCAACTAGGGTTCGGAACTTCACCCGTATGAACCCTCCATCTTTCCATGGGTCTAAGTCTTATGAGGAACCTCAGGAGTTTATTGACCAGGTACAGAAGGTCATTTACATCATGGGTGTTACTTCTATTGAGAGTGCCGAGTTAGCCGCCTACCAGTTACAGGATGTTGCTCATGATTGGTACCTATTAACCGTTGCATACTCAGTGATGCATTCATGTATCAGTTGTCCGTGCATCAGATATGCACAAGTTCAGTATGTTTAGCATATCAGTCATTAGATCAAGTTTTAGTTCTTTATGTTCAGTTCAGGTTCTGTTATCTTGTATCTCCTCTCAGTAAATTCTCATTCGAGGACGAATGTTCCCAAGGGATAGATATTATAATACCCCGTATGTTTCTAAGCTAGGAAGTTAATAAGTTTTCCTACGTATGAAACCTCCTATCCTGTGAGTAGCATTTTAGGGCATGACTTACAATGAATATCCTAGCAATAGGATAGCTTGCGATGTTTTAAGCATGCTCATATGAGTCGCTTAGAGTGATGCAAGATAAGAGTTTTTGAATCCATCAAGTCTTAGTGTTTGATTTTCTAAGGGTCATCTTTGAACAAGAATAACATGATTTATATGTGACATTTTGGGTGATTTAGACCCACCAAATTATATATAATCGAATTATCTTTCCAGCGATACTAATTTCATCAAAATCCGACACCCGAGCAAGGAGTTATAGCCTTTCAAAGTAGAATGCATCGCCTAACCAATCGCACATGGACACGGGAAAGCATAGGCGATATCATATGTGGCTCCTATGTAAAGCATAGGCGATATTATATGCGGCGCCTATGTAAATATAGGACTGTTAGATACAGTCATCTATGTTGTCAGTCTTTCAGTAGCTCAGTATCATGAAACTCATGTTGTCAGAGTTCAAACTCAATTAGGCTGTATCTCTACGGGTTTAGTATCAGTTACGTATGTATGTATGTATGTATTCTCACATTCATATTAGTCACCATGTTCATGCATATAAACCCCATGCATTTAGCCTACCCCCACGTACACTCAGTACTTTAGTTGTATTGATGCATTTGCGCTATGGTACTTTCTTTTTATGTTACACCATAGGTTCTGAAGTACAGATTCCAGATCAGCAATATCAGTTCAGTAAGCAGTGAGTCCTCATCTTTCGAGGACATGATCATTACATTTATTATTCCAGTATTTCAGTTTATTTTCAGTTTAGTGAGTTAGTTGGAGACATGTTCCTTCAACTCCTTATTCAGACAGTTTAGAGGCTTTTAGACGATTATAGATTTTTCAAATTTAGACTTTAGTATTTTCAGTTTTGTTTTGTTACTGTGATACCACCTTATTTCAGATATTTTATTATTCAAGATTGAACCTTACACCCTCTTTGTTCATGTTTCCGCATTTTATATGTATATTATGTAGTTACAGGTACAGATATCAGTCATGGGATAGCTTGTGGTCCTTCGCGGTCATGAGCACCGTGTAGCGTTCCGGTTCAAAAAATCGAGGCGTTATACTATCCAACCTTCCTTTTGTCATAGCATGAATTCAAAAAAATCAATTCAGCACATGCATCATGTTTCCCCTTTAATTATTTAGTCATAATTCAGATCATAAGTATTTAGTACATGATCTCTGTGTTCTAAATATTTCAGCTCAGATGTTTCATTTGGGGACAAATGATCCTAAGGGGGGAGATATTATAATACTCTGCAAGGTTCTAGATAAGTTTTCCTGCTATTCACACATGTGTAAAGGTTCCAAAGCAATTGTCCTACACTAAGTACAAGTGACATTGGCATTTTAACACACCTCCCCCCCCCCAAGATTTTAAATATTTTATTTTTGGCCTCCCCGTGTTTGAAACGTTGATTTATGAGTTGAAATATGTTTAGGGATTTTAAAAGGGTCATCCGGGAGAGTTTCAAAATTTCCGAAAGAGGTTCGTGGCTTTTTTGGACCCCCAAGAATTGAAGCAACTCAGGTATATGGAATATTCATCTATGGGTCCCTTCCACCCATTGAGTCCCAAATTTTTCCCAAAGCTCTCAAGTTTAATTCATCCTTTATGATTAGGGTTTTATATGAACTATGAATTTTCTTGAATAGCAGTCAAATCTTACAATTGAACCATGAGAGCATGTTTTCCTCATAAGGTTAACATCTTCCCATACTCAAAATGATAGATCTCATCAGTTTAGTGATACATACTATGTTTTTGGTTTTTGTATCATTAATTTTCTTACAGTCTTCTAATAATGTTATTGTATTTAATGTCTTATTCAGTATTGGTGGGTTATGAACACCCGATACCTATATGTTCATGCATGTTTCAGATTTTCAAGTCACAAGTCATTAGACCATATTTGAATCATTATATTCAGATTATAAATGCACTATTCTTTTCAGAATACCATAATTGAGAAAATCAGTTATCAGTGCATGTACTAGTTTATGCTTCTACGTATATTTAGTTAGGAGTAATACTTAGCACTGAGCAAACCTCGGGATGAAGGCTCACCCGTCAGTATTGGAATGAGCCCTTTAGTAGAAGTCCCTACATTCTAGAACTACGTAGCTAGCATAGGTTATGAGATGTCACCCACTAATTTAGGGCTAACACTCTCTTAGGGGTCACCATCCAGTTTAGGACTAAAACCCTAGTCCTTCGGGACATCATCTTTACGGATCCACACTGTAAGTGTCAGTACCCATGGCTAGGTATTGACACCCTTCCAACAGGGGTTATAGGTTGGACACTGATTAGCTCAAATTTGGGCATGTCGGTTAAATTTTAGATCCCATAGTCTCAGTTCGGTATTCAAACCACATCATCTCAGTTTGAATGACCAAATGTTCAGTTTATCAATTATTCAATTTTACAAATTATTTCAGCACATGCTTTACTTGGTCTTGCATTTGTTGTAAGTGCTCATGCATTCATGCTCAATACCTGTATGTATTTTAGTTAGTCCCTATCTTATGAACCAGTACATTCAAAGTACATATCGTATACTCTCTTTTGTGCTATGTTGTCCTCTAACATAGTTTCAAACGCTCAGTTCCCCATTTACCCTTAGTCAGTTTAGTGCCTCTCAACAGTAGTTGTAGTGATTCCTTATCCTTCGAGGATAATTTATTTTCAGTTATTTTCAATATTTCCCTTACTTCAATCAATCGGAGTTAGTCAAGGGTTTGTCCCATCAACTCCTTATGTTTTAGAGGCTTTTAGATTGTCAGACATATTTTAAATTTTCTTTTTACCAGATGGTCAAACATGTTGGGTATTGTTTTGATGTTATATCTTATTAGAGTTTTCATCAGTTTAGATTTTGCATATGATATTTTATTATTACTTAATTCAGTGTTCACAACAGATTGATGTGGGATCTTTTATAACTAGGGGTTAGTCTTTGGTCATAACAATTTATAAGTGGGATCTTTTACCCAGCTTAAGTCAAATTGATGATTAGTTGTCTTGAAATCCTTATACGCTTATTAAATGCCTAGAGAATGCCCTTTTGAAGCAATATTGAGAAACCTTGGCATGTGATGGTTATGCTAATAAAACATAAGAAGTACTATTCATACACAAATATAGTTAGATTGTCAACTAAGCTATGATGAGATATGGATTATGTTACGATAAGGTATTGGTATGCCATGTATAAGTTATTTATTATGATAATAATAAGCCTTTGATCATGTTGTTGATAAGGTATTGCCTACACTATTACTTATGATTATGATTATTCTAGATAATTATGCTAGAAAACACTCTTATTGATGATGTTAGCAATTGTGTATTAATTGTACTAGAAGTCATGCTTATTAATTATATGGAAAGTTATGCTAGTAATTATGCTAGAAATCATGATGCTTGACTATTGGCACTTATGACATTACTTATCCCTGATTTAATTTCAGAAGATGACTATGATAATTATATACCCTATTTATTTATGAAAGATGATACTGATATTTATTATACCCGATTCAATTTTGAAATATGATTATGTTTATTATACCTGGTTCAATTCTGGAAGATGATGTTGATATTGATTATACCCGATTTATTTCTGAAAGATTTATGTTGATATACCCAATTTAATTTCGTAGGATGATGATGATGTTGATTATACCTAGTTTGATTACGGAGGATGATTATGATGATACATTGATACTCGACAAGGCCAGGGGATGATTATACCGATGTACCTATGTGTGCCACTACCAGTTCAAGTCCAACTATTTATTATGATATGATTATTTTATATATATGTATATATATATACATATATATATATATGCATATGTATGTGTATATATATATATTGCATATACAAGTTGGGTATGATGTTTACATTAGACGATTATTGCCCGAAAATGATAAGTGATTATAAGGTAGTATAGTTGATGATTAGTGATAACAAGGATTAGTGGTAGATATTATTTAACTAATCATGACTAGTTGATAAATGAGGATTTGTTCGTAGAGGATGAATAGTGATAATTAATGTTGTTTAAGCGATAAATAAAGACTACAGATTATATGATGACTAGTAATTAAATGAATTAGTTAATAAGAGACGGTTAGCTAATAAATGATTATTAGCAATTATTAATGATAATTTTGTTGAATGATGGCAACATTATGGAATATGGGTACATTGTCAAATATTGATAAATGATCAATTGATGATAAATTGTGGAATGATGGTTAAATAATGACTTGCTTAGTTGTACGTGATAAATGGTTGCTCATTCTATCTTTGAGTGTACTCTTCATGCGTATAGGAATCTGTGATTAGTTATTTACTTTTCGCACCAATTGACGTATGGGAGCCAATTTTGTAGTTTGTGATTACTTGCATGATGCCTTATGATGCATTATTATTCTGATTTATTTACTTGTATTGCATGGTGTTATTGGCATGTATTGATGCCTAGTGTTTTATTATTATTTTGATTAAATTAATTTTTTTGTATAGCAGCAATGGAGATGATTCAGGTTCATTCTTGTGCCTTGACTTAGTTATGATATCTTGCATTTTATCATACTTATATCATGATTTAGATCTAATGTCGCAAAAAAATAAACCTCCAAAGAAGTATGTTGTGGTTGATGTCAAATATAGTAACCCAAATAAGGTTGGGGTCGAACCCACAAGGAATATGTGGAACAGTATCTCAAACTTGTCAAAATCCACGAGTAATGCGTAAAAGTAAATGGGGGGATTTGGAAATCAACGGTAACAAGTAGCCAAACTTGAATGCTTAAGTTTGTGAACAATGAAAGACAAATACTCGAATTGTGTTCCCCCTGGCTTATCAACTCCATAAGTTTGTCGTGTTGGATCCACCTAACCCATTGCTCTGCGTGTAAAGTTGACAAGCTATGTATTATCAACCATCTTGGGAACGTGTTGATAAATCTCACCCTTCACCTTGTGAGTCTCAGGGTATCGCTTTGTTGTCCCTTGTCTACAACCTCAATCCAACTCTCACCTTTTGAGTCTCGAGTTGATTAGATGAGGGTTATTAGCCTCGAATTACTATTGTAACCTAATTTTCACAATCTCAAACTCCCTTGTGAGGATGTTCTTGAATACAAGCAATACCTAAGCTTTTGTAGTAGCTTGGGAGAAATTAATATGAAGAAGATTGTAATACACACAACTACAATAGAATAGATGAATCTCCCACTTCCCTTACGTAGTTAATTCCCCAAGGTTCCCAAAACCCTAGTCAAGGAATTTAGCCGTCATGTTCATGCAAAAGTCCATGGTAATCAATTAAGAAGACATGTAATTAATTGCACAATAATGAAAGAGTAATATCAAGAACCTCAAATTGAATACGAAACCAAAAATCAAAGAACAATTGTATCTACGATCAAGGTGTGTGAAAGTATGCCAAAAATTATCAAAAGTGTGTAACATAATAATTAAATAATCCTAGGGTATTTTGAGTGTCTCAAAATAACAAAGGAATCCTAATAAAAATGGAATAGTAAAACTAGGTCGGCAGTGGTCATGCCTCTAGTAATGAGTCGTTAGGTCTCCTTATGACTCGTTGCCTATTATCGTAGCTCTCTTTCTATCTTAGGTGGTTACGACTCATATAGTCACATTATGAGTCATATACTTCTAGTCGTTGTTCCTCCAGTAGCTCTTCTTCCTTAGTGTATTCGGGTCTGATGTCTTTACGACTCCTCACCATGAGTCATCATCAGATTTTATAACTCATGGTATTCAATCTAAGAACTGGAACATCTATTTTTAAGAACTTTAAACACTAGTTTCCTTATGAATTCTTGCTACGATTCATAAGGTGACTTAACGACTCGTATCCAGACTAGTACTTCACTTCTTGAGAGCTTTTTCTTCTACTTTTTAGTCCACGCCACTTCCTATCTAATACCCTTGAAATCACATCACATACGACAAAACAACCTTAGTCAATGCATAATTTCACCATTTTAAGCATCGAATGTGCCATGTTTATATGACACATCAACACACTCAACTTAAAATATTTGCATGTCCTCAGGTTAAACACAAAACCAAAACAAAATATAATGCCTAATTAGGAAGACCCTAAATACCTTTGGCAGTCGACTTTATCAATATTTGCTCAAAATATATTATTCCCCTGCTCTTTTCAAGAACTCAACTATCTGTATTGATGTGGTACAACAATATGACACACAGGAATCAAATGATGGCATTGTATTAACAATAAACAACTAGGCATGGATACAAGTTTCATTACCCAAACTGACAAATAATCTAACAACGTGACCCATGAACCCTATCAGTCAAAGACGTACCACTCACTCATATGGATTTAAAAATATGATATAGGTACGGTCAAGAGACACTCTCACTCACAAAGAAGTTCCATAGTGTGCACAGAATGCCATAGGCTTATCCTTATTTTCTTTACCTTAGTTTTTAGACAGTCGTGTTAGGATCACTATAGGACTTTATTTTACTTGTAAAGTAGCCTTGGGGCTGGTATGAGATATTTTGGGACATTTTTAGTGACTTAGCCTCCTTGACACTATGATTTCTTTGGGGTCCACTTATTTTTCAACTTTTCTTTCATTTCACCTTTGTTTCTTTTTTTTTATTCTTTTTCCACTCGTTCTGATGGGTGTGGTCAGTTATTTTTTTTCTCATTTTTCACAAATTTCTTTTTATTGTTCTTTTTCTATTTTTCACACATTTTCAAAAAAAAATTCTACCACGCCTAACCCTTCTTTCTTTTCTATTCACACCCCTTCTTCATACCCACTATTCTTTGTTCACCCCTATAATAACCACTCTCACCTTAGGTGATTTGCCATTGTTGAGGGTGCAGTTTCCAAGGAGGACGAGGGATAAGACAGGTTTATTGCAATTACAATTGGAAGGTGAATCGGTGTAAACAAAAGTAAGTTCATTAAGGCTCAAATTTGGGATCAAGGTATTTTTATTCACATTTGTCTAGTTCTTTTTAGGCTAAAGTGGACATACAAAAATGGCCTATGATCCTTTTCTGACGGTCCTACAATCTAGGCAAGACTAACCGGGCAAGTTATGGTTGTCGTACACAAAGGGAACTAGGTAACACCTCACACACACATTGTATAGGGTCATACTGTTAATTACTTCCTATCTATATCATGTAATTGTTCTCCACAGTTATTATGTTTCTAAATCTAATGCCATTACGAGATTCACAACAGTTACATGTGCATATATATCACACAGTTGTTTAAATTCGTAGGAAGGATATCAATTTTTTAAACATGGCTACGGCCTTAGGTACAAATTATCCTCCTAATTGAGCATCACATAACAAAACATATTGGTTCCACATTCAAACCGTAGTCAACGAGAAAAGAAACACAATAAAAACAACCCGTGGGGACTATGTGGTACACCCCCTCCCCTAATTAAATACCAATGCATTGTCCTTAGAGCATCTAGCAATGTAAAAAAGAATAGAAGACAAACCTGGGCACACTAGGCACCGGCTCCTGCATCATTAGCATGAGGGCCCATAAATTAGGCCCTACTCTCATCATTAGTAGTCCCAATAGCTGTCGAGATGTCCTCAGCAATAGTGGCACCAGTGGTGGTCAGTGCACTTAGTGGTGGATAAGTCGATGGGGTTGTATCACTACCCCATCTCAATAGTCTCTTGGACCCTCACCTTTCGATCCTTCTTACTCTATATGCTCTCTTTTACTACTATCTCAACCTTTTCATTCTTTGGTCTTCTTCTCTTCGTCTTTTGTTCTTCTTTACCTTCTCAAAAAGTGCAGGGGTCATATAATCAATGCCCTAAATATTCTTGACTTCTTCTTCTGGATGGATCTCCTCAAGAGTCGGTACGGGGTAAACAAGCCTCTTGTGTAATTCATCAATTAACTTTTGCAGCTCGACTATCTTGACTTTTACTCCTGCCATATCCGATGTCTAAACACCCTCAAGATGCCAAGCAATCCTTCCCTCAAAACTATTAAATCTTTTATGTATCATCCTATTTTATTCTTGAATTCTCATATTAACACAGGGTTGTACTCCCTTCTCTATCAGCAGCACCTTCACCTCCACGGTGCTCAACCTTTTCTTTACCTCAGCCATAAAGGACTACGTCACTATCATATAGCCAGCCAGAATGAACCTGGACGTGGATAGTGTTGGTGCCACATTAGGAGGTGGATTAGGGGAACTAGAGGTACCAAATGCATTAGAAGGCTGGGGCTCAGATTCATCGATCTCATTAGAAGTGTCACCTGTGTCGGTGAATCCAGAAGTCTCAGTAATCGAATCACTATTTTAAGGTGCCTCGGCTAACAAAGCTCCTCCTTGCTTTGCCTGATTAGACATAGGATTTCCAGTGTCATGAATCAACCCCAAGTTAGTGATGTTCTTTGGCTGAATAAATTGATCCGCATCCAAAAGTTTTGGCACACCAGCCTCTAAGTATATTTGTGTCAATAGGCACGGGAATGCTAGAATTATATCAGTACCAACTGCCCTATCGCGGATCTCTCTTGCAATGTACTGTGCTACATCAAAATCATACCCTTCCATGGTTCCAGCTATTAATGTTGCACGGACTGGACTGAGCCCGTTGTCCCTAGTTGTAGGACACAGTTTATATCGAGCTAGTGTCCACCATGAGTTCACCATGCAATTTAAAGAGCCTTTTATAATCTACTATGTATTCACTCTCGGACCACCAACTACCCAACTAGTAGCTTCTCCATTTGCAGCGACCATTCATCCACTGAAAGTGCATCATCTAATCATCAGTGCCCATTTGTTTCCTTTTAATTTTTTGCATTACATCTATGTGATAATAAATTTCATCAGTATTCACTGGTGATTGGAAATCTGGTCTATGTAATATTATGAAAATAGTACTCGGGGAGATGTTCACCCACACCCCTCTAATATTCAAAGAATTCAATGGTTCAACACCCTTCCACAATTATCCCTATGGGTATAATCATTATAGCTCCCCTGGTATATCGTATAGAACTCCAGCACTAATGTGGGACTGGGCCTTAAATTTAGGTATTTCAGTCATGCCTATAGTTTTCAATCTTTGCTCAAGATATATCCCCCTCTGAGGATTTTTGATGGATGATTTTAATGTTAACCCTAATTTGTATGTGGACTCCATTCCAGGGTACCCCATCTTTCAACGGAGGGCACTAGAGCAGGCTTTATAGATAGTAGAGGCTGAGGTGGTAGTGTTGGTGGCTGAATATCGATGGGAGTAACATTATTCTCACTCTCGCTCTCAGCTTTGTTATTGTAGGATCTTAATTCTTCCTCACCAGCATCGTCACCATTTTCTTCTTCATCATTATCATCACTGTCATCATCAGAGAATAATAGAGAATGTGGTGGTTAGGTGTCATCCTCGGTGTGGTCCTAGGGGGTGTGTCCTCCTCTATGATAGCTATATTCCCCCCCCTCTAAGGTCGTTTCTCCCTTGGTTCTACTTGCCCCACCATTGGATATTCTTCGACAGATTTACTTGACTCATCACTGGTATCTTTGTCTCTGAGGTGACGAGTCTTTTGTGGGGCAGGTTTTTTGAAGTTTTCTTTGCTGAGGCTTGCTTATTTGTTGCATCAACTTTTGGTGCCATTTTCCTATTGAAAATATATTTATTAGTAAATTATAAAAAAAGGAAAAGAAAATTAGAAAAAATTGGTGTCAGTGTGCCTTTATTAGACTCATCACGACAAAAGCCAAGTGAGTATTTTTTTGGTTAGATTACGAGTCCTTCTAACGAGTCTTAATGTTTACCAATGAATCACTACCAATACTAGTAAAATGGCCAGAAACATATCATATTATGCATACACCTTCATAGTTATTACGATTTCTGATGATGAGTCGTAAGGATTGACTACGACTCATTTATATGAGTTGTAGTGTTACCAGAACCCCTACTTTTCTAAACAACCATGTTATCGATGGTTATGAGTTATGTAACAAGTCGTTAGGTTTCCCTCCGAGTCGTAATAAAGCTAGTACCTACTGTAACATGGGTGTTTAGACTAGTTAGTTCTGATACTCAATCCTTTCATAACATACAAAACTCAAGCCCATATCAACACTCCATACATCCATCCCTAACCAATTTTTTAAAGTACGAAGTCTATTCTTACTCCCATTACCATACTGCATAACAAAATTCTCAAGAATAGGGATCGATTACTTTTAAGCACACACTTTTAGTCAAGAAATCCAAGTAATCATACATATTTAAAGCACAAACTTTATAGATTGAATTTTTAAGCATGGAGAACTTACTTGTGCACTTGAGACTTGGATTTCTCAACTTCAAATGAATTTTGTGCCAAACTCTTTAAGAGTTTCGAAATTTGGGAGGGTTGACTTGGTTGATTTTGATTTTATAGATGAGTATAGAGTGTTTTAGTGTTGTGGTATACAAAGGAAATTTAGAGTGTCGTGATTTGAATAATTGGAAGGCCAATCATTTGCCCCTTTTTGTTTAATCTTATGATTGGAACCTGGTCGACCCGTTGGGCCTGTAATGTTGGGCCTTGTTACGAGTCTTGAATACGACTCATAACCACAGCTTACAGATCGTAGACTCCCCTGTAAATACTAGAACCTTACCTAGGTGTTCAATAATTATGACTCAAGCTACGAGTCATAGTCATTGACTATGATTTATTTTTAGAGTTGTAATGACTCAAGAGACCAATTACCTGAGAGTGGTCTGAGTTCTAGGTCCTTACGAATCTTGCTCACGAGTTTTAGTGTGTTCTTATGACTCGTAAAGAGCCCTGTATGGCCTGGTACCAGAAAATTATCTGATTAATCCTACATTCTCTAGTCCTATACATTGAACACACCAGTTAACCTATAATCAACTAAGTACAAAACATGGGTTGTCTCTCACGCATTACTTGATTTAATGTCGTGGCACAATGTGGATAGGCTGGATACTCAAATTTAACCAACCATCCCCATGGTTTTCCTCCCATGCAGCAGTTGATTTAACGTCGGGCACGACGCAATTGACTTGGTTACTCAGACTTCACCAAGGTCCATATCAACAACCCCTTTAACTTCTTCAATGTTTTCCCTGTAGTGCTTCACTCTTTTCCCATTCACCTTGAATAGGGCATCACTATCCTACTTCGATTCTATTGCCCCATATGGGAAAACCCTCACTACAGTGAACGACCCATTCCACTTAGACTTCAACTTGACTGGAAACAGGCAAAGTCTTGAATTATATAGGAATACCTGGTCACCTGGCTCAAATAATCTTTTTTCAATTTTTCAATCATGATGCAGCTTCACTTTATCCTTGTACAACATAGAACCCTCATAATCCCAGAGTTGGAACTCATCCAACTTATTTATCTTATGCATACTCAATTTTATTGCATCATGCCAGTCCAAATTTAGCTTTTTCAATGCCCATAGTGCCTTGTGCTAAAGTTTGGTAGGCAAGTGACATGTCTTTCCAAACACAAGATAGTACGGGGGGAACCAATAGGAGTTTTAGAAGCTGTCTAGTAGGCCCATAATGCATCATCCAACTTTCTAGACCAACCAGTCCTGTTGGCATTCACTATCTTCGCCAGTATAGACTTTATCTCTCTATTCAAAACTTCAACCTATCCTCTTATTTGGGGTTGATATGGTGTTGTCACCTTATGCTTTACTCTATATTTATCGAGAAAACTCTTGAACAAGAAACTATATAAATGCGACCCTTCATTATTGATAATAGCATGCAGAGTGCTAAATCGAGAAAAGATATGCTTTTTCAGGAATGCGTGACACTTCTTCCTTCATTATTAGGGAGAGATACTGCTTTCACCCCTTTGGACACATAGTTCACTGCAACTAGGATATACCTCATACCATAATAGCTCATAAATGGTCCCATAAATTCCATGCCCCATACATCAAATAGCTTCAGTTCTAAAATAGAGGTCAAAGGGAGTTCATGGCGCCTAAAAATATTTCCCTCATGCTGGCATTGGTCACATGTTGTAGTAAAGTCATGATCATATTTGTAGATTATCATCCTGTAGTACCCATACTACAAGATCTTATGGGTTGTGCGGGTTTCACCATTGTGACCCCCAACTGGTGAACCATGAAAATCTTTAAGAATGCTCATCATCTCCACTTCAGGGATGCATCTACTAATAACTCCATCCTCATAAATTCTGAATAGATAATGTTTATCTCAGAAGAACTTCCTCACCTCATGCATAAACCTCTTTCTTTACTAGAAGGACAGATTCTCTGGGACAAGATCACTTGTCAGGTAATTTGTAAAGTCACCAAACCAGGGAATTAGGTCTTGTAATGCTGCCAAAATCTGCTCATCTTGAAAAGTATCATAGATTTCAAGTACACTCCCCACTTTCTGCATTTCTTCATCCTCATATCTGTACAAATGATCAACAAATTAATTTTTTGTACCCTTCAGTCTTTCACCTTAAAATCAAACTCTTGCAGCAATGGAACCAAACGAATCAATCTAGGCTTTGTATCCTTTTTCACCATCAAGTATCTTAGGGCTGCATGGTCAGTATGAACAACAACCTTTGTGCGAATCAGGTAAGACCAAAAATTTTAAAGGTAAAAACCACTACTAGTAACTCTTGTTCTGTAATAGTGTAATTCTTCTGAGTGGTGTTTAATGCCTTGATAGCATAGTAAATAGGGTGCAGAATCTTTTCTCTTCTTTGGCCCAGTACAACACCTAGGGCTACACCGCTCATGAAGGGCATTGGAAAGTGGTCTTTTGGGGTATATGTGTTCAGCTTCCTGTAGTTCATGCACACTCCCCAACCTGTGATTGGTCACATTGGCATGAGCTCATTATTCTCATTTGGTACAATAATAATTCCACCTTTCCTTGGGACACACTGAACAGGAATGACCCACTTGCTATCAATGATAGGGTAAACAACACCAGAGTCTAACCACTTAATGATATCATTCTTTACCACCTCTTGTACACGAGGATTTAGTCATTGCTAATGCTCTATACTATGAATGCAGTTTGATTCCAGTTGGATCTTGTGAGTACAAATGCCTAGCGGAATACCCACAATATTAGCAATCGTCCATCTTATAGCTCTCTTCAACCTTTGCAACACTGACAACAATATTTCAACCTCGATATCCAAATCAGCTACAATAATTACTGCAAGTATTGTCAGCCCCCAAAAATGCATAGCACAAGTGAGATGGGAGGGCCTTCAACTCCAAGATCATGGCTTCTAAATTGAAGGATAAGTGGGAGGAGAGGTTCTGCTTTTAAATTTAGATCAAGCTTCTTTGGAGCATAAGTCTTAGAACCTCTCCCATACATAGCACCTACCATCTCGTCGTACTTCTTAATTCCATCACTGTTGAAATTTATAATCAGTACCGCTAATTCTTCAACACCCAGCCTCTTTCTAGTTAGAACAGTCAGTGCATCAACTCCATCATCAATGACGTCTATTACAGACATAAATCTCATATAGTTCGATTGTCACATTAACTGCCATACATTAAAAGTTACATGTTCATCATTGAGTTTGAACTTCATCTATACCAGCTCCATATCAACCTATACCATACCCGCAGCTAAGAACGGTCTACCCAAGATGATAAAGACTTGGAAGTCAAACTCACAATCAAGTATCATGAAATAGTCTGGAAATATAAAGGATGCCACCTTTACCAATACATTACAAAGAATACCAACCCACTTTTTCATGGTCCGATCATCCATAAAAAATCTCATCGATGTCAATTTAGATGCTCCCAACCCTAACTACTTAAACACAACTAGTGGTATATGATTAATACTGGTTCCTAGATCACATAAAGACCGAGCGAAGTTGAAGGACCTAATGGTACATGGAATAGTGAATGATCCAGGGTCCTCCTTCTTCTCTAACAACGATCTAAAGGCAACAGCACTGTAGTGATAAACATTTTCAGTGGGCTCATAGGTCACTATCTGCTTCCTAGTGACTAGATCTTTGATGAATTTTGCATAACCAGGCATCTTCTCCAATGCCTCTATGAGTGTTATGTTTACAGACAGCTCCTTCAATATAGACAGGAACTTTTGATATTTTCCTTCTTTCTGCTTTTTTTCAACCTCTAAGGAAAAGAAGGGGGAGGTCTCAGAATAATCTTTAATATAGGATCATTAACCTTTCCCTTACCTTTATCTTTTTTACTACTACTCTCAATATCTGATGATTTTCTAGCTTTAACTTCAGATGCTTCCACAACATCAATAGGATTATCATCATTTTTTGGATCATTTATAGTGGGTATGGGCGGGTACATGGTCGTCTTACCACTCCAAGTGGTAATGGCATAGTAATGACTATCATTCTTTGGGTTTTGCACTATACTACTAGGAAAAGTGTCAAACTGCCTTTAATTTAATGTGGTCGACATTTGGCCAAATTGCCTCTCCAGTTGTTTGATCGCGATGGCATGCGACTCAACTTTCTTATTTAGCCCTGATATGTCCGCCTTAATCTTCTTAAGGAAGCTTTCTTGACTTTTTGGCCCTTTACTAACTTCGACAACATTTTTTCCATTCTAGACTTTGTATCTTTACTACCTGATGGAACATATCTGTCACTCTTCTCTTTATAATCATCTTTACACCTCCAATACCTATCTCATTCTCTTCTCCTATCTCGGTACCTATCACTATAGTAGATTTGACCTTAGTTTCCTTGCCCCTTGTATTGAGAACCCCTCCACTTCATGATCCAATACTTTTCTTCCTCATCTGCATCGAACTCATAGAATCTAAAACTAGATCCTTATGCCCCAACTGCATTCACCTTTTCAGCTAGCATTGCTACAAATTATTTTGAAATCATCCCAGTATTCGTTCTGATCTGTGAAACTTCTTGTGATACCATATCATCACCAACTCTATATTTACTAGCATCCCCAATAGCATACGTAATAGATCCTCTATCAGCCTTCCAAGTGTGCCATCCTCAGTTAGTGAGAGAGATTTCAACTAGCATTTCCTGCTTCATATCCCAGTGAAGATGCATAAGTAAACCTCGAGATATAGTTCCTGTTATCGCCTTAGAGCTAACATTCAGGGATTTGTAGAATATTTCCAACATGTTGGATCCTAGAATCCGATGATGAGGTACCATGCTTAACTTCTTTTAACCTAAAAATGCTTCATACATAGACTCTGTACGCAACTGTCGGAAGTTTTTAGGTCTCATATTTCAGATATAGCATCCTAGTAGGCGGAAATAATAGATTCAAAAATTGTTTGTACAGCTTATTCCTTGTGATTGAGCCTCTGGGAAGTTCCCCCACCCATAATGATGTTTCTTCTATCAGTGAAAAAAGGAACAACTGCAACTCAACGCTTCCTGATCCACCCCTGATATGGTATATGAAGTACAAATCCCAGTAAAATTGGCAAGATACATGTTCCCATCATCTGTTGCCAAACCCAAAAAAACACCCTTTAAGCTCAACAGCTGGATCACTACACTAACAATATCAAACTTCAAATTAGGGGGTAGAGTAGGAGGAATAATGGCTCCTATGTCTGCAGGCTCCACATAACCCATGTCCTTGTCTTCATTATATAGTGATAGATACTGATACATTGTTATCACTTGAGCTCTACCACTACTTTCTCACCATGACCATTGTCAAGTAGTGCATGTTGATCAGCTACTGGTCAAGGTCTGGCTATCTCTGCCTGATGTGCTAACCTGGCTTCCTCCGCCACTTTTCTCTACTGGTCAGGTGCCTCCGCTAAAATCAACTTCAGATATTAGTAATATTCTGTGGATCAGCCATAGAAGGCAGAACTATAACAAGAGGATCATCCCAAACTCCTATTGGAACACCATCACGAGCATGCTCTGACATACTTCTTAATGTTTGTAAAAAAAAAAATTGATTCTGGATCAATGGGGAGTAAGGAATTTTCTTGACTCCTCATGCTAGGCATACACCGGCATAAACCCAACTAAGAATAGAGAATTAAAGCTCGTGGGTATGTATTGAAGTCGTCCAAGTGTGTGTGCAAGAGAAGCATAATTAAGCGCCCAAATACACACCAAAAATGGCCCACTACAAACACTAAAGGGGCAGCCCACTCTTGAAGGGCTATTATGGACATTTCACACTATTTTTGTAATATCTATAAATAGAACCTTTTAGGGTTTCATTCATTAGACTTTGCTGAATATGGATGTTGTATAACACTTAGAAACATTTCCTTTCTAAGGAGAGAAGACTACAAATCTGAAACTTGTAACTAGGGAAATCAACTTGAGTGTGGAATCACTCGTGTTGGATTCAAGCTTGGAAACGTTGGATGCTTGGGAGATCGAGGTCACTCTTGTACCAACGTAAGAGATAGGTTTGTGTTGTGAGTATTATTAAAGGTCCAAGAGTGTAACAAGTCTTGGGTTGTTAATATTATTCCCTCATTTGGTCTATCTACCTATCTTTATCTTATTGCACTTTGTAGATTCATAGTAGACTATTTTTGTGACTTGTTGAATCCGAATTTTGTAACTGATACAAGATCAAACCAACAACACCAAGAGCTACAAGTAGGTTCGGATTTCAGTCCAACAACACAAGAATAACAAGTTCAATTTTCAGTTTTCAGCACACAACAAGAGAGCAAATAGATGAACAAGAATGCTAGTGAATCGAAAGTAGCCCCACACGGCTTCACTAGTCTTTAAAGATAACAAGATTAACAACAACAACAACAACAAGATAAAGAAAAGATAGATAACTTGACATATAACATTCAAGATACTAAGAACCCTAACATCAAGAGAGGACCCTAAGTCTAGAGAATGTAAACACCAAGTTCTTACAAGGACCAAGAGGCACTCAAAGACCTCAAAACCCTTGTTTCTAGCCAAAGATACAACACAAGTATTCCTCTACTTGTGAGATGTTGGAGGCGGCTCCAAGAGTGGAAGAGAGAGAGGAAATGTTGAGATATTTTAGGTTACAAATTTCAGATTTCAAAAACTATCTAATAACTCTCTCACATCTTCTATTTATACTACAAAAGGAAAGGGGTAAAATGACTCATCCGCCCTTGCTTCTTGTGCCAACCTTGGAGAGTAGTTTATTACACATTAGGACCCCTCTTCACACATAAAAACGTTTAAGTCCTTGGTTGGTTCAATCACCAACTCACACACGGCCATTTGCATGAACAAGGCTTGGAGTTTTTGTAATTCCCGAGCTTGGCTTCGTGTGAAAGGCCGTGTGGCTGTCCTAACCGTATCATCCTCTCCATCTTGAGAGGAATTTGGCCTCAAATTCAGCATTTGGTCATCTTCAACCGCATCCACGAGGGAGAGATCACCAACGTTGAAAGTGTTGTGCACTTGATATTCCGGTGGAAGGTCAATCTTGTAGGCGTTGTCATTGATCCTCTCAAGTACTTGGAAAGGACCATCACCCCTTGGCAGCAACTTGGACTTCCTATGAGCTGGAAACCGGTCTTTTCGAAGATGCACCCACACCCAATCTCCGGGCTCAAGCACAAGCCTTCTTCTCCCTTTGTTTGCCCTTTTGGCAATCTCTTGATTCTTCTTTTCAAGCTTGATCCGCACCGTCTCATGCATTTTCTTCATTGCCTCGGCTCTTTTGTTTCCATCTAAGCTGGTCATGAGATCACTAGACAAAGGAGTGAGATCTAAAGGGGTAAGGGGGTTCAAGCCGTAAACACATTCAAAGGGAGTCATTCCCGTGCTCGAATGTATTACCCGGTTGTAGGCAAATTCCACTAAGGGTAGGTGATCTTCCCATGAAGTCAGTTTACCTTTAACCATAGAACGTAGCATAGACCCTAAGGTTCTATTTACTACCTCCGTTTGGCCATCGGTTTGTGGGTGGCAAGACGTGGAGAAAAGTAACTTCGTCCCAAGCCTACCCCACATGGACTTCCAAAAGAGACTTAGGAACTTGGAGTCCCTATCGCTCACAATAGTCCTCGGTACCCCGTGAAGCTTGACAACATGTTCAACAAATAATGAAGCTACACTACTAGCATCCTCGGTTTTAGTACATGGAATAAAATGAGCCATTTTAGAGAATCTATCAACAATAACAAAAATGCTATCTCGGCCCTTTCTAGTCCTTGGCAGCCCCAAAACAAAATCCATCGAGATGTCCAACCAAGGCCTAAGGGGAGTAGGGAGTGGGGTGTATAATCCTTGGGGTAAGAGACGAGATTTCGCACTCCGGCAGGCCACGCATTGACTACAAATTTTAGTGACGTCTTTGCGCATTTTGGGCCAATAGAAGTTCTCCTCTAAGATTCCGAGGGTCTTGTCTACCCCAAAGTGACCCATGAGGCCTCCGTCATAGGCCTCCCTCACAAATAATTCCCTCCAAGAACTAGAAGGAACACACAACCTCCTCCCTTTGAACAAATACCCATCGAACCGAGAGTAGGAGGAATGGTTATTCTCCTTGAGCCAACGGTCCCTTCCCCACTCTTCGCATTCCCTAAAAATAGGAGCAAAGGTAGGATCCTCGGGATACAACAACCGCAAGCTCTCAAAACCCATCAATTTCGAAGACAAGGTAGCAACAAGCACATGCTTCCTAGACAAGGCATCGGCAACAACATTTTCCTTTCCCCTTTTGTAATGAATTACATAAGGGAAAGTCTCGATGAACTCAATCCACTTAGCATGACGCCTATTCAACTTGTCTTGGCTCTTAAGGTGTTTCAACGACTCATGATCCGTTCGTATCACAAACTCCTTAGGCCACAAATAATGTTGCCAATTTCCCAAAGCTCTAACAAGGGCGTACAACTCCAAATCATAAGTTGAGTAATTAAGAGTTGCCCCTTTGAGCTTTTCACTGAAATAAGCAACGGGCTTACCTTCTTGCATCAAAACAGCCCCGATACCAACCTTACTAGCATCACACTCTATTTCAAACATCTTATCAAAATCGGGCAATTGCAATAAAGGCGCCGAGATGAGCGTAGCTTTCAAGGCCTCAAAAGCCCTAGCTTGCTCATCACCCCATTTAAAGGGTCCGTCCTTTCTAATTACCTCGGTCAAGGGGGCTGCTATGGAACTAAATCCTTTGACAAACCTCCTATAAAAGCTTGCCAACCCGTGGAAACTTCGGATTTCTCCAATAGTTTTAGGGGTCGGCCAACTTCGGATAGAGTCTATCTTGGAATCGTCCACTTCCACACCCCGTGAGCTCACGACAAAACCCAAGAATATAACTTTATCAACACCAAAAGAACACTTCTCCATGTTGGCATACAACTTCTCCTTTCGGAGCACATCAAACACACATCTCAAATGCATTACATGATCATTAATAGTTTTACTATACACCAACACATCATCAAAGTAAACCACCACAAACTTTCCAATATAAGGCTTCATTACATGATTCATTAGCCTCATAAATGTGCTAGGAGCATTGGTAAGGCCGAAGGGCATGACCAGCCACTCATATAGACCGAATTTGGTCTTGAATGCGGTCTTCCACTCATCACCGGGTTGCATGCGAATTTGGTGATAGCCGCTCCTAAGGTCTACTTTAGAAAACAAACAAGATCCGTGGAGCTCATCTAACATATCATCTAGTCTAGGAATTGGATGACGATACCTTATAGTAATTTTGTTGATGGCTCTACAATCGACGCACATGCGCCAAGTTCCGTCCTTCTTTGGTACCAAAAGCACCGGAACAGCACACGGACTCATGCTTTCCTTGATGTATCCCTTGTTGAGAAGCTCCTCAACTTGCCTCTCAAGCTCCTTAGTGTCCATGGGATTGCTCCTATAGGCCGGTTTGTTTGGAAGTTGTGAACCCGGCACCAAATCAATTTGGTGCTCAATTCCCCGAAGTGGGGGCAATCCTTGCGGAAGTTCTTGAGGAAATACATCTTCATACTCCTGCAACGCACAAGAAATCAAAGGGGAAATGGAAGAATTAGTGGGGTTAGTATTAAAACAATGGGCCAACAGTAACATCGGCTTGTTTTCATCATGGTCCACAAAGAGTTCTTTCCTCCTAGCCAACATCACTACGTTTTCCATCTCCCTTGTTGTTGGGACAGATTCGGATAGCCCTACTTCCTCACCTACGGCATCCCCCCCCTTTTCTCCTTTCCCGGTTTCCTTTCCCTTTCCTTTTAACTCTCTCATCTTTTGATGCCACTCATGTACTTGGGAGGGTGAAAGAGGGTGAAGTGTGACCTTTCGGCCATCCTTCTCAAGCGTATACCGGTTGGACCTCCCATCGTGTTTAGTAGACCTATCATATTGCCATGGTCTACCTAACAACAAGTGACATGCTTGCATTGGGATCACGTCACAAAGCACTTCATCGTGGTAGTTTCCTACCTTAAACCGAATCACACATTGCCTTGCGACCCTTAATTCACCACAATCGTTCAACCATTGTAGCTTGTAAGGGCTAGTGTGTGGTGTAGTGGGCAGCTTCAAGAAATTTACCATAGCTTGGCTCGCAACATTCGTACAACTACCACTATCAATCACCAAGGTGCACACACTCCCCTTTACAAGACACTTAGTATGGAATAGATTTTCCCTTTGACTCGGGTCATCTATCGCCTTACTAATCATGACACGTCTAACCACAAAGTTAGGAACCACACACTCCCCTTCTTGTGGATAGACATCTTCACTACCATCTAATTCATCATCATTCGGCCCATTTTCAGCTTCCTCTCCATCTTGAGGCTCGGCCTCATCCTCCCCCCTTTCGGAAACCACCTCCTCACCAAGGTAGTACACTTTCCCTTCTCGTAGGATCACATTGCGCCGGTTCGGACATTCATTGGCCTTATGCCCCCAACCTTGGCACTTGAAGCATTGGAATCCCTTTGGGTTGGGATATTTGTGAGCCTCCGGTTTCGGAGGGAATTTAGGGACTGTTTTGGACTCGTAGTGGACTGTTTTGGACTCGGGCAGCTTCGTAGGGGCGGGTTGGTCCTTGTTTTTGGGCCAACCCGAGGGAGCTTGTACCCTTGCCTTGAAGGATGATCTCTCCTTAAGTTCCCTTTCAATCTCTAGGGCCGCTTGGAATATACCGTCGATGGTTTCAAACCGATGAAGGGTCAAATGAGTGGAGATCTCTTTGTTCAACCCACACTTGAACCGGATGATGTCATGACTGATTTGCTCCCCACGATGGTCAAGTTTCAACATGAGTTGTTGGAACTCATCAAAATAGGCCATCACACTCTTGCCTCCTTGCCGCAAGCCATATAACCTAGCAAGTAACTCATGACGATATCTCTCGGGAAGGTATCGTTGTCTCATCAAATACCTCAACCGAAACCAAGGTGGTGGCTGCCCATCGACTAATTCATTGCCAAATCGTTTAACATACTCCCACCAAGTGTTAGCATAGCCCTCGAGGTGAGCTATAGCGTAGCAACTCTTCTTTTCGTCCGAGATGTCATTAACTTGGAAAACTTTGTCACAAGCCGATTCCCAAGTTAAGTAGGCCTCGGGATCACTTTCACCCTTAAAGATGGGTAGGCTCAACTTGATGGTGTTGATGCCTACGTCTCTCTCTTGGTGTCGGTTTCCCCTATCTCCATACCCCCGGTATCTCCTAGGTTCTCCTCGGCCCCCTCTTAACTCCTCCTCCCTCATATAAGCATCATCAAAGGCTCCATCTCCTTCATACTCCCCTCTACCGTATCCTTCAAAGTGGGCTGGTCGGCCTTGGCCGTTTTGAGTCGGAGGATTTGGAATTTGCGGTCTTTGGGTTAATGGAGCTTGGAATGGAAGGTTCGGATTTAGTGGAGGTACTTGTCGTCCAAATCCCTCTTGTGGAATTGGAGGGGCTTGGAAATGTAGTGGTCTAGTGGAGTCTCGGTTTAGAGGAAAATAGGTAGTTTGACTTGCGGTATTTAGTGGAGCTTGGGGTGCATTTAGCATTTGGTGGACTGTTTCGGGGGTGATGGTTGCGGAGGAGGTCCTATCATGACCATTGGTAGATACGTGTAGAGGAGTAGAAGGACGAGAGTTCCTTTGACTCTCCACTTGTTCCAATCTCCCACTAATAGTCGACACTTCCCCCTTTATGGCTGCCAAGTCCCCTCTCACGGCCCCAAATTCAGAATTCAACCTTTCAAGTGTCCGGGTAACGGCCTCAAGAGTGACCCTCATAGAATCAAGGGCATTAGTATCCGCATTATGAGACGTAGCTCCTTCCATTGTCAAGATATTATCCGCTTTAGTTCACCACAAGTTCGTGTTCCACAAGTGTTGTATAATTGGCTAGTAACCGTGAAATTTTCAAGGTATGAGTGAGCTCTTATCCGGAATGGATTCTTGTTTGAAGACTCAAAGAATTCTTGCCGGACTAGAATCAAAAATCAGCAACTCATTCAAACGAATAAAAGCACTCAAATAATCGTTGACACGAACAAACGGTTCAAGGAACTAGTTGACAACCTAGTAGGAATGTACTAGTTTGTTAATTAGTTCTAGGACCAATTAAGGGAAACCAAGGATCAACAATTTGCAACCAAAGAATATCCTAAGTTGAGCTTATAGTGACGTGGCAGCATGCAATGGTTCCACCCGTTCCTCTTATCCTTTTTTTTTTTTTTGTTTTGTGTTAATATTCACACAACTTGTTATAGTTTGCAAAATGTTTTTGGTGGGAAAAATAAAATCTTGTAGTCTTTCAACCTTTTCAAACTCAAGAAAGTGGTGTTTGGTTGACCAATCCCACAAAACAAGGCTCCTTGAATTAGGGAAAAGTGATTGACAAGACTAGAAGGTGAGGGGTGCAAGTCTTTCACAACAACTTTATAACTTGTCTTACAACTTGAGCACACAACAAGATGAACAAGATGAACAAGTTCAAAAGATGAACACCTCAACAAACTTCATCAACTTCTTTAGCACATAACACATAACCACCGATTTTTCTTTTGCTCATCAACAACATACAACTTTCGGCCACTTCAAGTTACCACACAATGTTCAAGTTTTCAAGCTCAACTTTCGGATCTAGACACCTTAGTGTTGGTGAGAAAGAAACCAACACTAGAAACTCACTAAACAAGCAAAATAACACTTAGACCTAGGCATGCAACATCATACTCGGTTTTCAACTTTTAGTGGACAGATTTCAGAATTTCCCTTTGGTGTTGTTTGTTTTAAACCGTGAACTAGCCCAAGATGGGTTATGTTGGAACACAACCGGTCTTGCTTTGATACCAAATGATACAAGATCAAACCAACAACACCAAGAGCTACAAGTAGGTTCGGATTTCAGTCCAACAACACAAGAATAACAAGTTCAATTTTCAGTTTTCAGCACACAACAAGAGAGCAAATAGATGAACAAGAATGCTAGTGAATCGAAAGTAGCCCCACACGGCTTCACTAGTCTTTAAAGATAACAAGATTAACAACAACAACAACAACAAGATAAAGAAAAGATAGATAACTTGACATATAACATTCAAGATACTAAGAACCCTAACATCAAGAGAGGACCCTAAGTCTAGAGAATGTAAACACCAAGTTCTTACAAGGACCAAGAGGCACTCAAAGACCTCAAAACCCTTGTTTCTAGCCAAAGATACAACACAAGTATTCCTCTACTTGTGAGATGTTGGAGGCGGCTCCAAGAGTGGAAGAGAGAGAGGAAATGTTGAGATATTTTAGGTTACAAATTTCAGATTTCAAAAACTATCTAATAACTCTCTCACATCTTCTATTTATACTACAAAAGGAAAGGGGTAAAATGACTCATCCGCCCTTGCTTCTTGTGCCAACCTTGGAGAGTAGTTTATTACACATTAGGACCCCTCTTCACACATAAAAACGTTTAAGTCCTTGGTTGGTTCAATCACCAACTCACACACGGCCATTTGCATGAACAAGGCTTGGAGTTTTTGTAATTCCCGAGCTTGGCTTCGTGTGAAAGGCCGTGTGGCTGTCCTAACCGTATCAGTAACCATTTTGTTCATCTTGTTCTTGTTGTGTTTCTACTGTTTTGGGGTTGAAACACACCCTTATATTTCGTTCTTCTTGTTGTTGTAGTGAATCCGAGAGTGGTCTCCATCTTAGTCCTCAAATCCTTAAGATTAATGGACTGTTTTGGAGTTGTTTTGTGTTCTCTTGTTTGTCCCGTATCATATTGTGAGCCTTAGAGTCACTTTGGTGTCCCTTGTCTACAACCTCAGTTTAACTCTCACCCTTTGAGTCTCGAGTTTATTAGATGAGGGATGATAACCTGACTCCCTATTGTAACTTTCTTTTCCTAATCTCAAACCCCCTTGTGAGGATGTTCTCAAATACAGGCAATACCTAAGCTACTGTAGTAGCTTGGGAGCAATTAATATAAAGAAGATTGCAATAAACACAGCTACAATAGAATAGATGAATCTCTCACTTTCCTTACGTAGTTAACCCACCAGTGTTCCTACAACCCAATTCAAGGAATTTATCCACTTATGTTCATGCAATAATCCATAGTAATCAATAAAGAAGACATGTAATTAACTGCACAATAATGAACGAGTATAATTTGGAATCTCCAATTGAATACTAAACCAAAAATCCAAGAACAACTATATCAACGATCAAAGTGTGTCTAAGTACGCCAAAAATTATCAAAAGTTAATAACATAATAATGAAATAACCCTAGGGTATTTAGAGTATCTCAAAATAATAAAGGAACCCTAATAAAAAATAGAATAGGAAAACTAGGTCGGCAGTGGTCATGCCTTTGGAAATTAGTCGTTAGGTCTCCTTACGATTTGCTGCCTGCTGTCATAGCTCCCTTTCTATCTTTAGTGGTTACGACTCGTATAGTCACATTATGAGTCATATAGTTTAGTCGTAGTCACTCCAGTAGCTCTTTTTCATCATGGCATTTAGGTCTAATATTGTTATGACTCTTCACCATGAGTCATCATCAGACTTTATGACTCATGGTCTTCACTTGTATGCACTAGAACATCTATTTTTATGAACTTCAAACACTGGTATCCTTACAAATTTTTCGTATGAGTTGTAAGGTGACTTAACGACTCATATCCAGACTAGTACATCACTTCTTGAGAGCCTTTTCTCCTACTTTTAAGTCCACACCACTTCTTACCTAACTCCCCTACAAAACATATCATATCGGATAAAATAACCTATGTCAATATAGAATTTCACCATTTTAAGCATCGAATGTACCATATTTCTATGGCACATTAAGCTTAGTCAGCCGATGATGCCTACTGAGTGCCCATTATTTTGGTAATCATACTACACTTCTGTACCTTTTTGGTGAAGATTTAAGTACTAGCTATCATTGTTGATCGTGTTGTGTTGATTTTCTAGAGATAGGGTGAGCTCTTAGAGTCAGAGACACCTATTTCCTTCTATCTTTAGATATTCAGTCTTTTGTTATCGATACATATGTTATGGACTATTTTAAGTCTTTACGTTATAATATAATTAGATGCTCTTGTACTGGCTCTACCAGGTCATGGGATGGTATCTTATATTGACTGTTTTATTTATTTAGAACCCTCTGCTTATTTAAAAGTGTGTTTTTCATTTTTATCTATGATTGGGCATTTTCCACCAAGTTAACCCATTATGTTTAGCTCTGGGTTACAGTTTGGCTTATCTACTGGAAGGATAGAGTAGGTGTCATCATGACTCATAAAGCGAGTCATGACAAGTTTAGTGGATCAATATCAATTAGTGTTCATACTCTTGGCAAGGTAATGAATACCCTTTCAGCTAGGGTTATAGGTTAGACCTTGATTAGCTTAGATTAAGGAATGTCAGCTATTCGTAGCTCCCACAATCCACAATTTATAGTTCAGATCCAAATTCTTGCATAAGCTTGTATTCAGTTAAATAGATCATTATACAACAATGTTCATTACTTGGTCTTGCATTAGTTTACCATGTACATGTACCATGTTCAGTTTATATCGGTTATTTCTTATCACACAAACTCATCACATTCAAAGTATTAATTACATACCTTTTTTGTGCTATATTATGTCATAATATAGGTTCTAACACTCAACATTTAGATCGTAACTAGTATGATCTCTTATCGTATCAGCAGTATTTTTGGTGAGTCCTCATCATGCGAGGGCTTGTTTCAGCATTTTATTTCATTTTTTTCTTTGTCATTCCCATTATAAAGACAATTAGAGTTAGCTAGAGACTTGTCCCAGCAACTCATCTTAGAAGAGATTTTTCAGACTTATAGTTAGATGTTCAGCTTGTGATCTCAGATTCAGTTATTATTGATTAGTTTCCTTTTGAATATTTATTTCATTATTTAGTTTAGCTTCCATATACGTGTTTATATATCAATTATTTTTAGTATTCTTAGTGATTTCTAGGCCATGGGATAGCTTGGGGTCATTTGTGATTCTAAGCATCGTATTACAACTAGAGGGTAGTCTAAAACCATGAAAAACTTGGTATAAGAGAAATGGTTTTAAAGTGTCCTAATGTGTTTGAAAGTCACGTGAAATAAAGTATTGTTCATGGGTGTAAAGCACTCCATGCTTATGAGTGAGAGGCTAAGAGACATTTTAGGAAAAGTTTCACTTCTTTCATGCTCATATCATGCGATAAAGTGTAAGATCTATTAAAACTATATTCTAGCTTGCTCTCTATGTGTTTATAGAATATGTCTCCAAAGAAAATTAATGAAAAGAAGAGTGGAAACCATAGCAGGGTTAAAAATCAGCAAGCACTGCATCAGCTCTAGAAAACCCCTAAATAAATAAGTCTCCCATGATGAATTTAGAGAATTTTTTACAGCCTTAGACAACTCTATAACCACCCAGAATAACTAGCCTATTGTGTCACTAGCTAACCCGGTAGTGAATGAAGCAGTAGCCAGAGTTTGAGACTTTACTCGGATGAATCCTCCAGTGTTCTTCAGGTCAAAGATTGAGAAGGATACACAGTAGTTCATGGATAGTATTTATAAAGTTACAGAGATTATGGGTGTTACCCTGACTCAAAGTGCTAACCTGAACGCCTATCAGATGCAGGAAGTAGCTCATACTTGGTTCAAGCAATGAAAAGAGGATATGGGTGCAGATGTCAAACTAATCAAATGGGATAAGTATGTTGTTGCGTTTCTAGAAAGGTTCTTCCCACTTGAGCTAAGGGAGTCCAAGGTGTAAAAATTCTTAAATCTGAGTAGGGTAGCATGAGCGTGAAGGAGTATTCCCTTAAGTTTACTCAGTTGGCAAGGTATGTTTCGACTATGGTTGTTGATTTTAGGGCTCGCTTAAGCAAGTTTGTATCTAGTGTTTCTGAGGATGTGGTCAAAGAATATAGAAATGCTATGTTGGTAAATGAGATGGACATCTCCAGGCTGATGATTCATGCTCACCAGATAGAGGAAGAAAATGTTAAGGAGAAAGAAAGGGGGAATAAGAGGGCTAGAATAGGTAGCTTCAATTTCTCTCAGTAAAGATGAGATAGTGGAAATCATTCTTAATTTTTCCAAAAATCTTCAACTCTAGCCCCTTCTTATGCTTGTGCCCCAGTTCCCAAGTTCAACCAAGATACTTGAGATAGGGCACCAGGCTCTAAGTCCTAGGGTAGTGTGAGCAGTGTTCGTACCAACACGGTATGTAAGAAATGTGGTAGGAACCAAAAGAGTGATTGTATGGACGATACTAATGGTTCTTTAGGTGTGGAAAGACAGGCCACATACATAGGAAATGTCTAATGGCTTCCAAAAGAGGTAGGGATGCTCGTTAGCAAAATCAATCCAATTCTACAACAGCTCTAGCAGGCTGCGCGACTCAGTAGAGTGCCTCATCTAGTGCAGATGGAAAACAATGTCAGAATAGGTTATATGACCTTCAAACTAAATAAGATCAAGAGGGTTCTCCATATGTAGCCACGGGTATGTAATAGGTTTTCCATATTCATGTTTATGCATTATTAGATCCTAGAGCCACACTTTCTTTTTTAACTCCCTATATAGCAGTAGACATTGATGTCAGTTCCAAAATTCTTTTAAAACCCTTCACAGTCTCTACTCCAGTTGGTGACTCAGTCATAGCTAGATAGGCATATATAAATTACCTAGTTATAGTTTCCCAGAAAGTCACCACAATTGATCTCATAAAGTAAAACATGGTAGATTTTGATATAATTCTAAGTACGAATTGGGATCTTAGAAACTCAATATAGAAATTTCAAGAACAAATAATATTAAAGGGTTCCAATAATATCAGGAAAAGTAGTGAAGAAAATGTGGGAATTTCAGCTCTCTTCCTTTAACCTTCCAGCTCGGTCAGTTTTTATTCAGGGATGAATGACCTAGAGGGGAAGATGTTGTAGCACCCCAAAAAAATCCAAGCCAAGGATAGAACCATGCTTCAAGTACATGTAGGAGTAAACATCAAGTTTATACAGAATGAGAAGAAATTTGTCCATGTACTAAGGACATAAGGACCTCCTAGCCCTTAACAAGCAAAAACCACCCTTAAATTGATTCCTTAAGAAATTATCAGTTTCGGACGGGTATAACTTCTAGATTCTAATGCATCTTTGAGATATAGACCCACCAAATTATATATATAGGAATTATATTTCCAACACATCTAGTTTTTTCTTAAACCGGCATCAGAGTAAAAAGTTATGGCCTTTTTAATAAATTATTGCTTCAAAATTTAGTAAATACAACTCAGAGTCAAAAAACATACAGGTTGGACCCAGTTAGCTCAAATTGGTATATCTATTATTAGTATCTCTCACAGTCCATAGTTTATAGTTGATATCTAGATTCTTTCATGACTTTGTAATGAGTTTATTATACAGTGATCTTAGGCATATTTATACTCCTAAGTGTTATTATCTATGCATGTTTAGCTTAGTTTCGGGTACTTATTTGTGTGATTAATGCGTTATTAATGGTGTAATTGGGTATTTTAGTATGTAATAACATGTTTAGAGTGTTTAAGGTTCAATTAAAACAAGTTAAGAATCAAAAATATGAAATAGAGTTTAGACGAGGAAACTAGTTGCGCTAGCTTGAGCTATGCTTGGTTCTAGTGTACTTTGATGAACTCTATTGTATTGTATGAACTAGTGCTTGTTGTTTTATGTTATATTATTCCATTGGGGTATTTTTTACACTAAGTGAAGACTACAAACAAGTCCTAAGAAGTGGGAAAACAAGAAGACAACATACTATGAAATCGAAGACAAAAGGAGCGAAATCGGATACCTTGGGCTACCCCTTGTGTTGCTCACCTCAAGGAAGGACAAGGGGTAATTAGTGAACGATAGAGAAACACCTAACTGTTTTATCCTCTAATTGGGTGTTATCCATGCCCCAAATGCATGTTTGATGCAAAACAGCACAGGGCAGCTCTGGTACGTCCACAACACTATTTTAAGCCTCCTAAGTGAGGGACAATGATATCAATTGATATATTTCCTGTTGGAGAACTTAAGAATGATCTAAAACACTATAAAATCATAACTGATAACAATTTTAACATACCTTGGAAGCAAGAGATGAATTGTAGAGAAGGCAAGCAAGCAAGAGGCTCAAACTAGGGTTCTTTGTTCTCAAACTTTATTTTCTTGTAGTTTACTTTATAAACTCATCTATGGTGATTCCTTGTAATACTATGAGTGGATAAACACCCTAATTATAGGATTTAGTCCACTAACATGATTGTGTAATTGTGGTTTATAGTTGGTTTATATGTTTATCAAGTACGTGATTGTTCTTATGTTCTTGTTTAACTATTCTAAAGCATCGTGAACTTTAGGATAAATCTAAATCCCAAAACAAATTAACCATAAGAGTTAAGGGATGGAATGAACAATGTAAAGAATGTGTATCATGTCTTTAATCATTAGAATCTAATTGTTAACGGATGAATAGAAGTTAGGATAACAATATACCTAAACGCCCCCACGTGATTAACAAAATGGGAAGATAGTTTAATGCATCCACATTAAAGGCTCTCATCCCCACTCAATCATGTAGTTGTCAGATTAATTTGGGTAGATGAATTAGAGGACGACCATTTCCAAGTTATAATATCAACCCCATAGATTAACAATCACGATAAACACGAACACCGATTAGAAACCATAGTTACACATGAATATATAGTAATGTCTCAACCCTGGAACTCTTAGTATATTGTTTTCAAACCGAAGTTCATACCATTGTCCTTTTTTCTATTTAGTTTATAATTTCCAATCTAATTTCTTAATTGGTTACACTTGCACTTATTCAATCGCATTAGTAAAGCTAAATTGGATCATTGTTAAATAAAGACCCTGTGGGATCGATATTTGTCTAAAAAAGGGCCATTGTATTACTTGTATGACTACATACACTTGCATAACGTATGCAACAAGTTTTTGGCGTTACTGTCGAGGACTTGAAAATTGGCAATTGTCTTACTTTTAGTTTTGCTATTTTTTTTATAAGTGCTAACGACTTGATCTTAGGTTCTAGATTTATAGGTACATTTTTGAAACATGAGTAAGATGGAAAGGGAAAAGGATTTGGCAGACCCATATCCTGAACCTGAGTGATGCTTACATCAGCTAAGAAAAGAAACAATACTTTCTCTATTGCATATAACAGATTTAAGAACTGATCGTATGCGGCCACATTTGGTGAATGGTAGACATAAAAATATTACATATATATATATATATATATATATATTAGTTGAAGAATGTGTAAATGTTTAAAATTTATATAAATATTAGTACACTTACACACCTCATATGTAAATCATGTTGCAAAGGATGCATACACTTGATTTTCGTGGAATTGAGTCTTAAATGAACTGAAGATCTAACATGAGAAACACAATTAGTTTCCTTAAGGGAATGAATAAATAAATACGATATGTTAATTTTTAATATCCTTACTTCAGAGAGGGCTCAAATTCTGGGTAATTCAGCAAGACATACAAAATTGTTGATTTGTGCTCCATGGTAGTGAGCTGATGAAATATGGTCTTTTTAGCCTTACTACCAGATTGATTAAAAATGGATATTGGTTGCAAATAAGGCGCATTCTCATCGTCCTAATTTTGATTTGGTTTGTTTCTTAAATAAGCAACTTCATCATCAAAGTAGTATGAACAAAATTGAGATGTTTCTCTTGCAAAATATGGCTCAACTATAGAGTCTTTCAACCCTATATTTATTTTTGGGACCCTTTTTAATTTTTCAATTGTCTTGCATAATATTAATATTAGATATTTACTATATAAAAATAGATATGTATGAATTTAAATATGTTGCAATTGCTTACTGTTCGCCTGGATACATCCACCTAGTTTGAACTAGACTGCCTAGCCGAGCTTCTTGGACAAGGTGAATGGGAATATGTTCCATCACATCGAAAAACCTAGGTAGAAAAATCTTCTCCAACTTGTTGGTGATAACAACAATATTACTTTACATTTGAACCATATTTTCTTCTTTTAATGTGGTGAAACATAAGTCTTTGAAGAACAAACTAATCTCTGCTATCGGTTTTCATACGTTTTCAGAAAAAACTAATAAAAGTAATTGGAAGTAGTGTTCCATGAAAATATGAAAATTATGGATTTTCATTCCATGTAAGATTCCTTGTGCCATATCAACCTTCTTTCCCAAATTTGAGGCATATCTATTGGGCATCTTCAAACTTTGGACCCACTCACATATTTAAGCTTTTGGTCAAACTTGAATGTATAACTATTCTTGGGCTTAAGAACATTGCCATTGGGCCCCTCCTATAAGTGTAATTCTCTATGCTTGTAATATTCTCGTAAATCAATTCTTTAAATGATGATGCTATTTATCCATATCCTTGAGCTACATGCTAGTGATCCAACCGCTAACCGTCTCTGGACACTATGTCCCCACGCGACGAAGGAGCCAAAGCATCTTCTTCTCTTCTTATGCAGTGACAGGTCTTCAAGCAGTTTGTGTTATTGACATTGAAGGGTGAGTTTCCTTACTCCAGATGTCCTTCATTTCATAGTCTTTAGTTTATGTTATAGACTTGTCTTGGATTTAGTTTTTGGCTATTGTAAGGGGCATATCTCAACATATACATATATAAACTTCGGATTTGCATAGAGATATTATGGATGACTGTGGACTTGAGTATATTGGTTACAAAGTTGTCATTAATGAAATGTTTGATATTATCTAAGTGTGACTATTAGTCTTACTTTCTGCTACTCGGTATATGGTAGAGTTTACCTGACCCTTGTAGTTTTATATGATGATTAGGTTGGATTAACGGGGCAATCTCCAATCCATGTTGGGATTGAGATGCCCATACGACATGGACCGGTTTTGGGGCGTGTCAAGTCAACCCAAATGACAAAACCAGAAACTCATAATTCCACTTGTTCTCTCTTAGCTATACAACAACCTATAATTCCACTAGGGTTCTTGGGATTTACCTTTCTTTTAAGCTAAAGGAATCAAGTTATTGATGAGGTATACATTAGAGAAAAAACTACCACAGAAATTAAGGTATGGCTACTGTCCATTTTTTTCTTTTCCTATATACGTGTGATGGTAGAGAATTGTGTATATATTATTGTTAAGAACCCAGGGGATGGTGAGTTCAATTTTTGGTTGCCATATTAAGGGTTATTTGGGGTTGTTCTGGATCTATTTTATGTATATATGTTGGGGGCTGGTTGGTTGATCTTGGGGGAAAGATATAAATAGTTTTCATTGAAAAGTAGAAGAAGGGTATAGTGGTACACCACCGAACATCGCATAAGTTTACAGCCCACACCGCTTGATATACTATTTTCAGAGTACAATAAAGACAAAACTGTTAAGGGGGATCTTATAAAATGTTACATTGTATGCGAATGGAATTAGAGAAGAATGGGTTGAAAGAATACCTTTGGATTAGTTAATTGTGGGTTACTACCCGATTAATGTTTTGGCAAGTTTAAATGGCGTGAATGTGTTAATTAACTACTAATACTAGTTTTATGCTATTGTAGATTAGTAATCTAAAAGGGAGGATGTTAAGTAAGAGTATGATCCATTGTGCAGTAAGGTATATATGGTTCATCGATCCTATACTCTTTGGCATGAATCTAACTCCTTGTTACAAAGTAATGTTCCTAAGTATTCTTCCTTTCAAATTATACTTAAATATAGCGTACAACCTCTAAGGTGGCTAACAACCTTATTCTAACTTGTTAGGTTGTTAAATCTCCTGAAGATGTGTTTGTTACTAGATTTATCCATTTTCCCTTTTAAATACTAGTATGATATAGGTGTTTTAAGCAATAAGCTTTATGAATTATTCTCTTAGTCAACATGACCTATGGTGTTAGTTGAGCTCCTATGTATTATATTCCTATTACTGTTGTAGGCCTCATTGCTACTGCATCTAGTGCGTATTTTTATACCTTTTGCTACTGGTCCAAAGTTCCAAAACTAATTCATGACCACCTAAACAACAACTTTAAAGATCAAAAGAATGATCTGAAGTGATTCTATATATTCTTGGGTGGTATCCCAGGGGTGGAAGAAACACCTAGCATGGGTCGATCCCAACACTATGGGTGGTATCCCAGGGGTGAAAGGAAATCCTAGCATGGGTCGATCCTAATTTTTCTACTTGTAAGGACCGTATCCCAGGGGTTAAAATGCCTAGCATGGGTCATCCTCTTTTACCACTGATCAGCTGGTCATTTACATCATCATGTCTTGTAATTTTATAAAGTAAAGAGGAATAAAACTACGTAAAGGATGTAATGTACACTCCCCTAAGTACAAGCAAAGTTGGTATTCTATCCTTATCTTTATAGTTATATATTAATAACTGATTTTGTTGAGTTCTTGTCTTATTTTTAGTCACTTCAAGCCGTACATACTCAGTACACTCCTTGTATTGACATCCCTCATGGGGGGACACTATGTTTCATGCTACAGGTATAGGTACTCTAACTAGTTGGCCACCCTAGTAGGAGCACTGGACATCCACCGGCTATTGGTGAGATCCAAGTTGATTCAGAGCTTTCCGAGTCTATTATATATATTTTGGTATTGTATAATAGTTGTTTGTCCCGACCTTAACTATGTCCATGTATCTTTTAGAGGCTTTGCAGACTAATGTAAAGTTAAGTGTGGTAGCATTGTGTTCTTTTAATATTGTGGCCCCAACGTCTAAGTCTTGTATATATAGGTTTGGACTTACTTGTGTGGTTTATTTTTTATCAATGCATTGCATCCATACTAGTAGGACCTTTGAATACCATAGTTACATGCATGAAAAGTACAGGGTTAAGAGTTGGTTCTCCCAGGCCGCTACGGTTATGGGTGCCTGTCTTTCCCAATAGGATTTGGGGCGTGACACAAATTGACCGGCATATACAACAAGAGAACTGCCAAGGAAAGATTTATGCTTTTCTACACTATGTAAACCCGAAGCTACTTCACATTGGCTACTACTAGCCTTATCACAACATTTCAAGCCTAAGTAAGTATAGAGTGTAGCAATGATACCTTGGTGTATGCCACGACAGTCCACTTGTTTGGAGCTCTTAGCTAAGGGTGCCACTAGCTCACTTCCCATGTTTTCATGTGGAACTCCTTTTTGATCCTTATTTGAGAGCATATGAACTTGAACCTGGAAATAAGAAGAACCAATGCTAGGCAAAGTGCTAGCATTTGGGTTAGTGAGTAACAAATATCCTTTGTGGGAAAATCCCATAAGCATATGTTTCTTTCTTTTTCCTACTTCACTACCCACGGTTTTCCTTTCCATTTCCCCCCTTTCTTCACATTCTTCTTGTATCTCACCACCAAATTTCTCTCTATCTTGAGGATTGGTCTCATTATCCTTGGATCCTAAATATCCCTCTTCTTCTACTTGGATGGTGTGATTTTGATTTAGTGAAACTTGGAGAGGAGGCATTGGATTTTATGGAGTGTAGGGTCTTTGGCCTTGAGGAGTTTGGACTTGGTAGTTTGGATTTTGAGGTAGCATTTGAATACCAAGTCCCTCTTGTTAGACTTGGTTCAATGGAGGGTAGAGAGGTCTACTTGGCTCTCGGATTAGTGGACTTTGAGTTTGGGTTCGTGGAGGCTTTGGTGGACATGGTCTACCTAAACCCACATTCATTCTAGTCATGTCACCTTTTACTGACCCCAAATCCGTTTGTACCATCTTTATATCTTGGCCAAAGGACTCAAGTTTAGCCAAGATTGCACTAACAACATCATTTCCCAATGTTTGGGGTGTTGTGTCCTCAGATTCCATGTCAACTGTACCTAATCATGAAGAAAAAACCTACAAAATGAGCAAACCAATTAGTTCAAATATCCTCACCAACTCTCTCACTCTCAGATTCTTACCTCATACAATATCACAAGTGTTGATACTTTGGCATGTACTTGGCAAGTGAGTGAGGGATGATTCTACTTTGGCCCGGAATCAATTTTATTTTGAGACAACTCAAAGAAAAATATCTTTAGGACTTTAACCAACAAGATACTACAAATTACAAAACGAACAAAACACACAAAAAATGATGAAACGAAACAAAAGGACTCTAAACTAATTATCAACGTAGAAGGTAGTTACTAGTTTGCTAATTAGTGATAGAATCAACACAAAATAAACTAGAAATAATAAATTGAAACTTAGAAATCTAATTTAGAACTCAATTTGGTTGTTATACTAGTGATGATGTGGCAGAATATGGTTGGACGTCACTTTTCAAAATTTTCAAATAACCAATTTCTTGTCTTGGCCAAACAACACTTTAGGAGAAGGATAATGACGAATTGAGGGGGGAAATTGTTTGGAGTCTTTTCAAGCTCCAAATTGAATTTGAAATGGATTGGTCCCCCCCTTTGTACTTTCAATTGTACTTTTTTATTCCCTTTGTGCCCTTCTTCTTTGGACGAATAAGGATATACTAGGGAATATTCTTGTACAAACACTTAGTGCACTCTCTTTCTTCTACCTTTTTGGATCAAACAAGCTACTTGAATATTATTCTTCATCAAGATTTGAAGATGATAGAAGAACAAGATGAATATTCAAGAGTTGACCAAGGTTTGACCACTAGGCTAATGAACCCTAATTTTAATTTTTCTTTTAGATCTAGGTTCCCTCTATCAAGCCAAGCACAACCAACACAAAATCACCACAAATAAACGTCTCAATCACTAAGGCCACATGGATCCACCCACAAACGCCTCAATAATGGTGGATCTAGCCCAAACACAACAAAATCTTGTTCCAAACTTAGATCTAGACTCTGTAAGTGCTAGGGAACAATGATCTAGAACTAGAAACCAACAAATCAAAGAAAAACCGTGTAGATCTAGGTGTGAACTTTAGGATCTACAACTTCAACAGAAGATACAACTTTTTTGTGATTTTTCTTGACTCTAGACTCTTTTTTTTTGGAGATTTTCTTAGATTAAAGACTTAGATTTGTGGGAACAACTCTAATACATGGCTCTTGATACCAAATGATACAATAACTAACCTAAAACTTGAACAAACTACCTAAAATCCAAAAACAAACAACACAAACTAAAAGAAGAATATGAGATGAAGTAGAACAACAAGACACACAATAAAATTCAGCAACGAAAACAAGAGAAAAGTGCATAAATGTAAAGGGATAGATAGTGAGACATACAACTACACCAATGAATATAGCACCAAGGTGTGTTATTTACACCAAGACACACAACACCAATGAAGGATAAAACCACACTCTTAGGTGGACACAAAGGGATCAACTCTTCAAGCACCCACCTTTCTTGCCAAAATGTCAACTCAAATGAATCCACACTTAAGTTAACCCTAGTTTCAATGTCTTTTCCAAGAACTACATTAAGATAGATTTTCCAAGACCTACACTAAGGAAAGTAAATACAATTTGAGTAACACTCAATAAATTCTTCAAAGCTAAGGAAAATAGAAGCTAAAATGTCTATTTATAACTATTATAAGACAAAGACTAAAATGCCCTTAATGAGGGCTTAGGAAGGGTGCCTCTTAAGTGTAAACTTTTGGAGTATAAATTCCATCATTCCCTTAATGAATAGGCACCTATGTGATGTATAAACTCCTCCTTTTCTCTTCAATTTAACAAGGCTTTATAATGGTTCCCAAAAGGTCTTCAAGCACGTGCAAATCCGAGGCTTGAACCTTTGTAAATCCAAAGCTTGAACCTTTGACAAGACCTTGTAATCCTTGTGCTCTTTATGCTTATATCACATAGTCATATCTTGGTTCAAAAATAAAGAGAAAATAAGTATTAGATCCTCTTTTGATGAAGATTAAGGATGATGTGAGTAAGCCGAAGGTGATGGCCTTTGAGATCAGTGTAGATGGTATCTTGAGGTACCAAGGGAGGTTGTGTGTTCTCGACATAGATGGATTGCAAGGTAGGATTTTGGCCGAGGCCCATGAGTCAATGTATATGATTCATATCGATTCAACAAAGATGTATCATGATCTCAAAGAGATGTATTTTGTGGAACAACATGAAATATGATGTATCCAACTTTGTGGCTAAGTGTAAGGTGTGTCAGCAAGTGATACGAGAAAGACAAGAGAAGGCTCAAAAGCTACTCAAAATAGTCCACAAATCAACTAGAACCCGAGGACCCCTTTGAGAGCAACTTTCGACCAACAATAACAACACAAGGATCGCAAGATACAAGGTGTATTTTAACACCAAAATAGCAACAATGACACAAAATGAAACAAGTCACGGATTCAACACAAACACAAGGAAAATTGCATAGAAAATAAAGATAGATAGTGAGACCAAGATTATTACAAGATTAAGAAACAAGTGTATTTCAACACTAACCCCTAATGAATGTAACAATCAAAACCACACTCTTACGGTGACCACCAAGGGAATAATAAACTCACCTCAAGATCTACCGTGATACAAAATCAAACCAACAACACCAAGAGCTTCAAGTAGGCTCGGATTTCAGTCCAACAACACAAGAACAACAAGTTTAAGTTTCGGTTTTTCAGTCCAACAACACAAGAACAACAAGTTTAAGTTTTGGTTTTTCAGTCCAACAACACAAGAACAACAAGATAGATAACAATGCTAGTGAATCGAAAAGAGCCCCACACGGCTTCACTAGACTTTAAGATAACAAAATCAACAACAACAACAAGATAAAGAAAGATAGATAACTTGACATATAACATTCAAGAAACTAAGAACCCTAACATCAAGAGAGGACCCTAAGTCTAATGAATATAAACACCAAGTTCTTACGAGGACCAAGAGGCACTCAACGACCTCAAAACCCTTGTTTCTAGCCAAAGAGACAACACAAGTATCCCTCTACTTGTGAGATAATAGGGACGGCTTCTAAGAGTGGAAGAGAGAGCCGAAATGTTTAGTGTTTTTAGGTTACAAAATCAGCATTCAAAAACTCAGGAATAACTCTCTAACATGTTCTATTTATACTACAAACAAAAGGGGTAAAATGACCCATCCGCCCTTGCTTCTTGTGCCAACCTTGAAGAGTAGTTTATTACACATTAAGACCTCTTTTCACACATAAAAACGTTTAGGTCCTTGGTTGGTTCAATCACCAACTCACACACGGCCATTTGCATGAACAAAGCTTGGAGTTTTTGTAATTCCCGAGCTTGGCTTCGTGTGAAAGGCCGTGTACCTGTGGAGGCTGCCCCAACCGTATCATCCTCTCCATCTTGAGAGGAATTTAACCTCAAATTCAGCATTTGTCATCTTCAACCGCATCCACGAGGGAGAGATCACCAACGTTGAAAGTGTTGTGCACTTGATATTCCGGTGGAAGGTCAATCTTGTAGGCGTTGTCATTGATTCTCTCAAGTACTTGGAAAGGACCATCACCCCTTGGCAGCAATTTGGACTTCCTTTTAGCTGGAAACCGATCCTTTCGAAGATGCACCCACACCCAATCTCCGGGTTCAAGCACAAGCCTTCTTCTCCCTTTGTTTACCCTTTTTGCAACCTCTTGGTTCTTCTTTTCAAGCTTGATCCGCACCGTCTCATGCATTTTCTTCATTGCCTCGGCTCTTTTATTTCCATCTAAGCTGGTCATGAGATCACTAGACAAAGGAGTGAGATCTAAAGGGGTAAGGGGATTCAGGCCGTAAACACATTCAAAGGGAGTCATTCCCGTGCTCGAATGTATTACCCGGTTGTATGCAAATTCCACCAAGGGTAGGTGATCTTCCCATGAAGTCAGTTTACCTTTAACCATAGAACGTAGCATAGACCCTAAGGTTTTATTTACTACCTCCGTTTGGCCATCGGTTTGTGGGTGGCAAGACGTGGAGAAAAGTAACTTCATTCCAAGCCTACCCCACATGGACTTCCAAAAGAGACTTAGGAACTTGGAGTCCCTATCGCTCACAATAGTCCTCGGTACCCCGTGAAGCTTTACAACATGTTCAACAAATAATGAAGCTACACTACGAGCATCCTCGGTTTTAGCACATGGAATAAAATGAGCCATTTTAGAGAATCTATCAACAATAACAAAAATGCTATCTCGGCCCTTTCTAGTCCTTGGCAGCCCCAAAACAAAATCCATCGAAATGTCCAACCAAGGTCTAAGGGGAGTAGGGAGTGGGGTGTATAATCCTTGAGGTAGGAGACGAGATTTCGCACTCCGGCAGGCCACGCATTGACTACAAATTTTAGTGACGTCTTTGCGCATTTTGGGCCAATAGAAGTTCTCCTCTAAGATTCCGAGGGTCTTGTCTACCCCAAAGTGCCCCATGAGGCCTCCGTCATGGGCCTCCCTCAAATAATTCCCTCCAAGAACTAGAAGGAACACACAACCTCCTCCCTTTGAACAAATACCCATCGAACCGAGAGTAGGAGGAATGGTCATTCTCCTTAAGCCAACGGTCCCTTCCCCACTCTTCGCATTCCCTAAAAATAGGAGCAAAGGTAGGATCCTCGGGATACAACAACCGCAAGCTCTCAAAACCCATCAATTTCGAAGACAAGGTAGCAACAAGCACATGCTTCCTAGACAAGGCATCGGCAACAACGTTTTCCTTTCCCCTTTTGTAATGAATTACATAAGGGAAAGTCTCGATGAACTCAATCCACTTAGCATGACGCCTATTCAACTTGTCTTGGCTCTTAGGGTGTTTCAACGACTCATGATCCGTTCGTATCACAAACTCCTTAGGCCACAAATAATGTTGCCAATTACCCAAAGCTCTAACGAGGGCGTACAACTCCAAATCATAAGTTGAGTAATTAAGAGTTGCCCCTTTGAGCTTTTCACTGAAATAAGCAACGGGCTTACCTTCTTGCATCAAAACAGCCCCGATGCCAACCTTACTAGCATCACACTCTACTTCAAATATCTTATCAAAATCGGGCAATTGCAATAAAGGCGCCGAGATGAGCGTAGCTTTCAAGGCCTCAAAAGCCCTAGCCTGCTCATCACCCCATTTAAAGGGTCCGTCCTTTCTAATTACCTCGGTCAAGGGGGCTGCTATGGAACTAAATCCTTTGACAAACCTCCTATAAAAGCTTGCCAACCCGTGGAAACTTCGGATTTCTCCAATAGTTTTAGGGGTCGGCCAACTTCGAATAGAGTCTATCTTGGAATCGTCCACTTCCACACCCCTTGAGCTCACGACAAAACCCAAGAATATAACCTTATCAACACCAAAAGAACACTTCTCCATGTTGGCATACAGCTTCTCCTTTCGGAGCACATCAAACACATATCTCAAATGCATTACATGATCATCAATAGATTTACTATACACCAACACATCATCAAAGTAAACCACCACAAACTTTCCAATATAAGGCTTCATTACATGATTCATTAGCCTCATAAAGGTGCTAGGAGCATTGGTAAGGCCGAAGGGCATGACCAGCCACTCATATAGACCGAATTTGGTCTTGAATGCGGTCTTCCACTCATCACCGGGTTGCATGCGAATTTGGTGATAGCCACTCCTAAGGTCCACTTTAGAAAACAAACAAGATCCGTGGAGCTCATCTAACATATCATCTAGTCTAGGGATTGGATGACGATACCTTATAGTGATTTTGTTGATGGCTCTACAATCGACGCACATGCGCCAAGTTCCGTCCTTCTTCGGTACCAAAAGCACCGGAACAGCACACGGACTCATGCTTTCCTTGATGTATCCCTTGTTGAGAAGCTCCTCAACTTGTCTTTCAAGCTCCTTAGTATTCATGGGACATGCTTGCATTGGGATTACGTCACAAAGCACTTCATCGTGGTAGTTTCCCACCTTAAACCGAATCACACATTGCCTTGTGACCTTTAATTCACCACAATCGTTCAACCATTGTAGCTTGTAAGGACTAGTGTGTAGTGTAGTTGGTAGCTTCAAGAAATTTACCATAGCATGGCTCGCAACATTTGTACAACTACCACTATCAATCACCAAGGTGCACACACTCCCCTTTACAAAACACTTAGTATGGAATAGATTTTCCCTTTGACTCGGGTCATCTATCGCCTTACTAATCATGACACGTCTAACCACAAAGTTTGGAACCACACACTCCCCTTCTTGTGGATAGACATCTTCACTACCATCTACTTCATCATCATTCGGCCCATTTTCAGCTCCCTCTCCATCTTGAGGCTCGGCCTCATCCTCCCCCCTTTCGGAAACCACCTCCTCACCAAGGTAGTACACTTTCCCTTCTTGTAGGATCACATTGCGCCGGTTCAGACATTCATTGGCCTTATGCCCCCAACCTTGGCACTTGAAGCATTGGAACCCCTTTGGGTTGGGATATTTGTGAGCCTCCGGTTTCGGAGGGAATTTAGGGACTGTTTTGGACTCGGGCAGCTTCGTAGGGGCGGGTTGGTCCTTGTTTTTGGGCCAACCCGAGGGGGTTTGTACCCTTGCCTTGAAGGATGATCTCTCCTTAAGTTCCCTTTCAATCTCAAGGGCCGCTTGGAATATACCGTCAATGGTTTCAAACCGGTGAAGGGTCAAATGAGTGGAGATCTCTTTGTTCAACCCACACTTGAACCGGATGATGTCGTGACTGATTTGCTCCCCACGATGATCAAGTTTCAACATGAGTTGTTGGAACTTGTCAAAATAGGCCATCACACTCTTGCCTCCTTGCCGCAAGCCATATAATCTAGCAAGCAACTCATGACGATATCTCTCGGGAAGGTATCGTTGTCTCATCAAATACCTCAACCGATACCAAGGTGGTGGCTGCCCATCAACTAATTCATTACCAAATCGTTTAACATACTCCCACCAAGTGTTAGCATAGCCCTCGAGGTGAGCTATAGCGTAGCAATTCTTCTTTTCTTCCGAGATGTCATTAACTTGGAAAACTTTGTCACAAGCCGATTCCCAAGTTAAGTAGGTCTCGGGGTCACTTTCTGATACGGGACAAATGGCCATCTTATCTTTTGATGACATTTTTGGAGGCCAACACATAGAGACTCAAGACTTGGTCACCTCGAGAAAACAAGAACATGCATGGAGGACCCGTTTTGAGCATAACTTACAGCAATCTCGCGTGTGGAAGATTGCTTGGAGAATTTAAGGTTGAGGACTCACGGTTTTGGACATTAATTAAGGGTATTTTGGACATTACACATGGTGTATTTACACACCATGGCCGCCCCTCTCATTAAGGGCAAAGTGGTCTTGTTATCTTCATTTGTAATATATTATAAATAGGCCCCCTTAGTCTTATTTTCACTAGATTTTGAAGGATGAAGAATTGAAAGACATAACTTCTCTCTTTTGAGAGTATAACACCCTTAGTTGTAGGACTTGGAAAAGTCATCCTCAGCATAGGGCTTGGAAAAGCCAATATTGATCTTTGCTTGGAAACGGTAGATCTTGAGGCGAGTTCATTCCCTTGGTGGTCACCGTAAGAGTGTGGTTTTGATTGTTACATTCATTAGGGGTTAGTGTTGAAATACACTTGGTTCTTAATCTTGTAATAATCTTGGTCTCACTATCTATCTTTATTTTTCTTGCAAATCGTGTATGTGTTGTGTAGTGGACTGTTTTGGGGTCTTCGTTGAATCCGAAACTTGTATTATTGTTGTTCATCTTGTTCATCACGTTTTGTAACTGTTTTGGTGTTAAAATATACTCTTGTATCTTGTATTCTTGTTGTTGGTAGCGAATCCGAGTGAGGTCTCCATCTTGGTCCTCGAATCCTTAAGATTAGTGGACTGATTTGGTATTTGTTTCGTGCTTCCCTTGTCAATCCCGTATCATTTGGTATCAAAGCATGGCTTGATATTGTTCCTACAAGATCAATCTTGGGCTTGCTTGTTAGAAAATTCAAAAAAAAAAAAAGGAAAGTGTTAAAAACTGAAAAAAAAAAAAAAAAAAAAGAAGCAAATCTGTCCATTTTGTGTTCTTGGCCGAAATTGTGTTATTGTTGTGTCTTGGCCGAGATTTTTACTTGTTTTGTTGTTTCTAGTGTTAGTTTTCTTCATCTCTAACACTCTTTAGTCTAAATCTAAGTTTGAGCTTACATTGTTGGTGTTGTATACGTGAACTTGGACTTGGCCGATTTGTTGTTGAACATTATTGTGGTGGACTGTTTTGGCCTTGTGGCTTTCATCTTGTTGTTGTTATAAGCTTGGCCACGTGATATTGTTGTTAATTGGTGGATTGAGAACCATTTTGTTGAAGGTGTAGTTGTCTTGGCCAAGTGTTGGAGATATTGTTATTGTGGAATTTGGGAGTGGCCGTGTGAAAATTGTTGGTGTTCTTGGAGATTATTGTTGTAGTTCTTGGTGTTGTTGTTGTTGTTCTTGATGTTCATCACCACCTTCATATATTGTTGAAGATAAAGTGAATGTTAAATCTAAAAAGTTGAAGGAAAAGGGTGTATTATTTGTTAGTCTTGAAAGACACTACAACCAACAAAGACCTATCAATCAAGTCTCAACCACTTTCCAACACTTTTCCATGATTTAAGGATCCATGTTTTAAGGAGAAGTACAATAAAGTCAAGTCTTGAAAACTTGACATTGAAAAGGGCTCCAAGACTTGTTTGAATTTCCCTCCTTAAACAAATTCCACCAAAGTCCAAATTGAAAAATTGACCAAGACTTGAATTTGGACAACAAAAGTTGTGTGGGACCGAAACCAATACGTGACTGCCATGTCATCACAGCTACTGTTCACGCAATATTTCCGAGCTCAAAATTTTAGATTCTTAGTTTCATCTTATTGTTTCATTAGATTCATGTCTTGATTCTAGAATTAATTAACAACTAGTAATCACCTACTTAGTTGTAGATTAATTATTGAATCCGTTTCTTCGTGTCTTCGTTGTTTGTGTGCTTTTCTCATTTTTAACTCGTAGTAACTTCTTTGTTTCAAGTTCGTAAGTGAATTTTATTTTTGTGTCTTGAGTCGATCAAACAAGAATCTATTCCGGCCACCAAGTAGAATTGACATCCTATTGACTACCGGAGTATAAACAACCTTTCAATATTTGCCGCTCCAATTGTGAGAATCACAAAGGTGAGTGAATACAAGTGTTAGTGAGAAGTTTTTTACTACTAATCTTGTTTGTTCATTTTGTAGGTTTAAAAGGTGATATAAGGGGAATATGTCTTCGATAGCCGGGGATTATTGTGACTACAACATGGGAGACTATGATTGTAGTGAAGGGTTTTATGGCTACGAAGTTGAGGGAGATTGCGGAGGCTATGAAAATAGCCATGATCGAGACTTGGGCAGATTTGAAAGTTACTGTTTTAAGGGAGAAAATGAGATGAATGAAGTGCCTAGTGCTTATGGTAACTTTGGAGATGATGTAGGACCTCGTGATGGATCTTATGATGATGTTGGGGCATGTGAGGAGTCTTACACTTCTTACTCCGAACCTAGATTTGGTGTTAGGTATAACCCTTTTGTTTGCAAAGCTTATGAGAGCTATGATGAGGGTACACGTGAGGAGTATGAAGATCCATATTCTCCACCTTGTAGTACTTCTTATCAAAGTCGATATAGTGTGAATGGTTATACTAGCTCTATTGGAGGTTGTCCAATGAGAAGAAGAGGGTATGCATCTCCAAAACTAAGGGGTACTCGTATGCCTTACAATGTAGATCCAAGAAGGAGTGTACACTCCGGAAAGGTGACCATGTGTGGGATACCGGGCTGCCTCATTGAGCTAAATGATAGGTACCATAGAAACTACATCGTTCCATCCATGGTTGACTACTTGGGGTTGTTTCGTGAGCCTTTACTTGTTCCATACTTCTTGGACGGGTTTAAGGTTACTGAGAGGGTCAAGGTTGTCTTCTTTCAATTTGAATACCATGAGGAGGTGTGGTGAGATATTCTTTCATTGACATACGGTCATGTATACTTAGGTTCCAATTGGTTTGCACAACATAGAGTTCCAAACGTGCAAAATTGGCCAAATATTATAAGAGACCAGTGGGGGAATCGCCTCATGACTTACTTGCTGCCTAAGCCACGAAGAGAAATGCCTACCTACTCCAATCCGAATTATTATGAGAGACAAAAGATTGAGAGGAGTAAGGGAGTGCAGGGTGGTAATCCGAGAGTGGAAAAAGGAGAGGTTGTGTGGAGCAAAGTAAGAGGATTACCACCAAACTATGCTAACATTGGTTGTCCTTCTATTTCTAAGGACATTTGTGTAGGTACCAACATGGCAAGCGAAGAAGAACAATGCCAAAAGGAAGTTGCTGCCCAAACTTTTGGAGGACCTTCACACCATGACAAAGAAGAATCTACTCAAGGACTTCAAGGTAAAATGGCAAACTTTTACACTTTTGTACATGTGAATGATAATTGTGTGGCTAGTAGCCCATTGAGTGTGACTTGTAGCTTGCCTATATGTGAGTGTATTGTTTCTTTGCCACTTGATGATGATGTACATGTTGTGAGTGTGGATACACTAGTTGATCCTATTGATGACCGAATAGACTCTTCTTGTAAGATCGATTTATGTCCACCTAGTGTTGAAACCATTATGTTGAATGAAAGTACGTTATCTTCTGAAATTTGTGTTGATCAACTTATGTGTGAAAATTACCCACCACTTGAGGATGTGTATGATGTAATTAATGAACCTCAAGTATGTGATGATGTTGAAAATGTTGATCAAAGTGAGAATGAACCCGAGAGCTCTTCTTGGGGTAATGTTGTGTTTGAAACATCCTTGAAACTTGATGTTGATCATTTAGAGAGTGAGGAACTTGCTTGTTCCAAATCTGTCTGTGAGGTAGATCACACTCTTTTTATGTATAATGTCTTGTTTGAAGATGATTTAAACACTCCTAATGAACCTAGTGGTGAAAATGATGGTATAGCTTGCCTTGGAAGCTATAGCCTATATGCTAACCCACTATGGTGTGACAACATTCCTCCTAGAGAGGGAAATCTCTTCTTGGAAGATGAGAGAACTCTTAAGGGTAAGGAATGTGTAGTTGCGGAAGCTACTTCTTCTTCTACTTTGTGTGATTTCATTATTGAGAGTACTCATGGTGATTATTGGGAAACTAATAGTGAGTACACACATGAGAGCACCTTAGTAGAAGCCGATTTGAGTGATACCTTTCTCTACTCTCTATTTGCTTTGGATGATATGTATGTTATTGTAGAAAGTATGTCATTTAGTTTGGGTGTAGACCACGGGAAAGGGAAGTGTTGTCGAGACCCGTGTCTATGGCCACTTTTCCCATTTGACCCCGGTGCCAAATTTAGAAATGGTGATGCTGGTGCACCAAACTTGCTGCTTGGTCTACATGACAAGCAAAGTGTCACTCTTGATGTATCCTATAACCAAATCCTTTGTACATCTTTTATTGAGTTTTTAATATTCCTTTCAAAGGATTCTTGGATTGCAAATATGTGCAACCTTGGCATGTTGAGATGATTTGTTATGCTAACCCTAACCCTCATGCCATGAGGAGTTTGCATTTGTTGGTCCTCTTTTCGGTTTTGCAAGGTTTGGATTCGAAGTCGAATCCTTTTCAAGAAGGGGAGGATGATACGGGACAAATGACCATCTTATCTTTTGATGACATTTTTGGAGGCCAACACATAGAGACTCAAGACTTGGTCACCTCGAGAAAACAAGAACATGCATGGAGGACCCGTTTTGAGCATAACTTAAAGCAATCTCGCGTGTGGAAGATTGCTTGGAGAATTTAAGGTTGAGGACTCACGGTTTTGGACCTTAATTAAGGGTATTTTGGACATTACACATGGTGTATTTACACACCATGGCCGCCCCTCTCATTAAGGGCAAAGTGGTCTTGTTATCTTCATTTGTAATATATTATAAATAGGCCCCCTTAGTCTTATTTTCACTAGATTTGGAAGGATGAAGAATTGAAAGACATAACTTCTCTCTTTTGAGAGTGCAACACCCTTAGTTGTAGGACTTGGAAAAGTCATCCTTAGCATAGGGCTTGGAAAAGCCAATATTGATCTTTGCTTGGAAACGGTAGATCTTGAGGCGAGTTCATTCCCTTGGTGGTCACCGTAAGAGTGTGGTTTTGATTGTTACATTCATTAGGGGTTAGTGTTGAAATACACTTGGTTCTTAATCTTGTAATAATCTTGGTCTCACTATCTATCTTTATTTTTCTTGCAAATCGTGTATGTGTTGTGTAGTGGACTGTTTTGGGGTCTTCGTTGAATCCGAAACTTGTATTATTGTTGTTCATCTTGTTCATCACGTTTTGTAACTGTTTTGGTGTTAAAATATACTCTTGTATCTTGTATTCTTGTTGTTGGTAGCGAATCCGAGTGAGGTCTCCATCTTGGTCCTCGAATCCTTAAGATTAGTGGACTGATTTGGTGTTTGTTTCGTGCTTCCCTTGCCAATCCCGTATCACAAAATAATTGATACAAGCGCACCATGCAACTTTATAATTTCCTGAAGAAAAAACTTCACATAATCCTTGGCGGAATAAGTGGTCCTCATGGGAAAAAAATGAGCTGACTTGGTCATCCTATCCACGAAGACCCAAATGAAGTCACACTGATTTCTTGTCCGCAGAAGGCCGGTAGTAAAATCCATATTAATTATCTCCTATTTCCATACCAGTAACTCAATCTCTTGAAATAGCCAACAAAGCCTCAAGTGCTTTACCTTTACTTGCTGATACGGGACAAATGGTCATCTTATCTTTTGATGACATCTTTGGAGGCCAACATATTAGAGGCTTAAGACTTGGTCACCTCAAGAATACAAGAACATGCATGGAGGACCCGTTTTGAGTATAACTTAAAGCAATCTCGCGTGTGGAAGATTTCTTGGAGCATTTAAGATTGAGGAATCATGGTTTTGGACCTTAATTAAGGGCATTTTGTACATTACACATGGTGTATTTACACACTATGGTCGCACCTATCATTAAGGGCAAAGTGGTCTTTTTTGTCTTCTTTTGTAATACACTATAAATAGGTCATTTTAGCTCTTTTTTTTTATAGATTTTGAATGATGAAGAATTGAAAGACATATTTTCTCTCTTTTGAGAGTGTAACACCCTTAGTTGTAGGGCTTGGAAAAGCCATCCTTAGCATAGGGCTTAGAAAAACCAATATTGATCTTTGCTTGGAAATGATAGATCTTGAGGTGAGTTTATTCCCTTGGTGGTCACCGTAAGAGTGTGGTTTTTATTGTTACATTCATTATGGTTTAGTGTTGAAATACACTTGGTTCTTAATCTTGTAATAATCTTGGTCTCACTATCTATCTTTATTTTCTATGCAATTTCTCTTGTGTTTGTGTTGAATCTGTGACTTGTTTCATCTTGTGGCATTGTTGCTGTTTTGGTGTTAAAATACACCTTGTATCTTGTAATCCTTGTGTTGTTATTGTTGGCCGAAAGTTACTCTCAAAGGGGTCCTCGGGTTCTAGTTGATTTGTGGACTGTTTTGAGTAGTTTTTGAGCCTTCTCTTGTCTTTATCGCATCATTTGGTATCAAATCCATCATTGATTTTGTTCTAACAAGATCAATCTTGGGCTTGAGACTTGAAAACTACAAAAAAAAAAATTGAAAACTGAAATTTCTAGAAAATAGCAATCTGTCCGTGTTTGTGTTCTTGGCCAAAATTGTGTTCATGTTGTGTCTTGGCTGAGATTTGTTTGTTGTATATCTAGATCTAGTAGTGTTCTTGTTTGTTTTGTTGTTTCTAGTGTTAGTTTTCTTGTCTACTAACACTTTGAGTCTAGATCTAAACTTGAGCTTGAACTTGTTGAAAGTTGTTGTTGTGAACATAAGCTTGGCCAATTGTTGTTGTTCTTGTTGTTATGGATTTGAAGTTGTCCGTGTTGATGTTGCTTTTATAGCTTGGGCGAAGGTGACCTTGTAGTTGGGTGTTGGGCTTGTTGTTGTCGTTCTTGAAACATTGTTGTTGTGTTCTTGTTGTTCTTCACCCTTACATCTTTTGTTAACACAAGAAAAGTGAACATTAAATCTACAAAAGGTGAATGAAAAGTTGTAGTAGTTGTTGGTGAAAGGACTAGTTCACATTACTCATAGACTTGACATCAACTTTTTCAACCATTTTTCCATATTTCAAGGAGCCTTATTTTGTGGAACTAGTACAAGTCAAATCTCACCTTTTGAGTTGAATTTGAAAAGAGTTACAAGACTTGTTCTTTCCCTCCAAATACTAATTGTCTTCCATTCCAAAATTATAAGGAATAAAAATTTCAAGAATAGCGATTAAAACTTGATAAAACCGAACCAATATGTGCTGCCACATCATCACTAGGTTCACGCAATAATTTTTCGAGCTCAAATTTTAGATTCTTAGTTTATCTTATGGTTTCATTAGTTTCATGTCTTGATTCTAGAATTAATTAACAACTAGTAATCACCTACTTAGTTGTAGATTAATTATTGAATCCTCTTCTTCGTGTCTTCATTATTTGTGTGCTTTTCTCATTTTTAACTCGTAGTAACTTCTTTGTTTCAAGTTCGTAAGTAAATTTTGTTTTATTTCTTGAGTCGATCAAGCAAGAATCCATTCCGTCCGCCAAGTAGAATTGACATCTTATTGACTACCGGAGTATAAGCAACTTTCAATATTCGCCGCTCCAATTGTGAGGATCACAAAAGTGAGTGAATACGAGTGTTGGTGAGGAGCTTTACTACTAATCTTGTTTGTTCATTTTGTAGGTTTAAAGGGTGATATAGGGGGAACATGGCTTCGATAGCCAGGGATTATTGTGACTACAATATGGGAGACTATGATTGTAGTAAGGATTTTTATGGCTACGAAGTTGAGGGAGATTGCGGAGGCTATGAAAATAGTCATGATCAATAGGCAGATTTGAAAGTTACTGTTTTGAGGGAGAAAATGAGGTAAATGAAGTGCCTAGTGCTTATGGTGACTTTGGAGATGATGTAGGACCTCGTGATGGATCTTATGATGAAGTTGGGACATGTGAGGAGTCTTGCACTCCCCACTCCAAACCTAGATTTGGTGTTAGGTATAACCCTTTCGTTCGTAAACCTTATGAGAGCTATGATGAAAGTACACGTGAGGAGTGTGAAGATTCATATTCTCCACCTTGTAGTACTTCTTATCAAGGTCTATATAGTGTGAATGGTTATACTAGCTATAGTGTAGGTTGTCCAATGAGAAGAAAAGGGTATGCATCTCCAAAACTGAGGGGTACTCATATTCTTTACAATGTTGATCCGAGAAGGAGTGTACACTCTGGAAAGGTGACCATTTGTGGGATACCGGGTTGCCTCATTTGTTAATTTATAGGTACTATAGAAACTACATTGTTCCATCCATGGTTGATTACTTGGGGTTATTTTGCGAGCCTTTACTTGTTCCATACTTCTTGGACAGGTTTAAGGTTACCGAGAGGGTAAAAGTTGTCTTCTCCCAATTTAATTACCATGAGGAGGTGTGGTGTGATGTTTTTCCCATAACCTATGGTCATGTGAGCATGGGCGCCGATTGGTTTGCACAACATAAAGTTCCAAATATGCAAAATTGGCCTAATGTTATAAGAGACCAATGGGAAAATTGCCTCGAGACGTACATTCTGCCTGGGCCGCAAAAAGAAGTCCCTACCTACTCCAATTTGAATTATTATGAGTGACAAAATATTGAGAGGAGTAAGAGAGTGAAAGGTGGTAATCCGAGAGTGAAAAAAAAGAGGTTGTGTTGAGCGAAGTGAGGGGATTACCACCAAACCGTGCTAACTTTGGTTGTCCTTCTATTTCTATGGACATTTGTGTAGGTAGCAACATGAAAAGTGAAGGAGACCAATGTCAAAAGGAAGTTGCTGCCCAAGCTTATGGAGGACGTTCACCTCACGGCAAGAAAGAGTCTACTCAAGATCTTCAAGGTAAAATAGCTAACTCTTACACTTTAATGCATGTGAATGATAATTGTATGGCTAGTAATCCATTGAGTGTGAGTAGTAGCTTACTTATTTATGAGTCTAATGATTCCTTGCCTCTTATTGATGATGTACATATTGTGAGTGTGGATACACTAGTTGATCCTATTGATGATGGAATTAACTCCTCTTATGAGATCAATTTATATCCACCTAGTGTTGAAGCTTATATGTTGAATGGAAGTACATCGTCTTGTGTAATGGGTGTTGATCAACTTGTTTGTGAAAACTGTCCACCACTTGAGTATGTGTGTGATGTGCTTAATAGGACTCAAGTGAGTGAGGTATTTGAAAATGTTGGTCAACAAAGTGAGAATGAATTGTGTTTGAAACATCCTTGAAACTTGATATTGATCATTTAGAGAGTGAGGAACTTGCTTGTTCCAAATCTGTCCGTGAGGTAGATCACACTCTTTTAGGTATAATGTCTTGTTTGAAGATGATTTAAACACTCCTAATGAACCTAGTGGTGAAAATGATGGTATAGCATGGAAGTTATAGGCTATATACTAACCCACTATGGTGTGACAACATTCCTCCTAAAGAGGGAAATCTCTTCTTGGAAAATAAGAGTACTCTTAAGGGTAAGGAATGTGTAGTTGCGGAAGCTACTTCTTCTTCTACATTGTGTGATTTCATTGTTGAGAGTATTCATGGTGATTATTGGGAAACTAGTAATGAGTACACACATGAGATCACCTTAGTAGAAGTCGATTTGAGTGATACCTTTCTCTACTCTCTATTTGCTTTGGATGATATGTATGTTATTGTAGAGAGTATATCATTTAGTGTGGGTGTAGACCACGGGAAAGGGAAGTGTTGTCGAGACCCGTGTCTATGGCAACTTTTCCCATTTGACCCCGGTGCCAAATTTAGAAATGGTGATGTTGGTGAACCAAACTTGTTGCTTGGTCTACATGACAAGCAAAGTGTCACTCTTGATGTATCCTATAACCAAATCCTTTGTACATCTTTTATTGAGTTTTTAATATTCCTTTCAAAGGATTCTTGGTTATATTGCAAATATGTGCAACCTTGGCATGTTGAGATGATTTGTTATGCTAACCCTAACCCTCATGCCATGAGGAGTTTGTATTTATTTGTCCTCTCTTCGGTTTTGCAAGGTTTCAATTTGAGGTCAAATCCTTTTCAAGGAGGGGAGGATGATTCGGGACAAATGGCCATCTTATCTTTTGATGACATCTTTGGAGGCCAACATATAGAGGCTCAAGACTTGGTCACCTCGAGAATACAAGAACATGCATGTAGGACCCATTTTGAGAATAACTTAAAGCAATCTCGCGTCTGGAAGATTGCTTGGCGCATTTAAGATTGAGGACTCATGGTTTTGGACCTTAATTAAGGGCATTTTGGACATTAAACATGGTGTATTTACACACCATGGCCGCACCTATCATTAAGGGCAAAGTGGTCTTTTTTGTCTTCTTTTGTAATACACTATAAATTGGTTATTTTACTCATTTCTTTGCAGATTTTGAATGATGAAGAATTGAAAGACATATTTTCTCTCTTTTGAGAGTGTAACACCATTAGTTGTAGGGAGTGGAAAAGCCATCCTTAGCATAGGGCTTGGAAAAGCCAATATTGATCTTTGCTTGGAAACGGTATGATACGGTTGGGGCAGCCTCCACAGGTACACGGCCTTTCACACGAAGCCAAACTCGGGAATTACAAAAACTCCAAGCTTTGTTCATGCAAATGGCCGTGTGTGAGTTGGTGATTGAACCAACCAAGGACCTAAACGTTTTTATGTGTGAAGAGAGGTCTTAATGTGTAATAAACTACTCTTCAAGGTTGGCACAAGAAGCAAGGGCGGATGGGTCATTTTACCCCTTTTGTTTGTAGTATAAATAGAACATGTTAGAGAGTTATTCCTGAGTTTTTGAATGCTGATTTTGTAACCTAAAAACACTAAACATTTCGGCTCTCTCTTCCACTCTTAGAAGTCGTCCCTATTATCTCACAAGTAGAGGGATACTTGTGTTGTCTCTTTGGCTAGAAACAAGGGTTTTGAGGTCGTTGAGTGCCTCTTGGTCCTCGTAAGAACTTGGTGTTTATATTCATTAGACTTAGGGTCCTCTCTTGATGTTAGGGTTCTTAGTTTCTTGAATGTTATATGTCAAGTTATCTATCTTTCTTTATCTTGTTGTTGTTGTTGATTTTGTTATCTTAAAGTCTAGTGAAGCCGTGTGGGGCTCTTTTCGATTCACTAGCATTGTTATCTATCTTGTTGTTCTTGTGTTGTTGGACTGAAAAACCGAAACTTAAACTTGTTGTTCTTGTGTTGTTGGACTGAAATCCGAGCCTACTTGAAGCTCTTGGTGTTGTTGGTTTGATTTTGTATCATTTGGTATCAAAGCGAGACCGGTTGTGTTCCAACATAACCCATCTTGGGCTAGTTCACGGCTTAAACAAACAACACCAAAAAGAAATTCTGAAAATCTGTCCATTAAAAGTTGAAACCAAGAATGATGTTGTATGTTTAGATCTAGGTGTTATTTTGCTTGTTTAGTGAGTTTCTAGTGTTGGTTTCTTACTCACCAACACTAAGGTGTCTAGATCCAAAAGTTGAGCTTGAAAACTTGAACATTGTGTAGTGACTTGAAGTGGCCGAAAGTTGTGTGTTGTTGATAACCAAAAGAAAAATCGGTGGTTGTGTGTTTATGTGCTAAAGAAGTTGATGAAGTTTGTTGAGGTGTTCATCTTTTGAACTTGTTCATCTTGTTCATCTTGTTGTGTGCTCAAGTTGTAAGACAAGCTATAAAGTTGTTGTGAAAGACTTGCACCCATCACCTTCTAGTCTTGTCAATCACTTTTCCCTAATTCAAGGAGCCTTGTTTTGTGGGATTAGTCAACCAAACCTCACTTTCTTGAGTTTGAAAAGGGTGAAATACTACAAGATTTTATTTTTCCCACCAAAACACTTTGCAAACTATAACAAGTTGTGTGAATATTAACACAAAAAAAAAAGAAAAGAGAAGAAGAACGTGTGGAACCATTGCATGCTGCCACGTCACTATAAGCTCAACTTAGGATATTCTTTGGTTGCTAATTGTTGATCCTTGGTTTCCCTTACTTGGTCCTAGAACTAATTAACAAACTAGTTCATTCCTACTAGGTTGTCAACTAGTTCCTTGAACCGTTTGTTCGTGTCAACGATTATTTGAGTGCTTTTATTCGTTTGAATGAATTGCTGATTTTTGACTCTAGTCCGGCAAGAATTCTTTGAGTCTTCAAACAAGAATCCATTCCGGATAAGAGCTTACTCATACCTTAAAAAAATTTCACGGTTACTAGCCAATTATACAACACTTGTGGAACACGAACTTGTGGTGAACTAAAGCGGATAATATCTTGACAATGGAAGGAGCTACGTCTCATAATGTGGATACTAATGCCCTTGATTCTATGAGGGTCACTCTTGAGGCCGTTACCCGGACACTTGAAAGGTTGAATTCGGAATTTGGGGCCGTGAGAGGGGACTTGGCAGCAATAAAGGGGGAAGTGTCGACTATTAGTGGGAGATTAGAACAAGTGGAGAGTCAAAGGAACTCTCGTCCTTCTACTCCTCTACATGTATCTACCAATGGTCATGATAGGACCTCCTCCGCAACCATCACCCCCGAAACAGTCCACCAAATGCTAAATGCACCCCAAGCTCCACTAAATACCGCAAGCCAAACTACCTATTTTCCTCCAAACCGAGACCCCACTAGACCACTACATTTCCAAGCCCCTCCAATTCCACAAGAGGGATTTGGACGCCAAGTACCTCCACTAAATCCGAACCCTCCATTCCAAGCTCCATTAACCCAAAGACCGCAAATTCCAAATCCTCCGAATCAAAACGGCCAAGGCCGACCAGCCCACTTTGAAGGATACGGTAGAGAGGAGTATGAAGGAGATGGAGCCTTTGATGATGCTTATATGAGGGAGGAGGAGTTAAGAGGGGGTCGAGGAGAACCTAGGAGATACCGGGGGTATGGAGATAGGGGAAACCGACACCAAGAGAGAGACATAGGCATCAACACCATCAAGTTGAGCCTGCCCATCTTTAAGGGTGAAAGTGATACGGGATTGACAAGGGAAGCACGAAACAAACACCAAATCAGTCCACTAATCTTAAGGATTCGAGGACCAAGATGGAGACCTCACTCGGATTCGCTACCAACAACAAGAATACAAGATACAAGAGTATATTTTAACACCAAAACAGTTACAAAACGTGATGAACAAGATGAACAACAATAATACAAGTTTCGGATTCAACGAAGACCCCAAAACAGTCCACTACACAACACATACACGATTTGCAAGAAAAATAAAGATAGATAGTGAGACCAAGATTATTACAAGATTAAGAACCAAGTGTATTTCAACACTAACCCCTAATGAATGTAACAATCAAAACCACACTCTTACGGTGACCACCAAGGGAATGAACTCGCCTCAAGATCTACCGTTTCCAAGCAAAGATCAATATTGGCTTTTCCAAGCCCTATGCTAAGGATGACTTTTCCAAGTCCTACAACTAAGGGTGTTATACTCTCAAAAGAGAGAAGTTATGTCTTTCAATTCTTCATCCTTCAAAATCTAGTGAAAATAAGACTAAGGGGGCCTATTTATAATATATTACAAATGAAGATAACAAGACCACTTTGCCCTTAATGAGAGGGGCGGCCATGGTGTGTAAATACACCATGTGTAATGTCCAAAATACCCTTAATTAAGGTCCAAAACCGTGAGTCCTCAACCTTAAATTCTCCAAGCAATCTTCCACACGCGAGATTGCTTTAAGTTATGCTCAAAACGGGTCCTCCATGCATGTTCTTGTTTTCTCGAGGTGACCAAGTCTTGAGTCTCTATGTGTTGGCCTCCAAAAATGTCATCAAAAGTGATACAAGAAAAACAAGGGAACACAAGAAAAGGCTCAAAACAGTCCACAAATCAAGAGGAATCCGAGGACCCCTTTTAGAGCTAGTTTCGGCCAACAACAACAACACAAGTATCACGAGTTGACAAGGTGTTTTAACACCAAAACAGCAACAATACAACACGAACAAGATGATCACAATGAACACAAGATTCGGATTCAACAAGAACAAACGATTACAAGATACAAACACTAACACAATTGCAAGAAAGGTAAAGATAGATAGTGAGACATAGATTATTACAAAGATTAGGAACTAAAGAGTATATCAAACTCAAAAACCCCTAATGAATGTAACAACAACACCACACTCTTACGGTGACCACCAAGGGAATGAACTCGCCTCAAGATCTACCGTTTCCAAGCAAGGATCAATATTGGCTTTTCCAAGCCCTATGCTAAAGATGACTTTTCCAAGTCCTACCACTAAGTGTGTACACTCTCAAAAGAGAGAAGATATTTCCTTTCAATACTTCATCTTTCTAAAATCTGAAAAACTAATGAAAATAAGACTAAGGGGGCCTATTTATAGTGTATTACAAAGAAGACAAAAGACCACTTTGCCCTTAATGAGAGGGGCGGCCATGGTGTGTAAATACACCATGTGTAATGTCCAAAATACCCTTAATTAAGGTCCAAAACCGTGAGTCCTCAACCTTAAATTCTCCAAGCAATCTTCCACACGCGAGATTGCTTTAAGTAGCACTCAAAACGGGTCCTCCATGCATGTTCTTGTTTTCCCGAGGTGACCAAGTCTTGAGTCTCTATGTGTTGGCCTCCAAAAATGTCATCAAAAGATAAGATGGCCATTTGTCCCGTATCAAAAAGATAAGATGGCCATTTGTCCCGTATCATCCTCCCCTTCTTGAAAAGGATTCGACCTCGAATCCAAACCTTGCAAAACCGAAAAGAGGACCAACAAATGCAAACTCCTCATGACATGAGGGTTAGGGTTAGCATAACAAATCATCTCAACATGCCAAGGTTGCACATATTTGCAATATAACCAAGAATCCTTTGAAAGGAATATTAAAAACTCAATAAAAGATGTACAAAGGATTTGGTTATAGGATACATCAAGAGTGACACTTTGCTTGTCATGTAGACCAAGCAGCAAGTTTGGTGCACCAGCATCACCATTTCTAAATTTGGCACCGGGGTCAAATGGGAAAAGTGGCCATAGACACGGGTCTCGACAATACTTCCCTTTCCCGTGGTCTACACCCAAACTAAATGACATACTTTCTACAATAACATACATATCATCCAAAGCAAATAGAGAGTAGAGAAAGGTATCACTCAAATCGGCTTCTACTAAGGTGCTCTCATGTGTGTACTCACTATTAGTTTCCCAATAATCACCATGAGTACTCTCAATAATGAAATCACACAAAGTAGAAGAAGAAGTAGCTTCCGCAACTACACATTCCTTACCCTTAAGAGTTCTCTCATCTTCCAAGAAGAGATTTCCCTCTCTAGGAGGAATGTTGTCACACCATAGTGGGTTAGCATATAGGCTATAGCTTCCAAGGCAAGCTATACCATCATTTTCACCACTAGGTTCATTAGGAGTGTTTAAATCATCTTCAAACAAGACATTATACATAGAAAGAGTGTGATCTACCTCACGGACAGATTTGGAACAAGCAAGTTCCTCACTCTCTAAATGATCAACATCAAGTTTCAAGGATGTTTCAAACACAACATTACCCCAAGAAGAGCTCTCGGGTTCATTCTCACTTTGATCAACATTTTCAACATCATCACATACTTGAGGTTCATTAATTACATCATACACATCCTCAAGTGGTGGGTAATTTTCACACATAAGTTGATCAACACAAATTTCAGAAGATAACGTACTTTCATTCAACATAACGGTTTCAACACTAGGTGGACATAAATCGATCTTACAAGAAGAGTCTATTCGGTCATCAATAGGATCAACTAGTGTATCCACACTCACAACATGTACATCATCATCAAGTGGCAAAGAAACAATACACTCACATATAGGCAAGCTACAACTCACACTCAATGGGCTACTAGCCACACAATTATCATTCACATGTACAAAAGTGTAAGAGTTTGCCATTTTACCTTGAAGTCCTTGAGTAGATTCTTCCTTGTCATGGTGTGAAGGTCCTCCAAAAGTTTGGGCAGCAACTTCCTTTTGGCATTGTTCTTCTTCGCTTGCCATGTTGGTACCTACACAAATGTCCTTAGAAATAGAAGGACAACCAATGTTAGCATAGTTTGGTGGTAATCCTCTTACTTTGCTCCACACAACCTCTCCTTTTTCCACTCTCGGATTACCACCCTGCACTCCCTTACTCCTCTCAATCTTTTGTCTCTCATAATAATTCGTATTGGAGTAGGTAGGCATTTCTTTTCGTGGCTTAGGCAGCAAGTAAGTCATGAGGCGATTCCCCCACTGGTCTCTTATAATATTTGGCCAATTTCGCACGTTTGGAACTCTATGTTGTGCAAACCAATTGGCACCTAAGCATACATGACCGTATGTCAATGAAAGAATATCGCACCACACCTCCTCATGGTATTCAAATTGGTAGAAGACAACCTTGACCCTCTCGGTAACCTTAAACCCGTCCAAGAAGTATGGAACAAGTAAAGGCTCACGAAACAACCCCAAGTAGTCAACCATGGATGGAACGATGTAGTTTCTATGGTACCTATCATTTAGCTCAATGAGGCAGCCCGGTATCCCACACATGGTCACCTTTCCGGAGTGTACACTCCTTCTTGGATCTACATTGTAAGGCATACGAGTACCCCTTAGTTTTGGAGATGCATACCCTCTTCTTCTCATTGGACAACCTCCACTAGAGCTAGTATAGCCATTCACACTATATCGACTTTGATAAGAAGTACTACAAGGTGGAGAATATGGATCTTCATACTCCTCACGTGTACCCTCATCATAGCTCTCATAAGCTTTGCAAACAAAAGGGTTATACCTAACACCAAATCTAGGTTCGGAGTAAGAAGTGTAAGACTCCTCACATGCCCCAACATCATCATAAGATCCATCACGAGGTCCTACATCATCTCCAAAGTTACCATAAGCACTAGGCACTTCATTCACCTCATTTTCTCCCTTAAAACAATAACTTTCAAATCTGCCCAAGTCTCGATCATGGCTATTTTCATAGCCTCCGCAATCTCCCTCAACTTCGTAGCCACAAAACCCTTCACTACAATCATAGTCTCCCATGTTGTAGTCACAATAATCCCCGGCTATCGAAGACATATTCCCCTTATATCACCTTTTAAACCTACAAAATGAACAAATAAGATTAGTAGTAAAAACTTCTCACTAACACTCGTATTCACTCACCTTTGTGATTCTCACAATTGGAGCGGCAAATATTGAAAGGTTGTTTATACTCCGGTAGTCAATAGGATGTCAATTCTACTTGGTGGCCGGAATAGATTCTTGTTTGATCGACTCAAGACACAAAAAATAAAATTCACTTACGAACTTGAAACAAAGAAGTTACTACGATTTAAAAATGAGAAAAGCACACAAACAACGAAGACACGAAGAAACGGATTCAATAATTAATCTACAACTAAGTAGGTGATTACTAGTTGTTAATTAATTCTAGAATCAAGACATGAAACTAATGAAACAATAAGATGAAACTAAGAATCTAAAATTTTGAGCTCGGAAATATTGCGTGAACAGTAGCAGTGATGACATGGCAGTCACGTATTGGTTTCGGTCCCACACAACTTTTGTTGTCCAATTTCAAGTCTTGGTCAATTTTTCAATTTGGACTTTGGTGGAATTTGTTTAAGGAGGGAAATTCAAACAAGTCTTGGAGCCCTTTTCAATTTCAAGTTTTCAAGACTTGACTTTATTGTACTTCTCCTTAAAACATGGATCCTTAAATCATGGAAAAGTGTTGGAAAGTGGTTGAGACTTGATTGATAGGTCTTTGTTGGTTGTAGTGTCTTTCAAGACTAACAAATAATACACCCTTTTCCTTCAACTTTTTAGATTTAACATTCACTTTATCTTCAACAATATATGAAGGTGGTGATGAACATCAAGAACAACAACAACAACACCAAGAACTACAACAATAATCTCCAAGAACACCAACAATTTTCACACGGCCACTCCCAAATTCCACAATAACAATATCTCCAACACTTGGCCAAGACAACTACACCTTCAACAAAATGGTTCTCAACCCACCAATTAACAACAATATCACGTGGCCAAGCTTATAACAACAACAAGATGAAAGCCACAAGGCCAAAACAGTCCACCACAACAATGTTCAACAACAAATCGGCCAAGTCCAAGTTCACGTATACAACACCAACAATGTAAGCTCAAACTTAGATTTAGACTAAAGAGTGTTAGAGATGAAGAAAACTAACACTAGAAACAACAAAACAAGTAAAAATCTCGGCCAAGACACAACAATAACACAATTTTGGCCAAGAACACAAAATGGACAGATTTGCTTCTTTTTGATTTTTTTTTCAGTTTTTAACACTTCCTTTTTTTTTTTTTTTGAATTTTCTAACAAGCAAGCCCAAGATTGATCTTGTAGGAACAATATCAAGCCATGCTTTGATACCAAATGATACGGGATTGGCAAGGGAAGCACGAAACAAACACCAAATCAGTCCACTAATCTTAAGGATTCGAGGACCAAGATGGAGACCTCACTCGGATTCGCTACCAACAACAAGAATACAAGATACAAGAGTATATTTTAACACCAAAACAGTTACAAAACGTGATGAACAAGATGAACAACAATAATACAAGTTTTGGATTCAACGAAGACCCCAAAACAGTCCACTACACAACACATACACGATTTGCAAGAAAAATAAAGATAGATAGTGAGACCAAGATTATTACAAGATTAAGAACCAAGTGTATTTCAATACTAACCCCTAATGAATGTAACAATCAAAACCACACTCTTACGGTGACCACCAAGGGAATGAACTCGCCTCAAGATCTACCGTTTCCAAGCAAAGATCAATATTGGCTTTTCCAAGCCCTATGCTAAGGATGACTTTTCCAAGTCCTACAACTAAGGGTGTTGCACTCTCAAAAGAGAGAATTTATGTCTTTCAATTCTTCATCCTTCCAAATCTAGTGAAAATAAGACTAAGGGGGCCTATTTATAATATATTACAAATGAAGATAACAAGACCACTTTGCCCTTAATGAGAGGGGCGGCCATGGTGTGTAAATACACCATGTGTAATGTCCAAAATACCCTTAATTAAGGTCCAAAACCGTGAGTCCTCAACCTTAAATTCTCCAAGCAATCTTTCACACGCGAGATTGCTTTAAGTTATGCTCAAAACGGGTCCTCCATGCATGTTCTTGTTTTCTCGAGGTGACCAAGTCTTGAGTCTCTATGTGTTGGCCTCCAAAAATGTCATCAAAAGATAAGATGGCCATTTGTCCCGTATCATTTTGGATCGTAGTACCCAGTTTTCATCACATTTTAGTGCTCTTTTCAGCGTGCTTTTGGGTACTAAAACTTGTCTTAGTATATCTTTTCACCCACAATCGGATGGGCAAGCCGAAAGGACCATTCAAACTTTGTAGGATATGTTGTGAACCAGTGTGATTGATTATGGTGGTAGCTGGTTTGACCATTTGCCTCTAATTGTATTTGATTATAACAATAGTTACCATTCTAGTATTGGTATGGCATCATTTGAAAGATTGAACGGTAGGATATATTGGTCTCCAATTGGGTGGTTAAAGGTTGGTGAAGCAGAAATATTTTTCCCGGATTTGGTTCACCAAGTAATGGAAAAGGAAAAAGTGATTTGGGATAGAATTAAGACCACCCAAAGTCGCCAAAAGTTCTATACGGATGTGAGGTGATGGGACTTAGAGTTTGAAGTTAGAGATTAGGTGTTCTTAAAGATATCTCCCATGAAAGTAGTAATGCGGTTTAGGAATAAGGGGAAGCTCAATCCGTGGTATGTTGGACTGTATGTAGTTTTGAGAAGGGTTGGTAATGTTGCATATGAGTTGGACTTATGTAACGCCCTGATTTTTTGGAATCTGAATGCCATACGGTGCTCATGATCCCAAAGGACCACAAGCTAACCCTCTACTGATATCTGTACCTGAACACTGCATAATATAATATAATAAATGCAAAAAACTAGCGAAAACTTGCCATAAGGTTCAAAACATCTAAAATACTCAAAACTGAAAACTGAATACTGATACATCTATCTGAAAAGCCTCTAACTGTCTGAACTGTGGAGTTGATGGGACATGTCCCCAACTAACTCTGTCTACTGAAAATAAACTGAGTCTAATGCCATAATAAAATAAATATCATCCTCGAATGAAGAGGACTCACTGCTACGTCTACTGCTGCTGACTGAGTCTGGACTGTTAAGAGTGCTTTGGATCTCGTGCTTTTGGACCTATGGTTTAAGACACCATAGCGTAAGAGAAAAGTATGCATCAGTACTTTGAATGTACTGGTATGCTAGATGAGGTAAGTCTAAATGCAAGGGGCTTATGCATAAACATAGCTTAACTGAATAACATGAGAGTATTGAATGAGGACATATGCATGAATGCACAAACCATAACTGAAATCATTGTGACTCTGAATACTGATACTCGGATACTACTTTACTGACATCTGAACTCACTATTAATACCGAGATACTAAATAATTGAATCTTCTGATATTGATAACTGAGTACTGAAGTTGAGATCAGTCCTCTCTAAGTAGTTGATCTTTGAAACTAATGATACTGAAGCTGATTAACAGAATCTGCTTATATTAATGACTGAGTTCTGAGTTTTCTACTGTCGACTAACTAAATCTGTGATTAAACCTTTCTAATAGATGATCTCTGAATCTACTAATAATGATAATGAATGATTGTATCTGAGATCAGACCTATCTAGCGGAAGATCTCTGAATCTTTTAATAATAGAAATGACAGACTGAGTTTGAGATCAGGCCTATCTAATGGGTGATCTCTGGCTCTATTAGTACTGATATTGATTAACTTTATGTGAGACCAGGGCCTATCTAGTGGGTGGTCCATGAATCTATGGAACTATCTAAGTTCCTTACTGAGATGGGTGACTGTATCTGACAGTCCCGATTTCTGAGTTCTACTCTGAAGACTGATATTGAAACTGCAACTATGGGAGTTCTCACTTAACCAACATGCCTCGAATCTGATATAGTGGGGTCCAACCTGTAACCCCAACTGGAAGGGTGTCAATACCATGCCATGGGTAAAGACCTCTGTTATGGTCAAGCGGGTGACCCTGAATAGGAAGTCAAGCCTAAGGCAATATGATAGTCAAGCCTTAATCTAATGGGTGACTCCTGGTCCTGCGCTGGCTATGCAGTTCTAGAGTTTAGGGACTATTACTAATGACTTTGCCTCTCTAACAGGGAAGTCGTCATCCCTGCACTCGCTCAGTGCTAGTTCCTATTCCCAACTAAAAGACACTAAACTGATTCTTGGCCTGTATAGACTGAGTTGAATCTATTACTGATTATCTTACTTGACTGATCTGACTGAGTTTACTTGATTCCATTATCTGATAGAATACTTCTGAATCTTGTTATTTGACTGGATGATACTAAGTTCTAAATTGATTACTTAAATTCTACTGAGGTCTGAAACTGAATTCTTGAATACTACTAAGTTCTGAGCTGAGTACTGAACTAAAATTGGAATGCTAATAATACTTAGATTACTGAGATTTCTTAAATTTTGTAACTATCTGAGAGTACTGAATTCTGTAACTAAGTTCTAAGGATCATAGCTTGACTGAGATTATCGTGAAAACTGACACTGGCTCTAGACAACAGCTAATTTATCGGGTATGAATACCCCCAAGACTCGATAACATAAAAGTAAAACATAACCATTCTTGAATAATCATGACCATGGACTTTCATTCACAACACAATCAATACGATATCTCGTCAATCACTTGAATGTCATACACATGTAAATGTATAGGGAATACATTCTAATATCTCATAGTTGTTCAATAAGGAATACACATGGATAAGAATGCATGCAACTTATCATAATACATTCACTAAGGCATTTCAAAAAATGCTTGGCATGCTCTAGTTATCACAAAATTGGGGATTTCATGCTTAACATACTAAATAGGCACTATTATCTTTACTTAAGCATTCTATCAAACATATGGGGAGCATTCTTTGGTTATACCACATATTCTATACATAATCATCATGAATGCATCAATATCATGCAACTTGAAGAGGGTTTATCATGAACATCATCCAATTCATCACATACTAGAATGAACTCTTAAAATTGGTAGTCTAAATCATGAATTAAAAACCAAAAACACAAAATCATGAACTCTAATACACATAAATCACGAAATCTCATAAATACGTAAACCTCAAAATTTTGAAAAGGATTCTTGAGCTTCTTGGGTGGAAGGAACCCAAGAATCAACATCTAACATACCCTGCTATGTAATTTTTGAAAGATTCACGGTGAAACCTTGATGACTTGGGTTTTGAGCTATGAATCCTAATGGTTGTTCTTGAAGAAAATTGAGAGAAAACTAGTATATTTGGGTGAAATAATGGGAAATCTCGTGTTAAAGAGTATATATAGGGGTAGAAAAATAACCGTTTTGCCCTTGGAATTAAAATTCGGAACTGAAAAAAAATCCCAATTTTACATGCTGACGCGACGCGCCATAATCGCGCCAGCTTACTGGAAGTTGGACAATTGGGAAACTGAGCCTTGGCACGACATGGTGGAAACCGCGTTGCCACCTTAGTTGCAAATTCAAAAGCCACCACGATGCGGTGGGATCATAGAGGCTTACTGGATTTTGACAATTGCCATTTTGGCTTGCTTCGCGATGTGCTAAAGTACCAGGTGGTACACTATCTCACTAAAATGTCTCTAACTCTTCGTCCAAGTATCGGATTTGGGCGAATTTGGTATCGATGGAAACCTTATTCAATTTCCACGGGATAAAAAGTCAAAATCTTAAAAATTTCACATGGAATAAAATATATTCATCTTTAAAGCAAGATCTTTGATGTTCTAGAGATAAATTTGAACTAGGAGAAAGGTGGGGTATTACAACTTACCCCCTAGCATGAGTTCTATTCATCCGATATTCCGTGTGTCTATGTTGCAGAAATGTGTAGGTGATCCTTCGTTGGTTGTCCCTTTGGAGGTCATTGGAATTTTAGATTGATCCTTCGTTGGTTGTCCCTTTGGAGGACATTGGAATTTTAGATTCTTTGTCCTATGAGGAGGTCCCGATGAGGATCTTGGATCGGCATGTTCGTCGGTTGCAAATGAAAGATGTGGCTTCAGTGAAGGTTTTATGGTAGAACTAAAAGTTTGAGTAAGATACTTGGGAAGCAGAGGAGGACATGAATTCTAACTATCCATTCCTATTCCCTGTAATACACCAAAAAAATCCAAACCAATATCAGTGCCATGTTTCAAGCTCATGCATAGTACATCAAGGTTCTTTTATAGTTTTATGAGCAAGTTAGATGTATATTAAGTCTTCAAATAACTCCAAACTATCAGACGAATCAATACATTCCTTACCGATTGAATTCTTGGGAAGGATATTACCATAGTCAACTTCAAATCAGCATATCTCTCATTATACTATTAATTTTTAAACTCATGACCCACCAACAGATATATAATTGAATTATCTTTCCAACTTTACCAATTTTGCCTAAATTCGGTATCAGAGCAAAAAGTTATGCCCATTTTACTCCAGCATGTCAACCTGAAAACTGAGTGACGATATTTCTGACGACTTATCACAATTCTGACGACATTTCTGATAACCTATCACATTTCTAACGACATTTCTGATGACTTGTCAGCAATGCCTTAGACTTAGGTAGAATGTCAAAAAATCCAGCTCCCAGGTGTGACCTAGGCTGACGGGCTATCACAGATCTGACGGCTTATCAGCCCATGTCATCAACTGATAATTTCAGCAACTGGGAGGTAATTTTGTAGGGGTATTTTGGTCTTTTTCCCTCACTCTAAATATGGTATTAAAGACCTAATAAGGCTATTATCCCATTATTTTCTCATTCTCCTCAAGAACAAGAACATTTTCTCCCAAATGAGTTAAACCCTAGTCAAGAAAAATCAAGAGCAAGCCTAAGGATTACTTCAAGAACCTTCAAGAAACATTAGATCTCTTAAAAGATCAAGATTTAAGGTATGCGTAGTGTTCATCCATGAATTCCTTTCATCCGTGGAGTTCAAGAACCCTCTTTTAAACTATGAATCATGAAGTTAGGTTGTGGGTTGATTATGTTTGTGTGATTGATTGTTATACAACTCCTAAATTAGAATCTTTATGTGATTTTATGAAATTAGGATGACATGCAAATTGAAATATATGATTTTTGGGTGGTTTAAATCATTAAGGTGATGAATATGCCTATGCCACAAGGTGTGCATGCAAGGTGTTTGATAAAAGACCTAAGAGACTAGAAATCATTAATTGCTAAATAGAACTTAAATGACAAGACCATACTCTATTCCTTACGACTCAACATGAATTCTATGCTAATTGTTGTGTATTGTTGTTGTGCTATGGAATGCTCATGAAATTGAAGTTATGCAAGTATTTACATGTTATACACATTCCCTTTCATGTATATGGTGTTGAGAAACATGTGTAGTATGAAATCCCCTACTTATGGTATTATGAGTTTTGGATGTTATTCCTATGATCAAGAAGTATCATGTGTGTTAGTTTCCTTCCATCGAGTCCTGAGGGTACTTGTACCCGATAATTTAGCTGTGTGCCTAGAGCCATATCATATTTCACGATACTCTCAGTCAAGCCATGATCCATACAACTCAGTCAACCATGTGACTCAGGAAATCTCAAAAATCTCAGTAGTTCAGTAATCTCAGTGATTTTAGTATTCCAAGTAAAATCTCAGTAACTACAGTACTCTCAGTCATTCCTCAGATATCAGTACATTCTGTTAGTCAACGGAACTCAGTAAACTCAGTTTAGCTCCGCTAAATAATACCACTAGTTCAGTTTAGCTAATCAGTGTAGTTCAGTTAATCAGTTTATCTTATTTAATCTGTTCAGTGTCTTTCAGATGGGAGTAGGATTCAGCACCGAGCAAGCCTAGGGATGGGGACTCACTCGCTAGAATATGACTGAGATCCCTAAAAGCAATCCCGAAGTTCTAGAGCTACATAGCTAGCGTAGGTACGATATGTCACCTGTTAGATAGGACTGACATACTCAGGGATCACCCGTTAGCACATTTAAATATATAGGACTGATCTCAGGTGATACGGTTGGGGCAGCCTCCACAGGTACACGGCCTTTCACACGAAGCCAAGCTCGGGAATTACAAAAACTCCAAGCCTTGTTCATGCAAATGGCCGTGTGTGAGTTGGTGATTGAACCAACCAAGGACCTAAAAGTTTTTATGTGTGAAGAGAGGTCTTAATGTGTAATAAACTACTCTTCAAGGTTGGCACAAGAAGCAAGGGCGGATGGGTCATTTTACCCCTTTTGTTTGTAGTATAAATAGAACATGTTAGAGAGTTATCCCTTAGTTTTTGAATGCTGATTTTTGTAACCTAAAACACTAAACATTTCTCTCTCTCTTCCACTCTTAGAAGCCGCCCCTATTATCTCACAAGTAGAGGGATACTTGTGTTGTCTCTTTGGCTAGAAACAAGGGTTTTGAGGTCGTTGAGTGCCTCTTGGTCCTCGTAAGAACTTGGTGTTTATATTCATTAGACTTACGGTCCTCTCTTGATGTTAGGGTTCTTAGTTTCTTGAATGTTATATGTCAAGTTATCTATCTTTCTTTATCTTGTTGTTGTTGTTGATTTTGTTATCTTAAAGTCTAGTGAAGCCGTGTGGGGCTCTTTTCGATTCACTAGCATTGTTATCTATCTTGTTGTTCTTGTGTTGTTGGACTGAAATCCGAGCCTACTTGAAGCTCTTGGTGTTGTTGGTTTGATTTTGTATCATTTGGTATCAAAGCTTGACCGGTTGTGTTCCAACATAACCCATCTTGGGCTAGTTCACGGCTTAAACAAACAACACCAAAAAGAAATTCTGAAATCTGCCCATTAAAAGTTGAAACGAAGAATGATGTTGTATGTTTAGATCTAGGTGTTATTTTGCTTGTTTAGTGAGTTTCTAGTGTTGGTTTCTTTCTCACCAACACTAAGGTGTCTAGATCCAAAAGTTGAGCTTGAAAACTTGAACATTGTGTAGTGACTTGAAGTGGCCGAAAGTTGTGTGTTGTTGATAACCAAAAGAAAAATCGGTGGTTGTGTGTTTATGTGCTAAAGAAGTTAATGAAGTTTGTTGAGGTGTTCATCTTTTGAACTTGTTCATCTTGTTCATCTTGTTGTGTGCTCAAGTTGTAAGACAAGCTATAAAGTTGTTGTGAAAGACTTGCACCCATCACCTTCTAGTCTTGTCAATCACTTTTCCCTAATTCAAGGAGCCTTGTTTTGTGGGATTAGTCAACCAAACCTCATTTTCTTGAATTTGAAAAGGGTGAAATACTACAAGATTTTATTTTTCCCACCAAAACACTTTGCAAACTATAACAAGTTGTGTGAATATTAACACAAAAAAAATAAAAAAATAAAAAAAAGAGAAGAAGAACGTGTGGAACCATTGCATGCTGCCACGTCACTATAAGCTCGACTTAGGATATTCTTTGGTTGCTAATTGTTGATCCTTGGTTTCCCTTACTTGGTCCTAGAACTAATTAACAAACTAGTACATTCCTACTAGGTTGTCAACTAGTTCCTTGAACCGTTGGTTCGTGTCAACGATTATTTGAGTGCTTTTATTCGTTTGAATGAATTGCTGATTTTTGACTCTAGTCCGGCAAGAATTCTTTGAGTCTTCAAACAAGAATCCATTCCGGATAAGAGCTTACTCATACCTTAAAATTTCACGGTTACTAGCCAATTATACAACACTTGTGGAACACGAACTTGTGGTGAACTAAAGCGGATAATATCTTGACAATGGAAGGAGCTACGTCTCATAATGTGGATACTAATGCCCTTGATTCTATGAGGGTCACTCTTGAGGCCGTTACCCGGACACTTGAAAGGTTGAATTCGGAATTTGGGGCCGTGAGAGGGGACTTGGCAGCAATAAAGGGGGAAGTGTCGACTATTAGTGGGAGATTAGAACAAGTGGAGAGTCAAAGGAACTCTCGTCCTTCTACTCCTCTACATGTATCTACCAATGGTCATGATAGGACCTCCTCCGCAACCATCACCCCCGAAACAGTCCACCAAATGCTAAATGCGCCCCAAGCTCCACTAAATACCGCAAGCCAAACTACCTATTTTCCTCCAAGCCGAGACCCCACTAAACCACTACATTTCCAAGCCCCTCCAATTCCACAAGAGGGATTTGGACGCCAAGTACCTCCACTAAATCCGAACCCTCAATTCCAAGCTCCATTAACCCAAAGACCGCAAATTCCAAATCCTCCGAATCAAAACGGCCAAGGCCGACCAGCCCACTTTGAAGGATACGGTAGAGAGGAGTATGAAGGAGATGGAGCCTTTGATGATGCTTATATGAGGGAGGAGGAGTTAAGAGAGGGTCGAGGAGAACCTAGGAGATACTGGGGGTATGGAGATAGGGGAAACCGACACCAAGAGAGAGACGTAGGCATCAACACCATCAAGTTGAGCCTACCCATCTTTAAGGGTGAAAGTGACCCCGAGACCTACTTAACTTGGGAATCGGCTTGTGACAAAGTTTTCCAAGTTAATGACATCTCGGAAGAAAAGAAGAGTTGCTACGCTATAGCTCACCTCGAGGGCTATGCTAACACTTGGTGGGAGTATGTTAAACGATTTGGTAATGAATTAGTTGATGGGCAGCCACCACCTTGGTATCGGTTGAGGTATTTGATGAGACAACGATACCTTCCCGAGAGATATCGTCATGAGTTGCTTGCTAGATTATATGGCTTGCGGCAAGGAGGCAAGAGTGTGATGGCCTATTTTGACGAGTTCCAAAAACTCATGTTGAAACTTGATCATCGTGGGGAGCAAATCAGTCACGACATCATCCGGTTCAAGTGTGGGTTGAACAAAGAGATCTCCACTCATTTGACCCTTCACCGGTTTGAAACCATTGACGGTATATTCCAAGCGGCCCTTGAGATTGAAAGGGAACTTAAGGAGAGATCATCCTTCAAGGCAAGGGTACAAACCCCCTCGGGTTGGCCCAAAAACAAGGACCAACCCGCCCCTACGAAGCTGCCCGAGTCCAAAACAGTCCCTAAATTCCCTCCGAAATCGGAGGCTCACAAATATCCCAACCCAAAGGGGTTCCAATGCTTCAAGTGCCAAGGTTGGGGGCATAAGGCCAATGAATGTCCGAACCGGCGCAATGTGATCCTACGAGAAGGGAAAGTGTACTATCTTGGTGAGGAGGTGGTTTCCAAAAGGGGGGAGGATGAGGCCGAGCCTCAAGATGGAGAGGGAGCTGAAAATGGGCCGAATGATGATGAAGTAGATGGTAGTGAAGATGTCTATCCACAAGAAGGGGAGTGTGTGGTTCCAAACTTTGTGGTTAGACGTGTTATGATTAGTAAGGCGATAGATGACCCGAGTCAAAGGGAAAATCTATTCCATACTAAGTGTCTTGTAAAGGGGAGTGTGTGCACCTTGGTGATTGATAGTGGTAGTTGTACAAATGTTGCGAGCCATGCTATGGTAAATTTCTTGAAGCTACCAACTACACTACACACTAGTCCTTACAAGCTACAATGGTTGAACGATTGTGGTGAATTAAAGGTCACAAGGCAATGTGTGATTCGATTTAAGGTGGGAAACTACCATGATGAAGTGCTTTGTGACGTGATCCCAATGCAAGCATGTCACTTGTTGTTAGGTAGACCATGGCAATATGATAGGTCTACTAAATACGATGGGAGGTCCAACCGGTATACGCTTGAGAAGGATGGCCGAAAGGTCACACTTCATCCTCTTTCACCCTCCCAAGTAAATGAGTGGCATCAAAAGATGAGAGAGTTGAAGGGAAAGGGGAAGGAATCCGAAAAGGGAGAAAAGGGGGGGAATGCCGTAGGTGAGGATGTAGGGACATCCGAGGCTGTCCCAACGACAAGGGAGATGGAAAACGTAGTGATGTTGGCTAGGGGGAAAGAACTCTTCGTGGACCATGATGAAAACAAACCGATGTAACTTTTAGCCCATTGTTTTAATACTAACCCCACTAATTCTTCCATTTCCCCTTTGATTTCTTGTGTGTTGCAGGAGTATGAAGATGTATTTCCTCAAGAACTTCCGCAAGGATTGCCCCCACTTCGGGGAATTGAGCACCAAATTGATTTGGTGCCGGGTTCACAACTTCCAAACAAACCGGCCTATAGGAGCAATCCCATGGACACTAAGGAGCTTGAAAGACAAGTTGAGGAGCTTCTCAACAAGGGATACATCAAGGAAAACATGAGTCCGTGTGCTGTTCCGGTGCTTTTGGTACCGAAGAAGGACGGAACTTGGCGCATGTGCGTCGATTGTAGAGCCATCAACAAAATCACTATAAGGTATCGTCATCCAATCCCTAGACTAGATGATATTTTAGATGAGCTCCACGGATCTTGTTTGTTTTCTAAAGTGGACCTTAGGAGTGGCTATCACCAAATTCGCATGCAACCCGGTGATGAGTGGAAGACCGCATTCAAGACCAAATTCGGTCTATATGAGTGGCTGTTCATGCCCTTCGGCCTTACCAATGCTCCTAGCACCTTTATGAGGCTAATGAATCATGTAATGAAGCCTTATATTGGAAAGTTTGTGGTGGTTTACTTTGATGATGTGTTGGTGTATAGTAAATCTATTGATGATCATGTAATGCATTTGAGATGTGTGTTTAATGTGCTCCGAAAGGAGAAGCTGTATGCCAACATGGAGAAGTGTTCTTTTGGTGTAGATAAGGTTATATTCTTGGGTTTTGTCGTGAGCTCAAGGGGTGTGGAAGTGGACGATTCCAAGATAGACTCTATTCGAAGTTGGCCGACCCCTAAAACTATTGGAGAAATCCGAAGTTTCCACGGGTTGGCAAGCTTTTATAGGAGGTTTGTCAAAGGATTTAGTTCCATAGAAGCCCCCTTGACCGAGGTAATTAGAAAGGACGGACCCTTTAAATGGGGTGATGAGCAGGCTAGGGCTTTTGAGGCCTTGAAAGCTACGCTCATCTCGGCGCCTTTATTGCAATTGCCCAATTTTGATAAGATGTTTGAAGTAGAGTGTGATGCTAGTAAGGTTGGTATCGGGGCTGTTTTGATGCAAGAAGGTAAGACCGTTGCTTATTTCAGTGAAAAGCTCAAAGGGGCAACTCTTAATTACTCAACTTATGATTTGGAGTTGTACGCCCTTGTTAGAGCTTTGGGAAATTGGCAACATTATTTGTGGCCTAAGGAGTTTGTGATACGAACGGATCATGAGTCGTTGAAACACCTTAAGAGCCAAGACAAGTTGAATAGGCTTCATGCTAAGTGGATTGAGTTCATCGAGACTTTCCCTTATGTAATTCATTACAAAAGGGGAAAGGAAAATGTTGTTGCCGATGCCTTGTCTAGGAAGCATGTGCTTGTTGCTACCTTGTCTTCGAAATTGATGGGTTTTGAGAGCTTGCGGTTGCTGTATCCCGAGGATCCTACCTTTGCTCCTATTTTTAGGGAATGCGAAGAGTGGGGAAGGGACCGTTGGCTTAAGGAGAATGACCATTCCTCCTACTCTCGGTTCGATGGGTATTTGTTCAAAGGGAGGAGGTTGTGTGTTCCTTCTAGCTCTTGGAGGGAATTATTTGTGAGGGATGCCCATGACGGAGGCCTCATGGGGCACTTTGGGGTAGACAAGACCCTCGGAATCTTAGAGGAGAACTTCTATTGGCCCAAAATGCGCAAAGACGTCACTAAAATTTGTAGTCAATGCGTGGCCTGCCGGAGTGTGAAATCTCGTCTCCTACCTCAAGGATTGTACACCCCACTCCCTACTCCCCTTAGACCTTGGTTGGACATTTCGATGGATTTTGTTTTGAGGCTGCCAAGGACTAGAAAGGCCGAGATAGCATTTTTGTTATTGTTGATAGATTCTCTAAAATGGCTCATTTTATTCCATGTGCTAAAACCGAGGATGCTCGTAGTGTAGCTTCATTATTTGTTGAACATGTTGTAAAGCTTCACGGGGTACCGATGACTATTGTGAGCGATAGGGACTCCAAGTTCCTAAGTCTCTTTTGGAAGTCCATGTGGGGTAGGCTTGGAACGAAGTTACTTTTCTCCACGTCTTGCCACCCACAAACCGATGGCCAAACGGAGGTAGTAAATAGAACCTTAGGGTCTATGCTACGTTCTATGGTTAAAGGTAAACTGACTTCATGGGAAGATCACCTACCCTTGGTGGAATTTGCATACAACCGGGTAATACATTCGAGCACGGGAATGACTCCCTTTGAATGTGTTTACGGCCTGAATCCCCTTACCCCTTTAGATCTCACTCCTTTGTCTAGTGATCTCATGACCAGCTTAGATGGAAATAAAAGAGTCGAGGCAATGAAGAAAATGCATGAGACGGTGCGGATCAAGCTTGAAAAGAAGAACCAAGAGGTTGCAAAAAGGGTAAACAAAGGGAGAAGAAGGCTTGTGCTTGAACCCGGAGATTGGGTGTGGGTACATCTTCGAAAGGATCGGTTTCCAGCTCAAAGGAAGTCCAAATTGCTGCCAAGGGGTGATGGTCCTTTCCAAGTACTTGAGAGAATCAATGACAACGCCTACAAGATTGACCTTCCACCGGAATATCAAGTGCACAACACTTTCAACGTTGGTGATCTCTCCCTCGTGGATGCGGTTGAAGATGACCAAATGCTGAATTTGAGGTCAAATTCCTCTCAAGATGGAGAGGATGATATGGTTGGGGCAGCCTCCACAAGTACACGGCCTTTCACACGAAGCCAAGCTCGGGAATTACAAAAACTCCAAGCCTTGTTCATGCAAATGGCCGTGTGTGAGTTGGTGATTGAACCAACCAAGGACCTAAACGTTTTTATGTGTGAAGAGAGGTCTTAATGTGTAATAAACTACTCTTCAAGGTTGGCACAAGAAGCAAGGGCGGATGGGTCATTTTACCCCTTTTGTTTGTATTATAAATAGAACATGTTAGAGAGTTATCCCTTAGTTTTTGAATGCTGATTTTTGTAACCTAAAACACTAAACATTTCTCTCTCTCTTCCACTCTTAGAAGCCGCCCCTATTATCTCACAAGTAGAGGGATACTTGTGTTGTCTCTTTGGCTAGAAACAAGGGTTTTGAGGTCGTTGAGTGCCTCTTGGTCCTCGTAAGAACTTGGTGTTTATATTCATTAGACTTAGGGTCCTCTCTTGATGTTAGGGTTCTTAGTTTCTTGAATGTTATATGTCAAGTTATCTATCTTTCTTTATCTTGTTGTTGTTGTTGATTTTGTTATCTTAAAGTCTAGTGAAGCCGTGTGGGGCTCTTTTCGATTCACTAGCATTGTTATCTATCTTGTTGTTCTTGTGTTGTTGGACTGAAATCCGAGCCTACTTGAAGCTCTTGGTGTTGTTTGTTTGATTTTGTATCACCAGGAGTCACCCACTAGATTAGGGCTGACTCCACAGCAGTTGTCTTTACCAGTGGTGTGGTACTGACACCCTTCCAACTGGGGTTATTGGTTAGACCCCAGACTAGCTAGAAAGGGGCATGTCGATTAGATGAATACATCCCATTGTTTCAGTTATAGAATCAGGACTGTCAGATACAGTCAATTTGACTCAGTAATACAGATTTGGTACTGTTAGATACGGTCAATCCTTATCATTATAAAAAAACTTCAGGATCATCTGCTAGATAGGACTGATCTCAATTATGGTCAATCAGTATTAGTATCATCAGATTTAGAGATCACCCGCTAGGTAGGACTGATCTAAGAATAATTCAATTCATCTTTATTAACAATATACTCAAACATCACCCGCTAGATAGGACTGATCTCAGATTTAGTTACTCCATACAGAGCGAAACTCAGATAGTTCCATTAGAACTTAGACTGTCAGATACAGTCGCTGAGTATCAGTTAAATTGGTTAGGTCAATCATCACAGTTATATCAGTCATCATAACTCATGTTATCGGTATTCAAGTTCAGGATTGTTAGACACAGTCAATCAGACCAGTTCTTCATAATTTGAACTATCAAAAATAGTTGTTCATCTATTCAGTACCTCAGTATCAGTAAAATCATGTTGTCAAAATTCAGACTCAGTAGTCAGTATCACCACGAGTTCAGTTATAGTTACTTATGTATGTATGTATTCTCACGTTCATATCAGTCGGCATTGTTCATGCTTATAAACCCTTTGCATTTAGCCTATCTCACTCGTATACTCAGTACATTCAGTCGTACTGACACATTTGTCTATGATGCTTTCTCTTATGTTACACCATAGGTTCAGAGGCACGAGTTCCAGAGCAGTAGAAGCATTGCAGATTTCAGCAGTCAGAGTTAGTAGTGAGTCCTCATCTTTTGAGGACATGATTATTTCTTTATTATCCTATTAGTCAATTTATTAGAGGAGTTAGTTGGGGACATGTTCCATCAGCTCCTTATTCAGATCACTCAGACAGTAGAGGTTTTCAGACTAAATGCAGACTAGATATCAGACTTAGTTTACACTTCAGTATTTTTAGTTGTGTTTTGGTATTGTGATACCACCTTATTCAGATGTTATTATTATTCAGATGTTTATCCATTTTGAACCTTATGGCCTTTCAGTTCATATTTCCATATTTTCTAATATTTTATACAGTATACAGGTACAAATATCAGTCATGGGTTATCTTGTTGTCCTTTAGGGTCATGAGCACCGTGTAGCGTTCTGGTTTAGTAAATTGGGGCGTTAAAAACTTGGTATCAGAGCCTAAGGTTCAATAGAGTCCTAGGAAGTCTAAAAGCCATATCTAGTAGAGTCTTGTACATGGGTGTGTTGTGCACCACACTTATGTGCAGGAGGCTATGAGATGTTTTAGGAACAGTTTCCCTTCTTTCATGTTTTAGATCGTGCTATATAAAGGTTTCCTACGAAACTCATGTAGATTCACATCATGCTCCACTCATGTCAACTCCACCTTACTTTCAAGGTAACAGAAGTAGTGAAGCTCAAGTCCTAAAGACAAGGCTTTCTCAGATAGTCCCTACAGATAGTTATGGGATTTGCCGCATACTCAGATAGTATCCCTCAGTTCCGTTATGTTCCAAAGTTATGCGGATTTCATTCATGAACATGAGAACTCATTCTTGAACCCGAATTTAGATATTCCACCAGATCCCTTCTCAGAATCCTATGATAGGATAGACCTAGAGTTAGAAGCATGAACCCAGGAGTTTAGCAGTAGTAGAGTTGGGATAATATCATCTCGATTGAACAGATTATGTATTCATGGGGATAGTTATACCAATGTGAATTAGTAGGCTTGAACAGTGCAAGCAAGAAATTAAGACTATTGATTTGAAATTAAGTATGTAGAGATAGATGTGAATTAGGAATGCGATATTAGTAGTATATGAGGAAATAGTAGAAGATAATGTGTTTAGTAAGGAATGCATGTGTCGAATAGAGTGTAAGTATGTGGTGATGATTGTAGTTTAGTCCAGAGCTTAGTAAAGTGTTCACAGACTTAAGATGATGGCTTAAAGTTATGGGGAGATGATAGATCAAGTAACCAAGCCAGGCTCTCAGAATTCCAATAGTAGTGCTAGTATGAATAGAAAAAAAACAGTAAGGAAAGATGATTCGTGATCCATCCTTATCTCGATACAAGTTTTGTACTTTAGTTAACATAATGCCTACACATTTTATAACTCAGTTCTATGAACACAACTTATATTCACACGTTTTTCATAGAATCTTATGCGCTTCCAGTTCCCCGCATAAGAAGTTCCAGCTCACTCAGTATTACAAATCATGTCTCATGAACATAGAAACTCCAACCTCAGGTCATACAACTCATGAATCATGTACACATGTCACTTTTTACAGATTGCTCAGCTCTTTGGCTCATGTTACACTTCTATTGACCAGTTAATCCAGGATATGTTATGTATATCCTCAGTTCAGACCTTTTGGGTACATCTATATTGTTGATATCCTATTTCTCAGGCCTTAGTCATGTGTCAAGTTCAGCTAGTGCCCATTCATGTTTCAGGTCCTCTTGATTCAACCCCTTCAATGAGCTCTCTCTTTGTGAGAACAGTGTAGTGATAAGCAGTTGCTTAGATAAGTGAGAGAGTAAATGATACATGTTAAGAGAAGATTATTGCATGCTTGTTTTATACGAGGGTGTAGTTATGGAAATAGGCTTGAATGTTATCCTAATATGCAAATAAATAACTAGAAAGGGGTTGTACTTAGAAATTAGGAAAAGTTCAGAGTGTGAGTGTACATTCAGATCCTTGACTTATGACAGCCTTCATTATGTGAGTATCATAACTCAGTTGCCATCTCAGTTACTGTCTTAGTTATAATGTATGCTTCAGTTCAGTAATCAGCTCAGTTCATGTGTCATGCCTCAGTTTCAGATTTCATATAATCAGTCACGATTCAGTTCCCAGGTGCCTTGCTCATCGCCTCAGATTCCCTTAGTAGCTCAGCCAAGTCAGTATTCTATGAGGGACCTAGTGTTCCAAGGTGGAGAAACGTTATGATTCCCCGAACTTTCATAACATAAGCATTCCATTCTCTCTTTATGTAATGAATCCAGTATAGAGTAGGGGATACTCATAAGTTGACCCTTAAACTCTAACCTCAGTTGCACGCCATGTATTATAGACTCAGTTCAGTTCATGTATCACGCTTCAGACTCAGTTATGTTCTCATGTTTCCGCTCATGCATATTGAGTAATTAGTCTCAGACTCATCAGTATTTTTAGTTCAAGGTAACAGTCTTCCTTGAAGTTACTCATTCTCATGTTCAGATTTCAGTAACAAACTTGGTATTCGATTCCATGCTCAGTTTTTAGTTCAAACTTGGTATCTTTACCATTACATGTTCAGTCGCATGTTCATGAGTCGTTTAGTTATATATTCACGCATCAAATATGTGTGATCAGCTTACCTGTACTTTCATCCATGCATTCACATATCATGTCAGTCATAAAATTAGGCATCAGATATGCATTATTATTTTGAGAAACTCAGTTCATCAGAACACTCAGTCATGCATTCATGAATTAGTTACTCATGCATCATATATGCATGTTCAGTATGATGTATTCAAATTATTAGTCATGTCAGTCCCGAAATAATGTTTCAGTAGTTTATGTCTTGTACGTACTTTAGTTGATCTTTTCTTCCATCTCAGTCATTCACATTCGAGGATGAATGTTCCCAAGGGGGAGATATTATAATACCCTAAAAAATCCAAACCAATATTAGCGCTAAGTTTCAAGATCATGCATAGTACATCATGCTTCTTTTATATTTTTATGAATATGTTAGATGTATATTAAGTCTTCAAATAACTCTAAGCTATCAAACGAATCAAAACATTCCTTACCGATTGAATTCTTAGGAAGGATATTGCCATAGTCAACTTCAAATGAGCATATCTCTTGTTATACTATAAATTTTTTATCTCATGGCCTACCAACAGATAGATAATTGAATTATATTTCTAACGATACCAATTTCACCTAAATTTGATATCGGAGAAAAAAGTTATGCCCATTTTTCTCCAGCATGTCAGCCTGAAAATTGAGTGACGATATTTCTGACGGCTTATCACAATTCTGACGACATTTCTGATAACCTATCACATTTCTAACGACATTTCTGATGACTTATCAGCAATGTCGTCAACTTAAGAAGAATGTCAAAAATTCCAGCTCCCAAGTGATGACCTAGGCTGACGGGCTACCACAGATCTGACGGCTTATCAGCCCTGTCGTCAGCTGATAATTTAAGCAACTGGGAGGTAATTTAGTAGGGGTATTTTGGTATTTTTACCTTACTCTAGACACGGTATTAAAGCCCTAGGAAGGCTATTATCCCATTATTTTCTCATTCTCCTCAAGAATATTCTCTCCCAAAGGGGTTAAACCCTAGTCAAGAAAAATCAAGAGCAAGACTAAGGATTTCTTCAAGAACCTTCAAGAAACATTAGATCTCTTTCAAGATCAAGCTTTAAGGTATGCGTAGTGTTCATCCACGGATTCCTTTCATCCGTGGAGTTCAAGAACCCTCTTTTAAACTATGAATCATGAAGTTATGTTGTGGGTTGATTATGTTTGTGTGATTGATTGTTATATAACTCCTAAACTAGAGTCTTTATGTGATTTTATGAAACTAGGATGACATGTAAATTAAAATATATGAATTTTGGGTGGTTTAAATCATTAAGGTGATGAATATGCCTATGCCACAAGGTGTGCATGCAAGGTGTTTGGTAAAAGACCTAAGAGACTATAAATCATGTATTATAGCTAAATAGAACTTAAATGACAAGACCATGCCCTATTCCTTACGACTCAACATGAATTCTATGATAATTATTGCGTATTGTTGTTGTGCTATGGAATGCTCATGAAATTAAAGTTATGCAAGTATTTATATGTTATACGCATTCCCTTTAATATATATGGTGTTGAGAAACATGGGTAGTATGAAATCCCCTACTTATGGTATTATGAATTGTGGATGTTATTCCTATGATCAAGAAGTGTCATGTGTGTCAGTTTCCTTCCATCGAGTCCCGGGGGGTACTTGTACCCAAAAATTTAGTTGTGTGCCTAGAGCCATGTCATGTTTTACCATATTCTCAGTCAAGCCATGATCCATACAACTCAGTCAACCATGTGACTCAGGAAATCTCAGAAATCTTAGTAGTTCAGTAATCTCAGTGATTTTAATATTCCAAGTAAAATCTCAGTAACTACAGTACTCTCAGTCAGTCCTCAGACATCTGTATATTCTGTCAGTCAATGGAACTCAGTAAACTCTATTTAGCTCTGCTAAACACTACCACTAGTTCAGTTCAGCTAATCAGTTCAGTTCAGATAATCAGTTCATCTCAATTAATAAGTTCAATGTCTTTCAGATGGGAGTAGGATTCAACACCGAGTGAGCCTAGGGATGGGGACTCACCCGCTAGAATAGGACTGAGATCCCTAGAGCAATCCCTAAGTTCCAGAGCTATGTAGCCAGCATAGGTATGAGATGTCACCCGTTAGATAGGAATGACATACTCAGGGATCACCCATTAGCATATTTAAATGTATAGGACTGATCCCAGGGGTCACCCACTAGATTAGGACTGACTCCATAGCAGTTGTCTTTACTAGTGGCGCGGTACTGATACCCTTCTAATTAGGGTTACAGGTTGGACACCAAACTAGATAGAAAGGGGCATGTCGGTTAGATGAATACATCCCACAGTTTCAGTTACAGAATCAGGACTGTCAGATACAGTCAATTCAGTTTAGTAATACAGATTCAGGACTGTTAGATATGGTTAATCCTTATTATTATAAATAGACTTCAGGATCATCCGCTAGATAGGTAGATCTCAACTATGGTCAATAAGTATTAGTATCATCAGATTTAGAGATCACCCTCTACGTAAGACTGATCTCAGAATAATTCAATTCATCTTTATTAATAAAATACTTAAAGATCACCCGCTAGATAGGACTGATCTCAAATTCAGTTACTCCATATAGAGCGGAACTCAGATAGTTCCATCAGAACTTAGACTGTCAGATATAGTCGCTTAGTATCAGTTATATCGGTTAGGCCGATTATCATAGTTATATCAGTCATCATAACTCATGTTATCAATATTTAGTTTTAGGACTGTTAGACACAATCAATCAAACCAGTTTTTCATAATTTGAACTGTTAGAAATAGTTGTTCATTTATTCAGTACCTCAGTATTAGTAAACTCATGTTGTCAGAATTCAGACTCAGTAGTCAGTATCACCATGAGTTCAGTTATAGTTACTTATGCATGTATGTATTCTCACGTTCATATCAGTCGGCATTGTTCATGCATATAAACCCTTTGCGTTTAGCCTACCTCACTCATATACTCAATACATTCAGTCATACTGATGCATTTGCGCTATTGTGCTTTCTTTAATATTACACCATAGGTTCAGAGGCACGAGTTCCAGAGTAGTAGTAGCATTGCAGATTTCAGCAGTCAGAGTTAGAAGTGAGTCCTCATCCTTCGTGGACATGATTATTTCTTTATTATTTCATTAGTCAATTTATTAGACGGAGTTAGTTGAGGACATATCCCATCAGCTCCTTATTCAGATTACTTAGACAGTAGAGGCTTTCAGACTAGATGCAGACTAGATATCAGACTTGGTTTAGACTTCAGTATTTTTAGTTTTGCTTTGGTATTGTGATACCACCTTATTCATACGTTATTATTATTTAGATGTTTATCCAGTTTGAACCTTATGGCCTTTCAGTTCATATTTCCACATTTTCCAGTATTTTATTTAGTACACACCGGTACAGATATCAGTCATGGGTTAGCTTGTGGTCCTTCAGGTTCATGAGCACCGTGTAGAATTCCGGTTCAAAAAATTGGGGCGTTATATTCCTGATTTTAGAAAATCGTGCTTAAGGTATGTGTTGTTCTTAACACCTTTGTTTTATATCTTTGTCGATGATAGATTGTTAATCTCTTGGTGTATGTTTTCTATCTTAAAGGTAAGAGTAGAGATGTTTGAGGTCTAATCATGCTTGTAGTGCCTCGTCCCATTATTCGAGGACGAATAAACCTAAGGGAGGAGACTAAAACTCCCTGTACTTTGACCCCTATAAAATTTCCAGAGTTTTAGACATTCTATGCATTATACGATTCATCATACTACTCATATGATATGGGTATGGGTCAAGGACCCTAGCCATATGTTGGTTAGTGTCACATTGGCCAAATTTTATTTTGGGTACGAGAAGGCATCACACGAGTCATATGTATATACGAGTGGTAAGGTCGAAACTGTATGTTGTCCAGCATCTAACCTTGACATTCTTCTTAGGGTACGACTTGAAGGGTACTAGTCGTATGGTAGGGTATGATTTAGGATAAGGAGTATTATGTTGGACAAAATATGGTGTCTAACATGTTGATCAAGGTACGAGTAGAGGGTACCACTAGTGTGATATGGGTATAGTGGAGAGGCCAAACCGTACCCTTCTAAGAGTCTTTTACAACTTTTAAGCTAAGGGTCTTTTAGACATTTACTACCCCAAGCCCTTAAGATGTCTTATAACCCTATTTAGTCCCCCATTCCTCACTTTTAAAGATCAAAACACTCTCATAAACTCTCTAGAAACCTCTCAAGGAGATCAGGCTAGGGTTTCATCAAGGTGGTCATCTAGAGGCTTAAGGATTGAAATCTCTCTAAGAATCTTCGTAATTCAGGCATGTGACTCGTCCTTCATTGTTATTACACAAATATCATATGTTTTAAGCATTGTTCTTGAATTATAAATGATGGTTTTGAAATCCATGGTTGAGGGTTTGAATGCATATTATTGAGTATTGTTCTATCGTGTCTTAACTTGTGTTTATATATGATTTAATAATGGTTTTGAATATATGGGTGATTGAAAATTGTGATTTAAACTAAATGGTCATGATTAACCCTAACTTGATAGTTTTTGACATGAAAAATGGTTTAATAATTGTATGCCCTCAACCTATTTACGAAAATATCTATGAGAAGAATCTTGTCACATGATGAATTATGTTTTGAACTAATGCTTGGTATAAGAATGCTAATGAAGGACGAATGATTTTGTGAAGGTCTTGATGACCATAAATTGAATTGAACTGTGATTTGAACTAAAGAATTGGCCTAATTAGTAAATGGGTGGAAGATGGTTTCATGAAGACCTTGTGGATCAAAAATGGTTTTGAATTGTAACCTTGGTGGTATTAATTGGCTAAATAGGTTCGAGTCCTTAATTATTGAATTGAATTGAGGTCATTTTATAGACTATGGGTTTGAGTCCCAAATGTTGTATAAATTTATGGTATGTTGTATGCTTGCAAGTAGGGTTGGTATGACGATACCAATAGGATGCCTTTGGTAAATAATTAGACTAATGGTTGTGTGTAAGTGTAAATGACATTTTAAATGGGCTTTAAAGTGGAATGTGTGGCCGGCCCGTGAAATCAGAGTCCGAAGGACTACCCCTGGAAACTGCGCTAGTCGATGCAGGTGTCTATATGACTGGGAGGTTCAAGTCCCTCGAATGAATATATAAATGAGAGGTTTGAGTCCCCCATATTGTACATATTGGGCTACCTCACCTTGATTAGGTCGGGAGGTTTGAGTCCCCCATAATGGCATATACGGATATGGATATTCTCTGGTTTATGCGGCTATATACACTGGAGCGGTTCCAGCTAAGGGAGATCTAGGCCCATAAGTCTATAGGTGCCTTAATATATGATGGTTATGCTACACAACCCAAGTTAATGCTTTCAAAGTTCACGCTTAACTTGTTCCCTATCCCAACACGATATATATGTAAGTATACATGTGATTGCATATGATGATTTGACTTGGTTTTATTGATGGAATTATTTTATACCTCTATCCTTGAGTTACATGCTAGCATTCCAACCGCTAACCATCTTCGAACGTTGTATCCCCATGCAATACAGGGTCTATAGCTTCTTTTTCTTTTCCTACACAGTGATCAGGATGCTGGAACGCTAGCATATAACTCAAGGATGCGTAAGACCGTTCAATCAATGCATATAATCAATGCAATACATATATATACATACCGTTCAAGGATAAGGAATAAGTTTAGCATGAACGTTGAAATCAATAACTTGGGATGTGTAGCCTTGCCATTTAGAATTTTACCCATGGACTATATTGGGTCAGCACCACCTGTTAAAAAGGGCCCCAACATGTGTTTGCCACACGAGTCAGAGAGAATATGAGATGACTAGTACATCTTCAAGAATATAAGTGTGATATTATGCACACGGTCACCATGACAAAACCTTACATCGACAATTATGAGTTTCCAGCTTCGATCCTCCCGAGACCTCCGCCTTTCATGGCTTGGCTATACATTTTTCTTTAAATCCCAACTTAAAACCATTCACACACAACTAACCATTTAGTCAATTTCTTACCAAAGGCACTTCTTTGGTATCGTCATACCAACACTACTTTTAAGTATACACATGCCATTACTCTTATCAATTAACAATTTATATAATTTTGGGACTCTAACCTATCATCCAACAAGGACTCTTATTAACCCCAAGGTTTAGGTACTCGAACCTATTTTAATTAATTAAACCACCAAGGTTTCCGTTTAAACCATTTCAGGTCCAACAAAGCCTTTACAAATTCATTTAAAACCATTCATACTCATTAAGCCATTGCCTTAGTTCAAAACATCATTACCATGTGACTAGTGATTTACTTTAGACATTTTCAAAAACACCTTATGGGAACACCATTAACAAGATCAAAACCAAGTTAAAAATCATTAAGGTTTGGGTAACTCATGACCCATTTATTATACCACAATCAACAAGCATCCATATATGCAAACCAGCACCAAAGACATGTGAAAGCATCCATATATGCAAACCTCAACATTGGATTTCAAAACTACCATTTAAGAATCAAAATCAATGTTCAAAACACATGATATTTTTTAGAACTAACAATGAGGGAAGAGTAAAAGAAGATTCACATCACTAACAATGAGGGAAGAGTTACATGCCTTTTACAAGAAGATTCATGGAGAGATTCTTGGTCTCCAAGCCTCTAGAAGGACACCTCTTGAAACCCTAGCTTCAATCTTGATAGAGAAGTTTTGGAGAGTGTTTTGGAATATTTTGATCTTGTATAAGAGAAGAATAAAGGGCCAAATTATGTTATAAGTCATGGGTCATAAGGGTTTAGTGGTGGGAAATATCTAAAATGACCTCAGCTTAAAAGCTAAAAATTGCACCCAGGAGGGTACGACTTACCCCTTTTACCCGCACCTTAGGCTGCGAGTGGTACCCTAACTCATACCCTAGACCTCACCATGGACCCCTAAACTTAAAAATATACAATTTCACATGCATAACTCGTACCTTATGGTACGAACGGTACCCTATAACCCGTACCCAAGTCAGAATGCTTTGGCCAAGACTTCAAGTATCAAACAACTAGGTATCTTATGAATCATACACCATCATGCGATTTGTATGATTCTATTTATACCCCAGCATATAAGTGGTATGCTTAAACCTTACCCTACCCAGAAACTCAAAACTTGGGGGAATTTTCTAAGGGTTCAAAGCCTAGGTGTTTCAATTCTCCCCTACACGGATCATTCATCCTCGAATGATGGGTAAGGCAAGCATAAGCATGAGTTAACACATCATAGCACATCCAACTAACCTTTAACCAAGATAGAAAATAAGAACATACAACAAGATAAGAGATCAACACATACCTCAAGCACGAGTTTCCAAAACGAGGAATGAATTAGGATACTTGGGCCTCATGTCCTCTTCCGCCTCCCAAGTGGCTTCCTTGGACCTTTGGTTACCCCATAGAACCTTCACCAAAGCATCCCTTTCATTTGCAACTGATAAACTTGTCGATCCAAGATCCTCACCTAGACCTCTTCATAAGACAAAGAGTTTGAAATACCAACATCCTTCAAGGGAATAACTAACAAAGGGTCACCTATAAATTTCCGCACTATGGATACATGGAATATCGTATGGATGGAGCTCAAACTAGAGGGAAACTCCAACTCATAGGCAATATTACCAATCCTCTTCAAAATCAATTATGGATCAACATACTAGGGACTAAGATTCCCCTTCTTACAAAACCACATCACTCCCTTCATGGAAGATACCTTCAAGAATACCCAATCGCCAACATTAAACTTCAAATCCCTATGCCTCACATATACGTAGGACTTTTGGCGACTTTGAGCGACTTTCAACTTATCATAAATCACCTTCACCTTCTCCAAGGATTGGTGAACCAAATCAGGTCCAAGCAACTTACCCTCACCAACTTCAAACCACCCAATAGGGGATCGACATCTCCTACCATACAATACCTTAAAACAAGTCATGCCAATGTTAGAATGGTAACTATTGTTATAGGCAAACTCAATCAAAGGCAAATGGTCATACGAATTTCCACCATAATCGATCACACAAGAACGTAACATATCTTATAATGTCTGAATGGTCCTCTCCGCTTGTCCATCCATTTGCATATGGAAAGCAGTACGAAGGTACACCTTAGTTTTCAAACCTTTCTAAAATAACTTCCAAGAATAAGATGAGAATGGAGTACCACAATCTAAGATGTTAGAAACTGGAGCACCGTGCAACTTTACAATGTCCCCAAGATACAACTTAGCATAATCCTCCACCAAATAACTAGTCTTCATAGGCAAGAAGTGAGTTGACTTGGTCATTCTATCCATAATGTCCCTAATAGAATCACATTGATTCTGATATCGGGGAAAACCAGTGATAAAATCCATATTAATTTCCTCCCACTTCCATTTGGGAACTTAAATTCTTGGTACAAACCTCCAGGCCTCATGTGCTCTATCTTCACTTGTTGACACACCATACACTTAGCCGCATAACTAGCCACATATTGCTTCATATTATTCCACTAATAGAAATCCCTAAGACCATGATACATCTTCATAAAATTGGGATGAATAGAACAACGATATCCATGAGCTTTGGCCAAAATTCTTTACCTCAAGCCATCGACATTGGGAACACATAACCTACCTTGGTACCTTAAGATACTATCACCACCAATAGAAAAATCAACAACTTTTATTGACCCATATTACTCTTAATATTCATCAAACTAGGATCTAATATTTGTTTTTCCTTTATCTCAACCATAAGAGACAACTATGATACCCTATGCATGAATATACCACTATCCTCAGAGTCTGTGAGACGAATTGTAAGATTAGCCACACGATGAATGTCCTTCACCAACTCTCGCTTATCCTCATCCACATGCGCTAGAATCTTCATGGATAACCTGCTAAGAGCATCAGCAATAACGTTAGCTTTACCTGTATGGAAATGAAGGCTCATATTATAGTCTTTTAGTAACTCAAGCCATCTTCTTTGTTTGAGATTCAACTTCTTCTAAGTAAATACATACCGTAGGCTCTTATGATAAGAAAATATGTCAACATAAACTCCATAGAGATAGTGACACCAAATCTTCAATGTAAAAACCATGGCCAATAACTCCAAATCATGAGTAGGGTAGTTCTTCTCATGAACTTTCAATTGTCTGGAAGCATAGACCACCACCCTACATCGTTACATCAGCACACAACCAAGCCCAATATGAGAAGAATCATAATACACTACAAAACCATCATTACCCTCAGGCAAGGTCAAAGCTGGAGCTGAAGTCAGTTTATCTTTTAGCTTCTCAAAACTACCTTCCGCGAATTTGACCACAAGAACTTGACCTTTTTCTGGGTCAACTTTGTCGATGGAGCAGCTATAGTTGAAAAACTTTCCACGAATCTCTTATAGTAATCGGCTAGACCCAAGAAGCTCTGAACATTGATGGAGTCATAGGTCTAGAACACTTCTAAACTGCTGTAACCTTTTATGGATCCTCTATGATCCCTACACTGGAGATAACATAACCAAGAAAAGACACAACTTTCAACCAAAACCTACATTTAGAGAACTTGGCATACAAACGATGATCCTTTAAGGTTTGCAACATAGATCAAAAGTGGTTGACACGATCCACCTCACTCTTAGAGTAGACCAAGATTTCATCAATAAAGACAATGATGAACAAATCTAGAAATGGATGGAAGACCCTATTTACTAAATCCATGAGTACCGCTGGGGCATTGGTCAACCAAAAAGACATAACTAGGAACTTATAGTGACCATACCGAGTCCCGAAGGCAGTCTTAGGAATGTCCACTTCCCTAATCTTAAGATGATAATAACCCGACCTAAGATCAATCTTAGAGAAATACTTCTACACTAAAGCTGATCAAATGAATAATCGATCCTAGGAAAAGGATACTTATTCTTTATGGTCAACTTGTTCAACTAACGATAATCAATGCACATTTAAAGGTAACCATCCTTCTTACTTACAAACAACATGGGAGCACGCCAAGGAGACACTCTAGGACAAATAAAACCTTTATCTAAAAGATCCTTTAATTTTTCCTTAAGCTTTTTCAACTCCGTTGGAGCCATTCTATATGGAGGGATAGATATAGGACGAGTGTCCGGAACAAGATCAATCCTAAAATCAATTTTCCTATCTGGAGAAATACCAGGAATGCCATCGGGAAAGACTTGGGTTACTCATTAACCATGGGAATAGATTCTAGAAAAGGACCTTCCAAGTTAGAATCTTTAACTCAGACCAAATGATACAAATGCCCTTTAGAAATCTACTTTTGGGCGCTAAGATATGAAATGAACTTTCCTGTAGGCAGTAAAGAATCCCCTTCCCATACAATGACTGGCTCATTAGGGAATTTAAACGTGACCGTACAGGTTCGACAATCTAAGAAAGCATAGCACGAATTCAACCAATCCATTTACAAAATAATATCAAAATCAACCATATCCAAATCTATCAAGTCTTTAAGAGTTTCTTTATTATCAAAAGCTACCACACACACCCTATATACCATGTTCACTACTACAAAGTCTCCTACTAGGGTAGAAATAGAAAAAGGAACAAACAAACACTCAGGACCAAAATCAAAATGAACAACCACAAAGGGGGTCACATAGGATAGAGTGGACCCTGGATCAAGTAAACAATACAAATCACGGGAAAAAGTTTCAACATACCCATAACAACATCGGGAGATGCCTAAAAAATATGGAAAGATGCAATAGCATATAATCAATTCTGGCTAGTGTCGGTTCCAGAAGCAGAAGTAGAAGCAGCACCCTTTGGTGCAGGACCAGATGAAGAGCAAATAGGTACGCTGTTAGCCCTAAAAGCCATCCTAGTAGGATAGTCACGCTTCATATTACCACTCTGACCATAAGAAAAACATCTGTCCTTCCCTTCAACACAGAATCCACGGTACAACCTTCAGCCAAATCTATAAGGAGGGTGAGATAGAGCCGACTGAACCATACTAGCCTAAGATTGGGAACCCTGTACCTAAAATCCACCATCAAAATATGATCAATAATCACCCGACGACTTTAGCTAAGGAGAACTAGCTAGGGAGAAAGAAACCTAAACTCCCTCACTTCTTCCTTAGACATTTACCACCATCTCTACCACTTTGCTTAGAAGTCCTAAATTTCTTCCCCTGCCTTTCACTAAACTCAACTTGCCTCTTTTACTCTTTCTCCACTTGTTGCATATACACGACCAACAGAGAGATGTCCATGTCTTTTATTAATAAAGATGCCTCACTCTCAAGGACCAACTCACATGATAATCCCAAAGCAAACTTATGAATTCTAGCCCTCATGCTAGAAAACATCTCAGGAGCATACCTAGACAACTGATGAAAAGCATACACCTTAATAGACATCCTACCTTTCTTTAAATTCACAAACTCTTCCGCTTTTACTTCCCCTGACTCTTGATAAAAGAAGCAGTCCAAGAAGGCACTAGAGAAATCATCTCACGAGGCAGCACTGGCATCCTTATCTCTTGAATGTTCCCACTCATCATACCATTGGTATGCCACACCTTTCAATTAGTAGGAAGAAAACTCAACACCTTCAATATCCAAAATATTCATATTCAGAAGATCTTCTCCATTTCATTAATGATACTTAGAGGATCCTGATACGAGCCAAATATCTATCTTAGTTTTTGATGACATCTTTGGAGGCCAACACATAGAGACGTAAGACTTGGTCACCTTGAGGATACAAGAACATGCATGGAGGATCCATTTTGAGCATACCATTAAGCAAGGCCATGTGTGAAAGATTTCTTTGAGCATTGAAGAATTGAGTCTCACAGTTTTGGACAACACTTAATTGTTCATGGTTTTGGTCACCTTCATTAAGGGCATTTTGGTCACTTTATTTTTTCCAAATTCACTCCATGGCCACCCCTTCTCATTAAGGGAATTATGGTTATTTTGTTATTTATTATGTAATAAGACTATATATAGCCCCTTATTAGGTCTTTCCTAGTTAGTTTTTGATTGAAGATGAAATATTGAAAGACCTTGAGAGTTTCACCTCTCTTAGAGAGAGTTCTTAGTGTAGGACTTGGAAAATCCAACTTTAGTGTAGGGCTTGAAAAAGTCGATATTGTACGTTGTTTAGAAATAGTGGTTGTAAGGTGAAGTTGATTCCCATAGCGATCACTGTAAGAAGATTGGTTTTTGAATTTGCTTGTGTAAGGATCTTTACATTTGATACACATTGGGTTCTTACGTCTTTGTAAGTTCTTATGTCATCTTGTCAATCATTTATTTTAATGCATTTGTTGTGTTTCTTGTCTCTTAGTTATGTTGCTACCATTGTTGTTTGTATCTCGTTCTTAGTTTCTCTCTTGTTGTTCTTGGTGTTTCATGGTTGTTTTTAGTGTTCTATGGTCGATCTCGTATCATTTGGTATCAAAACAAGGATTGATTTCATTCCTACAAGATCAATCTTGGGCTTTCTATCTTGAAAAATCACCAAAAATGTGTTGGAAAAACTGAAAAACGCAAAAAAAAGTAATCTGTCCCATTTTGTTTAGCCCAAAATTTGAAGCCTAATTTTGTTGTGTTTTTTGTGTGTTTTGTTGTTTCTAGTTAACAGTCCCATCTTCACTAGCACTAATGGAGTCAAAATCTAAAATTTGAGCTATTTATGAGTTGGGTTTAGATTTTGGGCAGATTATTGTTGTTGTGGATGAAGTCGTGTGTATTGGTGTTGTTGATGTTTGGTTGTTGAAGATTTATGCTTGGATATATGTTGTTGATGATTGAGGGTCCAATGTACACCTAGAACTCAAAAAAAAAAATCAAAGGAGGGGTTCTTGGTGTTCTTCACTATCTTCACGTTGTGTTGAAGAAGATTCTTCAAAGAGAGGTTGTTTGATTCAAAATTCAAGAGAAAGAAAGAGTGATCTTTGTTTGTCTTGGAAACATTTCCAAGATAACACAAAAGAGAAAAATAGACAAAGGGCTTTCAAAGTCTTGTCTTACCAAAAAACAGCAAGGGGGACTTTCCAAGAACTACAAAAGAGGAAAAAGGGATAAAGGGATTTCAAAAGTTGTCTTGCCAAAAAGGTGCAAGACAAGTCAAACCTTTTTGAATGTTGAAAAAGGCTCCAAGTCTTGTATTTTCCCTCCAAAGCTGATTTCCACTCCTCCAACTTTAAAATTGACCAAATACAACTTTGAGACAAGATAAATTTTCAAATTTAACAATTCCAATGCCCAATCCAAGGCTGCCACATCATCACTTCCAAGAAATGACCCTTAGGCTCAAATTTCAGATTTCTTAGTTTCCTTTTCTTGTTCCTTTAGTTTCATTTATTGATTCTAAGTACTAATTGACAAACTAGTAATCACTTACTAAATTATAAATTAGTTTTTGAATCCATTTTCGTCGTGTCTTCGTTTTTGTGTGCTTTTCTCATTTTTGATTCGTCATAACTTTTTGTTTTAAGTCCGTAAGTAGAATTTTCTGTTTTGTGTCTTGAGTTGATCAAACAAGAATCTATTCCGGCTTCTAAGTAGGATTGACATCTTGACTACCGGAGTATAAGCAACTTTCAATATTCGCCGCTCCAATTGTGCGGATCACAAAGGTGAGTGCCTATGAGTGTTTGTGAGGAGCTTATACTACTAATATTGTTTGTTCATTTTGTAGGTCCAAAGGTGATATAAGGGGGAACATGTCTTTGATAGCCGAAGATTATTGTGACTATAATATGGGAGACTATTCTTGTAGTGAGGGATTTATGGCTACGATAATGATTGAAATTATGGGGGCTATGAGTATAGCCATGGTCACGGCATGGACAGATTTGAGAGTTACAATTTTGAGGGAGAAAGTGAGGTGAATGTAGTGCCTAGTGCTTATGGTGAACATGGAGATGTTGATGAGCCTTATGATGGTTTTTATGAGGAAGTTGGGACGTGCCTCTTGCACTACCCAACCCGAACCAAGAATGGGTGTAAGGTATAACCCCTTCATTCACAAAGCTTATAAGAACTATGGTGACAGTGCATGTGTGGAACGTGAAAATTCATACTCTTCACCTTGTAGTACTTCTTACCAAGGTCGAAGTGGTGTGAATGGTTATACTAGATATAGTAGTGGTTGTTCCATGAGAAGAAAAGGGTATGCATCTCTAAAGCCAAAGGGTACTCATGTGCCTTACAATGTTAATCCAAGAAGGAGTGTTCACTCCATAAAGGTGATTATTTGTGGGGTACCGGCCTGCCCCATTTTTCTAGATGATAGGTACTATAGAAACTACATTGTTCCATCCATGGTTGATTATTTGGGGCTGTTTCGAGAACCTTTACTTGTTCCATATTCCTTGGATGGGTTTAAGGTGACCGAGAGGGTGAAGATTGTATTCTCCCAATTTGAATACCATTTCGTGTGGTGCGATTTTGTTCCCTCGACCTACGGTCATGTGAGCTTGGGTGCTGATTGGTTTGCACAACATAAAATTCCAAATGTGCAAAATTGGCCTAATATTGCAAAGACCGATCGGGAAATCATCTCATAACGTACATTCTGTCCAAACCGAAAGAAAAAGTGTTCACCTACTCCAATATGAATGCTTATGAGAGACAAAAGATTGAGAGGAGTAACGGTGTGCAAGGTGGTAATCTGAGAGTGGAAAAAGGAGATGTTGTGTGGAGTGAAGTGAGGGGATTTCCATCAAACCGTGCTAACTATGTTTGTTCTTCTATTTCTAAGGACATTTGTGTAGGTACCAACATGGCAAGCGATGAGCACAAGGCCGAGAGAAGTTGTTGCTGAAGCATGTGGAAAACCTTCACTCCACGTCAAAGAAGAATCTACTCAAGAACTTCAAGGTAAAATAGCTAACTCTTACACTTCTATTCATGTGAATGATAATTGTGTGGCTAGTAGGCCATTGAGTGTGAGTAGTATCTTACTTACTTGAGAGTCTAATTATTCTTTGCCTTTTGTTGATAATGTACATGTTGTGAGTGTGGATACACTAGTTGATCCTATTGATGACCAAATTGACTCTTTTTGTAAGATCAATTTATGTCCACCTAGTGTTGAAGCGAATATGTTGAATGAAAGTACATCGTCTTATGAAAATGGTATTAATCAACTTATGTGTGAAAATTATCCACCACTTAAGCATGTATGTGATTTGATTAGTAGAACTGAAGTGAGTGAAGGATGTCAAAATATTGGTCAATAAGATAGGAGTGAACCCGTAAGCTTGACCTTTGATTCTAATGTTTGCTTAGCTCATAGGGATAATCTTGTGCTTGAAACCTCTTTGAAACTTGAGAATTATCTTTTAGAGGGTGAAGAACATACTTATTCAAAATCTTCCCGTGGGATAGATCATGCTCTCTTTAGGTATAATGTCTTGTTTAAATATTATATAAACACTCCTAATGAACCTAGTAGTGAAAATGATGGTATAGATTGCCTTGAAGGCAATAGCCTATATGCTAACCCACTATGGTGTGACAACATTCCTCCTAAATATGGAAATCCATTTTTGAAAGATGAGAGTACTCTTAAGGGTAAGGAATGTGTAGTCCTTCTTGAAAACCCGAGGGCAAATGTGTCATTGACTCCTTGGGGTAATGTTTCTAAATGTGCATCCTTGCTTGACACACTTGTGCATAAGTTACATGAATCCCAACTTGTGGATGCCAAGTTGTCTATTTTCTTGAAAGAAGGAATGTGTACGTGCTTAAATGCTTTGTCTTCATCCATGTATGCTTTTACACTTTATTCCTTCCTATACTACCTCTTTGCCTATGATGACATCCATACTAATATTGGTTTTGTTTTACGTAGAGGTAGGAAATTTATTGGTATGTCCACTTGTGTGAGTGATAATGCTATATGGATCTTGTGGACTTTATAACCAATTGAAGCACCACCCATGGTATGGTCTCTTGAAGAGGTAAAAATGCAATTGTTTCTTACGGCTCACAAGATCCTAATTCTACCTTTTGGAACGAGTGATGCCATTAGGACCTTCATAGCTTGTTTATCTCTTGGTGGTTCCCGTAACCAAATCCTTTGTGCATCTTTCATTGAGTTTTTAATATTCAATTCAAAGGAACCTTGGATTTCAAGTATGTCCTAACCCTCATGCAATGAGGATGTTATGCTTGTTTGTCTTTTCTTTAGTTTTTCATGGGGTAGATTTGAGGTCAAATCCTTTTCAAGAAGGGGAGGATGATACGAGCCAAATGGCCATCTTAGTTATTGATGACATCTTTGGAGGCCAACACATAGAAACTCAAGACTTGGTCACCTCGAGGATACAAGAACATGCATGGAAGATCCCTTTTTAGCATACCATTAAGCAAGGCCGTGTGTGGAAGATTTCTTGGAGCATTGAAGACTTGGGGATTCATGGTTTTGGAAAACACTTAATTGTTCATGGTTTTGGTCACCTTCATTAAGGGCATTTTGATCTCTTTATTTTGTCCAAATGCACTCCATGGTCGCCCCCTCCTCATTAAGGGCATTGTGGTTATTTTGTCTTTTATTATGTAATAAGACTATATAAATCCCCTTATTAGGTCTTTCCTAGTTAGTTTTTGATTGATAATGAAATATTAAAATACCTTGAGAGTTTCAACTCTCTTAGAGAGAGTTCTTACTATAGGACTTGGGAAAGCCAACTTTAGTGTCGGGCTTGGAAAAACTGATATTGTACGTTGTTTAGAAATGGTGGTTGTAAGGTGAAGTTGATTCCCGTAGAATTTAGCATAAGAAGATTGGTGTTTGGATTTACAAGTGTTAGGGTCTTTATGTTTGATACACGATGGTTTTTTACGTCTTCGTAAGTTCTTATGTCATCATGTCTATACTTTATTTTTATGCATTTGTTGTGTTTCTTGTCTCATGTTTATATTGCTACCATTGTTGTTGGTATCTCTTTCTCGGTTTCTCTCTTGTTGTTGTTGGTGTTTCATGGCTGTTTTTAGTGTTTAGTGGTCGATCTCGCATCAAATCCTCCTCAACGTTGGTACCAGTAAACATAGAAGGATGCAATCTCATGAATGTTGCCTTGTGGCCTCAGAAGATGGAGCGACCAGAGTACCACGCCCGAGCTGGGAAACCACCAACTGCATCAACAGAGTAATGGAATGATGAAACTCAGCATTGGCAGCATCCCCTTGAGGTAACTGAGGCGGAGGACTAGAGAGAATCAGTGGAAATCCCAGACCATCGAGAATCCAACCCCTAGACCGGATATGGATCCCATAAGTAGAGTGAGTCCTATCAACATCTTCCCCAGTTGGGACAAAAGAGATTTCATGAGCTTTAGATCATTGAGGAAGAATGATTTGAAAAATGAGCAAACGGATATCAGAGGAATCCAAGACCTTAGACTCTATAGCTCAAAATAAGATGACAAGAAAGTTGAACATTCCTAAATTCTTTGTAGCCTCTCTCTTATAAGTGTGGCATACTACACACCCATAAAAAAAACTTTACTTGACACGACTTTGTGGATACCCCTGACCATGAACCTATACTCTGATGCCAACTTGACACGACCCAAACTGAGGAATTGTCACAGTGGGCATCTCAATCCCAACATGAATCGAAGATCACCCTATTATCCTAACCTAACGATCACATTAAACCACAAGTGTTGGATTAACTCCAAATATATAATAATAATACAGCAAAAACAAGACTAATAAATACTACTTAAGGACATCTAATCATTCCATCTATATCTACATTCAACATCCAACCTACCCAAGTCCATAGTCATCCACAAAGCTTCTACAAACCTGAAGCCAATAATAAGTCAGGACAATCCCCCGACAATAGCCAAAACCAAATCCAAAAATATCTATGACATAGGTAAGAAGACCATGAAATGTGTGTCTTTAATATCAACACTCGAATTGCCCGAAGATCTAATCACTGTGTAGGAAGAGAAGAAGAAGCTCTGGCCCCTACATCGCATGGAGACACAGTGTCCGTAGACAGTTAGCGATTGGAACTCTAGCATGTAACTCAAGGATAAGGATAAAATAATTCTAACATTGTAAGACCGTTCAATCAATGCATATAACTAATGCAATACATATATATACATACCGTATCGGGATAGGCAATAAGATTAGTATGAACTTTGAAATCATTAACCTGGGATGTGTAGCCTTGCCTTTTAGAATTTTACCCATGGGCTATATGGGGTCAGCACCACCTATTGAAAGGGCCTCAATGCGTGTTTGTCGCACGAGCCAGAAAGAATATGAGATGACTAGTATATCTCCAAGAATATAAGTATGGCATCATGCACACGGTCACCATGACTAAACCTCACACCGGTAATCATGAATTTCCAGCTTTGGTCCCCCCAGGACCTTACATCGATACACATGCCATTACTCTTATCAATTAACCATTTATATGATTTTGGGGCTATAACCCATCGTACAACAAGGACACTCTTTAACCCCAAGGTTTAGGGACTCAAACCCATTTTATCAATTAAACTACCAAGGTTTCCATTTAAACCATTTCATGGCCAACAAGGCCTTTACAAATCCATTTGCAAACCATTCATACTCATTCAGCCATTGCCTTAGTTCAAAACACCATTAACATATGACTAGTGATTTCCTTTAGACATTTTCACAAACACCTTGTGGGCACACCTTTAACAAGACCAAAACCAAGGTAAAAACCATTAAGGTTAGGGTTACCGATGACCCATTTATTAAACCACAATCAACAAGCACCCACATATGAAAACCATTACAAAAAACATGTGAAAATATTATTTAAATCAAGAGTAAACAATACTCCACAAAATGCATCAAAACCCTCAACATTGGATTTTAAACACAACCATTTAAGAATAAAAATCAATGTTCAAAAAACATGATATTAAAGAACTAACAATGAGGGAATAGTTATATGCCATTTACAAGAAGCATCACAGAGAGATTCTTGGTCTCCAAGCCTCTAGAAGGACACCTCTTGAAACCCTAGCTGACAAGATAGAGAAGTTTTGGAGAGTATTTTGGAATGTTTTCATCTTGTATAAGAGATGAATGAAGGGCCAAATTATGTTATAAATTGTGGGTCATAAGGTTTTAGGGGTGGGAAATGTCTAAAATAACCTCAGCTTAAAAGGTGAAAACTACACCCTAGGGTATGAGTGGTACCCTAACTCATACCATAGACCTCACAATGGACTCCTAAACTGACCATATACAGTAACTCATACCCTATGGTACGAGTGGTACCCTACAACCCTTACCCAAGTCAGAATGCTCTGACCACACTACTAGAAATTACCCATATGGTGATGGTTGCAAAACTATTTTATTATACAATAAAACTATTCCAATAGCTCTACCGCAATGGTTCAGCAAACTTCCTATATATGGGCGTTGCGATAGGTCTATGGCAATGGTTTATGTGATGGTTGACTGAAACCATCTCCATAGGTGAAGCTATAGCAACCGTTATTTTTTGACTTATTAGGATGCCTCTTTTCATCTATTACAACGGTTACTAACTATTGCAATAGATTCTATTACAACGATATTAAACCATTGCATTATCATCTCTTGCGATGATTTTGTTATTCTATTGCAATATTTTTTGAGTACCTATTACAACAATTTCATTAAACTATTGCCACAATTTTATTGGTCTTTTGATGATTTTTGTCTACCTATTACAATAGTTTATTGATCTATTACAATGATTGTTGCCACATGTTATTAAATTGAAATAATTTATATAAATAGTCACTTGTATTAATGTAAATTTTTATTTACATATATAATAAATTATAACACAATATATACACATCACAAAACAAAATCATTCATGAAAAATCTCATAATCCAAAATATGCAACAAGCTAGTAATTTAAACCCAAAAGCAAAATGTTAATTAAGTCCAAATGATAAGTTAAATTCTTATATAGTATCAAGTTCAAGTCACGATAGGTTTCAAGAAATTAAACACAACTATTGAGAGCATTTATCAACATCTCAAAAATCTTCTCAAGGTCAATGTTTTATCATTTTCTTCATCTCTTTCTTCACCGTTGGACACCTATAAAAAGAGAACAAATAATAAAAATTAGAACTTAAATGACAATATATTTCTATTTACAACACACCAAAAAACAATAATTAAAAAAAAATTGCAGAAGTAAAATTCAATATGTGACAATTATGAGAATGCCTCTTTGTCTCAACAACTAATCATTATTGTTTAACCCAATAAAAGAAATTAGAGAAATTTCATATTTGTTTCTCAAACTTGTGTCAATTGCAACTGAATCAGTGAATTAGCTTATAACCTCTTCTATACTTGTTGTGACACACCACATGCATTAGATATCATATTTCAGAGATCACATGCATTTATGGAATCCATTATAAATTAAATAAAATAAAAGATAAAAGGATCTATTATTTCCTTCTACATTTATTTTCTATTATGTTTTCCTCCGTGCAGCACATGTAAATCATCAACCCAACATTCTTGTCCTTGCAGTAAAAGTACTAAATCACCAACAAGAACTCTGCTAATCATGATGAGGAATAATTTCCAGAAAATAATTAACCAAAATAAAGACAAGTAGACTCATTCAGTAGGATGCCCTAATAGCCCCTGGGTTAGGGAACTGTACCTGATTAGCTACAGAGAAGTTGTAGAACTAAAATGTCAACAACCTTCAACCTGACCCCCCTGTACTTGAACTGACACTTGAAGATGCTGCAGAATGACGGTTCACTTGATCTTTTCAAGTATAGACAGTTCTGTAGAGATGATGGTGGGATGTCTGTGAATGCTCAACGCTATCAAAGAAGTCTATAAATGATAAAAAATATTGGTGACATAGTACAGTAGAACAGGACTTCTAAATTTAAGACTTCTTGACTATTCTGTATGTTCCAATGGTAGAGTGCCTTGTAACCAACTTAATTCAATGCCCGTAAAGTAAACATAAACAATCACAGCATCTTGAAAATGTCACAATCAAGTTTATATATCGAGCTATAGATAACAATCTGTTAGGCCTACTATGCTATAAGGATCACTACTGTGTTTTCATTAAAGCCACGTTTATTGGCGCTTTGATCTTAAATCATCATTGGACCTTAGAGCTTTTTTGCATTTTAATTTTTTATAATGCAACCAATAACGACATACCTAGTATAATCCCACAAAACAAATTAGATTTTCAACAAAGAAAATTGGTGAAAGCATTTTAGTAAATTAGATCATACAATTAGGATAATTGGTCAAAGCAAGTTATTAAGTAACATAGTGAATCCTTACCATGTCGTTTGATGACAACTGTGATGCTGAGATGCTGAAGAAAGTGGTATTGCATTCAGTAGCAACAACCTTTCCAAACATGGTCTACAAAATCGAAACATGAATAATACAACTAGTTAGTTAATAATCTTTCATACGTAGTCTAATTTCCATATCATGTTCCTGAATTTTAAGTATACTAATTCCGGTATAAGACAAATACAAATATTGGACGTAACACCTGGTAAGGGAACCAAAGAATGGAAATAAATAGTAAAAATGGTGAAAAATAATGTGAAAATAATAGAAGAAGTACACAATATCTGAATTCAATATCATATCAAGAAGAAGAATAAAGTGAATACAAACTTTCCTGTTCCTGGTGGACCAAAAAGTTGTTCCTGGTGGACCAAAAAGTAGGATACCTTTCCATGGATATAGAAAACCTAAAAGTACTTCAAAGAACATAGATGAGAGCATGTCTCAGTTATGAAGACTCTAGTCTCTCTTTTGATCTCCGAAGGAAACAGTTCAAGAAAAGTAGGTTAAGAAGCAAATATACCAAAAAAATATTATTGGGTATACTACAGAGACTAAATTTTTCATCCTTTTAGTTTGTACCACAACATAAGAATATTTGTGTATTCGACATGCACGATAGTTCCACATAGATAAGTGTTGGTTTACAGAACATACTTTGGATATTTTATTGGCATGACAACCGTAACATCCTGTATTTTGCTTGTACTTGTTCCAATTATATGGAACCTGGTAAATCCTTGTGGTATAGGTAATGGATGAGATTTTTATGCAAGTATTAATGGTGTAGATGGAATTATAGATGCTGCCCGTACAGTTTAATGTGATGCGACTAAGTTAACGTCGATACAACTATTTAAACTTGGGATCGTAAGTTTGTATTTGAGTCTGAAGTTTAAAGTGACGAAGTGTGTAGAAGTTTAAGGTTAGATTAAAGGGGTTAGGAGATGAAAATGAAACAAAATATTGAGGTTCTTGCTTGACTTAATTAAGCTAGTAGGTGAGTCACCTACGCTATATGAGCCAAGTAAATGGACCAAGTCCATGAATCAGATTTGGGCCTTTATTAGAATACTTATTTGGGCCTAAATTAAGTAAAAGAGAAGAAAAATGGAAAAAAGGCACAATTCTCAAATCTGCCAAGGCCCAAATAGAATTTAGCCCAACAAAGAAATTAAGCAAGTAGGTGCATCACCTACTTTGACATTTTGAGCTGCATGAACTCCTTAAGTAGGTGCATTACCTACTTGGACCAATTTGATTAAATTTGTGGTCCAAAATTAGCTAGTGGATGGCCAAAAATAGAGGCTTTATAAGAAGAAGTTGCTGGTAATTTCCCTCATTATTAAGTCATAAAAAAGGGTTACACTTCACAAACTCTCTGCTTCCTTTTAAGAAACTAGGAGCAGCCCTATTTTCCTTTCTAGGGTTCTTGAAGAAACCCCAACCTTTGCAGCCTAAGGTAAGTGAAAACACTTATCTTTTAGCTTAATTATCTCATGGAAGCTTAGAAAAACATGCTACAGGTGCCTAATTATAAATACATGACAGAATATAGAACAAAATACTTGCTCACTTTTTCTTGGTTATTAAGAGATCTCTTTTCTTCTTTGGTTTAAAGTATGAAGGAAAGTGAAAGTTGAAGTTCTTAAGGATTTCAAATTTAAAAGAATAAGTTACAGAATTGAGGTAAGGTGACTGCTCCATTTTGTTCTCCGTGTATATGAATTTGATAGAGAATTATAGATGTGTTGTTATTGAGAACTCCAAGAGATGATGAGTTTAATAATTGATTGCTACAATAAAAGGAATTTGGGGCTGTTTTGTGGAATGTTTTTTGTGTATATATTATGGGCTGCCAGTATTTTGTTGGAGAAAGGTGTGACTAATTCGGATTTAAATATAGAAGAAAGGTGTGGTGGTACACCACCGAACTAATTATTGCATTTGTTACTGCGTAATTGTTTTGCATATTGTTTGGAATATGTAATGAAGCTGAAGTGGTTTCTGTGAATTTTATAAGAACATGTATGGTATGTGGGTGTAATTAGAGGAGAAAAAAGGTTAATATAACACCCTTGATTGATAGAGTAAAGGCTTACTGCCCAATTGTTGTTTTCGTAAAGTTAAATAGCCAAAATGTGACGGTTGGTTGCTAATATTAGTTTGCCATATATTTCATTGTAGATAAGTAATCTAAAAGGGAGGGAAGTTGATTTGGGTTGGTATTGGAGTTGTACAACCAGGTATGTAAGGCATACTCCATTATGTACTCTTTCGCATGAAATCAAACATTTGTTCCATCAAGTAAGTTTCCAAGGTTATCCCTATAACAAGTGATACATAATAGCAACACATTACATTCCATGTAGCCAATGACCTTATTCCCACTCTCTAATGTGTTAAAACACCTTGATACATGCTTATTATTTGACCTGCACATCTATTTTCACTAGAAATTTTCAGAAATTCTCCGTTTACTCAAATAAGACCCATGTGTATTTTCAGCTTCTAAACATTTCATTTTGTGTGCCAACATCTCCCTACTTCATTATTGTTGCATTAAGTATCCATTTATATGTCTCTTATTAGCAGATTATTAGTTCAAGGTACCATAATGTGATGACCACCAAAGTAATAATCTCAAAGGCTAAATAAACTAAGTAACACAAATCTGTATAACGAGTGGCAGCTCAGGGGCATAAGCCTAGCATGGGCCGATCTCGATACCTTTATATATGGGTGGCAGCTCAGGGGCATAAGCCTAGCATGGTACGATCCCAATCTTTATATGTAGGTGGCAGCTTAGGGGCGTAAGCCTAGCATGGGCCGATCCTAATTTATCTATTTACCACTGATCAACTGGTCATTTGCATTATATATGGCTTACAAAGATTATCAAGTAAGAAAGGTAAAAATGAAGAAAGAAACGTAATGTATGTAGTCCCACAAGTATATATAAAGGTGGTCTACTAGTACTACTTATACACTTGTATCTGATTTCTATCAAGCTCTTATATCGTATGTTGTTACCTTCAGCCTTACATATTCAGTACATATTTTTGTACTGACGTCCCTCATGGGGGACCTGCATTTCATGCTACAGGCACAGGTACTTCAGCTCATACACCTCACTAGTAGGAGTGCAGGCTTTTCATTGACTATTAGTAAGCTCCAGGTTGATTTGAGGCTTTTCGAGTCTGTTCCATATATTTTGGTATTACGCAATGAGTCAAGAGTAGGGCGGGGGTTTGTCCCGACCCTAACTAAGTCTATGTATATTTTCGAGGCTTTATAGACTAATGTAAAGTTATGGTAGTATTTGTCTTTAGACATGGTAGCCCCAACGGCCAAGTGTTGTATATATAAATTTGTGCTTGCTTATGTAATTATTCTCATCGATACATAATATCATGTTGGTTAGAACATTTGGTTGTCATAGTTACATGAATGAGAAGTACAAGGTTACGAATTGGTTCTCTCGGGCCTTTACGGCTACGGGTGCCTGTCCGCCCTAATAGGAGTTGAGGCATGACAAAAGTGGTATCAGAGCAGGTCGTCCTAGGGTGTCTACAAAGCCGTGTTTATTTAGAGTCTTATTTATGGGCGTGTTGTGCACCACATCTATAAACAGGAGGCTATGGGACATTTAGGGGTTGTTTTTTTTCTTCATATCTTAGATCGTGCAATAGAGCCCATGTTGTAGGTGAAGTCATATTTAACCATTGAACCTATTTTTTTCCTTTTATTATAATAAAGATGCTGGTTACAAAAAGGAGTAAGAATACAGGTAAGTAAATAGACGTGGCTACTGGAGAGGGGACCAGCAAATCACCACCTAGACGGGCTAATCAAAGCAAGGCTCAAGCTGAGTTTGTATCCCTAACTTCTTTTACTCCTTCATCTCCAGAATATCTAAGAAGGAGAAGTACCATATCCTTAGAACCACCTATTAATGCTACTGACCAAGATCTAAGGAATATGGTACAATTATTGGCTCGTATAGTTGCTAGATAAGCTTAAGGACAATCCATTCTAACCACCAATTCTAGTGGTGCAGATAGGGCAGCTATCCTGCGAACGCAGGATTTTCTTAAATTGGATCCTCCCACATTCACCGGATCAGATCTTAATGAAAACCCACAGAACTTTATTGATCAAATTCAAAGGGCTTTAGAGGTCATGCATGTATCAGGTAAAGAGATAGTTGAGGTAGCAGCATATAGATTCAAAGGGAAGGTTATATTTTGGTAGGAAGACTGGAAACGATCTAGGGGTATTGATGCACCTTCAGCTACTTGGAAAGAGTTTAATGAGGCATTTCTTGATCATTACCTTCCATTTGAGATTCGAGAAACCCGTGTGGATCAGTTCCTGAATCTTTTCCAAGGGAACATAAGCGTGAGAGAGTATAGCCTCCGGTTTAATTCTTTAGGTAGGTATGCTTCTAATATAGTAGCTACTATGGATAATAGAGTTCATCGATAAGTGGATAGATTGGATCCATATCTGGTTAGAGACTGTACTATTGTTGCTTTGAACAAAGACATGGACATAGCAAGGATACAAGCTTTTGCACAAAAAATAAAGGATCAGAGGCAAAGAAGAAGAGCACAAGAATCAGAAAGATGGTATTCCAAAAGGGCCATATCAACGGGGTAGTTTATGTCATCCCAAGGAGAGTTTAGGCCTCGATTTTCTAATAGATTGCCTAGGCCATTATCTTCTTATTCTGCAACTAGTGCTCCACCACAGTTTCAAGGTTCTAAAGGCAACTAGTTTGGGCAAAGAAGTGAGAGTCAGAGTTCACGAACAGTGGGGTATTAAGAGCAAGGGAGCATGAGCCAATTAAGGCCTCCTCGGCAACTATGTACACAATATGGAAAGCTTCATTTAGGTGCATGTCGGTTTGGGACAAATGCTTGCTTTTGGTGTGGTACGTTAGGATATATGATGAGAGAATGCCCTCAAAGGGGAATAGGTGGTATGGCACGACCTACTGGATCAGCCATTTCATCATCATCATTGGTGGCTTATTAAGGTAGAGATGTACAGCCTATGGGTCATGGTAGAGGTGTTAAAGGAGAAGCTAGCTCTAGTGGAGTTCGGAATCGGACATATGCTTTAGTGGATCGACAAAATTCAGAGCTTCTCCAGATGTGGTTACAGGTACATTGTCCATCTTTTTATATGATGTATATGCATTAGTTGATCCGGGTTCTACATTATCATATGTCACTGTATTAGTTGCTGGAAAGTTTAAAAAAATACCAGAATTGCTAGTTAAGCCACTTGAAGTATCTACGCCGATTGGTGAATCTATTCTAGCTAGGAAAGTGTATCAAAATTGTATAATAACTATTTATGGTCGCAATACAATGGCTAACCTGGTTGAGTTAGAAATGGTAGATTTTGATGCTATAATGGGTATGGATTGGTTGGCTTCTTGTTATGCCATAGTAGATTGCCGAACTAAGAAGGTGTATTTCCATTTTCCAAAAGAGGCAACAGTTGAATGGAGGGGTAATATTGGTGCACCAAAAGGTAAATTTATTTCTTATTTTAAGGAAAAAAAGATGATTTCGAAGGGTTACATATGTCATCTAGTTAGGGTGAAGGATACAGATGCTGAGCCACCAACTCTTCAAACTATTCCAGTAGTAAATGAATTTCCCGATGTATTTCCTGAAGATCTTCCAGGTTTGCCTCCATAATGAGAAGTAGAGTTTGGTATTGATGTGATTTCAGGTACTCAACCAAATTCAATTCCTCCGTATAGAATGGCCCCGGCAAAGTTACGAGAGTTGAAAGAGCAATTGAAAGACTTACTAGAAAAATGATTCATAAGGCCCAGTGTGTCCCCTTGGGGAGCACCAGTGTTATTTGTGCGTAAGAAGAATGGCTCATTGAGAATGTGTATTGATACGGGTACGACCACGAGAATACATGTTTATGAGATGTATTAACCCGAGACTTGGAGTGTGAAAGTGAAGTGCAAATGAGGACTTAAAAAGGGTCCAAAAACGTCCATATAATGCTCTCCAAGGGCACCCACTTGAGGACTTGAGACTAAGGGGTCATTTTCGACATTTCACACCTTGTTTGTAAACTACTATATAAGGAACCTTTTAGGTCATTTGTTAGGGGACTTTTTGATGAATATGAATATTGTACAACATAGAAAGACAAAGTCCTCTTTCCTTGAGGCAAATCTGAAACTTGGAACTAGGTAGCAACAAGAGGGTGGAATCACTTTTGTTGTTTGTTTGCTTGGAAACTTAGGTCTTGAGGTTCATGAGTCCATCTTGGTCCAAGTAAGAACTTGATGTTGCTATTTATTTGTCTTAGGGTCCTTTCTCATTGTTAGGGTTCTTAGATTTGTGAATATTGTATGTCAAGTTACTATCCTTTTGTATCTTATTATTGCGGAATCCAAATCTGGTTATTTTGTTGTCATATTGTTCATCATGTTTTTGTTGTGTTTTGTGACTGTTTTGGGTGTCAAATACACCTTTGTTTCTTATATTCTTGTTATATTTGTCGAATCCGAGTGAGGTCTCCATTTGGTTCACGATTTCTTCTGATTTGTGGACTATTTTGGAGGGTGTATTGGACTGTTTTATGGCTGTTTCGTGTTTCTCTTATTTGTCCCGTATCATTGATCTAGGGTATGCCTAATTTTGAGGATGACACCTTAGGGGAAAGTGAGAGTGGCCGAAACCCATGTCTATGACTACTTCTCCCATTCGATCCCGGTACCATCTTAGGGTATGGTAGGAGTTGTCTCGGTCCATGCTCATTATTTATTGATGTTCATCATAGCCACTTCCTTTGTGACATTTGTACTAAGTTTTTTATGTTCAACACAAAGGATCCATGGATGTACTTCAAGTTTGTTCCACCTCGGCATGGCATATTGATATGTGTATTTTGCTAACCCTAACCCTCATGTCATGAGGATGTGTGCTTGTTTGTCTTCACTTGATTTTGCAAGACATGAATTCGAGGTTGAATCCTTTTCAAGAAGGGGAGGATGATATGGGTACGACCACGAGGATGCATGTTTGTGAGATGTATTGAACCCGAGACTTGGAGTATGAAAGTGAAGTGCAAATGAGGACTTAAAAAGGGTCCAAAACCGCCCATATAATGCTCTCCAAGGACACCCACGTGAAGACTTGAGACTAAGGGGTCATTTTGGACATTTCACACCTTGTTTGTAAACTACTATATAAGGAACCTTTTAGGTCATTTGTTAGGCAGATTTTGCTGAATATGGATGTTGTATAACACTAAGAAACATTTCCTCTCTAAGGAGAGAAGACCACAAATCTGAAATTTGTAACTAGGGAAATCAACTTGAGTGTGGAATCACTCCTGTTGAATTCAAGCTTGGAAACGTTGGATGCTTGGGAGATCGAGGTCACTCTTGTACCAACGTAAGAGATAGGTTTGTGTTGTGTGTAGTATTAAAGGTCCAAGAGTTTAACAAGTCTTGGGTTGTTAATATTATTCCCTCATTTGGTATATCTACCTATCTTTATCTTATTGCACTTTGTAGATTCATAGTGGACTGTTTTTGTGACTTATTGAATCCGAATTTTGTAACCATTGTGTTCATCTTGTTCATCTTATATTGTGGCTGTTTTGGTGTTGAAACACACCTCTTTATCTTGTTATTGTGTTGTTTATAGCGAATCCGAGAGTGGTCTTCAAAAGGGTCCTCAAATCCTTAAGATTAGTGGACTGCTTTGGAGTTGTTTTGTGTTCTCTTGTTTGTCCCGTATCATGTATTGACTATCGGCAACTGAACAAGATGACTATTAACAACAAATATCCCCTTCCGAGAATTGATGACTTATTTGATCAGTTGCAAGGCACCAAGTGGTTTTCAAAGATTGATTTGAAGTGTGGTTACCACCAAATGAGGGTCAAAGAGAAGGACATATGATAGCCTAAAGACTATGAACACACGAAATTGGCTACTAAGATGCAAATTCCAGCAACCAAATAAAGAGAAAACAACACATAGAATGGAGATGAAGAAGAAGAATGCTTGAAATTAAAGGATAGATAGAAAGACCCTTACTCTTACTCAATGATTAGCACTAGAAGATGTTTCAAAATCTTCAACACACCTCACAAATAAGAGTTCAAACCTTCCTCTTAGGTGACCCAAAGGACTCACACTTCCTCAAGCACACCTTTTTTGCCAAATCATCATCTAAGACAAGTGAAAACCCTAACTTTCAAATGTTCATGGACCAAGTTTCGGTTCTAAGAGCTACAACTACAAGACTAAATCTACAAACTATGAGTAATACTCAATTTCAATTCATCAAAGTCGAATGAAAAGAGAAGTAAAATGGTTTATTTATACTATTACATGCCAAATGACAAAAATGCCCTTAATGAGGACTTAAAAAGAGGCGCCTATAGAGTGCTCTTTTGGAGTGTAAAAAGTCTTCATTATCCTTCCTTTGAGGCGCCTATGGAGTGTATAAATTCCCCTCCTTCCTTCTCTTGACCAAGGCTTCAAAATACTCCAAAAAGTCTTTAATTGCTTGTCAATTCCGAAGCCTTCACCCTTAGACAATATCTTGTGCTCTTAAGGCTCATCGTGCTTGTATCATCCTGTCCATCTTGAAGGAATTTGTCCTAAAATTCAGATCTTGCAAAAACCAAAGAGAGAGCAAAAACAAACACAAAATCCTCTTGGTAGGAGGGTTAGTATTAGCACCACACTTATATCATCAACCCACGGTTGCTCACACTTGACATACATACACATATCCTTGGTTTTTGACATAAAAAGCTTAGCATAAAGTATAACAAAGACATGAATAACATCAATATAAAAAATAAGTGAGAACGACCAGCAACTATATCCTTCACATCTCAAGAGTATTCCGGGGTCAAATGGGAGTAAATGATGAAGGTTTAAGTCGAGATGGCCCACTCCTTTCACTAGGTTATCAAGTTCACAATCATTCAAGGCATTACCCACCACTAGGACCAAAACAAAGTCATTATGAATAAGATTAACATAAGGGCTTTCATTACACACGTTCAAAGGACCATATACTTTATCAAGATCAACAATACAATTATGCCAAGGGGGTACACTTTTGGAATACACCCAACTATCCTTTGTTACAATCATGAAATACTTACTACAAGCATTATAAAGGACACGGTAAAGAGAGATATCAAGGAAAAAGGAATGCAATCCTAAACACATCCTTCCTCACCCCAATAGTATACCGGGATCAAATGGATGAAATAGACAAAAATCTAAGCCGAGGTTAGCCATTCCTTTTACTAGAGAATCAAACTCACAATCATCTTCATTCAAGAAAGGAAAACAGCCACCAAACTTACTACCTCTACATAATATCAATTCAAAATTAACATGGTTATCATCATAGGCAAAGAGGTAGTATAGGAAGGAATCAAGTGTGAAGACATCAACCATGGTACTATAATCTACAAGAGGGTCATGTAGTTTGTGAATACTCTTGTCATATGATAATGGAACCTTATTCAAGTTATAAGGATCAACTGGATGGACACAAATCATTCTTACGAAAAGAATTGATTTTGTCATCTAAAGGATCAACTAGTGCTTGCATACTCACAACAAGAGTTTGGTCCTTATACAACCTATAAACACCAAGAGTATCACAAAAGAGAGATTCATACACTTCTTGACTAATCCAATCCGAAACTACACCACTTTGGCTACTACGAGCCACATCACAACAATTCAAGTTTTTAGGAGTATAGAAAATAGCTTGGTTACCTTGTAGATTATGAGAAGTGTTTTCTTTACTTTTTTTAGCATCATGGAAGCCCTCATGCTCCACATTACAAGGGAATATGTCAAGGTTTCCCTTTGGATTCACTTCTTCCTCGCTTGTCCCACAATGGGGACTTTCAACCAAGGGCTGAAGGAAACTTCCTTGGGCTTCTCCTCGGGACATCTAGGGTCTTGAAACTGCACATGAGAAGATAAAATACTAGGCAAAATGCTAGTATTTGGGTTAGTGAATAAAAAGGGTCCTTTGAGAACAAGATCCACAATCAAGCATTTTTTTCCCTTCTAACTTCACTACCCATGGTTTTCCCTTCTTTGTTCACATTCTTCTTGTACGTCACTAATAATTTTCTCTCCATCTTGAGGCTTGGCCTCACTCTCTTTAGTTTCTAACTCAGGGAGAGGAGTCATTAGATTTTCTGAAGTATAGGATCTTTGGGCTTGAGGTGTTTGGAATTGTGGAGATTTTGGTGGACATAGTCTATCAACCCTCGCTCTAATTCTAATCATGTCACCCCTCATTGAATCCATATCACTCCTTATAGCATCATTTCCGCTCTTTATTTCTCGACTCAAGGCCTCCATTTGGGCCATTAAAGCTCCCATAACATCATTTCCCAAAGGTTGGGAAGTAGTACCTTCGGTTTTCATGGAAAATGAACCTACGAAGTACAAAAATCAGCAAGCAAAATAACCTACAAAATGAGCAAACGAGTTAGTTCAAAAGCCTCACTTCACTCACACTCAACCTCACCTCACACTTGGCTTCACAAGTGTTGGAGAACCAGCAATACTTGACAAGTTACTTGAGAGGTGAGAAGCTTTGAATCAGAATGGATCTTCATTTGAAATGACTCAAAATAAGTGATAAATAAACTTGAACCAACAACTACTACGAATTTAAAAACGAGAAAAACACACAAAAATCGAAGACGCGAAACAAACGAACTCTAATCTAATTATCAAACTAATAGGTAATTACTAGCTTACTAATTAGGGATAGAATTGATTTATAAGAAACTAGAATCGAAAACTAGAAACTAGAAAATCTAATTTAGAACTCAATTTGGTTGTTCATAAAAGTGATGATATGGCAGCTTGTGGTTGGACGTCACTTTTTGGGTTTTCAATTTTCCCCAAAACCTTGTTTCGGCCAAATACACTTAAGAGAAGAAGAAATTTCGTTTGGGAGGGAAAAATTGAAGGTTTGGAGCCCTTTTGGAGCTTCAAATGAATTCAAAATGGATTGGTTCCCCCCTAATAAATGCAATTGTACTTGATTATTCCCTTTGTCTCTTCTTTATTTTGGATGAGAATGAATATGCCAAGGAATATTCTTTCAAAAACACCAAGTACACTCTCTTTCTTCTTCTTTTTTTGTATCAAACACACTCTTTGAATATTCTTCCTTAGCAAGACTTGATGAACATGGAAGAACAAGATGAATATTTAAGAGTTGACCAAAGTTTGACCCCTAACCAAATGAACCCCAAATTTGGATTTTCTTGTAGATTCCTTAGACCAAGGTGAATAAATAAAAATCAGCAACAAACCAACGTCCAACTTCAAAACCCACACGGATCTATGCTCAAAAAGCTTCAAAACACCATATCCATGGAGGTTCTTAGCTCAAAATCAACCAAATCTTGTTCCAAATGTAGATCTAGACTCCCTAGGTTCTAGGGAACAAGAATCTAGCACTTGAAACCAACAAAACACACACAAAAAAAGTAGATCTAAGATCTAAAAATCTGTCAAAACAAAAAAACGGGTTAAGAATTTTTTTGTGAGATTTTTAATTTTCTGCACTCTTTTTTGTTGATTTTCTTCAAGGTAATCAATAATCCAAGATTTAGGGTTGTAGGAACAACCCTAAAACATGGCTATGATACCAAATGATAGCCTAAAGACTATGAACACACAAAATTGGCTGCTAAGATGCAAATTCCATCAACCAAATAAAAAGAAAACAACACATAGAATGGAGATGAAGAAGAAGAATGCTTGAAATTAAAGGATAGATAGAAAGACCCTTACTCCTATTCAATGATTATCACTAGAAGATGTTTTAAAATCATCAACACACCTCATAAATAAGAGTTCAAACCTTCCTCTTAGGTGACCCAAAGGACTCACACTTCCTCAAGCACACCTTTTCTTGCCAAATCATCCAAGACAAGTGAAAACCCTAACTTTCAAATATTCATGGACCAAGTTTCGGTTCTAAGAGCTACAACTACAAGACTAAATCTACAAACTATGAGTAATACTCAATTTCAATTCATCAAAGTCGAATGAAAAGAGAAGTAAAATGGTCTATTTATACTATTACATGCCAAATGACAAAAATGCCCTTAATGAGGACTTAAAAGGAGGCGCCTATAAAGTGCTATTTTGGAGTGTAAAAAGTCTTCATTATCCTTCCTTTGAGGCGACTATGGAGTGTATAAATTCCCCTCGTTCGTTCTCTTGACCAAGGCTTCAAAATACTCCAAAAAGTCTTTAATTGCTTGCCAATTCCGAAGCCTTGACCCTTAGACAATAAATTGTGCTCTTGAGGCTCATTGTGCTTGTATCAACATACCTAAGACAGCTTTTCGAAGATGGTACGGTTATTACGAGTTTCTAGTCATGTCCTTTGGGCTAACTAATGCACCTGTAGCTTTTATAGATTTGATGAATAGGGTGTTCAACCCATTCTTGGATGTGTTTTTGATATTTTTTATAGATGATATTCTGGTTTATTCGAGATCAAATGAGGACCATGCCAGTCACTTACGACAGGTGTTACATATTTTTTGTGATTGTATGCTATATGCAAAGTTCTCCAAATGTGAGTTTTGGTTGAAATCTGTGGTATTCCTAGGTCATATTGTATCTAATGAAGGAAAAAGGTTGATACTCAAAATATAGAAGCCGTGAAGAGTGGCCAAGACCTATAACGCCGACGGAGGTTCGTAGTTTCCTTGGGTTGGCAGGTTATTATAGAAGGTTTGTTGAAGGATTTTCTTCACTTTCTGCACCTTTAACAAAGCTAACACACAAAGCATCCAAGTTCCAATGGAATGATGCATGTGAAAGAATTTTCCAAGATCTGAAGAATAAATTGACTTCTACACCCATATTGGTACTTCCTAAAGGCACAGAAGGGTATGCAGTTTATTGTGATGCTTCAGGAATTTCCTTAGGATGTGTATTGATGCAGCATGGTAAAGTCATAGCATATACCTCAAGACAATTGTGTCCACATGAGAAAAATTATCCAACGCATGATCTAGAGCTAGCGGAGGTTTTATTTTCCTTAAAGATATGGCGTCACTATTTGTATAGGATTCATGTTGACATATATACTGACCACAAGAGTTTGCAATATATCGTTTATCCGAAGGACCTAAATTTGAGACAACGAAGATGGCTTGAATTATTAAAAGACTATGATGTTGATATCTTGTATCATCCGGGAAAAGCAAATATGGTAGCTGATGCATTAAGTCATAAGTCTATGGTGGTCACTTATGGGCAATCCACAGAATGATAAGGGATGACTAAGGATCTACACCAACTAGCCAATTTGGGGGTTCTCCTTCTTGAAACTCCAAAAGAGGGTCTTTTATTGTGCATAATGCTGCAAAATCTTCCCTAGTAGCTGAAGTGAAATAGAAGCAATATGCAGACCCATTCTATTAAAGCTTAAGAGAAATATGCAATATGGTATGATGAAAGTATTTAAGCTTACACAAGAGAGAGTACTTCTGTGCCAAAATAGATTGTGTGTGACGAATGTAGATGAGCTAAGAAAGAGGATTATGATAGAGGAAAATCATTCAAAGTATTTCATCCATATAGGATCAACTAAAATGTATCATGATTTGAAAGGAATATATTGGTGGGGTGAGATGAAGAAGAGCATTGCAAAATTTGTAGCTGAATATCCAAATTGTCAAAGAGTTAAAGTAGAGCACCAAAAGCCCGGGGGTTATATGCAATGTATAGATCTTCCAATCTGGAAGTGGGACATGATCAACATGGATTTCATCACTGGTTTGCCTCATACATCTCAAAGGTTTGATTCTGTATGGGTGATAGTTGATAGGCTTACCAAATCAGCACACTTTCTACCAGTTAGGACCACTTACACAGTTGAAGAATATGCCAAATTATATATTAAAGAGATAGTTCGGCTGCATGGAGTTCCAATCTCTATTATATCAGATCAAGGCGCTCAATTTACTACAAATTTTTGGAAGTCTTTCCAGAGAAACTTGGAAACACAAGTGAATCTAAGTATAGTTTTTCACCCTTAAACAGATGGACAAGAAGAATGTACCATTCAAACACTTGAAGATATGCTGTGAGCTTGTGTATTGGACTTTAAAGGTAGTTGGGATGATCATTTACCTCTCATCGAGTTTGCCTACAACAATAGCTATCTTTCAAGTATCAAAATGGCCAGATCTAATTCAAAGCGGATGAAACCGCCTTGTTCGGGCCAGATCTTGTTCATCAAGTTATGGAAAAGGTTAAAGTGATCCAACAACGGCTAGAAACAGCCCAAAGTTGACACAAGTCATATGTAGATGTTAGAAGGAGGGGGCTACAGTTTGCTATAGGTGATTGGGTATTCTTGAAGGTGTCACCAATGAGGGGGATTATGAGATTTGGTAAGAAAGGAAAACTAAGTCCATGTTATATAGGCCCATACAAGATTACTCAGAGGTTAGGCCAAGTCGTTTATGAATTAGAGCTACCCCAAGAGCTCTCAACAGTTTATCCAGTATTTCACATTTCAATGCTTCAAAAGTGCATGGGAGATCCATCTCATATCACTCCTACTAAAGATGCACAAGTTACGGAAGATCTTACCTATGAATAAATACCTATTGATATCCTAGATGGACAAGTTAATAAGTTAAGGAACAAATAAATAGCCTCTGTAAAAGTGTTTTGGAGAAACCAACAAGTAGAAGAGATAACATGGGAAGATAAAGAAGCGATGAAATCTAAGTACCCCCATTTGTTCAAATACGAAGAGAAAGTCCAAGATGCTAAATTAGAGCAATAACAAGTAAGTGTAATATATAAATACTATGTGATGATAGGGATATTAAACTTAGGCTTGAACTTGTTTTGGTTGGATAGTTATGCTAACATTCGAGGACGAATGTTCCTAAGGGGAGAAGGATGTAACATCCTGTATTTTTCTTGTACTTGTTCCAATTATATGGAACCTGGTATAGCCTTGTGGTATAGGTAATAGATAAGATTTGTTATGCAAGTATTAATGGTGTAGATGGAATTATAGATGTTGCCCGTACAGTTTAATGTGATGCGACCAAGTTAACGTCGATACATCTATTTAAACTTGGGATCATAAGTTTGTATTTGAATCTGAAGTTTAAAGTGACCAAGTGTGTATAAGTTTAAGGCTAGTTTAAAGGGGTTAGGAGCTGAAAATGGAACAAAATATTGAGGTGCTTGCTTGACTTAATTAAGCTAATAGGTGAGTCACCTACTTGAGATATATGAGCCAAGTTAATGGACCAAGTTCATGAATCAAATTTGGGCCTTTATTAGAATACTTATTTGGGCCCAAATTAAGTAAAAAAAGAAGAAAAATGGAAAAAAGGCCCAATGCTCAAATCTGCCAAGGCCCAAATAGAATTGAGCCCAACTAAGAAATTAAGCAAGAAGGTGCATCACCTACTTTGACATTTTGAGCTGCTTGAGCTCCTTAAGTAGGTGCATCACCTACTTGGACCAATTTGATTAAATTTGTGGTCCAAAATCAGCTAGGTGGATGGCCACAAATAGAGGCTTTATAAGAAGAAGTTGCTGGTCATTTCCCTCATTATTGAGTCATAAAAAAGGGTTACACTTCACAAACTCTCTCTGCTTCCTTTTAAGAAACTAGGAGCAGCTCTATTTTCCTTTTTAGGGTTCTTGAAGAAACCCTAACCTTTGCAGCCCAAGGTAAGTGAAAACACTTATGTTTTAGCTTAATTATCTCAAGGAAGCTTAGGAAAACATGCTACAGGTGCCTAATTATAAATACATGGCAGAATATAGAACAAACTACTTGCTCACTTTTTCTTGGTTATTAAGAGATCTTTTTTCTTCTTTGGTTTAAAGTGTGAAGGAAAGTGAAAGTTGAAGTTCTTAAGGAGTTCAAATTTAAAAGAATAAGTTACAGAATTGAGGTAAGGTGACTTCTCCATTTTGTTCTCCGTATATATGAATTTGATAGAGAATTATAGATGTATTGTTATTGAGAACTTAAGAGATGATGAGTTTAATAATTGATTGCTACAATAAAAGGAATTTGGGGTTGTTTTGTGGAATGTTTTGTGTGTAGATGTTGTGGGCTACCAGGTTTTTGTTTGAGAAAGGTGTGACTAATTCGGATTTAAATATAGAAGAAAGGTGTGGTGGTACACCACCGAACTAATTATTACATTTGTTACTACGCAATCTATTTTGCGTATTGTTTGGAATGTGTAATGAAGCTGAAGTGGTTTCTGTGAAGCTTATAAGAATATGTATGGTATGTGGGTGTAATTAGAGGAGAAAAAAGGTTAAGATAACACCCTTGATTGATAGAGTAAAGGCTTACTGCCCAATTACTGTTTTGGTGAAGTTAAATAGCCTAAATGTGACGGTTGGTTGCTAATATTAGTTTGCCATATATTTCATTGTAGATAAGTAATATAAAAGGCCGGAAAGTCGAGTTGGGATGGTATTGGAGTTGTACAACCAGGTATGTAAGGCATACTCCATTATGTACTCTTTGGCATGAAATCGAACATTTGTTTCATCAAGTAAGTTTCCAAGGTTATCCTATAACAAGTGATACGTAATAGTAGCACATTACATTCCATGTATCCAATGACCTTGTTCCCACTCTCTAATGTGTTAAAACACTTCGATTTATGCTTATTATTTGACCTGCACATCTATTTTCACTAGAAAATTTCAGAAGTTCTCCGTTTACTCAAATAAGACCCATGTGTATTTTCAGCTTCTAAACACTTCATTTTGTGTGCCAATAGCTCCCTACCTCATTGTTGTTTCATTAAGTATCCATTTATATGTCTCTTATTAGCAAATTATTGGTTCAAGGTACCATAATGTGATGACCACCAAAGTAACAATCTCAAAGGCTAAATAAACTAAGTAACGCAAATTTGTAAAACGAGTGGTAGCTCAGGGGCGTAAGCCTAGCATGGGACGATCTCGATACCTTTATATGTGGGTGGAAGCTCAGGGGCATAAGCCTAGCATGGGCTGATCCCAATCTTTATATGTAGGTGGCAGCTAAGGGCGTAAAGCCTAGCATGGACCGATCTTAATTTATCTATTTACCACTGATCAGCTGGTCATTTGCATTATAGTAAGAAAGGTAAAAATGAAGAAAGGAATGCAATGTATATAGTCCCACAAGTATATATAAAGGTGGTCTACTAGTACTACTTATACACTTGTATCTGATTTCTATTGAGCTCTTGTATCGTATGTTGTTACCTTCAGCCTTACATATTCAGTACATATTTTCGTACTGACGTCCCTCGTGAGGGACCTACATTTCATGCTACAGGAAGAGGTTCTTCAGCTCATATACCTCACTAGTAGGAGCACAGGCTTTTCAGTGACTATTGGTGAGCTCCAGGTTGATTCGGGGCTTTCCGAGTCTGTTCTATATATTTTGGTATATGCAGTAAGTAAATAGTAGGGCGGGGGTTTTTCCCGACCCTAACTAAGTCTATGTATCTTTTAGAGGCTTTGTAGACTAATGTAAGGTTATGGTAGTATTTGTCTTTAGACGTGGTGCCCCAATAGCCAAGTGTTGTATAATAAGTTTGTCCTTGCCTATGTAATTATTCTCATTGATACATAATATCATGTTGGTTAGAACCTTTGGTTGTCATAGTTACATGCATGAGAAGTACAAGGTTATGAATTGGTTCTCTCGGGCCTTTACGGCTATGGGTGTCTGTCCACCCCAATAAGAGTTGAGGCGTGACAACAACAACCTCTCTTAGTAGATGTTTGGCAGTCTTCAATCCTTTGCTGCTCTCCCACTTGACATCAAGGATACCATGAATAATATCCCTAGAAATGTAAAAGAAGATAGAAATTTAGGGAGATATTAGACATTCAATTTTGGCAATGACAGCGAACACGATCAAATATGAGTCTGAATTAACAACAAGTTTTAGGTTATTTTTTAGTCACTTACCTAATTAAGCTTTTGCCCAAAACACGCATTTTTGCTGACTCAAATGGAGGAAGCAGAGATTTTTACCTTAAAAAATAGTGAATCCAGGAAAAGAAATAATGCCCTACTAGTTAATTGCTACTTTATCTTAAAAATGCACTTGTGATATATCTATTGGAATACAAATTTTCGTAGCACATGCACACTCTATATAGTTCAAATGTAGATAGTTATGCAGTATTAAAATGCCAACAACCAAACACAAAAAACAACAATATAACAATTTGATCTAGATGTTATACCTAAATCTAGATGTTGTTATTAGATTATAAGTAAATTCATCGTATGTTCTTATGCAAAAAAGCAAAGGTTACCTTTAGTAGTACCTCTAATAGTAGAAGTTGTTTTGATTTATTGCATATGAATATATGGCTATGGCTTCGACAGAGTGAGTGATTCTTGGTTCAATTGCCTTTGCTATATTTTGGATATTGGTAGTATTTCATGTTGTTTCATTTATGCCTATTGGAAGGACTGTAGGGTCACTACTTGGTGCAAATCTTATGGTAATATTTTGAGTATTGACACCCAATGAAGCATATGCTGATATCGATCTTCCAATTTTAGGTCTTTAGAACTATGGTTATAAGTATCTATTTAGAAAGATAAGACATATTTAAGGATAATTTTTGTCTTGGAAAAGTAGGGGACCCAAGGATTTACTCTATAGACTCTGTTTAATTTTTGAAATTTTGAGTGCCTTTTTCGTAAGTGATACTTGTGTTGTATTGACTGAATTTGTACTAAAAATTGCTAGGCACCAAAATCTTTCACCACATTCATTCCTTTCAGCTCTTGCGTCAAGCACAAATATTGGATCTTCAGCAACTCCTATTGGGAATCCTCAGAACTTAGATTTAGTAGTACTGAGCAAAATTAGTTTTGGGAGGTTTTATTTGGTACATTTCCGATAATGCTTGTTGGAGTTGTTGTTAATCTTGTATTATTTCTTTGGATGTATTAGAAGTTGTTATCTATTCAGAAGGATGTCGAAAATGTTGCGATAGAATTAGTTTTCGATGAAAAATTAGTCTATCATCATTTTTCACCAGCTACAATGTCATATGTCAATTCCTTACATTCACATGAACAATTTCCAGTTGATTCTATGAATACTAATAGTCAAAATTAAGGCAATTTTAATGACAATGAAATCAAGAAGGATCCGAATGGGGTGTTTGATTCTTGCAGGAATTCTAATGCCTGATGGAAGCAACAAATGATAGATCTCTTCAAATGAAGGACAAGAATGTGACATCAAAGGGAATTTTATCAGTCGATGGATGTGAGGATCAAAATTTCACATCTTTTGATGAAAAGCAGAACTTTTCTGAAAAATGGAAAAGATTGTTATGGAAAATATATGTTTATCTTGTTACAATTGGGATGTTAATATCTTTGAACAAGTAATGGACTGCTATCACCGCAGCACTTGCTCTTATGGTTCTTGATTTAAAAAATGCTAGAGAATGCTTAGAAAAGGTATTTTGGGCTTGTGTTTACATTTCTTCATGTTGTCATGTCAAGTTCAACAATCGCATTTTCACCTATTTATATAGTGTTTTTCTATAAAGTGACAGCGTATAAGAATTTTTACACTATCAGGTCATAAATTAATATGTAACCTTAAAAATAAGACAGGTTACCAGCTACATTATATTACTTTAATTGTTGCTCCTATTAACTTTGAGACGAAAGAAAAACTTATTCATTATGTTGTTTCAACTTTACTAGTCTCCTATTTACTGTTGATATTCTTCTGTGGTATGTTTATCACAGTCAATGGATTTAACAGAATAGGGATACCAAGTGCTTTTTTGGGATTTTATGGAATCATATGCCAAGATAGACCATGTTGTTGATGTAGTAGTTCTTGATGTTGTCATACTTGTCCTCTCAAATTTGGTTTCTAATGTCCCTACTGGTTTGTGACTCTAAACTATTACTTCCTATCTTGAAATACTAAGGGAAGTACTATATATCTGCTCTCTTTCTTGTCACTCTCTTACCTTGACATAACCATTGAATTATGTCCAAATTCAAGAAATATTTATCTGCTTAATTGATTTAGGTGAAAAAGAGATGTAACTATATATAGTGCATGTAGTAGGAATTTAAACAGATTGAATTTAATTTCAAGTGTAGATAACTTCAGTTGTTGTACTAAGAGATGTATTAATACACTCTGTTGCTTACTCTAGTACGACAATAATAACATGTGTAGTTCCACAAGTGGGGTTTGAGAGGGTGTTATGTGTGTGCCTTATCCGTACCTTATGAAAGTAGAGTGGATATTTCTTTTATATAGACCCTCAACGCAAGTATAACATATCAAATTCAAGTACCGAAAGGAAATACAATAGTGAAGAAACTATGTTAATAAAGCAAAAGAATAAATGAACAACAAACAATTGGTAGCCATTACCCAAAGCATGGAATAACAAATAATAGTAAATTTGAATAAGATAGTAGGAGAGTAATAATAACAATATTAGTAAGGTAACTATACAACGCTCGGCTACCTACTAATTAGCTAGTAGTAGTAGGTATCCAATACTTACACTAGTATTTAATATTTATCTAATAGCTTCCTACCTAGAATCTTCAATGTTTGTCCAACATGACGTCAAAATATCAACCTCTATTGATTCAGTTATTGGCTCAATTGTTCTTCATTGTAACTAGATTAGCTAGAATATTCCCTACTTGTGTCACATAGTGTGTCAAGTTCTTGTAGGTTCAATGGTGATATTCCATCGACCAAAATTAGCAGTGTCAAATGAGCAGGTTAGAACGGGTTGAACAAAATACAAGTTAAAACCCAACCTTCATACTTCATTGGGATCAAAATCAGGTTAGGTACTGAAAAAAATCAAATTAGGGATTTATAAGTAGGTTCAAAATGGATTGACCAACAACTTGATTGATTTAATTTAAATAATTTGTAAATTTTATGATAGTTCTGTTACTGGGAGTGTGGGTAGGTGCATTAGAAACTATAATATCTTGAGAAAGTGAGAAGAAGCTCGTCGAGTTCAGCCCTCGGGCTACAACCTCTCATTTTGGACTCATCTCAAATTTGAAGTTCCCTCTGCCCTAATTGTTAAAGATATTGGTTTCACATTCATCAGAGATTGAAATTAAAATTGTAAAATTTAGTTTAATAACTTCAAAAAGACTGTCAATATGTTAGTTTACCTTATGTATTCTGTTATTCAACAAGATTTTGTAAATGTCTTTACTGACACGACACTTGATATAATTGTCAACTAAACCTTTAGCTACACCAAATACAGAGGCTAATAGTCAATTTCCCGTGGAAGTTGCTAAAGACCATTTTTGTAGAAGCGAACGTTGTCATTTAAAAAAATGGAACTAAGCAAACAGGAAATTCTAAATATACCTTGTATAATTCTTCCATCCAATAATTTTTTAGTTGATTGTTAGTCTATATTGACGTGATATAAACAAATAGAATTAGTAGTAAAATAAAATGTTAATGACGTACAAACATTAATTTGATGCAAGTAGAACCATGAGACAATTAATTGAGCTGATAAGATTGCTGAAATCTGTTGTATTCATAATCATTCCAGTTTCTACACCCAAGGGTGTGACCTAGTGATCAATAAAGTGGGTTGAGCACTATGAGATCAAGCACAGTACAACTAAAATAAAACAAAGAGACTACCTTAATTGAAATCGAGATCGAAAATGTAACATCCCGTATCTTGTTTGTACTTATTCTAATTATATGGAACCTGGTATGGTCATATGGTATAGGTAATGGATGAGATTTGTTATGCAATTATTAATGGTGTAGATGGAATTATAGAGACTGCCCGTACAGTTTAATGTGATGAAACCAAGTTAACGTCAACACGACCATTTAAACTTGGGATTGTAAGATGGTATTTGAATCTAAAGTTTTAAGTGACCAAGTGTGTATAGTTGTAAGTTCTATTAAGGTGATTAGGAGCTAGAAATGGAAGGAAATATTGAGGTTCTTGCTTGACTTAATTAAGCTTACTGTGAGTCACCTACTTGAGCTATATGATCCAAGTTAATGGACCAAGTCCATGAATCAGATTTTGGCCTTTATTAGAATACTTATTTGGGCTAAAATTAAGTAAAAGAAGAAGAAGAATGGGAAAAGGCCCAAAGCTCAAATTTGACAAGGCCTAAATATAATTGAGCCCAACTAAGAAATTAAGCAAGTAGGTGCATCACCTACTTTGATATTTTGAGCTACTTGGGCCAATTTGATTAAATTTGTGGTCCAAAATCAGCTAAGTGGATGGCCAAAAAAATAGAGGCTTTATAAGAAGAAGTTGCTGGCCATTTCCCTTATTATTAAGTCATAAAGAAGGGTTACATTTCACAAACTCTCTCTACTCTCTTTTAAAAAGCAAGGAGCAGCCCTATTTTCCTTTCTAGGGTTCTTGGAGAAACCCTAACTTTTGCAGCAAAAGGTAAGTGAAAACACTTTAGTTTTTTTTTATTATCTCATAGAAGATTAGGAGAATACGTTAGAAGTGCTTAATTATAAATATATGGCAGAATATAGAATAAGCAATCTGTTCACTTTTCTTTGATATTAAAGAACTTCTCTTTTCTTCTTTGGTTTAAAGTGTGAAGGAAAGTTCAAGTTCTTGAAGAGTTCAATTAAAGGAATAAGTTGCAGAATTGAGGTAAGGTGACTGCTCCATTTTGGTTCTCCATGTATATGAATTTGAAAGAGAGTTATGGATGTGTTGTTATTGAGAACTCAAGAGATGATGAGTTCAATAATGGGTTGCTACAATAAGCGTGATTTGGGACTATTTTGTGGACTGTTTTGTATGTTCATGTTATTGGCTTCCATGTTGATATTGGAGAAGGGTGTGATTAGTTTGTAATGAAATCTAGAAGAAAGGTGTGGTGGTACACCACCGAACTAATTATTGCCCTTGTTTACTGCCCAATGTGTTTTGTGTGTTGTTTGGAGGGTGTAATGAAGCTGAGGTAGTTCCGGTGATCTTATAAGGACATGTATGGTATGTGGGTGAAATTGGAGGAGAAAAGGGTTAAAATAACGTTCTTGATTGACAGATTACGTGTTTACTGCTCGGTTACTGTTTTGATGAAGTTAAGTAGCCTAAATGTGTTGGTTGGTTGTTGATACTAGTTTACCATATATTCTATTGTAGATAAGTAATCTAAAAGGCGGGAAGTCAAGTCAGGTTAGTTTCAGAGTCAAATAACCAAGTATGTAAGGCATACTCTATTCCACACTCTTTGGCATGAAATCGTACAATTTTCCATTAAGCAAGTTTCCGAGGTTATCCTACAACAAAGTGATACATAATGACAGCACATTACACTCCATGTATCCAATGACCTTGTTCCCACTCTCTAACGCATTAGAACACCTCAATACGTGCTTATTATTAAATTTGCGCGTCTATCTTCACTAGAAAATTTCAGCAGTTCCCTGTATACTCAAATAAGAAGACCCATGTGTATTTTCAGCTTCTAAACACTTCATTTTGTGTGCCAACAGCTCCCTACCTCATTGTTGTTGCATTAAGTATCCATTTATATGTCTCTTATTAGCAAATTATTGGTTCAAGGTACCATAATGTGATGACCACCAAAGTAACAATCTCAAAGGCTAAATAAACTAGGTAATAAAAATCTGTAAAATGACGAGTGGCAGCTTAGGGGCATTTGCCTAGCATGGGCCGATCTCGATACCTTTATTTGTGGGTGGCAGCTCAGGGGCATAAGTCTAGCATGGGTCGATCCCAATCATTATATAGGTGGAAGCTCAGGGGCGTAAGCCTACTATGGGCCGATCCTAATTTATCTATTTACCACTGATCAGCTGGTCATTTGCATTATATGGATTACAAAGATTATGAACTAAGAGGGTAAAACGAAGAAAGAATGTAATGTACATTGTCCCACAAGTATTTATAAAGGTGGTCTACTAGTACTACTTATACACTTGTATCAGATTTCTATTGAGATTTTGTATCAAGTGTGTTGTTACCTTCTGCCTTACATATTCAGTACATATTTTCGTACTGACGTCCCTCACGGGGGACCTACATTTCATGCTGCAGGCAGAGGCACTTCAGCTCATACAACTCACTAGTAGGAGCGCAGGCTTTTCAGGGACTATTGGTGAGCTCCAGGTTGATTCGGGGCTTTCTGAGTTTGTTCCATATATTTTGGTATTGTACAGTAAGTCAAGAGTAGGGAGGGAGTTTGTCCCGACCCTAACTAAGTCTATGTATCTTTTAGAGGTTTTGTAGACTAATGTAAAGTTATGGTAGTGTCCTGATTTTAGACATGGTGTCCCCATCGGCCAAGTGTTGTACATATATGTTTGGGCGTGCATGTGTAGTTATTTTCATCAATACATAATATCATGTTGTCAGAAAATTTGGTTGTTACAGTTACATGCATGGGAAGTACAAGGTTATGAATTAATTCTCTCGGGCCTTTACGGCTACGGGTGCCTGTCCGCCCCAACAGGATTTAAGGCGTGACAGAAAATTAGGTCGAAATTGAGAAGAATACACTAACCTTAAAATCCCCAAATTGAAGAAATCTTTAAATCGAAGAAGAACACCCTAATACAGCAAGTGGGTTAGCTATGAAACAACAAACAACACTAACATATTGAGATATAAATCATAATAATCAACAAAATTGATGTTATTCGAATTTCACTAACAAATTGAGAGCTCAAAACATATTAAAATTTTACTATAAGACTCAAAACAGATTAAAAGTCGTTGCCTTAATCTCTTGCAATTTGACTCTAATTCGTTACCTCACTAACAAATGCATCAAGATCATTTGTTGTTCGTCATAATAATCTCTTGTTCTAAGGCTAAATCGATTGAGGTTTTTGGTTTATTTGTCTGAAATAGGGTAAATCGATTAGCTACTTTTGTTCTAAGGGTTTTCTATTGAGAAATAAAAATAATGTTTTAATAAAATGGAAAATATTTTGGTGGATTTGTGTGTAATATTATGGAGGGAAATTAAAAAATAATGGATATATTATCTATTGCAACGGTTTATTCTTTCATTAAGTGTCGTCATTGATGCTTTTTTGGCTAAGGTTTTCAATAGCGTTGCTATCATATACCTATTGCAACGGTTCATGTTCAATAGCGATGGTTTAGCACTAAATTTTAATAGTACAACAATTTTTTTTGCATCGGTTGAAAGCGTTGCCATAGATAGTCTATAGCAACGCTTTTGCAACCGTCGCTAAAAAGTTTATTGCCATAGACCCAATTTCTGGTAGTGCCAAGACTTGAAGAATTATACGAATAGTGATATTACAACTCGTACACCATTATACTATTGGTATGATGCTAAATCGTACCTTCGACAAAATGCCATCACCCTAGATTGATCAACATAAGAGAAGGTGGGTACTAGTCATACCATAGGATATGAGTGATACACTTAAACCGTACCCTACCCAGAAACTCAAAACTTGGGGGAATTTTTTAAAGGTTGAAAGCCTAGGTGTTTTTAGTGTTTATGTGGGGAAAGAGGGAAATTACCAAGATGCCCTTAATTAAAAGACTTGAAACCGATGCCTATTCTCTATGGGTGGCCACACGACTCATAGGGTTTCCCTACGATCAAGACACAATAACTCATTATGAGTCCATATAACTCATTTAGAGCCACTCATACTCAAAATAGAAAATTTAGCCACATACATTGGTTAGACTATGATTAGGGTCCTTACGACTCATAATTACACCCTATGACTTGTAGGGTGAGTTGTAATAAGGACATTGAGGATAAAATTTTAGAAATTTTCAAGGGCTAAAAATTTGGGGTGTTACATTATCCCCCCCTTAGGACCATTCATGCCCGAATGATGAGACGAGGTATACCTTAGCACGATTTAACACAGAAACACACCCACTCTTACCTTTAACTAAAGTTGAAAACAAAGATATTAAGGATTACGCATACCTCTTGCATGATTATTCAAAATAGGAAATAAGAATAGATATTTGGACTTCGTGTCCTCTTTGGCTTCCCAAGTAGCTTCTTCATACTTTTGGTTCCTCCATAGAAACTTTATCGAAGCCACGTCCTTTGTTCGCAATCGGTGAACTTGCCGATCCAAAATCTCAATTGGGACTTTCTCATGAGAAAACAAATCTGAGACACCCACACGTTCCAAAGGAACGACCAAGGAAGTATTGCCTATGCACTTCTTCAACACTAAAACATGGAAGACCAGATTAATGGAACCTAAACTCAAAGGAAATTCCAACTCATAAGCCATTTTTTCTACTCGCCTCAAAATATGAAATGGACCAAAATATCAGGGACTGAGATTTCTTTTCTTTCCAAACTGCATCACTCCCTTCATGGGATACACCTTCAAAAATACCAAATCTTCCACATCAAACTCCAAGTCTTTTCACCTTACATCCTCATAGGACCTTTGGCAACTTTGGGTGGTTTTAAGCTTATCCAAATTACCTTAATCTTCGTCATAGATTGGTGAACCAAGTTGGGACCATACAACTTATTCTCACCAACCTCGAACCACCCAATAGGAGACCTAAACCTTCTGCCATACAAGGCCTCAAACGGAGCCATCCCAACATATCTTCCAAAGTCAGTATCATTCTCTCCTCTTGTCCATCCATTTAAGGCTGGAAACCAGTGCTAAGGTTCACCTCAGTCCCCAAACATCTCTGAAAGGAGCGCCAAAAGTGAGATGAGAACTGAGTACCTCGATCAGATATGATGGGAACTGGAGCATCATGCAACTTCATGATCTCCTCAATGAAGAGCCTAGCGTAATCCTCAGCCGAATAATTAGTCCTTACTATTAAGAAGTAAGTGAAATTAGTCATCCTCTCCATGATAACCCAAATAAAATCAAACTGATGACGGGACCATAGAAAATCAGTATTGAAATCCATATTAATCACTTCCTATTTTCATACGAGCAATTCAATAGCTTGAGACAACCTACCAGGCCTTAGTGCTCTACCTTTACTTGCTGACAAACCAAACACTTAGCCACAAAATTAGCCACATCCTTCTTCAAGTTATTCAACCGATAAATTTCTCTTAAGTCATGATACATCTTTGTCAAAGAAGGATGAACAGTGTACCTCAACACATATTTCTCTGACGCAGCCCATCGACATCTAGAACGCATAACCACCTTGGTCCTCAAGATACCATCACCAACAATCTCAAAAAACATCACCTTTTGGTGGCACACATCATCCTTGATCTACATTAAGATAAGGTCCAACACCTATTTCTCCTTCACCTCAGTACTAAGAGATGACTTCGCCACCCCTTGCATAATCACACTACTATCCTCAGAGTCTAGCAGACAAACTCCAAAAAATAAAGAATATCCTTCACCAGTTCTCGCTTCTCCCCATCTATATAAGATAAACTTCATATGGACAACTTGCTAAGAGTATCAACAACCACGTTAGCTTTACCTGGATGATAATAGAGACTCATGTCATAGCCTTTAAGAAAATCAAGCCATCTCATTTGCGTAAGGTTCAACTCTTTTTGGGTGAACACATATGGCAAACTCTTATGGTCCGAGAGGATATCAACATGGAATCCATACAAATAGTGGTGCCAAATCTTCAAATTAAAGACCACTGCCAACAACATCAAATCGTGAGTCGGATAGTTCTTCTCATGTACCTTTAGTTGCCTAGAAGCATATGCAACAACCTTGCCATACTACATCAACACACAACCCAGTCCCACCTGGGATGCATTGTAATAAACAACAAAACTATCGGTACCCTCAGGTAGAGTAAAAATCAGAGCCAAAGTTAACTTATCCTTCAACTTCTCAAAGCTACCCTCAACAAGCATCCATCATAAGAATTTTACCTTTTTCTGAGTCAACTTAGTCAATAAGGCAGAAATAGAAGAGAAGCTTTCCACAAAGCTCCTATAATAACAGGCAAAACCCAAGAAACTCTGAATATCGATTGGAGTCGTGGGCCTAGGCTACTTCTTAATCACTATAACTTTTTTAGGATCAACCATGATCCCTTCACTAGAAATAATATGACCCAGATAGGTTATACTATTAAACCAAAACTCTTACTTAGAGAACTTTACATACAACTGCTGATATTTCAAGGTTTGCAACACCGGGCGAAGGTGATCAACATGATTCACCTCACTCTTGGAATACACCAAAATATCATCAATAAAAACAATTATGAATAAATCCAAGAACTGATAGAATATCCAGTTCACAAGATCTATAAATGTCATTGGGGAATTAGTCAAACCAAAGAACATCTATAGAAACTCAAAATAACCATACCAGGTTCAAAAAAAAGTCGTAAGGATATCCACTTCCCCAATCTTCAACTGATGGTAACCCAATAGGAGATCAATCTTGAAAAAATAATTAGACCCTGAAGTTGATCAAAGATATCATCAAACCTAGGAAGCGGATACTTATTCTTCACAGTCACCAAATTTAATTGGTGGTAATCTATACACATCCAAAGAGACCCATCCTTCTAATGTATGAAGAGACCTGGAGCATCCCAAGGAGAAATACTAGGGCAAATAAAACCCTTGTCTAGAAGATCTTTCAACTGCTTCTTGAGTTCTTTTAACTCAGCTAGATCCATTCTATAAGGATGGATAGAAATAGGATGAGTGTCCAAAAAATGATCAATCCCAAAATCAATTTCCCTATCGGGAGAAAAACTAGGAAGATTATCATAGAATACCTTGGAAAATTCATAAACCACAGGGACAAACTTCAAAGAAGGACCTTCCAATCTAGAATCTTTATAATGCACTAGATGGTAGAGGCACCCTTTGGAAATTAATTTCTAGGCTTTAAGATACGAAATAAACCTTTCCTTAGGCACTAGGGAACTACTTTCCCAATCAATCAATGGCTTATTACAGAATTGCAAATTGATCCTTTGGGTTCGACAATCAAGAAGAGACGCATAGAATGAATGCAACCAATCTATCCCCAAAATCACATCAAAGTCTAACATGTCCAACTCTATAAATCCATCAAGGTCTCTCTACCATAGATCGACATTGTACAATCTTTATAGACCTATTTAGCCTCAATAGAGTCACCCACTGGTGAAACACCCTAGTTTTTTGACCTTAGAAAATTTCTTGGAATTTTGGTCACTGGACCCAATATGAATCGAAGGTTCAAGTCATATGTTGGGGTATAGATGGTATGGTCCAATCGTATGTTGACTAGTGTTGGTTGGTGAGATGGATTTTAGTTACTGAAATGGATACGACTTCGGGATATGAGTCATATTAGTGGTTATGGATCATTTAGTTCCTTAACTTAATCTTAGACTTTGTTACTTAGGTTGGATATGAGTACGAGTGGTTCACATTGAGCCATAAACCAAGTTATGAGTCATACCCAAGACTCGTATGGTGGATAATATCTAAATCTTCCTTGGGTTTAATCTATCAGGGGTAGGGATGAAAGTTACAGATTGTATACTTCAAATTCAACTTGGTTGGATGAGTCATATGCTAGACAATATTGGATCCAAAGGTTGAGGCTTAGGATATGAGTGGAGGGTACCACTCGTATTAGAGGGTATGATTCGTAAGGGTCCCCATTTATCATGACCCAAGCTGAGGCCCTAAACGCGATGGGAATTCCAAACCAGGAAGGCTCGAGAGACCTCTTATCCCAGCCCACTAGTGATATTTTATGCTTTGGGACCAAGCTCATACGGCTTTAAAATACGTCACTAGGGAGTAAGGCTTACTTACTTATATACCCAGAATCCCTCATATATTTTACCGATGTGGGACTCTTTATCCTAATTTGGGGTGTTACATACACCCCACCCTTATAGACTTAGCATACTCACTGAGGTTTGCCCCACCAAATTGAATTTTCCTAGACTCAAGACTGATGTTTGCCCCGCCTTACCAGGATTTACCTAAACTCAGTTTGAACTCTGACCCACATCGATAGGGATGACATAGGAGTGGCTCTGATACCATCCTTGTCACCTTATATACCATATCTAGAAACTCCAATAGATCCTCCCCTGACTTAGATCCCAAAAATAAAGGGGGATTTATCCGAGTGAAATTCTCAATCCTAGCCACAGTTGTATTTTCCACTGGATTAACTAGGGCAATAGCTCGTTGGTTTTTCTAGGTAGATACCGAATGTGATAAAGTCATGAAAGTGGTCCTAAACTCAGCGTGAGAGACATGCTTATTTAGGGGATATTCCTGAACAGGCGGTGGTACCAGCTGATCCCCATTCTTTCTTCCATTGTTTCTTCTAGGAGGAATTAGCTATAAAAGGAATGAATTATGAGTTAGAAAGAGAGTTCAAATAGAGCTCGTGATCTTTCATATGACATGAACACTGAAAGAAGGAAAACTTTCCTAAAACATTTCATAGCCTCTTGTTTATAAGAGTGGCGTGTTTCACACCCATGCACAAGACTCTACCCAACGCAACTTCCAGACTCACTAGGAAACTTTATAACCTTAGGCTCTGATACCAAGTTTCTTGTCACGACCCAAGCGGAGGCCCTAGTCGCAATAGGAATCTCAAACCACAAAGGCTCGAGAGACCTCTTAGCCTAGCCCACTAGTGATATTATCCACTTTGGGCCCTGGCCTACACGGCTTTAAAATATGTCACTGGGGAGTAAGGCTTTCTTACTTATATACCTAGAATCTCTCCTATTTTTTGCTAATGTAGGACTCCTTATCCTAAGTTGGGGTATTATATACACCAACTTATGGACTCAGTGTCCTCGCTGAGGTTTTCCCCACCGAATGGGATTTGCCTAGACTTAGGACTAAGGTTTTCCCTATGTTACCGGTATTTTTCTAAACTCAGTTTGAACTCTGGCCCACACGATAGGGCTGACACAGAAGCGGCTCTTATACTATTTTTATCACGACCCAAGCCGAGGCCTTAGCCGAGATGGGCATCCCAAACCATAAAGGCTCGAGAGATCCCTTAGCCCAGCCTACTAGTAATAATATCCTCTTTGGACCCATACCCACATGGCCTTAAAAAATGTCTCTAGGGAGTAAGGCTTGCTTACTTATTTACCCTTTATCCCTTCTGTGTTTTGCTAATGTGGGACTCTTTATCCTAAGTTGGGGTATTACAATGTCATTACTGCTATGCTATAGCTTTTCTCTTATGACGTATACCATTTGTTTGATCTGGTATCCACTCTCTCTTATTTGACTCCCTATATGGCTATATATTTTGGTTTCAATTGAGAAGTTATTTTGGATCCTTTTTCTATTTCTACCCAGTAGCTAAGAGAGTTTATAGAGAATGTGTAGTATCTTTTGGTGGCAAGCAGACCTTGATGGATCTGTTTGAGTTAGGGATAGTGGATTTTGATATCATTCTAGGTATGGATTGGTTGTAATATTTCTACGTATCCTTAGATTGTCAGACTCATAGGCTTATCTTTAGGTTCCCTGGTGAGCCAGTTATAGAATGGGAGAGTGGTTATTTAGATCCTAGGGGGAGATTTATTTCTTATCTTAGATCTCGGAGGTTAATCTCTAAAGGTTGTCTTTATCACTTGGTCCGGGTTAAAGATTCTAACTCAGAAGGCCCTTCTTTCCAGTGAGTTCGAGTGGTTAATGAGTTTCTAGAGGTCTTTTCATATGATCTTCCTGGTGTTCCTCTAGAGAGGGAAATAGAGTTTAGTATTGATCTAGTTGAGAACATTCGTCCAGTTTCTATTTCTCTGTATAGAATGGCTCTGGATAAGTTGAGGGAACTCAAGGAGCAACTTAAGGATCTTTTGGATAAGGGGTTTATTCATCCTAATGTATCTCCATGGGGTGAACCGGTATTTCTTGTGCGCCAAAAGAATGGTCCCTTCGGATGTGCATTGATATGTAGTTGAACAAGGTGATAGTCAAGAATAAGTATCCTCTTCCAAGGATAGATGATCTTTTTGATCAGTTGCAAGGAGCCAAGTTCCTGTCTAAGATAGATCTTTGGTCTGGGTACCATCAGCTAAAGTTTAGGGAGATGGATATACCTAAGATGGCTTTTCATACTCGGTATGGGCACTTTATGTTTTTGGTAATGTTATTTGTGTTGACTAATGCTCCGGTGGCATTTATGGATCTGACAAATAGGGTTTTTCATTAGTATTTAGATCTTTTTATTATTGTATTTATTGATGACATTTTGGTTTATTCAAAGAGTAAGGTGGATCATGCTAATCACCTTTATGCGGTCTTGCAGACCTTAAAGGAATAGTAATTATATGCCAAGTTCTCCAAGTATGAGTTTTGGTTGAACGTTGTAACTTTCTTAGGTCATATTATCTCTAGTGAGGGGATCATGGTGGATCCACAAAAGATTGTTGTGGTGAAGAGGTGGCCTAGACCCATGACTCTATCTAACATTCAAAGTTATTTTGGCTTATCTGGGTATTATAAACAGTTTGTAGAAAAGTTTTTCATCGATAACTGCTTCTTTGACTAAGTTGACTCAGAAGAAGGTCAAGTTTTCTTAGTCGGATAAGTGAAGGGAGTTTCTAGAAATTGAAGGATAAGTTAACTTGGGCTCCAATTCTTACCTTGCTAGAAGGCAATGATGGGTTCATGGTTTATTGTGATACATCTTGGGTAGGTCTTGGTTGTGTGTTAATGCAGCATGGGAAGGTGATTTCCTATGCTTCCAGGCAGTTGAAAGTTCATGAGAGGAATTATCATACTCATGATTTAGAGTTATTGGCAGTTATGTTTGCTTTTAAAATATGGCAGCATTATTTGTATGGTGTGCACGTGGATATCTTTTCTGATCATTAAAGTCTACAATATATATTCTCTCAGAAAGAGCTTAATCCAGGTAGAGGAGATGGCTTAAACTTCTTAAGGACTATGATATGAGTTTTCAATATCACCCAGGTAAGGCTAATGTGGTTGTTGATGCTCTTAGTAGGTTATCCATGGGTGGTTTGGCTCAAGTGGAAAAAGGAAAGTGGGAATTGGTGAAGGATATTCACCGCTTGGCTAATCTTAGAGTTCGCTTTTTGGACTCCAAGAATGGTAGTGTGATGGTGCAAAAAGTGGTTTGATTGTTTCTTGGTGTAGAGATTAAGGAAAAACAAGTGATAGATCCTCTCTTGATAAAAATCAAGAGTGACGTTGGTGGGAAAAAGGTAGTGGTGTTTGAGATCGATGGTTATGGTACTTTATGGTACCAAGGGAGGTTGTGTGTTCTTGATGTCGACGGTTTACGACAAAGGATTTTGGCTGAGGTGCATGAATCGTGCTATGTTGTTCATCCTTGATCGACTAAGATGTATCATGATATCAAGGATATTCTTGGAGAAATGGCATAAAGAGAGATGTGGCTGATTTTATGGCCAAATGCATGGTGTTTAAATAGGTTAAGGTTGAGCACATGAGTCCAAGAGGGTTGTATCAAGAAATTGATTTGCCCAAGTGGAAATATTAAGTGATCAATATGGACTTTTTTACCAGTCTTCCTTGGTCTCAGAAATAATATGATTCAATTTGGGTTATCGTGGATAGGATGACTAAGTCTGCCCATTCTTTTCCAGTACAGACTACCTTCTCAATGGAGGATTATGCAAAGCTATATCTTCAGGAGATTGTAAAGCTGCATGGGGTACCTGTTTCAATTATTTTTTATTGTGGCACGCAGTTTACATCTCACTTCTAGTGATCTTTTTAGAAAGGGCTGAGGACTAAGGTTAGTCTTAGTACTGCTTTTCACCCACAGATGGATGGACAAGTGGAGAGAACTATACAGATATTGGAGGATATGCTTCAGGATTGTGTGATCGATTATGGTGGCAATTGGGTTGAGCATCTACCTTTGGTGGAGTTTGCTTACAATCATAGCTATCATTATAGTATTGGTATGGCCCCTTTTGAGGAATTGTATAGTAGGAGGTATAGACCTCCTATTGGTTGGTTCAAGCTTGGTGAGATAGATATGTTTGGTCCCGACATGGTTTACCAGACTATGGAGAAGGTAAAGGTGATTTGGGAGAGGCTTAAGACTGCCCGAAGTTGCCAAAAGTTCTATACAGATGTTAGGCGTAGAGACTTGGAGTTTAAGGTTGGGGATAAGGTTTTCCTAAAGGTATCTCCCCTTAAGGGAGTAGTGCAGTTTGGTAAGGAGGGAAAGCTCCATCCCTGGTATGTTGGTCCTTATGAGGTTTTGTTGAGAATCAGTAATGTTGCTTATGAGATGGAGTTTCCTTCAATCTTGAGTTTGGTTCATCCAGTCTTTTATGTTTTTGTGTTGAGGAAGTACGTTAGTGATCCATCTTCGGTTGTTCCTTTGGAAGGATAGGGTATCTCGGATTCTTTGTCTTATACGAAAGTCCTAATTTAGATCTTGGATAGGTAGTTTTATCGGCTGCAGACCAAGGATATGGCATCGATTAAGGTTCTTTGGCAGAACCATAAGGTGGAAGAAACTACTTGGAAAGCGGAGAGGCCCTGAGGTCCAAATATACGCATTTGTTTTCTGCTCCTGAGATTTATGTGGAAGGTATGTGTTCTTCAACACATCTTTATACTTTGATCTTGTTAAAAGAGAGATTAATATCTTTGCCTCTTTGATTTCAAACTTTTTTTAAAGATTGGGAATATATTTTATAATGCAAATAACTCGTGTGTGTAGTTACCCCTACCTTATCAGTCATTCTGGGATGAATGTTCCAAGTAGGGGAGATCGAAATTCCCTTGTTTCTGAACTTTAGAAAATTTCTTGAAATTTTAGTCTATGAACCCAATATGACTTAAGGGTACGCGACATAAGTTGGGGTACAGATGGTATGGTCCAGTCGTATGCTGACCAGTGTTGGTTGGTGAGATGGATTTTGGTTACTGTAATGGATATGACTTAGAGGTACGAGTCGTATTTGTGGGTACGAATTATTTGGTTCCTCAACTTAATCATAGACTTAGTTACTTAGGTTGGATCTGAGTACGAGTGGCTCACCATGAGCCATAAGCCAGGTTACCAATCATACCCAGGACTCGTATGGTGGATAGTGTCTAAATCTTTCTTGGGTTTAATCTGTTAGGGGTAAGGATGAAGGGTACGGATTGTATGCTTCCAATACGACTTGGTTGGATGATTCATATGTTGGATAGTATTAGATCCAAAGGTTGAGTGTTAGGATATGAGTGGAAGGTACCACTCGTATTGAAGGGTATGACTCGTGAGGGTCAGTCATACCCCTAGGACGGGATTTTGTACAACTAAAGTCGGGGTATTCTGAACAGTTACCCACTTTTCCTAATAAAGTCCCATGACTTCTAACCTACTTGGAAGGTTATTTACCCTCTAATTCCATTCCTTAACACTTACAAACTTTTCTAAAACACTCTATAATTCTCTCAAAAGCTTTTGGGCAAGGGAAACTACAGTTTCAACTAGAGGAATGATCTAGGGCTTGTCTTGGTTATTTCTTTCCATTATCATCTTTTTTTATGGCATGTTCTCTTTCCAACTAAAAACATGGTTTCATGAATGTTTTCATGACTTCATTGATTGTATGATTTTGGTTTTCAAATATGATTTAGGGGTTTTGATATTAAATGGTTGGTTATGGTTTTCTATGGTTTTAATTATGCTTTATTTGCATTAATAGTGATTTTGGATAATTTGATTGAATCGGAATGATTTAATGGTAATTGGTATTGGTTATATTATGCCCCCAATGTGTTTGACAAAATGCCTATATTATGTTTTCATTGCATTGAGTATTTTAATGGAACTCTTGCTTGTCTTAAAACTTAGTAAAGAAATTATGCATGGTCTAAATGGATTGGAAAGGTAAATGGCTAAATGGTTATGCTTGTGGGGTATATGAAATCCCCTAAGTGGTTTAATATGGTAAATGGAAGGTCACTTGGAAGTCCCCTTAAACCTATATATGGTTAGTTGTGGATAGTACTTACAAGTATGGTCGGTATGACGATACCACCACTGATACAAAATCAAACCAACAACACCAAGAGCTTCAAGTAGGCTCGGATTTCAGTCCAACAACACAAGAACAACAAGTTTAAGTTTCGGTTTTTCAGTCCAACAACACAAGAACAACAAGATAGATAACAATGCTAGTGAATCGAAAAGAGCCCCACACGGCTTCACTAGACTTTAAGATAACAAAATCAACAACAACAACAAGATAAAGAAAGATAGATAACTTGACATATAACATTCAAGAAACTAAGAACCCTAACATCAAGAGAGGACCCTAAGTCTAATGAATATAAACACCAAGTTCTTACGAGGACCAAGAGGCACTCAACAACCTCAAAACCTTTGTTTCTAGCCAAAGAGACAACACAAGTATCCCTCTACTTGTGAGATAATAGGGACGGCTTCTAAGAGTGGAGAGAGAGAGAAATGTTTAGTGTTTTTAGGTTACAAAAATCAGCATTCAAAAACTAACCAATAACTCTCTAACATGTTCTATTTATACTACAAACAAAAGGGGTAAAATGACCCATCCGCCCTTGCTTCTTGTGCCAACCTTGAAGAGTAGTTTATTACACATTAAGACCTCTCTTCACACATAAAAACGTTTAGGTACTTGGTTGGTTCAATCACCAACTCACACACGGCCATTTGCATGAACAAAGCTTGGAGTTTTTGTAATTCCCGAGCTTAGCTTCGTGTGAAAGGCCGTGTACCTGTGGAGGCTGCCCCAACCGTATCATCCTCTCCATCTTGAGAGGAATTTGACCTCAAATTCAGCATTTGGTCATCTTCAACCGCATCCACGGGGGAGAGATCACCAACGTTGAAAGTGTTGTGCACTTGATATTCCGGTGGAAGGTCAATCTTGTAGGCGTTGTCATTGATTCTCTCAAGTACTTGGAAAGGACCATCACCCCTTGGCAGCAATTTGGACTTCCTTTGAGCTGGAAACCGATCCTTTCGAAGATGCACCCACACCCAATCTCCGGGTTCAAGCACAAGCCTTCTTCTCCCTTTGTTTACCCTTTTTGCAACCTCTTGGTTCTTCTTTTCAAGCTTGATCCGCACCGTCTCATGCATTTTCTTCATTGCCTCGGCTCTTTTATTTCCATCTAAGCTGGTCATGAGATCACTAGACAAAGGAGTGAGATCTAAAGGGGTAAGGGGATTCAGGCCGTAAACACATTCAAAGGGAGTCATTCCCGTGCTCGAATGTATTACCCGGTTGTATGCAAATTCCACCAAGGGTAGGTGATCTTCCCATGAAGTCAGTTTACCTTTAACCATAGAACGTAGCATAGACCCTAAGGTTCTATTTACTACCTCCGTTTGGCCATCGGTTTGTGGGTGGCAAGACGTGGAGAAAAGTAACTTCGTTCCAAGCCTACCCCACATGGACTTCCAAAAGAGACTTAGGAACTTGGAGTCCCTATCGCTCACAATAGTCCTCGGTACCCCGTGAAGCTTTACAACATGTTCAACAAATAATGAAGCTACACTACGAGCATCCTCGGTTTTAGCACATGGAATAAAATGAGCCATTTTAGAGAATCTATCAACAATAACAAAAATGCTATCTCGGCCCTTTCTAGTCCTTGGCAGCCCCAAAACAAAATCCATCGAAATGTCCAACCAAGGTCTAAGGGGAGTAGGGAGTGGGGTGTATAATCCTTGAGGTAGGAGACGAGATTTCGCACTCCGGCAGGCCACGCATTGACTACAAATTTTAGTGACGTCTTTGCGCATTTTGGGCCAATAGAAGTTCTCCTCTAAGATTCCGAGGGTCTTGTCTACCCCAAAATTCCCCATGAGGCCTCCGTCATGGGCCTCCCTCACAAATAATTCCCTCCAAGAACTAGAAGGAACACACAACCTCCTCCCTTTGAACAAATACCCATCGAACCGAGAGTAGGAGGAATGGTCATTCTCCTTAAGCCAACGGTCCCTTCCCCACTCTTCGCATTCCCTAAAAATAGGAGCAAAGGTAGGATACTCGGGATACAACAACCGCAAGCTCTCAAAACCCATCAATTTCAAAGACAAGGTAGCAACAAGCACATGTTTCCTAGACAAGGCATCGACAACAACATTTTCCTTTCCCCTTTTGTAATGAATTACATAAGGGAAAGTCTCGATGAACTCAATCCACTTAGCATGACGCCTATTCAACTTGTCTTGGCTCTTAAGGTGTTTCAACGACTCATGATCCGTTCGTATCACAAACTCCTTAGGCCACAAATAATGTTGCCAATTTCCCAAAGCTCTAACAAGGGCGTACAACTCCAAATCATAAGTTGAGTAATTAAGAGTTGCCCCTTTGAGCTTTTCACTGAAATAAGCAACGGGCTTACCTTCTTGCATCAAAACAGCCCCAATGCCAACCTTACTAGCATCACACTCTACTTCAAACATCTTATCAAAATCGGGCAATTGCAATAAAGGCGCCAAGATGAGCGTAGCTTTCAAGGCCTCAAAAGCCCTAGCCTGCTCATCACCCCATTTAAAGGGTCCGTCCTTTCTAATTACCTCGGTCAAGGGGGCTGCTATGGAACTAAATCCTTTGACAAACCTCCTATAAAAGCTTGCCAACCCGTGGAAACTTCGGATTTCTCCAATAGTTTTAGGGGTCGGCCAACTTCGAATAGAGTCTATCTTGGAATCGTCCACTTCCACACCCCTTGAGCTCACGACAAAACCCAAGAATATAACCTTATCAACACCAAAAGAACACTTCTCCATGTTGGCATACAGCTTCTCCTTTCGGAGCACATCAAACACACATCTCAAATGCATTACATGATCATCAATAGATTTACTATACACCAACACATCATCAAAGTAAACCACCACAAACTTTCCAATATAAGGCTTCATTACATGATTAATTAGCCTCATAAAGGTGCTAGGAGCATTGGTAAGGCCGAAGGGCATGACCAGCCACTCATATAGACCGAATTTGGTCTTGAATGCGGTCTTCCACTCATCACCGGGTTGCATGCGAATTTGGTGATAGCCATTCCTAAGGTCCACTTTAGAAAACAAACAAGATCCGTGGAGCTCATCTAACATATCATCTAGTCTAGGGATTGGATTACGATACCTTATAGTGATTTTGTTGATGGCTCTACAATCGACGCACATGCGCCAAGTTCCGTCCTTCTTCGGTACCAAAAGCACCGGAACAACACACGGACTCATGCTTTCCTTGATGTATCCCTTGTTGAGAAGCTCCTCAACTTGTCCTTCAAGCTCCTTAGTGTCCATGGGATTGCTCCTATAGGCCGGTTTGTTTGGAAGTTGTGAACCCGGCACCAAATCAATTTGGTGCTCAATTCCCCGAAGTGGGGGCAATCCTTGCAGAAGTTCTTGAGGAAATACATCTTCATACTCCTGCAACACACAAGAAATCAAAGGGGAAATGGAAGAATTAGTGGGGTTAGTATTAAAACAATGGGCCAAAAGTAACATCGGCTTGTTTTCATCATGGTCCACGAAGAGTTCTTTCCTCCTAGCCAACATCACCACGTTTTCCATCTCCCTTGTCGTTGGGACAGCCTCGGATGTCCCTACTTCCTCACCTACGGCATTCCCCCCCTTTTCTCCCTTTTCGGATTCCTTCCCCTTTCCCTTCAACTCTCTCATCTTTTGATGCCACTCATTTACTTGGGAGGGTGAAAGAGGATGAAGTGTGACCTTTCGGCCATCCTTCTCAAGCGTATTCCGGTTGGACCTCCCATCGTGTTTAGTAGACCTATCATATTGCCATGGTCTACCTAACAACAAGTGACATGCTTGCATTGGGATCACGTCACAAAGCACTTCATCGTGGTAGTTTCCCACCTTAAACCGAATCACACATTGCCTTGTGACCTTTAATTCACCACAATCGTTCAACCATTGTAGCTTGTAAGGACTAGTGTATAGTGTAGTTGGTAGCTTCAAGAAATTTACCATAGCATGGCTCGCAACATTTGTACAACTACCACTATCAATCACCAAGGTGCACACACTCCCCTTTACAAGACACTTAGTATGGAATAGATTTTCCCTTTGACTCGGGTCATCTATCGCCTTACTAATCATGACACGTCTAACCATAAAGTTTGGAACCACACACTCCCCTTCTTGTGGATAGACATCTTCACTACCATCTACTTCATCATCATTCGGCCCATTTTCAGCTCCCTCTCCATCTTGAGGCTCGGCCTCATCCTCCCCCCTTTCGGAAACCACCTCCTCACCAAGGTAGTACACTTTCCCTTCTCGTAGGATCACATTGCACCGGTTCGGACATTCATTGGCCTTATGCCCCCAACCTTGGCACTTGAAGCATTGGAACCCCTTTGGGTTGGGATATTTGTGAGCCTCCGGTTTCGGAGGGAATTTAGTGACTATTTTGGACTCGGGCAGCTTTGTAGGGGCGGGTTGGTCCTTGTTTTTGGGCCAACCCGAGGGGGTTTGTACCCTTGCCTTGAAGGATGATCTCTCCTTAAGTTCCCTTTCAATCTCAAGGGCCGCTTGGAATATACCGTCAATGGTTTCAAACCGGTGAAGGGTCAAATGAGTGGAGATCTCTTTGTTCAACCCACACTTGAACCGGATGATGTCGTGACTGATTTGCTCCCCACGATGATCAAGTTTCAACATGAGTTGTTGGAACTCGTCAAAATAGGCCATCACACTCTTGCCTCCTTGCCGCAAGCCATATAATCTAGCAAGCAACTCATGACGATATCTCTCGGGAAGGTATCGTTGTCTCATCAAATACCTCAACCGATACCAAGGTGGTGGCTGCCCATCAACTAATTCATTACCAAATCGTTTAACATACTCCCACCAAGTGTTAGCATAGCCCTCGAGGTGAGCTATAGCGTAGCAACTCTTCTTTTCTTCCGAGATGTCATTAACTTGGAAAACTTTGTCACAAGCCGATTCCCAAGTTAAGTAGGTCTCGGGGTCACTTTCACCCTTAAAGATGGGTAGGCTCAACTTGATGGTGTTGATGCCTACGTCTCTCTCTTGGTGTCGGTTTCCCCTATCTCCATACCCCCGGTATCTCCTAGGTTCTCCTCGACCCCCTCTTAACTCCTCCTCCCTTATATAAGCATCATCAAAGGCTCCATCTCCTTCATACTCCTCTCTACCGTATCCTTCAAAGTGGGCTGGTCGGCCTTGGCCGTTTTGATTCGGAGGATTTGGAATTTGCGGTCTTTGGGTTAATGGAGCTTGGAATGGAGGGTTCGGATTTAGTGGAGGTACTTGGCGTCCAAATCCCTCTTGTGGAATTGGAGGGGCTTGGAAATGTAGTGGTCTAGTGGGGTCTCGGTTTGGAGGAAAATAGGTAGTTTGGCTTGCGGTATTTAGTGGAGCTTGGGGTGCATTTAGCATTTGGTGGACTGTTTCGGGGGTGATGGTTGCGGAGAAGGTCCTATCATGACCATTGGTAGATACATGTAGAGGAGTAGAAGGACGAGAGTTCCTTTGACTCTCCACTTGTTCTAATCTCCCACTAATAGTCGACACTTCCCCCTTTATTGCTGCCAAGTCCCCTCTCACGGCCCCAAATTCCGAATTCAACCTTTCAAGTGTCCGGGTAACGGCCTCAAGAGTGACCCTCATAGAATCAAGGGCATTAGTATCCACATTATGAGACGTATCTCCTTCCATTGTCAAGGTATTATCCGCTTTAGTTCACCACAAGTTCGTGTTCCACAAGTGTTGTATAATTGGCTAGTAACCGTGAAATTTTTAAGGTATGAGTAAGCTCTTATCCGGAATGGATTCTTGTTTTGAAGACTCAAAGAATTCTTGCCGGACTAGAGTCAAAAATCAGCAATTCATTCAAACGAATAAAAGTACTCAAATAATCGTTGACACGAACAAACGGTTCAAGGAACTAGTTGACAACCTAGTAGGACTGTACTAGTTTGTTAATTAGTTCTAGGACCAAGTAAGGGAAACCAAGGATCAACAATTAGAAACCAAAGAATATCCTAAGTTGAGCTTATAGTGACGTGGCAGCATGCAATGGTTCCACACGTTCTTTTTTTTTTTTTTTTTTTGTGTTAATATTCACACAACTTGTTATAGTTTGCAAAGTGTTTTGGTGGGAAAAATAAAATCTTGTAGTATTTCACCTTTTTTTCAAACTCAAGAAAGTGAGGTTTGGTTGACTAAGGAAAAGTGATTGACAAGACTAGAAGGTGATGGGTGCAAGTCTTTCACAACAACTTTATAGCTTGTCTTACAACTTGAGCACACAACAAGATGAACAAGATGAACAAGTTCAAAAGATGAACACCTCAACAAACTTCATCAACTTCTTTAGCACATAAACACACAACCACCGATTATTCTTTTGGTTATCAACAACATACAACTTTCTGCCACTTCAAGTCACTACACAATGTTCAAGTTTTCAAGCTCAACTTTTGGATCTAGACACCTTAGTGTTGGTGAGAAAGAAACCAACACTAGAAACTCACTAAACAAGCAAAATAACACCTAGATCTAAACATACAACATCATTCTTGGTTTCAACTTTTAATGGACAGATTTTCAGAATTTCTTTTTGGTGTTGTTTGTTTAAGCCGTGAACTAGCCCAAGATGGGTTATGTTGGAACACAACCGGTCTCGCTCTGATACCAAATGATACAAAATCAAACCAACAACACCAAGAGCTTCAAGTAGGCTCGGATTTCAGTCCAACAACACAAGAACAACAAGTTTAAGTTTCGGTTTTTCAGTCCAACAACACAAGAACAACAAGATAGATAACAATGCTAGTGAATCGAAAAGAGCCCCACACGGCTTCACTAGACTTTAAGATAACAAAATCAACAACAACAACAAGATAAAGAAAGATAGATAACTTGACATATAACATTCAAGAAACTAAGAACCCTAACATCAAGAGAGGACCCTAAGTCTAATGAATATAAACACCAAGTTCTTACGAGGACCAAGAGGCACTCAACGACCTCAAAACCCTTGTTTCTAGCCAAAGAGACAACACAAGTATCCCTCTACTTGTGAGATAATAGGGACGGCTTCTAAGAGTGGAGAGAGAGAGAAATGTTTAGTGTTTTTAGGTTACAAAAATCAGCATTCAAAAACTAAGCAATAACTCTCTAACATGTTCTATTTATACTACAAACAAAAGGGGTAAAATGACCCATCCGCCCTTGCTTCTTGTGCCAACCTTGAAGAGTAGTTTATTACACATTAAGACCTCTCTTCACACATAAAAACGTTTAGGTCCTTGGTTGGTTCAATCACCAACTCACACACGGCCATTTGCATGAACAAAGCTTGGAGTTTTTGTAATTCCCGAGCTTGGCTTCGTGTGAAAGGCCGTGTACCTGTGGAGGCTACCCCAACCGTATCAACCACTAAATGGCCTTGGTTAATAAATGGTAAATGGATTGACTGGTTGTTTGTTAATGGTTTTAATTGGGCAATAATGGACGTACATCAAAGCTGTGAAAGGTGGAGGTCCCGGGGAGACCAAAACGTGAAACTCATATTTGTCGATGTGAGGTTGGTCTTTGTGATCGTATCCATGATGTCACACTATATTTTGGGGGATGTACAACTCATCCCAAATTTTCTTCCCTGGTCATGCAACTACACGCACCGGGGCCCTTTCAGCAGGGGGCGCTGAACCTATATAGCCCATGGATGGTTTAGGACAACAAAGCTACAAAGCCCAGGTAAATGTTTTAAATTCATGCTAAACCCGGTCCTCTTTCCCGGCATGGTTATATATATATGTGTATGGTTGTGTGCATATGTATGATATTTTTACATATCATACATGTAAAAATATAAAACATGTTCATAAAGTGCAACAAGGAAACAAGTCTTAGCAAACATTCTCGATATACTCATTCACATGGCATGTGGTGGAGGACTTCATCCTTCCACGCACATAGATTCGAACAATTCTTATTAGGCCAAGGATTTTAACCTCATGCATTCTCATCAGACTAAGGACTTTAACCACACACATTCATTGGGCAAGGGACTCTAACCTCATGCCCTTTTTGACTGGCATGGGACTCTAACATTATTCATTTTCATTAGGCTAGGGACTCAAACCTCAAACCTTATTAGATAGGGGACTCTAACCACATGGAATATTAGTTAGGGGAATCTAACCACAAGCCGACATATTTTATGAAAGGGAATCTAACCTCTTGAGTTTTCATTAGGCAAGGGACTTTAACCACAAGCCATCACGACTATCTTTAGTCGACATTAGGACTCTAAAACTTTGTTCATACATCGATATTCATTCACTTTAACACTTAGGGACTCTGGCCCACTTAACTAATTCTACACCACACATTACTCTTATGGTCACTTGTCATTCAAACATTTCATTAGGTCAATGCCTTAATTTAATTCGTCATTCAATTCAATTTATGGTCATCAAAACCCTTACAAGCCATTCATTCCTTTATCTATCGCACACTATTTTTGTTCAACACAATTCAATTTTATATTGGGGACTTTAACCCCTCTTTAGCCATCATACCTACAAGGTCATAAATTGACAAATTACATGGCCAACAATATCATCACAATACCACTTATCAACCATTGATACTCATTAGGCCATTGCCCCCATTCAAAACAAGATGTAACTAGACATTTTCACAAACACCTTGTGTGCATACCTTTATCAAGGCCCAAATCATGGTAGAATACATCAATATTAGGGTTATTTAAGACCCATTTATTAAACCATAGACAAGAAGCACCAACATATGCAAATCACCGCCAGTAAAATTTATACACACAAGTCTAAGTAAGAATAAACATTATTCATCATTAGGCAACAAAACCCTTTATTACTTGAATTCAAAATCACCATTTTCAATTATTAATCCATATGTAAAATACATGGTTTTTGAGTTATTTAGAAAGGGATAGAGTCACATGCCTTATAGAATATGATCCACCAAGAAATTTGACTCCTCTTTGCCTGTAGATGACCATCCTTTAAACCTTAGCATCTAAATCATCAAAGATGTATTTGAGAGAGTATTTAGGATGTTTAATCCACTCAAAATATGTTTTAGGAGGCCACACACACTTATATAGTGAGGGGACTTTAGGGTTTTGAGGTAGGAAATGACTATAAATCCCCTAACTTAAAAGTTGAAAAGTGGTCTTCCAAGTGGGTATGACTCTCTTGAGTCAATCGTACCAAAAGGTATGAGTGGTAACCTAACTCATTCCTTAGGCTTTACCTAGGACTCATACACTGTCCAAGGTATGACCATGTACCCTAGACTCATATCCAAAGGGTACGACTTATTCCCCAGACTGTTCCCTCAACTCGTACCATAAACAGTACACTCAAGTTCAAGGCAACACTCTATATGACTAGGTTAGGTATGACTCGTACCCTAATGTACAATTGACGAGAGCAGCTCTTACCTAGGAAAGTAAATAAACCCTACCACACTGCCTAGGGTATGAGAGAGGGTCACCAAGTCATATCCATGGGTTACGACGGTACCCTAAGTTGTACCAAGTCCAAAACTTTCAAACCAAGGTAATTCTCTAAGGGTCCAAAGCCTAGGTATTTAAATTCTCCACTACTTGGATCATTCGTCTGCGAATGATGGGTAAGGCAAGCATAAACATGACTTAATACACATTAACCAATCTATTAATAATTTGAAAACAAGCACACAACAAAGATGCAACACACATCACAATCGTTACCAATCAACCATTTATTCTATCTACTATGGGACTCAAACCCATTACTTATCAAAGACACTTGTTTACTTCAAAACGTAGAGACTTTAACCCATCGTCTCTCATCACACTAGCTTAATGACAAGTTTAGGGACTTGAACCCATTGACTAACAAAGACATAATTCAAGGCAAAATGATTAACACATACCTCAATCACGAGTTTCCAATGCAGAAAACAAATGCAGATACTTAGACTTCATGTCCTCTTCTGCCTACCAAGTAGCTTCCTCAGACTTTTGGTTCCCCCATAGAATCTTCACTGAAGCCACTTCTTTCGTTTACAATCGGTGAACTTGGCGATCTAATGTCACGCCTCAAATCCTATTGGGGCAGACAGGCACCCGTAGCCGTAAAGGCCTGAGAGAACCAATTCTTAACCTTATACTTCCCATGCATGTAACTGTAACAACCAAATGTTCTGACAACATAATATTATGCATCGATGAAATTAACTACACATACACTCCTAAAACTAATAAGTACAGCACTTGGCCGGTGGGGCCACCATGTCTAAAATCAGGACACTACCATGACTTTACATTAGTCTACAAAGCCTCTAGAAGATACATAGACTTAGTCAGGGTCGGGACAAACCCCCGCCCTACTCTTGACTTACTGTACAATACCAAAATATATGGAGCAGACTCGGAAAGCCCCGAATCAACCTGGAGCTCACCAATAGTCCTTGAACAACCTGCGCTCCTACTAGTGAGTTGTATGAGCTGAAGTGCCTCTGCCTGCAGCATGAAATGCAGGTCCCCCGTGAGGGACGTTAGTACGAAAATATGTACTGAATATGTAAGGCAAAAAGTAGCAACACACTTGATACAAAAGGTCAATAGAAATACGATACAAGTGTATAAGGAGTACTAGTAGACCACCTTTATAAATACTTGTGGGACAATGTACATTACATTCGTTCTTCATTTTACCTTCTTACTTCATAATCTTTGTAATCCATATAATGCAAATGACCAGCTGATCAGTGGTAAAAAGATAAATTAAGATCAGCCCATGCTAGGCTTACACCCCTGAGCTGCCACCTATATAAAGATTGGGATCGGCCCATGCTAGGCTTATGCCCCTGAGCTGCCACCCACAAATAAAGGTATCGAGATCGGCCCATGCTAGGCAAGTGCCCCTGAGCTGCCACTCATCATTTTACAGATTTGCATTACTTAGTTTATTTAGCCTTTGAGGTTGTTACTTTGGTGGTCATCACATTATGGTACCTTGAACCAGTAATACGCTAATAAGAGACATGTAAATAGACACTTAATGCAACAACAATGAGGTAGGGAGCTGTTAGCACACAAATAAAGTGTTTAGGAGCTGAAATAACACATGGGTCTTATTTGAACAGACGGAGAACTCCTGAAATTTTCTAGTGAAGATAGACGCGCAATTTAATAATAAGCACGTATTGAGGTGTTCTAATGCGTTAGAGAGTGGGAACAAGGTCATTGGATACATGGAGTTTAATATGCTACCATTATGTATCACTTTGTTATAGGATAACCTCGGAAACTTGCTTGAGGGAACAATGGTACGACTTCATGCCAAAGAGTGTGAAATAAGTATGCCTTACATACCTGGTTATTTGACTCTGAAACTAGCCCGACTTGACTTCTCACCTCTTAGATTACTTATCTACAATAGAATATATGGTAAACTAGTATTAGTAACCAATAAACACATTTGAGGTACTTAATTTCACCCAAAACAGTAACCGGGCAGCAACTATTACTCTATGAAACAAGGGTGTTATTTTAACCCTTTTTCTTTCCTCCAATTACATCCACATACCATATAGGTTCTTATAAGGTTCACCAAAACCACCTCGACTTCATTACACATACCAAACAATACGCAAAATAGATTGGACAGCAAGCATTAGTTCGGTGGTGTATCACCACATCTTTCTTCTATAATTCATTACAAACTCATCACACCTTTATCCAACTTCAACCTGGCAGCCCATAACATACACATACAAAACAGTACACAAAACAGTCCCAAACCACTTTTATTGTAGCAATCAATTATTGAACTCTTCATCTCTTGAGTTCTCAATAACAAGACATCCATAATCCCCTCTCAAATTCACATATAAGAAAAATAAAATGGGGCAGTCACCTTACCTCAATTCAGCAACTTATTCTTTTAATTGAACTCTTCAAGAGCTTGAACTTTCCTTCACACTTAAACCAAAGAAGAAGAAAAAAAGTTCCTCAATAACAAGGAAACATGAACAAACAGCTTGTTCCATAATCAGCCATATACTTATAGTCAAACACTTATAACTTGTTTCCCTAATCTCCCATGAGATAATTAAATAAAACCTTAAGTGTTTTTCACTTACCTTGGGCTGCAAAGGGGAAGGTTTCTTCAAGAACCCTAGAAGGAAAAATAGGGCTGCTGCTCTTGTTGTTTTTGAGAGAGTAGAGAGATTTGCTGAAATATACTCCTTTTTTGTGACTTAAAAGTGAAGTAAAATGACCAGCAACTTGGCCTTTTAAAGGCCCTATCTTGTCCACCTCCTTAGCTGCATTTTGGACCATAAAATTGGTCAAATTCGTCCAAGTAGGTGATGGTGTACTTAAGGGTCCAAGCTGCTGAAACTTCAAAGTAGGTGATGCACCTACTTGCATAATTTCTTGTTGGGCTCAATTATATTTGGGCCTTGGCAGATTGGTGTGTTGGGTCACTGATACGGTTGGGGCAGCCTCCACAGGTACACGACCTTTCACACGAAGCCAAGCTCGGGAATTACAAAAACTCCAAGCTTTATTCATGCAAATGGCCGTGTGTGAGTTGGTGATTGAACCAACCAAGGACCTAAACGTTTTTATGTGTGAAGAGAGGTCTTAATGTGTAATAAACTACTCTTCAAGGTTGGCACAAGAAGCAAGGGCAGATGGGTCATTTTATCCTTTTTGTTGTAGTATAAATAGAACATATTAGAGAGCTATTCCTTAGTTTTTTGAATGCTGATTTTTGTAAACCTAAAACACTAAACTTTTCTCTCTCTCTTCCACTCTTGGAAGCCTCCACTACTATCTCACAAGTAGAGGGATACTTGTGTTGTCTCTTTGGCTAGAAACAAGGGTTTTGAGGTCGTTGAGTGCCTCTTGGTCCTCGTAAGAACTTGGTGTTTATATTCATTAGACTTAGGGTCCTCTCTTGATGTTAGGGTTCTTAGTTTCTTGAATGTTATATGTCAAGTTATCTATCTTTCCTTATCTTGTTGTTGTTGTTGATTTTGTTATCTTCAAGTCTAGTGAAGCCGTGTGGGGCTCTTTTCGATTCACTAGCATTGTTGTTCATCTTGTTGTTCTTGTGTTGTTGAGCTGAAAAACTGAAAATTAAACTTGTTGTTCTTGTGTTGTTGGACTGAAATCCGAACCTACTTGAAGTTCTTGGTGTTGTTGGTTTGATTTTGTATCATTTGGTATCAAAGCAAGACCGGTTGTGTTCCAACATAACCCATCTTGGGCTAGTTCACGGCTTGAACAAACAACACCAAAAGGAAATTCTGAAATCTGTCCATTAAAAGTTGAAGCCGAGAATGATGATGCATGTCTAGATCTAAGTGTTATTTTGCTTGTTTAGTGAGTTTCTAGTGTTGGTTTCTTTCTCACCAACACTAAGGTGTCTAGATCCAAAAGTTGAGCTTGAAAAACTTGAACATTGTGTAGTGACTTGAAGTGGCCGAAAGTTGTATGTTGTTGGTGACCAAAAAAAAGAAATAAAATCGGTCGATGTTGTGTTTATGTGCTAAAGAAGTGAAGAAGATTGTTGAGGTGTTCATCTTTTGAAATTGTTCATCTTGTTCATCTTGTTGTGTGCTCAAGTTGTAAGACAAGTTATAAAGTTGTTGTGAAAGATTTGCACCCCTCACCTTTTAGTCTTGTCAATCACTTTTCCCTAATTCAAGGAGCCTTGTTTTGTGGGATTAGTCTACCAAACATCCCTTTTTGAGTTTGAAAAGGGTGAAACACTACAAGATTTTATTTTTCCCACCAAAAACACTTTGCAAACTATAACAAGTGTGTGAATATTAACAAAAAAAAAAAACAGGGAAGAAAAAAAAAAGCGTGTGGAACCATTGCATGCTGCCACGTCACTATAAGCTCAACTTAGGATATTCTTTGGTTGCTAATTGTTGATCCTTGGTTTCCCTTACTTGGTCCTAGAACTAATTAACAAACTAGTACATTCCTACTAGGTTGTCAACTAGTTCCTTGAACCGTTTGTTCGTGTCAACGTTTATTTGAGTGCTTTTATTCGTTTGAATGAGTTGCTGATTTTTGACTCTAGTCCGGCAAGAATTCTTTGAGTCTTCAAACAAGAATCCATTCCGGATAAGAGTTTACTCATACCTTACAAATCTCATGGTTACTAGCCAATTATACAACACTTGTGGAACACGAACTTGTGGTGAACTAAAGCGGATAATACCTTGACAATGGAAGGAACTACGTCTCATAATGTGGATACTAATGCTCTTGATTCTATGAGGGTCACTCTTGAGGCCGTTACCCGGACACTTGAAAGGTTGAATTCGGAATTTGGGGCCGTGAGAGGGGACTTGGCAGCAATAAAGGGGGAAGTGTCGACTATTAGTGGGAGATTAGAACAAGTGGAGAGTCAAAGGAACTCTCGTCCTTCTACTCCTCTACATGTATCTACCAATGGCCATGATAGGACCTCCTCCGCAACCATCACCCCCGAAACAGTCCACCAAATGCTAAATGCACCCCAAGCTCCACTAAATACCGCAAGCCAAACTACCTATTTTCCTCCAAACCGAGACTCCACTAGACCACTACATTTCCAAGCCCCTCCAATTCCACAAGAGGGATTTGGACGCCAAGTACCTCCACTAAATCCGAACCCTCCATTCCAAGCTCCATTAAACCAAAGACCACAAATTCCAAATCCTCCGAATCAAAACGGCCAAGGCCGCCCAGCCCACTTTGAAGGATACGGTAGAGAGGAGTATGAAAGAGAGGGAGCCTTTGATGATGCTTATATGAGGGAGGAGGAGTTAAGAGGGGGTCGAGGAGAACCTAGGAGATACCGGGGGTATGGAGATAGGGGAAACCGACACCAAGAGAGAGACGTAGGCATCAACACCATCAAGTTGAGCCTACCCATCTTTAAGGGTGAAAGTGATCCCGAGGCCTACTTAACTTGGGAATCGGCTTGTGACAAAGTTTTCCAAATTAATGACATCTCGGACGAAAAGAAGAGTTGCTACGCTATAGCTCACCTTGAGGGCTATGCTAACACTTGGTGGGAGTATGTTAAACGGTTTGGTAATGAATTAGTCGATGGGAAGCCACCACCTTGGTATCGGTTGAGGTACTTGATGAGGCAACGATACCTTCCCGAGAGATATCGTCATGAGTTGCTTGCTAGATTATATGGCTTGCGGCAAGGAGGCAAGAGTGTGATGGCCTATTTTGACGAGTTCCAACAACTCATGTTGAAACTTGATCATCGTGGGGAACAAATCAGTCACGACATCATCCGGTTCAAGTGTGGGTTGAACAAAGAGATCTCCACTCATTTGACCCTTCACCGGTTTGAAACCATTGACGGTATATTCCAAGCGGCCCTTGAGATTGAAAGGGAACTTAAGGAGAGATCATCCTTCAAGGCAAGGGTACAAACCCCCTTGGGTTGGACCAAAAACAAGGACCAACCCGCCCCTACGAAGCTGCCCGAGTCCAAAACCGTCCCTAAATTTCCTCCGAAACCGGAGGCTCACAAATATCCCAACCCAAAGGGGTTCCAATGCTTCAAGTGCCAAGGTTGGGGGCATAAGGCCAACGAATGTCCGAACCGGCGCAATGTGATCCTACGAGAAGGAAAGGTGTACTACCTTGGTGAGGAGGTGGTTTCCGAAAGGGGGGAGGATGAGGCCGAGCCTCAAGATGGAGAGGGAGATGAAAATGGGCCGAATGATGATGAAGTAGATGGTAGTGAAGATGTCTATCCACAAGAGGGGGAGTGTGTGGTTCCAAACTTTGTGGTTAGACGTGTCATGATTAGTAAGGCGATAGATGACCCGAGTCAAAGGGAAAATCTATTCCATACTAAGTGTCTTGTAAAGGAGAATGTGTGCACCTTGGTGATTGATAGTGGTAGTTGTACAAATGTTGCAAGCCATGCTATGGTAAATTTCTTGAAGCTACCAACTACACCACACACTAGTCCTTACAAGCTACAATGGTTGAATGATTGTGGTGAATTAAGGGTCACGAGACAATGTGTGATTCGGTTTAAGGTGGGAAACTACCACGATGAGGTACTTTGTGACGTGATCCCAATGCAAGCATGTCATTTGTTGTTAGGTAGACCATGGCAATATGATAGGTCTACTAAACACGATGGGAGGTCCAACCGGTATACGCTTGAGAAGGATGGCCGAAAGGTCACACTTCATCCTCTCTCACCCTCCCAAGTAAATGAGTGGCATCAAAAGATGAGGGAGTTGAAGGGAAAGGAGGGGGAATCCGGAAAGGGAGAAAAGGGGGGGAATGCCGTAGGTGAGGAAGTAGGGACTTCCGAGGCTGTCCCAACGACAAGGGAGATGGAAAACGTAGTGATGTTGGCTAGGAGGAAAGAACTCTTCGTGGACCATGATGAAAACAAGCCGATGTTACTTGTGGCCCATTGTTTTAATACTAACCCCACTAATTCTTCCATTTCCCCTTTGATTTCTTGTGTGTTGCAGGAGTATGAAGATGTATTTCCACAAGAACTTCCGCAAGGTTTGCCCCCACTTCGGGGAATTGAGCACCAAATTGATTTGGTGCCGGGTTCACAACTTCCAAACAAACCGGCCTATAGGAGCAATCCCATGGACACTAAGGAGCTTGAAAGGCAAGTTGAGGAGCTTCTCAACAAGGGATACATCAAGGAAAGCATGAGTCCGTGTGCTGTTCCGGTGCTTTTGGTACCAAAGAAGGACGGAACTTGGCGCATGTGCGTCGATTGTAGAGCCATCAACAAAATCACTATAAGGTATCGTCATCCAATCCCTAGACTAGATGATATGTTAGATGAGCTCCACGGATCTTGTTTGTTTTCTAAAGTGGATCTTAGGAGTGGCTATCACCAAATTCGCATGCAACTCGGTGATGAGTGGAAGACCGCATTCAAGACCAAATTCGGTCTCTATGAGTGGCTGGTCATGCCCTTCGGCCTTACCAATGCTCCTAGCACCTTTATGAGGCTAATGAATCATGTAATGAAGCCTTATATTGGAAAGTTTGTGGTGGTTTACTTTGATGATGTGTTGGTATATAGTAAATCTATTGATGATCATGTAATGCATTTGAGATGTGTGTTTGATGTGCTTCGAAAGGAAAAGCTGTATGCCAACATGGAGAAGTGTTCTTTTGGTGTTGATAAGATTATATTCTTGGGTTTTGTCGTGAGCTCAAGGGGTGTGGAAGTGGACGATTCCAAGATAGACTCTATTCGAAGTTGGCCGACCCCTAAAACTATTGGAGAAATCCGAAGTTTCCACGGGTTGGCAAGCTTTTATAGGAGGTTTGTCAAAGGATTTAGTTCCATAGTAGCCCCCTTGACCGAGGTAATTAGAAAGGACGGACCCTTTAAATGGGGTGATGAGCAGGCTAGGGCTTTTGAGGCCTTGAAAGCTACGCTCATCTCGGCGCCTTTATTGCAATTGCCCGATTTTGATAAGATGTTTGAAGTAGAGTGTGATGCTAGTAAGGTTGGCATTGGGGCTGTTTTGATGCAAGAAGGTAAGCCCGTTGCTTATTTCAGTGAAAAGCTCAAAGGGGCAACTCTTAATTACTCAACTTATGATTTGGAGTTGTACGCCCTTGTTAGAGCCTTGGGAAATTGGCAACATTATTTGTGGCCTAAGGAGTTTGTGATACGAACTGATCATGAGTCGTTGAAACACCTTAAGAGCCAAGACAAGTTGAATAGGCGTCATGCTAAGTGGATTGAGTTCATCGAGACTTTCCCTTATGTAATTCATTACAAAAGGGGAAAGGAAAATGTTGTTGCCGATGCCTTGTCTAGGAAGCATGTGCTTGTTGCTACCTTGTCTTCGAAATTGATGGGTTTTGAGAGCTTGCGGTTGTTGTATCCCGAGGATCCTACCTTTGCTCCTATTTTTAGGGAATGCGAAGAGTGGGGAAGGGACCGTTGGCTTAAGGAGAATGACCATTCCTCCTACTCTCGGTTCGATGGGTATTTGTTCAAAGGGAGGAGGTTGTGTGTTCCTTCTAGTTCTTGGAGGGAATTATTTGTGAGGGAGGCCCATGACGGAGGCCTCATGGGGCACTTTGGGGTAGACAAGACCCTCGGAATCTTAGAGGAGAACTTCTATTGGCCCAAAATGCGCAAAGACGTCACTAAAATTTGTAGTCAATGCGTGGCCTGCCGGAGTGCGAAAGCTCGTCTCCTACCTCAAGGGTTATACACCCCACTCCCTACTCCACTTAGACCTTGGTTAGACATTTCGATGGATTTTGTTTTGGGGCTGCCAAGGACTAGAAAGGGCCGAGATAGCATTTTTGTTATTGTTGATAGATTCTCTAAAATGGCTCATTTTATTCCATGTGCTAAAACCGAGGATGCTCGTAGTGTAGCTTCATTATTTGTTGAACATGTTGTAAAGCTTCACGGGGTACCGAGGACTATTGTGAGTGATAGGGACTCCAAGTTCCTAAGTCTCTTTTGGAAGTCCATGTGGGGTAGGCTTGGAACGAAGTTACTTTTCTCCACGTCTTGCCACCCACAGACCGATGGCCAAACGGAGGTAGTAAATAGAGCCTTAGGGTCTATGCTACGTTCTATGGTTAAAGGTAAGCTGACTTCATGGGAAGATCACCTACCCTTGGTGGAATTTGCATACAACCAGGTAATACATTCGAGCACGGGAATGACTCCCTTTGAATGTGTTTACGGCCTGAATCCCCTTACCCCTTTAGATCTCACTCCTTTGTCTAGTGATCTCATGACCAGCTTAGATGGAAATAAAAGAGCCGAGGCAATGAAGAAAATGCATGAGACGGTGCGGATCAAGCTTGAAAAGAAGAACCAAGAGGTTGCAAAAAGGGTAAACAAAGGGAGAAGAAGGCTTGTGCTTGAACCCGGAGATTGGGTGTGGGTGCATCTTCGAAAGGATCGGTTTCCAGCTCAAAGGAAGTCCAAGTTTCTGCCAAGGGGTGATGGCCCTTTCCAAGTACTTGAGAGAATCAATGACAACGCCTACAAGATTGACCTTCCACCGGAATATCAAGTGCACAACACTTTCAACGTTGGTGATCTCTCCCTCGTGAATGCGGTTGAAGATGACCAAATGCTGAATTTGAGGTCAAATTCCTCTCAAGATGGAGAGGATGATACGGTTGGGGCAGCCTCCACAGGTACACGACCTTTCACACGAAGCCAAGCTCGGGAATTACAAAAACTCCAAGCTTTGTTCATGCAAATGGCCGTGTGTGAGTTGGTGATTGAACCAACCAAGGACCTAAACGTTTTTATGTGTGAAGAGAGGTCTTAATGTGTAATAAACTACTCTTCAAGGTTGGCACAAGAAGCAAGGGCGGATGGGTCATTTTATCCTTTTTGTTGTAGTATAAATAGAACATATTAGAGAGCTATTCCTTAGTTTTTTGAATGCTGATTTTTGTAAACCTAAAACACTAAACTTTTCTCTCTCTCTTCCACTCTTGGAAGCCGCCACTACTATCTCACAAGTAGAGGGATACTTGTGTTGTCTCTTTGGCTAGAAACAAGGGTTTTGAGGTCGTTGAGTGCCTCTTGGTCCTCGTAAGAACTTGGTGTTTATATTCATTAGACTTAGGGTCCTCTCTTGATGTTAGGGTTCTTAGTTTCTTGAATGTTATATGTCAAGTTATCTATCTTTCCTTATCTTGTTGTTGTTGTTGATTTTGTTATCTTCAAGTCTAGTGAAGCCGTGTGGGGCTCTTTTCGATTCACTAGCATTGTTGTTCATCTTGTTGTTCTTGTGTTGTTGAGCTGAAAAACTGAAAATTAAACTTGTTGTTCTTGTGTTGTTGGACTGAAATCCGAACCTACTTGAAGTTCTTGGTGTTGTTGGTTTGATTTTGTATCAGTCACTTATCCATTTTCTTTCTTTTTTGTTCAATTTGGCCCAAATGAGTATATTAGCATAGACCCAAATCTGATCCATAGCCATGGGTCCATTAATTTGGTTCAAACAACTTAAGTAGGTGACTCACCTACTAGCTTAAATAAGTCAAGCAAGCACCTCAATATTTTGCTCCATTTTCAGCTTCTAATCCCTTTAGTCTAACCTTCAACTTATACACACTTGGTCACTTTAAACTTTAGATTCAAATACTAGCTTGCGATTCCAAGTTTAAATAGTTATCTTAACGTTAACTTAGTCGCATCACACTAAACTATACGGGCAGCCTCTATAATTCCATCTACACCATTAATAATTGCATAACAAATCTCATTCGTTACCTATACCTTATGACCATACCAGGTTCCATATAATTAGAATAAGTACAAGAAGGATACAGGATGTTACATCCTTCCCCCCTTAGAAACATTCGTCCTCGAATGTTAGCATAACTGTCCAACCAAAGCAAGTTCAAGACTAAGTTAATATCCTTATTACCATATAGTACCTATATATTTTACACTTACTTGTTATTGTTCCAATTCAGCATCTTGGACTTTTTCTTCGTCTTTGAACAAATGGGGGTACTTGGATTTCATCGCTTCTTCAGCTTCCCACGTGATCTCTTCTACTTGTTGGTTCCTCCAAAGCACTTTTACAGAAGCTATTTCTTTATTCCTCAACTTCTTAACCTGTCGATCTAGAATAGCAATAGGTATTTCCTCATAAGTGAGATCTTCTGTAATTTGTACATCTTCAGTAGGGGTAGTATGAGATGAATCTCCAATGCACTTTCTAAGCATTGAGACGTGAAATACCGGATGAACTGTTGAGAGCTCTTGGGGTAGATCTAATTCATAAGCAACTTGTCCAAACCTCCGAGTAATCTGGTATGGGCCAATATAACGTGGACTTAATTTTCCTTTCTTACCAAATCTCATAACCCCCTTCATTGGTGATACCTTCAAGATTACCCAATCAGCTATAGCAAACTCTAGCCCCCTTCTCCTAACATCCGCATATGACTTATTTCTGCTTTGGGTTGTTTCTAGTCACTGTTGGATCACCTTAACCTTTTCCATAGCTTGATGAACAAGATCTGGCCCGAATAAGGCAGTTTCACCCACTTCAAACCATCCAATGGGTGATCTACACTTTCTTCCATACAAAGCTTCATATGGTGCCATTTTGATTCTTGAATGATAGCTATTGTTGTAGGCGAACTCGATGAGAGGTAGATGATCATCCCAACTACCTTTAAAGTCCAATACACAAGCTCGTAGCATATCTTCAAGTGTTTGAATGGTACGTTCTTCTTGTCCATCCGTTTGAGGGTGAAAAGTTGTACTTAGATTCACTTGTGTCCCCAAATTTCTCTGAAAAGACTTCCAAAAATTTGTAGTAAATTGAGCTCCTCGATCCGATATAATAGAGATTGGAACTCCATGTAGTCGAACTATCTCCTTAATATATAACTTGGCATATTCTTCAACTGTGTAAGTGGTCCTAACCGGTAAAAAGTGTGCTGATTTGGTAAGCCTATCAACTATCACCCATATGGAATCAAACCTTCGAAATGTACGAGGCAAACCAGTGATGAAATCCATGTTGATCATGTCCCACTTCCAGATTGGAAGATCCATACATTGCATATAACCCCCGGGCTTTTGGTGCTCTACTTTAACTCTTTGACAATTTGGACATTCGGCTACAAATTTTGCAATGTTCTTCTTCATGTCACCCCACCAATACATCCCTCTCAAATCATGGTACATTTTTGTTGACCCTGGATGGATATAATACCTTGATGATGTGCTTCTATCATAATCCTCTTTCTTAGCCCGTCTACATTAGGTACACATAATCTATTTTGGCACCGCAGTACCCCTTCATGCGTAAGCTCAAATGCCTTTGTCATACCACATTGCACATTTTCCTTAAGCCGTAATAAAATAGGATCTGTATATTGCTTCTCTTTTACTTCAGTTATTAGTGAAGATTTTGTTGTATTATGCACAATAAACCCTTCATCTGGAGTTTCAAGAAGACGAACCCCCAAATTGGCTAATTGGTGTAGATCCTTAGTCATCCTTTGTCTTTCTATAGATGGCTCCATAGCTTTGCGACTTAACGCATCTGCCACCACATTTGCTTTTCCCGGATGATATAAGATATCAATATCATAGTCTTTTAATAATTCAAGCCATCTTCGCTGCCTCAAATTCAAGTCATTCTGATTAAAGATATACTGCAAACTCTTGTGGTCAGTGTATATGTCAACATGAATCCCGTACAGGTTGTGACGCCATATCTTTAAGGCAAATATAACCGCTGCTAGCTCCAGATCATGTATTGGATAAATTTTCTCATGTGGCCGCAATTGTCTCGAGGCATATGCTATGACTTTACCATGCTGCATCAATACACACCCTAACCCAATTCTTGAAGCATCACAATACACTGCATACCCCTCTGTGCCTTCTGGAAGCACCAATACGGGTGTAGAAGTCAACTTATTCTTCAGATCTTGGAAACTTCTTTTGCATGCATTATTCCATTGAAACTTGGATGCTTTGTGTGTTAGCTTTGTTAAAGGTGCAGAAATTGAAGAAAATCCTTCCACAAACCTTCTACAATAACCTGCCAACCCAAGGAAACTACGAACCTCTGTAGGCGTTATAGGTCTTGGCCAGTTCTTCACGGCTTCTATCTTTTGAGTATCAACCTTTATTCCTTCATCAGATACAATATGACCTAAGAATGCCACAGATTTTAACAAAAACTCACATTTAGAGAACTTTGCAAATAGCTTACGATCACGAAGAATCTGCAACACCTGTCATAAGTGATTGGCATGGTCCTCATTTGATCTCGAATAAACCAGAATATCATCTATAAAAACTATCACAAACATATCCAAGTATGGCTTGAACACCCTATTCATCAAATCCATAAAAGCTGCAGGTGCATTAGTTAGCCCAAAGGACATGACTAGGAACTCGTAATGACCGTACCGTGTTCGAAAAGCTATCTTGGGTATGTCATTCTCTTTGACCCTCATTTGGTGGTAACCAGATCTTAAATCAATCTTTGAAAACCACTTGGCGCCTTGCAACTGATCAAATAAGTCATCAATTCTCAAAAGGGGATATTTGTTCTTAATAGTCACCTTGTTCAGTTGTCTATAGTCAATACACATTCTTAACGAGCCATCCTTCTTACGCACAAATAACACTGGTGCGCCCCAAGGGGAGACACTAGGCCTTATGAATCCTTTTTCTAGCAAGTCTTTCAATTGCTCTTTCAACTCCCGTAATTCTGCCGGGGCCATTCTATACGGAGGAATTGAGATTGGTTGAGTACCTGGGATCACATCAATACCAAACTCCACTTCTCGTTCTGGAGGCAAACCCGGAAGATCTTCAGGAAATACATCGGGAAATTCACTTACCACTGGAATAGTTGGAAGAGTTGGTGTCTCCGCATTTGTATCCTTCACTCTAACCAGATGACATATGTAACCCTTGGAAATCATCTTTTTTGCCTTAAAATAAGAAATAAATTTGCCTCTTGGCGCACCAATATAACCTCTCCATTCTAGGACTGCCTCCCTTGGGAAATGGAAACACACCCTCTTAGTTCGGCAATCTAATGTGGCATAACAAGAAGCCAACCAATCCATACCCATTATAGCATCAAAATCTACCATTTCTAACTCAACTAGGTCAGCCATTGTATCACGACCGCAAATAGTTATTATACAATTTCGATACACTCTCTTAGCTATAACAGATTCACCAATTGGCGTAGATACTTCAAATGGCTTAACTAGCAGTTCTGGTGTTCTTTTGAACTTTTCAGCAACCAATGGAGTGACATATGATATTGTAGAACCTGGATCAACTAATGCATAGACATCATGTGAAAAGATGGACAATGTACCTGTAACCACATCTGGAGAAGCCTCTGAATTTTGTCGATCTGCTAAAGCGTATGTACGATTCTGAACTTCACTAGAGCTAGCTGTTCCTTTAGCACCTCTACCACGACCCATAGGTTGTACACCCCTACCTGAATAAGGCACCGATGATGATGATGCAACGGCTGATCCAGTAGGTCGTGCCACACCACCTATGCCCCTTTGAGGGCATTCTCTTATCATATGTCCTGACATACCACACCAAAAGCAAGCATTTGTTCCGAACCGACATGTACCTAAATGAAGCTTTCCACATTGTCTACATGGCTGTCGAGGAGGCCTTAATTGGCTCATAATCCCTTGCTCTTGATACCCTGTTGTTCGCGAACTCAAACTCTCATTTCTTTGACCAAACTGGTTACCTTTAGACCCTTGAAATTGTGATGGAGCACTAGCTGCAGAATAAGAAGATAATGTCCTAGGTGGTCTATTAGAAGACCGAGGCCTAAACTCTCCTTGGGATGCCATAAACTGCCCCGTAGATCTAGACCTCTTGGAATACCCCCTTTCTAACTCTTGTGTTCTTCTTCTTTGCCTCTGATTCTCCATTTTTTGTGCGAATGCTTGTATCATTGCTATGTCCATGTCCTTGTTCAAAGCAGCAATGGTACAATCTCTAACCAGATATAGATCCAATCTATCCACATATCGATGAACTCTATCATCCATTGTAGCCACAATATTAGGAGCATACCTAGCCAAAGAGTTAAACCGAAGGTTGTACTCCCTCACACTCATATTTCCTTGGCGAAGATTCAGGAACTGATCTGCACGGGCTTCTCGAATCTCATATGGAAGGTAATGATCAAGAAATGCCTCTTTGAACTCTTTCCAAGTAGCTGGAGGTGCATCGATACCCCTAGATCGTTTCCAGTCTTCATACCACAATATAGCCTCCCCCTTGAATCTATATGCTGCTAGCTCAACTGTCTCTTTACCCGACACATGCATAACATCTAGAGCCCTTTGGATTTGATCAATAAAGTCCTGTAGGTCTTCATTAAGATCTGATCCGGTGAAGGTGGGAGGATCCAATTTGAGAAAATCCTGCATTCGTAGGCTAGCTGCCATATCTGTACCACTAGAACCTGTAGTTGGAATGGCTTGTCCTTGAGCTTGTCCAGAAACTATACGAGCCAAAAATTGTACTGCACTCCTTAAATCTTGATCTACAGCATTGGTAGGTAGTTCTGAGGATGCGGTTCTTCTCCTTCTTAGCTCTTCTGGAGATGGAAGGGTAGGAGAATTTTGGGACACAAACTCAGCTTGAGCCTCACTTTGATTAGCTCGTCTAGGTGGAGATTTGCTGGTCCACTCCCCAGCAGCCTCGTCTATCCGCCTACCTGTATTCTTACTCCTTCTTGTAACCGGCATCTTTATTATAATAAGAGGAAAAAAATAGGTTTAATGGTTAAATATGACTTAACCTACAACATAGGCTCTATTGCATGATCTAAGATATGAAGAAAAAAAGAAAACCCCTAAATGTCACATAGCCTCCTATTTATAGATGTGGTGCACAACACGCCCATAAACAGGACTCTATATAGACACGGCTTTGTAGACACCCTAGGACGACCTCTCTGATACCACTTTTGTCACGCCTCAAATCCTATTGGGGCAGACAGGCACCCGTAGCCGTAAAGGCCCGAGAGAACCAATTCATAACCTTATACTTCCCATGCATGTAACTGTAACAACCAAATGTTCTGACAACATAATATTATGCATCGATGAAATTAACTACACATACACTCCCAAAACTGATATGTACAGCACTTGGCCGGTGGGGCCACCATGTCTAAAATCAGGACACTACCATGAATTTACATTAGTCTACAAAGCCTCTAGAAGATACATAGACTTAGTCAGGGTCAGGACAAACCCCCGCCCTACTCTTGACTTACTGTACAATACCAAAATATATGGAGCAGACTCGGTGATACAAGATCGACAAGGAACACAAGAAAAGGCTCAAAACAGTCCACAAATCAACTCCAAAACAGTCCACTAATCTTAAGGATTTGAGGACCAAAATGGAGACCACTCTCGGATTCGCTACCAACAACAAGAATACAAGATACAAGGGTGTATTTCAACACCAAAACAGTACCAAAACGTGATGAACAAGATGTACAACAACAATACAAGTTTCGGATCCAACGAAGGCCCAAAACAGTCCACTACAACAACACATACACGATTGCAAGAAAAATAAAGATAGATAGTGAGACCAAGATTATTACAAGATTAAGAACTAAAGAGTATATTAAACTCAAAAACCCCTAATGAATGTAACAATCAAAACCACACTCTTACGGTGACCACCAAGGGAACGAACTCGCCTCAAGATCTACCGTTTCCAAGCAAAGATCAATATTGGCTTTTCCAAGCCCTATGCTAAGGGTGACTTTTCCAAGTCCTACAACTAATGGAGTTACACTCTCAAAGAGAGAGAGAATATTTCTTTCAATTCTTCATCATCAAAAAACTAAGTGAAAAATAAGACTAAGGGGCCTATTTATAGTGTATTACAAAAGAAGACAAAAAAGACTATACTACCCTTAATGAGAGGGGCGGCCTTGGTGTGTTGGAAGACAATATGAATTGTCCAAAATGCCCCTTAGGCTAAGTGACCGAAATGCCCTTAGTAAAGGCACCAAAAACCGTGAACCAACAAAGGTGGTCCAAATTCGAGAGTCCTTAAGTCTTCAAGGCTCCAAGCAATCTTCCACACGCGAGATTGCTTTAAGTTATGCTCAAAACGGGTCCTCCATGCATGTTCTTGTTTTCTCGAGGTGACCAAGTCTTGAGTCTCTATGTGTTGGCCTCCAAAAATGTCATCAAAAGATAAGTAGGCCATTTGTCCCGTATCATCCTCCCCTTCTTGAAAAGGATTCGACCTCGAATCCAAACCTTGCAAAAAAAACCGAAGAGAGGACAAACAAATACAAATTCCTCATGGCATGAGGGTTAGGGTTAGCATAACAAATCATCTCAACACGCCAAGGTTGCACATATTTGCAATATAACCAAGAATCCTTTGAAAGGAATATTAAAAACTCAATAAAAGATGTACAAAGGATTTGGTTAAAGGATACATCAAAAGTAACACTTTGCTTGTCATGTTGACCAAGCAACAAGTTTGGTGCACCAACATCACCATTTCTAAATTTGGCACCGGGGTCAAATGGGAAAAGTGGCCATAGACACGGGTCTCGACAACACTTCCCTTTCCCGTGGTCTACACCTAAACTAAATGACATACTCTCTACAATAACATACATATCATCCAAATCAAATAGAGAGTAGAGAAAGGTATCACTCAAATCGACTTCTACTAAGGTGCTCTCATGTGTGTACTCACTACTAGTTTCCCAATAATCACTATGAGTACTCTCAACAATGAAACCACACAAAGTAGACGAAGAAGTAGCTTCCGCAACTACACATTCCTTACCCTTAAGAGTACTCTCATCTTCCAAGAAGAGATTTCCCTCTTTAGGAGGAATGTTGTCACACCATAGTGGGTTAGCATATAGGCTATAGCTTCCAAGGTAAGCTATACCGTCATTTTCACCACTAGGTTCATTAGAAGTGTTTAAATCATCTTCAAACAAGACATTACACCTAAAGAGAGTGGGTTCTACCTCACGGACAGATTTGGAATAAACAAGTTCCTCGCACTCTAATGGATCAATATCAAGTTTCAAGGATGTTTCAAACACAATATTACCCCAAGAAGAGCTCTCGGGTTCATTCTCACCTTGTTGACCAACATTTTCAAATATTTCACTCACTTGAGTCCTATTAAGCACATCACACACATACTCAAGTGGGGAACAATTTTCACAAACAAGTTGATCAACACCAATTACACAAGACGATGTACTTCCGTTCAACATATAAGCTTCAACACTAGGTGGACATAAATTGATCTTACAAGAAGAGTCAATTTCGTCATCAATAGGATCAACTAGTGTATCCAAACTCACAATATGTACATCATCAACAAGAGGCATGGAATCATTAGACTCATAAATAAGTAAGCTACTACTCACACTCAATGGCTTACTAGCCACACAATTGTCATTCACATGCACTAAAGTGTAAGAGTTAGCTATTTTACCTTTAAGATCTTGAGTAGACTCTTCCTTGCCGTGAGGTAAAGGACCTCCACAAGCTTGGGCAGCAACTTCCTTTTGGCATTGTTCGCCTTCGCTTGCCATGTTGGTACCTACACAAATGTCCTTAGAAATGGAAGGACAACCAATGTTAGCACGGTTTGGTGGCAACCCCCTCACTTCGCTCCACATATCCTCTCCTTTTTCCACTCTCGGATTGCCACCTTGCACTCCCTTACTCCTCTCAATCTTTTGTCTCTCATCATAAATCGGATTGGAGTAGGTAAACATTTCTCTTTGCGGTTTGGGCAGCAAGTATGTTATGAGGCGATTTCCCCATTGGTCTCTTACAATATTAGGCCAATGTTGCACGTTTGGAACTCTATGTTGTGCAAACCAATCGGCACCTAAGCATACATGACCGTATGGCAATGGAAGAATATCGCACCACACCTCCTCATGGTATTCAAATTGGGAGAAGACAACCTTGACCCTCTCGGTAACCTTAAACCCGTCCAAGAGGTATGGAACAAGCAAAGGCTCACGAAACAACCCCACGTAGTCAACTATGGATGGAACGATGTAGTTTCTATGGTACCTATCATTTAGCTCAATGTGGCAGCCCGGTATCCCACAAATGGTCACCTTTCCGGAGTGTACACTCCTTCTCGGATCAACATTGTAAAGCACATGAGTACCCCTCGGTTTTGGAGATGCATACTCTCTTCTTCTCATTGGAAAACCTACACTATTGCTAGTATAACCATTCGCGCTATATCGACCTTGATAAGAAGTACTACAAGGTGGAGAATATGAATCTTCACACTCCTCACGTGTACCCTCATCATAGCTCTCATAAGTTTTGCGAACAAAAGGGTTATACCTAACACCAAATCTAGGTTCGGAGTGAGAAGTGTACGACTCCTCACATGCCCCAACATCATCACAAGATCCATCACTAGGTCCTACATCATCTCCAAAGTTACCATAAGCACTAGGCACTTCGTTCACCTCATTTTCTCCCTTAAAACAGTAACTTTCAAATCTGCCCAAGTCTCGAGTATGGCTATTTTCATAGCCTCCGCAATCTCCCTCAACTTCGTAGCCATAAAACCCCTCACTACAATCATAGTCTCCCATGTTGTAGTCACAATAATCCCCGGCTATCGAAGACATGTTCCCCTTATATCACCCCTTAAACCTACAAAATGAACAAACAAGATTAGTAGTAAAACTCCTCACCAACACTCGTATACACTCACCTTTGTGATCCTCACAATTGGAGCGGCGAATATTGAAAGTTGCTTATACTCCGGTAGTCAATAGGATGTCAATTCTACTTGGCGGCCGGAATAGATTCTTGTTTGATCGACTCAAGACACAAAAATAAAATTCACTTACGAACTTGAAACAAAGAAGTTACTACGAGTTAAAAATGAGAAAAGCACACAAACAACGAAGACACGAAGAAACGGATTCAATAATTAATCTACAACTAAGTAGGTGATTACTAGTTGTTAATTAATTCTAGAATCAAGACATGAAACTAATGAAACAATAAGATGAAACTAAGAATCTAAAATTTTGAGCTCGGAAATATTGCGTGAACAGTAGCAGTGATGACATGGCAGTCACGTATTGGTTTCGGTCCCACACAACTTTTGTTGTCCAATTTCAAGTCTTGGTCAATTTTTCAATTTGGACTTTGGTGGAATTTGTTTAAGGAGGGAAATTCAAACAAGTCTTGGAGCCCTTTTCAATTTCAAGTTTTCAAGACTTGACTTTATTGTACTTCTCCTTAAAACATGGATCCGTAAATCATGGAAAAGTGTTGGAAAGTGGTTGAGACTTGATTGATAGGTCTTTGTTGGTTGTAGTGTCTTTCAAGACTAACAAATAATACACCTTTTTCCTTCAACTTTTTGGATTTAGCATTCACTTTATCTTCAACAATATATGAAGGTGGTGATGAACATCAAGAACAACAACAACAACAACAAGAACTACTACAATAATCTTCAAGAACACCAACAATTTTTCACACGGCCAACTCCAATCCACAATAACAATATCTCCAACACTTGGCCAAGACAACCACAACTTCAACAAAAGGGTTTTCAATCCACCAATTAACAACAATATCACGTGGCCAAGCTTATAACAACAACAAGATGAAAACCACAAGCCAAAACAGTCCACCACAATGGCCAAGCTTATGTTCACAACAACCTTTCAACAAGTTCAAGCTCAAGTTTAGATCTAGACTCAAAGTGTTAGTGGACAAGAAAACTAACACTAGGAACAACAAAACAAACAAGAACACAATTAGATCTAGACATACAACAACAAATCTCGGCCAAGACACAACAAGAACACGATTTTGGCCAAGAACACAAGCACGGACAGATTGCTATTTTTCTGGAAATTTCAGTTTTCCTTTTTTTTTTTTTTTTTTTTTTTTTTAACAAGAAAGCCCAAGATTGATCTTGTAGGAACAAGATCAAGCCATGCTCTGATACCAAATGATACAAGATCGACAAGGAACACAAGAAAAGGCTCAAAACAGTCCACAAATCAACTCCAAAACAGTCCACTAATCTTAAGGATTTGAGGACCAAAATGGAGACCACTCTCGGATTCGCTACCAACAACAAGAATACAAGATACAAGGGTGTATTTCAACACCAAAACAGTACCAAAACGTGATGAACAAGATGTACAACAACAATACAAGTTTCGGATCCAACGAAGGCCCAAAACAGTCCACTACAACAACACATACACGATTGCAAGAAAAATAAAGATAGATAGTGAGACCAAGATTATTACAAGATTAAGAACTAAAGAGTATATTAAACTCAAAAACCCCTAATGAATGTAACAATCAAAACCACACTCTTACGGTGACCACCAAGGGAACGAACTCGCCTCAAGATCTACCGTTTCCAAGCAAAGATCAATATTGGCTTTTCCAAGCCCTATGCTAAGGGTGACTTTTCCAAGTCCTACAACTAATGGAGTTACACTCTCAAAGAGAGAGAGAATATTTCTTTCAATTCTTCATCATCAAAAAACTAAGTGAAAAATAAGACTAAGGGGCCTATTTATAGTGTATTACAAAAGAAGACAAAAAAGACTATACTACCCTTAATGAGAGGGGCGGCCTTGGTGTGTTGGAAGACAATATGAATTGTCCAAAATGCCCCTTAGGCTAAGTGACCGAAATGCCCTTAGTAAAGGCACCAAAAACCGTGAACCAACAAAGGTGGTCCAAATTCGAGAGTCCTTAAGTCTTCAAGGCTCCAAGCAATCTTCCACACGCGAGATTGCTTTAAGTTATGCTCAAAACGGGTCCTCCATGCATGTTCTTGTTTTCTCGAGGTGACCAAGTCTTGAGTCTCAATGTGTTGGCCTCCAAAAATGTCATCAAAAGATAAGTAGGCCATTTGTCCCGTATCACTCGGAAAGCCCCGAATCAACCTGGAGCTCACCAATAGTCCTTGAACAACCTGCGCTCCTACTAGTGAATTGAATTAACTGAAGTGCCTCTGCCTGCAGCATGAAATGCAGGTCCCCCGTGAGGGACGTCAGTATGAAAATATGTACTGAATATGTAAGGCAGAAAGTAGCAACACACTTGATACAAAAGCTCAATAGAAATCCGATACAAGTGTATAAGGAGTACTAGTAGACCACCTTTATAAATACTTGTGGGACAATGTACATTACATTCGTTCTTCATTTTACCTTCTTACTTCATAATCTTTGTAATCCATATAATGCAAATGACCAGCTGATCAGTGGTAAAAAGATAAATTAGGATCGACCCATGCTAGGCTTACGCCCCTGAGCTGTCACCTATATAAAGATTGGGATCGGCCCATGCTAGGCTTATGCCCCTGAGCTGCCACCCACAAATAAAGGTATCGAGATCGGCCCATGCTAGGCAAGTGCCCCTGAGCTACCACTCATCATTTTACAGATTTGCATTACTTAGTTTATTTAGCCGTTGAGATTGTTACTTTGGTGGTCATCACATTATGGTACCTTGAACCAGTAATACGCTAATAAGAGACATGTAAATAGACACTTAATGCAACAACAATGAGGTAGGGAGCTGTTGGCACACAAATAAAGTGTTTAGGAACTGAAATAACACATGGGTCTTATTTGAACAAACGGAGAACTCCTGAAATTTTCTAGTGAAGATAGACGCGCAATTTAATAATAAGCACGTATTGAGGTGTTCTAATGCGTTAGAGAGTGGTAATAAGGTCATTGGATACATGGAGTTTAATATGCTACCATTATGTATCACTTTGTTATAGGATAACCTCGGAAACTTGCTTGAGGGAACAATGGTACGACTTCATGCCAAAGAGTGTGAAATAAGTATGCCTTACATACCTGGTTATTTGACTCCGAAACTAGCCCGACATGACTTCTCGCCCCTTAGATTAGTTATCTACAATAGAATATATGGTAAACTAGTATTAGTAACCAATAAACACATTTGAGGTACTTAATTTCACCCAAAACAGTAACCGGGCAGCAACTATTACTCTATCAAACAAGGGTGTTATTTTAACCCTTTTTCTTTCCTCCAATTACACCCACATACCATATAGGTTCTTATAAGGTTCACCAAAACCACCTCGACTTCATTACACATTCCAAACAATACGCAAAATAGATTGGACAGCAAGCATTAGTTCGGTGGTGTATCACCACATCTTTCTTCTATAATTCATTACAAACTCATCACACCTTTATCCAACTTCAACCTGGCAGCCCATAACATACACATACAAAACAGTCCACAAAACAGTCCCAAACCACTTTTATTGTAGCAATCAATTATTGAACTCTTCATCTCTTGAGTTCTCAATAACAAGACATCCATAATCCCCTCTCAAATTCACATATAAGAAAAATAAAATGGGGCAATCACCTTACCTCAATTCAGCAACTTATTCTTTTAATTGAACTCTTCAAGAGCTTGAACTTTCCTTCACACTTAAACCAAAGAAGAAGAAGAAAAGTTCCTCAATAACAAGGAAACATGAACAAACAACTTGTTCCATAATAAGCCATATACTTATAGTCAAACACTTATAACTTGTTTCCCTAATCTCCCATGAGATAATTAAATAAAACCTTAAGTGTTTTTCACTTACCTTGGGCTGCAAAGGGGAGGGTTTCTTCAAGAACCCTAGAAGGAAAAATAGGGCTGCTGCTCTTGTTGTTTTTGAGAGAGTAGAGAGATTTGTTGAAATATACTCCTTTTTTGTGACTTAAAAGTGAAGTAAAATGACCAGCAACTTGGCCTTTTAAAGGCCCTATCTTGTGTCCTTAGCTGCATTTTGGACCATAAAATTGGTCAAATTGGTCCAAGTAGGTGATGCACCTACTTAAGGGTCCAAGCTGCTGAAACTTCAAAGTAGGTGATGCACCTACTTGCATAATTTCTTGTTGGGCTCAATTATATTTGGGCCTTGGCAGATTGGTGTGTTGGGTCACTTATCCATTTTCTTTCTTTTTTGTTTAATTTGGCCCAAATGAGTATATTAGCATAGACCCAAATCTGATCCATAGCCATGGGTCCATTAATTTGATTCAAACAACTTAAGTAGGTGACTCACTGATACGGGATCGGCAAGGGAAGCACGAAACAACTCCAAAACAGTCCACTAATCTTAAGGATTTGAGGATCAAGATGGAGACCACTCTCGGATTCGCTACCAACAACAAGAATACAAGATACAAGGGTGTATTTCAACACCAAAACAGCTACAAAACGTGATGAACAAGATGTACAACAACAATACAAGTTTTGGATCCAACGAAGGCCCAAAACAGTCCACTACAACAACACATACACGATTGCAAGAAAAATAAAGATAGATAGTGAGACCAAGATTATTACAAGATTAAGAACTAAAGAGTATATTAAACTCAAAAACCCCTAATGAATGTAACAATCAAAACCACACTCTTACGGTGACCACCAAGGGAACGAACTCGCCTCAAGATCTACCGTTTCCAAGCAAAGAACAATGTTAGCTTTTCCAAGCCCTATACTAGAATTACACTAAGTTGGTCTACTCTCAAGAGAGAGGATTTTAAGAGTCTCAAAATCTCATTTTTTCATCAACTAAAAACTAAGTGAAAATAAGACTAAGGGGCCTATTTATAGTGTATTACAAAAGAAGACAAAAAGACCATATTACCCTTAATGAGAGGGGCGGCCTTGGTGTGTTGGAAGACAATATGAATTGTCCAAAATGCCCCTTAGGCTAAGTGACCGAAATGCCCTTAGTAAAGGCACCAAAACCGTGAACCAACAAAGGTGGTCCAAATTCGAGAGTCCTTAAGTCTTCAAGGCTCCAATCAATCTTCCACACTTGGGTTTGGTCAATGGTAGGCTAAAAACATCCCCTCCAAGTATGATCCCATGCCCTCCATGTCACCAAAGCTTGATTCTTCACATTGTGACTTCGAATGATGTCGTCAAAAGCTAAGGCGGTCATTATTCTTATATCATCCTCCTCTTCTTGAAAAGGATTCGACCTCGAATCCAAACCTTGCAAAACTGAAAAGAGGACACACAAATGCAAACTCCTCATGGCATGAGGGTTAGGGTTAGCATAACAAATCATCTCAACATGCCAAGGTTGCACATATTTGCAATATAACCAAGAATCCTTTGAAAGGAATATTAAAACTCAATAAAAGATGTACAAAGGGTTTGGTTATAGGGTACATCAAGAGTAACACTTTGCTTGTCATATAGACCAAGCATCAAGTTTGGTGCACCAACATCACCATGTCTAAATTTGGCACTGGGGTCAAATGGGAAAAGTGGCCATAGACACGGGTCTCGACAACACTTCCCTTTCCCGTGGTTTACACCCAAACTAAATGACATACTCTTTATAATAACATACATATCATCCAACTCAAATAGAGAGTAGAGAAAGGTGTCACTCAATTCGACTTCTACTAAGGTGCTCTCATGTGTGTACTCACTACTAGTTTCCCAATAATCACCATGAGTACTCTCAACAATGAAATCACACAAAGTAGAAGAAGAAGTAGCTTCCGCAACTACACATTCCTTACCCTTAAGAGTACTCTCATCTTCCAAGAAGAGATTTCCCTCTTTAGGAGGAATGTTGTCACACCATAGTGGGTTAGCATATAGGCTATAGCTTCCAAGGCAAGCTATACCGTCATTTTCACCACTAGGTTCATTAGGAGTGTTTAAATCATCTTCAAACAAGACATTATTCCTAAAAAGAGTGTGATCTACCTCACGGACAGATTTGGAACAAGAAAGTTCCTCACTCTCTAAATGATCAATATCAAGTTTCAAGGATGTTTCAAACACAATATTACCCCAAGAAGAGCTCTCGGGTTCATTCTCACTTTGTTGACCAACATTTTCAAATATTTCACTCACTTGAGTCCTATTAAGCACATCACACACATACTCAAGAGGTGGGTAATTTTCACACATAAGTTGATCAACACAAATTTCAGAAGATAACGTACTTTCATTCAACATAATGGTTTCAACACTAGGTGGACATAAATCGATCTTACAAGAAGAGCCTATTCGGTCATCAATAGGATCAACTAGTGTATCCACACTCACAACATGTACATCATCATCAAGTGGCAAAGAAACAATACACTCACATATAGGCAAGCTACAACTCACACTCAATGGGCTACTAGCCGCACAATTATCATTCACATGTACAAAAGTGTAAGAGTTTGCCATTTTACCTTGAAGTCCTTGAGTAGATTCTTCTTTGTCATGGTGTGAAGGTCCTCCAAAGGTTTGGGCAGCAACTTCCCTTTGGCATTGTTCTTCTTCGCTTGCCATGTTGGTACCTACACAAATGTCCTTAGAAATAGAAGGACAACCAATGTTAGTATAGTTTGGTGGTAATCCCCTCACTTCGCTCAACACAACCTCTCCTTTTTCCACTCTCGGATTACCACCTTTCACTCCCTTACTCCTCTCAATCTTTTGTCTCTCATAATAAGTTGAATTGGAGGAGGTAGGAACTTCTTTTTGCGGCCCGGGCAGAATGTACGTCTCAAGGCAATTTCCCCATCGGTCTCTTATAATATTAGGCCAATTTTGCATATTTGGAACTTTATGTTGTGCAAACCAATTGGCGCCCAAGCTCACATAACCATAGGTTATGGGAAAAACATCACACCACACCTCCTCATGGTAATTAAATTGGGAGAAGACAACCTTTACCCTCTCGGTGACCTTAAACCCGTCCAAGAAGTATGGAACAAGTAAAGGCTCGCAAAATAACCCCAAGTAATCAACCATGGATGGAATAATGTAGTTTCTATAGTACCTATCATTTAACACAACGAGGCAGCCCGGTATCCCACAAATGGTCACCTTTCCGGAGTGTACACTCCTTCTCGGATCAACATTGTAAAGCACATGAGTACCCCTCAGTTTTGGAGATGCATACTCTCTTCTTCTCATTGGAAAACCTACACTATTGCTAGTATAACCATTCACACTATATCGACCTTGATAAGAAGTACTACAAGGTGGAGAATATGAATCTTCACACTCCTCACGTGTACTCTCATCATAGCTCTCATAAGGTTTGCGAACGAAAGGGTTATACCTAACACCAAATCTAGGTTCGGAGTGGGGAGTGCGAGACTCCTCACATGTCCCAACTTCATCATAAGATCCATCACGAGGTCCTACATCATCTCCAAAGTCACCATAAGCACTAGGCACTTCATTCACCTCATTTTCTCCCTCAAAACAGTAACTTTCAAATCTGCTTATGTTTTGATCATGACTATTTTCATAGCCTCCGCAATCTCCCTCAACTTCGTAGCCATAAAAACCCTCACTACAATCATAGTCTCCCATATTGTAGTCACAATAATCCCCGGCTATCGAAGTCATGTTCCCCTTATATCACCCTTTAAACCTACAAAATGAACAAACAAGATTAGTAGTAAAGCTCCTCAGCAACACTCGATACACTCACCTTTGTGATTCTCACAATTGGAGCGGCGAATATTGAAAGTTGCTTATACTCCGGTAGTCAATAGGATGTCAATTCTACTTGGCGGCCGGAATATATTCTTGTTTGATCGACTCAAGACACAACACAAAATCTACTTACGAACTTGAAACAAAGAAGTTACTACGAGTTAAAAATGAGAAAAGCACCCAAACAACGAAGACACGAAGAAACGGATTCAATAATTAATCTACAACTAAGTAGGTGATTACTAGTTGTTAATTAATTCTAGAATCAAGACATGAAACTAATGAAACAATAAGATGAAACTAAGAATCTAAAATTTTGAGCTCGGAAATATTGCGTGAACAGTAGCAGTGATGACATGGCAGTCCGTATTGGTTTCGGTCCCACACAACTTTTGTTGTCCAACTTCAAGTCTTGGTCAATTTTTCAATTTGGACTTTGGTGGAATTTGTTTAAGGAGGGAAATTCAAACAAGTCTTGGAGCCCTTTTCAATTTCAAGTTTTCAAGACTTGACTTTATTGTACTTCTCCGTAAAACATGGATCCGTAAATCATGGAAAAGTGTTGGAAAGTGGTTGAGACTTGATTGATAGGTCTTTGTTGGTTGTAGGGTCTTTCAAGACTAACAAATAATACACCTTTTTCCTTCAACTTTTTGGATTTAGCATTCACTTTATCTTCAACAATATATGAAGGTGGTGATGAACATCAAGAACAACAACAACAACAACAACAAGAACTACAACAATAATCTTCAAGAACACCAACAATTTTTCACACGGCCAACTCCAATCCACAATAACAATATCTCCAACACTTGGCCAAGACAACTACAACTTCAACAAAATGGTTTTCAATCCACCAATTAACAACAATATCACGTGGCCAAGCTTATAACAACAACAAGATGAAAACCACAAGGCCAAAACAGTCCACCACAATGGCCAAGCTTATGTTCACAACAACCTTTCAACAAGTTCAAGCTCAAGTTTAGATCTAGACTCAAAGTGTTAGTGGACAAGAAAACTAACACTAGGAACAACAAAACAAACAAGAACACTATTAGATCTAGACATACAACAATAAATCTCGGCCAAGACACAACAAGAACACGATTTTGGCCAAGAACACAAACACGGACAGATTGCTATTTTTCTGGAAATTTCAGTTTTCCCCTTTTTTTTTTTTTTTTTTAACAAGAAAGCCCAAGATTGATCTTGTAGGAACAAGATCAAGCCATGCTCTGATACCAAATGATACGGGATCGGCAAGGGAAGCACGAAACAACTCCAAAACAGTCCACTAATCTTAAGGATTTGAGGACCAAGATGGAGACCACTCTCGGATTCGCTACCAACAACAAGAATACAAGATACAAGGGTGTATTTCAACACCAAAACAGCTACAAAACGTGATGAACAAGATGTACAACAACAATACAAGTTTTGGATCCAACGAAGGCCCAAAACAGTCCACTACAACAACACATACACGATTGCAAGAAAAATAAAGATAGATAGTGAGACCAAGATTATTGCAAGATTAAGAACTAAAGAGTATATTAAACTCAAAAACCCCTAATGAATGTAACAATCAAAACCACACTCTTACGGTGACCACCAAGGGAACGAACTCGCCTCAAGATCTACCGTTTCCAAGCAAAGAACAATGTTAGCTTTTCCAAGCCCTATACTAGAATTACACTAAGTTGGTCTACTCTCAAGAGAGAGGATTTTAAGAGTCTCAAAATCTCATTTTTTCATCAACTAAAAACTAAGTGAAAATAAGACTAAGGGGCCTATTTATAGTGTATTACAAAAGAAGACAAAAAGACCATATTACCCTTAATGAGAGGGGCGGCCTTGGTGTGTTGGAAGACAATATGAATTGTCCAAAATGCCCCTTAGGCTAAGTGACCGAAATGCCCTTAGTAAAGGCACCAAAACCGTGAACCAACAAAGGTGGTCCAAATTCGAGAGTCCTTAAGTCTTCAAGGCTCCAATCAATCTTCCACACTTGGGTTTGGTCAATGGTAGGCTAAAAACATCCCCTCCAAGTATGATCCCATGCCCTCCATGTGACCAAAGCTTGATTCTTCACATTGTGACTTCGAATGATGTCGTCAAAAGCTAAGGCGGTCATTATTCTTATATCACTCACCTACTAGCTTAAATAAGTCAAGCAAGCACCTCAATATTTTTCTCCATTTTCAGCTTCTAATCCCTTTAGTCTAACCTTCAACTTATACACACTTGGTCACTTTAAACTTTAGATTCAAATACTAGCTTGCGATTCCAAGTTTAAATAGTTATCTTAACGTTAACTTAATCGCATCACACTAAACTATACGGGCAGCCTCTATAATTCCATCTACACCATTAATAATTGCATAACAAATCTCATCCGTTACTTATACCATATGACCATACCAGGTTCCATATAATTAGAATAAGTACAAGAAGGATACGGGATGTTACATCTATGATCCTTAGTGGGACCTCCTCATAAACAAAGAGTCCAAAATACCAACACCCTCCAAGGAAATAATCAAAAAAGGATCACCCACAAATTTTTCCAACATAGAGACATGGAAAACTGGGTGAAAGAAATTCAAACTAGAAGGATACTCCAACTCATAGGCAATATTGCCAACTATTTTCATAATCAAGTAGGGGCCAACGTATCATGGACTAAGTTTCCCCTATTTACTAAAATGCATTACTCCCTTCATGGTAGATACTTTTAAAATTACCAAATAGCCAACATTAAACTCTAAATATTTATGACTTATGCTTGTATAGGACTTTTGGAACCTTTGAGAAGTTTTCTATCTCTCACGAATCATCTTCACCTTTTCTAAGGCTTGGTGAACTAACTCGGGGACTAGCAACTTACCCTCACCAACTTCATACCACCCAATAAGAGAACAACATGTCCTTCTATATAATTCCTTAAAAGGTTTCATACCAATGCTAGAGTGGTAACTATTGTTATAAGCAAACTCAATCAAAGGTAAGTGGCCATACCAACTATCATCATAATCAATCACACAAGACCGCAACATATCCTCCAATGTTTGGATAGTCCTTTTTACTTGTCCATCCGTCTGTGGGTGGAAAGCGGTCTTAAGGCACACCTTAGTCCCCAAACCTTTTTAGAATGACTTCCAAAAGTGAGACAAAAATAGAGATCCACCATCTGAGATAATAGAAACTGGAGCACCATGCAATTTCACAATCTCCATAAGATACAACTTGGCATAATCCTCTATCGATTAACTAGTCCTCATGGGCAAAAAGTGAGCGGACTTGGTTATCCTATTCGCTATGACCCAAATAGAATCACATTGATTTTGATACCGGGGAAGACCGGTAATGAAATCCATATTAATCGTCTCCCACTTCTACTCGGGCAAGCAAATTTCTTGATACAAGCCTCCAGGCCTCATGTGCTATTTTTCACTTATTGACACACCATACACATAGCCACATAACTAGCCCTATCTCACTTCTTATTACCCCGCCAATAAAATTCTCTAAGCTAATGATAAATCTTTGTATAACCAGGATGTATAGCATATTGAGATTCATAAGACTTGGCCATAATCCTTTCCCTTAACCCATCGACGTCAGGAACACATAGCCAACCTTAGTATCTCAAGATACCATCACCACCAATCATAAAGTCAACAATATTTTATTGACCCACATTACCCTTGATGTTCATCAAATTGGGATCCAACACTTGCTTTTCTTTTATCTCAATAACAAGAGATGATTGAGATACTAGATGTACAAACACACTACCATCCCCGGAGTCTATAAGACAAACTCTAAGACTAGCCAAATAATTAAAGTCCTTTACCTATTCCCGCTTATGTTCATCCACATGGGCTTAATTTCTCATAGACATTCTACTAAGAGCATCAGTGACTACATTAACTTTACCTAGATGTAAATGAAGACTCATATCATAATTTTTTAATAGCTCAAGCCACCTTCTTTGTCATAGATTCAACTCTTTTTGAGTAAATATATATTGAAGACTATTATGATTGGAAAAGATGTCAACATGAACCTCATAAAGAAAATGTAGCCAAATCTTCAAAGCAAAAACCACGGCTAACAATTCTAAGTCATGAGTAGGGTAGTTCTTCTCATGAACTTATTGCCTAGATGAATAGGCCACCACCCTACTATGTTGCATCAAAACACAACCGATCCCAACATGAGAAGCATCATAACATACAATAAAACCATTATTCCCCTCGAGCAAGGTCAAAACCTGGGTCGAGGTTAATTTATCTTTCAACTTCTCAATACTACCCTCACACGCATCCAACCACAAGAACTTCGCCTTTTTCTGGGTCAACTTAGTCAATGGGGGAGTTATAATTGAGAAATATAGTAGCTGGCTAGACCCAAGAAGCTCCGAATATTAATTAGAGTTGTAGGTCTAGGACACTTCTTAACTACCGCAACCTTTTAAGGATCTGCCATAATTTCCTCACTAGAGATAACATGACCAAGAAAGGTCACAACTTACAACCAAAACTCACACTTAGAGAACTTGGCATACAAAGGATGATCCTTCAAAGTTTGTAATAGGACACAAAGGTGATCAACATTATCCGCCTCACTCTTAGAATAGACCAAGATATCATCGATGATGACCATGAAAAACAAGTCCATGAATGGATGGAAGACCCTATTCATCAAATTCATGAATGTCGTCAGGCATTGGTCAACCCAAAAGAAATAGACTAAAAACTTATAGTAACCATACCGGGTTCTAAAAGCGGTCTTAGGGATATCCACTTCCCTAATCTTAAGATGATGATATCCCAACTTAAGATCAATATTAGCAAAACACTTTGCACCTTAAAGTTGATCAAATAAATTCATCGATCCTAGGAAGAGGATATTTATTCTTTATGGACACCTTGTTCAACTCATGATAATCAATGCACATACAAAGGGAACCATCCTTCTTGCACACAAATAATATAGGAGCACTCCAAGGAGACACACTAGGATGGATGAAACTTTTGTCCAAAAGGTCTTTCAGTTGTCCTTAATCCCTTTTAGCTCCATCGGAGCCATTCTATAATGAGGGATAGAGATCAGACGAGTGTCCAGAAATCAATCCCAAAATCAATTTCCCTATAAGGAGGAATACCAGGAAGATTATCGGTAAACACTTTGGGAAACTAATTAACCATAGGAATAGATTCTAGGGAAGGACTTTTTGAGTTAGAATCTTTAACTCATACCAAATGATACAAACACCTCTTTAAGATCAACTTTTGGGCTTTAAGATATGAAATGAACTTCCCCTTAGTCACTGAAGAACCCCCTTCCCATACAATGACTGGCTCATTAGGGAATTTGAACATTACTCTATGGGTTCCACAATCTAAGGAAATATAACACGAATGCAACCAATCCATTACTAGAATAACATCAAAATTAACCATGTACAATTTTATCAAGGTCTCCAGAGTTTCTCTACCACTAATAGATACCACACATACCCTATAAACCCTTTGTAACAACCGTTAAGTCTCCTATATGGGTAGAAACAAAAAAAGGAACAGACAGACTCTCAGGACCAAAACCAAGAGGCACAATCACAAATAGGGTCACATAAGATAAGGTAGGCCCTAGATCAAGAAAAAAATACATATTATGAGAGAAAAGTTTCAACATACCCTTGACAACATCGGGAGATACCTCAGAATCTTAGCAGGAAGCAAGTGCATACAAATAGTTTTGTCCAACGTTGGTGCCAGAAACAAAAGTAAAAGCAGAAACAATATTCTTTGGTGCAAGAGTAGATAAAGTAGAAATAGGGGCCCTGTTGGACTAAAAAGCTGCTAAAGGGGGGCACTCTCGTTGTAAGTGCCCAATCTAACCACATCTAAAGCATCTATTTTATCTCTTCTCACATTGACCACGATAGGCTAACCATAAAATTTACAACATGGGTAGGATGGAGACGACTGAGCCCCACCAAGCTTATATTGGGCACCCATTGCTCAGAACCTACTACTACACTAAGATCGATAATCACTCAACAACTTTGGGTACGGAACACTAGCTGAGGTAAAAGAACTTGAACTCCCCAACTTCTTTCTTGGTCATTTACCCCCATCTCTACCTTTATGCTTGGAAGGTCTAAACTTCTTTCTTTGCCTTTCACTAAACTCAACTACTTTCCTTTTCTTTTCTTCCACTAATTGCATATACACGATCAACCTAGAGATGCCCATATTTTTTATTAACAAAGTTGCCTTGCTCTCAAGCACCAACTCGAGAGATAATCTCTAGATAAACTTATGCATCCTAGCCCTCATGCTAGAAACCATATCGAAAGCATACCTTGACAATTGATGGAATTGTAAGGCATACTCCTGAACAAACATCCTCCCTTGCTTTAAGTTCATAAACTCTTCCAGTTTTTCTTCCCTCAACTCTTGAGGAAAGAAAAAGTTTAAGAAAGCCTCAGAGAAATCCTCCTACATGGAAGGACTAGCATCTACACCTCTAGATAACTTCCACCCTTCGTACCTTTGGTATACTACATCCTTCAATTGGCAGGAAGCAAACTCAACCGCCTCAATCTCTGAAGCATGTATAATTCAAAAGTTCTTCTCTATTTCATCAATGAAGCCTTAAGGATCCTCCTCAACCTTTGTACCCATAAACATTGGAGGGTTAAACCTCATAAATTGGCCAACTCTAATGGCCTCAGAAGAAACAGTAGCCAAACACCATGCTCTCATTGAGAGGCTACCAATTGAGTCAAGAGGTTGACAGAGCGATGGCACTCTATATTAGTAGCATCCTCTTGAGGTGGCAGAATAAGAGGGTCACTCTCATAGTCGGGGTTGGTAGGGATAGGTGGAACCCTATGAGGATAGTTATTTATTGTAACCCTAGCCCCGGTCTGGACCCTAAAAGTTGGACGAGCTTCATCCATAGGACCCTCAGTTGGGGCCGAGGTGTTTGCCTGAGTATCAGATCTCCTTTGAGGCATGGTCTAAAAGATAAGCAAACAGAAATCAGAGAAATACAAGATCTTAGACTCTATAGCTTGAGATTGAAACACAAGAAAGAAATACAAGATCTTAGAATCTATAGATTGTAATTGAAACACAAGAAAATGAAACATTCCTAAATGTCTCATAGTTCTTATCTTATAAGTATACCGTGCTTTGCACCCATAAAAGAGATTTTACTTGACATGGCATTGTGTACCCAACTGACCATGAAACTAGGCTTTGATACCAACTTGACATGCCCTAAAATTGGGCCATGTCATATGAGCATCTCAAGCCTAACTTAGATGAGAGATCACCCTGTTAACCCAACTAATCAATATATCAAGCCACAAGTGATACGGTTGGGGCAGCCTCCACAGGTACACGGCCTTTCACACGAAGCCAAGCTCGGGAATTACAAAAACTCCAAGCTTTGTTCATGCAAATGGCCGTGTGTGAGTTGGTGATTGAACCAACCAAGGACCTAAATGTTTTTATGTGTGAAGAGAGGCCTTAATGTGTAATAAACTACTCTTCAAAGTTGGCACAAGAAGCAAGGGCGGATGGGTCATTTTACCCCTTTTGTTTGTAGTATAAATAGAACATGTTAGAGAAGTTATTCATTAGTTTTTGAATGCTGAAATTGTAACCTAAAACACTCAATATTTCGGCTCTCTCTTCATCTCTTAGGAGCCGCCTCTATCATCTCACAAGTAGAGGGATACTTGTGTTGTCTCTTTGGCTAGAAACAAGGGTTTTGAGGTCGTTGAGTGCCTCTTGGTCCTCGTAAGAACTTGGTGTTTATATTCATTAGACTTAGGGTCCTCTCTTGATGTTAGGGTTCTTAGTTTCTTGAATGTTATATGTCAAGTTATCTATCTTTCTTTATCTTGTTGTTGTTGTTGATTTTGTTATCTTAAAGTCTAGTGAAGCCGTGTGGGGCTCTTTTCGATTCACTAGCATTGTTTCTATCTTGTTGTTCTTGTGTGTTGTGGGCTGAAATCCGAGCCTACTTGAAGCTCTTGGTGTTGTTGGTTTGATTTTGTATCATTTGGTATCAAAGCTTGACCGGTTGTGTTCCAACATAACCCATCTTGGGCTAGTTCACGGCTTAAACAAACAACACCAAAGAGAATTTCTGAAATCTGTCCATTAAAAGTTGAAAACAAGAATGATGTTGTATGTTTAGATCTTGGTGTTATTTTGCTTGTTTAGTGAGTTTCTAGTGTTGGTTTCTTTCTTACCAACACTAAGGTGTCTAGATCCAAAAGTTGAGCTTGAAACTTGAACATTGTGTAGTGACTTGAAGTGGCCAAAAGTCGTGTGTTGTTGAAAACAAAAGAAAAATCGGTGGTTGTGTGTTTATGTGCTAAAGAAGTTGATGAAGTTTGTTGAGGTGTTCATCTTTTGAACTTGTTAATCTTGCTCATCTTGTTGTGTGCTCAAGTTGTAAGACAAGCTATAAAGTTGTTGTGAAAGGCTTGCACCCATCACCTTCTAGTCTTGTCAATCACTTTTCCCTAATTCAAGGAGCCTTGTTTTGTGGGATTAGTCAACCAAACCTCACTTTCTTGAATTTGAAAAGAGGTGAAATACTACAAGATTTTATTTTTCCCACCAAAACACTTGCAAACTATAATAAGTTATGTGAATATTAACAAAAAAAAAGAAGAGAGAAGAAGGACGTGTGGAACCATTGCATGCTGCCATCACTATAAGCTCAACTTAGGATATTATTTGGTTGCTAATTGTTGATCCGTGGTTTCCCTTACTTGGTCCTAGAACTAATTAACAAACTAGTACATTCCTACTAGGTTGTCAACTAGTTCCTTGAACCGTTTGTTCGTGTCAACGATTATTTGAGTGCTTTTATTCGTTTGAATGAATTGCTGATTTTTGACTCTAGTCCGGCAAGAATTCTTTGAGTCTTCAAACAAGAATCCATTCCGGATAAGAGCTTACTCATACCTTAAGATTTCACGGTTACTAGCCAATTATACAACACTTGTGGAACACGAACTTGTGGTGAACTAAGGCGAATAATATCTTGACAATGGAAGGAGCTACGTCTCATAATGTGGATACTAATGCCCTTGATTCTATGAGGGTCACTCTTGAGGCCGTTACCCGGACACTTGAAAGGTTGAATTCGGAATTTGGGGCCGTGAGAGGGGACTTGGCAGCAATAAAGGGGGAAGTGTCGACTATTAGTGGGAGATTAGAACAAGTGGAGAGTCAAAGGAACTCTCGTCCTTCTACTCCTCTACATGTATCTACCAATGGTCATGATAGGACCTCCTCCGCAACCATCACCCCCGAAACAGTCCACCAAATGCTAAATGCACCCCAAGCTCCACTAAATACCGCAAGCCAAACTACCTATTTTCCTCCAAACCGAGACCCCACTAGACCACTACATTTCCAAGCCCCTCCAATTCCACAAGAGGGATTTGGACGCCAAGTACCTCCACTAAATCCGAACCCTCCATTCCAAGCTCCATTAACCCAAAGACCGCAAATTCCAAATCCTCCGAATCAAAACGGCCAAGGCCGACCAGCCCACTTTGAAGGATACGGTAGAGAGGAGTATGAAGGAGATGGGGCCTTTGATGATGCTTATATGAGGGAGGAGGAGTTAAGAGGGGGTCGAGGAGAACCTAGGAGATACCGGGGGTATGGAGATAGGGGAAACCGACACCAAGAAAGAGACGTAGGCATCAACACCATCAAGTTGAGCCTACCCATCTTGAAGGGTGAAAGTGACCCCGAGACCTACTTAACTTAGGAATCGGCTTGTGACAAAGTTTTCCAAGTTAATGACATCTCGGAAGAAAAGAAGAGTTGCTACGCTATAGCTCACCTCGAGGGCTATGCTAACACTTGGTGGGAGTATGTTAAACGATTTGGTAATGAATTAGTTGATGGGCAGCCACCACCTTGGTTTCGGTTGAGGTATTTGATGAGACAACGATACCTTCCCGAGAGATATCGTCATGAGTTGCTTGCTAGATTATATGGCTTGCGGCAACGGGGCAAGAGTGTGATGGCCTATTTTAACGAGTTACAACAACTCATGTTGAAACTTGATCACCGTGGGGAGCAAATCAGTCACGACATCATCCAGTTCAAGTGTGGATTGAACAAAGAGATCTCCACTCATTTGACCCTTCACCGGTTTGAAACCATTGACGGTATATTCCAAGCGGCCCTTGAGATTGAAAGGGAACTTAAGGAGAGATCATCCTTCAAGGCAAGGGTACAAACCCCCTCGGGTTGGCCCAAAAACAAGGACCAACCCGCCCCTACGAAGCTGCCCGAGTCCAAAACAGTCCCTAAATTCCCTCCGAAACCGGAGGCTCACAAATATCCCAACCCAAAGGGGTTCCAATGCTTCAAGTGCCAAGGTTGGGGGCATAAGGCCAATGAATGTCCGAACCGGCGCAATGTGATTCTACGAGAAGGGAAAGTGTACTACCTTGGTGAGGAGGTGGTTTCCGAAAGGGGGGAGGATGAGGCCGAGCCTCAAGATGGAGAGGGAGCTGAAAACGGGCCGAATGATGATGTAGTAGATGATAGTAAAGATGTCTATCCACAAGAAGGGGAGTGTGTGGTTCCAAACTTTGTGGTTAGACGTTTCATGATTAGTAAGGCGATAGATGACCCGAGTCAAAGGGAAAATCTATTCCATACTAAGTGTCTTATAAAGGGGAGTGTGTGTACCTTGGTGATTGATAGTGGTAGTTGTACAAATGTTGCGAGCCAAGCTATGGTAAATTTCTTGAAGCTACCAACTACACTACACACTAGTCCTTACAAGCTACAATGGTTGAACGATTGTGGTGAATTAAAGGTCACAAGGCAATGTGTGGTTCGGTTTAAGGTGGGAAACTACCACGATGAAGTGCTTTGTGACGTGATCCCAATGCAAGCATGTCACTTGTTGATAGGTAGACCATGGCAATATGATAGGTCTACTAAACACGATGGGAGGTCCAACCGGTATACGCTTGAGAAGGATGGCCGAAAGGTCACACTTCATCCTCTTTCACCCTCCCAAGTAAATGAGTGGTATCAAAAGATGAGAGAATTGAAGGGAAAGGGGAAGGAACCCGAAAAGGGAGAAAAGGGGGGGGATGCCGTAGGTGAGGAAGTAGGGACATCCGAGGCTGTCCCAACGACGAGGGAGATGGAAAACGTAGTGATGTTGGCTAGGAGGAAAGAACTCTTCGTGGACCATGATGAAAACAAGCCGATGTTACTTTTGGCCCATTGTTTTAATACTAACCCCACTAATTCTTCCATTTCCCCTTTGATTTCTTGTGTGTTGCAGGAGTATGAAGATGTATTCCCTCAAGAACTTCCGCAAGGGTTGCCCCCACTTCGGGGAATTGAGCATCAAATTGATTTGGTGCCGGGTTCACAGCTTCCGAACAAACCGGCCTATAGGAGCAATCCCATGGACACTAAGGAGCTTGAAAGACAAGTTGAGGAGCTTCTCAACAAGGGATAAATCAAGGAAAGCATGAGTCCGTGTGCTGTTCCGGTGCTTTTGGTACCAAAGAAGGACGGAACTTGGCGAATGTGCGTCGATTGTAGAGCCATCAACAAAATCACTATAAGGTATCGTCATCCAATCCCTAGACTAGATGATATGTTAGATGAGCTCCACGGATCTTGTTTGTTTTCTAAGGTGGACCTTAGGAGTGGCTATCACCAAATTCGCATGCAACCCGGTGATGAGTGGAAGACCGCATTCAAGACCAAATTCGGTCTATATGAGTGGCTGGTCATGCCCTTTGGCCTTACCAATGCTCCTAGCACCTTTATGAGGCTAATGAATCATGTAATGAAGCCTTATATTAGAAAGTTTGTGGTGGTTTACTTTGATGATGTGTTGGTATATAGTAAATCAATTGATGTCATGTAATGCATTTGAGATGTGTGTTTGATGTGCTCCGAAAGGAAAAGCTGTATGCCAACATGGAGAAGTGTTCTTTTGGTGTTAATAAGGTTATATTCTTGGGTTTTGTCGTGAGCTCAAGGGGTGTGGAAGTGGACGATTCCAAGATAGACTCTATTCGAAGTTGGCCGACCCCTAAGACTATTGGAGAAATCCGAAGTTTCCACGGGTTGGAAAGCTTTTATAGGAGGTTTGTCAAAGGATTTAGCTCCATAGCAGCCCCCTTGACCGAGGTAATTAGGAAGGACGGACCTTTTAAATGGGGTGATGAGCAAGCTAGGGCTTTTGAGGCCTTGAAAGCTACGCTCATCTCGGCGCCTTTATTGCAATTGCCCGATTTTGATAAGATGTTTGAGGTAGAGTGTGATGCTAGTAAGGTTGGCATCGGGGCTGTTTTGATGCAAGAAGGTAAGCCCGTTGCTTATTTCAGTGAAAAGCTCAAAGGGGCAACTCTTAATTACTCAACTTATGAATTGGAGTTGTACGCCTTGTTAGAGCTTTGGGAAATTGGCAACATTATTTGTGGCCTAAGGAGTTTGTGATACGAACGGATCATGTGTCGTTGAAACACCTTAAGAGCCAAGACAAGTTGAATAGTGATACAAGAAGACCAAGGAACACAAGAAAAGGCTCAAAACAGTCCACACACAACTCCAAAAACAGTCCACTAATCTTAAGGATTTGAGGACCAAGATGGAGACCACTCTCGGATTCACTACAACAACAACAATACGAGATAACAATGGTGTATTTGACACCCAAAACAGCCACAAAACGTGATGAACAAGATGAACAACAATAACACAAGTTTCGGATTCAACAAAGACCCCAAAACAGTCCACGATTTGCAAGAAAAATAAAGATAGATAGTGAGACATAAACTACAATAAGACCCAAGAACCCAAAGATATATTAAATCTAAAGACCCCTAGAACTTGCGATAGCAACACCACACTCTTACGGTGACCACCAAGGGAATGAACTCGCCTCAAGATCTACCGTTTCCAAACAAAGATCAATATTGGCTTTTCCAAGCCCTATGCTAAAGATGACTTTTCCAAGTCCTACCACTAAGTGTGTACACTCTCAAAAGAGAGAAGATATTTCTTTCAATTCTTCATTATCAAAATTCTGATGAGAAATAAGACTAAGGGGCCTATTTATACTATATTACAAATGAAGACAAAAGACTACTTTGCCCTTAATGAGAGGGGCGGCCATGGGGTGTAAATCCACCATGTGTAATGTCCAAAATACCCTTAATTAAGGCCCAAAACCGTGAGTCCTCAACCTTAAATTCTCCAAGCAATCTTCCACATGCGAGATTGCTTTAAGTTATGCTCAAAACGGGTCCTCCATGCATGTTCTTGTTTCCTCGAGGTGACCAAGTCTTGAGTCTCTATGTGTTGGCCTCCAAAAATGTCATCAAAAGATAAGAAGGCCATTTGTCCCGTATCATCCTCCCCTTCTTGAAAAGGATTCGACCTCGAATCCAAACCTTGCAAAACCGAAGAGAGGACAAACAAATACAAATTCCTCATGGCATGAGGGTTAGGGTTAGCATAACAAATCATCTCAACATGCCAAGGTTGCACATATTTGCAATATAACCAAGAATCCTTTGAAAGGAATATTAAAAACTCAATAAAAGATGTACAAAGGATTTGGTTATAGGATACATCAAAAGTAATACTTTGCTTGTCATGTTGGCCAAGCAACAAGTTTGGTGCACCAACATCACCATTTCTAAATTTGGCACCGGGGTCAAATGGGAAAAGTGGCCATAGACACGGGTCTCGACAACACTTCCCTTTCCCGTGGTCTACACCTAAACTAAATGACATACTCTCTACAATAACATACATATCATCCAAATCAAATAGAGAGTAGAGAAAGGTATCACTCAAATCGACTTCTACTAAGGTGCTCTCATGTGTGTACTCACTACTAGTTTCCCAATAATCACCATGAGTACTCTCAACAATGAAATCACACAAAGTAGAAGAAGAAGTAGCTTCCACAACTACACATTCCTTACCCTTAAGAGTACTCTCATCTTCCAAGAAGAGATTTCCCTCTTTAGGAGGAATGTTGTCACACCATAGTGGGTTAGCATATAGGCTATAGCTTCCAAGGCAAGCTGTACCGTCAAGTTCTCCACTAGGTTCATTAGGAGTGTTTAAATCATCTTCAAACAAGACATTATACCTAAAAAGAGTGTGATCTACCTCACGGACAGATTTGGAACAAGAAAGTTCCTCACTCTCTAAATGATCAATATCAAGTTTCAAGGATGTTTCAAACACAATATTACCCCAAGAAGAGCTCTCGGGTTCATTCTCACTTTGTTGACCAACATTTTCAAATATTTCACTCACTTGAGTCCTATTAAGCACATCACACACATACTCAAGTGGTGGACAGTTTTCACGAACAAGTTGATCAACACCCATTACACAAGACGAGGTACTTCCATTCAACATATAGGCTTCAACACTAGGTGGACATAAATTGGTCTCACAAGAGGAGTCAATTTTGTCATCAATAGGATCAACTAGTGTATCCACACTCACAATATGTACATCATCAATAAGAGGCAAGGAATCATTAGACTCATAAATAAGTAAGCTACTACTCACACTCAATGGACTACTAGTCATACAATTATCATTCACATGCATTAAAGTGTAAGAGTTAGCTATTTTACCTTGAAGATCTTGAGTGGACTCTTTCTTGCCGTGAGGTGAAGGTCCTCCATAACCTTGGGCAGCAACTTCCTTTTGACATTGGTCGCATTCGCTTGCCATGTTGGTACCTACACAAATGTCCATAAAAATAGAAGGACAACCAAAGTTAGCACGGTTTGGTGGTAATCCCCTCACTTCGCTCAACACAATCTCTCCTTTTTCCACTCTCGGATTACCACCTTTCACTCCCTTACTCCTCTCAATCTTTTGTCTCTCATAATAATTTGAATTGGAGTAGGTAGGAACTTCTTTTTGCGGCCCGGGCAGAATGTACGTCTCGAGGCAATTTCCCCATCGGTCTCTTACAATATTAGGCCAATTTTGCATATTTGGAACTTTATGTTGTGCAAACCAATCGGAGCCCAAGCTCACATGACCATAGGTTATGGGAAAAACATCACACCACACTTCCTCATGGTAATTAAATTGGGAGAAGACAACTTTTACCCTCTCGGTAACCTTGAACTCGCCCAAGTAGTATGGAACAAGTAAAGGCTCTCGCAATAACCCCAAGTAATCAACCATGGACGGAAGAATGTAGTTTCCATAGTACCTATCATTCAACACCATAAGGCAGCCCGGTATCCCACAAATAGTCACCTTTCCGGAGTGTACACTCCTTCTTGGATCTACATTGTAAGGCATACGAGTACCCCTTAGTTTTGGAGATGCATATCCTCTTCTTCTCATTGGACAACCTCCACTAGAGCTAGTATAACCATTCACACTATATCGACTTTGATAAGAAGTACTACAAGGTGGAGAATATGGATCTTCATACTCCTCACGTGTACCCTCATCATAGCTCTCATAGGCTTTGCAAACAAAAGGGTTATACCTAACACCAAATCTAGGTTCGGAGTAAGAAGTGTAAGACTCCTCACATGCCCCAACATCATCATAAGATCCATCACGAGGTCCTACATCATCTCCAAAGTTACCATAAGCACTAGGCACTTCATTCACCTCATTTTCTCCCTTAAAACAGTAACTTTCAAATCTGCCCAAGTCTCGATCATGGCTATTTTCATAGCCTCCGCAATCTCCCTCAACTTCGTAGCCATAAAACCCTTCACTACAATCATAGTCTCCCATGTTGTAGTCACAATAATCCCCGGCTATCGAAGACATGTTCCCCTTATATCACCCTTTAAACCTACAAAATGAACAAACAAGATTAGTAGTAAAGCTCCTCACCAACACTCGTATACACTCACCTTTGTGATCCTCACAATTGGAGCGGCGAATATTGAAAGTTGCTTATACTCCGGTAGTCAATAGGATGTCAATTCTACTTGGCGGCCGGAATAGATTCTTGTTTGATCGACTCAAGACACAAAAATAAAATTCACTTACGAACTTGAAACAAAGAAGTTACTACGAGTTAAAAATGAGAAAAGCACACAAACAACGAAGACACGAAGAAACGGATTCAATAATTAATCTACAACTAAGTAGGTGATTACTAGTTGTTAATTAATTCTAGAATCAAGACATGAAACTAATGAAACAATAAGATGAAACTAAGAATCTAAAATTTTGAGCTCGGAAATATTGCGTGAACAGTAGCCGTGATGACATGGCAGTCACGTATTGGTTTCGGCCCCACACAACTTTTGTTGTCCAATTTCAAGTCTTGGTCAATTTTTCAATTTGGACTTTGGTGGAATTTGTTTAAGGAGGGAAATTCAAACAAGTCTTGGAGCCCTTTTCAATTTCAAGTTTTCAAGACTTGACTTTATTGTACTTCTCCTTAAAACATGGATCCGTAAATCATGGAAAAGTGTTGGAAAGTGGTTGAGACTTGATTGATAGGTCTTTGTTGGTTGTAGTGTCTTTCAAGACTAACAAATAATACACCTTTTTCCTTCAACTTTTTGGATTTAGCATTCACTTTATCTTCAACAATATATGAAGGTGGTGATGAACATCAAGAACAACAACAACAACAACAAGAACTACAACAATAATCTTCAAGAACACCAACAATTTTTCACACGGCCAACTCCAATCCACAATAACAATATCTCCAACACTTGGCCAAGACAACTACAACTTCAACAAAATGGTTTTCAATCCACCAATTAACAACAATATCACGTGGCCAAGCTTATAACAACAACAAGATGAAAACCACAAGGCCAAAACAGTCCACCACAAGGGCCAAGCTTATGTTCACAACAACCTTTCAACAAGTTCAAGCTCAAGTTTAGATCTAGACTCAAAGTGTTAGTGGACAAGAAAACTAACACTAGGAACAACAAAACAAACAAGAACACTATTAGATCTAGACATACAACAACAAATCTCGGCCAAGACACAACAAGAACACGATTTTGGCCAAGAACACAAACACGGACAGATTGCAATTTTTCTGAAATTTTCAGCTTTTCAACAATTTTTTTTTTTTTGTTTATTTTCTAACAAGCAAGCCCAAGATTGATCTTGTAGGAACAAGATCAAGCCATGCTTTGATACCAAATGATACAAGAAGACCAAGGAACACAAGAAAAGGCTCAAAACAGTCCACACACAACTCCAAAAACAGTCCACTAATCTTAAGGATTTGAGGACCAAGATGGAGACCACTCTCGGATTCACTACAACAACAACAATACGAGATAACAATGGTGTATTTGACACCCAAAACAGCCACAAAACGTGATGAACAAGATGAACAACAATAACACAAGTTTCGGATTCAACAAAGACCCCAAAACAGTCCACGATTTGCAAGAAAAATAAAGATAGATAGTGAGACATAAACTACAATAAGACCCAAGAACCCAAAGATATATTAAATCTAAAGACCCCTAGAACTTACGATAGCAACACCACACTCTTACGGTGACCACCAAGGGAATGAACTCGCCTCAAGATCTACCGTTTCCAAACAAAGATCAATATTGGCTTTTCCAAGCCCTATGCTAAAGATGACTTTTCCAAGTCCTACCACTAAGTGTGTACACTCTCAAAAGAGAGAAGATATTTCTTTCAATTCTTCATTATCAAAATTCTGATGAGAAATAAGACTAAGGGGCCTATTTATACTATATTACAAATGAAGACAAAAGACTACTTTGCCCTTAATGAGAGGGGCGGCCATGGGGTGTAAATCCACCATGTGTAATGTCCAAAATACCCTTAATTAAGGCCCAAAACCGTGAGTCCTCAACCTTAAATTCTCCAAGCAATCTTCCACATGCGAGATTGCTTTAAGTTATGCTCAAAACGGGTCCTCCATGCATGTTCTTGTTTCCTCGAGGTGACCAAGTCTTGAGTCTCTATGTGTTGGCCTCCAAAAATGTCATCAAAAGATAAGAAGGCCATTTGTCCCGTATCAAATAGGCGTCATGCTAAGTGGATTGTTAGGTAGACCATGGCAATATGATAGGTCTACTAAACACGATGGGAGGTCCAACCGGTATACGCTTGAGAAGGATGGCCGAAAGGTCACACTTCACCCTCTTTCACCCTCCCAAGTACATGAGTGGCATCAAAAGATGAGAGAGTTAAAAGGAAAGGGAAAGGAAACCGGGAAAGGAGAAAAGGGGGGGGATGCCGTAGGTGAGGAAGTAGGGCCATCCGAATCTGTCCCAACAACAAAGGAGATGGAAAACGTAGTGATGTTGGCTAGGAGGAAAGAACTCTTCGTGGACCATGATGAAAACAAGCCGATGTTACTGTTGGCCCATTGTTTTAATACTAACCCCACTAATTCTTCCATTTCCCCTTTGATTTCTTGTGCGTTGCAGGAGTATGAAGATGTATTTCCTCAAGAACTTCCGCAAGGATTGCCCCCACTTCGGGGAATTGAGCACCAAATTGATTTGGTGCCGGGTTCACAACTTCCAAACAAACCGGCCTATAGGAGCAATCCCATGGACACTAAGGAGATTGAGAGGCAAGTTGAGGAGCTTCTCAACAAGGGATACATCAAGGAAAGCATGAGTCCGTGTGCTGTTCCGGTGCTTTTGGTACCAAAGAAGGACGGAACTTGGCGCATGTGCGTCGATTGTAGAGCCATCAACAAAATCACTATAAGGTATCGTCATCCAATTCCTAGACTAGATGATATGTTAGATGAGCTCCACGGATCTTGTTTGTTTTCTAAAGTGGACCTTAGGAGCGGCTATCACCAAATTCGCATGCAACCCGGTGATGAGTGGAAGACCGCATTCAAGACCAAATTCGGTCTATATGAGTGGCTGGTCATGCCCTTCGGCCTTACCAATGCTCCTAGCACATTTATGAGGCTAATGAATCATGTAATGAAGCCTTATATTGGAAAGTTTGTGGTGGTTTACTTTGATGATGTGTTGGTGTATAGTAAATCTATTAATGATCATGTAATGCATTTGAGATGTGTGTTTGATGTGCTCCGAAAGGAGAAGCTGTATGCCAACATGGAGAAGTGTTCTTTTGGTGTTGATAAAGTTATATTCTTGGGTTTTGTCGTGAGCTCACGGGGTGTGGAAGTGGACGATTCCAAGATAGACTCTATCCGAAGTTGGCCGACCCCTAAAACTATTGGAGAAATCCGAAGTTTCCACGGGTTGGCAAGCTTTTATAGGAGGTTTGTCAAAGGATTTAGTTCCATAGCAGCCCCCTTGACCGAGGTAATTAGAAAGGACGGACCCTTTAAATGGGGTGATGAGCAAGCTAGGGCTTTTGAGGCCTTGAAAGCTACGCTCATCTCGGCGCCTTTATTGCAATTGCCCGATTTTGATAAGATGTTTGAAATAGAGTGTGATGCTAGTAAGGTTGGTATCGGGGCTGTTTTGATGCAAGAAGGTAAGCCCGTTGCTTATTTCAGTGAAAAGCTCAAAGGGGCAACTCTTAATTACTCAACTTATGATTTGGAGTTGTACGCCCTTGTTAGAGCTTTGGGAAATTGGCAACATTATTTGTGGCCTAAGGAGTTTGTGATACGAACGGATCATGAGTCGTTGAAACACCTTAAGAGCCAAGACAAGTTGAATAGGCGTCATGCTAAGTGGATTGAGTTCATCGAGACTTTCCCTTATGTAATTCATTACAAAAGGGGAAAGGAAAATGTTGTTGCCGATGCCTTGTCTAGGAAGCATGTGCTTGTTGCTACCTTGTCTTCGAAATTGATGGGTTTTGAGAGCTTGCGGTTGTTGTATCCCGAGGATCCTACCTTTGCTCCTATTTTTAGGGAATGCGAAGAGTGGGGAAGGGACCGTTGGCTCAAGGAGAATAACCATTCCTCCTACTCTCGGTTCGATGGGTATTTGTTCAAAGGGAGGAGGTTGTGTGTTCCTTCTAGTTCTTGGAGGGAATTATTTGTGAGGGAGGCCCATGACGGAGGCCTCATGGGTCACTTTGGGGTAGACAAGACCCTCGGAATCTTAGAGGAGAACTTCTATTGGCCCAAAATGCGCAAAGACGTCACTAAAATTTGTAGTCAATGCGTGGCCTGCCGGAGTGCGAAATCTCGTCTCTTACCCCAAGGATTATACACCCCACTCCCTACTCCCCTTAGGCCTTGGTTGGACATCTCGATGGATTTTGTTTTGGGGCTGCCAAGGACTAGAAAGGGCCGAGATAGCATTTTTGTTATTGTTGATAGATTCTCTAAAATGGCTCATTTTATTCCATGTACTAAAACCGAGGATGCTAGTAGTGTAGCTTCATTATTTGTTGAACATGTTGTCAAGCTTCACGGGGTACCGAGGACTATTGTGAGCGATAGGGACTCCAAGTTCCTAAGTCTCTTTTGGAAGTCCATGTGGGGTAGGCTTGGAACGAAGTTACTTTTCTCCACGTCTTGCCACCCACAAACCGATGGCCAAACGGAGGTAGTAAATAGAACCTTAGGGTCTATGCTACGTTCTATGGTTAAAGGTAAACTGACTTCATGGGAAGATCACCTACCCTTAGTGGAATTTGCCTACAACCGGGTAATACATTCGAGCACGGGAATGACTCCCTTTGAATGTGTTTACGGCCTGAATCCCCTTACCCCTTTAGATCTCACTCCTTTGTCTAGTGATCTCATGACCAGCTTAGATGGAAACAAAAGAGCCGAGGCAATGAAGAAAATGCATGAGACGGTGCGGATCAAGCTTGAAAAGAAGAATCAAGAGATTGCCAAAAGGGCAAACAAAGGGAGAAGAAGGCTTGTGCTTGAACCCGGAGATTGGGTGTGGGTGCATCTTCGAAAAGACCGGTTTCCAGCTCATAGAAGTCCAAATTGCTGCCAAGGGGTGATGGTCCTTTCCAAGTACTTGAGAGGATCAATGACAACGCCTACAAGATTGACCTTCCACCGGAATATCAAGTGCACAACACTTTCAACGTTGGTGATCTCTCCCTCGTGGATGCGGTTGAAGATGACCAAATGCTGAATTTGAGGCCAAATTCCTCTCAAGATGGAGAGGATGATACGGTTAGGACAGCCACACGGCCTTTCACACGAAGCCAAGCTCGGGAATTACAAAAACTCCAAGCTTTGTTCATGCAAATGGCCGTGTGTGAGTTGGTGATTGAACCAACCAAGGACTTAAACGTTTTTATGTGTGAAGAGGGGTCCTAATGTGTAATAAACTACTCTCCAAGGTTGGCACAAGAAGCAAGGGCGGATGAGTCATTTTACCCCTTTCCTTTTGTAGTATAAATAGAAGATGTGAGAGAGTTATTAGATAGTTTTTGAAATCTGAATTTGTAACCTAAAAACTAAACATTTCTCTCTCTCTTTTCCACTCTTGGAGCCGCCACCAATATCTCACAAGTAGAGGGATACTTGTGTTGTCTCTTTGGCTAGAAACAAGGGTTTTGGGGTCTTTGAGTGCCTCTTGGTCCTTGTAAGAACTTGGTGTTTACATTCATTAGACTTAGGGTCCTCTCTTGATGTTAGGGTTCTTAGTATTTTGAATGTTATATGTCAAGTTATCTATCTTTTCTTTATCTTGTTGTTGTTGTTGATTTTTTTATCTTAAAGTCTAGTGAAGCCGTGTGGGGCTATTTTCGATTCACTAGCATTGTTGTTCATCTTGTTGTTCTAGTGTTGTTGAGCTGAAAACTGAAAAATTAAACTTGTTGTTCTTGTGTTGTTGGACTGAAATCCGAACCAACTTGTAGTTCTTGGTGTTGTTGGTTTGATCTTGTATCAAAGGTAATATGGATAAACTTACTGATGGATGAACCCCAATAAGTATTTCTCCAATTCAATCACAATATTACCCACAATAGTTGATAAGTGTTTGGAAAGAAACAAGAAAAATATCTGATGAAAAAAATGAAGCAATTTTATGTTCCACCCTCCAAGTTAATTGATGAAGCAATTTTATGTGCCACCCTCCGAGTTAATTGTCTGATAGCTTCTCAATCATAAAAATCCCTAAAAGAGATCCTCCATCATCAAAATCCCAACCAGAGATCTTTTTTTCCTTTTTTAAAAAAACCTAAAACAAGTCTTTAAATAGTTAATTCTAAATAAGGAAACAAAAATTAAGATTTTAGTTTTCTCTTCGGCATAGTCGACGGCGATCTTGACGGCGTGTCAGACGTCTGACGATGTGTGCAAGATATCGTCACAGATTCCAGTGAATTTTTATCTTCTGAGTCTTCTGATAGCAAATCTGATGACATGTCAATTAAGTAACGACGCGTGAAAAATGTCGTCACATCTTTATTGGAAATCATCATGTTCCGCTTCGAGTTGACGACAATTTTGATGCCTTAGCACAATTGTGATGGCACTTCAAAAAAAGTCGTCATACGTCACTTCAATTTTTCAGATTTTGTCTACGCTTGACGGTGACTTTGACAGCCTTTCACATATCTAACAGTGCTTCAGAAATGTCGTCATCTTTACTTTAGCTTATTTGCACCAGATTCTAACTGATTTGTTCTTCTTTCCTATTGTTACCTCCCCTATCACTCACATCTACATTAACATAATAAAAATAATCAAAACTAACAAAAGTTGCTTTAGACTTTGCAATTATTTCGAGTTAAAATCCTTAAATATGTTAGCATCTGCTCACACATCAATTAGTACTGCTACTGATTAACTTTATGTGAGACCAGGCCTATCTAGCAGGTGGTTCATGAATCTATGGAACCATCTAAGTTCCTTATTGAGATGGGTAAAGACCTCTACTATGGTCAAGGCTCTCTGACGGGTGACCCTGAACAGGAAGTCAAGCCTAAGGCAGTATGATAGTCACGCCTAGGAATTACTACTAACAACTCTACCTCTCTGACGGGGAAGTCTTCATCCCTGCACTCGCTCGGTGCTAGATCCTACTCCTAACTGAAAGACTCTGAACTGATTCTTAACTGAACTTAGAATGAGCTGAATCTATTACTGATCATATTTCTTGACTGATTCGATTGAGTTAAGCTGAGTTCGCTTGGTTCCAAAGACTGATGGAACACTATTGGATCTCGTTATCTGACTGAATGATACTGGGTTCTGAATTGATTACTTGAATGCTAAGGGGGTCTGAACTAAACACTTGAATACTACAAGATCTGAGCTGATTACTGAACTGAAGCTAGAATACTAACGATACTGAGATTACTAAGATTTCTTATGTTCTATAACTATCTAGAGTATTGAGTTTTATAATTCACTGAGTTCTGAGAATCGTGGCTTGACTGAGATTATCGTAAAAACTGACACTGGCTCTAGACTGCAGCTAATTTATTGGGTATAAATACCCCCAGGACTCGATAGCATAAAAGTAAAACATAACCATTCTTGAATAATCATGACCATGGACATTCATTCACCATCACAATCACTAAAGCATCTCTTCAAGCATTTAGAAATCATAAACATGTGATAATATAGGGAGACATGCTATTGGCTAATACTCCATTCAATAAGGTTTTGCATCAAACACTTAACATGCATTGAAGAACACATAATTGAGGAATTTCATGCTATCATGTCACAATTCATTCACTAAGGCTTTTCAACAAACACTTGGCATGCATGAGCTTGCACACAACTGGGGATTTCTAGTCAACATGCTATAATGGCTCTAATTCCTTCACCTAAGCATTTTATCAAACATATGGGGAGCATGCTTTTCTTATTCAACAATTTATACACTTAATTGACATAAACACATCACTTAACAAGCAACTTGAAAAGGGTTTACCATGAACATCACATGAATATCACATACTAGGATCAAAGCTTGAAACTTTGCAACCAAAACATGAATTAAACTCAATAATAACATGAACTTCAACTTCAATTCACATGAATCATGAAAACTCATAAATATAAGATCTTTGAATTTAGAAAAGGATTCTTGAACTTCTTGGGTGGAAGGAACCCAAGAATAAACATCTAACATACCTTGTTATATGATTTTCGGAAGATTTACGGAGGAATCTTGATGACATGGGTCTTGAGCTATGAACCCTAATGGTTGTTCTTGAAGAAAATTGGGAGTAAACTAGTATATTTGGGTGAAATAATGAGAAATCTCGTGTTAAAGAGTATATATATAGGGGTAGCAAAATGATCGTCTTTTCCTTTGAATAAAAATCCAGAACTGGAAAAATACCGATTTTATACGCTGGCGCGACGCGCCATAATCGCGCCAGCTTACTGGAAATTGGACAATTGAGAAACTGCTTGATGGCGCGACGCGGTGGAAATCATATTGCCACCTTGGTTGCGAACTGGAAAGGCACCGCGACGCGGTGGAATCACTTTGGTGCACTGGAAATTGACAACTCTGAAATTAAGCCTTGGCGCGGTGCGCCATAATCACAGAGGCTAACTGGATTTTGACGATTGTCATTTTGGCTGGCTCCGCGACGCGCTAAAGTACCAGGTGGTACACTGTCTCGCTAAAATAACTCTAACTCTTCGCCGGAGTATCGAATTTGGGCAAATTTGGTATTGATGGAAAGCTTATTCAATTTACTATGGAATAAAATATATTCATCTTTGAAATAAGATCTTTGATGTTCTAGAGACTAATTTGAACTAAGAGAAGGGTGGGGTATTACAAATACCTTCAAAGTCTAGCTCAACAACGGTGGATAGCTCAAAATAACCTGAATTTGGCTCAAATCATAGATCTAGACTCTATGAGTTCTAGGGAATAAGGATATAGCACTATAAACTCACAAAACACACAGAAACTAAGTAGATCTAAGTTTCAAAATTCTGTTCAAAACGCAAAACGTGATATCACTATATTTTTTATTTTTTGGATTTTGACTCTTTTTTTGTGATGATTTTCTTCAAGGTAGCAACAATCCAAGACTTTGAGTTGTGAGAACAACTCTAAATGTGGCTCTAATACCAAATGATATAGATTTAACCTAGAAAAGATAAAAACTAACCTAAAGAAAGAGATGAAGCCAAGACACTAACACAAGAAGCAAAGACACAATCGGATTTGAGAGAATAGGCAAGAAGAACACAAACTAAGTGTAAAAATGTAAGGATAGTATCTTGACATAGATACAAACCAAGAGAACCAAAGGATTTATCAAATCCTAAGACCCAAATGACCTATATGAGTAACACCAAGATCTTGTGATGACACAAAAGGAACTCAATCTTCCCCAATCACCAATGTTTCTAATCCAAATAACAATACTAGTGAAATCTACACTAGATGCTAGCCCTAGTTACAATCTCACAAGGGAGAGAAGAAAAGAAGTTTCAAAGTTTGTCTTTCACTATTATTCAATAACTCATGAGAAATAAGCCTAAGGTAGTCTATTTATAGTACTATTACATAAAAACACCAAGTTTTCCTTAATGAAATAGGGCGCCCTTGAGTGTAGGGTTCCTTCCTTTCTTTTGAACTTGTGCCAATGACCAAAATATTCTTTAATGAAGGAGCCCTTGGAGTGTAAGACTCATTCTCCTCTCTTAAACTTATGTAATTCAATGTAGTGGTTCAAATGGCCTTCACACACTTTAATCTTCTAGAGTATGTCTTGAACTTGGATCCTTGAGAAAGGTCTTTTACTCTTTGCACCCGTATCTTGACATAGAAACATACAAACCAAGAGAACCAAAGGATACAAATGACCTATATGCGTAACACCGAGATCTTACATTGAAACAAAAGGAACTTAATCTTCTCCAAGCACCAACGTTTCTAAGACAAATACTAACATAAGTGAATCCACACTATGAATTTCCCTAGTTTAAGTGGGTTTTCCAAGCCCTGTACTACAAACGCTCTTTTTCAAGAGAAATATAAGTTGTCATGCATAACTGAAATAAACTGAATAACTGATTCTCAACATAATGAGCTTACTGAGCTGATCTGTGAGTGAATAAACTCTCATAAAAATATCTACATTGCTGAGATAAGAACGAGAGAGTCAACTTATGAGTAATAATTTCTTTTGACTGGATATGATTTCATGAGAAAAGATAAGAGGTTCATGACATGAAAACTCAAGGTATTACGATATCTCCCCCATGGGATCATTAATCCCCAAATGATACTGTTTGGTTGAAACACTAGGAAAAGACTGAGATGATACACATGAAACTTATGAACTGAATCATGACTTAATATTTGAATCTTAAACTGATGCGCTATGCCTACGCTTAGCTAAATTTCGCAATTTATCTAGATGCGTAAAAACTACCTCTTGGAAAGGAACATACTCATGAAATTTTAGGTAGTGAGACTAGGATTAATCAAAAGATGGAAGAACTATAGAAATTTATCTGTTTGACTATTAAGCTGAATTGCTGGCTATACGGACCGAATCATACTGAATGCTCACACCCAAACTGGGTATTTCTTCTACACTCTTTTAGAAAGTTCTAACGATAGTAGGTACTAAAGAACTCCGGTCATGATCTGAACAAGACCTCCGAATAAGAGATTACAACATTGCTACCACTCTATACCGTGGAACGTAGATCCATAAATCATAAGCTAGGATGGAATTACAAGGCCTCAAGCGACGCAACTTCCTACTTTAAAGCTTAGCAACACTTTTTCAAATACTCTCTTAACTATACTCTCTAAATTCTAAACCGAGTGTGGGATTTGGGCAAATTTAGTATCAATGGAAAGCTTATTCAATTTCCCATGCAATTGAAAGTAGAAATCTTAAAAATACCACACAAAAATAAAAGGTACTCATTTTTTAAGATAATCTATAATATTTTAGAGAAGAAGAGTGCGGGGTATTACAATATCTTCCCCTTGGGAGCATTCGTCCTCGAAAATGGCTAGTTGAGCTGATAATACTGAGGAATCTGAGGATATAAGTGGTCATGCACAATTTAAAAAAACTTAATAATGAGCTTACTGAGTTGATCTGTGAGTGCATGAACTCTCATGAAAATAGCTACATGGCTGAGATAGGAACGGGGGGGGGGGGGGTGTATGAGTAATAATTTCTTTAGGCTGGATATGATTTCATGAGAAAAGATAAGAGGTCCAAGACATGATCAATCGGGGTATTACAGCATCTCTCCCTGGGATCGTTCGTCCCCGAATGATACTGATTTAGTTGAAATACTAGGAAAAGACTGAGATGATACACAAAAAACTTACGAACTGAATCATGACTTAATATCTAAATCTGAAACTGATGCGCAACATATGTATTGAGGTAAATTTAGCAATTTACTAGGATGCGTACAAACTACCACTTGGAAAGGGCCATATTCATGAAATTTTAGGTAGTGAGACTAGGATAAATTGGAAGATGGTGGCTAACCAGACCGAATCATACCGAGTGCTCACACCAAAATAGGGATTTCTTCAGCATATTTTTCGGAAGTTCTAATGATTATAGGAACTAAAGAACTCTGGGCATGATCTGAACAAGACATCCGAATAAGAGCTTACAATATTGCTACCACTTAATAGCATGGAACATAGATCCATAAATCATAAGCTAGGATGGAATTGCAAGGCCTCAAGCAACGCAACTTCCTACTTTAAAGCTCTAACCTCTCAACTAAGTGTCGGATTTGGGTGAATTTGGTATCGATGGAAATCTTATTCAATTTTCCACACAATTGAATGTAGAAATCTTGAAAATACCACACAAAATAAAAGGTATTCATTTTTAAGCTAATATTCAACATTTTAGGGAGGAAGAGTACGGGGTATTACAATATCTCCCCCATGGGAACATTCGTCCTCGAATGTGGCTAGTTGAGCTGATAATGCTGAGGAATATGAGGATATAAGTTGTCATGCACAACTGAAAAAAAACTTAATAATGAGCTTACTAAGTTGATCTGTGAGTGCATGAACTCTCATGAAAATAGCTACATGACTGAGATAGGAACGGGGGAGTGAACTTATGAGTAATAATTTCTTTAGGCTGGATATGATTTCATGAGAAAAGATGAGAGGTCCAAGACATGATCAATTAAGGTATTACAATATCTTCTCCTGGGATCGTTCGTCCTCGAATGATACTGATTTTAGCTGAAATACTAGGAAAAAACTGAGATGATACACAGGATACTTACGAACTAAATTATGACTTAATATCTAAATCTGAAACTGATGTGCAACACATGTACTGAGAAATTTACCTCGATGCGTACAAACTACCACTTGGAAAGGCCCATAGTTATGAAATTTTAGGTAGTGAGACTAGGATAAATCGGAAGATGGAAAAACTATTGAAATTTATCTGTTTGACTATTAAGCTGAATTGCTGGCTAACCAGACCGAATCATACTGAGTGCTCACACCCAAACAGGGTATTTCTTCAGCACATTTTTTGGAAGTTCTAATGATTATAGGAACTAAAAAGCTTTGGGCATGATCTGAACAAGACCTCCGAATAAGTGATTACAATATTGCTACCACTCTATAGCATGGAACATAGATCCATAAATCATAAGATAGGATGGAATTGCAAGGTCTCAAGCAACGCAACTTCCTACTTTAAATCTTAGCAACACTTTCTCAAATACTCTCTTGTCTATATGCTCTAACTTCTCAACTGTGTGTCGAATTTGGGTGAATTTGGTATCGATGGAAGGCTTATTCAATTTTCCACACAATTATTGAATGTAGAAATCTTGAAAATACCGTACAAAATAAAAGGTATTCATTGTTTAAGCTAATGTTTAACATTTTAGGGAGGAAGAGTACGGGGTATTACAATATCTCCCCCTTGGGAACATTCATCCTCGAATGTGGCTAGTTGAGCTGATAATACTAAGGAATCTGAGGCTATAAGTTGTCTTGTAAAACTAAAATAAAATGAATAATGAGCTAATTAAGCTGTTCTACGAGTGCATGAATTCTCATAAAAATAGCTACATGGATGAGGTAGAAATGGGAGAGTCAAATTATGAGTAACAAATTCTGTAGGTTGGATATGATTTCATGAGAAAAGCTAAGAGGTCCATGACATTAAAACTCGGGGCATTAAAACATCTCCCCCTAGGATCGTTCTTGTCTGAATGTTACTGATTTGGTTAAAATACTAGGAAAAGACTGAGCTAATACACAGGATACTTACTAAGTGAATCATAACTTAATATCTAAATCTGAAACTGATGCGCAATGCATGTACTGAGCTGAATTTTGCAATTTACCTAGATGCATACGTACTACCTCTTAGAAAGGGCCATGGAATTTCAGGTAGTGGGATAGGATAAATCGAAAGATGGAAAAACTATAGAAATTTATACGTCTGACGGTTAAGCTGAATTGTTGGCTATGCGGGCCGAATCATACTGAGTGCTCGCACCCAAGTAGATTATTTCTTAACCACTCTTTTAGGAAGTTCTAACGATAGTAAGGACTAAAGAACTTCGGGCATGATCTGAAAAAGACCTCCGAATAAGAGATTACAACATTGCTACCACTCTATAGCATGGAACACAGATCCATAAATCATAAGCTAGGATGGAATTGCAAGGCCTCAAGCGACGCAACTTCCTACTTTAAAACTTAGCAACACTTTCTCAAATACTCTCTTAACTATACTCTCTAACTTCTTAACCGAGTATAGGATTTGGGCGAATTTGGTATCGATGGAAGCCTTATTCAATTTCTCACACAATTGAAAGTAGAAATCTTAAAAATACATCTCAAAATAAAAGTTATTCATTTTTTAAGATAATCTTTAATATTTTAGAGATGAAGATTGTGGGGTATTACAATATCTTCCCCTAGGGAATATTCGTCATCGAATGTGGCTAGTTGAGCTGATAATATTGAGGAATATGAGGATATAAGCTGTCATGCATAACTGAAATAAACTGAATAATGAGCTTACTGAGCTGATTCGCGAGTGCATGAATTCTCATAAAAATAGATACATGGATGAGAGGTAGCAATAGGAGAGTCAACTTATGAGTAACAATTTCTTTAGGCTGGATATGTTTTCATGAGAAAAGATAAGATATCCATGACATGAAACTCGAGGGATTACAACATCTCCCTCCTGGGATCGTTCATCCCCGACTGATACTGATTTGGTTGAAATACTAGGAAAATACTATGATGATACACAGGATACTTACGAACAAAATCATGACATTATATCTGACTCTGAAACTGATACACAACACATGTACTGAGTTAAATTTAGCAATTTACCTGTATACTCAAATACTCTCTAACTTCTCAATCGAGTGTCTGATTTGGGTGAATTTGGTATTGATGGAAAGCTTATTAAATTTTCCACCCAATTGATAGTAGAAATCTTAAAATTATAACTCGAAATAAGAGGTATTCATTTTTAAGATTATCTTTAACATTTTAGGGAAGAAGAGTAAGGGGTATTACAATATCTCCCCCTTGGGAACATTCGTCCTCAAACGTGGCTAGTTGAATTGATAATACTGAGGAATATGAGGTTATAAGCTGTCATGCATAACTGAAATAGAATGAATAACTGATTCTCAACATAATGAGCTTACTGAGTTGATCTACGAGTACATGAACTATCATGAAAATAGCTACACGACAGAGATAGGAACAAGTGAGTTAACTTATGAGTAATAATTTCTTTAGGCTGGATATGATTTCATGAGAAAAGATAAGAGGCCTAAGACATGAATATTCAGGGTATTACAATATCTCCCCCTGGGATCATTCATCTGCGAATGATACTGATTTGGTTGAAATACTAGGAAAAGACTGAATCATGACTTAATATCTGACTCTGAAACTGATGCACAACAGATGTATTGAGCTGAATTTAGCAATTTACCTGGATGCGTACAAACTACTTCTTAGAAAGGGCCATACTCACGAAATTTCAAGTAGTGAGACTAGGATAAATCGAAAGATGGAAAAACTAAAGAAATTTATCTGTCTGACTATCAAGCTGAATTGCTAGCTAAACGGACCGAATCATACTGGGTGCTCACACCCAAACAGGGTATTTCTTCTACACTTTTTTAGGAAGTTCTAACGATAGTAGGGACTAAAGAACTCCGGGCATGATCTGAACAAGACCTCTGAATAAGAGATTACAACATTGCTACCACTCTATAACGTGGAACATAGATCCATAAATCATAAGCTAGGATGGAATTGAAAGGCCTCAAGCGCTGCAACTTCCTACTTTAAAGCTTAGTAACAGTTTCTCAAATACTCTCTTAACTATACTCTCTAACCTCCAAACCGAGTGTTGGATTTGGGTGAATTTGTTATCGATGGAAAGCTTATTCAAATTCCCACACAATTAAATGTAGAAATCTTAAAAAAACCATACAAAATAAAAGGTATTTATTTTTGAAGATATTCTTTAATATTTTAGAGAGGAAGAGTGTGGGGTATTACAATATCTTCCCTTTGGGAACATTCATTCTCGAATATGGCTAGTTGAGCTGATAATACTGAGGAATCTGATACGGGACAAATGGCCATCTTATCTTTTGATGACATTGTTGGAGGCCAACACATAGAGACTCAAGACTTGGTCACCTCGGGAAAACAAGAACATGCATGGAGGACCCGTTTTGAGTGCTACTTAAAGCAATCTCGCGTGTGGAAGATTGCTTGGAGAATTTAAGGTTGAGGACTCACGGTTTTGGACCCTAATTAAGGGTATTTTGGACATTACACATGGTGTATTTACACACCATGGCCGCCCCTCTCATTAAGGGCAAAGTGGTCTTTTGTCTTCTTTGTAATACACTATAAATAGGCCCCCTTAGTCTTATTTTCATTAGTTTTTCAGATTTTAGAAAGATGAAGTATTGAAAGGAAATATCTTCTCTCTTTTGAGAGTGTACACACTTAGTGGTAGGACTTGGAAAAGTCATCTTTAGCATAGGGCTTGGAAAAGCCAATATTGATCCTTGCTTGGAAACGGTAGATCTTGAGGCGAGTTCATTCCCTTGGTGGTCACCGTAAGAGTGTGGTGTTGTTGTTACATTCATTAGGGGTTTTTGAGTTTGATATACTCTTTAGTTCCTAATCTTTGTAATAATCTATGTCTCACTATCTATCTTTACCTTTCTTGCAATTGTGTTAGTGTTTGTATCTTGTAATCGTTTGTTCTTGTTGAATCCGAATCTTGTGTTCATTGTGTTCATCTTGTTCTTGTTGTATTGTTGCTGTTTTGGTGTTAAAACACCTTGTCAACTCGTGATACTTGTGTTGTTGTTGTTGGCCGAAACTAGCTCTAAAAGGGGTCCTCGGATTCCTCTTGATTTGTGGACTGTTTTGAGCCTTTTCTTGTGTTCCCTTGTTTTTCTTGTATCAGAATCTGAGGATATAAGCTATCATGCACAACTGAAATAAACTAAATAATGAGATTACTGAGTTGATCTACGAGTGGATGAACTCTCATGAAAATAGCTACACGACTGAGATAAGAACGGGAGAGTCAACTAATGAGTAAAAATTTCTTTAGGCTTGATATAATTTCATGAGAAAAGATGAGAGGTCTAAGACATGAATAATAAGGGTATTACAACATCTCCCCCCTGGGATCGTTCGTCCCTGAATGATACTGATTTGGCTGAAATACTAGGAAAAGACTAAGATGATACACAGGATAATGACAAACTGAATTGTGACTTAATATCTAAATCTGAAACTGATGCTCAACACATGTACTGAGCTGAATTTAGCAATTTAACTGGATGCATACAAACTACCTCTTGGAAAGGGCCATACTCACAAAATTTCAGGTAGTGAGACTAGGATAAATCAAAAGATGGAAAAACTAAAGAAATTTATCTGTCTGACTGTTAGGCTGAATTGCTGGCTATACGGACCTAATCATACTGAGTGCTCACACCCAAATAGGGTATTTCTTCAACACTTTTTTAGGAAGTTCTAACGATTGTAGGGACTAAAGAACTCCGGGCATGATCTGAACAAGACCTCTGAATAAGAGATTTTAACATTGCTACCACTCTCTAGCATGGAACATAAATCTATAAATCATAATATAGGATGGAATTGCAAGGCCTCAAGCGACACAACTTCCAACTTTAAAGCTTAGCAACACTTTCTCAAATACTCACTTAACTCTACTCTCTAACTTCTCAATCAAGTGTCGGATTTGGGTGAATTTGGTATCGATGAAAAGCTTATTCAATTTCCCACACAATTGAAAGTAGAAATTATAAAAATACCACTCAAAATAAAAGGTATTCATCTTTTAAGATAATCTTTAACAATTTAGAGAGGAAGAGTCTGGGGTATTACAATATCTTCCCCTTGGGAATATTCGTCCTCGAGTGTGGCTAGTTGAGCTGATAATGCTGAGGAATCTGAGGATATAAGCTATCATGTACAACTAAAATAAACTGAATAATGAGCTTACTGAGCTGATTTGCGAGTGCATGAATTCTCATAAAAATAGCTACATGGTTGAGTTAGGAATGGGAGAGTCAACTTATGAGTAACAGTTTCTTTAGGCTAGATATGATTTCATGAGAAAAGATAAGAGTTCCATGACATAAAAACTCGGGGTATTACAACATATCCCCCCTGGGATCGTTCCTCGCCGAATGAAACTATTTGGTTGAAATACTAGGAAAAGATTGAGATGGTACATAGGATACTTACGAATTGAATCATGACTTAATATCTTAATCTTAAACAGATGCACAACTCATGTGATGAGCTGAATTTCACAATTTACCGGGATGTGTACAAACTACCTCTTGGAAAGGGCCATACTTACAAAATTTTAGGTTGTGAGACTTGGATAAATCGGAAGATGGAAAAACTATAGAAATTTATCTGTCTGACTGTTAAGCTGAATTGTTGTCTATACGAACTGAATCATATTGAGTGCTCACACCCAAACAGGGTATTTCTTCAACACTCTTTTAGGAAGTACTAACGATAGTAGGGACTAAGGAACTCCGAGCATGATCTGAATAAGACCTCCAAATAAGACATTACAATATTGCTACCACTCTATAGCATGGAACATAGATCTATAAATCATAAGCTAGGATGGAATTGCAAGGCCTCAAGCAATGCAACTTCCTACTATAAAGCTTAGCAACACTTTCTCAAGTACTCTCTTAACTATACCCTCTAAATTCTCAACCGAGTGTCGAATTTGGGTGAATTTGGTATCGATGGAAATGTTATTCAATTTCTCACATAATTTAAAGTAGAAATCTTGAAAATACCACAAGAAATAAAAGGTATTCTTTTTAAGATAATATTTAATATTTTAGGGAGAAAAAGTGTGAGGTATTACAATATCTCCCCTTTGGGAACATTTGCCCTCGAATATGGCTAGTTGAGCTGATACTACTGAGGAATCTGAGGCTATAAGATATCATGAAAAACTTAAATAAACCGAATAATGATCTTACTAAGCTATTTTGCGAGAGCCTAAACTCTAATAAAAATAGCTACATGGATAAGATAGGAACGGGACTGTCAACTTATGTGTAACAATTTATTTAGGTGTAACACCCTACAAAATTCTCTCCTAGTTTGAGCCTTAGAGTGTGTTCTGTGAAGCAAAAATCTGGTCTCAAAAGTTTGAGAGGTATTTTCCCAAGTGTGAAATTCTTTGGGTCAGTAGTAGGTGAGAGGACCCACAGCTTTATCTAGAGGAGGTGAGGAAGATTACCCAGATTATACATGTTTATGAGAAGAAGAGTGTTCAGTTATCATCCTATAGGTTGAAAGATATTGCTCATGATTGGGTAGTGATTTTGAAGAAGGGTAGAGGGGAGGATTCAGCTCCCGTGACTTGGCCAAAATTTTAGGATGCCTTTCTAGAAAGTTTTTCCCGCTAGAGATGAGAGAGGCTAAGGTAGAGGAGTTCATGAATCTAAGGCAAGGTTCCATGATAGCAAAAGTGTATTTTCTTAATTTCAACCAATTAGCTAAGTATGCTCCCGACTTGATAGTTAACCCTAGAACGAGTATGAGTAAGTTTGTGACTAGTGTATCTGGGTTACTATTGAAAGAGTGTAGGGCTACTATGCTTTATAGAGATATGGACCTTTCTAAACTGATGATGCACGCTCAGTAGATTGAGACAGATAAGATAAATGAAAGAGATAGAGTGAGCAAGATAGTCAGGATAGGTAGTCATGGTTTCTCTCAGGCAGGGTCATAGGGTGGTAGCCGTTCCCAGCATAGTCGAAAATTTCCTGTCCCAGATCCATCCTTAGTTAGTGTACCTGCACCTATGTTCGGGGGTGTCAGTTCTGGTGGAGCGCCAGGTTCCAAAGCCCAGAGTCGTACTAGTGGTGTTCGTATCTATCCACTTTGTGGAGAGTGTGGCAAGAGCCACCAAGGTGTATTTAGAGCTGGTAGTTATGTGTGCTTTGGGTGTGGTGATCCAGGCCATAAAGTGAGGGAATATAGTGCTAGCTTAGAAGGGTAGACTCCATGCGCTTCAGGCTCTCCTTGATCGGGAAGGATTCCCTGAACTCTCGGGTATGTTATGAGTCCTTCGTCTTTGTGATATGTATTGTTTGATCCTTTTCTTCCATTTTGGGCTTATATGTTAGCATGATTCATGCATGAGTTTCAGATCTCAATCGGTCAATTATGACCCAGTTCGTGACCTGTGTACCACCCCAGTGTTTCAGTGAATTTTGTTTAGAGGGACATAGAGTCCCAAGGGGGAGATACCCCATGGTACTACGATGTTTGCATGTCCATAGACACATTCAGTTTTATATTCAAACTCTTCTTACAGGGTTAACATAAGTTATCATTGTATTGCCAGTCATGCTTTTGAGAGTCAGTTCAGTTAGGCATTCATGCATTAGATATGCACGTTCAGTGGGAAGAGTTCAGCTTGTCAGTGTGTTCAGTTATGCATTCATGATATCAACCCAGTTATGAGTCCATGCATCAGATATGCATGTGTGCTATGAGAATTCATCTATGGGTAGCTTCAGTCGAGTATCCCATGCATCAGATATTCATATCCAGTATGAGAACTCAGTATGTCGGTTGTTCCATTTGTGTAGTCATGTCTTAAGATGTTCTTGTTCCCTGAGTAAGTTTTCTTAATCAGTATTCTTAGTCTATCAAGCGACATTCGAGGATGAATATTTCCAAGGAGGATATAATGTAACACCCCGCAAAATTCTCTCCTAGTGAAGCAAAAATCCGGTCCCAAAAGTTTGAGAGGTATCTTCCCAAGTGTGAAATACTTTGAGCCATGTATAATTTCCCTAATATCGACTTTTTGTCAATAGAGCATTGAATAAGCTTTCTGTCGATACCAAGAGTTAGAGCTAGTTTAGTGAGACAGTGTGCCACCTGGCACTTTAGCGCATCATGGAGCCAACCAAAATGGCAATCGTCAAAATCCAATGAGCCTCCACGATTATGGCACGTCGCGCCAAGGCTTGATTTTAGAATTGTCAATTTCTAGTGCACCAACGTGATTCTACCGCGTCGCAGTGCCTTTCCAGTTCACAACCAAGGTGGCAACATGATTTCCACCGCATCATGCCATCATGCAGTTTCCCAATTGTCTAATTTACAGCGATCTGGCGCAATTATGGGCGACACACGAGCATGTAAAATAGGGATTTTTCAGTTTAATTCCAAGGGCTTTTTGGTCTTTTTCCATTCTTCTTCAGCCCCTATAAATACCCAATAAAAGGCTCTCAGCCTCATTTCCTATCTTCAACATCAAAACTAAGGTTTTACAAAATCAAAACCCTTATTCCTTCTTCAAGCAAAATCAATAGAGATTAAGAGAAATTAAGAGGAATCAAGAATATCTCCAAGAACTTTCAAGAAAAGAGTTTCCCCAAGGTATGTAGATGTTGATTCTTGGGTTGCTTTCATCCAAGAAGCTCAAGTACCCTTTTCTAAATCTCAAATATTTTATGTTTATGAGTTGTTTATGATTCATGTGAAATGAAATTGATGTTCCAGCTATTATTGAGTTGTGATTCATTTTTGTTTACAAGGTGTTCAAGCTTTGACCCTAGTATGTGGAATTTATGTGATGTTCCTGATAAATCCTTTTCAAGTTCCTTGTTAGATGATGTGTTCATGCCAATTAAGTGTGGAAATGGTTGAATAAGCAAAGCATGCTCCCCATATGTTTGATAAAGCATGTGAAGAATTATGGCCATTATAGCATGTTGATTAGGAAACTGTTTGTGAGCAAGTCCATGCATGCCTAGTGTTTGATGAAATGCCTTAGTGAATAAATTGTGACATCATAGCATGAAATCCCCAATTAGGTGTAAACCCATGCATGCCTAGTGTTTGTTGAAAGGCCTTAGTGAACAAGTTGGGACATGATAGTAGTAAATTCCCTAATTACGTACTCTTTGATACATGCTAAGCCTTTAATATATGCCAAGTGCTTAACGAGTAAGTTGTGACATGATAGTATGAAGTTTCCCCAATCATGTGCTATCCAATACATGCCAAGACTAATATACGTGCGAAGTACTTGATGCAAGACCTTGTTGAATGGAGTATGATCTAGTAACATATTTACCCTTCTCTCTTATATGTCTATGATTCCTAACTGCTTGAAGTGATGCCTTAGTGATTGTGATTGTAATATATGGTTGTGATTCCTAAATACTTGAAGTGATGCTTTAGTGATTGTGATGGTGAATATATGGTTGTGATTCCTAAATGCTTGAAGTAATGCCTTAGTGATTGTGATGGTGAATATATGGTTGTGATTCCTAAATACTTGAAGTGATGCCTTAGTGATTGTGATGGTAAATATATGGTTGTGATTCCTAAATGCTTGAAGTGATGCCTTAGTAATTGTGATGTGAATATATTGTTATGATTACTAAATGCTTGAAGAGATGCTTTGGTAATTTTGATGATGAATGAATGACCGTGGTTATGACTAGTCAAGAGTGGTTATGACTAGTCAAGAATGGTTATGTCTTACTTTTGTGTTATCGAGTCCTGGGGGTATTTATACCCAACAATTTAGCTGTTGTCTAGAGCCTGTGTCAGTTTTTACGATAATCCCTGTCGGGCCATGATTCTCAAAACTTAGTGAATTATAGAACTCTGTATCCTTAGACAGATATAGAACTTAAGAAATCTCAGTAATCTCAATAATCTTCGTAATCCCCGTATAGCTAGTAATCTAGCCTCAACGCTGTACTCAACTCAGATCTAGTTATTTTCAAGTGTTCAGCTCTGACCTCGGTAGTGACCGAGTAAATCTATTTAAACTCTATATCGTCAGTCAGATACCGTGATTCAGTAGTATTCCGTCAGATAAGGAACCATGTGAATTCATCTTAACTCAGTCAGATCAATTGAGAAACGTTATTAGTATCAAATTTAGTTCAGTTTGTGTTCAATTGAAAATTCAGTTTAGAGTCTTTCAGTTGGGAGTAAGAGCTAGCACCGAATGAGAGAAGGGATGGCGACTCCCCTTTAGAGAGAGGCCGAGTCGCTAGGAGCAATCCCTGAACTCCAGAACTGCATAGCCAACATAGGATGCAGGAGTCCCCGTCAGTAGAGGCTGTCATCGTTAGAGAGGTTTGACTATTATATTGCCTTAGGTTGACTTTCTGTGAGGGTCATCCGTTAGAGAGGGTTGACCAGAGAGGTCTTTATTCGTTGGATGGTATTAATACCCTTTTAGCTAGGGTTACAGGTTGGAACCCACCTATGGGAGGTTGGGAATGTCGGTTAAGTAACTACTTCACACAGTTGCAGTTTCAGTATCAATCTTCAAAAATTAGGACGGTGAGGTTCAGTCGTCTATCTCAGTGAGGAACTCAGATAGTTCCATTGATTCATGAACATCCATTAGATAGGCTTGGTCTCTGATACGGGACAAATAGCTATCTTATCTTTTGATGACATCTTTGGAGTCCAACATATAGAGGTTCAAGACTTGGTCACCTCGAGAATACAAGAACATGCATGGAGGACCCATTTTGAGCATAACTTAAAGCAATCTCGCGTGTGGAAGATTGCTTGGAGCATTTAAGATTGAGGACTCACAGTTTTAGAACTTAATTAAGGGCATTTTGGACATTACACATGGTGTATTTACACACCATGGCCGCACCTATCATTAAGGGCAAAGTGGTCTTTTTGTCTTCTTTTGTAATACACTATAAATAGGTCATTTTAGCTCATTTCTTGGCATATTTTGAATGATGAAGAATTGAAAGACATATTTTCTCTCTTTTGAGAGTGTAACACCCTTAGTTGTAGGGCTTGGAAAAGCCATCCTTAGCATAGGGCTTGGAAACGGTAGATCTTGAGGTGAGTTCATTCCCTTGGTGGTCACTGTAAGAGTGTGGTTTTTATTATTACATTTATTAGGGGTATTAGTGTATGATATACACTTGGTTTCTGATTCTTGTCATAATATTGACCTCACTATCTATCCTTTACTTTTCTTGTTGTTCTCTTATGTAGTAGACTGTTTTTGGGTCCTTTTTGAATCCAAAAATTTATGTTCTTGTTCTCATCTTGTTTTTCACGTTTTGTGGCTGTTTTGGGTGTCAAATACACCATTGTTATCTCGTATTGTTGTTGTTGTAGTGAATCCGAGAGTGGTCTCCATCTTGGTCCTCAAATCCTTAAGATTAGTGGACTGTTTTGGAGGGTGTATTGGACTATTTAGTGGTTGTTTTGTGCTCCTATTGTCTTCTTGTATCATTTGGTATCAAAGCAAGGATTGATTTTAAAAAATCAATCTTGGGCTTGTTAGTTGAAAAATTAAAAAAAAAGTGTTGAAAAAACAAAAATCTCAAAAAAAGAAATCTGTCCCGTTTTTGTGTTTGAGCTGAAATTTGAGACTTAGATTTAGGAGATTTTAGTGTGTGTTTTTTTGTTTCTAGTGTTAGGTTCTTGTTCCCTAACACTAAGTGAGTCTAGATCTTGGATTTGAGCTTAATCCGGGTGGTTTTGAGTTGTTCACAATTGTTGAGTTTAAGGTTGAAGAAACTAGTAAGGTGAAGCTCAAAATTGGAAGGCTTATTGTTGATATTCTTACTTGAAAAATAAATGGTTGTGTTATGGAGTTTAACGTGAGCAAAAGGAATCTAAAATCATTCAATTTGGAGTTCATTTGGTTTAGTTTCAATTTTTTGAGTGTTCTTGTTGTTCTTCATGTTCATCATTTATTGTTGAACAAGAACATTCAATAGGTGTGGTTTGATCTTAAAGAGTGGAGAAAAGAGTGTAGTCTTTTGTTAGTCTTGAAACATATCCCAAAGAACATACAAAAAAAAGAAAGGGGACAATAGGACTTTCAAAAAGACTCATTACCAAAAGAGAGTAAAGGCACATACCAAGACAAACAAAAGAGGAAAGAAGACAAAGGCTTTCAAAAAGGTGTCTTGCCAAAAAGGTGCAAGGAAAGTCAAAGTCTTTTGAATTTTGAAAAAGGCTCTAAGTCTTGTACTTTTCCATCCTTTAGCTGATTTTTCACTCTCCCAAATTAAAAATTTGACCAATCCAAATTGCAAACTGCCATGTCAACAAATTGCCACATCATCTAAGTGCCACATCATCAACGTTCCCAAAAAAAACCTTGAAGCTCAAATTTAAGATTTTAAAGTTTCTTTTCTTTGTTTCGGTAGTTTCATTTCTTGATTCTAGTACTAATTAGCAACTAGTAATCACCTACTAGATTGTGAATTAGTTTTTGAATCCGTTTTTGTCGTGTCTTCGTTATTTGTGTGCTTTTCTCATTTTTAATTCGTCGTAACTTTTTGTTTCAAGTTCGTAAGTAGAATTTTCTGTCGTGTGTCTTTGATACAAGATCAAACCAACAACACCAAGAGCTACAAGTAGGTTCGGATTTCAGTCCAACAACACAAGAATAACAAGTTCAATTTTCAGTTTTCAGCACACAACAAGAGAGCAAATAGATGAACAAGAATGCTAGTGAATCGAAAGTAGCCCCACACGGCTTCACTAGTCTTTAAAGATAACAAGATTAACAACAACAACAACAACAAGATAAAGAAAAGATAGATAACTTGACATATAACATTCAAGATACTAAGAACCCTAACATCAAGAGAGGACCCTAAGTCTAGAGAATGTAAACACCAAGTTCTTACAAGGACCAAGAGGCACTCAAAGACCTCAAAACCCTTGTTTCTAGCCAAAGATACAACACAAGTATTCCTCTACTTGTGAGATGTTGGAGGCGGCTCCAAGAGTGGAAGAGAGAGAGGAAATGTTGAGATGTTTTAGGTTACAAATTTCAGATTTCAAAAACTATGTAATAACTCTCTCACATCTTCTATTTATACTACAAAAGGAAAGGGGTAAAATGACTCATCCGCCCTTGCTTCTTGTGCCAACCTTGGAGAGTAGTTTATTACACATTAGGACCCCTCTTCACACATAAAAACGTTTAAGTCCTTGGTTGGTTCAATCACCAACTCACACACGGCCATTTGCATGAACAAGGCTTGGAGTTTTTGTAATTCCCGAGCTTGGCTTCGTGTGAAAGGCCGTGTGGCTGTCCTAACCGTATCATCCTCTCCATCTTGAGAGGAATTTGGCCTCAAATTCAGCATTTGGTCATCTTCAACCGCATCCACGAGGGAGAGATCACCAACGTTGAAAGTGTTGTGCACTTGATATTCCGGTGGAAGGTCAATCTTGTAGGCGTTGTCATTGATCCTCTCAAGTACTTGGAAAGGACCATCACCCCTTGGCAGCAACTTGGACTTCCTATGAGCTGGAAACCGGTCTTTTCGAAGATGCACCCACACCCAATCTCCGGGCTCAAGCACAAGCCTTCTTCTCCCTTTGTTTGCCCTTTTGGCAATCTCTTGATTCTTCTTTTCAAGCTTGATCCGCACCGTCTCATGCATTTTCTTCATTGCCTCGGCTCTTTTGTTTCCATCTAAGCTGGTCATGAGATCACTAGACAAAGGAGTGAGATCTAAAGGGGTAAGGGGGTTCAAGCCGTAAACACATTCAAAGGGAGTCATTCCCGTGCTCGAATGTATTACCCGGTTGTAGGCAAATTCCACTAAGGGTAGGTGATCTTCCCATGAAGTCAGTTTACCTTTAACCATAGAACGTAGCATAGACCCTAAGGTTCTATTTACTACCTCCGTTTGGCCATCGGTTTGTGGGTGGCAAGACGTGGAGAAAAGTAACTTCGTCCCAAGCCTACCCCACATGGACTTCCAAAAGAGACTTAGGAACTTGGAGTCCCTATCGCTCACAATAGTCCTCGGTACCCCGTGAAGCTTGACAACATGTTCAACAAATAATGAAGCTACACTACTAGCATCCTCGGTTTTAGTACATGGAATAAAATGAGCCATTTTAGAGAATCTATCAACAATAACAAAAATGCTATCTCGGCCCTTTCTAGTCCTTGGCAGCCCCAAAACAAAATCCATCGAGATGTCCAACCAAGGCCTAAGGGGAGTAGGGAGTGGGGTGTATAATCCTTGGGGTAAGAGACGAGATTTCGCACTCCGGCAGGCCACGCATTGACTACAAATTTTAGTGACGTCTTTGCGCATTTTGGGCCAATAGAAGTTCTCCTCTAAGATTCCGAGGGTCTTGTCTAACCCAAAGTGACCCATGAGGCCTCCGTCATGGGCCTCCCTCACAAATAATTCCCTCCAAGAACTAGAAGGAACACACAACCTCCTCCCTTTGAACAAATACCCATCGAACCGAGAGTAGGAGGAATGGTTATTCTCCTTGAGCCAACGGTCCCTTCCCCACTCTTCGCATTCCCTAAAAATAGGAGCAAAGGTAGGATCCTCGGGATACAACAACCGCAAGCTCTCAAAACCCATCAATTTCGAAGACAAGGTAGTAACAAGCACATGCTTCCTAGACAAGGCATCGGCAACAACATTTTCCTTTCCCCTTTTGTAATGAATTACATAAGGGAAAGTCTCGATGAACTCAATCCACTTAGCACGACGCCTATTCAACTTGTCTTGGCTCTTAAGGTGTTTCAACGACTCATGATCCGTTCGTATCACAAACTCCTTAGGCCACAAATAATGTTGCCAATTTCCCAAAGCTCTAACAAGGGCGTACAACTCCAAATCATAAGTTGAGTAATTAAGAGTTGCCCCTTTGAGCTTTTCACTGAAATAAGCAACGGGCTTACCTTCTTGCATCAAAACAGCCCCGATACCAACCTTACTAGCATCACACTCTATTTCAAACATCTTATCAAAATCGGGCAATTGCAATAAAGGCGCCGAGATGAGCGTAGCTTTCAAGGCCTCAAAAGCCCTAGCTTGCTCATCACCCCATTTAAAGGGTCCGTCCTTTCTAATTACCTCGGTCAAGGGGGCTGCTATGGAACTAAATCCTTTGACAAACCTCCTATAAAAGCTTGCCAACCCGTGGAAACTTCGGATTTCTCCAATAGTTTTAGGGGTCGGCCAACTTCGGATAGAGTCTATCTTGGAATCGTCCACTTCCACACCCCGTGAGCTCACGACAAAACCCAAGAATATAACTTTATCAACACCAAAAGAACACTTCTCCATGTTGGCATACAGCTTCTCCTTTCGGAGCACATCAAACACACATCTCAAATGCATTACATGATCATTAATAGTTTTACTATACACCAACACATCATCAAAGTAAACCACCACAAACTTTCCAATATAAGGCTTCATTACATGATTCATTAGCCTCATAAATGTGCTAGGAGCATTGGTAAGGCCGAAGGGCATGACCAGCCACTCATATAGACCGAATTTGGTCTTGAATGCGGTCTTCCACTCATCACCGGGTTGCATGCGAATTTGGTGATAGCCGCTCCTAAGGTCTACTTTAGAAAACAAACAAGATCCGTGGAGCTCATCTAACATATCATCTAGTCTAGGAATTGGATGACGATACCTTATAGTAATTTTGTTGATGGCTCTACAATCGACGCACATGCGCCAAGTTCCGTCCTTCTTTGGTACCAAAAGCACCGGAACAGCACACGGACTCATGCTTTCCTTGATGTATCCCTTGTTGAGAAGCTCCTCAACTTGCCTCTCAAGCTCCTTAGTGTCCATGGGATTGTTCCTATAGGCCGGTTTGTTTGGAAGTTGTGAACCTGGCACCAAATCAATTTGGTGCTCAATTCCCCGAAGTGGGGGCAATCCTTGCGGAAGTTCTTGAGGAAATACATCTTCATACTCCTGCAACGCACAAGAAATCAAAGGGGAAATGGAAGAATTAGTGGGGTTAGTATTAAAACAATGGGCCAACAGTAACATCGGCTTGTTTTCATCATGGTCCACGAAGAGTTCTTTCCTCCTAGCCAACATCACTACGTTTTCCATCTCCCTTGTTGTTGGGACAGATTCGGATAGCCCTACTTCCTCACCTACGGCATCCCCCCCCTTTTCTCCTTTCCCGGTTTCCTTTCCCTTTCCTTTTAACTCTCTCATCTTTTGATGCCACTCATGTACTTGGGAGGGTGAAAGAGGGTGAAGTGTGACCTTTCGGCCATCCTTCTCAAGCGTATACCGGTTGGACCTCCCATCGTGTTTAGTAGACCTATCATATTGCCATGGTCTACCTAACAACAAGTGACATGCTTGCATTGGGATCACGTCACAAAGCACTTCATCGTGGTAGTTTCCTACCTTAAACCGAATCACACATTGCCTTGCGACCCTTAATTCACCACAATCGTTCAACCATTGTAGCTTGTAAGGGCTAGTGTGTGGTGTAGTGGGCAGCTTCAAGAAATTTACCATAGCTTGGCTCGCAACATTCGTACAACTACCACTATCAATCACCAAGGTGCACACACTCCCCTTTACAAGACACTTAGTATGGAATAGATTTTCCCTTTGACTCGGGTCATCTATCGCCTTACTAATCATGACACGTCTAACCACAAAGTTAGGAACCACACACTCCCCTTCTTGTGGATAGACATCTTCACTACCATCTAATTCATCATCATTCGGCCCATTTTCAGCTTCCTCTCCATCTTGAGGCTCGGCCTCATCCTCCCCCCTTTCGGAAACCACCTCCTCACCAAGGTAGTACACTTTCCCTTCTCGTAGGATCACATTGCGCCGGTTCGGACATTCATTGGCCTTATGCCCCCAACCTTGGCACTTGAAGCATTGGAATCCCTTTGGGTTGGGATATTTGTGAGCCTCCGGTTTCGGAGGGAATTTAGGGACTGTTTTGGACTCGTAGTGGACTGTTTTGGACTCGGGCAGCTTCGTAGGGGCGGGTTGGTCCTTGTTTTTGGGCCAACCCGAGGGAGCTTGTACCCTTGCCTTGAAGGATGATCTCTCCTTAAGTTCCCTTTCAATCTCTAGGGCCGCTTGGAATATACCGTCGATGGTTTCAAACCGATGAAGGGTCAAATGAGTGGAGATCTCTTTGTTCAACCCACACTTGAACCGGATGATGTCATGACTGATTTGCTCCCCACGATGGTCAAGTTTCAACATGAGTTGTTGGAACTCATCAAAATAGGCCATCACACTCTTGCCTCCTTGCCGCAAGCCATATAACCTAGCAAGTAACTCATGACGATATCTCTCGGGAAGGTATCGTTGTCTCATCAAATACCTCAACCGAAACCAAGGTGGTGGCTGCCCATCGACTAATTCATTGCCAAATCGTTTAACATACTCCCACCAAGTGTTAGCATAGCCCTCGAGGTGAGCTATAGCGTAGCAACTCTTCTTTTCGTCCGAGATGTCATTAACTTGGAAAACTTTGTCACAAGCCGATTCCCAAGTTAAGTAGGCCTCGGGATCACTTTCACCCTTAAAGATGGGTAGGCTCAACTTGATGGTGTTGATGCCTACGTCTCTCTCTTGGTGTCGGTTTCCCCTATCTCCATACCCCCGGTATCTCCTAGGTTCTCCTCGGCCCCCTCTTAACTCCTCCTCCCTCATATAAGCATCATCAAAGGCTCCATCTCCTTCATACTCCCCTCTACCGTATCCTTCAAAGTGGGCTGGTCGGCCTTGGCCGTTTTGAGTCGGAGGATTTGGAATTTGCGGTCTTTGGGTTAATGGAGCTTGGAATGGAAGGTTCGGATTTAGTGGAGGTACTTGTCGTCCAAATCCCTCTTGTGGAATTGGAGGGGCTTGGAAATGTAGTGGTCTAGTGGAGTCTCGGTTTAGAGGAAAATAGGTAGTTTGACTTGCGGTATTTAGTGGAGCTTGGGGTGCATTTAGCATTTGGTGGACTGTTTCGGGGGTGATGGTTGCGGAGGAGGTCCTATCATGACCATTGGTAGATACGTGTAGAGGAGTAGAAGGACGAGAGTTCCTTTGACTCTCCACTTGTTCCAATCTCCCACTAATAGTCGACACTTCCCCCTTTATGGCTGCCAAGTCCCCTCTCACGGCCCCAAATTCAGAATTCAACCTTTCAAGTGTCCGGGTAACGGCCTCAAGAGTGACCCTCATAGAATCAAGGGCATTAGTATCTGCATTATGAGACGTAGCTCCTTCCATTGTCAAGATATTATCCGCTTTAGTTCACCACAAGTTCGTGTTCCACAAGTGTTGTATAATTGGCTAGTAACCGTGAAATTTTCAAGGTATGAGTGAGCTCTTATCCGGAATGGATTCTTGTTTGAAGACTCAAAGAATTCTTGCCGGACTAGAATCAAAAATCAGCAACTCATTCAAACGAATAAAAGCACTCAAATAATCGTTGACACGAACAAACGGTTCAAGGAACTAGTTGACAACCTAGTAGGAATGTACTAGTTTGTTAATTAGTTCTAGGACCAATTAAGGGAAACCAAGGATCAACAATTTGCAACCAAAGAATATCCTAAGTTGAGCTTATAGTGACGTGGCAGCATGCAATGGTTCCACCCGTTCCTCTTATCCTTTTTTTTTTTTTTTTTGTTTTGTGTTAATATTCACACAACTTGTTATAGTTTGCAAAATGTTTTTGGTGGGAAAAATAAAATCTTGTAGTCTTTCAACCTTTTCAAACTCAAGAAAGTGGTGTTTGGTTGACCAATCCCACAAAACAAGGCTCCTTGAATTAGGGAAAAGTGATTGACAAGACTAGAAGGTGAGGGGTGCAAGTCTTTCACAACAACTTTATAACTTGTCTTACAACTTGAGCACACAACAAGATGAACAAGATGAACAAGTTCAAAAGATGAACACCTCAACAAACTTCATCAACTTCTTTAGCACATAACACATAACCACCAATTTTTCTTTTGCTCATCAACAACATACAACTTTCGGCCACTTCAAGTTACCACACAATGTTCAAGTTTTCAAGCTCAACTTTCGGATCTAGACACCTTAGTGTTGGTGAGAAAGAAACCAACACTAGAAACTCACTAAACAAGCAAAATAACACTTAGACCTAGGCATGCAACATCATACTCGGTTTTCAACTTTTAGTGGACAGATTTCAGAATTTCCCTTTGGTGTTGTTTGTTTTAAACCGTGAACTAGCCCAAGATGGGTTATGTTGGAACACAACCGGTCTTGCTTTGATACCAAATGATACAAGATCAAACCAACAACACCAAGAGCTACAAGTAGGTTCGGATTTCAGTCCAACAACACAAGAATAACAAGTTCAATTTTCAGTTTTCAGCACACAACAAGAGAGCAAATAGATGAACAAGAATGCTAGTGAATCGAAAGTAGCCCCACACGGCTTCACTAGTCTTTAAAGATAACAAGATTAACAACAACAACAACAACAAGATAAAGAAAAGATAGATAACTTGACATATAACATTCAAGATACTAAGAACCCTAACATCAAGAGAGGACCCTAAGTCTAGAGAATGTAAACACCAAGTTCTTACAAGGACCAAGAGGCACTCAAAGACCTCAAAACCCTTGTTTCTAGCCAAAGATACAACACAAGTATTCCTCTACTTGTGAGATGTTGGAGGCGGCTCCAAGAGTGGAAGAGAGAGAGGAAATGTTGAGATGTTTTAGGTTACAAATTTCAGATTTCAAAAACTATGTAATAACTCTCTCACATCTTCTATTTATACTACAAAAGGAAAGGGGTAAAATGACTCATCCGCCCTTGCTTCTTGTGCCAACCTTGGAGAGTAGTTTATTACACATTAGGACCCCTCTTCACACATAAAAACGTTTAAGTCCTTGGTTGGTTCAATCACCAACTCACACACGGCCATTTGCATGAACAAGGCTTGGAGTTTTTGTAATTCCCGAGCTTGGCTTCGTGTGAAAGGCCGTGTGGCTGTCCTAACCGTATCAGTCTTGAGTCGTTCAAACAAGAATCTATTCCGGCTGCCAAGTAGAATTGACATCCTATTGACTATCGGAGTATAAGCAACTTTAAATATTCGCCGCTCCAATTGTGAGGATTAGTGAGTGAATACGAGTGTTAGTGAGAAGCTTTTACTACTAATCTTGTTTGTTCATTTGTAGGTTCAAAGGTGATATAAGGGGAATATGTCTTCAATAGCCGGGGATTATTGTGGCTACAACATGGGAGACTATGGTTGTAATGAGGGGTTTTATGGCTACGAAGTTGAGGGAGATTGCGGAGGCTATGAAGATAGCCATGATCGAAACTTGGGCAGATTTGAAAGTTACTGTTTTGAGGGAGAAAATGAGGTGAATAAAGTCCCTAGTGCTTATGGTGACTTTGGAGATGATGTAGGACCTCGTGATGGATCTTATGATGACGTTGGGGCATGTGAGGAGTCCTACACTTCTCACTCCAAACCTAGTTTTGGTGTTAGGTATAACCCTTTCATTCACAAAGCTTATGACAGCTATGATGAGAGTACACGTGAGGAGTGTGAAGATTCATATTCTCCACCTTGTAGTACTTCTTATCAAGATCAATATAGTGTGAATGTTTATACTAGCTCTAGTGGAGGTTGTTCAATGAGAAGAAGAGGGTATGCATCTCCAAAACCGAGGGGTACTCGTATGCCTTACTTTGTTGATCCAAGAAGGAGTGTACACTCCGGAAAGGTGACCATTTGTGGGATACCGGACTGTTAAGCTGAATTTCTGGCTATACAGACCGAATCATAATGAATGCTCACACCCAAATAGTGTATTTCTTTAATACTCTTTTATGAAGTTCTAACGATAGTAGGGACTAAAGAACTCCAAGCATGATCTGAACAAGACCTCTGAATAAGAGATTACAACATTTCTACCACTCTATAGCATGGAACATAGATCCATAAATCATAGGCTAGGATGGAATTGCAAGGCCTCAAGAGATGCAACTTCCTACTTTAAATCTTAGCAACACTTTTTCAAATACTCTCTTAGCTATACTCTCTAACTTCTCAACCGAGTGTTCGATTTGGGCGAATTTGGTATCGATTGAAAGCTTATTCAATTTCTCACACAATTGAAAGTAGAAATTTTGAAAATACCACATTAAATAAAAGGTATTCATTTTTAAACTAATCTTTAGAATTTTAGAGAGGAAGAGTGCGAGGTATTACAATATCTCCCCTATGGAAACATTCATCCTCAAATATGAATAGTTGAGATGATAATACTGAAGTATTTGAGGCTATAAGCTATCATGGACAACTGAAATAAACAGAATAATGAGCTTACTGAGTTGATGTACGAGTGCATGAACTCTCATGAAAATAGTTACATGGCTGAGATAGGAACGGGAGAGTCAACTTTTGAGTAATAATTTCTTTAGGATGGATATGATTTCATGAGAAAAGATGAAGGGTTCATGACATGAAAACAAAGGGTATTACGATATCTCCCTCCTGGGATCGTTCATCCCTGAATGATACTGATTTGATTGAAATACTAGGAAAAGACTGAGATGATACGCAGGATACTTATGAACTAAATTATGACTTAATATCTAAATGTGAAACTGATGCTCTATGCATGCATTGAGCTGAATTTTGCAATTTACCTGGATGCGTACAAACTACCTCCATGAAAGGTCAATACTCACAATATTTTAGGTAGTGCGATTAGGATAAATTCGAAGATGGAAAAACTATCGAAATTTATCTGTCTGACTGTTAAGCTAAAATGTTGGCTATAAAGACCGAATCATACTAAATGCTTACACCCAAATAGAGTATTTCTTCAACATTCTTTTAGGATGTTCTAAAGATAATAAGGGACTAAACAACTCCGGGCATGATCTGAACAAGACCTTTGAATAAGAGATTACAACATTGCTACCACTCTATAGCATGGAACATAGATCCCTAAATCATAAGCTAGGATGGAATTCCAAGGCCTTAAGTGACGCAACTTCCTATTTTAAAGCTTAGCAACACTTTCTCAAATACTCTCTTAACTATACTCTCTTACTTCTTAATCGAGTGTCGGATTTGAGCAAATTCGGTATCAATGGAAAGCTTATTCCATTTGACACACAATTCAAAGTATAAATCTTGAAAATACCACATGAAAAAAAAGGTATTCATTTTTTAAGCAAATCTTTAACATATTAGGGAGAAAGAGTACGGGGTATTACAATATCTCCCCCTTGGGAATATTCGTCCTCAAATGTAGCTAGTTGAGCTCATAATACTGAAGAATCTGAGGCTATAAGTTGTCATGCACAACTAAAATCAACTAAATAATGAGCTTACTGAGTTGATGTACGAGTGCATGAACTCTCATGAAAATAGTTACATGGCTGAGATAGGAACGGGAGAGTCAACTTTTGAGTAACAATTTCTTTAGGATGGATATGATTTCATGAGAAAAGATGAGAGGTTTATGACATGAAAACTGAGGGTATTACGATATCTCCCCCCTGGGATCGTTCATACCCGAATGATACTGATTTGATTGAAATACTAGGAAAAAACTGAGATGATACACAGGATACTTATTAACTAAATCATGACTTAATATCTGAATCTGAAACTGATGTGCTATACATGTATTGAGCTGAATTTCGCAATTTACCTGGATGCGTACAAACTACTTCTTGGAAAAGGCCATACTCACGAAATTTTAGGTAGTGAGACTAGGATAAATTACAAGATGGAAAAACTATAAAAATTTATCTATCTGACTGTTAAGCTGAATTTCTGGCCATACAGACCGAATCATACTGAATGCTCACACCCAAACAGTGTATTTCTTCAACATTCTTTTTTGAAGTCTAAAGAACTTCGGGCATGATCTGAACAAGACCTCTGAATAAGAGATTACAACATTTCTACCACTCTATAGCATGGAACATAGATCCATAAATCATAATCTAGGATGGAATTACTAGGCCTTAAGCAACACAATTTCCTACTTTAAAGCGTAGCAATAGTTTCTCAAATACTATCTTAACTATACTCTCTAGCATCTCAACCGAGTGTCGAATTTGGGGGAATTTAGTATCGATTGAGTGCTTATTCAATTTCCCACACAATTAAAAGTAGAAATCTAGAAATACCACACTAAATAAAAGGTATTCATTCTTTAAGCTAATCTTTAACATTTTAGGGATGAAGATCGTAGGGTATTACAATATCTCCCTCTTGGGAATATTCATCCTCGAATGTGGTTAGTTAAGCTGATAATAGTGAGGAATCTGAGGTTAGAAGTTGTCATGCACAACTAAAATAAACTGAGTAACTGATTCTCAACATAATGAGCGTACTGAGTTGATCTGTGAGTGCATGAACTCTCATAAAAATAGCTACATAGCTAAGATAGAAACAGGAGAGAACTTATGACTAACAATTTCTTTAGGGTGGATATGATTTCATGTGAAAAGATAAGAGGTCCAAGACATGAAAAGTCAGGGTATTACAACATCTCCCCCCTGGGATTTTTCTCCGAATGATACTGATTTGGTTGAAATACTAGAAAAATACTGAGATGATACACATGATACTTATGAACTAAATCATGACTTAATATCTGAATCTGAAACTGATACTCTATGCATGTACTGAGACTAGGATAAATCGAAAGATGAAAAAACTATAGAAATTTATATGTCTGACTGTTAAGCTGAATTGCTGGCTATACGGACTAAATCATACTGAATGCACACACCCAAACAGTGTATTTCTTCAACATTCTTTTAGGAAGTCTAAAGAACTCCGGGCATGATCTGAACAAGACCTCCGAATATGAGATTACAATATTTCTACAACTCTATTATATGGAAAATAGATCCATAAATCATAAGCTAAGATGGAATTACATGGCCTAAATCGACGCAACTTCCTACTTTACTATACTCTCTAACTTCTCAACCATTTGGGCGAACTTGGTATTGATGGAAAGCTTATTCAATTTCGCACACAATTGAAAGTAGAAATCTTTAAAATACACATGAAATAAATGGTATTCCTTTTTAAGCTAATCTTTAGAAGTTAAGGGAGAAAGAGAGCGGGGTATTACAATATCTCCCCCTTGGGAACATTCGTCCTCGAATGTGGCAAGTTGAGCTGATAATACTGAAGAATCTGAGGCTATAAGTTGTCATGCACAACTAAAATAAACTGAATAATGATCTTACTGAGTTAATCTGCGAGTGCATAAACTCTCATAAAAATAGCTATAGGGCTGAGACAGAAACGGGACAGTCAACTTATAAGTAATAATTTCTTTAGGCTGGCTATTATTTTGTGAGAAAAGATGAGAGGTTTATGACATGAAAACTCAGGGTATTATGACATCTGCCCCTTGGGATCGTTCGTCCCTGAATGATACAGATTTGGTTTAAATACTAGGAAAAGACTATGATGATACACAGGATACTTAAGAATTGAATTATGACTTAATATCTGAATCTGAATCTGAAACTGATGCGCTAGGCACGTACTGAGCTAAATTTTGTAATTTACCAGGATGCATACAAACTACCTCTTAGAAAGGGTCATACTCATGAAATTTCAAGTAGTAAGACTGGGATAAATCAGAAGATGGAAAAACTATAGCAATTTGTTTGTCTGACTGTTAAGCTGAATTTCTGGCTATACGGACCGAATCATAATGAATGCTCACACCCAAATAGTGTATTTCTTCAATACTCTTTTATGAAGTTCTAACGATAGTAGGGACTAAAGAACTCCGAGCATGATCTGAACAAGACCTCTGAATAAGAGATTACAACATTGCTACCACTCTATAGCATAGAACATAGATCCACAAATCATAGGCTAGGATGGAATTGCAAGGCCTCAAGAGATGCAACTTCCTACTTTAAATCTTAGCAACACTTTCTCAAATACTCTCTTAGCTATACTCTCTAACTTCTCAACCAAGTGTTGGATTTGCGTGAATTTGGTATCGATTGAAAGCATATTCAATTTCTCACACAATTGAAAGTAGAAATTTTGAAAATACCACATGAAATAAAAGGTATTCATTTTTAAACTAATCTTTAGCATTTTTGATACAAAATCAAACCAACAACACGAAGAGCTTCAAGTAGGCTCGGATTTCAGTCCAACAACACAAGAACAACAAGTTTAAGTTTCGGTTTTTTAGTCCAACAACACAAGAACAACAAGATAGATAACAATGCTAGTGAATCGAAAAGAGCCCCACACGGCTTCACTAGACTTTAAGATAACAAAATCAACAACAACAACAAGATAAAGAAAGATAGATAACTTGACATATAACATTCAAGAAACTAAGAACCCTAACATCAAGAGAGGACCCTAAGTCTAATGAATATAAACACCAAGTTCTTACGAGGACCAAGAGGCACTCAACGACCTCAAAACCCTTGTTTCTAGCCAAAGAGACAACACAAGTATCCCTCTACTTGTGAGATAATAGGGACGGCTTCTAAGAGTGGAAGAGAGAGCCGAAATGTTTAGTGTTTTTAGGTTACAAAATCAGCATTCAAAAACTAAGGAATAACTCTCTAACATGTTCTATTTATACTACAAACAAAAGGGGTAAAATGACCCATCCGCCCTTGCTTCTTGTGCCAACCTTGAAGAGTAGTTTATTACACATTAAGACCTCTCTTCACACATAAAAACGTTTAGGTCCTTGGTTGGTTCAATCACCAACTCCCACACGGCCATTTGCATGAACAAAGCTTGGAGTTTTTGTAATTCCCGAGCTTGGCTTCGTGTGAAAGGCCGGGTACCTGTGGAGGCTGCCCCAACCGTATCATCCTCTCCATCTTGAGAGGAATTTGACCTCAAATTCAGCATTTGGTCATCTTCAACCGCATCCACGAGGGAGAGATCACCAACGTTGAAAGTGTTGTGCACTTGATATTCCGGTGGAAGGTCAATCTTGTAGGCGTTGTCATTGATTCTCTCAAGTACTTGGAAAGGACCATCACCCCTTGGCAGCAATTTGGACTTCCTTTGAGCTGGAAACCGATCCTTTCGAAGATGCACCCACACCCAATCTCCGGGTTCAAGCACAAGCCTTCTTCTCCCTTTGTTTACTCTTTTTGCAACCTCTTGGTTCTTCTTTTCAAGCATGATCCGCACCGTCTCATGCATTTTATTCATTGCCTCGGCTCTTTTATTTCCATCTAAGCTGGTCATGAGATCACTAGACAAAGGAGTGAGATCTAAAGGGGTAAGGGGATTCAGGCTGTAAACACATTCAAAGGGAGTCATTCCCGTGCTCGAATGCATTACCCGATTGTATGCAAATTCCACCAAGGGTAGGTGATCTTCCCATGAAGTCAGTTTACCTTTAACCATAGAACGTAGCATAGACCCTAAGGTTCTATTTACTACCTCCGTTTGGCCATCGGTTTGTAGGTGGCAAGACGTGGAGAAAAGTAACTTCGTTCCAAGCCTACCCCACATGGACTTCCAAAAGAGACTTAGGAACTTGGAGTCCCTATCGCTCACAATAGTCCTCGGTACCCCGTGAAGCTTTACAACATGTTCAACAAATAATGAAGCTACACTACGAGCATCCTCGGTTTTAGCACATGGAATAAAATGAGCCATTTTAGAGAATCTATCAACAATAACAAAAATGCTATCTCGGCCCTTTCTAGTCCTTGGCAGACCCAAAACAAAATCCATCGAAATGTCCAACCAAGGTCTAAGGGGAGTAGGGAGTGGGGTGTATAATCCTTGAGGTAGGAGACGAGATTTCGCACTCCGGCAGGCCACGCATTGACTACAAATTTTAGTGACGTCTTTGCGCATTTTGGGCCAATAGAAGTTCTCCTCTAAGATTCCGAGGGTCTTGTCTACCCCAAAGTTCCCCATGAGGCCTCCGTCATGGGCCTCCCTCATAAATAATTCCCTCCAAGAACTAGAAGGAACACACAACCTCCTCCCTTTGAACAAATACCCATCGAACCGAGAGTAGGAGGAATGGTCATTCTCCTTAAGCCAACGGTCCCTTCCCCACTCTTCGCATTCCCTAAAAATAGGAGCAAAGGTAGGATCCTCGGGATACAACAACCGCAAGCTCTCAAAACCCATCAATTTCGAAGACAAGGTAGCAACAAGCACATGCTTCCTAGACAAGGCATCGGCAACAACATTTTCCTTTCCCCTTTTGTAATGAATTACATAAGGGAAAGTCTCGATGAACTCAATCCACTTAGCATGACGCCTATTCAACTTGTCTTGGCTCTTAAGGTGTTTCAACGACTCATGATCCGTTCGTATCAAAAACTCCTTAGGCCACAAATAATGTTGCCAATTTCCCAAAGCTCTAACAAGGGCGTACAACTCCAAATCATAAGTTGAGTAATTAAGAGTTGCCCCTTTGAGCTTTTCACTGAAATAAGCAACGGGCTTACCTTCTTGCATCAAAACAGCCCCGATGCCAACCTTACTAGCATCACACTCTACTTCAAACATCTTATCAAAATCGGGCAATTGCAATAAAGGCGCCGAGACGAGCGTAGCTTTCAAGGCCTCAAAAGCCCTAGCCTGCTCATCACCCCATTTAAAGGGTCCGTCCTTTCTAATTACCTCGGTCAAGGGGGCTGCTATGGAACTAAATCCTTTGAAAAACCTCCTATAAAAGCTTTCCAACCCGTGGAAACTTCGGATTTCTCCAATAGTTTTAGGGGTCGGCCAACTTCGAATAGAGTCTATCTTGGAATCGTCCACTTCCACACCCCTTGAGCTCACGAAAAAACCCAAGAATATAACCTTATCAACACCAAAAGAACACTTCTCCATGTTGGCATACAGCTTCTCCTTTCGGAGCACATCAAACACACATCTCAAATGCATTACATGATCATCAATAGATTTACTATACACCAACACATCATCAAAGTAAACCACCACAAACTTTCCAATATAAGGCTTCATTACATGATTCATTAGCCTCATAAAGGTGCTAGGAGCATTGGTAAGGCCGAAGGGCATGACCAGCCACTCATATAGACCGAATTTGGTCTTGAATGCGGTCTTCCACTCATCACCGGGTTGCATGCGAATTTGGTGATAGCCACTCCTAAGGTCCACTTTAGAAAACAAACAAGATCCGTGGAGCTCATCTAACATATCATCTAGTCTAGGGATTGGATGACGATACCTTATAGTGATTTTGTTGATGGCTCTACAATCGACGCACATGCGCCAAGTTCCGTCCTTCTTCGGTACCAAAAGCACCGGAACAGCACACGGACTCATGCTTTCCTTGATGTATCCCTTGTTGAGAAGCTCCTCAACTTGTCCTTCAAGCTCCTTAGTGTCCATGGGATTGCTCCTATAGGCCGGTTTGTTTGGAAGTTGTGAACCCGGCACCAAATTAATTTGGTGCTCAATTCCCCGAAGTGGGGGCAATCCTTGCGGAAGTTCTTAAGGAAATACGTCTTCATACTCCTGCAACACACAAGAAATCAATGGGGAAATGGAAGAATTAGTGGGGTTAGTATTAAAACAATGGGCCAAAAGTAACATCGGCTTGTTTTCATCATGGTCCACGAAGAGTTCTTTCCTCCTAGCCAACATCACTACGTTTTCCATCTCCCTTGTCGTTGGGACAGCCTCGGATGTCCCTACTTCCTCACCTACGACATTCCCCCCCTTTTCTCCCTTTCCGGATTCCTTCCCCTTTCCCTTCAACTCTCTCATCTTTTGATGCCACTCATTTACTTGGGAGGGTGAAAGAGGATGAAGTGTGACCTTTCGGCCATCCTTCTCAAGCGTATACCGGTTGGACCTCCCATCGTGTTTAGTAGACCTATCATATTGCCATGGTCTACCTAACAACAAGTGACATGCTTGCATTGGGATCACGTCACAAAGCACTTCATCGTGGTAGTTTCCCACCTTAAACCGAATCACACATTGCCTTGTGACCTTTAATTCACCACAATCGTTCAACCATTGTAGCTTGTAAGGACTAGTGTGTAGTGTAGTTGGTAGCTTCAAGAAATTTACCATAGCATGGCTCGCAACATTTGTACAACTACCACTATCAATCACCAAGGTGCACACACTCCCCTTTACAAGACACTTAGTATGGAATAGATTTTCCCTTTGACTCGGGTCATCTATCGCCTTACTAATCATGACACGTCTAACCACAAAGTTTGGAACCACACACTCCCCTTCTTGTGGATAGACATCTTCACTACCATCTACTTCATCATCATTCGGCCCATTTTCAGCTCCCTCTCCATCTTGAGGCTCGGCCTCATCCTCCCCCCTTTCGGAAACCACCTCCTCACCAAGGTAGTACACTTTCCCTTGTCGTAGGATCACATTGCGCCGGTTCGGACATTCATTGGCCTTATGCCCCCAACCTTGGCACTTGAAGCATTGGAACCCCTTTGGGTTGGGATATTTGTGAGCCTCCGGTTTTGGAGGGAATTTAGGGACTGTTTTGGACTCGGGCAGCTTCGTAGGGGCGGGTTGGTCCTTGTTTTTGGGCCAACCCGAGGGGGTTTGTACCCTTGCCTTGAAGGATGATCTCTCCTTAAGTTCCCTTTCAATCTCAAGGGCCGCTTGGAATATACCGTCAATGGTTTCAAACCGGTGAAGGGTCAAATGAGTGGAGATCTCTTTGTTCAACCCACACTTGAACCGGATGATGTCGTGACTGATTTGCTCCCCACGATGATCAAGTTTCAACATGAGTTGTTGGAACTCGTCAAAATAGGCCATCACACTCTTGCCTCCTTGCCGCAAGCCATATAATCTAGCAAGCAACTCATGACGATATCTCTCGGGAAGGTATCATTGTCTCATCAAATACCTCAACCGATACCAAGGTGGTGGCTGCCCATCAACTAATTCATTACCAAATCGTTTAACATACTCCCACCAAGTGTTAGCATAGCCCTCGAGGTGAGCTATAGCGTAGCAACTCTTCTTTTCTTCCGAGATGTCATTAACTTGGAAAACTTTGTCACAAGCCGATTCCCAAGTTAAGTAGGTCTCGGGGTCACTTTCACCCTTAAAGATGGGTAGGCTCAACTTGATGGTGTTGATGCCTACGTCTCTCTCTTGGTGTCGGTTTCCCCTATCTCCATACCCCCGGTATCTCCTAGGTTCTCCTTGACCCCCTCTTAACTCCTCCTCCCTTATATAAGCATCATCAAAGGCTCCATCTCCTTCATACTCCTCTCTACCGTATCCTTCAAAGTGGGCTGGTCGGCCTTGGCCGTTTTGATTCGGAGGATTTGGAATTTGCGGTCTTTGGGTTAATGGAGCTTGGAATGGAGGGTTCGGATTTAGTGGAGGTACTTGGCGTCCAAATCCCTCTTGTGGAATTGGAGGGGCTTGGAAATATAGTGGTCTAGTGGGGTCTCGGTTTGGAGGAAAATAGGTAGTTTGGCTTGCGGTATTTAGTGGAGCTTGGGGTGCATTTAGCATTTGGTGGACTGTCTCGGGGGTGATGGTTGCGGAGGAGGTCCTATCATGACCATTGGTAGATACATGTAGAGGAGTAGAAGGACGAGAGTTCCTTTGACTCTCCACTTGTTCTAATCTCCCACTAATAGTCGACACTTCCCCTTTATTGCTGCCAAGTCCCCTCTCACGGCCCCAAATTCCGAATTCAACCTTTCAAGTGTCCGGGTAACGGCCTCAAGAGTGACCCTCATAGAATCAAGGGCATTAGTATCCACATTATGAGACGTAGCTCCTTCCATTGTCAAGGTATTATCCGCTTTAGTTCACCACAAGTTCGTGTTCCACAAGTGTTGTATAATTGGCTAGTAACCGTGAAATTTTTAAGGTATGAGTAAGCTCTTATCCGGAATGGATTCTTGTTTTGAAGACTCAAAGAATTCTTGCCGGACTAGAGTCAAAAATCAGCAATTCATTCAAACGAATAAAAGTACTCAAATAATCGTTGACACGAACAAACGGTTCAAGGAACTAGTTGACAACCTAGTAGGAATGTACTAGTTTGTTAATTAGTTCTAGGACCAAGTAAGGGAAACCAAGGATCAACAATTAGCAACCAAAGAATATCCTAAGTTGAGCTTATAGTGACGTGGCAGCATGCAATGGTTCCACACGTTCTTCTTCTCTTTTTTTCTTTTTTTCTTTTTGTTAATATTCACACAACTTGTTATAGTTTGCAAAGTGCTTTTGGTGGGAAAAATAAAATCTTGTAGTAGTTCACCCTTTTCAAACTCAAGAAAGTGAGGTTTGGTTGACTAATCCCACAAAACAAGGCTCCTTGAATTAGGGAAAAGTGATTGACAAGACTAGAAGGTGATGGGTGCAAGTCTTTCACAACAACTTTATAGCTTGTCTTACAACTTGAGCACACAACAAGATGAACAAGTTCAAAAGATGAACACCTCAACAAACTTCATCAACTTCTTTAGCACATAAACACACAACCACCGATTTTTTTTTCTTTTGGTTATCAACAACACACAACTTTCGGCCACTTCAAGTCACTACAACAATGTTCAAGTTTTCAAGCTCAACTTTTGGATCTAGACACCTTAGTGTTGGTGAGAAAGAAACCAACACTAGAAACTCACTAAACAAGCAAAATAACACCTAGATCTAAACATACAACATCATTCTCGGTTTCAACTTTTAATGGACAGATTTTCAGAATTTCTTTTTGGTGTTGTTTGTTTAAGCCGTGAACTAGCCCAAGATGGGTTATGTTGGAACACAACCGGTCTCGCTTTGATACCAAATGATACAAAATCAAACCAACAACACCAAGAGCTTCAAGTAGGCTCGGATTTCAGTCCAACAACACAAGAACAACAAGTTTAAGTTTCGGTTTTTCAGTCCAACAACACAAGAACAACAAGATAGATAACAATGCTAGTGAATCGAAAAGAGCCCCACACGGCTTCACTAGACTTTAAGATAACAAAATCAACAACAACAACAAGATAAAGAAAGATAGATAACTTGACATATAACATTCAAGAAACTAAGAACCCTAACATCAAGAGAGGACCCTAAGTCTAATGAATATAAACACCAAGTTCTTACGAGGACCAAGAGGCACTCAACGACCTCAAAACCCTTGTTTCTAGCCAAAGAGACAACACAAGTATCCCTCTACTTGTGAGATAATAGGGACGGCTTCTAAGAGTGGAGAGAGAGCCGAAATGTTTTGTGTTTTTAGGTTACAAAATCAGCATTCAAAAACTAAGCAATAACTCTCTAACATGTTCTATTTATACTACAAACAAAAGGGGTAAAAATGACCCATCCGCCCTTGCTTCTTGTGCCAACCTTGAAGAGTAGTTTATTACACATTAAGACCTCTCTTCACACATAAAAACGTTTAGGTCCTTGGTTGGTTCAATCACCAACTCACACACGGCCATTTGCATGAACAAAGCTTGGAGTTTTTGTAATTCCCGAGCTTGTCTTCGTGTGAAAGGCCGTGTACCTGTGGAGGCTGCCCCAACCGTATCAATTTTAGAGAGGAAGAGTGCGAGTTATTACAATATCTTCCCCATGGGAATATTCGTCCTCAAATATGAATAGTTGAGCTGATAATACTGAAGAATCTGAGGCTATAAGCTATCATGGACAACTGAAATAAAAAGAATAATGAGCTTACTGAGTTGTTATGCAAGTATATGAATTCTCATGCAAATAGTTATATGGTTGAATAGGAATGAGAGGGTCAACTTATGAGTAACAATTTCTTTAGGCTGGATATGATTTCATGAGAAAAGATGAGAGGTTCATGAAATGAAAACCTTAGGGTATTAAGACATCTCCCCCCTGGGATCGTTCATCGCCGAATGATACTGATTTGGTTGAAATACTAGGAAAAGACTGAGATAATACACAGGATACGAACTGAATCATGAGTTAATATCTGAATCTGAAACTGATGCGCTATGTATGTACTGAGCTAAATTTTGCAATTTACCTAGATGCGTACAAACCATTTCTTGGAAAAGGACATACTCACAAAATTTCAGGTAGTGAGACTAGGATAAATCAGAAGATGGAATTGCTGGCTATACAGACCGAATCATACTGAAGGTTCACACCCAAATAAAGGGTATTTTTTTAAGATTCTTTTAGGAATTACTAATGATAATAGAGACTGAAGAACCCGAGAATGATTTGAACAAGACCTTTGAATAAGAGATTACAATATTGCTACCACTCTATATATGGAACATAGATCCATAAATCATAAGCTAGGATGAAATTACCATGCCTTAAGAAACGCAATTTCCTACTATAAAGCTTAGCAACACTTTCTCAAATACTATCTTAACTATACTCTCTAACAACTCAACAAAGTGTCGAATTTGGGTGAATTTGGTATAGATGAAAAGCTTATTCAATTTCCCACATAATTGAAAGTAGAAATCTTGAAAAACACCATATGAAATAAAAGGTATTCATTTTTTAAGCTAATCTTTAACATTTTAGGAAGGAAGAGCACAAGGTATTACATTATCTCCCTCTTGGGAACATTCGACCCCGAATGTGGCTAGTTGAGCTGATTATACTGAGGAATCTGAGTCTATAAGTTGTAATGCACAAATAAAATAAACTGAGTAACTGATTCTCAACGTAATGAGCTTAATAAGTTGATCTACGAGTGCATGAACTCTTATGAAAATAACTACATGGCTAAGATAGGAATGGGAGAGTCAACTTATGAGTAACAATTTTATTAGGTTGGATATGATTTCAAGAAAAAAGATGAGAGGTCCATGACATGAAAACTTAGGTTATTACAACATCTCCCCCCTGGGATCGTTCGTCCCCGAATGATACTGATTTGGGTGAAATACTAGGAAAAGAATGATATGATACACAGGATACTTACTAACTGAATCATGAAATAATATCTGAATCTGAAACTAATGCGCAATGCATATATGATATGAATTTTGCAATTTACATCAATGAGTACATACTATCTCTAGGAAAGGGTCATACACACCAAATTTCAGGTAGTGAGACTAGGATAAATCGAAAGATGGAAAAACTATAGAAATTTATCTATCTAACTGTTAAGCTGAATTGCTCGATATACGGACCGAATCATACTGAATGCTCACACCCAAACAGGGTATTTCCTCAACACTCTTTTAAGAAGTTCTAAAGATAGTAGGGACTTAAGAACTCCGGGCATGATCCGAACAAGACCATCGAATAAGATATTACAACATTGCTACCACTCTATAAACATGGAACATAGAGCCATAAATCATAAACTGGGATGGAATTGCAAGGCCTTAAGCAATGCAACTTCCTACGTTAAAGCTTAGCATCACTTTCTCAAATACTATCTAACTTCTCAACCGAGTGTCGCATTTGGGCGAATTTGGTATCGATGGAAAGTTTATTCAATTTCCTACACAATTGAAATCTTCAAAATAAAACATGTAATAAAAGGTATTCATTTTTTAAGTTGATCTTTAATATTTTAGGTAGGAAGAGTGTGGGGTATTAAGCAACGCGACTTCCTACTTTAAAACTTAATAACATCATAAGATAGGATGGAATAGCTAGGCGTTAAGCAACGCAACTTCCTACTTTAAAGCTTAGCAACACTTTCTCAAATACTTTCTTAACTATACTCTCTAACTTCTCAATCGAGTGTCGGATTTTGGGTGAATTTGGTATTGATGGAAAGCTTATTCAATTTCTTAGACAATTAAAAGTAGAAATCTTAAAAATACCACATGAAATAAAAGGTATTCATTTTTAAGCTAATCTTTAACATTTTAGGAAAAAAGAGTGCGGTGTATTACAATATGTCCGCCTTGGGAACATTCATCCTCGAATGTGGCTAGTGAAGTTGATAATACTGAAAAATCTGAGGCTATAAGCTATCATGCACAACTGAAATAAACTGAATAATGAGCTTACTGAGTTGATCTGTGAGTGCATAAACTCTCATGAAATTAGCTACATGGCTGAGAGAAAAATGGGAGAGTCAACTTATGAGTAACAATTTCTTTAGGCTGGATATGATTTCATGAGAAAAGATGAGAGGTTCATGACATGAATACTTAGGGTATTTTGACATCTCCCCCCCCCGGATTGATCATCACCGAATGATACTGATTTGGTTTAAATACTAGGAGAAGACTGAGATGATACATATGCTACTTACGAACTGAATCATGACTTAATATATGAATCTGAAACTAATGCGCTATGCACGTACTGAGCTGAATTTCGCAATTTACATGGATGCATACAAACTAACTCTTAGAAAGGGTCATACTCACGATATTTCATGTAGTGAGCTAGGATAAATCGGAAGGCGGAAAAACTATAGAAATTTATCGGTGTGAATGTTAAGTTGAATTGCTGGCTATACGGACCAAATAATACTGAATGCTCACACCCAAACAGGGTATTTCTTCAACATTCATTTAGGAAGTTCTAACGATAGTAAGGACAAAAAAACTGAGGCATAATCTGAACAAAAACCTCCGAATAAGAGATTACAACATTGCTACCACTCTATAGAATGGACCATAGATCCATAAATCATAAGCTTGGATGGAATTGCTAGGCCTTAAGCAATGCAACTTCCTACTTTAAAGTTTAGCAACACTTTCTCAAATACTCTCTTAACTATACTCTCTAACTTCTTAATTGAGTGTCGGATTTAGTCGGCTTTGGTATCGATGGATAGCTTATTCAATTTTTCACTCAATTGAAAGTAGAAATCTTGAAAATACCACATGAAATAAAAGGTATTCATTTTTTATGCTAATCTTTAACATTTTAAGGAGGAAGAGTACGGGGTATTACAATATCTCCCCTTTGGGAACATTCATCCTTGAATATGGCTAGTTGAGCTGATAATGCTGAAGAATCTGAGACTATAAGCTATCATGCACAACTGAAATAAACTGAATAATGAGATTACTGAGTTGATCTACTAGTGCATGAACTCTCATGAAAATAGCAACATGGCTGAGAAAGGAACGGGAGAGTCAACTTATGAGTAACAATTTCTTTAGGCTGGATATGATTTCATGAGAAAAGATGAGAGGTTCATGACATGAATACTTAGGGTATTTTGACATCTCCCCCCCCCCCCCCGGATTGATCATCACCGAATGATACTGATTTGGTTTAAATACTAGGAGAAGACTGAGATGATACATAGGATACTTACAAACTGAATCATGACTTAATATCTGAATCTGAAACTGATGCTCTATGTATGAACAGAGATGAATTATACAATTCACCTGGATACATACAAACTACCTCTTGGAAAGTGCCATACTCACTAAATTTCAGGTAGTGAGACTAGAATAAATCGGAAGATGGAAAAACTATAGCAATTTGTCTGTCTGACTCTTAAGTTGAATTGCCGTCTATACAGACCAAATCATACAGAATGCTCACACCCAAACACGGTATTTTTTCAACACTCTTTTAGGAATTTCTAATGATAGTAGGGACTAAAGAACTCAGGGCATGATCTGAATAAGACCTCTGAATAAGAGATTAAAACATTGCTACTACTCTATAGCATGGTACATAGATCCATAAATCATAACCATGGATGGAATTGCAAGGCCTCAAGCGACGTAACTTCAACCTTTAAAGCATAGCAACACTTTCTTATATACTCTCTAACTTCTCAATCGTGTGTCGGATTTGGGCAAATTCGGTATCAATAGAAAGCTTATTCAATTTCCCACACAATTGAAAGTAGAAATCTTTAAAATACCACACAAAATAATAGGTATTCATGTTTGAAGCTAATCTTTAACATTTTAGGGAGGATGAGCGCGGGGGGTATTACAATATCTTTCCTTGAGAATATTCGTTCTCGAATATGGCTAGTTGATCTTATAATACCGAGGAATCTGAGTCTATAAGCTATCACACACAACTAAAATAAATTGAATAGCTGATTCTCAACATAATGAGCTTACTGAGTTGATATGCGAGTGCATGAACACTCATGAAAATAGCTACATCGCTGAGATAGGAACAGGAGAGTCAACTTATGAGTAATAATTTCTTTAGGCTGGATATGATTTCTTGAGAAAAAATGAGACGTCCAAGACATGAAAACTCAGGGTATTACAACATCTCCACTCTAGGATCATTCGTCCCCTAATGATACTGATGTGGTTGAAATTCTAGGAAAAGACTAAGATTATACACAGTATACTTACGAACTGAATCATCACTTAATATCCGAATCTGAAACTAATGCGCAATGCATGTACTGAGATGAATTTCATAATTTACCTGGATGCGTACAAACTACCTCTTGGAAAGGGCCATAGTCATGAAATTTCAGGTAGTGAGACTAGGATAAATTGGAAGATGGAAAAACTATAGAAATTTATTTGTCTAACTGTTAAGCTGAATTGCTAGCTATACGGACTTAATCATACTGAATGCTTACACCCACGCAGGGTATTTCTTCAACACTCTTTTAGGAAGTTCTAACGATAGAAGGGACTAAAGAACTCCAGGCATGATCTGAACAAAACCACTGAATAAGAGATTTAAACATTGCTACCACTCTATAGCATGGAATATAGATCCATAAATCATAAGTTAGGATGGAATTGCAAGGCCTCAAGCGACGCAACTTGCTACTTTAAAGCTTAGCAACACTTTCTCAAATACTCTCTTAGCTAAAGTCTCTAACTTCTCCACCGAGTGTCGGATTTGGGAGAATTTGGTATCGATGGAAAGCTTATTCAATTTCCCACACAATTGGAATCTTCAAAATAAAACATGTAAAAAAGGTATTTATTTTTTAAGTTGATCTTTAATATTTTAGGTAGGAAGAGTGTGAGGTATTACACTATCTCCCTCCTGGGAACATTTGTTCTCTAATGTGGCTAGTTGAGCTGATAATACTGAGGAATCAGAGGCTTTAAGATGTCATGCACAACTAAAATAAACTGAATAATATGCTTACTGAGCTGATTTGCGAGTGCATGAACTCTCAAGAAAATAGCTACATGGATGAGATAGGAACGGGATAGTCAAGTTATGAGTAACAATTTCATTAGGTTGGATATGATTTTGTGAGAAAAGATGAAAGTTTCATAACATGAAAACTCAGGTTATTACAACTTATCTCCCCCCCGGGGATCGTTTATCCCCAATTGATACTGATTTAGTTTAAATACTAGGAAAAGACTAAGATGGTACACAGGATACAAATTGAATCATGACTTAACATCTAAATCTAAAACTGATGCGCTATGCATGTACTGAGATTAATTTCTCAATTTATCCTGTATGCGTACAAACTACCTCTTGGAAAGGGCCATACTCACAAAATTTTAGTTAGTGAGACAAGGATAAATTGGAAGATGGAAAACTATAGAAATTTGTCTGTTTGACTGTTAAGCTGAATTGTTGGCTATACGAACCGAATCATACTAAATGCTCACACCCAAATAGGGTATTTCTTTAACACTCATTTAGTAAGTTCTAATTATAGTAGGGACTAAAGAACTCCGGGCATAATCTGAACAAGACCTCTGAATAAGAGATTACAACATTGCTACCACTCTATAGCATGGAACAGAGATCCATAAATCATAAGATAGGATGGAATTTCAAGGCCTCAAGCGACGCAACTTCCTACTTTAAAGCTTAGCAACACTTTCTCAAATACTCTCTTAACTATGCTCTCTAACTTCCCAACCGAGTGTCGGATTTAGGTGAATGTGGAATCGATGGAAAGCTTATTCAATTTCCCACACAATTGAAGGTAGAGATCTTAAAAATACCATACAAAATAAAAGGTATGCATTTTTAAGCTAATCTTTAACATTTAAGGAAGGAAGAGTATGGGGTATTACAATATCTCCCCCCTGGGAACATTCGTCCTCAAATGTAGCTAGTTGCGCTAATAATACTGAGGAATTTGAGTCTATAAGAGGTCATACACAACTGAAATAATACTGATCTACGAGTGCATGAACTCTCATGAAAATAGCTACATGGATAAGACAGGAACGGGAGAGTCAACTTATGAGTAACAATTTCTTTAGGCTTGAAATAATTTTATGAGAAAAGATGAGAGGTTCATGACATGAAAACTCAGGGTGTTATGACATCTCCCCCTCGGGATCATTCATCCCTGAATGATACCTATTTGGTTTAAATACTAGGAAAAGATTGAGATGATACACAGGATACTTACTAACTGAATCATGACTTAATATCTGAATCTAAAAATGATGCGCTATACACGTACTGATCTAAATTTTGCAATTTTCCTGGATGCATACTGATACGGGATTGACAAGGAAAGCACGAAACAACTCCAAAACAGTCCACTAATCTTAAGGATTTGAGGACCAAGATGGAGACCACTCTCGGATTCGCTACCAACAACAAGAATACAAGATACAAGGGTGTATTTCAACACCAAAACAATAACAAAACGTGATGAACAAGATGTACAACAACAATACAAGTTTCGGATCCAACGAAGGCCCAAAACAGTCCACTACAACAACACATACACGATTGCAAGAAATATAAAGATAGATAGTGAGACCAAGATTATTACAAGATTAAGAACTAAAGAGTATATTAAACTCAAAAACCCCTAATGAATGTAACAATCAAAACCACACTCTTACGGTGACCACCAAGGGAACGAACTCGCCTCAAGATCTACCGTTTCCAAGCAAAGAACAATGTTAGCTTTTCCAAGCCCTATACTAGAATTACACTAAGTTGGTCTTCTCTCAAGAGAGAGGATTTTAAGAGTCTCAAAATCTCATTTTTTCATCAACTCAAAACTAAGTGAAAATAAGACTAAGGGGCCTATTTATAGTGTATTACAAAAGAAGACAAAAAGACCATATTACCCTTAATAAGAGGGGCGGCCTTGGTGTGTTGGAAGACAATATGAATTGTCCAAAATGCCCCTTAGGCTAAGTGACCGAAATGCCCTTAGTAAAGGCACCAAAACCGTGAACCAACAAAGGTGGTCCAAATTCGAGAGTCCTTAAGTCTTCAAGGCTCCAATCAATCTTCCACACTTGGGTTTGGTCAATGGTTGGCTAAAAACATCCCCTCCAAGTATGATCCCATGCCCTCCATGTGACCAAAGCTTGATTCTTCACATTGTGACTTCGAATGATGTCGTCAAAAGCTAAGGCGGTCATTATTCTTATATCATCCTCCTCTTCTTGAAAAGGATTCGACCTCGAATCCAAACCTTGCAAAACTGAAAAGAGGACACACAAATGCAAACTCCTCATGGCATGAGGGTTAGGGTTAGCATAACAAATCATCTCAACATGCCAAGGTTGCACATATTTGCAATATAACCAAGAATCCTTTGAAAGGAATATTAAAACTCAATAAAAGATGTACAAAGGGTTTGGTTATAGGGTACATCAAGAGTAACACTTTGCTTGTCATATAGACCAAGCATCAAGTTTGGTGCACCAACATCACCATGTCTAAATTTGGCACCGGGGTCAAATGGGAAAATTGGCCATAGACACGGGTCTCGACAACACTTCCCTTTCCCATGGTTTACACCCAAACTAAATGACATACTCTTTATAATAACATACATATCATCCAACTCAAATAGAGAGTAGAGAAAGGTGTCACTCAATTCGACTTCTACTAAGGTGCTCTCATGTGTGTACTCACTACTAGTTTCCCAATAATCACCATGAGTACTCTCAACAATGAAATCACACAAAGTAGAAGAAGAAGTAGCTTCCGCAACTACACATTCCTTACCCTTAAGAGTACTCTCATCTTCCAAGAAGAGATTTCCCTCTTTAGGAGGAATGTTGTCACACCATAGTGGGTTAGCATATAGGCTATAGCTTCCAAGGCAAGCTATACCGTCATTTTCACCACTAGGTTCATTAGGAGTGTTTAAATCATCTTCAAACAAGACATTATTCCTAAAAAGAGTGTGATCTACCTCACGAACAGATTTGGAACAAGAAAGTTCCTCACTCCCTAAATGATCAATATCAAGTTTCAAGGATGTTTCAAACACAATATTACCCCAAGAAGAGCTCTCGGGTTCATTCTCACTTTGTTGACCAACATTTTCAAATATTTCACTCACTTGAGTCCTATTAAGCACATCACACACATACTCAAGTGGTGGGTAATTTTCACACATAAGTTGATCAACACAAATTTCAGAAGATAAGGTACTTTCATTCAACATAATGGTTTCAACACTAGGTGGACATAAATCGATCTTACAAGAAGAGCCTATTCGGTCATCAATAGGATCAACTAGTGTATCCACACTCACAACATGTACATCATCATCAAGTGGCAAAGAAACAATACACTCACATATAGGCAAGCTACAACTCACACTCAATGGGCTACTAGCCGCACAATTATCATTCACATGTACAAAAGTGTAAGAGTTTGCCATTTTACCTTGAAGTCCTTGAGTAGATTCTTCTTTGTCATGGTGTGAAGGTCCTCCAAAGGTTTGGGCAGCAACTTCCCTTTGGCATTGTTCTTCTTCGCTTGCCATGTTGGTACCTACACAAATGTCCTTAGAAATAGAAGGACAACCAATGTTAGTATAGTTTGGTGGTAATCCCCTCACTTCGCTCAACACAACCTCTCCTTTTTCCACTCTCGGATTACCACCTTTCACTCCCTTACTCCTCTCAATCTTTTGTCTCTCATAATAAGTTGAATTGGAGGAGGTAGGAACTTCTTTTTGCGGCCCGGGCAGAATGTACGTCTCAAGGCAATTTCCCCATCGGTCTCTTATAATATTAGGCCAATTTTGCATATTTGGAACTTTATGTTGTGCAAACCAATCGGCGCCCAAGCTCACATAACCATAGGTTATGGGAAAAACATCACACCACACCTCCTCATGGTAATTAAATTGGGAGAAGACAACCTTTACCCTCTCGGTGACCTTAAACCCGTCCAAGAAGTATGGAACAAGTAAAGGCTCGCAAAATAACCCCAAGTAATCAACCATGGATGGAACAATGTAGTTTCTATAGTACCTATCATTTAACACAACGAGGCAGCCCGGTATCCCACAAATGGTCACCTTTCCGGAGTGTACACTCCTTCTCGGATCAACATTGTAAAGCACATGAGTACCCCTCGGTTTTGGAGATGCATACTCTCTTCTTCTCATTGGAAAACCTACACTATTGCTAGTATAACCATTCACACTATATCGACCTTGATAAGAAGTACTACAAGGTGGAGAATATGAATCTTCACACTCCTCACGTGTACTCTCATCATAGCTCTCATAAGGTTTGCGAACGAAAGGGTTATACCTAACACCAAATCTAGGTTCGGAGTGGGGAGTGCGAGACTCCTCACATGTCCCAACTTCATCATAAGATCCATCACGAGGTCCTACATCATCTCCAAAGTCACCATAAGCACTAGGCACTTCATTCACCTCATTTTCTCCCTCAAAACAGTAACTTTCAAATCTGCCTATGTTTTGATCATGACTATTTTCATAGCCTCCGCAATCTCCCTCAACTTCGTAGCCATAAAAACCCTCACTACAATCATAGTCTCCCATATTGTAGTCACAATAATCCCCGACTATCGAAGTCATGTTCCCCTTATATCACCCTTTAAACCTACAAAATGAACAAACAAGATTAGTAGTAAAACTCCTCAACAACACTCGATACACTCACCTTTGTGATTCTCACAATTGGAGCGGCGAATATTGAAAGTTGCTTATACTCCGGTAGTCAATAGGATGTCAATTCTACTTGGCGGCCGGAATATATTCTTGTTTGATCGACTCAAGACACAACACAAAATCTACTTACGAACTTGAAACAAAGAAGTTACTACGAGTTAAAAATGAGAAAAGCACACAAACAACGAAGACACGAAGAAACGGATTCAATAATTAATCTACAACTAAGTAGGTGATTACTAGTTGTTAATTAATTCTAGAATCAAGACATGAAACTAATGAAACAATAAGATGAAACTAAGAATCTAAAATTTTGAGCTCGGAAATATTGCGTGAACAGTAGCAGTGATGACATGGCAGTCCGTATTGGTTTCGGTCCCACACAACTTTTGTTGTCCAACTTCAAGTCTTGGTCAATTTTTCAATTTGGACTTTGGTGGAATTTGTTTAAGGAGGGAAATTCAAACAAGTCTTGGAGCCCTTTTCAATTTCAAGTTTTCAAGACTTGACTTTATTGTACTTCTCCTTAAAACATGGATCCGTAAATCATGGAAAAGTGTTGGAAAGTGGTTGAGACTTGATTGATAGGTCTTTGTTGGTTGTTGGGTCTTTCAAGACTAACAAATAATACACCTTTTTCCTTCAACTTTTTGGATTTAGCATTCACTTTATCTTCAACAATATATGAAGGTGGTGATGAACATCAAGAACAACAACAACAACAACAAGAACTACAACAATAATCTTCAAGAACACCAACAATTTTTCACACGGCCAACTCCAATCTACAATAACAATATCTCCAACACTTGGCCAAGACAACCACAACTTCAACAAAATGGTTTTCAATCCACCAATTAACAACAATATCACGTGGCCAAGCTTATAACAACAACAAGATGAAATCCACAAGGCCAAAACAGTCCACCACAATGGCCAAGCTTATGTTCACAACAACCTTTCAACAAGTTCAAGCTCAAGTTTAGATCTAGACTCAAAGTGTTAGTGGACAAGAAAACTAACACTAGGAACAACAAAACAAACAAGAACACTATTAGATCTAGACATACAACAACAAATCTCGGCCAAGACACAACAAGAACACGATTTTGGCCAAGAACACAAACACGGACAGATTGCTATTTTTCTGGAAATTTCAGTTTTCCTTTTTTTTTTTTTTTTTTTTTTACCAAGAAAGCCCAAGATTGATCTTGTAGGAACAAGATCAAGCCATGCTTTGATACCAAATGATACGGGATTCACAAGGGAAGCACGAAACAACTCCAAAACAGTCAACTAATCTTAAGGATTTGAGGACCAAGATGGAGACCACTCTCGGATTCGCTACCAACAACAAGAATACAAGATACAAGGGTGTATTTCAACACCAAAACAGCTACAAAACGTGATGAACAAGATGTACAACAACAATACAAGTTTCGGATCCAACGAAGGCCCAAAACAGTCCACTACAACAACACATACACGATTGCAAGAAACATAAAGATAGATAGTGAGACCAAGATTATTACAAGATTAAGAACTAAAGAGTATATTAAACTCAAAAACCCCTAATGAATGTAACAATCAAAACCACACTCTTACGGTGACCACCAAGGGAACGAACTCGCCTCAAGATCTACCGTTTCCAAGCAAAGAACAATGTTAGCTTTTCCAAGCCCTATACTAGAATTACACTAAGTTGGTCTTCTCTCAAGAGAGAGGATTTTAAGAGTCTCAAAATCTCATTTTTTCATCAACTCAAAACTAAGTGAAAATAAGACTAAGGGGCCTATTTATAGTGTATTACAAAAGAAGACAAAAAGACCATATTACCCTTAATGAGAGGGGCGGCCTTGGTGTGTTGGAAGACAATATGAATTATCCAAAATGCCCCTTAGGCTAAGTGACCGAAATGCCCTTAGTAAAGGCACCAAAACCGTGAACCAACAAAGGTGGTCCAAATTCGAGAGTCCTTAAGTCTTCAAGGCTCCAATCAATCTTCCACACTTGGGTTTGGTCAATGGTAGGCTAAAAACATCCCCTCCAAGTATGATCCCATGCCCTCCATGTGACCAAAGCTTGATTCTTCACATTGTGACTTCGAATGATGTCGTCAAAAGCTAAGGCGGTCATTATTCTTATATCATCCTCCTCTTCTTGAAAAGGATTCGACCTCGAATTCAAACCTTGCAAAACTGAAAAGAGGACACACAAATGCAAACTCCTCATGGCATGAGGGTTAGGGTTAGCATAACAAATCATCTCAACATGCCAAGGTTGCACATATTTGCAATATAACCAAGAATCCTTTGAAAGGAATATTAAAACTCAATAAAAGATGTACAAAGGGTTTGGTTATAGGGTACATCAAGAGTAACACTTTGCTTGTCATATAGACCAAGCATCAAGTTTGGTGCACCAACATCACCATGTCTAAATTTGGCACCGGGGTCAAATGGGAAAATTGGCCATAGACACGGGTCTCGACAACACTTCCCTTTCCCGTGGTTTACACCCAAACTAAATGACATACTCTTTATAATAACATACATATCATCCAACTCAAATAGAGAGTAGAGAAAGGTGTCACTCAATTCGACTTCTACTAAGGTGCTCTCATGTGTGTACTCACTACTAGTTTCCCAATAATCACCATGAGTACTCTCAACAATGAAATCACACAAAGTAGAAGAAGAAGTAGCTTCCGCAACTACACATTCCTTACCCTTAAGAGTACTCTCATCTTCCAAGAAGAGATTTCCCTCTTTAGGAGGAATGTTGTCACACCATAGTGGGTTAGCATATAGGCTATAGCTTCCAAGGCAAGCTATACCGTCATTTTCACCACTAGGTTCATTAGGAGTGTTTAAATCATCTTCAAACAAGACATTATTCCTAAAAAGAGTGTGATCTACCTCACGAACAGATTTGGAACAAGAAAGTTCCTCACTCCCTAAATGATCAATATCAAGTTTCAAGGATGTTTCAAATACAATATTACCCCAAGAAGAGCTCTCGGGTTCATTCTCACTTTGTTGACCAACATTTTCAAATATTTCACTCACTTGAGTCCTATTAAGCACATCACACACATACTCAAGTGGTGGGTAATTTTCACACATAAGTTGATCAACACAAATTTCAGAAGATAAGGTACTTTCATTCAACATAATGGTTTCAACACTAGGTGGACATAAATCGATCTTACAAGAAGAGCCTATTCGGTCATCAATAGGATCAACTAGTGTATCCACACTCACAACATGTACATCATCATCAAGTGGCAAAGAAACAATACACTCACATATAGGCAAGCTACAACTCACACTCAATGGGCTACTAGCCGCACAATTATCATTCACATGTACAAAAGTGTAAGAGTTTGCCATTTTACCTTGAAGTCCTTGAGTAGATTCTTCTTTGTCATGGTGTGAAGGTCCTCCAAAGGTTTGGGCAGCAACTTCCCTTTGGCATTGTTCTTCTTCGCTTGCCATGTTGGTACCTACACAAATGTCCTTAGAAATAGAAGGACAACCAATGTTAGTATAGTTTGGTGGTAATCCCCTCACTTCGCTCAACACAACCTCTCCTTTTTCCACTCTCGGATTACCACCTTTCACTCCCTTACTCCTCTCAATCTTTTGTCTCTCATAATAAGTTGAATTGGAGGAGGTAGGAACTTCTTTTTGCGGCCCGGGCAGAATGTACGTCTCAAGGCAATTTCCCCATCGGTCTCTTATAATATTAGGCCAATTTTGCATATTTGGAACTTTATGTTGTGCAAACCAATCGGCGCCCAAGCTCACATAACCATAGGTTATGGGAAAAACATCACACCACACCTCCTCATGGTAATTAAATTGGGAGAAGACAACCTTTACCCTCTCGGTGACCTTAAACCCGTCCAAGAAGTATGGAACAAGTAAAGGCTCGCAAAATAACCCCAAGTAATCAACCATGGATGGAACAATGTAGTTTCTATAGTACCTATCATTTAACACAACGAGGCAGCCCGGTATCCCACAAATGGTCACCTTTCCGGAGTGTACACTCCTTCTCGGATCAACATTGTAAAGCACATGAGTACCCCTCGGTTTTGGAGATGCATACTCTCTTCTTCTCATTGGAAAACCTACACTATTGCTAGTATAACCATTCACACTATATCGACCTTGATAAGAAGTACTACAAGGTGGAGAATATGAATCTTCACACTCCTCACGTGTACTCTCATCATAGCTCTCATAAGGTTTGCGAACGAAAGGGTTATACCTAACACCAAATCTAGGTTCGGAGTGGGGAGTGCGAGACTCCTCACATGTCCCAACTTCATCATAAGATCCATCACGAGGTCCTACATCATCTCCAAAGTCACCATAAGCACTAGGCACTTCATTCACCTCATTTTCTCCCTCAAAACAGTAACTTTCAAATCTTCCTATGTTTTGATCATGACTATTTTCATAGCCTCCGCAATCTCCCTCAACTTCGTAGCCATAAAAACCCTCACTACAATCATAGTCTCCCATATTGTAGTCACAATAATCCCCGACTATCGAAGTCATGTTCCCCTTATATCACCCTTTAAACCTACAAAATGAACAAACAAGATTAGTAGTAAAACTCCTCAACAACACTCGATACACTCACCTTTGTGATTCTCACAATTGGAGCGGCGAATATTGAAAGTTGCTTATACTCCGGTAGTCAATAGGATGTCAATTCTACTTGGCGGCCGGAATATATTCTTGTTTGATCGACTCAAGACACAACACAAAATCTACTTACGAACTTGAAACAAAGAAGTTACTACGAGTTAAAAATGAGAAAAGCACACAAACAACGAAGACACGAAGAAACGGATTCAATAATTAATCTACAACTAAGTAGGTGATTACTAGTTGTTAATTAATTCTAGAATCAAGACATGAAACTAATGAAACAATAAGATGAAACTAAGAATCTAAAATTTTGAGCTCGGAAATATTGCGTGAACTGTAGCAGTGATGACATGGCAGTCCGTATTGGTTTCGGTCCCACACAACTTTTGTTGTCCAACTTCAAGTCTTGGTCAATTTTTCAATTTGGACTTTGGTGGAATTTGTTTAAGGAGGGAAATTCAAACAAGTCTTGGAGCCCTTTTCAATTTCAAGTTTTCAAGACTTGACTTTATTGTACTTCTCCTTAAAACATGGATCCGTAAATCATGGAAAAGTGTTGGAAAGTGGTTGAGACTTGATTGATAGGTTTTTGTTGGTTGTTGGGTCTTTCAAGACTAACAAATAATACACCTTTTTCCTTCAACTTTTTGGATTTAGCATTCACTTTATCTTCAACAATATATGAAGGTGGTGATGAACATCAAGAACAACAACAACAACAACAAGAACTACAACAATAATCTTCAAGAACACCAACAATTTTTCACACGGCCAACTCCAATCTACAATAACAATATCTCCAACACTTGGCCAAGACAACCACAACTTCAACAAAATGGTTTTCAATCCACCAATTAACAACAATATCACGTGGCCAAGCTTATAACAACAACAAGATGAAATCCACAAGGCCAAAACAGTCCACCACAATGGCCAAGCTTATGTTCACAACAACCTTTCAACAAGTTCAAGCTCAAGTTTAGATCTAGACTCAAAGTGTTAGTGGACAAGAAAACTAACACTAGGAACAACAAAACAAACAAGAACACTATTAGATCTAGACATACAACAACAAATCTCGGCCAAGACACAACAAGAACACGATTTTGGCCAAGAACACAAACACGGACAGATTGCTATTTTTCTGGAAATTTCAGTTTTCCTTTTTTTTTTTTTTTTTTTTTTTAACAAGAAAGCCCAAGATTGATCTTGTAGGAACAAGATCAAGCCATGCTTTGATACCAAATGATACGGGATTGACAAGGGAAGCACGAAACAACTCCAAAACAGTCCACTAATCTTAAGGATTTGAGGACCAAGATGGAGACCACTCTCGGATTCGCTACCAACAACAAGAATACAAGATACAAGGGTGTATTTCAACACCAAAACAGCTACAAAACGTGATGAACAAGATGTACAACAACAATACAAGTTTTGGATCCAACGAAGGCCCAAAATAGTCCACTACAACAACACATACACGATTGCAAGAAACATAAAGATAGATAGTGAGACCAAGATTATTACAAGATTAAGAACTAAAGGGTATATTAAACTCAAAAACCCCTAATGAATGTAACAATCAAAACCACACTCTTACGGTGACCACCAAGGGAACGAACTCGCCTCAAGATCTACCGTTTCCAAGCAAAGAACAATGTTAGCTTTTCCAAGCCCTATACTAGAATTACACTAAGTTGGTCTTCTCTCAAGAGAGAGGATTTTAAGAGTCTCAAAATCTCATTTTTTCATCAACTCAAAACTAAGTGAAAATAAGACTAAGGGGCCTATTTATAGTGTATTACAAAAGAAGACAAAAAGACCATATTACCCTTAATGAGAGGGGCGGCCTTGGTGTGTTGGAAGACAATATGAATTATCCAAAATGCCCCTTAGGCTAAGTGACCGAAATGCCCTTAGTAAAGGCACCAAAACCGTGAACCAACAAAGGTGGTCCAAATTCGAGAGTCCTTAAGTCTTCAAGGCTCCAATCAATCTTCCACACTTGGGTTTGGTCAATGGTAGGCTAAAAACATCCCCTCCAAGTATGATCCCATGCCCTCCATGTGACCAAAGCTTGATTCTTCACATTGTGACTTCGAATGATGTCGTCAAAAGCTAAGGCGGTCATTATTCTTATATCACATACAAACTACCTCTTGGAAAGGGCCATACTCATAAAATTTTAGGTATTGAGACTAGGATAAATTGAAAGGTAGAGAAACTATAGAAATTTGTCTGTTTGACTATTTAGCTAAATTGCTGGCTATACGGACCGAACCATACTGAATGGTCACACCCAAATAGGGTATTCTTCAACACTCTTTTAGGAAGTTCTAACGATAGTAGGGACTATACAACCTAGGCATGATCTGAACAAGACCTCCGAATAAAAAGATTACAACATTTCTACCACTCTATAGCATGGAACATATATCCATAAATTATTAACTAGAATGGAATTTCTAGGCCTTAAGCAATGCAACTTCCTACTTTAAACCTTAGCAACACTTTATCAAATACTCTCTTAACTATACTCTCTAACTTTTCTACCGAGTATCAGATTTGAGCGAATTTGGTCTCGATGGAAAACTTGTTCAATTTCCCACACAATTGAAAGTAGAAATCTTAAAAATACTGCAAGAAATAAAAGTATTCATTTTTTAAGCTAATCTTAAACATTATAGGGAGAAAGAGTGCGGGGTATTACAATATCTTCCCTTGGGAACATTCATCCTCGAATGTGGCTAGTTGAGCTGATAATACTGAGGAATCTTAGGCTATAAGCTGTCATGCACAACTAAAATAAACTGAATAATAAGCTTACTGAGCTGATCTGCAAGTGCATGAACTATCATAAAAATAGCTACATGGATGAGATAGGAATGGGATAGTCAACTTAAGAGTAAAAATTTCTTTAGGCTGGATATGATTTCATGAGAAAAGATGAGAGGTTCATGAAATGAAAACTTAGGGTATTACGACATCCCCATCCCCCCGGGATCTTTCATCCCAAAATAATACTGATTTGGTTTAAATACTAGAAAAAGACTAAGATGATACACAGGATACTTACAAACTGAATCATGACTTAATATCTGAATTTAAAACTTAAGCGCTATGCGCATACTGAGCTGAATTTTGTAATTTACATGGATACAGACAAACTACCTCTTAAAAAGGGCCATACTCACGAAATTTCAGGTAGTGAGACTAGATTAAATCGAAAGTTGGAAAAATAATAGCAGTTTGTCTATCTGACTGTTAAGCTGAATTGCTGGCTATATAGACTGAATCATACTGAATGCTCACACCTAAACAGGGATTACAAAGAACTCCGAGCATAATCTGAACAAGACCTCTGAATAAGAGATTAGATCCATAAATCAGAAGCTAGGATGGAATTGCAAGGCCTCATGCTACGCAACTTCCTACTTTAAAGATTAGCAACACTTTCTCAAATTCTCTCTTAACTATACTCTCTAACTTCTCAAACGGAGTGTTGAATTTGGGTGAATTTTTTATCGATGGAAAGCTTATTTATTTTTAAGCTAATCTTTAATATTTTAGGGAGGAAGAGCATGGGGTATTACAATATCTCCCCATTGGGAACATTTGTCCTCAAATGTTGCTAGTTGAGCTGATAATACTGAGGAATCTGAGGCTATAAGCTATCATTGTAACATCCCGTATCTTGCTTGTACTTATTCTAATTATATGGAACCTGGTATGGTCATATGGTATAGGTAACAGATGAGATTTGTTATGCAATTATTAATGGTGTAGATGGAATTATAGAGGCTGCCCATACAGTTTAATGTGATGCAACCAAGTTAACGTCAATACGACCATTTAAACTTGGGATCGTAAGCTGGTATTTGAATCTAAAGTTTAAAGTGACCAAGTGCGTATAAGTTGTAAGTTTTATTAAGGTGATTAGGAGCTGGAAATGGAAGGAAATATTGAGGTGCTTGCTTGACTTAATTAAGCTAGTAGGTGAGTCACCTACTTGAGCTATATGATCCAAGTTAATGGACCAAGTTCATGGGTCAGATTTGGGCCTTTATTAGAATACTTATTTGGGCCAAAATTAAGTAAAAGAAGAAGAAAAATGGGAAAAAGGCCCAAAGCTAAAATCTGCCAAGGCCTAAATATAATTGAGCCCAACTAAGAAATTAAGCAAGTAGGTGCATCACCTACTTTGACATTTTGAGCTGTTTGGACTTCTTAAGTAGATGCATCACCTACTTGGGCCAATTTGATTAAATTTGTGGTCCAAAATCAGCTAAGTGGATGGCCAAAAAAATAGAGGCTTTATAAGAAGAAGTTGCTGGCCATTTCCCTCATTATTAAGTCATAAAGAAGGGTTACATTACACAAACTCTCTCTACTCTCTTTTAAAAAGCAAGGAGCAGCCCTATTTTCCTTTCTAGGGTTCTTGGAGAAACCCTAACTTTTGCAGCAAAAGGTAAGTGAAAACACTTTAGTTTTTGTTTAATAATCTCATTGGAGATTAGGAGAATATGTTAGAAGTGCTTAATTATAAATATATGGCAGAATATAGAATAAGCAATCTGCTCACTTTTCTTTGATACTAAAGAACTTCTCTTTTCTTCTTTGGTTTAAAGTGTGAAGGAAAGTTCAAGTTCTTGAAGAGTTCAATTAAAGGAATAAGTTGCAGAATTGAGGTAAGGTGATGATCCGAGTGCGATCACGTAGAGAGATCACGTAGATGGACTCTTGTGGGTGTGTATTGAAGTCATCCATGTGTGTGTGTAAGAGAAGCATAATTAAGGGCCCAAATACACACCAAAAACAACCCACTACAAACACTAAAGGGGCAGCCCACTCTTGAAGGGCCATTTTGGATATTTTACCTTCTATCTTTTAATACACTATAAATAGAACCTCTTAGGGTTTTAGTCTTAGTTTTGATTGAATATTGAAAGTTGTAATATTGAAACACCCTCTCTTGAGAGAATGGACTCTTGGCCGAAACATAGTAACTAGAGAAATCAACTTGAGTGTGGAATCACTCGTGTTGGATTCAAGCTTGGAAACGTTAGATGCTTGGGAGATCGAGGTCACTCTTGTGCCAACGTAAGATTTAGGTTAACCATTGTGTGTAGAGTTAAGGGTTCAAGAGTATCACATGTTCTTGGGTTCTTAAGGTTATACCAACCAAGGTCTAACTATCTATCCCTTTGTTTCTTGTAGCCGTGTGTTTGTTATTCTTAATAATATTGTTATTGTTCTTCATGTTCTTCATTCTCGTGTTGTTAATCTAGTTTGTTGTCCACTGAAAATAGGTGTTAATCACCTCATTACATTGTATTCTTGTTGTTTGTTGAATCCGAGGGAGGTCACTCAAAGGGTCCTCGGTTCTCTTGAGCTTGTGGACTGTTTTGAGTGTTTGTTTGGTGTTTTCATTGTTTTTCCCGTATATTTGGTATCAAAGCATGGCTTGATCTTGTTCCTACAAGATCAATCTTGGGCTTGCTTGATAGAAAATTAAAAAAAAGTGTTAGAAAACTGAAAAATCAAAAAGAAGCAAATCTGTCCATTTTGTGTTCTTGGCCAAAATTGTGTTATTGTTGTGTCTTGGCCGAGATTTTTACTTGTTTTGTTATTTCTAGTGTTAGTTTTCTTCATCTCTAACACTCTTGAGTCTAAATCTAAGTTTGAGCTTACATTGTTGGTGTTGTTTTCGTGAACTTGGACTTGGCCGATTTGTTGTTGAACATTGTAGTGGTGGACTGTTTTGGCCTTGTGGCTTTCATCTTGTTGTTGTTATAAGCTTGGCCACGTGATATTGTTGTTAATTGGTGGATTGAGAACCATTTTGTTGAAGGTGTAGTTGTTTTGGCCAAGTGTTGGAGATATTGTTATTGTGGAATTTGGGAGTGGCCGTGTGAAAAGTGTTGGTGTTCTTGAAGATTATTTTTGTAGTTCTTGTTGTTCTTGATGTTCATCACCACCTTCATATATTGTTGAAGATAAAGTGAATGTTAAATCTTAAAAGTTAAAGGAAAAGGGTGTATTATTTGTTAGTCTTGAAAGACACTACAACCAACAAAGACCTATCAATCAAGTCTCAACCACTTTCCAACACTTTTCCATGATTTAAGAATTCGTGTATTAAGGAGAAGTACAATAAAGTCAAGTATTCAAAACTTGAAGTTGAAAAGGGCTCGAAGACTTGTTTGAATTTCCCTCCTTAAACAAATTCCACCAAAGTCCAAATTGAAAAATTGACCAAGACTTGAAATTGGACAACAAAAGTTGTGTGGGACCGAAACCAATACGTGGCTGCCATGTCATCAAGTTACTGTTCACGCATCAAATTTTGGCTCAAATTTTAGATTTCTTAGTTTCATTTTATTGTCTCTTAGTTCGTTTGTTGGTTCGAACACTAATTGACAACCTAGTAATCTCCTACTAGCTTGTAAGTTAGTTTTGTGTCCGTTTGTTCGTGTTTACGTTTGTTGTGTACTTTTATCTTTTTGAATTCGTTGTTAGTTCTTGACTCAAGTCCTACAAGATTCATTTGAGTTTCAAACAAAAATCCATTCCGGGACAAGAGTAGACTCGACACTCAATCACTGACGAATAAGCCGGCTTTCAACACTTGTGAAACCAAGTGTGAGGTAAAACCGAGAGTGAGAGTGTGGTGAGGCATTTTTTTGATCTAACAAGTTTGTTTGTTTTCTTTGTTTGTTGTGTTTTTTGGTTAGGTACAATGGCTGCCCATAATTTCAATGCCACATGTTATCGTATCAGTGACAATATTGAAGATATGAAACGGCACATTAAAATTATATGCCAATTGTTACCCAAACTCTTCCCACAAAATCCAATTGTCCAAGCACCTTACGATGAAAGCTTCCTGAAGGAAGAGTTGGGCTTCCCCGACCCACACCAAGGTAAAGAGGAGATTGAAACATTTTTGGTACTTGATAGTGAACTTATAGAGAGTGAAGCACTTGCTAGTTCCAAATCTGTCCACGAGATAGATCATGATCTCTTTAGGTTTAATGTCTTGTTTGAAGATGATATAAACACTCCTAATGGACCTAGTGGTGAAAATGATGGTATAGCTTGCCTTGGAGGCTATATCCGATATGCTAACCCACTATGGTGTGACAACATTTCTCCTAAAGATGGAAATCTCTTCTTGGAAGATGAGAGTACTCTTATGGTCAAGGAATGTGTAGTCTCGGAAATGAGTACTCTTGGTAGTAACCTTAGTGTGCATGATGATCAATTTACTCTTAAATGTAGTTCACTACTTGAGCATGTAAATGGAGTGCTTAAAAATTCTTAAGTTAGTGATGGTGTCCATAGAATTGATCTTGATAATGCGCATGTCTTTTTGAACATCTTGTGCAGTAAAAACATTGCAATTAGTCTTCTTCATAGAGATCATGTGTATGAAAATATTTTTGTATGTGAATATGGGAGTGACATTCTAGCGGAAGGAAGGGCTAGCCTCGGCTTAGGCCCTTGGCTAATTTTTCCATTTGATCCCGGTACCATCTTTGGGTGGCAAAGGATGACTCTCAGCCTATTTTCCTTTTGTCTTGATGCTTGTCCAAGCCACTTTCTTTGTATCAATTGTACTAATCTTTTCATGATTAAAACAAAGGACCCGTGGCTATAATTCAAATTTGTTCCTCCTCGGTATGGCATGTTCATGTGTTTTTTTTGCTAACTCTAACCCTCATATCATGAGTATATGTGCTTGTTGTCTTCTCTTAATTTGCAAGGTATGGATTCGAGGTCGAATCCTTTTCAAGAAGGGGAGGATGATACGAGTGCGATCACGTAGATGGACTCTTGTGGGTGTGTATTGAAGTCGTCCATGTGTGTGTGTAAGAGAAGCATAATTAAGGGCCCAAATACACACCAAAAACAGCCCACTACAAACACTAAAGGGGCAGCCTACTCTTGAAGGGCCATTTTTGATATTTTACATTCTATCTTTTAATACACTATAAATAGAACCTCTTAGGATTTTAGTTAGGTTTTGATTGAATATTGAAAGTTGTAATATTGAAACACCCTCTCTTGAGAGAATGGCCTCTTGGCCGAAACATAGTAACTAGGGAAATCAACTTGAGTGTGGAATCACTCGTGTTGGATTCAAGCTTGGAAACGTTGGATGCTTGGGAGATCGAGGTCACTCTTGTGCCAACGTAAGAGTTAGGTTAACTATTGTGTGTAGCGTTAAGGGTTCAAGAGTATCACATGTTCTTGGGTTCTTAAGGTTATACCAACCAAGGTCTAACTATCTATCCCTTTGTTTCTTGTAGCCGTGTGTTTGTTATTCTTAATAATATTGTTATTGTTCTTCATGTTCTTCATTCTCGTGTTGTTAATCTAGTTTGTTGTCCACTGAAAATAGGTGTTAATCACCTCATTACATTGTGTTCTTGTTGTTTGTTGAATCCGAGGGAGGTCACTCAAAGGGTCCTCGGTTCTCTTGAACTTGTGGACTGTTTTGAGTGTTTGTTTGGTGTTTTCGTTGTTTTTCCCGTATCAGGTGACTGCTCCATTTTGGTTCTCCTTGTATATGAATTTGAAAGAGAGTTATGGATGTGTTGTTATTGAGAACTCAAGAGATGATGAGTTAGATAATGGGTTGCTACAATAAGAGTGATTTGGGACTATTTTGTGGACTGTTTTGTATGTTCATGTTATGGGCTGCCATGTTGATATTGGAGAAGGGTGTGATTAGTTTGTAATGAAATATACAAGAAAGGAGTGGTGGTACACCATCGAACTAATTATTGCCCTTATTTACTGCCCAAAGTATTTTGTGTGTTGTTTGGAGGGTGTAATGAAGTTGAGGTAGTTCCGGTGATCTTATAAGGACATGTATGGTATGTGGGTGAAATTGGAGGAGAAAAGGGTTAAAATAACATCCTTGATTGACAGATTATGTGTTTACTGCCCGGTTAACTGTTTTGATGAAGTTAAGTAGCCTAAATGTGTTGGTTGGTTGTTGATACTAGTTTACCATATATTCTATTGTAGATAAGTAATCTAAAAGGCGAGAAGTCAAGTTGAGTTAGTTTCGGAGTCAAATAACCAGGTATGTAAGGCATACTCTATTTCACACTCTTTGGCATGAAATCGTACAATTGTTCCATCTAGCAAGTTTCTGAGGTTATCCTATAACAAAGTGATACATAATGGCAGAACATTACACTCCATGTATCCAATGACCTTGTTCCCACTCTCTAACGCATTAGAACACCTCAATACGTGCTTATTATTAAATCTGCGTGTCTATCTTCACTAGAAAATTTCAGAAGTTCCCCACTTACTCAAATAAGACCCATGTGTATTTTCAGCTTCTAAGCACTTCATTTGGTGTGCCAACAGATCCCTACCTCATTGTTGTTGCATTAAGTATCCATTTATATGTCTCTTATTAGCAGATTATTGGTTCAAGGTACCATAATGTGATGACCACCAAAGTAACAATCTCAAAGGCTAAATAAACTAAGTAATATAAATCTGTAAAATGACGAGTGGCAGCTCAGGGGCATTTGCCTAGCATGGGCCGATCTTGATACCTTTATTTGTGGGTGACAGCTCAGGGGCATAAGCCTAGCATGGGCCGATCCCAATCTTTATATAGGTCGCAGCTCAGGGGCGTAAGCCTAGCATAGGCCGATCCTAATTTATCTATTTACCACTGATCAGCTGGTCATTTGCATTATATGGATTACAAAGATTATGAAGTAAGAAGGTAAAACGAAGAAAGAATGTAATGTACATTGTCCCACAAGTATTTATAAAGGTGGTCTACTAGTACTACTTATACACTTGTATCAGATTTCTATTGATCTTTTGTATCAAGTGTGTTGTTACCTTCTGCCTTACATATTCAGTACATATTTTCGTACTGACGTCCCTCACGGGGGACCTGCATTTCATGCTGCAGGCAGAGGCACTTCAGCTCATACAACTCACTAGTAGGAGCACAGGATTTTCAGGGACTATTGGTGAGCTCCAGGTTGATTCGGGGCTTTCCGAGTCTGTTTCATATATTTTGGCATTGTACAGTAAGTCAAGAGTAGGGCGGGGGTTTGTCCCGACCCTAACTTAGTCTATGTATCTTTTAGAGGCTTTGTAGACTAATGTAAAGTTATGGTAGTGTCCTGATTTTAGACATGGTGGACCCACGGCCAAGTGTTGTACATATCAGTTTGGGCGTGCATGTGTAGTTATTTTCATCGATACATAATTTCATATTGTCAGAACATTTAGTTGTTACAGTTACATGCATAGGAAGTACAAGGTTATGAATTAGTTCTCTCGGGCCTTTACGGCTACGGGTGCCTGTCCGCCCCAACTGGACTTAAGTCGTGACAAAAGTGGTATCAGAGCGGTTGTCCTAGGGTTCTACAAAGCCGTGTCTATATAGAGTCCTATTTATGGGATTGTTGTGCACCACATCTATAAATAGGAGGCTATGTGACATTTAGGGGTTGTCTCTTTTTCTTCATATCTTAGATCGTGCAATAGAGCCTATATTGTAGGTTAAGTCATATTTAACCATTGAACCTATTTTTTTCTCCTCTTATTATAGTAAAGATGCCGGTTAGAAAAAGGAGTAAGAATACAGGTAGGTAGATAGATGAGGCTACCGGGGAGGGAACCAGCAAATCACCACGTAGACGAGCTAATCAAAGTGAGGCTCAAGCTGAGTTTGTGTCCCAAACTTTTTCTACCCCTCCATCTCCAGAAGATCTAAGAAGGAGAAGAACCACATCCTCAGAACTACCTACCAATGCTGCAGACCAGGATCTAAGAAATGCAGTACAATTGTTGGCTCGTATAGTTTCTGGACAAGCTCAAGGACAAGTCATTCCAACTACAGGTTCTAGTGGTGTAGATAGGGCAGCTAGCCTACGAACGTAGGATTTTCTCAAATTGGATCCTCCCACGTTCATCGGATCAGATCTTAATGAAGACCCACAGGACTTTATTGATCAAATCCAAAGGGCTCTAGATGTTATGCATGTGTCGGGTAAAGAGACAGTTGATCTAAAAGCATATAGATTCAAGGGGGAGGCTATATTGTGGTATGAAGACTGGAAACGATCTAGGGGTATCGATGCACCTCCAGCTACTTGGAAAGAGTCCAAAGAGGCATTTCTTGATTATTACCTTCCATATGAGATTCGAGAAGCCCGTGCAGATCAGTTCCTGAATCTTCGCCAAGGGAATATGAGCGTGAGGGAGTACATCCTTCAGTTTAAATCTTTGGCTAGGTATGCTCCTAATGTTGTAGCTACAATGGATGATAGAGTTCATCGATATGTGGATAGATTGGATTCATATCTGGTTAGAGATTGTACTATTTTTGCTTTGAACAAAGACATGGACATAGCAAGGATACAATCATTCGCACAAAAAATGGAGAATCAGAGGCAAAGAAGAAGAACACAAGAGTTAGAAAGGGGGTATTCCAAGAGGTCTAGATCTACGGGGCAGTTTATGTGATACGGGACAAATGGCCATCTTATCTTTTGATGACATTGTTGGAGGCCAACACATAGAGACTCAAGACTTGGTCACCTCGGGAAAACAAGAACATGCATGGAGGACCCGTTTTGAGTGCTACTTAAAGCAATCTCGCGTGTGGAAGATTGCTTGGAGAATTTAAGGTTGAGGACTCACGGTTTTGGACCCTAATTAAGGGTATTTTGGACATTACACATGGTGTATTTACACACCATGGCCGCCCCTCTCATTAAGGGCAAAGTGGTCTTTTGTCTTCTTTGTAATACACTATAAATAGGCCCCCTTAGTCTTATTTTCATTAGTTTTCAGATTTTTGATAATGAAGAATTGAAAGAAATATCTTCTCTCTTTTGAGAGTGTACACACTTAGTGGTAGGACTTGGAAAAGTCATCTTTAGCATACGGCTTGGAAAAGCCAATATTGATCTTTGTTTGGAAACGGTAGATCTTGAGGCGAGTTCATTCCCTTGGTGGTCACCGTAAGAGTGTGGTGTTGCTATCGTAAGTTCTAGGGGTCTTTAGATTTAATATATCTTTGGGTTCTTGGGTCTTATTGTAGTTTATGTCTCACTATCTATCTTTATTTTTCTTGCAAATCGTGGACTGTTTTGGGGTCTTTGTTGAATCCGAAACTTGTGTTATTGTTGTTCATCTTGTTCATCACGTTTTGTGGCTGTTTTGGGTGTCAAATACACCATTGTTATCTCGTATTGTTGTTGTTGTAGTGAATCCGAGAGTGGTCTCCATCTTGGTCCTCAAATCCTTAAGATTAGTGGACTGTTTTTGGAGTGTGTGTGGACTGTTTTGAGCCTTTTCTTGTGTTTCCTTGGAATTCTTGTATCATTTGGTATCAAAGCCATCTTTGATTTTGTTCTAACAAGATCAAACTTGGGCTTGAGACTTGAAAACTACAAAAAAAAAAAAAAAAAAAGTTGAAATCTGAAAATTTCAGAAAATTGCAATCTGTCCATTGTTGTTGTCTTGGCCGAAATTGTGTTCTTGTGGTGTTCTTGGCCGAGATTTGTTCTTGAGTCTAGGTCTAGGAGTATTTTACTTGTCTTGTGTGTTTGTAGTGTTAGTTTTGTTCCTCACTAACACTTTGAGTCGATCCAAACTTGAGCTTGAATTGTTAATATTATTGTTGTGAACAAGTGTGGCCGATTGGATGTTGTTGTTGTTCTAGCCTTGACCGAGTTGAAGGCCTTGTGTTGTGGTGGTGTTGTAGATCTTGAAAGGTTGTTGTTGTATTCTTGTTGTTCATCACACCTTTCACCATTTGTAAAATCGAAAACACAACACAAAGGGGACTTAGTCGATTGTTGTTGCTATCCTTGTGGTCTTAGCCGTGAGATTGTTGACCTTGTTGTGGTGAACTGTTTTGGCCTTGTGGTTTTCATCTTGTTGTTGTTATAAGCTTGGCCACGTGATATTGTTGTTAATTGGTGGATTGAAAACCATTTTTGTTGAAGTTGTGGTTGTCTTGGCCAAGTGTTGGAGGTATTGTTATTGTGGATTGGAGTTGGCCGTGTGAAAAATTGTTGGTGTTCTTGAGGATTATTGTTGTAGTTCTTGTTGTTGTTGTTGTTGTTCTTGATGTTCATCACCACCTTCATATATTGTTGAAGATAAAGTGAATGCTAAATCCAAAAAGTTGAAGGAAAAAGGTGTATTATTTGTTAGTCTTGAAAGACACTACAACCAACAAAGACCTATCAATCAAGTCTCAACCACTTTCCAACACTTTTCCATGATTTACGGATCCATGTTTTAAGGAGAAGTACAATAAAGTCAAGTCTTGAAAACTTGAAATTGAAAAGGGCTCCAAGACTTGTTTGAATTTCCCCCCCCCTTAAACAAATTCCACCAAAGTCCAAATTGAAAAAAAATTGGCCAAGACTTGAAATTGGACAACAAAAGTTGTGTGGGACCAAAACCAATACGTGACTGCCATGTCATCACTGCTACTGTTCACGCAACAATTTTGGCTCAAATTTTAGATTCTTAGTTTCATCTTATTGTTTCATTAGTTTCATGTCTTGATTCTAGAATTAATTAACAACTAGTAATCACCTACTTAGTTGTAGATTAATTATTGAATCCGTTTCTTCGTGTCTTCGTTGTTTGTGTGCTTTTCTCATTTTTAACTCGTAGTAACTTCTTTGTTTCAAGTTCGTAAGTAAATTTTATTTTTTTTGTGTCTTGAGTCGATCAAACAAGAATCTATTCCGGCCGCCAAGTAGAATTGACATCCTATTGACTACCGGAGTATAAGCAACTTTCAATATTCGCCGCTCCAATTGTGAGAATCACAAAGGTGAGAGTATCGAGTGTTGGTGAGGAGCTTTACTACTAATCTTGTTTGTTCATTTTGTAGGTTTAAAGGGTGATATAAGGGGAACATGTCTTCGATAGCCGGGGATTATTGTGACTACAACATGGGAGACTATGATTGTAGTGAAGGGTTTTATGGCTACGAAGTTGAGGGAGATTGCGGAGGCTATGAAAATAGCCATGATCGAGACTTGGGCAGATTTGAAAGTTACTGTTTTAAGGGAGAAGATGAGGTGAATGAAGTGCCTAGTGCTTATGGTAACTTTGGAGATGATGTAGGACCTCGTGATGGATCTTATGATGATGTTGGGGCATGTGAGGAGTCTTACACTTCTTACTCCGAACCTAGATTTGGTGTTAGGTATAACCCTTTTGTTTGCAAAGCTTATGAGAGCTATGATGAGGGTACACGTGAGGAGTATGAAGATCCATATTCTCCACCTTGTAGTACTTCTTATCAAAGTCGATATAGTGCGAATGGTTATACTAGCTCTAGTGGAGGTTGTCCAATGAGAAGAAGAGGATATGCATCTCCAAAACTAAGGGGTACTCGTATGCCTTACAATGTAGATCCAAGAAGGAGTGTACACTCCGGAAAGGTGACTATTTGTGGGATACCGGGCTGCCTTATGGTGTTGAATGATAGGTACTATGGAAACTACATTTTTCCGTCCATGGTTGATTACTTGGGGTTATTGCGAGAACCTTTACTTGTTCCATACTACTTGGGCGAGTTCAATGTTACCGAGAGGGTAAAAGTTGTCTTCTCCCAATTTGATTACCATGAGGAGGTGTGGTGCGATGTTTTCTCCTTAACCTACGGTCATATGAGCTTGGGTGCCGATTGGTTTGCACGACATCAAGTTCCTAACGTGAAAAATTGGCCTAATATTGTAAGAGACCGATGGGGAAATTGCCTCGAGACGTACATTCTGCCCGGGCCGCAAAAAGAAGTTCCTACCTACTCCAATTCAAATTATTATGAGAGACAAAAGATTGAGAGGAGTAAGGGAGTGAAAGGTGGTAATCCGAGAGTGGAAAAAGGAGAGGTTGTGTTGAGCGAAGTGAGGGGATTACCACCAAACCGTGCTAACATTGGTTGTCCTTCCATTTCTAAGGACATTTGTGTAGGTACCAACATGGCAAGCGAAGGCGAACAATGCCAAAAGGAAGTTGCTGCCCAAGCTTGTGGAGGACCTTCACCTCACGGCAAGGAAGAGTCTACTCAAGATCTTAAAGGTAAAATAGCTAACTCTTACACTTTAGTGCATGTGAATGACAATTGTGTGGCTAGTAAGCCATTGAGTGTGAGTAGTAGCTTACTTATTTATGAGTCTAATGATTCCTTGCCTCTTGTTGATGATGTACATATTGAGAGTTTGGATACACTAGTTGATCCTATTGATGACGAAATTGACTCTTCTTGTAAGATCAATTTATGTCCACCTAGTGTTGAAGCTTATATGTTGAACGGAAGTACATCGTCTTGTGTAATTGGTGTTGATCAACTTGTTGGTGAAAATTGTTCCCCACTTGAGTATGTGTGTGATGTGCTTAATAGGACTCAAGTGAGTGAAGTATTTAAAAATGTTGGTCAACAAAGTGGGGGTGAACCCGAGATCTCTTCTTGGGGTAATCTTGTGTTTGGAACATCCTTGAAACTTGATATTGATCATTTAGAGTGCGAGGAACTTGCTTATTCCAAATCTGTCCGTGAGGTAGATCACACTCTCTTTAGGTGTAATGTCTTGTTTGAAGATGATTTAAACACTTCTAATGAACCTAGTGGTGAAAATGACGGTATAGCTTGCCTTGGAAGCTATAGCCTATATGCTAACCCACTATGGTGTGACAACATTCCTCCTAAAGAGGGAAATCTCTTCTTGGAAGATGAGAGTACTCTTAAGGGTAAGGAATGTGTAGTTGCGGAAGCTACTCCTTCTTCTACTTTGTGTGATTTCTTTGTTGAGAGTACTCATAGTGATTATTGGGAAACTAGTAGTGAGTACACACATGAGAGCACCTTAGTAGAAGTCGATTTGAGTGATACCTTTCTCTACTCTCTATTTGATTTGGATGATATGTATGTTATTGTAGAGAGTATGTCATTTAGTTTAGGTGTAGACCACGGGAAAGGGAAGTGTTGTCGAGACCCGTGTCTATGGCCACTTTTCCCATTTGACCCCGGTGCCAAATTTAGAAATGGTGATGTTGGTGCACCAAACTTGTTGCTTGGTCAACATGACAAGCAAAGTGTTACTTTTGATGTATCCTATAACCAAATCCTTTGCACATCTTTTATTGAGTTTTTAATATTCATTTCAAAGGATTCTTGGTTATATTGCAAATATGTGCAACCTTGGCATGTTGAGATGATTTGTAATGCTAACCCTAACCCTCATGCCATGAGGAATTTGTATTTGTTTGTCCTCTCTTCGGTTTTGCAAGGTTTGGATTCGAGGTCGAATCCTTTTCAAGAAGGGGAGGATGATACGGGACAAATGGCCATCTTATCTTTTGATGACATTGTTGGAGGCCAACACATAGAGACTCAAGACTTGGTCACCTCGGGAAAACAAGAACATGCATGGAGGACCCGTTTTGAGTGCTACTTAAAGCAATCTCGCGTGTGGAAGATTGCTTGGAGAATTTAAGGTTGAGGACTCACGGTTTTGGACCCTAATTAAGGGTATTTTGGACATTACACATGGTGTATTTACACACCATGGCCGCCCCTCTCATTAAGGGCAAAGTGGTCTTTTGTCTTCTTTGTAATACACTATAAATAGGCCCCCTTAGTCTTATTTTCATTAGTTTTCAGATTTTTGATAATGAAGAATTGAAAGAAATATCTTCTCTCTTTTGAGAGTGTACACACTTAGTGGTAGGACTTGGAAAAGTCATCTTTAGCATAGGGCTTGGAAAAGCCAATATTGATCTTTGTTTGGAAACGGTAGATCTTGAGGCGAGTTCATTCCCTTGGTGGTCACCGTAAGAGTGTGGTGTTGCTATCGTAAGTTCTAGGGGTCTTTAGATTTAATATATCTTTGGGTTCTTGGGTCTTATTGTAGTTTATGTCTCACTATCTATCTTTATTTTTCTTGCAAATCGTGGACTGTTTTGGGGTCTTTGTTGAATCCGAAACTTGTGTTATTGTTGTTCATCTTGTTCATCACGTTTTGTGGCTGTTTTGGGTGTCAAATACACCATTGTTATCTCGTATTGTTGTTGTTGTAGTGAATCCGAGAGTGGTCTCCATCTTGGTCCTCAAATCCTTAAGATTAGTGGACTGTTTTTGGAGTGTGTGTGGACTGTTTTGAGCCTTTTCTTGTGTTTCCTTGGAATTCTTGTATCATTATGGCATCCCAAGGAGATTTTAGGCCTCGGTTTTCTAATAGACCACTTAGGACATTATCTTCTTATTCTGCAGGTAGTGCTCCATCACAATTTTAAGGGTCTAAAGGTAACTATTTTGGTCAAAGAAATGAGAGTCAGAGTTCGCGAACAACAGGGTATCAAGAGCAAGGGATTATGAGCCAATTAAGGTCTTCTCGACAGCCATGTAGACAATGTGGAAAGCTTCATTTAGGTGCATGTCGGTTCGGAACAAATGCTTATTTTTGGTGTGGTATGTTAGGACATATGATGAGAGAATGCCCTCAAAAGGGCATAGGTGGTATGGCACAACCTACTGGATCAGCCGTTGCATCATCATCATCGGTGCCTTATTCAGGTAGGGGTGTGCAACCTATGGGTCATGGTAGAGGTGCTAAAGGAACAACTAGCTCTAGTGGAGTTCAGAATCGTACATACACTTTAGCAGATCGACAAAATTCAGAGGCTTCTCCAGATGTGGTTACAGTTACATTGTCCATCTTTTCACATGATGTATATACATTAGTTGATCTGGGTTCTACAATATCGTATGTCACTCTATTGGTTGCTGAAAAGTTCAAAAGAACACCAAAATTGCTAGTTAAGCCATTTGAAGTATCTACGCCAATTGGTGAATCTGTTATAACTAAGAGAATGTATCGAAATTGTATAATAACTATTTGCGGTCGTGATACAATGGCTGACCTGGTTGAGTTAGAAATCATAGATTTTAATGCTATAATGGGTATGGATTGGTTGGCTTCTTGTTATGCCACAGTAAATTGCCGAACTAAGAGGCTGTGTTTCCATTTCCCAAGGGAGGCAGTCCTAGAATGGAGAGGTAATATTGGTATGCCAAGATGTAAATTTATTTCTTATTTTAAGGCGAAAAAGATGATTTCCAAGGGTTACATATGTCATCTGGTTAGAGTGAAGGATACAAATGCGGAGACACCAACTCTTTAAACTATTCAAGTGGTAAGTGAATTTCCTGATGTATTTCCTGAAGATCTTCCGGGTTTGCCTCCAGAATGAGAAGTGAAGTTTGGTATCAATGTGATTCCAGGTACTCAACCAATCTCAATTCCTCCGTATAGAATGACCCCGGCAGAATTACGGGAGTTGAAAGAGCAATTGAAAGACTTTCTAGAAAAAGGATTCATAAGTCCTAGTGTGTCCCCTTGGGGCGCACCAGTATTATTTGTGTGTAAGAAGGATGGCTCGTTAAGAATGTGTATTGACTATAGACAACTGAACAAGGTGACTATTAAGAACAAATATCCCCTTCCGAGAATTGATGACATATTTGATCAGTTGCAAGGTGCCAAGTGGTTTTTGAAGATTGATTTAAGATCTGGTTACCACCAAATGAGGGCCAAAGAGAATGACATACCCAAGACATCTTTTTGAACACGGTACGGTCATTACGAGTTCCTAGTCATGTCGTTTGGGCTAACTAATGCACCTGCAACTTTTATGGATTTGATGAATAGGGTGTTCAAGCCATTCTTGGATATGTTGTGATAGTTTTTATAGATAATATTCTGCTTTATTCGAGATCAAATGAGGACCATGCCAATCACTTATGACAGGTATTGCAGATTCTTCGTGATCGTAAGCTATTTGCAAAATTCTCTAAATGTGAGTTTTGGTTAAAATCTGTGGCATTCTTAGGTCATATTGTATCTGATGAAGGAATATAGGTTGATACTCAAAAGATAGAAGCCGCGAAGAACTGGCCAAGACCTATAACGCCTACAGAGGTTCGTAGTTTCCTTGGGTTGGCAGGTTATTATAGAAGGTTTGTTAATGGATTTTCTTCAATTTTTGCACCTTTAACAAAGCTAACACACAAAGCATCCAAGTTCCAATGGAATGATGCATGCGAAAGAAGTTTCCAAGATCTGAAGAATAAGTTGACTTCGACACCCGTATTAGTACTTCCAGAAGGCACAGAGGGGTATGCAGTGTATTGTGATGCTTCAAGAATTAGCTTAGGGTGTGTATTGATGCAGCATGGTAAAGTCATAGCATATGCCTTGAGACAATTGCGTCCACATGAGAAAAATTATCCAACACATGATCTGGAGCTAGCAGCGGTTATATTTGCCTTAAAGATATGGCGTCACTACCTGTATGGGATTCAGCTTGACATATACACAGACCATAAGAGTTTGCAGTATATCTTTAATCATAAGGACTTGAATTTGAGGCAGCGAAGATGGCTTGAATTATTAAAAGACTATGATATTGATATCTTATATCATTCGGGAAAAGCAAATATGGTGGCAGATGCATTAAGTCGTAAAGCTATGGATCCATCTATAGAAAGACAAGGGATGACTAAGGATCTACACCAACTAGCCAATTTGGGGGTTCGTCTTCTTGAAACTCCAGATGAAGGGTTTATTGTGCATAATACAACAGAATCTTTACTAATAACTGAAGTAAAAGAGAAGCAATATGCAGATCCTATTTTATTACGGCTTAAGGAAAATGTGCAATGTGGTATGACAAAGGCATTTTAGTTTACGCAAGAACGGGTACTTCTGTGTCAAAACAGATTATGCGTACCTGATGTAGACAGGCTAAGAAAGAGGATTATGACAGAAGCAAATCATTCAAGTTATTGAGCCCAACTAAGAAATTAAGCAAGTAGGTGCATCACCTACTTTGACATTTTGAGCTATTTGGACTCTTTAAGTAGGTGCATCACCTACTTGGGCCAATTTGATTAAATTTGTGGTCCAAAATCAGCTAAGTGGATAGCCAAAAAAATAGAGGCTTTAGAAGAAGAAGTTGCTGGCCATTTCCCTCATTATTAAGTCATAAAGAAGGGTTACATTTCACAAACTCTCTCTACTCCCTTTTAAAAAGCAAGGAGCAGCCCTATTTTCCTTTCTAGGGTTCTTGGAGAAACCCTAACTTTTGCAGAAAAAGGTAAGTGAAAACACTTTAGTTTTTGTTTAATTATCTCATTGAAGATTAGGAGAATATGTTAGAAGTGCTTAATTATAAATATATGGCAGAATATAGAATAAGCAATCTGCTCACTTTTCTTTGATACTAAAGAACTTCTCTTTTCTTCTTTGGTTTAAAGTGTGAAGGAAAGTTCAAGTTCTTGAAGAGTTCAATTAAAGGAATAAGTTGCAGAATTGAGGTAAGGTGACTGCTCCATTTTGGTTCTCCTTGTATATGAATTTGAAAGAGAGTTAGGATGTGTTGTTATTGAGAACTCAAGAGATGATGAGTTAGATAATGGGTTGCTACAATAAGAGTGATTTGGGACTATTTTGCGGACTATTTTGTATGTTCATGTTATGGGCTGCCATGTTGATATTGGAGAAGGGTGTGATTAGTTTGTAATGAAATATAGAAGAAAGGTGTGGTGGTAAACCACCGAACTAATTATTGCCCTTATTTACTGCCCAATGTGTTTTGTGTGTTGTTTGGAGGGTGTAATGAAGCTGAGGTAGTTCCGGTGATCTTATAAGGACATGTATGGTATGTGGGTGAAATTGGAGGATAAAAGGGTTAAAATAACGTCCTTGATTGACCGATTACGTGTTTACTGCCCGATTACTGTTTTGATAAAGTTAAGTAGCCTAAATGTGTTGGTTGGTTGTTGATACTAGTTTACCATATATTCAATTATAGATAAGTAATCTAAAAGGTGGGAAGTCAAGTCGAGTTAGTTTCGGAGTCATATAACCAGGTATGTAAGGCATACTCTATTTCACACTCTTTGGCATGAAATCGTACAATTGTTCCATCAAGTAAGTTTCCGAGGTTATCCTATAACAAAGTGATACATAATGGCAGCACATTACACTCCATGTATCCAATGACCTTGTTCCCACTCTCTAACGCATTAGAACACCTCAATACGTGCTTATTTATTAAATCTGTGTGTCTATCTTCACTAGAAAATTTCAGAAGTTCCCCACTTACTCAAATAAGACCCATGTGTATTTTCAGCTTCTAAACACTTCATTTGGTGTGCCAACAGCTCCCTACCTCATTGTTGTTGCATTAAGTATCCATTTATATATCTCTTATTAGCAGATTATTGGTTCAAGGTACCATAATGTGATGACCACCAAAGTAACAATCTCAAAGGCTAAAAAACTAAGTAATACAAATCTGTAAAATGACGAGTGGCAGCTCAGGGCATTTGCCTAGCATGGGCCGATCTCGATACCTTTATTTGTGGGTGGTAGCTCAGGGGCATAAGCCTAGCATGGGCCAATCCCAATCTTTATATAGGTGGCAGCTCAGGGGCGTAAGCCTATCATGGGCCGATCCTAATTTATCTATTTACCACTGATCAGCTGGTCATTTGCATTATATGGATTACAAAGATTATGAAGTAAGAAGGTAAAACGAAGAAAGAATGTAATGTACATTGTCCCACAAGTATTTATAAAGGTGGTCTACTAGTACTACTTATACACTTGTATCAGATTTCTATTGAGCTTTTGTATCAAGTGTGTTGTTACCTTCTGCCTTACATATTCAGTACATATTTTCGTACTGACGTCCCTCATACATTTCTATTGAGCTTTCCGAGTCTGTTTCATACATTTTGGTATTGTACAGTAAGTCAAGAGTAGGGCGGGGGTTTGTCCCGACCCTAACTTAGTCTATGTATCTTTTAGAGGCTTTGTAGACTAATGTAAAGTTATGGTAGTGTCCTGATTTTAGACATGGTGGCCCCATCGGCCAAGTATTGTACATATCAGTTTGGGCGTGCATCTGTAGTTATTTTCATCGATACATAATATCATATTGTCAGAACATTTGGTTGTTACAAATGCATGGGAAGTACAAGGTTATTAATTGGTTCTCTCAGGCCTTTACGGCTACGGGTGCCTGTCCGCCCCAACGGGATTTGAGGCATGATAGTCATGTACAACTGAAGTAAAATGAATAATGAGCTTACTAAGTTGATCTGTGAGTGCATGAACTCTCATGAAAATAACTACATAGATGAGATAACAACGAGAGAGTCTACTTATGAGTAATAATTTCTTTAGGCTGGATATGATTTCGTGAGAAAAGATGAGGGGTTCAACATATGAAAACTTAGGTTATTACGACATCTCCCCCTGGGATCGTTCATCCCCGAATGATACTGATTTGGGTTAAATACTAGGAAAACTTTATGATGATACACTGGATATTTGCGAACTGAATCATGTCATAACTTCTAAATCTAAAACTAATGCGCTATGCATGTACTGAGCTGAAATTCGCAATTTACCAGGATGCGTAAAAACTACCTCTTGGAAAGGGCCATACTTACAAAATTTTAGGTAGTGAAACTAGTATAAATCGGAAGATGGAAAAACTATAGAAATTTGTCTGTCAGACTGTTAAGCTGAATTGTTGGTTATACTGACCAAATCATACTGAATGCTCACACCCAAATAGGGTGTTTCTTTAACATTCTTTTAGAATGTTCTAACAATAGTAGGGACTAAAGAACTCCTGGCATGATCTGAACAAGTCCTCTGAATAAGAGATTACGACATTGCTACGTCTCTATAACGTGGAACATAAATCCATAAATCATAAGCTAGGATGGAATTTCAAGGCCTCAAGTGACGCAACTTGCTACTTTAAAGGTTAGCAACACTTTCTCAAATATTCTCTTAACTATACTCTCTAACTTCTCAACCCAGTGTCGGATTTGGGTGAATTTTTTATCGATGGCAAGCTTATTCAATTTCCCACACAATTGAAAGTAGAAATCTGGAAAATACTACACGAAATAAAAGGTATGCATTTTTTAAGCTAATCTTTAACATTTTAGTAAGGATGAGTGCGGGGTATTACAATTTCTCCCCCTGGGGAACATTCATCCACGAATGTGACTAGTTGTGCTGATAATACTAAGGAATCTGTAGCTATAAGCTGTCATTTACAACTTAAAAAAACTGAATAATGAGATTACTGAGCTGATCTATGAGTGCATGAACTCTCATAAAAATAGCTACATAGATGAGATAGGAACGGGAGAGTCAACTTATGAGTAACAATTTCTTTAGGCTGGATATGATTTCGTGAGAAAAGATGAGAGGTTCATGACATGAAAACTTAGGTTATTACGACATCTCCCTCCCCCCCCGGATCATTCGTCCCTGAATGATACCTATTTAATTTAAATACTAGGAAAAGACTGAGATAATACACAAGATACTTACGAACTGAATCATAACTTAATATTTGAATCTAAAACTGTTGCGCTATGTACGTACTGTGCTGAATGTAGCAATTTACCTGGATGCATCAAACTACCTCTTAGAAAGGCCATACTCCCGAAATTTTAGGTACTGAGACTAGGATAAATCAGAAAATATAAAAACTATGGAAATTTATCTGTCTGACTGTTTTGCTAAATTGCTGGCTATATGGACCGAATCATACTGAATGCTCACACCTAAATAGGGTATTTATTTAACACTCTTTAAGGAAGTTCTAATGATATAAGGGACTATAGAACCTAGGCATAATCAGAATAAGACCTCTAAATAAGAGATTACAACATTGCTACCACTCTATAACATGGAACATAGATCCATACATAATAAGCTAGAATGGAATTGCTAGGCCTTAAGCAATGCGGCTTCCTACTATAAAGCTTAGCAACACTTTCTCAAATACTCTCTTAACTAAACTCTCTAACTTCTCCACCGAGTGTCGTATTTGAGCGAATTTGGTCTCGATGGAAAGCTTATTCAATTTCCCATACAATTGAAAGTATGTATCTTCAAAAATACCACACGAAATAAAAGGTATTCATTTTTGAAGCTAATCTTTAACATTTTAGTGCGGAAGAGGGCGCGGCAGTACAATATCTCCCCCTTGGGAACATTCGTCCTCGAATGTGGCTAGTTGAGCTGATAATACTGAGGAATCTTAGGCTATAAGCTGTCATGCACAACTGAAATAAACTGAATAATAAGCTTACTGAGTTGATCTGCGAGTGCATGAACTCTCATAAAAATAGCTACATGGATAAGAAAGGAATGGGAGAGTCAACTTATGAGTTACAATTTCTTCAGGTTGGATATGATTTTGTGAGAAAAGATGAGAGGTTTATGACATGAAAACTTAGGGTATTACGACATCTCTCCCCTGAGATCGTTCGTCCCCGAATGATACTGATTTGGTTTAAATACTTGGAAAAGACTAAGATGATACACAGGATACTAACGAACTGAAGCATGACTTAATATCTGAATCTAGAACTTATGTGTTATGCACGTACTGATCTGAATTTTGCAATTTACCTCAAGCGATGCAACGTCCTACTTTAAAGCTTAGCAGCACTTTCTCAAATACTCTCTTAACTATACTCTCTAACTTCTTAATCGAGTGTCGGATTTGGGCGAATTTGGTATCGATGGAAAACTTATTCAATTTCCCACACAATTGAAAGTTGAAATCATGAAAATACAACACGAAATAAAAGGTATTCATTTTTAAAGGTAATCTTTAACATTTTAAGGAGGAAGAGTGCGGTGTATTACAATATCTCCCTCTAGGGAACATTCGTCCTCGAATGTGGCAAGTTGAGTTGTTAATACTGAAGAATCTGAGTCTATAAGCTATCATGCACAACTGAAATAAAATAAATAATGATCTTACTGTGCTATTTGCGAGTGCATAAACTCTCATGAAAATAGCTACATGGATGAGATAGGAACGGGACAGTCAACTTATGAGTAACAATTTCTTTAGGCTGGACATGATTTCGTGAGAAAAGATTAGAAGTTCATGACATGAAAACTTAGGGTATTACAACGTCTCCCCCTGGGATCGTTCGTCCCCAAATAATAATGATTTGGTTGAAATACTAGGAAAAGACTGAGATGATACACAAGATACTTACAGAATAAATTATAAATTAATATTTGAATCTGATACTGATGCGCTATGCATGTATAGAGCTAAATTTTGCAATTTACCTGGATGCGTACAAACTACCTCTTAGAAAGGGCCATACTTATGAAATTTTAAGTAGTGCGACTAGGATAAATTGGTGGATTAAAAAACTATAGAAATTTGTCTATCTGATTGTTAAGCTGAATTTCTGGCTATGCGGACCGAATCATACTAAATGCTCACACCCAAAGAGGGTATTTATTCAACACTCTTTTAGGAAGTTCTAATGATAGTAGGGACTAAAAAACTCTGGGCATGATCTGAACAAGACCTCCGAATAAGAGATAACAACATTGCTACCACTCTATAGCATGGAACATAGATCCATAAATCATAAGCTAGGATGGAATTGCAAGGCCTCAAGCGACGCAACTTCCTACTTTAAAGCTTAGCAACACTTTCTCAAATACTCTCTTAACTCTACTCTCTAACTTCTTAATCGAGTGACAGATTTGGGCAAATTTGGTATCAATGGAAAGCTTATTCAATTTCCCACACAATTGAAAGTTGAAATCATGAAAATACCACATGAAATAAAATAGATTCATTTTTAAGCTAATCTTTAACATTTTAGGGAGGAAGAGTGCGGGGTATTACAATATCTACCCCTTGGGAACATTCGTCCTCGAATGTGGCAAGTTGAGCTGACAATACTGAGGAATCTGTGGCTATAACCTGTCATGAATAACTGAAATAAACTAAATAACGAGCTTACTGAGCTGATCTGCGAGTGCATAAACACTCATGAAAATAGCTACATGGATGTGATAGGAACAGGATAGTCAACTTATGAGTAACAATTTTTTTAGGCTGGATATGATTTCGTGAGAAAAGATGAGAAGTTCATGACATGAAAACTCAAGGTATTATGACATCTCCCCCCTGGGATCGTTCATCCCCGAAAGATACTGATTTGGTTGAAATACTTGAAAAAGACTGAGATGATAAACAAGATACTTACGAACTGAATCATGACTTAATATCTTAATCTGAAACTGATGCGCTATGCATGTACTTACCTGAATTTTGCAATTTACCTGGATGCGTACAAACTACCTCTTGGAAAGGGCCATACTCATGAAGATTTAGGTAGTGAGACTACGATAAATCGAAAGATCGAAAAACTATAGAAATTTGTCTGTCTGACTATTAAGTTGAATTGCTGGATATACGGACCAAAACATACTGAATGCTCACACCCAGATAGGGACTAAAGAACTCTAGGCATGATCTAAACAAGACCTCCAAATAAGAGATTACAATATTTCTACCACTCTAAAGCATGGAACATAGATCCATAAATCGTAAGCTAGGATGGAATTGCAAGGCCTCAAGCGACACAACTTCCTACTTTAAAGCTTAGCAGCAATTTCTCAAATACTCTGTTAACTATACTCTCTAACTTCTCAACCAAGTGTCGGATTTGGACGAATTTGGTATCGATGGAAAGCTTATTCAATTTTACCACACAATTGAAAGTAGAAATCTTAAAAATACCACATGAAATAAAATGTATGCATTTTTAAGCTAATCTTTAACATTTTAGGAAGGAAAAGTGTGGGGTATTACAATATCTACCCCTTGGGAACATTCATCATTGAATGTAACGGTTAGTTAGGTTGATAATACTGAGGAATCTGTGGCTATATGCTATCATCTATAACTAAAATAAACTAAATTATGAGCTTACTGATCTGATTTGCGAGTGTATAAACTCTCGTGAAAATAGTTACATGGATGAGATAGGAACGGGAGAGACAACTTATGGATAACAATTTCTTTAGGCTGGATATGATTTTGTGAGAAAAGATGAGAAGTTCATGACATGAAAAGTCAGGGTATTACGACATCTCCCCTCTGCGATCATTCATCCCCGAAAGATACTGATTTGGTTGAAATACTAGGAAAAGACTGAGATGATACACAAGATACCTACGAAATGAATGATGACTCAATATCTTCATCTAAAACTGATGCGCTTTGCACGTACTGAGCTGAATTTCACAATTTACCTGGATGCGTACAAACTACCTCTTAGAAAGGGCCATACTCACAAAATATTTGGTAGTGAGACTAGGATAAATCGAAAGATGGAAAAACTGTAGAAATTTGTCTGTCTGACTGTTAAGATGAATTGCTGGCTATACGGACCGAATCATACTGAATGCTCACACCCAAGTAGGGTATTTCTTCAAAACTCTTTTAGGAAGTTCTAATGATAGTAGGGACTAAAGAACTCTAGGCATGATCTAAAAAAGACCTCTGAATAAGAGATTACAACATTTTTAACACTCTAAAGCATGAAACATAGATCCATAAATCATAATCTAGAATGGAATCGCAAGGCCTCAAGCGACGCAACTTCCTACTTTAAATCTTAGCAGCACTTTCTCAAATACTCTCTTAACTATACTCTCTAACTTCTCAACCGAGTGTCGGATTTGGACGAATTTGGTATCGATGGAAATCTTATTCAATTTTACCGCACAATTGAAAGAAGAAATCTTAGAAATACCACATGAAATAAAATGTATGCATTTTTAAGCTAATCTTTAACATTTTAGGAAGGAAGAGTGTGGGGTATTACAATATCTACCCCTTGGGAACATTCATCCTCAAATGTGGTTAGTTAGTAATACTGAGGAATCTGTGGCTATATAATATCATCTACAACTGAAATAAACTAAATTATGAGCTTACTAAGCTGATCTGCGAGTGTATAAACTCTCATGAAAATAGCTACATGGATGAGATAGGAACGGGAGAGTCAACTTATGGATAACAATTTCTTTAGGCTGGATATGATTTCGTGAGAAAAGATGAGAAGTTCATGACATGAAAACTCAGGGTATTACGACATCTCCCCCCTGGGATCGTTCATCCTTGAATGGTACTGATTTGGTTGAAATACTAGGAAAAGACTGAGATGATACACATAATACTTATGAACTGAATCATGACTTAATATCTGAATCTGAAACTAATGCGCTATGTATGTACTGAGCTGAATTTCGTAATTAACCAAGATGCGTACAGACAACCTCTTGGAAAGAGCTAGACTCATAAATTTTAGGTAGTAAGACTAGGATAAATCGAAAGATGGAAAAACTATAGAAATTTATCTATCAGACTGTGAAGCTGAATTGCTGGCTATACGGACCCAATCATACTGAATGCTAACATCCAAATAGGGTATTTCTTCAACCCTCTTTTAGGAAGTTCTAACGATAGTAGGGACTAAACACTCCGGGAAAGATCTGAACAAGACCTCCGAATAAGAGATTACAACATTGCTACCACTCTATAGAATGGAACATAGATCCATAAATCATACGCTAGGTTGGAATTGCAAGCCTCAAGCGATGCAACTTCCTACTTTAAAGTTTAGCAACACTTTCTCAAATACTCTCTTAATTATACCATCTAACTTCTCAACCGAGTGTCGGATTTGGGCAATATTGGTATCGATGGAAAGGATATTCAATTTCCCACACTATTGAAAGTAGAAATCTTGAAAATACCACATGAAATAAAAGGTATTCATTTTATAAGGTAATTTTTAACATTTTAGGAAGGAAGAGTGCAGTATTACAATTTCTCCTCCTTAGGAACACTAGTCCTCGAATGTGGCTAGTTGAGCTGATAATACTAAGGAATCTGAGGCTAAAAGCTTTCATGCACAACTATAAAATAAACTAAATAATAAGCTTACTGAGTTGATCTGCGAGTGCATAAACTCTCATAAAAATAGCTACATGGATGAGATAAGAACGGGAGAGTCAACTTATGAGTAACAATTTCTTTAGGCTGGATATGATTTTATGAGAAAATATGAGAAGTTCATGACATGAAAACTCAGGGTATTACGACATCTCCCCCCTGGGATCGTTTATCCTCAAATGATACTGATTTGGTTGAAATACTAGGAAAAGACTGAGATGATACATAAGATACTTACGAACTAAATCATGACTTGATATATTAATCTGAAACTGATTCACAATGCATGTACTGAGCTGAATTTTGAAATTTACCTGGATGCATACAAACTACCTATTGGAAAGAGCCATACTCATGAAATTTTAGGTAGTGAGACTAGGATAAATTGAAAGATGGAAAAACTATAGAAATTTGTCTGTTTGAATGTTAAGCTAAATTGCTGGCTATACGGACTGAATCATACTGAATGCTCACACCCAAACAGGGTATTTTTTCAACATTTTTTTAGGATGTTAAAACAAAAATAGGAACGAAAGAACTCCAGGCATGATCTGAACAAGACCTCCGAATAAGAGATTACAACATTGCTACCACTCTATCGCATGAAACATAGATCCATATATCATAAGCTTGGATGGAATTGCAAGGCCTTAAGCGACGAAACTTCCTACTTTAATGCTTAGCAACACTTTCTCAAATACTCTCTTAACTATACTTCTGTAACTTCTCAACCAAGTGTCGGATTTGGGCGAATTTGGTATCGATGGAAAGCTTATTCAAATTTCCACACAATTAAAAGTAGAAATCTTAAAAATACCACCTGAAATAAAAGGTATTTATTTTTTAAGCTAATATTTATCATTTTAAGGAGGAATAGTGTGGGGTATTACAATATCTCCCCCTAGGGAATATTCATCCTCGAATGTGGCTAGTTGAGCTGATAATACTGAGGAATCTGAGGCTATAAGCTATCATGCACAACTGAAATAAACTAAATAATGAGCTTACTGAGCTGATCTGTGAGTGAATAAACTCTCATGAAAATAGCTACATTGATGAGATAGGAACGGGAGAGTCAACTTATAAGTAACAATTTCTTAAGGCTGGATATGATTTCATGAGAAAAGATGAGAAGTTCATGACATAAAAACTCAGGGTATTAGGACATCTCCCCCCTGAGATCGTTCATCCCCGAATGATACTGATTTGGTTGAAATACTAGGAAAAGACTGACATGATACACAAGATACTTACGAACTGAATCATGACTTAATATCTGAATCTGAAACTGATGCGCTATGCATGTACTAAGCTGAATTTTGCAATTTACCTGTATTCGTACAAACAACCTCTTGGAAAAGGCCATACTCATGAAATTTAAGGTAGTGTGACAAGGATAAATTGAAAGATTGAAAATCTGTAGAAATTTGTTTGTCTGACTGTTAAGCTGAATTGCTGGCTATACTGACCGAATCATACTCAATGCTCACACCCAAATAGGGTATTTCTTCAAAACTCTTTTAGGAAGTTCTAATGATAGTAGGGACAAAAGAACTCCGGGCATGATCTGAATAAGACCTTCGAATTAGAGATTACAACATTGTTACTACTCTATAGCAAGGAACATAGATCCATAAATCATAAGCTAGGATGTAATTGCAAGTCCTGAAGCGACGTAACTTCCTACGTTAAAGCTTACCAACAATTTCTTTAATGCTCTCTTAACTGTACTCTCTAACTTCTCAACCGAGTGTCGGATTTGGGCGAATTTGGTATCGATGGAAAGATTATTCAATTTCCCAAACAATTAAAAGTAGAAATCTTGAAAATACCACACTTAATACAAGGTATTCATTTTTTAAGCTAATCTTTAACATTTTAGGGAGGAAGAGTGCGGGGAAATACAATATCTCCCTTTTGGGAACATTCATCCTCGATTGCGGCTAGTTTAGCTGATAATACTGAGGAATTTAAGGCTATAAGATGTCATGCACAACTGAAATAAAATAAATAATGATCTTACTGTGATGATCTGGGAGTGCATAAACTCTCATGAAAATAGCTACATGGATGAGATAGGAACGGGAGAGTCAACTTATGAGTAACAATTTCTATAGGCTGGATATGATTTCGTGAGAAAAGATGAGAAGTTCATGACATGAAAACTCATGGTATTATGACATCTCTCCCCTGGGATCGTTCATCCTCGAATGATACTGATTTGGTTGAAATACTAGGAAAAGAATGATATGATACACAAGATACTTACAAACTGAATCATGACTTAATATCTGAATCTGAAACTGATGCGCTATGTGTGTTCTAAGTTGAATTTTATAATTTACCTTGATGCATACAAACTACCTCTTGGAAAGGTCCATACTCACAAAATTTCAGGTAGTCAGACAAGGATAAATCGGAAGAAGAAAAAACTATAGAAATTTATCTGTCTGACTGTTAAGCTTAATTGCTAACTATACAAACCAAATCATACTGAATGATCACACCCAAATGGAGTACTTCTTCAACACTATTTTAGGAAGTTCTCACGATACCATGGGACTAAAGAACTCCGAGCATGATTTGAAAAAGACCTCTGAATAAGAGATTACAACATTACTACCACTCTATAGCATGGAACATATATCCATAAATCATAAGGTGGGATGGAATTGCAAGGCCTCAAGCAATTCAACATCCTACTTTAAAGCTTAGCAACACTTTTTCAAATGCTCTCTTAACTATACTCTCTAACTTATCAACCGAGTGTTAGATTTGGGTGAATTTGGTATCGATGGAAATACCATATGAGCTTACTGAGTTGATATATGAGTGTATAAACTCTCATGAAAATAGCTACATGGATGAGATAGGAACGGGAGAGTCAACTTATGAGTAACAATTACTTTAGATAAAAACTCAGGGTATTATGACATCTCCCCACTGGGATCGATCATCCCCGAATGATACTTATTTGTTTGACATACTAGGAAAAGACGAAGATGATACACAGGATACTTATGAACTAAATCATGACTTAATATCTGAATCTAAAACTGATGCGCTATGCATGTACTGAGCTAAATTTCGTAATTTACCTGGATGCGTACAAGCTACCTCTTGGAAAGAGCCATACTCATAAATTTTAGGTAGTGAGACTAGGATAAATCGGAAGATGGAAAAACTATAAAAATTTGTTTGTATTACTGTTAAGCTGAATTGTTGGCAATACAGACCGAATCATATTGAATGCTCAAACCCAAACAGGGTATTTCTTCAACAATATTTTAGAAAGTTCTAACAATAGTAGGGACTAAAGAACTCCGAGATTGATCTGAAAAAGACCTCCAAATAAGATTACAATATTTCTACCACTCTATAGCATGGAACATGGATGCATAAATCATAAGCTAGGATGGAATTGCAAGGCCTCAAGCGATGCAACTTCCTACTTTAAAGCTTAGAAACACTTTCTCAAATACACTATTTACTATACTCTCTAACTTTCTCAAATACGCTATGCATATTCTGAACTAAATTTTACAATTTACCTGGATGCGTACAAACTACCTCTGGGAAAGGGCCATACTCATGAAATTTTAGGTAGTGAGACAAGGATAAATCAGAAGATGGAAAAACTATAGAAATTTATCTGTCTAATTGTTACGATGAATTGCTGCAATACGGACAAAATCATACTGAATGCTCACACCCAAATAGGGTATTTCTACAAAACTCTTTTAGGAAGTTCTAACGATAGTAGGGACTGAAAAACTCTAGACATGATTTGAACAAGACCTTTGAATAAGAGATTACGACATTGCTACCACTTTATAGCATGGAACATAGATCTATAAATCATAATCTAGGATGGAATTGTAAGGCCTCAAGCATCGCAACTTCGTACTATAAAGCTTAGCAACACTTTCTCAAATTCTCTCTTAACTATGCTCTCTAACATTTCAACTGAGTGTTGGATTTAGGCGAATATGGTTTCGATGGAAAGTTTATTCAATTTCCCACACAATTGAAAGTAGAAATCTTAAAAATACTTAAATAAGAGGTATTCATTTTTTAAGCTAATCTTTAACATTTTAGGAAGGTAAAGAGCGGGGTATTACAATATCTCCCCCATGGAAACATTCATCCTCGAATGTGGCTAGTTGAGCTGATAATACTGAGGAATCTGAGGCTATAAGATGTCAGACACAACTGAAATAAAATAAATAATGATCTTACTGAGCTGATTTGCGAGTGCATAAACTCTAATGAAAATAACTATATGGATGAGATAGGAACGGGAGAGTCAACTTATGAGTAACAATTTCTTTAAGCTGAATATGATTTTGTGAGAAAAGATGAGAAGTTCATGACATGAAAACTCAGGGTATTACGACATCTCCCCTCTTGGATTGTTCATTCCTGAATGATACTGATTTGGTTGAAATAAAAGAAAAGGACTGAGATGATACACAGGATACTTACGAACTGAATCATGACTTAATATCTGAATCTAAAACTGATGCGCTATGCGTGTATGAGCTGAATTTCATAATTTACCTGGATGCGTACAAACTACCTCTTGGAAAGGGTCATACTCATAAAATTTAAGGTAGTGAGACAAGGATAAATCGGAAGATGGAAAAACTATTGAAATTTGTTTGTCTGACTGTTAAGCTGAATTACTGGCTATACGGACCGAATCATACTGAATGCTAACACCCAAAAAGGGTATTTCTTCAACACTCTTTTAGGAAGTTCTAATGATTGTAGGGACTAAAGAACTTCGAGCATGATCTGAACCCGACCTCCGAATAAGAGATTATAACATTGCTACCACTTTATAACAAGGAACATAGATCCATAAATCATAAGCTAGGATAGAATTGCAAGGTATCAAGCGATGCAACTTCCTACTTTAAAGCTTGGCAACACTTTTTCAAATACTCTATTTACTATACTCTCTAACTTCTCAATCGAGTGTCGGATTTTGATACGGTTGGGGCAGCCTCCACAGGTACACGGCCTTTCACACGAAGCCAAGCTCGGGAATTACAAAAACTCCAAGCTTTGTTCATGCAAATGGCCGTGTGTGAGTTGGTGATTGAACCAACCAAGGACCTAAACGTTTTTATGTGTGAAGAGAGGTCTTAATGTGTAATAAACTACTCTTCAAGGTTGGCACAAGAAGCAAGGGCGGATGGGTCATTTTACCCCTTTTGTTTGTAGTATAAATAGAACATGTTAGAGAGTTATTCCTTAGTTTTTGAATGCTGATTTTGTAACCTAAAAACACTAAACATTTCGGCTCTCTCTTCCACTCTTAGAAGCCGTCCCTATTATCTCACAAGTAGAGGGATACTTGTGTTGTCTCTTTGGCTAGAAACAAGGGTTTTGAGGTCGTTGAGTGCCTCTTGGTCCTCGTAAGAACTTGGTGTTTATATTCCTTAGACTTAGGGTCCTCTCTTGATGTTAGGGTTCTTAGTTTCTTGAATGTTATATGTCAAGTTATCTATCTTTCTTTATCTTGTTGTTGTTGTTGATTTTGTTATCTTAAAGTCTAGTGAAGCCGTGTGGGGCTCTTTTCGATTCACTAGCATTGTTATCTATCTTGTTGTTCTTGTGTTGTTGGACTGAAATCCGAGCCTACTTGAAGCTCTTGGTGTTGTTGGTTTGATTTTGTATCATTTGGTATCAAAGCGAGACCGGTTGTGTTCCAACATAACCCATCTTGGGCTAGTTCACGGCTTAAACAAACAACACCAAAAAGAAATTCTGAAAATCTGTCCATTAAAAGTTGAAACCAAGAATGATGTTGTATGTTTAGATCTAGGTGTTATTTTGCTTGTTTAGTGAGTTTCTAGTGTTGGTTTCTTTCTCACCAACACTAAGGTGTCTAGATCCAAAAGTTGAGCTTGAAAACTTGAACATTGTGTAGTGACTTGAAGTGGCCGAAAGTTGTGTGTTGTTGATAACCAAAAGAAAAATCGGTGGTTGTGTGATTATGTGCTAAAGAAGTTGATGAAGTTTGTTGAGGTGTTCATCTTTTGAACTTGTTCATCTTGTTCATCTTGTTGTGTGCTCAAGTTGTAAGACAAGCTATAAAGTTGTTGTGAAAGACTTGCACCCATCACCTTCTAGTCTTGTCAATCACTTTTCCCTAATTCAAGGAGCCTTGTTTTGTGGGATTAGTCAACCAAACCTCACTTTCTTGAGTTTGAACCCGCCCCTACGAAGCTGCCCGAGTCCAAAACAGTCCCTATATTCCCTCCGAAACCGGAGGCTCACAAATATCCCAACCCAAAGGGGTTCCAATGCTTCAAGTGCCAAGGTTGGGGGCATAAGGCCAATGAATGTCCGAACCGGCGCAATGTGATCCTACGAGAAGGGAAAGTGTACTACCTTGGTGAGGAGGTGGTTTCAGAAAGGGGGGAGGATGAGGCCGAGCCTCAAGATGGAGAGGGAGCTAAAAATGGGCCGAATGATGATGAAGTAGATGGTAGTGAAGATGTCTATCCACAAGAAGGGGAGTGTGTGGTTCCAAACTTTGTGGTTAGACGTGTCATGATTAGTAAGGCGATAGATGACCCGAGTCAAAGGGAAAATCTATTCCATACTAAGTGTCTTGTAAAGGGAAGTGTGTGCACCTTGGTGATTGATAGTGGTAGTTGTACAAATATTGCGAGCCATGCTATGGTAAATTTCTTGAAGCTACCAACTACACTACACACTAGTCCTTACAAGCTACAATGGTTGAACGATTGTGGTGAATTAAAGGTCACAAGGCAATGTGTGATTCGGTTTAAGGTGGGAAACTACCACGATGAAGTGCTTTGTGACGTAATCCCAATGCAAGCATGTCACTTGTTGTTAGGTAGACCATGGCAATATGATAGGTCTACTAAACACGATGGGAGGTCCAACCGGTATACGCTTGAGAAGGATGGCCGAAAGGTCACACTTCATCCTCTTTCACCCTCCCAAGTAAATGAGTGGCATCAAAAGATGAGAGAGTTGAAGGGAAAGGTGAAGGAATCCGGAAAGGGAGAAAAAGAGGGGGATGCCATAGGTGAGGAAGTAGGGACATCCGAGGCTGTCCCAACGACAAGGGAGATGGAAAACGTAGTGATGTTGGCTAGGAGGAAAGAACTCTTCGTGGACCATGATGAAAACAAGTCGATGTTACTTTTGGCCCATTGTTTTAATACTAACCCCACTAATTCTTCCATTTCCCCTTTGATTTCTTGTGTGTTGCAGGAGTATGAAGATGTATTTCCTCAAGAACTTCCGCAAGGATTGCCCCCACTTCGGGGAATTGAGCACCAAATTGATTTGGTGCCGGGTTCACAACTTCCAAACAAACCGGCCTATAGGAGCAATCCCATGGACACTAAGGAGCTTGAAAGACAAGTTGAGGAGCTTCTAAACAAGGGATACATCAAGGAAAGCATGAGTCCGTGTGCTGTTCCGGTGCTTTTGGTACCAAAGAAGGACGGAACTTGGCGCATGTGCGTCGATTGTAGAGCCATCAACAAAATCACTATAAGGTATCGTTATCCAATCCCTAGACTAGATGATATGTTAGATGAGCTCCACGGATCTTGTTTGTTTTCTAAAGTGGACCTTAGGAGTGGCTATCACCAAATTCGCATGCAACCCGGTGATGAGTGGAAGACCGCATTCAAGACCAAATTCGGTCTATATGAGTGGTTGGTCATGCCCTTCGGCCTTACCAATGCTCCTAGCACCTTTATGAGGCTAATGAATCATGTAATGAAGCCTTATATTGGAAAGTTTGTGGTGGTTTACTTTGATGATGTGTTGGTGTATAGTAAATCTATTGATGATCATGTAATGCATTTGAGATGTGTGTTTGATGTGCTCCGAAAGGAGAAGCTGTATGCCAACATGGAGAACTGTTCTTTTGGTGTTGATAAGGTTATATTCTTGGGTTTTGTCGTGAGCTCAAGGGGTGTGGAAGTGGACGATTCCAAGATAGACTCTATTCGAAGTTGGCCGACCCCTAAAACTATTGGAGAAATCCAAAGTTTCCACGGGTTGGCAAGATTTTATAGGAGGTTTGTCAAAGGATTTAGTTCCATAGCAGCCCCCTTGACCGAGGTAATTAGAAAGGACGGACCCTTTAAATGGGGTGATGAGCAGGCTAGGGCTTTTGAGGCCTTGAAAGCTACGCTCATCTCGGCGCCTTTATTGCAATTGCCCGATTTTGATAAGATGTTTGAAGTAGAGTGTGATGCTAGTAAGGTTGGTATCGGGGCTGTTTTGATGCAAGAAGGTAAGCCCGTTGCTTATTTCAGTGAAAAGCTCAAAGGGGCAACTCTTAATTACTCAACTTATGATTTGGAGTTGTACGCCCTCGTTAGAGCTTTTGGAAATTGGCAACATTATTTGTGGCCTAAGGAGTTTGTGATACGAACGGATCATGAGTCGTTGAAACACCTTAAGAGCCAAGACAAGTTGAATAGGCGTCATGCTAAGTGGATTGAGTTCATCGAGACTTTCCCTTATGTAATTCATTACAAAAGGGGAAAGGAAAACGTTGTTGCCGATGCCTTGTCTAGGAAGCATGTGCTTGTTGCTACCTTGTCTTCGAAATTGATGGGTTTTGAGAGCTTGCGGTTGTTGTATCCCGAGGATCCTACCTCTGCTCCTATTTTTAGGGAATGCGAAGAGTGGGGAAGGGACCGTTGGCTTAAGGAGAATGACCATTCCTCCTACTCTCGGTTCGATGGGTATTTGTTCAAAGGGAGGAGGTTGTGTGTTCCTTCTAGTTCTTGGAGGGAATTATTTGTGAGAGAGGCCCATGACGGAGGCCTCATGGGGCACTTTGGGGTAGACAAGACCCTTGGAATCTTAGAGGAGAACTTCTATTAGCCCAAAATGCGCAAAGACGTCACTAAAATTTGTAGTCAATGCGTGGCCTGCCGGAGTGTGAAATCTCGTCTCCTACCTCAAGGATTATACACCCCACTCCCTACTCCCCTTAGACCTTGGTTGGACATTTCGATGGATTTTGTTTTGGGGCTGCCAAGGACTAGAAAGGGCCGAGATAGCATTTTTGTTATTGTTGATAGATTCTCTAAAATGGCTCATTTTATACCATGTGCTAAAACCGAGGATGCTCGTAGTGTAGCTTCATTATTTGTTGAACATGTTGTAAAGCTTCACGGGGTACCGAGGACTATTGTGAGCGATAGGGACTCCAAGTTCCTAAGTCTCTTTTGGAAGTCCATGTGGGGTAGGCTTGGAACGAAGTTACTTTTCTCCACGTCTTGCCACCCACAAACCGATGGCCAAACGGAGGTAGTAAATAGAACCTTAGGGTCTATGCTACGTTCTATGGTTAAAGGTAAACTGACTTCATGGGAAGATCACCTACCCTTGGTGGAATTTGCATACAACCGGGTAATGCATTCGAGCACGGGAATGACTCCCTTTGAATGTGTTTACGGCCTGAATCCCCTTACCCCTTTAGATCTCACTCCTTTGTCTAGTGATCTCATGACCAGCTTAGATGGAAATAAAAGAGCCGAGGCAATGAAGAAAATGCATGAGACGGTGTGGATCAAGCTTGAAAAGAAGAACCAAGAGGTTGCAAAAAGGGTAAACAAAGGGAGAAGAAGGCTTGTGCTTGAACCCGGAGATTGGGTGTGGGTGCATCTTCGAAAGGATCGGTTTCCAGCTCAAAGGAAGTCCAAATTGCTGCCAAGGGGTGATGGTCCTTTCCAAGTACTTGAGAGAATCAATGACAACGCCTACAAGATTGACCTTCCACCGGAATATCAAGTGCACAACACTTTCAACGTTGGTGATCTCTCCCTCGTGGATGCGGTTGAAGATGACCAAATGCTGAATTTGAGGTCAAATTCCTCTCAAGATGGAGAGGATGATACGGTTGGGGCAGCCTCCACAGGTACACGGCCTTTCACACGAAGCCAAGCTCGGGAATTACAAAAACTCCAAGCTTTGTTCATGCAAATGGCCGTGTGTGAGTTGGTGATTGAACCAACCAAGGACCTAAAAGTTTTTATGTGTGAAGAGAGGTCTTAATGTGTAATAAACTACTCTTCAAGGTTGGCACAAGAAGCAACGGCGGATGGGTCATTTTACCCCTTTTGTTTGTAGTATAAATAGAACATGTTAGAGATTTATTCCTTAGTTTTTGAATGCTGATTTTGTAACCTAAAAACACTAAACATTTCGGCTCTCTCTTCCTGATACGGTTGGGGCAGCCTCCACAGGTACACGGCCTTTCACACGAAGCCAAGCTCGGGAATTACAAAAACTCCAAGCTTTGTTCATGCAAATGGCCGTGTGTGAGTTGGTGATTGAACCAACCAAGGACCTAAACGTTTTTATGTGTGAAGAGAGGTCTTAATGTGTAATAAACTACTCTTCAAGGTTGGCACAAGAAGCAAGGGCGGATGGGTCATTTTACCCCTTTTGTTTGTAGTATAAATGGAACATGTTAGAGAGTTATTGCTCAGTTTTTGAATGCTGATTTTTGTAACCTAAAAACACTAAACATTTCTCTCTCTCTCACTTCTTAGAAGCCGTCCCTATTATCTCACAAGTAGAGGGATACTTGTGTTGTCTCTTTGGCTAGAAACAAGGGTTTTGAGGTCGTTGAGTGCCTCTTGGTCCTCGTAAGAACTTGGTGTTTATATTCCTTAGACTTAGGGTCCTCTCTTGATGTTAGGGTTCTTAGTTTCTTGAATGTTATATGTCAAGTTATCTATCTTTCTTTATCTTGTTGTTGTTGATTTTGTTATCTTAAAATCTAGTGAAGCCGTGTGGGGCTCTTTTCGATTCACTAGCATTGTTATCTATCTTGTTGTTCTTGTGTTGTTGGACTGAAAAACCGAAACTTAAATTTGTTGTTCTTGTGTTGTTGGACTGAAATCCGAGCCTACTTGAAGCTCTTGGTGTTGTTGGTTTGATTTTGTATCATTTGGTATCAAAGCGAGACCGGTTGTGTTCCAACATAACCCATCTTGGGCTAGTTCACGGCTTAAACAAACAACACCAAAAAGAAATTCTGAAAATCTGTCCATTAAAAGTTGAAACCAAGAATGATGTTGTATGTTTAGATCTAGGTGTTATTTTGCTTGTTTAGTGAGTTTCTAGTGTTGGTTTCTTTCTCACCAACACTAAGGTGTCTAGATCCAAAAGTTGAGCTTGAAAACTTGAACATTGTGTAGTGACTTGAAGTGGCCGAAAGTTGTATGTTGTTGATAACCAAAAGAAAAATCGGTGGTTGTGTGATTATGTGCTAAAGAAGTTGATGAAGTTTGTTGAGGTGTTCATCTTTTGAACTTGTTCATCGTGTTCATCTTGTTGTGTGCTCAAGTTGTAAGACAAGCTATAAAGTTGTTGTGAAAGACTTGCACCCATCACCTTCTAGTCTTGTCAATCACTTTTCCCTAATTCAAGGAGCCTTGTTTTGTGGGATTAGTCAACCAAACCTCACTTTCTTGAGTTTGAAAAAAAGGTGAAATACTACAAGATTTTATTTTTCCCACCAAAACACTTTGCAAACTATAACAAGTTGTGTGAATATTAACACAAAAAAAAAAGAGAAGAAGAACGTGTGGAACCATTGCATGCTGCCACGTCACTATAAGCTCAACTTAGGATATTCTTTGGTTGCTAATTGTTGATCCTTGGTTTCCCTTACTTGGTCGTAGAACTAATTAACAAACTAGTACATTCCTACTAGGTTGTCAACTAGTTCCTTGAACCGTTTGTTCGTGTCAACGATTATTTGAGTATTTTTATTCGTTTGAATGAATTGCTGATTTTTGACTCTAGTCCGGCAAGAATTCTTTGAGTCTTCAAAACAAGAATCCATTCCGGATAAGAGCTTACTCATACCTTAAAAATTTCACGGTTACTAGCCAATTATACAACACTTGTGGAACACGAACTTGTGGTGAACTAAAGCGGATAATACCTTGACAATGGAAGGAGCTACGTCTCATAATGTGGATACTAATGCCCTTGATTCTATGAGGGTCACTCTTGAGGCCGTTACCCGGACACTTGAAAGGTCGAATTCGGAATTTGGGGCCGTGAGAGGGGACTTGGCAGCAATAAAGGGGGAAGTGTCGACTATTAGTGGGAGATTAGAACAAGTGGAGAGTCAAAGGAACTCTCGTCCTTCTACTCCTCTACATGTATCTACCAATGGTCATGATAGGACCTCCTCCGCAACCATCACCCCCGAAACAGTCCACCAAATGCTAAATGCACCCCAAGCTCCACTAAATACCGCAAGCCAAACTACCTATTTTCCTCCAAACCGAGACCCCACTAGACCACTACATTTCCAAGCCCCTCCAATTCCACAAGAGGGATTTGGACGCCAAGTACCTCCACTAAATCCGAACCCTCCATTCCAAGCTCCATTAACCCAAAGACCGCAAATTCCAAATCCTCCGAATCAAAACGGCCAAGGCCGACCATCCCACTTTGAAGGATACGGTAGAGAGGAGTATGAAGGAGATGGAGCCTTTGATGATGCTTATATGAGGGAGGAGGAGTTCAGAGGGGGTCGAGGAGAACCTAGGAGATACCGGGGGTATGGAGATAGGGGAAACCGACACCAAGAGTGAGACGTAGGCATCAACACCATCAAGTTGAGCCTACCCATCTTTAAGGGTGAAAGTGACCCCGAGACCTACTTAACTTGGGAATCGGCTTGTGACAAAGTTTTCCAAGTTAATGACATCTCGGAAGAAAAGAAGAGTTGCTACGCTATAGCTCACCTCGAGGGCTATGCTAACACTTGGTGGGAGTATGTTAAACGATTTGGTAATGAATTAGTTGATGGGCAGCCACCACCTTGGTATCGGTTGAGGTATTTGATGAGACAACAATACCTTCCCGAGAGATATCGTCATGAGTTGCTTGCTAGATTATATGGCTTGCGGCAAGGAGGCAAGAGTGTGATGGCCTATTTTGACGAGTTCCAACAACTCATGTTGAAACTTGATCATCGTGGGGAGCAAATCAGTAACGACATCATCCGGTTCAAGTGTGGGTTGAACAAAGAGATCTCCACTCATTTGACCCTTCACCGGTTTGAAACCATTGACGGTATATTCCAAGCGGCCCTTGAGATTGAAAGGGAACTTAAGGAGAGATCATCCTTCAAGGCAAGGGTACAAACCCCCTCGGGTTGGCCCAAAAACAAGGACCAACCCGCCCCTACGAAGCTGCCCGAGTCCAAAACAGTCCCTAAATTCCCTCCGAAACCGGAGGCTCACCAAAATCCCAACCCAAAGGGGCTCCAATGCTTCAAGTGCCAAGGTTGGGGGCATAAGGCCAATGAATGACCGAACCGGCGCAATGTGATCCTACGAGAAGGGAAAGTATACTACCTTGGTGAGGAGGTGGTTTCCGAAAGGGGGGAGGATGAGGCCGAGCCTCAAGATGGAGAGGGAGCTGAAAATGGGCCGAATGATGATGAAGTAGATGGTAGTGAAGATGTCTATCCACAAGAAGGGGAGTGTGTGGTTCCAAACTTTGTGGTTAGACGTGTCATGATTAGTAAGGCGATAGATGACCCGAGTCAAAGGGAAAATCTATTCCATACTAAGTGTCTTGTAAAGGGGAGTGTGTGCACCTTAGTGATTGATAGTGGTAGTTGTACAAATGTTGCGAGCCATGCTATGGTAAATTTCTTGAAGCTACCAACTACACTACACACTAGTCCTTACAAGCTACAATGGTTGAACGATTGTGGTGAATTAAAGGTCACAAGGCAATGTGTGATTCGGTTTAAGGTGGGAAACTACCACGATGAAGTGCTTTGTGACGTGATCCCAATGCAAGCATGTCACTTGTTGTTAGGTAGACCATGGCAATATGATAGGTCTACTAAACACGATGGGAGGTCCAACCGGTATACGCTTGAGAAGGATGGCCGAAAGGTCACACTTCATCCTCTTTCACCCTCCCAAGTAAATGAGTGGCATCAAAAGATGAGAGAGTTGAAGGGAAAGGGGAAGGAATCCAAAAAGGGAGAAAATGGGGGGAATGCCGTAGGTGAGGAAGTAGGGACATCCGAGGCTGTCCCAACGACAAGGGAGATGGAAAACGTGGTGATGTTGGCTAGGAGGAAAGAACTCTTCGTGGACCATGATGAAAACAAGCCGATGTTACTTTTGGCCCATTGTTTTAATACTAACCCCACTAATTCTTCCATTTCCCCTTTGATTTCTTGTGTGTTGCAGGAGTATGAAGATGTATTTCCTCAAGAACTTCCGCAAGGATTGCCCCCACTTCGGGGAATTGAGCACCAAATTGATTTGGTGCCGGGTTCACAACTTCCAAACAAACCGGCCTATAGGAGCAATCCCATGGACACTAAGGAGCTTGAAGGACAAGTTGAGGAGCTTCTCCACAAGGGATACATCAAGAAAAGCATGAGTCCGTGTGCTGTTCCGATGCTTTGGGTACCGAAGAAGGACGGAACTTGGCGTATGTGCGTCGATTGTAGAGCCATCAACAAAATCACTATAAGGTATCGTCATCCAATCCCTAGACTAGATGATATGTTAGATGAGCTCCACAGATCTTGTTTGTTTTCTAAAGTGGACCTTAGGAGTGGCTATCACCAAATTCGCATGCAACCCGGTGATGAGTGGAAGACCGCATTCAAGACCAAATTCGGTCTATATGAGGGGCTGGTCATGCCCTTCGGCCTTACCAATGCTCCTAGCACCTTTATGAGGCTAATGAATCATGTAATGAAGCCTTATATTGGAAAGTTTGTGGTGGTTTACTTTGATGATGTGTTGGTGTATAGTAAATCTATTGATGATCATGTAATGCATTTGAGATGTGTGTTTGATGTGCTCCGAAAGGAGAAGCTGTATGCCAACATGGAGAAGTGTTCTTTTGGTGTTGATAAGGTTATATTCTTGGGTTTTGTCGTGAGATCAAGGGGTGTGGAAGTGGACGATTCGAAGATAGACTCTATTCGAAGTTGGCCGACCCCTAAAACTATTGGAGAAATCCGAAGTTTCCACGGGTTGGCAAGATTTTATAGGAGGTTTGTCAAAGGATTTAGTTCCATAGCATCCCCCTTGACCGAGGTAATTAGAAAGGACGGACCCTTTAAATGGGGTGATGAGCAGGCTAGGGCTTTTGAGGCCTTGAAAGCTACGCTCGTCTCGGCGCCTTTATTGCAATTGCCCGATTTTGATAAGATGTTTGAAGTAGAGTGTGATGCTAGTAAGGTTGGCATCGGGGCTGTTTTGATGCAAGAAGGTAAGCCCGTTGCTTATTTCAGTGAAAAGCTCAAAGGGGCAACTCTTAATTACTCAACTTATGATTTGGAGTTGTACGCCCTTGTTAGAGCTTTGGGAAATTGGCAACATTATTTGTGGCCTAAGGAGTTTGTGATACGAACGGATCATGAGTCGTTGAAACACCTTAAGAGCCAAGACAAGTTGAATAGGCGTCATGCTAAGTGGATTGAGTTCATCGAGACTTTCCCTTATGTAATTCATTACAAAAAGGGAAAGGAAAATGTTGTTGCCGATGCCTTGTCTAGGAAGCATGTGCTTGTTGCTACCTTGTCTTCGAAATTGATGGGTTTTGAGAGCTTGCGGTTGTTGTATCCCGAGGATCCTACCTTTGCTCCTATTTTTAGGGAATGCGAAGAGTGGGGAAGGGACCGTTGGCTTAAGGAGAATGACCATCCCTCCTGCTCTCGGTTCGATGGGTATTTGTTCAATGGGAGGAGGTTGTGTGTTCCTTCTAGTTCTTGGAGGGAATTATTTGTGAGGGAGGCCCATGACGGAGGCCTCATGGGGCACTTTGGGGTAGACAAGACCCTCGGAATCTTAGAGGAGAACTTCTATTGGCCCAAAATGCGCAAAGACGTCACTAAAATTTGTAGTCAATGTGTGGCCTGCCGGAGTGCAAAATCTCATCTCCTACCTCAAGAATTATACACCCCACTCCCTACTCCCCTTAGACCTTGGTTGGACATTTCGATGGATTTTGTTTTGGGGCTGCCAAGGACTAGAAAGGGCCGAGATAGCATTTTTGTTATTGTTGATAGATTCTCTAAAATGGCTCATTTTATTCCATGTGCTAAAACCGAGGATGCTCGTAGTGTAGCTTCATTATTTGTTGAACATGTTATAAAGCTTCACGGGGTACCGAGGACTATTGTGAGCGATAGGGACTCCAAGTTCCTAAGTCTCTTTTGGAAGTCCATGTGGGGTAGGCTTGGAACGAAGTTACTTTTCTCCACGTCTTTCCACCCACAAACCGATGGCCAAACGGAGGTAGTAAATAGAACCGTAGGGTCTATGCTACGTTCTATGGTTAAAGGTAAACTGACTTCATGGGAAGATCACCTACCCTTGGTGGAATTTGCATACAACCGGGTAATACATTCGAGCACGGGAATGACTCCCTTTGAATGTGTTTACGGCCTGAATCCCCTTACCCCTTTAGATCTCACTCCTTTGTCTAGTGATCTCATGACCAGCTTAGATGGAAATAAAAGAGCCGAGGCAATGAAAAAAATGCATGAGACGGTGCGGATCAAGCTTGAAAAGAAGAACCAAGAGGTTGCAAAAAGGGTAAACAAAGGGAGAAGAAGGCTTGTGCTTGAACCCGGAGATTGGGTGTGGGTGTATCTTCGAAAGGATCGGTTTCCAGCTCAAAGGAAGTCCAAATTGCTGCCAAGGGGTGATGGTCCTTTCCAAGTGCTTGAGAGAATCAATGACAACGCCTACAAGATTGACCTTCCACCGGAATATCAAGTGCACAACACTTTCAACGTTGGTGATCTCTCCCTCGTGGATGCGGTTGAAGATGACCAAATGCTGAATTTGAGGTCAAATTCCTCTCAAGATGGAGAGGATGATACGGTTGGGGCAGCCTCCACAGGTACACGGCCTTTCACACGAAGCCAAGCTCGGGAATTACAAAAACTCCAAGCTTTGTTCATGCAAATGGCCGTGTGTGAGTTGGTGATTGAACCAACCAAGGACCTAAACGTTTTTATGTGTGAAGAGAGGTCTTAATGTGTAATAAACTACTCTTCAAGGTTGGCACAAGAAGCAAGGGCGGATGGGTCATTTTACCCCTTTTGTTTGTAGTATAAATAGAACATGTTAGAGAGTTATTGCTCAGTTTTTGAATGATGATTTTTGTAACCTAAAAACACTAAACATTTCTCTCTCTCTCCACTCTTAGAATCCGTCCCTATTATCTCACAAGTAGAGGGATACTTGTGTTGTCTCTTTGGCTAGAAGCAAGGGTTTTGAGGTCGTTGAGTGCCTCTTGGTCCTCGTAAGAACTTGGTGTTTATATTCATTAGACTTAGGGTCCTCTCTTGATGTTAGGGTTCTTAGTTTATTGAATGTTATATGTCAAGTTATCTATCTTTCTTTATCTTGTTGTTGTTGTTGATTTTGTTATCTTAAAGTCTAGTGAAGCCGTGTGGGGCTCTTTTCGATTCACTAGCATTGTTATCTATCTTGTTGTTCTTGTGTTGTTGGACTGAAAAACCGAAACTTAAACTTGTTGTTCTTGTGTTGTTGGACTGAAATCTGAGCCTACTTGAAGCTCTTGGTGTTGTTGGTTTGATTTTGTATCACTTCCACTCTTAGAAGCCGTCCCTATTATCTCACAAGTAGAGGGATACTTGTGTTGTCTCTTTGGCTAGAAACAAGGGTTTTGAGGTCGTTGAGTGCCTCTTGGTCCTCGTAAGAACTTGGTGTTTATATTCCTTAGACTTAGGGTCCTCTCTTGATGTTAGGGTTCTTAGTTTCTTGAATGTTATATGTCAAGTTATCTATCTTTCTTTATCTTGTTGTTGTTGTTGATTTTGTTATCTTAAAGTCTAGTGAAGCCGTGTGGGGCTCTTTTCGATTCACTAGCATTGTTATCTATCTTGTTGTTCTTGTGTTGTTGGACTGAAATCCGAGCCTACTTGAAGCTCTTGGTGTTGTTGGTTTGATTTTGTATCAGATTTGGGCGAATTTGGTATCAATGGAAAGCTTATTCAATTTATCACACAATTGGAAGTAGAAATCTTGAAAATACCACACAAAATAAAAGGTATTCATTTTTTAAGATAAACTTTAATATTTATGGGATGTAAAGTGTGGGGTTTATAATATCTTCCCCTTGGGAACATTCGTCCTCGAATGTTGCTAGTTGAGCTGATAATACTGAGGAATCTGAGGCTCTAAGCAGTCATGCACAACTGAAATAAACTAAATAATGAGCTTATTGAGCTGATCTACGAGTGCATAAACTCTCATGAAAATAGCTACATGGATGAGATAGGAACGAGAGAGTCAACTTATGAGTAACAATTTCTTTAAGCTGGATATGATTTCGTAAGAAAAAATGAGAAATTCATGACATGAAAACTCAGGGTATTACAACATCTCCCCCCTAGGAACATTCATCCCCTAATGATACTGATTTATTTGAAATATTAGGAAAAGACTGTGATGATACACAGGATACTTACAAACTGAATCATGACTTAATATCTGAATCTGAAACTGATGTATGCATGTTCTAAGCTGAATTTTGCAATTTACCTGGATGCATACACACTACCTCTTGGGAAGGTCCATAATCATGAAATTTTAGGTAGTGAGACAAGGATAAATCGAAAGATGGAAAAACTATAGAAATTTGTTGGCCTGACTGTTAAGCTGAATTGCTGGCTATACGGACCGAATCATATAGAATGCTCACACCCAAATAGGGTATTTCTTCAAAACTCTTTTAGGAAGATCTAACGATAGTAGGGACTAAAGAACTCCAGGCATGATCTGAACAAGACCTTTGAATATGAGATTACAACATTGCAACCACTTTATAGCATGGAACATAGATCTATAAATCATAATCTAGGATGGAATAGAAAGGCCTCAAGCATCGCAACTTTCTACTTTAAATCTTAGCAACACTTTCTCAATTAATCTCTTAACTATACTCTTTAACTTTTCAACCGAGTGTCGAATTTGGGCAAATTTGGTTTCGATGGAAAGCTTATTCAATTTCTCACACAATTCAAAGTAGAAATCTTGAAAATACCACACGAAATAAGAGGGACTCATTTTTTAAGCTAATCTTTAACATTTTAGGGAGGTAGAGTGCGGGGTATTACAATATCTCCCCCTTATAAATATTCATCCTCGAATGTGGCTAGTTGTGCTGATAATACGATGAATCTGAGGCTATAAGCTATCAGGCACAACTGAAATAAACTAAATAATGAGATTACTGGGCTGATCTACGAGTGCATAAACTCTAATTAAAATAGCAACATGGATGAGATAGGAACGAGAGTCCACTTATGAGTAATAATTTCTTTAGGATGGATATGATTTTGTGAGGAAAGATGAGAAGTTCATGACATGAAAACTCAGCGTATTAAGACATCTCTCCATTGGATTGTTCATTCCCAAATGATACTAATTTGGTTGAAATACAAGGAAATGACTGAGATGGTACACAAGATACTTACAAACTGAATCATGACTTAAAATCTGAATCTAAAACTGATGCGCTATGCGTGTACTGAGATAAATTTTGTAATTTACCTGGATGCGTACAAACTACCTCTTGGAAAGGTCCATACTCATAAAATTTAAGGTAGTGAGACAAGGACAAATCGAAAGATGGAAAAACTATTGAAATTTGTCTGTTTGACTGTTAAGCTGAATTGTTGGCTATACAGACTGAATCATACTGAATACTAACACCTAAATAGGGTATCTCTTCAACACTCTTTTAGGAAGTTCTAATGATAGTAGGGACTAAAGAACTCCGGGCATGATCTAAACAAGACCTTCGAATAAGATGTTATAACATTGCTACCTCTCTATAACAAGGGACATATATCCATAAATCATAAGCTAGGATGGAATTTCAAGTCCTCAAGCAATGAAACTTCCTATGTTAAAGCTTAGAAATACTTTCTCAAATACTCTTTTAACTATACTCTCTAACTTCTCAACCTAGTGTCGAATTTGGGCGAATTTGGTATCAATGGAAAGCTTATTCAATTTCCCACACAATTGAAAGTAGAAACCTTGAAATACCACTCGAATAAAAAGGTATTCATTATTAAGTTAATCTTTAATATTTTAGAGAGGAAGAATGCGGGGTATTACAATATCTCCCCCTTGGGAACACTTGTCCTTGAATGTGGCTCGATAAGCTAATAATACTGAGGAATCTGAGGCTATAAGCTGTCATGAAAAACTAAAATAAACTAAATAATAAGCTTACTGAGTTGATCTGCGAGTACATAAACAACTCTTATGAAAAAAGCTATGTGGATGTGATTGGAACGGGAGAGTCAACATATGGGTAACAATTTCTTTAGGTTGGATATGATTTCATGAGAAAAGATGAGAAGTTCATGACATGAAAAATCAAGGTATTATGACATCTCCCCCTGGGATCGTTCATTCCTGAATGATACTGATTTGGTTGAAATACTAGGAAAAGATTGAGATGTTACATAAGATACTTATGAACTGAATCATGACATAATATCTGAATCTGAAACTAAAGCGCTATGCGTGTACTTAGCTGAATTTCGCAATTTAACTGGATGTGTACAAACTACCTCTTAGAAAGGGCCATACTCACAAAATTTAAGGTAGTGTGACAAAGATAAATTGGAAGATTGAAAAACTATAGAAATTTGTTTGTCTAACTGTTATGCTGAATTGTTGGCTATACGGACTGGATCATACTGAATGCTCACACCCAAATAGGGTATTTCTTCAAAACTCATTTAGGAAGTTCTAACGATAGTTGGGACTAAAGAAATCCGGGCACGATCTGATACGGGTGTACAAAGATGTCCAATACATTCTCGACCAATCACACGAAGCCAAGCTCTGGATTTTGTTCTAACAAGATCAATCTTGGGCTTGAAACATGAAAACTAAAAAAAAAAACCCTGAAATCTGAAAATTCCAGAAATAGTCAAATCTGCTACCTTTGTGTTCTTGGCCAAAAATTGTGATGTGTTGTTGTATGGGCCGAGATTTTCTTGTTTTTTTGGCTAGATCTTGTAGTATTTTTCTTGTATAGAGTGTTTCTAGTGTTGGTTTCTTTCTCACCAACACTAAAGGTGTCAAGATCTAAAGATTGAGCTTATAATATTGACCATAGTTGTGGTGCCTTGTGGCTGGCTGTTTGTTGTTACTTGTTGTTGACAATTGGCGGTGTTGTGTTGTGTTTTTGAAGAAGTTGTTGTTGAGTTCTTGAAGGTTGTTGTGGTGTTCATCAAGTTCTTCATCTTTTCTTACAACTTTAGACATCAAAAAAGTGTGATATAAATTCAAGAGTTGAAGCTGAAAATTGTAAAGCATGTTGTGAGAAACCTTGAACCCATCATTTCTTAGACTAAGCTTCTACTTTTCAGCAACTTTTTCTTATTTCAAGAACCTAGTGTTGTGTGACAAGATACCTTTTCTTATTTCAAGAACCTAGTGTTGTGGGACAAGTACTTTTTCTTATTTCAAGAACCTAGTGTTGTGGGACAAGGTACTTTTCTTATTTCAAGATTTATGTTTTCCCTCCAAGACCAATTGTCATCCTTTCCAAATTGTGTAAAGATTTAAATTTCAGAATTGGTTCTTAAATTGTGTGGGACCAAGACCAATTGCATGCTGCCACATCACCCATTTGCTACTGTTCACGTCACCCATTGGCTACTGTTCACGTCATTAATAAGCTCAAATTTAGGTTTTCTAGTTTCTAATTGTTGATTCTTAGTTTCATTACTTGGTTCTAGAACTAATTAACATGCTAGTACACTCCTACTAGGTTGTCAATTAGTCCTTTTGAATTCTCTTGTTCGTGTCCACGTTTAGTTGGGTGCTTTTATTCATTTGAATACGTTGTAACTTCTTAACTCCAGTCCATCGAGAATTCTTTGAGTTTCAAACAAGAATCCACTCTGGACAAGAGCTTTACTCATATCTTAAGGATTCACGGTTACTAGCCAATCTACAACATTTGTGGAGCTCAAGTGTGAGTGAACCGAGAGAGTGTGTGTGAGGAGAGGTTTAACGCTAACTCGTTTGCTGATTGTGTAGGTAACACCTTGACATGGAAGGAAGAACATCCCAAAGTGGGGGTACTACTGAACAAGACACTATGAAGGCCACACTTGAGGCCATTACCAGAAGTTTAGAGAGGTTAAACACGGAAGTTGGGGCAATAATGATACGGGACAAATGGCCTACTTATCTTTTGATGACATTTTTGGAGGCCAACACATAGAGACTCAAGACTTGGTCACCTCGAGAAAACAAGAACATGCATGGAGGACCCGTTTTGAGCATAACTTAAAGCAATCTCGCGTGTGGAAGATTGCTTGGAGCCTTGAAGACTTAAGGACTCTCGAATTTGGACCACCTTTGTTGGTTCACGGTTTTTGGTGCCTTTACTAAGGGCATTTCGGTCACTTAGCCTAAGGGGCATTTTGGACAATTCATATTGTCTTCCAACACACCAAGGCCGCCCCTCTCATTAAGGGTAGTATAGTCTTTTTTGTCTTCTTTTGTAATACACTATAAATAGGCCCCTTAGTCTTATTTTTCACTTAGTTTTTGGATGATGAAGAATTGAAAGAAATATTCTCTCTCTCTTTGAGAGTGTAACTCCATTAGTTGTAGGACTTGGAAAAGTCACCCTTAGCATAGGGCTTGGAAAAGCCAATATTGATCTTTGCTTGGAAACGGTAGATCTTGAGGCGAGTTCGTTCCCTTGGTGGTCACCGTAAGAGTGTGGTTTTGATTGTTACATTCATTAGGGGTTTTTGAGTTTAATATACTCTTTAGTTCTTAATCTTGTAATAATCTTGGTCTCACTATCTATCTTTATTTTTCTTGCAATCGTGTATGTGTTGTTGTAGTGGACTGTTTTGGGCCTTCGTTGGATCCGAAACTTGTATTGTTGTTGTACATCTTGTTCATCACGTTTTGGTACTGTTTTGGTGTTGAAATACGCCCTTGTATCTTGTATTCTTGTTGTTGGTAGCGAATCCGAGAGTGGTCTCCATTTTGGTCCTCAAATCCTTAAGATTAGTGGACTGTTTTGGAGTTGATTTGTGGACTGTTTTGAGCCTTTTCTTGTGTTCCTTGTCTTTCTTGTATCATTTGGTATCAAAGCCATCTTTGATTTTGTTCTAACAAGATCAATCTTGGGCTTGAGACTTGAAAACTACAAAAAAAAAAAAACTGAAATCTGAAAATTTCAGAAATAGTCAAATCTGTCCATTTTGTGTTCTTGGCCGAAATTGTGTTATTGTTGTGTCTTGGCCGAGATTTTTACTTGTTTTGTTGTTTCTAGTGTTAGTTTTCTTCATCTCTAACACTCTTTAGTCTAAATCTAAGTTTGAGCTTACATTGTTGGTGTTGTATACGTGAACTTAGACTTGGCCGATTTATTGTTGACCTTGTTGTGGTGAACTGTTTTGGCCTTGTGGTTTTCATCTTGTTGTTGTTATAAGCTTGGCCACGTGATATTGTTGTTAATTGGTGGATTGAAAACCATTTTGTTGAAGTTGTGGTTGTCTTGGCCAAGTGTTGGAGGTATTGTTATTGTGGATTGGAGTTGGCCGTGTGAAAAATTGTTGGTGTTCTTGAGGATTATTGTTGTAGTTCTTGTTGTTGTTGTTGTTGTTCTTGATGTTCATCACCACCTTCATATATTGTTGAAGATAAAGTGAATGCTAAATCCAAAAAGTTGAAGGAAAAAGGTGTATTATTTGTTAGTCTTGAAAGACACTACAACCAACAAAGACCTATCAATCAAGTCTCAACCACTTTCCAACACTTTTCCATGATTTACGGATCCATGTTTTAAGGAGAAGTACAATAAAGTCAAGTCTTGAAAACTTGAAATTGAAAAGGGCTCCAAGACTTGTTTGAATTTCCCCCCCCTTAAACAAATTCCACCAAAGTCCAAATTGAAAAAAAAATTGGCCAAGACTTGAAATTGGACAACAAAAGTTGTGTGGGACCGAAACCAATACGTGACTGCCATGTCATCACTGCTACTGTTCACGCAACAATTTTGGCTCAAATTTTAGATTCTTAGTTTCATTTTATTGTTTCACTAGTTTCATGTCTTGATTCTAGAATTAATTAACAACTAGTAATCACCTACTTAGTTGTAGATTAATTATTGAATCCGTTTCTTCGTGTCTTCGTTGTTTGTGTGCTTTTCTCATTTTTTAACTCGTAGTAACTTCTTTGTTTCAAGTTCTATTTTTTTTTGTGTCTTGAGTCGATCAAACAAGAATCTATTCCGGCCGCCAAGTAGAATTGACATCCTATTGACTACCGGAGTATAAGCAACTTTCAATATTCGCCGCTCCAATTGTGAGAATCACAAAGGTGAGAGTATCGAGTGTTGGTGAGGAGTTTTACTACTAATCTTGTTTGTTCATTTTGTAGGTTTAAGGGGTGATATAAGGGGAACATGTCTTCGATAGCCGGGGATTATTGTGACTACAACATGGGAGACTATGATTGTAGTGAGGGGTTTTATGGCTACGAAGTTGAGGGAGATTGCGGAGGCTATGAAAATAGCCATACTCGAGACTTGGGCAGATTTGAAAGTTACTGTTTTAAGGGAGAAAATGAGGTGAACGAAGTGCCTAGTGCTTATGGTAACTTTGGAGATGATGTAGGACCTAGTGATGATGTTGGGGCATGTGAGGAGTCGTACACTTCTCACTCCGAACCTAGATTTGGTGTTAGGTATAACCCTTTTGTTCGCAAAACTTATGAGAGCTATGATGAGGGTACACGTGAGGAGTGTGAAGATTCATATTCTCCACCTTGTAGTACTTCTTATCAAGGTCGATATAGCGCGAATGGTTATACTAGCAATAGTGTAGGTTTTCCAATGAGAAGAAGAGAGTATGCATCTCCAAAACCGAGGGGTACTCATGTGCTTTACAATGTTGATCCGAGAAGGAGTGTACACTCCGGAAAGGTGACCATTTGTGGGATACCGGGCTGCCACATTGAGCTAAATGATAGGTACCATAGAAACTACATCGTTCCATCCATAGTTGACTACGTGGGGTTGTTTCGTGAGCCTTTGCTTGTTCCATACCTCTTGGACGGGTTTAAGGTTACCGAGAGGGTCAAGGTTGTCTTCTCCCAATTTGAATACCATGAGGAGGTGTGGTGCGATATTCTTCCATTGCCATACGGTCATGTATGCTTAGGTGCCGATTGGTTTGCACAACATAGAGTTCCAAACGTGCAACATTGGCCTAATATTGTAAGAGACCAATGGGGAAATCGCCTCATAACATACTTGCTGCCCAAACCGCAAAGAGAAATGTTTACCTACTCCAATCCGATTTATGATGAGAGACAAAAGATTGAGAGGAGTAAGGGAGTGCAAGGTGGCAATCCGAGAGTGGAAAAAGGAGAGGATATGTGGAGCGAAGTGAGGGGGTTGCCACCAAACCGTGCTAACATTGGTTGTCCTTCCATTTCTAAGGACATTTGTGTAGGTACCAACATGGCAAGCGAAGGCGAACAATGCCAAAAGGAAGTTGCTGCCCAAGCTTGTGGAGGTCCTTCACCTCACGGCAAGGAAGAGTCTACTCAAGATCTTAAAGGTAAAATAGCTAACTCTTACACTTTAGTGCATGTGAATGACAATTGTGTGGCTAGTAAGCCATTGAGTGTGAGTAGTAGCTTACTTATTTATGAGTCTAATGATTCCATGCCTCTTGTTGATGATGTACATATTGTGAGTTTGGATACACTAGTTGATCCTATTGATGACGAAATTGACTCTTCTTGTAAGATCAATTTATGTCCACCTAGTGTTGAAGCTTATATGTTGAACGGAAGTACATCGTCTTGTGTAATTGGTGTTGATCAACTTGTTTGTGAAAATTGTTCCCCACTTGAGTATGTGTGTGATGTGCTTAATAGGACTCAAGTGAGTGAAATATTTGAAAATGTTGGTCAACAAGGTGAGAATGAACCCGAGAGCTCTTCTTGGGGTAATATTGTGTTTGAAACATCCTTGAAACTTGATATTGATCCATTAGAGTGCGAGGAACTTGTTTATTCCAAATCTGTCCGTGAGGTAGAACCCACTCTCTTTAGGTGTAATGTCTTGTTTGAAGATGATTTAAACACTTCTAATGAACCTAGTGGTGAAAATGACGGTATAGCTTACCTTGGAAGCTATAGCCTATATGCTAACCCACTATGGTGTGACAACATTCCTCCTAAAGAGGGAAATCTCTTCTTGGAAGATGAGAGTACTCTTAAGGGTAAGGAATGTGTAGTTGCGGAAGCTACTTCTTCGTCTACTTTGTGTGGTTTCATTGTTGAGAGTACTCATAGTGATTATTGGGAAACTAGTAGTGAGTACACACATGAGAGCACCTTAGTAGAAGTCGATTTGAGTGATACCTTTCTCTACTCTCTATTTGATTTGGATGATATGTATGTTATTGTAGAGAGTATGTCATTTAGTTTAGGTGTAGACCACGGGAAAGGGAAGTGTTGTCGAGACCCGTGTCTATGGCCACTTTTCCCATTTGACCCCGGTGCCAAATTTAGAAATGGTGATGTTGGTGCACCAAACTTGTTGCTTGGTCAACATGACAAGCAAAGTGTTACTTTTGATGTATCCTTTAACCAAATCCTTTGTACATCTTTTATTGAGTTTTTAATATTCCTTTCAAAGGATTCTTGGTTATATTGCAAATATGTGCAACCTTGGCGTGTTGAGATGATTTGTTATGCTAACCCTAACCCTCATGCCATGAGGAATTTGTATTTGTTTGTCCTCTCTTCGGTTTTTTTTTTTTGCAAGGTTTGGATTCGAGGTCGAATCCTTTTCAAGAAGGGGAGGATGATACGGGACAAATGACCTACTTATCTTTTGATGACATTTTTGGAGGCCAACACATAGAGACTCAAGACTTGGTCACCTCGAGAAAACAAGAACATGCATGGAGGACCCGTTTTGAGCATAACTTAAAGCAATCTCGCGTGTGGAAGATTGCTTGGAGCCTTGAAGACTTAAGGACTCTCGAATTTGGACCACCTTTGTTGGTTCACGGTTTTTGGTGCCTTTACTAAGGGCATTTCGGTCACTTAGCCTAAGGGGCATTTTGGACAATTCATATTGTCTTCCAACACACCAAGGCCGCCCCTCTCATTAAGGGTAGTATAGTCTTTTTTGTCTTCTTTTGTAATACACTATAAATAGGCCCCTTAGTCTTATTTTTCACTTAGTTTTTGGATGATGAAGAATTGAAAGAAATATTCTCTCTCTCTTTGAGAGTGTAACTCCATTAGTTGTAGGACTTGGAAAAGTCACCCTTAGCATAGGGCTTGGAAAAGCCAATATTGATCTTTGCTTGGAAACGGTAGATCTTGAGGCGAGTTCGTTCCCTTGGTGGTCACCGTAAGAGTGTGGTTTTGATTGTTACATTCATTAGGGGTTTTTGAGTTTAATATACTCTTTAGTTCTTAATCTTGTAATAATCTTGGTCTCACTATCTATCTTTATTTTTCTTGCAATCGTGTATGTGTTGTTGTAGTGGACTGTTTTGGGCCTTCGTTGGATCCGAAACTTGTATTGTTGTTGTACATCTTGTTCATCACGTTTTGGTACTGTTTTGGTGTTGAAATACGCCCTTGTATCTTGTATTCTTGTTGTTGGTAGCGAATCCGAGAGTGGTCTCCATTTTGGTCCTCAAATCCTTAAGATTAGTGGACTGTTTTGGAGTTGATTTGTGGACTGTTTTGAGCCTTTTCTTGTGTTCCTTGTCTTTCTTGTATCAAATAAGGGGAGATTTGACTACGATAAGTGGGAGATTGGAGCAAGTGGAGAGTCAAAGGAACTCTCGTCCATCCACTCCTCATCATATTCCTTTAAGTGGGTATGAAAGAACTTCATCCACAACTATCTCACCAGAAACATTGCACCAAATAATGAATCCACCTCTAGCCCCAGTAAATGCCACAAATCATACCATTACTTTCCCTCCAAACCAAGAAGCGAATAGACCACGCCATTCCCAAGCTCCTCCAATTCCACAAGAAGGATGTAGTCGTCCATTACCTCCATAAAATCTGAACGTACCTTACCAAACTCCACCAAATCAAAGACCACCACCTCCACAAATCCCAATGCCTCCAAATCAGATTCCAAATCACCAAAACTGACCAGATAACTTTGAGAAACATGGTAGAAAGGAGTATGATGGATATAGAGCCTTTGATGATGCTTACATAAGAGAGGAGGAGCTAAGAAGGGGCCGTGTTGATCTAAGGAGGTACCGAGGGTATGGAGAAAGGGGAAATCGACACCAAGAAAGAGACGTAGGCATGAATACCATCAAATTGAGCTTACCTATCTTTAAGGGTGAAAGTGACCCCGAGGCCTACTTAGCATGGGAATCAGCTTGTGACAAAGTTTTTCAAGTTAATGATATCTCAGAAGAAAAGAAAAGTTGTTATGCCTAGCTCATTTTGAGGGTTATGCCAACACTTGGTGGGAGTACGTCAAGCGTTTTGGTGATGAATTAGTTGATGGGCAGCCACCACCTTGGTTTCAGTTAAGGTACTTGATGAGGCAACGGTACCTTCCCGAGAGTTATCGCCATGAATTTCTTGCTAGATTGTACAACTTGCGTCAAGGCAATAAAAGTGTGATGGCATATTATGATGAGTTTCAACAAATCATGTTGAAGCTTGATCATCGTGGGGAACAAATCAGTCATGATATCATCCGATTCAAGTGTGGGTTGAACAAAGAGATCTCCACTCATTTGACACTTCACAAATTTGATATCGTTGAAGGTATTTTCCAAATGGCTCTTGAGATTGAAAGGGAGCTTAAAGAGAGGTCGTCTCTCAAGGCAAGGGGACAATCCATCTCGGGTTGGCCTAGAAGCAAGGACGTGGTTCAATCCTCTTCGGGTTGGCCCAAAAACAAGGACCAACCCGCCACTACAAGGCTGTCCGAGCCCAAAAAAGTCCACAAAATTCCTCTAAAACAAGAAGTTTACAAGTATCCAAACCCAAAAGGATTCCAATGTTTCAAGTGCCAAGGTTGGGGACATAAATCCAATGAATGTCCAAATCAAAGCAACGTGATACTATGGGAAGGGAGATTGTATTACCTTGGTGAGGAGGTGGGTCTTGAAAAAGAGGAGGATGAGGTCGAGCCTCAAGATGGAGAGGAAACTGGAAATAAGCCACTTAATGATGATGATGATGATGGTGAAGTTATTTACCCACAAGAAGGGGAGTGTGTTGTTCCAAACTTTATAGTTAGACGCGCTATGATTAGTAAGGCAATAGACGACCCTAGCCAAAAGGAAAATCTATTCCATACTAAATGCCTTGTAAAGGGGAATGTGTGCACTTTGGTGATTGATCGTGGTAGTTGTGTGACTGTCATTAGTGTCGCTATGGTGAACTTTCTGAAATTACCAACTACACTTCATACTAGCCCTTACAAGTTGCAATGGTTGAACGAATGAGGTGAATTGAAGGTCATGAGGAAATATGTGATACGGTTTAAGGTAGGGAACTACCAAGACGAAGTGCTCTGTGATGTGATACCAATGCAAGCATGTCATTTGTTGTTAGGTAGACCTTGGCAATATGATAGGTCTACCAAACATGATGGGAGGACCAACCGATATTCACTTGAGAAGGATGGTCGAAAGTTCACTCTTTATCCTCTTTTGCCATCACAAGTGAATGAATTACATCAAAAGATGAGGGAGTTGAATGAGAATGGAAAGAAACCTGAAAATGGTGAAAAGGAGGGGAAAACCGTGGGTGGGGCAGTAGGGATTTCCGGGACTGCCTCAACGTCAAATGGGCAAGAAAACATGGTGATGTTGGCTAGAAAGAAGGAACTCTTCTTGGATTATGATGTGGACATGCCTATGCTTCTTTTGGCTCATTGTTTTAATACTAACCCCACTAATTCTTCTATTTCTCCTTTGATTTCTTGTGTGTTGCAGGATTATGAAGATGTATTTCCCAAATAACTTCCGCAAGGATTGCCCCCGCTTCGGGGAATTGAGCATCAAATTGACTTTGTGCAGGGCTCACAATTGCCAAATAAGCCGGCTTATAGAAGCAACCCTACGGACACTAAAGAATTGCAGCATTAAGTTGAGGAACTCCTCAACAAAGGGTATATCAAGGAGAGCATGAGTCTGTGCGCAGTTCCGGTGATACTGGTGCCTAAGAAAGACGGAACATGGCGTACGTGTGTGGACTGCCGAGCCATCAATAAGATTACAGTAAAATATCGTCACCCTATCCCTAGGTTAGATGATATGCTTGATGAATTGAATGGTTCGTATTTATTTTCCAAGTTTGATTTAAGGAGTGGCTATCACCAAATAAGAATGCAACCCGATGATAAATGGAAAACCGCCTTCAAGACTAAATTTGGTCTCTATGAATGGATAGTTATGCCATTCGGCCTAACAAATGCTCCAAGTACTTTCATGAGGCTAATGAATCATGTGATGAATCCATTTATTGGAAAGTTTGTTGTTGTTTACTTTGATGATGTTTTGGTGTATAGTAAGTCAATTGATGAGCATGTGATGCATTTACAATAAGTGTTTGATGTCCTTAGAAAGGAAAGGTTGTATACAAATCTGGAGAAGTGCTCTTTTGGTGTTAATGAAGTTGTTTTGTTGGGTTTTGTTGTTAGTTCAAGAGGGGTCAAAGTGGATGAATCCAAGATAGATGCTATCAAAAATTGGCCAACCCCGCAAACCATTAGCGAAGTAAGAAGCTTCCACGGGTTAGCTAATTTTTATAGAAGGTTTGTTAAAGGATTCAGCACCATAGCCGCTCCTTTGACCGCGATCATTCGAAAAGACCAACCCTTCACGTGGGGTGAAGAGCAAGCTAAGGCTTTTGAAACCTTGAAATCTATGCTCGTTTCCGCGCCTTTATTACAATTGCCCAACTTTGATAAGACATTCGAAGTTGAGGACGATGCTAGTAAAGTAGGCATAGGGGCTTTTTTTATGCAAAATTTAAAACCCATTGCTTATTTTAGTGAAAAGCTCAAAGGAGCAACTCTAAACTACTCCACGTACGATCTAGAGTTGTATGCCTTGATTCGAGCTTTGGTCACTTGGCAGCACTATTTGTGGCCCAAGGAGTTCGTGATCCGAACGGACCATGAATCCTTGAAGCATCTCACAAGACAAGCTTAACAAGCGGCATGCAAAATGGATTGAGTTTCTTAAAACCTTCCCTTATGTTATTCAATACAAAAAGGGTAAGGACAACGTAGTAGCAGATGCTTTGTCTAGAAAACATGTTCTTGTGTCAACATTATCTTCAAAATTAATGGGTTTTGAGAGTTTGAAAGAATTGTATCCCGAGGACCCTCACTTTGCTCCTATCTTTAGGGAATACGAAGAAATGGGTAGGGACAAGTGGGATTCGTCTAGGGGTTCAAATCTCTATGCCAAGTTTGATGGATACTTATTTAAAGGTAAATGATTGTGTGTACCCTCCAGTTCTTGGAGAGAGTTATTTGCGAGGGAAGCACACAATGGAGGTCTAATGGGTCACTTTGGGATTGAAAAGACCCTTGGAATATTGGAGGAGCAATTCTATTGGCCAAAAATGCACAAGGAGGTGGCCAAGATTTGTGGCCAATGTATAGATTGCAAAGGAGCCAAATCACGACTCCTACCTCATGGGTTGTACACCCCGTTGCCCACTCCTTTAGGCCCTTGGCTTGACATATCTATGGATTTCGTGTTAGGGTTGCCTAGGACTAGACGAGGTTGGGACAATATCTTTGTTGTGGTCGATCGGTTTTATAAGATGGCACACTTTATTCCATGCTTTAAATGTGATGACGTACCTAGTGTGGCCTTTTTGTTTGTTGATAATGTTGTCAAGTTGCATGGTGTTCCGAGGACCATTGTGAGTGATAGGGACTCTAAGTACCTAAGTCACTTTTGGAAATCCATGTGGGGTAGGCTTGGAACCAAATTGTTATTCTCTACATCTTGCCACCCACAAATTGATGGTCAAAAGGAAGTAGTAAATAGGACTTTGGGTGCTATGCTACGTTCCATGGTAAATGGAAAATTGACTTCTTGGGAGGAACACCTACCATTGATTGAGTTTGCATATAACCGTGTCATACACTCAAGTATGGGAATGACTCCCTTTGAGTGCATATATGGCCTCAACCCCCTTACCCCTTTGGATTTAACTCCTTTGCCTAGTGATGTTATGATTAGCTTAGATGGAAGAAAGCGGGCAGATTCGATGAAGAAGTTACATGAGAAGGTGCGGCTTCGACTTGAGAAGAAAAATCAGGACATTGCAAGGAGAGTCAACAAGGGGAGAAAGAAACTCATTCTTGAACCGGGAGATTGGGTGTGGGTTCACCTTAGAAAGGATAGGTTTCCATCTCAAAGAAAGTCTAAATTGATGCCAAGAGGTGATGGTCCATTCCAAGTACTTGAACGGATCAATGATAATGCCTACAAGATTGACCTTCCCCCGGAATACCAAGTGCACAACACTTTCAACGCGTGTGATCTTTCTCTAGTGGATGCGGTTGAGGATAACCAAATACTGAATTTGAGATCAAATTCCTCTCAATATGGAGAGGATGATACGGGTGTACAAAGTTGTCCAATACGTTCTCGACCATTCACACGAAGCCAAGCTCGGGAGTTACAAAAACTACAAGCCATGTTCATGCAAATGGTTTGCGTGTGAGTTGGTACATGATCCGCCAAAGAGCTTCAACGTTTTTAAGTGTGAAAATGAGCCTTGAAGTGTAATAAATTACACTCTAAGGGCACCCCATACTGAAGGGTAGGAAGGTCATTTGTCCTACATTTTGTGTGTAATATAAATAGATGCTATTACGGTTATTTTCAGCACTTAGTTCATTCTTCATATTTCACAATAAGTCTTGTAACATTGAATATTTCTCTCTCTCTTGTTCTTGAGAGTAGAACCTGAAATCTGTCCAACAAGTGTAGTTACACTTGTGTTGTTTCTTGGTTAGAAACTTGAGATCTTGAGGTTCATGAGTTCCTCTTGGTCTAAGTAAGAACTTGGTACTGAAATCTTTTGGTCTTAGGGTCCTATCTTCAAGGTAGGGTTCATAGATTCTAAGATATCTTTGTGTCAAGTTACTATCTTTCATTTTGTACTCTTGAAACTTTGTAGTAACTTAGTGAAGCCGTGTGGGGCTGATTTTCGATTCACTATAGTTACTACCATTTGTTTTCCTTGTTGTTAACATTGTACTCTTTGTAATCTATCTGAACCATTGTTTAATGTTATTGTTATCTTCTTGTTCTCCTTGTGTAGCTACTGTTTTGGTGTTGGTATTCCTTCAAAAATTCGTGATTGTTGTTGTCTTCACATATTGGAGTTGTTATCTTCAAGCTCTCGGAATTGTAGTGTGTTCTGACTGATTTTGTGGCAGATTTGATACGCTCCAAGTTAGTAGTGTATCATGATCTGAATAAGAACTTCGAATAAGAGATTACAACATTGCTACTACTCTATATAGCAAGGAACATAGATCCATAAATCATAAGCTAGGTTGCAATTACAAGGCCTCGAGCGACGCAACTTCCTACTTTAAAGATTAGCAACACTTTCTCAAATACTCTCTTAACTTTACTCTCTAACTTCTCAACCGAGTGTCGGATTTGGACAAATTTGATATCGATGGAAAGTTTATTCAATTTCCCACACAATTGGAAGTAGAAATCTTGAATATACCATACGAAATACAAGGTATTCATTTTTTAATCTAATTTTTAACATTTTAGGGAGGAAGAATGCGGGGAATTACAATATCTCCTCTTTGGGAACATTCAACCTCCAATGTGGCTAGTTGAGCTGATAATACTGAGAAATCTGAGGCTATAAGCTGTCATGCACAACTGAAATAAATTAAATAATGAGCTTACTGAGATGATCTGCGAGTGCATAAACTCTCATGAATATAGCTACATGGATGAGATAGGAACGGGAGAGTCAACTGAGTAACAATTTTTGTAGGCTACAAATGATTTCGTGAGAAAAGATAAGAAGTTCATGACAAGAAAACTCAGGGTATTATGACATCTCGCCCCTGGGATCATTCGTCCCCGAATGATACTGATTTGTTTGAAATACTAGGAAAAGACTGTGATGATACACAGGAAACTTACGAACTGAATCATGACTTAATATCTGAATCTGAAACTGATGCGCTATGCATGTTCTAAGATGAATTTTACAATTTACCTGCATGCATACACACTACCTCTTGTAAAGGGCCATACCCATGAAATTTCAGGTAGTGAGATAAGGATAAATCGGAAAATTGAAAAACTATAGAAATTTGTCGGTCTGACTGTTAAGCTGAATTGCTGGCTATACGGACCGAATCATACTGAATTCTCACACCCAAATATAGTATTTCTTCAAAACTCTTTTAGGAAGTTCTAACGATAGTAGGGACTAAAGAACTCCAGGCATGATTTGAACAAGTCCTTTGAATAAGAGATTAGAACATTGCTACCACTTTATAGCATCGAATATAGATCCATAAATCATAATCTAGGATGGAATTGAAAGGCCTCAAGCGTCGCAACTTCCTACTTTAAATCTTAGCAACACTTTCTCAAATACTCCCTTAACTATACTCTCTAACTTTTCAATCGAGTGTCGGATTTGGGCGAATTTGGTTTCGATGGAAAGCTTATTCAATTTCCCACACAGCTGAAAGTAGAAATCTTGAAAATACCACATGAAATAAGAGATATTTATTTTTTAAGCTAATCTTTTATATTTTAGGGAGGTAGAGTGTGGGGTATTACAATATCTCCCCCTTATAAACATTAATCCTCGAATGTGGCTAGTTGAGCTGATAATACTAAGGAATCTGAGGCTATAAGCTGTCAGGCACAACTGAAATAAACTAAATAATGAGCTTACTGAGCAGATCTGCGAGTGCATAAACTCTAATGAAAATAGCTACATGGATGAGATAGGAACTGGAGAGTCAACTTATGAGTAACAATTTCTTTAGGCCGGATATGAATTCGAGAAAAAATATGAGAAGTTCATGACATGAAAACTCAGGGTATTATGACATCTCCCCCTGGGATCATTCGTCCCCGAATGATACTGATTTATTTGAAATACTAGGAAAAGACTGATATGATACACAGGATACTTATGAACTGAATGATAAATTAATATCTGAATCTGAAACTGATGCGCTATGCATTTTCTGAGCTGAATTTTGGAATTTACATGGATGCGTACAAACTACCTCTTCGAAAGGGTCATACTCATGAAATTTTAGGTAGTGAGAAAAGGATAAATTGAAAGATGGAAAAACTATAGAAATTTGTCTTTCTAACTTTTACGCTGAATTGCTGGCTATATGAACTGAATCATACTGAATGCTCACACCCACACAGGGTATTTCATCAGAACGCATTGAGGAAGTTTTAACGATAGTAGAGACTAAAGAATTCCGGGTATGATCTGTACAAGACCTCCGAATAAGAGATTACAACATTGATACCACTCTATATCATGGAACATAGATCCATAAATCATATGCTAGGATGGAATTGCAAGTCCTCAAGCAACGCAACTTCCTACTTTATTGCTTAGCAACACTTTCTCAAATACTCTTTTAACTATACTCTCTAACTTCTCAACCGAGTGTCGGATTTGGGCGAATTTGGTATCGTTGGAAATTTATTCAATTTCCCACATAATTGAAAGTAGAAATCTTAAAAATACCACACAAAATACAAGGTATTAATTTTTTAAGCTAATTTTTAACATTTTAGGGAAGAAGAGTGACGGGTATTACAATATCTCACCATTGGGAACATTCGTCCTCGAATGTGGCTATATAAGCTGATAATATTGAGGAATCTGAGGCTATTAGTTATCATCCTGAACTAAAATAAACTAAATAATGAGCTTACTAAGCAGATCTGCGGGGTATTACAATATCTCCCCCTTAGGAATATTCGTCCTCAAATGTGGCTAGTTGAGCTGATAATACTGAGGAATCTGAGGCTATAAGATGTCATGCACAACTGAAATAAACTTAATAATAATCTTACTGAGATGATATATGAGTGCGTGAACTCTCATGAAAATAGCTACATGGATGAGATAGGAACGGGAGAGTCAACTTATGAGTAACAATTTCTTTAGGCCGGATACGATTCCGAGTGTTAAAATAAGAAGTTCATGAAATTAAAACTCAGGGTATTATGACATATCCCCCTGGGATCATTCGTCCCCGAATGATACTGATTTGTTTGAAATACTAAGAAAAGACTTAGATGATACACAGGATACTTATGAACTGAATGATGAATTTATATCTGAATTTCAAACTAATGCGCTATGCATGTTCTGAGCTGAATTTTACAATTTAACTAGATGCATACAAACTACCTCTTGGAAAGGGCCATACTCATGAAATTTTAGGTAGTGAGACAAGGATAAATTGGAAGATAGAAAAACTAGAGAAATTTGTCTGTCTGACTGTTAAGCTGAATTGCTGGCTATATGAACTGAATAATACCGAATGCTCACACTCAAATAAGGTATTTCTTCAAAATGCATTGAGGAAGTTCTAACGATATAAGGACTAAAGAACTTTGGGTATGATCTGAACAAGACCTCCGAATAAGAGATTACAACATTGCTACCACTCTATAGCATGCAACATAGATCCATAAATCATATGCTTGGATGGAATTGCAATTCCTCAAGCAACGCAACTTCCCACATTATTTCTTAGCAACACTTTCTCAAATACTCTCTTAACTATACTCTCTAACATCTCATCCGAGTGTCGGATTTGGGCGAATATGGTATCGATGGAAAGCTTATTCAATTTTCCACACAATTGAAAGTAGAAATCTTAAAAATACCATACAAAATATAGGGTATTAATTTTTTAAGATAATTTTAACATTTTAGGAAGGTCTCTTGGTATTACAATATCTCCCTATTGGGAACATTCGTCCTCGAATGTGGCTAGTTGAGCTGATATTACTGAGGAATCTGAGGCTATAAGCTGTCATGCACAATTGAAATAAACTAAATAATGAGCTTACTAAGCAGATCTGTGAGTGCACAAACTCTTATGAAAATAGCTACATAGATGAGATAGGAACGGGAGAGTTAACTTATGAGTAACAATTTCTTTAGGACGGATATGGTTCCATGAGAAAAAATAAGAAGTTCATGACATGAAAAATTAGGTTATTATGACATCTCCCCCTGGGATCATTCGTCCCCAAATGATACTGATTTGTTTGAAATACTAGGAAAAGACTTAGATTATACACAAGATACTTATGAATTGAATGATGAATTACTATCAGAATCTAAAACTGATGCGCTATGCATATTCTGAGCTGAATTACACAATTTACCTGGATACATACAAACTACCTCTTGGAAAGGGCCATACTCATTAAGTTTTAGGTAGTGCGACAAGGATAAATCGAAAGATTGAAAAACTATAGAAATTTGTCTGTCTGGCTGATAAGCTGAATTGCTGGCTATATGAATTGAATCATACTGAATGCTCACACCCAAGCAGGGTATTTCTTCAAAATGCATTGAGGAAGTTCTAACGGTAGTAGGGACTAAAGAACTCCGGGTATGATCTGAACAAGACCTCCGAATAAGAGATTACAACATTGCTACCACTCTACAGCATAGAACATAGATCCATAAATTATAAGCTGGGATGGAATTGCAAGTCCTCAAGCAACACAACTTCCTAATTTAATGCTTAACAATAGTTTCTCAAATACTATCTTAACTATACTCTCTAACTTCTCAACCGAGTGTCGGATTTGGGAGAATTTGGTATTGATGGAAAGCTTATTCAATTTCCCACACAATTGAATGTAGAAATCTTAAAAATACCATACAAAATATAGGGTATTAATTTTTTAAGATAATTTTAACATTTTAGGATGGTAGAGTGCGGGGTATTACAATATCTCCCTATTGGGAACATTCGTCCTCGAATGTGGCTAGTTGAGCTGATATTACTGAGGAATCTGAGGCTATAAGCTGTCATGCACAATTGAAATAAACTAAATAATGAGCTTACTAAGCAGATCTGCGAGTGCACAAACTCTTATGAAAATAGCTACATAGATGAGATAGGAACGGGAGAGTTAACTTATGAGTAACAATTTCTTTAGGACGGATATGGTTACATGAGAAAAAGTAAGAAGTTCATGACATGAAAAATTAGGGTATTATGACATCTCCCCCTGGGATCATTCGTCCCCAAATGATACTGATTTGTTTGAAATACTAGGAAAAGACTTAGATTATACACAAGATACTTATGAATTGAATGATGAATTACTATCAGAATCTAAAATTGATGCTATGCATATTCTGAGCTGAATTACACAATTTACCTGGATACATACAAACTACCTCTTGGAAAGGGCCATACTCATTAAGTTTTAGGTAGTGCGACAAGGATAAATCGAAAGATTGAAAAACTATAGAAATTTGTCTGTCTGGCTGATAAGCTGAATTGCTGGCTATATGAATTGAATCATACTGAATGCTCACACCCAAGCAGGGTATTTCTTCAAAATACATTGAGGAAGTTCTAACGGTAGTAGGGACTAAAGAACTCCGGGTATGATCTGAACAAGACCTCCGAATAAGAGATTACAACATTGCTACCACTCTACAGCATGGAACATAGATCCATAAATTATAAGCTGGGATGGAATTGCAAGTCCTCAAGCAACGCAACTTCCTAATTTAATGCTTAGCAATAGTTTCTCAAATACTATCTTAACTATACTCTCTAACTTCTCAACCGAGTGTCGGATTTGGGAGAATTTGGTATTGATGGAAAGCTTATTCAATTTCCCACACAATTGAATGTAGAAATCTTAAAAATACCACAAAAAATACAATGTATTAATTTTTAAGCTAATTTTTAATATTTTAGGAAGGAAGAGTGCGGGGTATTATAATATCTTCACATTGGGAACTTTGTCCTCGAATGTGGCTAGTTGAGATGATAATACTGAGGAATCTTTGGCTATAAGATGACATGCACAACTAAAATAAACTAAATAATGAGCTTACTGAGAAGATCTACGAGTGCACAAACTCTCATAAAAATAGCTACATGGATGAGATAGGAACGGGAGAGTCAACTTATGAGTAACAATTTCTTTAGGCTGGATATGATTCCATGAGAAAAGATGAGAAGTTCAGGACATTAAAACTCAGGGTATTATGACATCTACCCCCTGGGATCGTTCTTCTCCGAATGATACTGATTTGTTTTAAATACTGGGAAAAAACTAAGATGATACACAGGATACATACGAACTGAATTATGACTTAATATCTGAATCTTAAATTGATGCACTATGCATGTTCATTTCAGAATTTATCAATTTACCTGGTTACATACAAACTAACTATTGTAAAGTGCCATACTCATGATATTTTTGGTAGTGAGACAAGGGTAAATCGGAAGATGGAAAAACTATAGAAATTTGTCTGTCTGACTGTTAAGCTGAATTACTGGCTATACGAACCGAATCATACTGAATACTCACACCCAAACAGGGTATTTCTTCAATCCTCTTTTAGGAAGTTCTAACGATAGTAGGGACTAAAGAACTCGGGGCATGATCTGAATAAGACCTCCGAATAAGAGATCACAACATTGCTACCACTCTATATCATGGAACATATATCCATAAACCGTAAGGTAGGCTGGAATTGCAAGGCCTTAAGTGATGCAACTTCCTACTTTAAAGCTTATTAACACTTTTTCAAATACTCTTTTAACTATACTCTCTAAGTTCTCAACCGAGTGTTGGATTTGGGAGAATTTGGTATTGATGGAAAGCTTATTCAATTTCTCCCATAATCGAAAGTAAAAATCATGAAAATACCTAATGAAATAAAAGGTATTCATTTTTTAAGCTAATCTTTAAAATTTTATAGAGGAAGAGTGCGGGGTATTACAAAATCTCCCCCTTGTGAACATTCGTCCTCGAATATGGCTACTTGAGCTGATAATACTAAGGAATCTGAGGCTATAAGCTGTTATGTACAACTGAAATAAACTAAATAATGAGCTTATTAAGTTGACCGGCTAGTGCATAAACCCTCATGAAAATAACTACATGGATGAGATAGGAACGGGAGTGTCAACTTATGTGTAACAATTTCTTTAGGCTGGATATGATTTCGTGAGAAAACATGAGAAGTTCATGACATGAAAACATAGGGTATTATGACATCTCCCCCGGGGATCATTCATCCCCGAATGATATTGATTTAGTTGAAATACATGGAAAAGACTAATTTGGTACACAAGATACTTACGAACTGAATCATGACTTAATATCAGAATCTAAAACTGAGGTGCTATGCATGTATTGAGCTAAATTTTGCAATTTATCTGGATGCATACAAAATACACCTTGGAAAGGGCCATACTCACGAAATTTTAGGTAGTGAGACTAGGATAAATTTCAATGCTCACACCCAAACATGTATTTATTCAACACTCTTTTAGGAAGTTCTAACGATAGTAGGGACTAAAGAACTCTGGGCATGATCTGAACAAGGCCTCCGAATAAGAGATTACAACATTGCTACCACTCTATAACATAGAACATAGATCCATAAATCAGAAGCTAGGATAGAATTACAAGGCCTCAAGCGACGCAACTTCCTACTTTAAAGCTTAGCAACACTTTGTCAAATACTCCTTTAACTATACTCTCTAACTTCTCAACCGAGTGTCAGATTTGGGAGAATTGTGTATTGATGGTAAGCTTATTCAATTTCCCCCATAATCGAAAGTAAAAATCATAAAAATACCTAATGAAATAAAAGGTATTCATTTTTTAAGCTAATCTTTAAAATTTTATAGAGGAAAAGACTAGGAAAAGACTAAGATGATACACAGGATACTTACGAACTGAATCATGACTTAATATCTGAATCTGAAACTGATACACTATGCATGTACAGAGCTGAATTTCACAACTTACCTAGATGCATACAAACTAACACATAGAAAGGGCCATACTCACGAAATTTCAGGTAGCATGACGAGGATAAATCAGATAATGGAAAAACTATAGAAATTTATCTGTGCGACTGTTAAGCTGAATTGCTGGCTATACGGACCAGATCATACTGAATGATCACACCCAAATAGGGTATTTCTTCAACACTCTTTTAGGAAGTTCTAACGATAGTAGGGGCTAAAGAACTCCGGGCATGATCTGAACAAGACCTCCGAATTAGAGATTACAACATTGCTACCACTCTATAGCATGGAACATAGATCCATAAATCATATGCTTGGATAGAATTGCAAGCTCTCAAGCGACGCAACTACCTACTTTAAAGCTTAGCAACACTTTCTCAAATACTCTCTTAACTATATTCTTTAAGTTCTCAATCGAGTGTCGGATTTGGGCGAATTTGGTATCGAAGGAAGACTTATTCAATTTCCCACACAATTGCAAGTAGCAATCTTGAAAATACTGCACGAAATAAAGGTATTCATTTTTAAGATAATCTTTAATAGTTTAGGGAGGAAGAGTGCAGGGTATTACACTATCTCAACCTTGGGACCATTCGTCCTCTAATGTGGCTAGTTGATCTGATAATACTGAGGAATCTAAGGCTATAAGTTGTCATGCACAACTGAAATAAACTGAATAATGAGCTTACTGAGCTGATCTGGGAGTGCATGGAATCTCATGAAAATAGCTACATGGATAAGATAGGAACGAGAGATTCAACTTATGAGTAAGAATTTCTTTAGGATGGATATGATTTCATGAGAAAAAATGGGAGGTTCATGACATGAAAACTCAGGGTATTACGACATCTCCACTTTGGATCGTTCATCCCTGAATGATACTAATTTGGTTGAAATACTAGGAAAAGACTAAGATGATACAAAGGATACTTACGAACTGAATAATAAGCTTACTGAGCTGATCTGCGAGTGCGTGAACTCTCATGAAAATAACTACATGGATGAGAAAGGAATCGGAGAGTCAACTTATTAGTAATAATTTCTTTAGGCTGGATATGATTTCAGGAGAAAAGATAAGAGGTTCACGACATGAAAACTCAGGGTATTATGATATCTCCCCCTGGGATGCTCGTCCCCGAATGATACTGATTTGGTTGAAATACTAGGAAAAGAATTAGATGATACACCGGATACTTACGAACTGAATCATGACTTAACATCTAAATCTAAAACTGATAGGCTATGCATGTACTAAGATGAATTTTACAATTTACCTTGATGCGTACAAACTAACTCTTAGAAAGGGCCATACTCATGAAATTTCAGGTAGTGTGACTAGGACAAATCAGAAGATGGAAAAACTATAGAAATTTTTCTGTCTGACTGTTAAATTGAATTGCTGTCCATACGGACCGAATCATACTGTATGCTCACACTCAAACAGGGTATTTCTTCAATACTCTTGTAGGAAGTTCTAACGATAGTCAGGACTAAAGAACTCCGGGCATGATCTGAACAAGACCTCCGAATTAGAGATTACAACATTACTTCCACTCTATAGCATGGAACATAAATCCATAAATCATAAGATATGATGGAATTGCAAGGTCTCAAGGGACGCAACTTCCTACTTTAAAGCTTAGCAACACTTTCTCAAATACTCTCTTAACTATACTCTCTATCTTCATAACAGAATGTCGAATTTGGGCGAATTTGGTATCGATGGAAAGCTTATTCAATTTCCCACACAATTGAAAGTAGAAATCTTGAAAATACCATACGGAATAAAAGTTATTCCTTTTTAAGCTAATCTTTAATATTTTAGGGGGGAAGAGTATAGAGTATTTCAATATCTCCCTCTTGGGAACATTCATCCTCGAATGTGGCTAGTTTAAATGATAATACTAAGGAATCTGAGGATATAAGATGTCTTGCACAACTGAAATAAACTGATTAATGAGCTAACTGAACTGATCTGTGAGTGCATGAGCTCTCATGAAAATAGCTACATGGATTAGATAGGTACGGGAGAGTCAACTTATGAGTAAACATTTCTTTAGGCTATATATGATTTCGTGAGAAAAGATGAGATGTTCATAATATGAAAACTCAGGATATTACGATATCTCCCCCTGGGATCATTCATTCCCGAATGAAACTGATTTGGTTTGAATACTAGGAAAAGACTGAGATGATACACATGATACTTACAAACTGAATCAAGACTTAATATATGAATCTGAACTAATGTGATATGCATGTACTGAGGTGAATTTTTCAATTTAACTGGATAAGTACAAATAATCTCTTGGAAAGGGCCATACTTATAAAATTTCAGGTAGTAAAAGACTAGGATAAATCGAAAGATGGAAAAAGTATAGAAATTTGTCTGTCTGACTCTTAAGCTAAATTGCTGGCTATACGGACCAAATCATACTGAATGCCCACACCAAAACAGGATATTTCTTCAACACTCTTTTAGAAAGTTCTAAGATAGTAGGGAATAAAGAACTCCGGGCATGATATGAACAAGACCTCCGAATAAGAGATTACAACATTGCTACCACTCTATAGCATGGAACATAGATCCATAAATCATAAGCTATGATGGAATTTCAAGGTCTCAAGAAATGCAACTTCCTACTTTAAAGATTAGTAACACTTTCTCAAATACTCTCTTAACTATACTCTCTAACTTCTCAACCGAGTGTCGGATTTGGGCGAATTTGGTATCGAAGGAAGACTTATTCAATTTCCCACAAAATTGCAAGTAGCAATCTTGAAAATACTGCACGAAATAAAGGTATTCATTTTTAAAGATAATTCTTAACATTTTAGAGAGGAAGAGTGCAGGGTATTACAATATCTCCCCCTTGGGAACATTCATCCTCGAATGTGGCTAGTTGAGCTAATAATACTGAGGAATCTGAGGCTATAAGCTGTAATGCACAACTGAAAAAAACTAAATAATAAGATTATTGAGCTGATCTGCGAGAGCATGAACTCTCATGAAAATAGCTACATGGATGAGATAGGAATGGGAGAGTCAACTTATGAGTAACAATTTCTTTAGGCTGGATATGATTTCATGAGAAAATATTACAGGTTCATGACATAAAAACTCATGGTATTACGATATATCCCCCCTGGGATCGTTCGTTCCCAAATGATACTGATTTGGTTGAAATACTAGGAAAAGACTGAGATGATACACAGGATACGTATGAACTGAATCATGACTTAATATATGATTTTGAAACTGATGCGCTATGAATGTACTGAGCTGAATTTTGCAAGTTATCTGGATGCGTACAAATAATCTCTTGGAAAAGGGCCAAACTCACGAAATTTCAGGTAGTAAGACTAGGATAAATCAGAAGATGGAAAAAGTATATAAATTTGTCTGTCTGATTGTTAAACAGAATTGCTGGCTATACGGACCGAATCATACTGAATGCTCCCACCCAAAATGGGTATTTCTTCAACACTCTTTTAGGAAGTTCTAACAATAGTAGGGACTAAAGAACTCCGGTCATGATCTGAACAAGAACTTTGAATAAGATATTACAACATTGCTAGCACTCTAAAGCATGGAACATAGATCCATAAATCATAAGCTAGGATGGAATTGCAAGGTCTCAAGTGACGCAACTTCCTACTTTAAAGCTTGGAAACACTTTCTCAAATACTCTCTTAACTATAATCTCGAACTTTTCAGCCTAGTGTCGAATTTAGGCAAATTTGGTATCGATGGAAGCTTTATTCAATTTCCAACATAATATATGATTTTGAAACTGATGCGCTATGCATGTACTGAGCTGAATTTTGCAATTTACCTTGATGCGTATAAATAATCTCTTGGAAAGGTCCATACTCACGAAATTTCAGGTAGTAAGACTAGGATAAATCGAAAGATGGAAAAAGTATAGAAATTTATCTGTCTGACTATCAAGCTAAATTGCTGGCTATACGGATCAAATCATACTAAATGCCCACACCGAAATAGGGTATTTCTTCAACACTCTTTTAGGAAGATCTAATATAGTAGGGACTAAAGAACTTCGGGCATGATCTGAACATGACCTCCGAATAAGAGATTACAAAATTGCTACCACTCTATAGCATGGAACATAGATCCATAAATCATTACTAGGATGGAATTTTAAGGTCTCAAGCTACGCAACTTCCTACTTTAAAGCTTAGCAACACTTTCTCAAATACTCTCTTAACTATACTCTCTAACTTCTCAACCGAGTGTTGGATTTCGGCGAATTTGGTATCAATGGAAGGCTTATTCAATTTCCCAAACAATTGAAAGTAGTAATCTTGAAAATACCACACGAAAGAGTAGTTTATTACACATTAAGACCTCTCTTCACACATAAAAACCTTGAAGAGTAGTTTATTACACATTAAGACCTCTCTTCACACATAAAAACGTTTAGGTCCTTGGTTGGTTCAATCACCAACTCACACACGACCATTTGCATGAACAAAGCTTGGAGTTTTTGTAATTCCCGAGCTTGGCTTCGTGTGAAAGGCCGTGTACCTGTGGAGGCTGCCCCAACCGTATTATCCTCTCCATCTTGAGAGGAATTTGACCTCAAATTCAGCATTTGGTCATCTTCAACCGCATCCACGAGGGAGAGATCACCAACGTTGAAAGTGTTGTGCACTTGATATTCCGGTGGAAGGTCAATCTTGTAGGCGTTGTCATTGATTCTCTCAAGTACTTGGAAAGGACCATCACCCCTTGGCAACAATTTGGACTTCCTTTGAGCTGGAAACCGATCCTTTCGAAGATGCACCCACACCCAATCTCCGGGTTCAAGCACAAGCCTTCTTCTCCCTTTGTTTACCCTTTTTGCAACCTTTTGGTTCTTCTTTTCAAGCTTGATCCGCACCGTCTCATGCATTTTCTTCATTGCCTCGGCTCTTTTATTTCCATCTAAGCTGGTCATGAGATCACTAGACAAAGGAGTGAGATCTAAAGGGGTAAGGGGATTCAGGCCGTAAACACATTCAAAGGGAGTCATTCCCGTGCTCGAATGTATTACCCGGTTGTATGCAAATTCCACCAAGGGTAGGTGATCTTCCCATGAAGTCAGTTTACCTTTAACCATAGAACGTAGCATAGACCCTAAGGTTCTATTTACTACCTCCGTTTGGCCATCGGTTTGTGGGTGGCAAGACGTGGAGAAAAGTAACTTCGTTCCAAGCCTACCCCACATGGACTTCCAAAAGAGACTTAGGAACTTGGAGTCCCTATCGCTCACAATAGTCCTCGGTACCCCGTGAAGCTTTACAACATGTTCAACAAATAATGAAGCTACACTACGAGCATCCTCGGTTTTAGCACATGGAATAAAATGAGCCATTTTAGAGAATCTATCAACAATAACAAAAATGCTATCTCGGCCCTTTCTAGTCCTTGGCAGCCCCAAAACAAAATCCATCGAAATGTCCAACCAAGGTCTAAGGGGAGTAGGGAGTGGGGTGTATAATCCTTGAGTTAGGAGACGAGATTTCGCACTCCGGCAGGCCACGCATTGACTACAAATTTTAGTGACGTCTTTGCGCATTTTGGGCCAATAGAAGTTCTCCTCTAAGATTCCGAGGGTCTTGTCTACCCCAAAGTGCCCCATGAGGCCTCCGTCATGGGCCTCCCTCACAAATAATTCCCTCCAAGAACTAGAAGGAACACACAACCTCCTCCCTTTGAACAAATACCCATCGAACCGAGAGTAGGAGGAATGGTCATTCTCCTTAAGCCAACGGTCCCTTCCCCACTCTTCGCATTCCCTAAAAATAGGAGCAAAGGTAGGATCCTCGGGATACAAAAACCGCAAGCTCTCAAAACCCATCAATTTCGAAGACAAGGTAGCAACAAGCACATGCTTCCTAGACAAGGCATCGGCAACAACATTTTCCTTTCCCCTTTTGTAATGAATTACATAAGGGAAAGTCTCGATGAACTCAATCCACTTAGCATGACGCCTATTCAACTTGTCTTGGCTCTTAAGGTGTTTCAACGACTCATGATCCGTTCGTATCACAAACTCCTTAGGCCACAAATAATGTTGCCAATTTCCCAAAGCTCTAACAAGGGCGTACAACTCCAAATCATAAGTTGAGTAATTAAGAGTTGCCCCTTTGAGCTTTTCACTGAAATAAGCAACGGGCTTACCTTCTTGCATCAAAACAGCCCTGATGCCAACCTTACTAGCATCACACTCTACTTCAAACATCTTATCAAAATCGGGCAATTGCAATAAAGGCGCCGAGACGAGCGTAACTTTCAAGGCCTCAAAAGCCCTAGCCTGCTCATCACCCCATTTAAAGGGTCCGTCCTTTCTAATTACCTCGGTCAAGGGGGCTGCTATGGAACTAAATCCTTTGACAAACCTCCTATAAAAGCTTGCCAACCCGTGGAAACTTCGGATTTCTCCAATAGTTTTAGGGGTCGGCCAACTTCGAATAGAGTCTATCTTGGAATCGTCCACTTCCACACCCCTTGAGCTCACGACAAAACCCAAGAATATAACCTTATCAACACCAAAAGAACACTTCTCCATGTTGGCATACAGCTTCTCCTTTCGGAGCACATCAAACACACATCTCAAATGCATTACATGATCATCAATAGATTTACTATACACCAACACATCATCAAAGTAAACCACCACAAACTTTCCAATATAAGGCTTCATTACATGATTCATTAGCCTCATAAAGGTGCTAGGAGCATTGGTAAGGCCGAAGGGCATGACCAGTCACTCATATAGACCGAATTTGGTCTTGAATGCGGTCTTCCACTCATCACCGGGTTGCATGCGAATTTGGTGATAGCCACTCCTAAGGTCAACTTTAGAAAACAAACAAGATCCGTGGAGCTCATCTAACATATCATCTAGTCTAGGGATTGGATGACGATACCTTATAGTGATTTTGTTGATGGCTCCACAATCGACGCACATGCGCCAAGTTCCGTCCTTCTTCGGTACCAAAAGCACCGGAACAGCACATGGACTCATGCTTTCCTTGATGTATCCCTTGTTGAGAAGCTCCTCAACTTGTCCTTCAAGCTCCTTAGTGTCCATGGGATTGCTCCTATAGGCCGGTTTGTTTGGAAGTTGTGAACCCGGCACCAAATCAATTTGGTGCTCAATTCCCCGAAGTGGGGGCAATCCTTGCGGAAGTTCTTGAGGAAATACATCTTCATACTCCTGCAACACACAAGAAATCAAAGGGGAAATGGAAGAATTAGTGGGGTTAGTATTAAAACAATGGGCCAAAAGTAACATCGGCTTGTTTTCATCATGGTCCACGAAGAGTTCTTTCCTCCTAGCCAACATCACCACGTTTTCCATCTCCCTTGTCGTTGGGACAACCTCGGATGTCCCTACTTCCTCACCTATGGCATTCCCCCCCTTTTCTACCTTTTCAGATTCCTTCCCCTTTCCCTTCAACTCTCTCATCTTTTGATGCCACTCATTTACTTGGGAGGGGGAAAGAGGATGAAGTGTGACCTTTCGGCCATCCTTCTCAAGCGTATACCGGTTGGACCTCCCATCGTGTTTAGTAGACCTATCATATTGCCATGGTCTACCTAAAAAAAAGTGACATGCTTGCATTGGGATCACGTCACAAAGCACTTCATCGTGGTAGTTTCCCACCTTAAACCGAATCACACATTGCCTTGTGACCTTTAATTCACCACAATCGTTCTACCATTGTAGCTTGTAAGGACTAGTGTGTAGTGTAGTTGGTAGCTTCAAGAAATTTACCATAGCATGGCTCGCAACATTTGTACAACTACCACTATCAATCACCAAGGTGCACACACTCCCCTTTACAAGACACTTAGTATGGAATAGATTTTCCCTTTGACTCGGGTCATCTATCGCCTTACTAATCATGAAACGTCTAACCACAAAGTTTGGAACCACACACTCCCCTTCTTGTGGATAGACATCTTCACTACCATCTACATCATCATCATTCGGCCCATTTTCAGCTCCGTCTCCATCTTGAGGCTCGGCCTCATCCTCCCCCCTTTCGGAAACCACCTCCTCACCAAGGTAGTACACTTTCCCTTCTCGTAGGATCACATTGCGCCGGTTCGGACATTCATTGGCCTTATGCCCCAACCTTGGCACTTGAAGCATTGGAACCCCTTTGGGTTGGCATATTTGTGAGCCTCCGGTTTCGGAGGGAATTTAGGGACTGTTTTGGACTCGGGTAGCTTCGTAGGGGCGGGTTGGTCCTTGTTTTTGGGCCAACCCGAGGGGGTTTGTACCCTTGCCTTGAAGGATGATCTCTCCTTAAGTTCCCTTTCAATCTCAAGGGCCGCTTGGAATATACCGTCAATGGTTTCAAATCGGTGAAGGGTCAAATGAGTGGAGATCTCTTTGTTCAACCCACACTTGAACCGGATGATGTCGTGACTGATTTGCTCCCCACGATGATCAAGTTTCAACATGAGTTGTTGGAACTCGTCAAAATAGGCCATCACACTCTTGCCTCCTTGCCGCAAGCCATATAATCTAGCAAGCAACTCATGACGATATCTCTCGGGAAGGTATCGTTGTCTCATCAAATACCTCAACCGATACCAAGGTGGTGGCTGCCCATCAACTAATTCATTACCAAATCGTTTAACATACTCCCACCAAGTGTTAGCATAGCCCTCGAGGTGAGTTATAGCGTAGCAACTCTTCTTTTCTTCCGAGATGTCATTAACTTGGAAAACTTTGTCACAAGCCGATTCCCAAGTTAAGTAGGTCTCGGGGTCACTTTCACCCTTAAAGATGGGTAGGCTCAACTTGATGGTGTTGATGCCTACGTCTCTCTCTTGGTGTCGGTTTCCCCTATCTCCATGCCCCCGGTATCTCCTAGGTTCTCCTCGACCCCCTCTTAACTCCTCCTCCCTCATATAAGCATCATCAAAGGCTCCATCTCCTTCATACTCCTCTCTACCGTATCCTTCAAAGTGGGCTGGTCGGCCTTGGCCGTTTTGATTCGGAGGATTTGGAATTTGCGGTCTTTGGGTTAATGGAGCTTGGAATGGAGGGTTCGGATTTAGTGGAGGTACTTGGCGTCCAAATCCCTCTTGTGGAATTGGAGGGGCTTGGAAATGTAGTGGTCTAGTGGGGTCTCGGTTTGGAGGAAAATAGGTAGTTTGGCTTGCGGTATTTAGTGGAGCTTGGGGTGCATTTAGCATTTGGTGGACTGTTTCGGGGGTGATGGTTGCGGAGGAGGTCCTATCATGACCATTGGTAGATACATGTAGAGGAGTAGAAGGACGAGAGTTCCTTTGACTCTCCACTTGTTCTAATCTCCCACTAATAGTCGACACTTCCCCCTTTATTGCTGCCAAGTCCCCTCTCACGGCCCCAAATTCCGAATTCAACCTTTCAAGTGTCCGGGTAACGGCCTCAAGAGTGACCCTCATAGAATCAAGGGCATTAGTATCCACATTATGAGACGTAGCTCCTTCCATTGTCAAGGTATTATCCGCTTTAGTTCACCACAAGTTCGTGTTCCACAAGTGTTGTATAATTGGCTAGTAACCGTGAAATTTTTAAGGTATGAGTAAGCTCTTATCCGGAATGGATTCTTGTTTTGAAGACTCAAAGAATTCTTGCCGGACTAGAGTCAAAAATCAGCAATTCATTCAAACGAATAAAAGTACTCAAATAATCGTTGACACGAACAAACGGTTCAAGGAACTAGTTGGCAACCTAGTAGGAATGTACTAGTTTGTTAATTAGTTCTAGGACCAAGTAAGGGAAACCAAGGATCAACAATTAGCAACCAAGAATATCCTAAGTTGAGCTTATAGTGACGTGGCAGCATGCAATGGTTCCACACGTTCTTCTTCTCTTTTTTTTTTTGTGTTAATATTCACACAACTTGTTATAGTTTGCAAAGTGTTTTGGTGGGAAAAATAAAATCTTGTAGTATTTCACCTTTTTTTCAAACTCAAGAAAGTGAGGTTTGGTTGACTAATCCCACAAAACAAGGCTCCTTGAATTAGGGAAAAGTGATTGACAAGACTAGAAGGTGATGGGTGCAAGTCTTTCACAACAACTTTATAGCTTGTCTTACAACTTGAGCACACAACAAGATGAACAAGATGAACAAGTTCAAAAGATGAACACCTCAACAAACTTCATCAACTTCTTTAGCACATAAACACACAACCACCGATTTTTCTTTTGGTTATCAACAACATACAACTTTCGGCCACTTCAAGTCACTACACAATGTTCAAGTTTTCAAGCTCAACTTTTGGATCTAGACACCTTAGTGTTGGTGAGAAAGAAACCAACACTAGAAACTCACTAAACAAGCAAAATAAAACCTAGATCTAAACATACAACATCATTCTTGGTTTCAACTTTTAATGGACAGATTTTCAGAATTTCTTTTTGGTGTTGTTTGTTTAAGCCGTGAACTAGCCCAAGATGGGTTATGTTGGAACACAACCGTCTCGCTTTGATACCAAATGATACAAAATCAAACCAACAACACCAAGAGCTTCAAGTAGGCTCGGATTTCAGTCCAACAACACAAGAACAACAAGTTTAAGTTTCGGTTTTTCAGTCCAACAACACAAGAACAACAAGATAGATAACAATGCTAGTGAATCGAAAAGAGCCCCACACGGCTTCACTAGACTTTAAGATAACAAAATCAACAACAACAACAAGATAAAGAAAGATAGATAACTTGACATATAACATTCAAGAAACTAAGAACCCTAACATCAAGAGAGGACCCTAAGTCTAATGAATATAAACACCAAGTTCTTACGAGGACCAAGAGGCACTCAACGACCTCAAAACCCTTGTTTCTAGCCAAAGAGACAACACAAGTATCCCTCTACTTGTGAGATAATAGGGACGGCTCCTAAGAGTGGAGAGAGAGAGAAATGTTTTGTGTTTTTAGGTTACAAAAATCAGCATTCAAAAACTAAGCAATAACTCTCTAACATGTTCTATTTATACTACAAACAAAAAGGGGTAAAATGACCCATCCGCCCTTGCTTCTTGTGCCAACCTTGAAGAGTAGTTTATTACACATTAAGACCTCTCTTCACACATAAAAACGTTTAGGTCCTTGGTTGGTTCAATCACCAACTCACACACGGCCATTTGCATGAACAAAGCTTGGAGTTTTTATAATTCCTGAGCTTGGCTTCGTGTGAAAGGCCGTGTACCTGTGGAGGCTGCCCCAACCGTATCAGATAGTGAGACCAAGATTATTACAAGATTAAGAACTAAAGAGTGTATTAAACTCAAAAACCCCTAATGAATGTAATAATCAAAACCACACTCTTACGGTGACCGCCAAAGGAATCAACTCACCTCAAGATCCACCGTTTCCAAGCAAAGAATAATGTTAGCTTTTCCAAGCCCTATACTAAAACTACACTAAGTTGGTGTACTCTCAAGAGAGAGGATTTTAAGTGTTTCAATATTTCATCTTTCATAAACTAATGAAAATAAGACTAAAGGAGCCTATTTATAATCTATTACAAAATGAACACAAAATGACTCCAATTCCCTTAATGAGGAGGGATGGTCATGGAGTGACACTTGGACAAAGATAAGTGACCAAAATGCCCTTAATAAAGGGAACCAAAACCGTGAACCAACAAAGATGGTCCAAACCCGAGAGTCCTTAAGTCTTCAATTCTCCAAGCAATCTTCCACACCGGGTTTGATCAATGGTAGGCTCAAAACGTCCCCTCCAAGTATAACCCGTGCCCTCCATGCGACCAAAGCTTGATTCTTCACATAGTAACTTTGAATGTTGTCGGCGAAAGCTAAGGTGGCCATTATTCTCGTATCATGTATCTACTGAGATGAATTTCATAATTTACCTTGATGCATACAAACTGCCTCTTAGAAAGGGCCGTACTCATAAAATTTCAGGAATTGTGACTTGGATAAATCAGAAGATGGAAAAACTATAGAAATTTATGTGTCTGACTATTAAGATGAATTGCTGGCTATACTAACCGAATCATACTGAATTCTCTCACCCAAACAGGGTATTTCTTCAACACTCTTTTAGGAAGCTATAACGATAGTAGGGACTAAAGAACTCCGGGCATGATCTGAACAAGACCTCAGAATAAGAGATTACAACATTGCTACCACTCTATTGCATGGAACATAGATCCATAAATCATAAGCTAGGATGGAATTGCAAGGTCTCAAGCGACGCAACTTCCCACTTTAAAGCTTAGCAACACTTTCTCAAATACTCTCTTACTATACTCGTTAACTTCTCAACCGAGTGTCGAATTTATGCGAATTTGGAATCGATGGAAACTTGTTCAATTTCCCACATAATTGAAAGTAGAAATCTTAAAAATACCACACGAAATAAAACACATTCACTTTTAAGTTAATCTTTAATATTTTAGGGAGGAAGAGTGCAGGGTATTACAATATCTCCCCCTTGGGAACATTCATCCTCTAATGATACTGAATTGGTTGAAATACTAGGAAAAAACTGAGATGATACATAGGATACTTATGAACTGAATCATTACTTAATATCTGAATCTGGAACTATTGCACTATACATGTACTGAGCTGAATTTTTTGTTTGTCTGACTGTTAAGCTAAATTGATGGCTATACGGACCAAATCATACTAAATGCCCACTCCCAAACTAGGTATTTCCTCAACACTCTTTTAGGAAGTTCTAAGATAGTAGGGACTAAAGAACTTCGGGCATGATCTGAACAAGACCTCCCAATAAGAGATTACGACATTGCTACCACTCTATAGCATGGAACATAGATCCTTAAATCATAAGCTAGGATGGAATTTCAAGGTCTCAAGAACTTCCTACTTAAAGCTTAGCAACACTTTCTCAAATACTCTCTTAACTATACTCTCTAACTTCTCTACCGAGTGTCAGATTTGGGCCAATTTGATATCGAAGGAAGGCTTATTCAATTTTTAACACAATTGAAAATATCAATCTTGAAAATACAATATGAAATAAAAGGTATTCATTTTTAAAGATAATCTTTAACATTTTAGGGAGGAATAGTGCGGGGTATTACAATATCTCCCCATTGGGAACATTCATCCTCGAATGTGGCTAGTTGAGCTGATAATACTGAGTAATCTGAGTCCATAAGTTATCATGCATAACCAAAATAAACTGAATAATAAGCTTACTGAGCTGATCTGCGAGTGCGTGAACTCTCATGAAAATAACTACATGGATGAGAAAGGAATCGGAGAGTCAACTTATTAGTAATAATTTCTTTAGGCTGGATATGATTTCAGGAGAAAAGATAAGAGGTTCACGACATGAAAACTCAGGGTATTATGATATCTCCCCCTGGGATGCTCGTCCCCGAATGATACTGATTTGGTTGAAATACTAGGAAAAGAATTAGATGATACACCGGATACTTACGAACTGAATCATGACTTAACATCTAAATCTAAAACTGATAGGCTATGCATGTACTAAGATGAATTTTACAATTTACCTTGATGCGTACAAACTACCTCTTAGAAAGGGACATACTCATAAAATTTTAGGTAGTGTTACTAGGATAAATCAGAAGATGGAAAAACTATAGAAATTTATCTGTCTGACTGTTATGTTGTATTGCTGGCTATACGAACCGAATCATACTGAATGCTCTCACCCAAATTGGGTATTTCTTCAACACACTTTTAGGAAGCTCTAAGGATAGTAGGGACTAAAGAACTCTGGGCATGATCTGAACAAGACCTCTGAATAAGAGATTACAACATTGGTAACAATCTATAGCATAGAACATAGATCCATTAATCATAAGCTAGGATGGAATTTCATGTCCTCAAGCAATGCTACTTCCTACTTTAAAGCTTAGCAATACTTTCTCAAATACTTTCTTAACTATACGCTCTAACTTCTCAACCGAGTGTCAAATTTGGGCGAATTTGGTATCGAGGGAAAGCTTATTCAATTTCCCACACAATTGAAATTAGAAATCTTGAAAATACCACACAAAATAAATGGTGTTCATTTTTAAGCTAATCTTTAATATTTTAGAGAAGAAGAGGGCAGGGTATTACAATATCTCCCCCTTGGGAATATTCGTCCTCGAATGTGGTTAGTTGAGCGGATAATACCGGGGAGTCTGAGGTTATAAGTTGTCATGCATAAATAAAATAAACTGAATAACTGATTCTCAACATAATGAGCTTACTGAGCTGATCTGGGAGTGCATGAACTCTCATTAAAATAGCTACATGGCTGAGATAGGAACGGGAGAGTCAACTTATAAGTAACAATTTCTTTAGGCTGGATATGATTTCATAAGAAAAGATAAGAGGTTCATGACATAAAAACTCAGGGTATTACAACATCTCCCCACAGGATAAATCTCTTGGAAAAGGCCATACTCACAAAATATTAGGTAGTAAGACTAGGATAAATCAGAAGATGGAAAAACTATTGAAATTTATCTGTCTGACTATTAAGCTGAATTGTTGGTTATATGGACCGAATCATACAGAATGCTCACAGCCAAATAGGGTATTTCTTAAACTCTCTTTTAGAAAGTTCTAACGATAGTAGAGACTAAAGAACACCGAGCATGATAAGAACAAGACCTCCAAATAAGAGATTACCACATTGCTACCACTCTATAGCATGGAACATAGATCCATAAATCATAAGTTAGGATGGAATTGTTTGGCCACAAGCAACACAACTTCCTAATTTAAAGCTTAGCAACACTTTCTCAAATACTCTCTAACTTCTCAACCGAGTGTCGGGATTTGGGTGAATTTGGTATCGAGTGAAAGCTTATTCAATTTCCCACACAATTGAAAGTAGAGATCTTAAAAATACCACATAAAATAAAAGGTATTCATTTTTTAAGCTAATCTTTAACATTTTAGGGAGGAAGAGTGTAGGGTATTACAATATCTCCCCTTGGGAACATTCGTCCTCGAATGTGGCTGGTTGAGTTGATAATACCGAAGAATCTATGACTATAAGCTGTCATGCACAATTGAAATAAACTAAGTAACTGATTCTAAATATAATGAGCTTACTGAGCTGATCTGCAAGTGCATGAACTCTCATGAAAATAACTACATGGGTGAGATAGGAACGGGAGAGTCAACTTATGAGTAACAACTTCTTTAGGCTGGATATGATTTCATGAGAAAAGATGAGAGGTCCATGACATGAAAATTTAAGGTATTACAATATCTCCCCCCAGGGATTGTTAGTCCCCGAATTATACTGATTTTGTTGAAATACTAGGAAGAGACTGAGATGATACACAGGACACATAAGAACTGAAACATGACTTAATATCTGAATCTAAAATTGATGTGCAATGCATATACTGAGCGGAATTTCACATTTTACCTGGATGCGTACAAACTACCTCTTGGAAAGGGCCATACTCACGAAATTTCAGGTAGGAGACTAGGATAAATTGAAAGATGAAAAAACTATAGAAATTTATCTATCTGATAGTTAAGCTGACTTGCTGGCTATACGGGCCGAATCATACTGAATGATCACACCCAAATAGGGTATTTCTTCAACACCCTTTTAGGAAGATCTAACGATAGTAGGGACTAAAGAACTCCGAGCATGATCAAAACAAGACCTTCGAATAAGAGATTACAACATTGCTACCACTCTATAGAATGGAACATAGATCCATAAATCATAAGCTAGGATGGAATTGCAAGGCCTCAAGCGATGCAATTTCCAACTTTAAAGCTGAGCAATACTTTCTCAAATACTGTCTTAACTATTCTCTTTAACTTTTCAACCGAGTATCGAATTTGGGAGAATTTAGTATCGATGGGAAGCTTATTCAATTTCCCACACAATTTAAAGTATACATCTTAAAAATACCACACGAAACAAAAGGTTTTTAGTTTTTAAGCAAATGTGTAACATATTAGGGAGGAAGAGTGTGAGGTATTATAATATCTTTCTTAGGAACATTCATCCTTGAATGTGGCTAGTTGAGCAGATAATATTGAGGAATCTGAGGCTATAAGAAATCATGTACATCTAAAATAAATTGAATAATGATCTTACTAATCTGATCTATGAGTGCATGAACTCTCATGAACATAGCTACATGGATGAGATAGAAATGGGAGAGTCAACTTATGAGTAACAATTTCCTTAGGTTGGATATGATTTCATGAGAAAAGATGAGAGGTTCATGACATGAAAACTCAACGTATTACGATATCTCACCCATGGGATCGTTCATCCCCTAATGATACTGATTTGGTTGAAATACTAGGAAAAGATGTAGATGATACACAAGATACTTATGAACTGAATCATGACTTATTATCTAAATATTAAACTGATGCGCAACGCATGTACTGAGATGAATTTTGCAATTTACCTGGATGCGTACAAACTACCTCTTGGAAAGGGCAATACTCACAAAATTTCAGGTAGTGAGACTAGGATAAATCAGAAGATGGAAAAACTATAAAAATTTATCTGTCTGACTGTTAAGATGAATTGCTGGCTATACGGACTAAATCATACAGAAAGCTCACACCCAAAAAGGGTATTTCTTCAACACTCTTTTAGGAAGTCTCACGATAGTAGGGACTAAAGAACTCCGGGCATGATCTGAACAAGACTGTCACGCCTCAAATCCTATTGGGGCGGACAGGCACCCGTAGCCGTAAAGGCCCGAGAGAACTAATTCATAACCTTGTACTTCCTATGCATGTAACTGTAACAACCAAATGTTTTGACAGCATGATATTATGTATCGATGAAAATAACTACACATGCACGTCCAAACTAATACGTACAACACTTGGCTGATGGGGTCATCATGTCTAAAATCGGACACTACCATAACATTACATTAGTCTACAAAGCCTCTAAAAGATACATAGACTTAGTAAGGGTCGGGACAAACCCCCGCCCTACTATTGACTTACTGTACAATACCAAAATATATGGAACAGACTCGGAAAGCCTCGAATCAACCTGGAGCTCACCAATAGTCCCTGAAAAGCCTGCGCTCCTACTAGTGAGTTGTATGAGCTGAAGTGCCTCTGCCTGCAGCACGAAATGCAGGTCCCCCGTGAGGGACGTCAGTACGAAAATATGTACTGAATATGTAAGGCAGAAAGTAGCAACACACTTGATACAAAAGCTTAATAGAAATCTAATACAAGTGTATAAGTAGTACTAGTAGACCACCTTTATAAATACTTGTGGGACAATGTACATTACATTCTTTCTTCATTTTACCTTCTTACTTCATAATCTTTGTAATCCATATAATGCAAATGACCAGCTGATCAATGGTAAATAGATAAATTAGGATCGGCCCATGCTAGGCTTACGCCCCTGAGCTGCCACCTATATATAAAGATTGGGATCGGCCTATGCTAGGCTTATGCCCCTGAGCTGCCACCCACAAATAAAGGTATTGAGATCGGCCCATGCTAGGCAAATGCCCCTGAGCTTCCACTCGTCATTTTATAGATTTGCATTACTTAGTTTATTTAGCCTTTGAGATTGTTACTTTGGTGGTCATCACATTATGGTACCTTGAACCAGTACTACACTAATAAGAGACATGTAAATAGACACTTAATGCAACAACAATGAGGTAGGGAGTTGTTGACATACAAATAAAGTGTTTAGGAGCTGAAATAACACCTGGGTCTTATTTGAACAAACGGAGAACTCCTGAAATTTTCTAGTGAAGATAGACGCACATATTTAATAATAAGCACGTATTGAGGTGTTCTAATGCGTTAGAGAATGGGAACAAGGTCATTGGATACATGGAGTGTAATGTGTTGCCATTATGTATCACTTTGTTAATGGATAGCCTCGGAAACTTTCTTGATGGAACAATTGTACGATTTCATGCCAAAGAGTGTGAAATAGAGTATGTCTTACATACCTGGTTATTTGACTCCGAAACTAACCCAACTTGACTTTCCCGCCTTTTAGATTACTTATCTACAATAGAATATTTGGTAAACTAGTATTAGTAACCAATCAATACATTTGAGATACTTAATTTCACCCAAAACAGTAACCGGGCAGCAACTATTACTCTATCAAACAAGGGTGTTATTTTAACCCTTTTTTCCCTCCAATTACACCCACATACCATATAGGTTCTTATAAGGTTCACCAAAACCACCTCGACTTCATTAAACATTCCAAACAATACGCAAAATAGATTGGGCAGCAAGCATTAGTTCGGTGGTGCATCACCACATCTCTCTTCTATAATTCATTACAAACTCATCACACCTTTTTCCAACTTCAACCTGGCAGCCCATAACATATACATACAAAACAGTCCACAAAACAGTCCCAAACCCCTTTTATTGTAGCAATCAATTATTGAACTCATCATCTCTTGAGTTCTCAATAACAAGACATCCATAATCCCCTCTCAAATTCATATATAAGAAAAACAAAATGGGGCAGTCACCTTACCTCAATTCAGCAACTTATTCTTTTAATTGAACTCTTCAAGAGCTTGAACTTTCCTTCACACTTAAACCAAAGAAGAAGAAAAAAAAAAGTTCCTCAATAACAAGGAAACGTGAACAAACAGCATGTTCTATATTCAGCCATATACTTATAGTCAAACACTTATAACTTATTTCCCTAATCTCCCATGAGATAATTAAACAAAACCTTAAGTATTTTTCACTTACCTTGGGCTGCAAAGGGGAGGGTTTCTTCAAGAACCCTAGAAGGAAAAATAGGGCTGCTGCTCTTATTGTTATTGAGAGAGTAGAGAGATTTGTTGAAATATACTCCTTTTTTGTGACTTAAAAGTGAAGTAAAATGACCAGCAACTTGGCCTTTTAAAGGCCCTATCTTGTCCACCTCCTTAGCTGTATTTTGGACCATAAAATTGGTCAAATTGGTCCAAGTAGGTGATGCACCTACTTAAGGGTCCAAGCTGCTGAAATTTCAAAGTAGGTGATGCACCTACTTGCATAATTTCTTGTTGGGCTCAATTATATTTGGGCCTTGGCAGATTGGTGTGTTGGGCTACTTAATCATTTTCTTTCTCTTTTGTTCAATTTGGCCCAAATGAGTATATTAGCATAGACCCAAATCTGATCCATAGCCATGGGTCCATTAATTTGGTTCAAACAACTTAAGTAGGTGACTCACCTACTAGATTAAATAAGTCAAGCAAGAACCTCAATATTTTTCTCTATTTTCAGCTTCTAATCCCTTTAATCTAACCTTCAACTTATACACATTTGGTCACTTTAAACTTTAGATTCAAATACTAGCTTACGATTCCAAGTTTAAATAGTTATCTTAACGTTAACTTAGTCGCATCACATTAAACTATACGGGCATCCTCTATAATTCCATCTACACCATTAATAATTGCATAACAAATCTCATCCATTACCTATACCATATGACCATACCAGGTTCCATATAATTAGAATAAGTACAAGCAAGATACGGGATATTACATCCTTCCCCCCTTAGAAACATTCATCCTCGAATGTTAGCATAACTATCCAACCAAAACAAGTTCAAGCCTAAGTTAATATCCCTATTACCATATAGTACCTATATATTTTACACTTACTTGTTATTGTTCCAATTCAGCATCTTGGAGTTTTTCTTCATATTTGAACAAATGAGGGTACTAGGATTTCATCGCTTCTTCAGCTTTCCACGTGATCTCTTCTACTTGTTGGTTCCTCCAAAGTACTTTTACAGAAGCTATTTCTTTATTCCTCAACTTCTTAACCTGTCGCTCTAGAATAGCAATAGGTATTTCCTCATAGGTGAGATCTTCTGTAATTTGTACATCTTCAGTAGGGGTAGTATGAGATAAATCTCCAATGCACTTTCGAAGCATTGAGACGTGAAATACCGGATGAACTATTGAGAACTCTTGGGGTAGATCTAACTCATAAGCAACTTGTCCAAACCTCCGAGTAATCTGGTATGGGCCTATATAACGTGGACTTAATTTTCCTTTCTTACCAAATCTCATAACCCCCTTCATTGGTGATACCTTCATGAATACCCAATTACCTATAGCAAACTCTAGCCCCCTTCTTCTAACATCCGCCTATGACTTATGTCTGCTTTGGGCTATTTCTAGTCATTGTTGGATCACCTTAACCTCTTTTATAGCTTGATGAACAAGATCTGGCCCGAATAAGGCAGTTTCACCCGCTTCAAACCATCCAATTGGTGATCTACACTTTCTTCTATACAAAGCTTCATATGGTGCCATTTTTATACTTGAATGATAGGTATTATTATAGGCGAACTCGATGAGAGGTTGATGATCATCCCAACTACCTTTAAAGTCCAATACATAAGCCCGTAGCATATCTTCAAGTGTTTAAATGGTACGTTCTGCTTGTCCATCCGTTTGAGGTTGAAAAGTTGTACATAGATTCACTTGTGTCCCCAAATTTCTCTGAAAAGACTTCCAAAAATTTGTAGTAAATTGAGCTCCTCGATCCGATATAATAGAGGTTGGAACTCCATGTAGTCGAACTATCTCCTTAATATATAACTTGGCATATTCTTCAACTGTGTAAGTGGTCCTAACCGGTAGAAAGTGTGCTGATTTGGTAAGCCTATCAACTATCACCCATATGGAATCAAACCTTCAAAATGTACGAGGTAAACCAGTGACGAAATCCATGTTGATCATGTCCCACCAATACATCCCTTTCAAATCATGGTACATCAATACATCCCTTTCAAATCATGGTACATTTTTGTTGACCCTGGATGGATAGAATACCTTGAATGATGTGCTTCTATCATAATCCTCATTCTTAGCCTATCTACATCAGGTACACACAATCTGTTTTAGCACCAAAGTACCCCTTCTTGTGTAAGCTCAAATGCCTTTGTCATACCACATTGCACATTTTCCTTAATCCGTAATAAAATAGGGTCTGCATATTGCTTCTCTTTTACTTCAGTTATTAGTGAAGACTCTGCTGTATTATGCACAATAAACCCTTCATTTGGAGTTTCAAGAAGACGGACCCCCAAATTGGCTAATTGGTGTAGATCCTTAGTCATCCCTTGTCTTTCTATAGATGGCTCCATAGCTTTGCGACTTAACGCATCTGCCACCATATTTTCTTTTCCCAGATGATATAAGATATCAACATCATAGTCTTTTAGTAATTCAAGCCATTTTCACTGCCACAAATTCTAGTCCTTCTAATTAAAGATATACTGGAAACTCTTGTGGTCAGTGTATATGTCAACATGAATCCCGTACAGGTAGTGACGCCATATCTTTAAGGCAAATATAACTGCTGCTATCTCCAGATCATGTGTTGGATAATTTTTCTCATGCGGCTGCAATTGTCTCAAGGCATAAGCTATGACTTTGCCATGCTGCATCAATACACACCCTAACCCAATTCTTGAAGCATCACAATACACTGCATACCCCTCTGTGCCTTCTGGAAGCACCAATACGGGTGTAGAAGTCAACTTATTCTTCAGATCTTGGAAACTTCTTTCGCATACATCATTCCATTGTAACTTGGATGCTTTATGTGTTAGCTTTGTTAAAGGTGCAGAAATTGAAGAAAATCCTTCAACAAACCTTTTATAATAACCTACCAACCCAAGGAAACTACGAACCTCTGTAGGTGTTATAGGTCTTGGCCAGTTCTTCACGGCTTCTATATTTTGAGTATCAACCTTTATTCCTTCATCAGATACAATATGACCTAAGAATGCCACAGATTTTAACCAAAACTCACATTTAGAGAACTTTGCAAATAGCTTACGATCACGAAGAATCTACAACACCTGTCGTAAGTGATTGGCATGGTTCTCATTTGATCTCGAATAAATTAGAATATCATCTATTAAATCTATCACAAACACATCCAAGAATGGCTTGAACACCCTATTCATCAAATCCATAAAAGTTGCAGGTGCATTAGTTAGCCCAAAGGACATGACTAGGAACTCGTAATGACCGTACTGTGTTTGAAAAGCTTTCTTGGGTATGTCATTCTCTTTGACCCTCATTTGGTGGTAACCAGACCTTAAATCAATCTTTGAAAACCACTTGGTACCTTGCAACTGATCAAATAAGTCATCAATTCTCGGAAGGGGATATTTGTTCTTAATAGTCACCTTGTTCAGTTGTCTATAGTCAATACACATTCTTAACGAGCCATCCTTCTTACGCACAAATAACACTGGTGCGCCCCAAGGGGACACACTAGGCCTTATGAATCCTTTTTCTAGCAAGTCTTTCAATTGCTCTTTCAACTCTCGTAATTCTGCCGGAGGCCATTCTATATGAAGGAATTGAGATTGGTTGAGTACCAGGGATCACATCGATACCAAACTCCACTTATCGTTCTGGATGCAAACCCAGAAGATCTTCAGGAAATACATCGGGAAATTCACTTACCACTGGAATAGTTTGAAGAGTTGGTGTCTCCGTATTTGTATCCTTCACTCTAACCAAATGACATATGTAACCCTTGGAAATCATCTTTTTTGCCTTAAAATAAGAAATAAATTTACCTTTTGGCGCACAAATATTACTTCTCTATTCTAGGACTGCCTCCCTTGGGAAATGGAAACACACCCTCTTAGTTCGGCAATCTAATGTGGCATAACAAGAAGCCAACCAATCCATACCCATTATAGCATCAAAATCTACCATTTCTAACTCAACTAGGCCAGCCATTGTATCACGACCACAAATAGTTATTATACAATTTCGATACACTCTCTTAGCTATAACAGATTCACCAATTGGCGTAGATACTTGATACGAGATCGAAAAGGGAAGCACGAAACAAACACCAAATCAGTCCACTAATCTTAAGGATTCGAGGACCAAGATGGAGACCTCACTCGGATTCGCTACCAACAACAAGAATACAAGATACAAGAGTATATTTTAACACCAAAACAGTACCAAAACGTGATGAACAAGATGAACAACAATAATACAAGTTTCGGATTCAACGAAGACCCCAAAACAGTCCACTACACAACACATACACGATTTGCAAGAAAAATAAAGATAGATAGTGAGACCAAGATTATTACAAGATTAAGAACCAAGTGTATTTCAACACTAACCCCTAATGAATGTAACAATCAAAACCACACTCTTACGGTGACCACCAAGGGAATGAACTCGCCTCAAGATCTACCGTTTCCAAGCAAAGATCAATATTGGCTTTTCCAAGCCCTATGCTAAAGATGACTTTTCCAAGTCCTACAACTAATGGTGTTACACTCTCAAAGAGAGAGAAAAATATGTCTTTCAATTCTTCATCATTCAAAAACTAATGAAAATAAGACTAAGGGGGCCTATTTATAATACATTGCAAATGAAGATAACAAGACCACTTTGCCCTTAATGAGAGGGGCGGCCATGGTGTGTAAATACACCATGTGTAATGTCCAAAATACCCTTAATTAAGGTCCAAAACCGTGAGTCCTCAACCTTAAATTCTCCAAGCAATCTTCCACACGCGAGATTGCTTTAAGTTATGCTCAAAACGGGTCCTCCATGCATGTTATTGTTTTCTCGAGGTGACCAAGTCTTGAGTCTCTATGTGTTGGCCTCCAAAAATGTCATCAAAAGATAAGATGGCCATTTGTCCCGTATCATCCTCCCCTTCTTGAAAAGGATTCGACCTCGAATCCAAACCTTGCAAAAACCGAGAAGAGGACCAACAAATGCAAACTCCTCATGGCATGAGGGTTAGGGTTAGCATAACAAATCATCTCAACATGCCAAGGTTGCACATATTTGCAATATAACCAAGAATCCTTTGAAAGGAATATTAAAAACTTAATAAAAGATGTACAAAGGATTTGGTTATAGAATACATCAAGAGTGCCACTTTGCTTGTCATGTAGACCAAGCAGCAAGTTTGGTGCACCAACATCACCATTCCTAAATTTGGCACCGGGGTCAAATGGGAAAAGTGGCCATAGACATGGGTCTCGAGAACACTTCCCTTTCCCGAGATCTACACCTAAACTAAATGACATACTCTCTACAATAACATACATATCATCCAACTCAAATAGAGAGTAGAGAAAGGTGTCACTCAAATCGACTTCTACTAAGGTGCTCTCATGTGTGTACTCACTACTAGTTTCCCAATAATCACCATGATTACTCTCAACAATGATATCACACAAAGTAGAAGAAGAAGTAGCTTCCGCAACTACACATTCCTTACCCTTAAGAGTACTCTCATCTTCCAAGAAGAGATTTCCCTCTTTAGGAGGAATTTTGTCACACCATAGTGGGTTAGCATATAGGCTATAGCTTCCAAGGCAAGCTATACCGTCATTTTCACCACTAGGTTCATTAGGAGTGTTTAAATCATCTTCAAACAAGACATTATTCCTAAAAAGAGTGTGATCTACCTCACGGACAGATTTGGAACAAGAAAGTTCCTCACTCTCTAAATGATCAATATCAAGTTTCAAGGATGTTTCAAACACAATATTACCCCAAGAAGAGCTCTCGGGTTCATTCTCACTTTGTTGACCAACATTTTCAAATATTTCACTCACTTGAGTCCTATTAAGCACATCACACACATACTCAAGTGGTGGGTAATTTTCACACATAAGTTGATCAACACAAATTTCAGAAGATAACGTACTTTCATTCAACATAATGGTTTCAACACTAGGTGGACATAAATCGATCTTACAAGAAGAGTTTATTCGGTCATCAATAGGATCAACTAGTGTATCCACACTCACAACATGTACATCATCATCAAGTGGCAAAGAAACAATACACTCACATATAGGCAAGCTACAACTCACACTCAATGGGCTACTGGCCGCACAATTATCATTCACATGTACAAAAGTGTAAGAGTTTGCCATTTTACCTTGAAGTCCTTGAGTAGATTCTTCTTTGTCATGGTGTGAAGGTCCTCCAAAGGTTTGGGCAGCAACTTCCCTTTGGCATTGTTCTTCTTCGCTTGCCATGTTGGTACCTACACAAATATCCTTAGAAATAGAAGGACAACCAATGTTAGTATAGTTTGGTGGTAATCCCCTCACTTCGCTCAACACAACCTCTCCTTTTTCCACTCTCGGATTACCACCTTTCACTCCCTTACTCCTCTCAATCTTGTCTCTCATAATAAGTTGAATTGGAGTAGGTAGGAACTTCTTTTTGCGGCCCGGGCAGAATGTACGTCTCAAGGCAATTTCCCCATCGGTCTCTTATAATATTAGGCCAATTTTGCATATTTGGAACTTTATGTTGTGCAAACCAATCGGCGCCCAAGCTCACATAACCATAGGTTATGGGAAAAACATCACACCACACCTCCTCATGGTAATTAAATTGGGAGAAGACAACTTTTACCCTCTCGGTAACCTTAAACCCGTCCAAGAAGTATGGAACAAGTAAAGGCTCGCAAAATAACCCCAAGTAATCAACCATGGATGGAACAATGTAGTTTCTATAGTACCTATCATTTAACACAACGAGGCAGCCCGGTATCCCACAAATGGTCACCTTTCCGGAGTGTACACTCCTTCTCGGATCAACATTGTAAAGCACATGAGTACCCCTCGGTTTTGGAGATGCATACTCTCTTCTTGATACGGTTAGGACAGCCACACGGCCTTTCACACGAAGCCAAGCTCGGGAATTACAAAAACTCCAAGCTTTGTTCATGCAAATGGCCGTGTGTGAGTTGGTGATTGAACCAACCAAGGACTTAAACGTTTTTATGTGTGAAGAGGGGTCCTAGTGTGTAATAAACTACTCTCCAAGGTTGGCACAAGAAGCAAGGGCGGATGAGTCATTTTACCCCTTTCCTTTTGTAGTATAAATAGAAGATGTGAGAGAGTTATTAGATAGTTTTTGAAATCTGAAATTTGTAACCTAAAATATCACAACATTTCCTCTCTCTCTTCCACTCTTGGAGCCGCCTCCAACATCTCACAAGTAGAGGAATACTTGTGTTGTATCTTTGGCTAGAAACAAGGGTTTTGAGGTCTTTGAGTGCCTCTTGGTCCTTGTAAGAACTTGGTGTTTACATTCTCTAGACTTAGGGTCCTCTCTTGATGTTAGGGTTCTTAGTATCTTGAATGTTATATGTCAAGTTATCTATCTTTTCTTTATCTTGTTGTTGTTGTTGTTGTTAATCTTGTTATCTTTAAAGACTAGTGAAGCCGTGTGGGGCTACTTTCGATTCACTAGCATTCTTGTTCATCTATTTGCTCTCTTGTTGTGTGCTGAAAACTGAAAATTGAACTTGTTATTCTTGTGTTGTTGGACTGAAATCCGAACCTACTTGTAGCTCTTGGTGTTGTTGGTTTGATCTTGTATCATTTGGTATCAAAGCAAGACCGGTTGTGTTCCAACATAACCCATCTTGGGCTAGTTCACGGTTTAAAACAAACAACACCAAAGGGAAATTCTGAAATCTGTCCACTAAAAGTTGAAAACCGAGTATGATGTTGCATGCCTAGGTCTAAGTGTTATTTTGCTTGTTTAGTGAGTTTCTAGTGTTGGTTTCTTTCTCACCAACACTAAGGTGTCTAGATCCGAAAGTTGAGCTTGAAAACTTGAACATTGTGTGGTAACTTGAAGTGGCCGAAAGTTGTATGTTGTTGATGAGCAAAAGAAAAATCGGTGGTTATGTGTTATGTGCTAAAGAAGTTGATGAAGTTTGTTGAGGTGTTCATCTTTTGAACTTGTTCATCTTGTTCATCTTGTTGTGTGCTCAAGTTGTAAGACAAGTTATAAAGTTGTTGTGAAAGACTTGCACCCCTCACCTTCTAGTCTTGTCAATCACTTTTCCCTAATTCAAGGAGCCTTGTTTTGTGGGATTGGTCAACCAAACACCACTTTCTTGAGTTTGAAAAGGTTGAAAGACTACAAGATTTTATTTTTCCCACCAAAACATTTTGCAAACTATAACAAGTTGTGTGAATATTAACACAAAACAAAAAAAAAAAAAGGATAAGAGGAACGGGTGGAACCATTGCATGCTGCCACGTCACTATAAGCTCAACTTAGGATATTCTTTGGTTGCAAATTGTTGATCCTTGGTTTCCCTTAATTGGTCCTAGAACTAATTAACAAACTAGTACATTCCTACTAGGTTGTCAACTAGTTCCTTGAACCGTTTGTTCGTGTCAACGATTATTTGAGTGCTTTTATTCGTTTGAATGAGTTGCTGATTTTTTATTCTAGTCCGGCAAGAATTCTTTGAGTCTTCAAACAAGAATCCATTCCGGATAAGAGCTCACTCATACCTTGAAAATTTCACGGTTACTAGCCAATTATACAACACTTGTGGAACACGAACTTGTGGTGAACTAAAGCGGATAATATCTTGACAATGGAAGGAGCTACGTCTCATAATGCGGATACTAATGCCCTTGATTCTATGAGGGTCACTCTTGAGGCCGTTACCCGGACACTTGAAAGGTTGAATTCTGAATTTGGGGCCGTGAGAGGGGACTTGGCAGCCATAAAGGGGGAAGTGTCGACTATTAGTGGGAGATTGGAACAAGTGGAGAGTCAAAGGAACTCTCGTCCTTCTACTCCTCTACACGTATCTACCAATGGTCATGATAGGACCTCCTCCGCAACCATCACCCCCGAAACAGTCCACCAAATGCTAAATGCACCCCAAGCTCCACTAAATACCGCAAGTCAAACTACCTATTTTCCTCTAAACCGAGACTCCACTAGACCACTACATTTCCAAGCCCCTCCAATTCCACAAGAGGGATTTGGACGACAAGTACCTCCACTAAATCCGAACCTTCCATTCCAAGCTCCATTAACCCAAAGACCGCAAATTCCAAATCCTCCGACTCAAAACGGCCAAGGCCGACCAGCCCACTTTGAAGGATACGGTAGAGGGGAGTATGAAGGAGATGGAGCCTTTGATGATGCTTATATGAGGGAGGAGGAGTTAAGAGGGGGTCGAGGAGAACCTAGGAGATACCGGGGGTATGGAGATAGGGGAAACCGACACCAAGAGAGAGACGTAGGCATCAACACCATCAAGTTGAGCCTACCCATCTTTAAGGGTGAAAGTGATCCCGAGGCCTACTTAACTTGGGAATCGGCTTGTGACAAAGTTTTCCAAGTTAATGACATCTCGGACGAAAAGAAGAGTTGCTACGCTATAGCTCACCTCGAGGGCTATGCTAACACTTGGTGGGAGTATGTTAAACGATTTGGCAATGAATTAGTCGATGGGCAGCCACCACCTTGGTTTCGGTTGAGGTATTTGATGAGACAACGATACCTTCCCGAGAGATATCGTCATGAGTTACTTGCTAGGTTATATGGCTTGCGGCAAGGAGGCAAGAGTGTGATGGCCTATTTTGATGAGTTCCAACAACTCATGTTGAAACTTGATCATCGTGGGGAGCAAATCAGTCATGACATCATCCGGTTCAAGTGTGGGTTGAACAAAGAGATCTCCACTCATTTGACCCTTCATCGGTTTGAAACCATCGACGGTATATTCCAAGCGGCCCTAGAGATTGAAAGGGAACTTAAGGAGAGATCATCCTTCAAGGCAAGGGTACAAGCTCCCTCGGGTTGGCCCAAAAACAAGGACCAACCCGCCCCTACGAAGCTGCCCGAGTCCAAAACAGTCCACTACGAGTCCAAAACAGTCCCTAAATTCCCTCCGAAACCGGAGGCTCACAAATATCCCAACCCAAAGGGATTCCAATGCTTCAAGTGCCAAGGTTGGGGGCATAAGGCCAATGAATGTCCGAACCGGCGCAATGTGATCCTACGAGAAGGGAAAGTGTACTACCTTGGTGAGGAGGTGGTTTCCGAAAGGGGGGAGGATGAGGCCGAGCCTCAAGATGGAGAGGAAGCTGAAAATGGGCCGAATGATGATGAATTAGATGGTAGTGAAGATGTCTATCCACAAGAAGGGGAGTGTGTGGTTCCTAACTTTGTGGTTAGACGTGTCATGATTAGTAAGGCGATAGATGACCCGAGTCAAAGGGAAAATCTATTCCATACTAAGTGTCTTGTAAAGGGGAGTGTGTGCACCTTGGTGATTGATAGTGGTAGTTGTACGAATGTTGCGAGCCAAGCTATGGTAAATTTCTTGAAGCTGCCAACTACACCACACACTAGCCCTTACAAGCTACAATGGTTGAACGATTGTGGTGAATTAAGGGTCGCAAGGCAATGTGTGATTCGGTTTAAGGTAGGAAACTACCACGATGAAGTGCTTTGTGACGTGATCCCAATGCAAGCATGTCACTTGTTGTTAGGTAGACCATGACAATATGATAGGTCTACTAAACACGATGGGAGGTCCAACCGGTATACGCTTGAGAAGGATGGCCGAAAGGTCACACTTCACCCTCTTTCACCCTCCCAAGTACATGAGTGGCATCAAAAGATGAGAGAGTTAAAAGGAAAGGGAAAGGAAACCGGGAAAGGAGAAAAGGGGGGGGATGCCGTAGGTGAGGAAGTAGGGCCATCCGAATCTGTCCCAACAACAAGGGAGATGGAAAACGTAGTGATGTTGGCTAGGAGGAAAGAACTCTTCGTGGACCATGATGAAAACAAGCCGATGTTACTGTTGGCCCATTGTTTTAATACTAACCCCACTAATTCTTCCATTTCCCCTTTGATTTCTTGTGCGTTGCAGGAGTATGAAGATGTATTTCCTCAAGAACTTCCGCAAGGATTGCCCCCACTTCGGGGAATTGAGCACCAAATTGATTTGGTGCCGGGTTCACAACTTCCAAACAAACCGGCCTATAGGAGCAATCCCATGGACACTAAGGAGCTTGAGAGGCAAGTTGAGGAGCTTCTCAACAAGGGATACATCAAGGAAAGCATGAGTCCGTGTGCTGTTCCGGTGCTTTTGGTACCCAAGAAGGACGGAACTTGGCGCATGTGCGTCGATTGTAGAGCCATCAACAAAATTACTATAAGGTATCGTCATCCAATTCCTAGACTAGATGATATGTTAGATGAGCTCCACGGATCTTGTTTGTTTTCTAAAGTAGACCTTAGGAGCGGCTATCACCAAATTCGCATGCAACCCGGTGATGAGTGGAAGACCGCATTCAAGACCAAATTCGGTCTATATGAGTGGCTGGTCATGCCCTTCGGCCTTACCAATGCTCCTAGCACATTTATGAGGCTAATGAATCATGTAATGAAGCCTTATATTGGAAAGTTTGTGGTGGTTTACTTTGATGATGTGTTGGTGTATAGTAAAACTATTAATGATCATGTAATGCATTTGAGATGTGTGTTTGATGTGCTCCGAAAGGAGAAGCTGTATGCCAACATGGAGAAGTGTTCTTTTGGTGTTGATAAAGTTATATTCTTGGGTTTTGTCGTGAGCTCACGGGGTGTGGAAGTGGACGATTCCAAGATAGACTCTATCCGAAGTTGGCCGACCCCTAAAACTATTGGAGAAATCCGAAGTTTCCACGGGTTGGCAAGCTTTTATAGGAGGTTTGTCAAAGGATTTAGTTCCATAGCAGCCCCCTTGACCGAGGTAATTAGAAAGGACGGACCCTTTAAATGGGGTGATGAGCAAGCTAGGGCTTTTGAGGCCTTGAAAGCTACGCTCATCTCGGCGCCTTTATTGCAATTGCCCGATTTTGATAAGATGTTTGAAATAGAGTGTGATGCTAGTAAGGTTGGTATCGGGGCTGTTTTGATGCAAGAAGGTAAGCCCGTTGCTTATTTCAGTGAAAAGCTCAAAGGGGCAACTCTTAATTACTCAACTTATGATTTGGAGTTGTACGCCCTTGTTAGAGCTTTGGGAAATTGGCAACATTATTTGTGGCCTAAGGAGTTTGTGATACGAACGGATCATGAGTCGTTGAAACACCTTAAGAGCCAAGACAAGTTGAATAGGCGTCATGCTAAGTGGATTGAGTTCATCGAGACTTTCCCTTATGTAATTCATTACAAAAGGGGAAAGGAAAATGTTGTTGCCGATGCCTTGTCTAGGAAGCATGTGCTTGTTGCTACCTTGTCTTCGAAATTGATGGGTTTTGAGAGCTTGCGGTTGTTGTATCCCGAGGATCCTACCTTTGCTCCTATTTTTAGGGAATGCGAAGAGTGGGGAAGGGACCGTTGGCTCAAGGAGAATAACCATTCCTCCTACTCTCGGTTCGATGGGTATTTGTTCAAAGGGAGGAGGTTGTGTGTTCCTTCTAGTTCTTGGAGGGAATTATTTGTGAGGGAGGCCCATGACGGAGGCCTCATGGGTCACTTTGGGGTAGACAAGACCCTCGGAATCTTAGAGGAGAACTTCTATTGGCCCAAAATGCGCAAAGACGTCACTAAAATTTGTAGTCAATGCGTGGCCTGCCGGAGTGCGAAATCTCGTCTCTTACCCCAAGGATTATACACCCCACTCCCTACTCCCCTTAGGCCTTGGTTGGACATCTCGATGGATTTTGTTTTGGGGCTGCCAAGGACTAGAAAGGGCCGAGATAGCATTTTTGTTATTGTTGATAGATTCTCTAAAATGGCTCATTTTATTCCATGTACTAAAACCGAGGATGCTAGTAGTGTAGCTTCATTATTTGTTGAACATGTTGTCAAGCTTCACGGGGTACCGAGGACTATTGTGAGCGATAGGGACTCCAAGTTCCTAAGTCTCTTTTGGAAGTCCATGTGGGGTAGGCTTGGAACGAAGTTACTTTTCTCCACGTCTTGCCACCCACAAACCGATGGCCAAACGGAGGTAGTAAATAGAACCTTAGGGTCTATGCTACGTTCTATGGTTAAAGGTAAACTGACTTCATGGGAAGATCACCTACCCTTAGTGGAATTTGCCTACAACCGGGTAATACATTCGAGCACGGGAATGACTCCCTTTGAATGTGTTTACGGCTTGAATCCCCTTACCCCTTTAGATCTCACTCCTTTGTCTAGTGATCTCATGACCAGCTTAGATGGAAACAAAAGAGCCGAGGCAATGAAGAAAATGCATGAGACGGTGCGGATCAAGCTTGAAAAGAAAAATCAAGAGATTGCCAAAAGGGCAAACAAAGGGAGAAGAAGGCTTGTGCTTGAACCCGGAGATTGGGTGTGGGTGCATCTTCGAAAAGACCGGTTTCCAGCTCATAGGAAGTCCAAGTTGCTGCCAAGGGGTGATGGTCCTTTCCAAGTACTTGAGAGGATCAATGACAACGCCTACAAGATTGACCTTCCACCGGAATATCAAGTGCACAACACTTTCAACGTTGGTGATCTCTCCCTCGTGGATGCGGTTGAAGATGACCAAATGCTGAATTTGAGGCCAAATTCCTCTCAAGATGGAGAGGATGATACGGTTAGGACAGCCACACGGCCTTTCACACGAAGCCAAGCTCGGGAATTACAAAAACTCCAAGCTTTGTTCATGCAAATGGCCGTGTGTGAGTTGGTGATTGAACCAACCAAGGACTTAAACGTTTTTATGTGTGAAGAGGGGTCCTAGTGTGTAATAAACTACTCTCCAAGGTTGGCACAAGAAGCAAGGGCGGATGAGTCATTTTACCCCTTTCCTTTTGTAGTATAAATAGAAGATGTGAGAGAGTTATTAGATAGTTTTTGAAATCTGAAATTTGTAACCTAAAATATCACAACATTTCCTCTCTCTCTTCCACTCTTGGAGCCGCCTCCAACATCTCACAAGTAGAGGAATACTTGTGTTGTATCTTTGGCTAGAAACAAGGGTTTTGAGGTCTTTGAGTGCCTCTTGGTCCTTGTAAGAACTTGGTGTTTACATTCTCTAGACTTAGGGTCCTCTCTTGATGTTAGGGTTCTTAGTATCTTGAATGTTATATGTCAAGTTATCTATCTTTTCTTTATCTTGTTGTTGTTGTTGTTGTTAATCTTGTTATCTTTAAAGACTAGTGAAGCCGTGTGGGGCTACTTTCGATTCACTAGCATTCTTGTTCATCTATTTGCTCTCTTGTTGTGTGCTGAAAACTGAAAATTGAACTTGTTATTCTTGTGTTGTTGGACTGAAATCCGAACCTACTTGTAGCTCTTGGTGTTGTTGGTTTGATCTTGTATCACTTCTTCTCATTGGAAAACCTACACTATTGCTAGTATAACCATTCACACTATATCGACCTTGATAAGAAGTACTACAAGGTGGAGAATATGAATCTTCACACTCCTCACGTGTACTCTCATCATAGCTCTCATAAGGTTTGCGAACGAAAGGGTTATACCTAACACCAAATCTAGGTTCAGAGTGGGGAGTGCGAGACTCCTCACATGTCCCAACTTCATCATAAGATCCATCACGAGGTCCTACATCATCTCCAAAGTCACCATAAGCACTAGGCACTTCATTCACCTCATTTTCTCCCTCAAAACAGTAACTTTCAAATCTGCCTATGTTTTGATCATGACTATTTTCATAGCCTCCGCAATCTCCCTCACCTTCGTAGCCATAAAAACCCTCACTACAATCATAGTCTCCCATATTGTAGTCACAATAATCCCCGGCTATCGAAGTCATGTTCCCCTTATATCACCCTTTAAACCTACAAAATGAACAAACAAGATTAGTAGTAAAAACTTCTCACTAACACTCGTATTCACTCACCTTTGTGATTCTCACAATTGGAGCGGCAAATATTGAAAGGTTGTTTATACTCCGGTAGTCAATAGGATGTCAATTCTACTCGGTGGCCGGAATAGATTATTGTTTGATCGACTCAAGACACAAAAATAAAATTCACTTACGAACTTGAAACAAAGAAGTTACTACGAGTTAAAAATGAGAAAAGCACACAAACAACGAAGACACGAAGAAACGGATTCAATAATTAATCTACAACTAAGTAGGTGATTACTAGTTGTTAATTAATTCTAGAATCAAGACATGAAACTAATGAAACAATAAGATGAAACTAAGAATCTAAAATTTTGAGCTCGGAAATATTGCGTGAACAGTAGCAGTGATGACATGGCAGTCACGTATTGGTTTCGGTCCCACACAACCTTTGTTGTCCAATTTCAAGTGTTGGTCAATTTTTCAATTTGGACTTTGGTGGAATTTGTTTAAGGAGGGAAATTCAAACAAGTCTTGGAGCCCTTTTCAATTTCAAGTTTTCAAGACTTGACTTTATTGTACTTCTCCTTAAAACATGGATCCGTAAATCATGGAAAAGTGTTGGAAAGTGGTTGAGACTTGATTGATAGGTCTTTGTTGGTTGTAGTGTCTTTCAAGACTAACAAATAATACACCCTTTTCCTTCAACTTTTTAGATTTAACATTCACTTTATCTTCACAATATATGAAGGTGGTGATGAACATCAAGAACAACAACAACAACACCAAGAACTACAACAATAATCTCCAAGAACACCAACAATTTTTCACACGGCCACTCCCAAATTCCACAATAACAATATCTCCAACACTTGGCCAAGACAACTACACCTTCAACAAAATGGTTCTCAATCCACCAATTAACAACACTATCACGTGGCCAAGCTTATAACAACAACAAGATGAAATCCACAAGGCCAAAAACAGTCCACCACAACAATGTTCAACAACAAATCGGCCAAGGCCAAGTTCACGTATACAACACCAACAATGTAAGCTCAAACTTAGATTTAGACTAAAGAGTGTTAGAGATGAAGAAAACTAACACTAGAAACAACAAAACAAGTAAAAAAAATCTCGGCCAAGACACAACAATAACACAATTTCGGCCAAGAACACAAAATGGACAGATTTGCTTCTTTTTGATTTTTTTTCAGTTTTTAACACTTTTTTTTTTTTGAATTTTCTAACAAGCAAGCCCAAGATTGATCTTGTAGGAACAATATCAAGCCAAGCTTTGATACCAAATGATACGAGATCGAAAAGGGAAGCACGAAACAAACACCAAATCAGTCCACTAATCTTAAGGATTCGAGGACCAAGATGGAGACCTCACTCGGATTCGCTACCAACAACAAGAATACAAGATACAAGAGTATATTTTAACACCAAAACAGTACCAAAACGTGATGAACAAGATGAACAACAATAATACAAGTTTCGGATTCAACGAAGACCCCAAAACAGTCCACTACACAACACATACACGATTTGCAAGAAAAATAAAGATAGATAGTGAGACCAAGATTATTACAAGATTAAGAACCAAGTGTATTTCAACACTAACCCCTAATGAATGTAACAATCAAAACCACACTCTTACGGTGACCACCAAGGGAATGAACTCGCCTCAAGATCTACCGTTTCCAAGCAAAGATCAATATTGGCTTTTCCAAGCCCTATGCTAAAGATGACTTTTCCAAGTCCTACAACTAATGGTGTTACACTCTCAAAGAGAGAGAAAAATATGTCTTTCAATTCTTCATCATTCAAAAACTAATGAAAATAAGACTAAGGGGGCCTATTTATAATACATTGCAAATGAAGATAACAAGACCACTTTGCCCTTAATGAGAGGGGCGGACATGGTGTGTAAATACACCATGTGTAATGTCCAAAATACCCTTAATTAAGGTCCAAAACCGTGAGTCCTCAACCTTAAATTCTCCAAGCAATCTTCCACACGCGAGATTGCTTTAAGTTATGCTCAAAACGGGTCCTCCATGCATGTTCTTGTTTTCTCGAGGTGACCAAGTCTTGAGTCTCTATGTGTTGGCCTCCAAAAATGTCATCAAAAGATAAGATGGCCATTTGTCCCGTATCAATACTTCAAATGCCTTAACTAGAAGTTTTGGTGTTTTTGTGAACTTTTCAGCAACCAATGGAGTGACATAATGCATAGACATCATGTGAAAAGATGGACAATGTACCTGTAACCACATCTGGAGATGCCTCTGAATTTTGTCGATCTGCTAAAGCGTATGTATGATTCTGAACTCCACTAGAGCTAGTTGTTCCTTTAGCACCTCTACCACGACTCATAGGTTGTACACCCCTACCTGAATAAGGTACCGATGATGATGATACAACGACTGATCCAGTAGGTCGTGCCACACCACCTATGCCCCTTTGAGGGCATTCTCTCATCATATGTCCTGACATACCACACCAAAAGTAAGCATTTGTTCCGAACCGACATGCACCTAAATGAAGCTTTCCACATTGTCTACATGGCTATCGAGGAGGCCTTAATTGGCTCATAATCCCTTGCTCTTGATACCCTGTTGTTCGCAAACTCTAACTCTTATTTCTTTGGCCAAACTGGTTACCTTTAGACCCTTGAAATTGTGATGGAGCACTAGCTTCAGAATAAGAAGATAATGTCCTAGGTGGTCTATTATAAAACTGAGGCCTAAACTCTCCTTGGGATGCCATAAACTTCCCCGTAGATCTAGACCTCTTGGAATACCCCCTTTCTAACTCTTGTGTTCTTCTTCTTTGCCTCTGATTCTCCATTTTATGTGCGAATGTTTGTATCTTTGCTATGTCCATGTCCTTGTTCAATGCAACAATGGTACAATCTCTAACCAGATATAGATCCAATCTATCCACATATCGATGAACTCTATCATCCATTGTAGCTACAACATTAGGAGCATACCTAGCCAAAGAGTTAAATCGAAGGTTGTACTCCCTCACACTCATATTCCCTTGGTGAAGATTCAGGAACTGATTTGCATGGGCTTCTCAAATATCATATGGAAGGTAATGATCAAGAAATGCCTCTTTGAACTCTTTCCAAGTAGCTGGTGGTGCATCGATACCCCTAGATCGTTTCCAGTCTTCATACCATAATATAGCCTCCCTCTTGAATCTATATGTTGCTAGCTCAACTATCTCTTTACCCGACACATGCATAACATCTAAAGCCCTTTGGATTTGATCAATAAAGTCTTATGGGTCTTCATTAAGATCTGATCCGGTGAACGTGGGAGGATCCAATTTGAGAAAATCCTGTGTTCGTAGGCTAGCTGCCCTATCTTCCCCACTAGAACCTGTAGTTGGAATGGCTTGTCCTTGAGCTTGTCCAAAAACTATATGAGCCAACAATTGTACTGCACTCCTTAGATCTTGATCTGCAACATTGGTAGGTAATTCTGAGGATGCGGTTCTTCTCCTTCTTAGCTCTTCTAGAGATAGAAGGGTAGGAGAAGTTTGGGACACAAACTCAGCTTGAGCCTCACTTGGATTAGCTCGTCTAGGTGGTGATTTGCTGGTCCCCTCCCCGGCAGCCTCGTCTATCCGCCTACCTGTATTCTTACTCCTTCTTGTAACCGGCATCTTTACTATAATAAGAGGAAAAAAAATAGGTTCAATGGTTAAATATGACTTAACCTACAACATAGGCTCTATTGCACGATCTAAGATAAGAAGAAAAAGAGAAAACCCCTAAATGTCACATAGCCTTCTATTTATAGATGTGGTGCACAACACGCCCATAAACAGGACTCTATATAGACACGTCTTTGTAGACACCCTAGGACGACCTCTCTGATACCACTTTTGTCACGCCTCAAATCCTGTTGGGGCGGACAGGCACTCGTAGCCGTAAAGGCCCGAGAGAACCAATTCATAACCTTGTACTTCCTATGCATGTAACTGTAACAACCAAATGTTCTGACAACATGATATTATGTATCGATGAAAATAACTACACATGCACGTCCAAACTAATACGTACAACACTTGGCCGATGGGGCTACCATGTCTAAAATCAGGACACTACCATAACTTTACATTAGTCTAGAAAGCCTCTAAAAGATACATAGACTTAGTTAGGGTCGGGACAAACCCGCGCCCTACTCTTGACTTACTGTACAATACCAAAATATATGGAACAGACTCAGAAAGCCCCGAATCAACCTGGAGCTCACCAATAGTCCCTGAAAAGCCTACGCTCCTACTAGTGAGTTGTATGAGCTGAAGTGCCTCTGCCTGCAGCATGAAATGCATGTCTCTCGTGAGGGACGTCAATACGAAAATATGTACTGAATATGTAAGGTAGAAAGTAGCAACACACTTGATACAAAAGCTCAATAAAAATCTGATACAAGTGTATAAGTAGTACTAGTAGACCACCTTTATAAATACTTGTGGGACAATGTACATTACATTCTTTCTTCGTTTTTGATACGGGTGTACAAAGCTGTCCAATACGTTCTCGACCATTCACACGAAGCCAAGCTCGGGAGTTACAAAAGCTACAAGCCATATTCATGCAAATGGCTGTGTGTGAGTTGGTACTTGATCCGCCAAAGAGCTTCAACGTTTTTAAGTGTGAAAATGAACCTTGAAGTATAATAAACTACACTCTAAGGGCACCCCATGACTGAAGGGTAGGAAGGTCATTTTTCCTTCATTTTGTGTGTAATATAAATAGATGCTATTAGGGTTATTTTCAGCACTTAGTTCATTCTTCATATTTCACAACAACAAGTCTTGTAACATTGAATATTTCTCTCTCTCTTGTTCTTGAGAGTAGAACCTGAAATCTGTCCAACAAGTGTAGTTACACTTGTGTTGTTTCTTGGCTAGAAACTTGAGATCTTGAGGTTCATGAGTTCCTCTTGGTCTAAGTAAGAACTTGGTACTGAAATCTTTTGGTCTTAGGGTCCTATCTTCAAGTTAGGGTTCATAGATTCTAAGATATCTTTGTGTCAAGTTACTATCTTTCATTTTGTACTCTTGAAACTTTGTAGTAACTTAGTGAAGCCGTGTGGGGCTGATTTTCGATTCACTATAGTTACTACCATTTGTTGTTCTTGTTGTTAACATTGTACTCTTGTAATCTATCATCTTGTGTTGTTGAACCATTGTTTAATGTTATTGTTATCTTCTTGTTCTCCTTGTGTAGCTACTGTTTTGGTGTTGGTATTTCTTCAAAATTTCGTGATTGTTGTTGTCTTCACATATTGGAGTTGTTATCTTCAAGCTCTCGGAATTGTAGTGTGTTTGGACTGATTTTGTGGCAGATTTGATACGCTCCAAGTTAGTAGTGTATCATTTGGTATCAAAGCCATCTTTGATTTTGTTCTAACAAGATCAATCTTGGGCTTGAGACTTGAAAACTACAAAAAAAAAAAAACTGAAATCTGAAAATTTCAGAAATAGTCAAATCTGCTACCTTTGTGTTCTTGGCCAAAAATTGTGATATGTTGTTGTATGGGCCGAGATTTTCTTGTTTTTTTTGGCTAGATCTTGTAGTATTTTTCTTGTATAGAGTGTTTCTAGTGTTGGTTTCTTTCTCACCAACACTAAAGGTGTCAAGATCTAAAGATTGAGCTTATAATATTGACCATAGTTGTGGTGCCTTGTGGCTGGCTGTTTGTAGTTACTTGTTGTTGACAATTGGTGGTGTTGTGTTGTGTTTTGAAGAAGTTGTTGTTGAGTTCTTGAAGGTTGTTGTGGTGTTCATCAAGTTCTTCATCTTTTCTTACAACTTTAGACAACCAAAAAGTGTGATATAAATTCAAGAGTTGAAGCTGAAAATTGTAAAGCATGTTGTGAGAAGCCTTGAACCCATCATTTCTTAGACTAGGCTTCTACTTTTCAGCAACTTTTTTTCTTATTTCAAGAACCTAGTGTTACCTTTTTCTTATTTCAAGAACCTAGTGTTGTGGGACAAGGTACTTTTCTTATTTCAAGATTTATGTTTTCCCTCCAAGACCAATTGTCATCCTTTCCAAATTGTGTAAAGATTTAAATTTCAGAATTGGTGCTTAAATTGTGTGGGACCAAGACCAATTGCATGCTGCCACATCACCCATTTGCTACTGTTCACGTCACCCATTGGCTACTGTTCACGTCATTAATAAGCTCAAATTTAGGTTTTCTAGTTTCTAATTGTTGATTCTTAGTTTCATTACTTGGTTCTAGAACTAATTAACATGCTATGCTAGTACACTCCTACTAGGTTGTCAATTAGTCCGTTTGAATTCTCTTGTTCGTGTCCACGTTTAGTTGGGTGCTTTTATTCGTTTGAATACGTTGTAACTTCTTAACTCCAGTCCGTCGAGAATTCTTTGAGTTTCAAACAAGAATCCACTCCGGACAAGAGCTTTACTCATATCTTAAGGATTCACGGTTACTAGCCAATCTACAACATTTGTGGAGCTCAAGTGTGAGTGAGGAGAGGTTTAACGCTAACTTGTTTGCTGATTGTGTAGGTAACACCTTGACATGGAAGGAAGAACATCCGAAAGTGGGGGTACTACTGAACAAGACACTATGAAGGCCACACTTGAGGCCATTACCAGAAGTTTAGAGAGGTTGAACACGGAAGTTGGGGCAATGAGGGGAGATTTGACTACGATAAGTGGGAGATTGGAGCAAGTGGAGAGTCAAAGGAACTCTCGTCCATCCACTCCTCATCATATTCCTTCAAGTGGGCATGAAAGAACTTCATCCACAACTATCTCACCAGAAACATTGCACCAAATAATGAATCCACCTCTACCCCACTAAATGCCACAAATCATACCACTACTTTCCCTCCAAACCAAGAAGTGAATAGACCACGCCATTCCCAAACTCCTCCAATTCGACAAGAAGGATGTAGCCATCCATTACCTCCACAAAATCTGAATGTACCTTACCAAACTCCACCAAATCAAAGACCACCACCTCCACAACTCCCAATGCCTCCAAATCAGATTCCAAATCACCAAAACCGACCAGCTCACTTTGAGGAACATGGTAGAGAGGAGTATGATGGATATGGAGCCTTTGATGATGCTTACATGAGAGAGGAGGAGCTAAGAAGGGGCCGTGTTGATCCAAGGAGGTACCGAGGGTATGGAGAAAGGGGAAATCGACACCAAGAAAGAGACGTAGGCATAAATACCATCAAATTGAGCTTACCTATCTTTAAAGGTGAAAGTGACCCCGAGGCCTACTTAGCATGGGAATCATCTTGTAACAAAGTTTTTCAAGTTAATGATATCTCGGAAGAAAAGAAAAGTTGTTATGCCATAGCTCATTTTGAGGGTTATGCCAACACTTGGTGGGAGTACGTCAAGCGTTTTGGTGATGAATTAGTTGATGGGCAGCCACCACCTTGGTTTCGGTTAAGGTACTTGATGAGGCAACGGTACCTTCCCGAGAGTTATCGCCATGAATTACTTGCTAGATTATACAACTTACGTCAAGGCAATAAAAGTGTGATGGCATATTATGATGAGTTTCAACAACTCATGTTGAAGCTTGATCATCGTGGGGAACAAATCAGTCATGACATCATCCGGTTCAAGTGTGGGTTGAACAAAGAGATCTCCACTCATTTGATGCTTCACAAATTTGATACCGTTGAAGGTATTTTCCAAGCGGCTCTTGAGATTGAAAGGGAGCTTAAAGAGAGGTCGTCGCTCAAGGCAAGGGGACAATCCATCTCGGGTTGGCCTAGAAGCAAGGACGTGGTTCAATCCTCTTCTGGTTGGCCCAAAAACAAGGACCAACCCGCGACTACAAGGCTGCCCGAGCCCAAAACAGTCCACAAAATTCCTCTAAAACAAGAAGTTCACAAGTATCCAAACCCAAAAGGATTCCAATGTTTCAAGTGCCAAGGTTGGGGACATAAATCCAATGAATGTCCAAATCGACGCAACGTGATACTACGGGAAGGGAAATTGTATTACCTTGGTGAGGAGGTGGGTCTTGAAAAAGAGGAGGATGAGGCCGAGCCTCAAGATGGAGAGGAAACTGGAAATAGGCCACGTGATGATGATGATGATGATGGTGAAGTTATTTACCCACAAGAAGGGGAGTGTGTTATTCCAAACTTTGTAGTTAGACGCGCTATGATTAGTAAGGCAATAGACGACCCTAGCCAAAGGGAAAATCTATTCCATACTAAATGCCTTGTAAAGGGGAATGTGTGCACTTTGGTGATTGATAGTGGTAGTTGTGCGAATGTCGTTAGTGTCGCTATGGTGAACTTTCTGAAATTACCAACTACACTTCATACTAGCCCTTACAAGTTGCAATGGTTGAACGAATGCGGTGAATTGAAGGTCATGAGGCAATGTGTGATACGGTTTAAGGTAGGGAACTACCAAGACGAAGTGCTTTGTGATATGATACCAATGCAAGCATGTCATTTGTTGTTAGGTAGACCTTGGCAATATGATAGGTCTACCAAACATGACGGGAGGACCAACCGATATTCACTTGAGAAGGATGGTCGAAAGGTCACTCTTTATCCTCTTTTGCCATCACAAGTGAATGAATTACATCAAAAGATGAGGGAGTTGAAGGAGAAGGGAAAGAAACCCGAAAGTGGTGAAAAGGAGGGGAAAACCGTGGGTGGGGCAGTAGGGATTTCCGGGACTGCCTCAACATCAAATGGGCAAGAAAACATGGTGATGTTGGCTAGAAAGAAGGAACTCTTCTTGGATTATGATGTGGACATGTCGATGCTTCTTTTGGCTCATTGTTTTAATACTAACCCCACTAATTCTTCTATTTCTCCTTTGATTTCTTGTGTGTTGCAAGATTATGAAGATGTATTTCCCAAAGAACTCCCGCAAGGATTGCCCCCGCTTTGGGGAATTGAGCATCAAATTGACTTTGTGCCGGGCTCATAATTGCCAAATAAGCCGGCTTACAGAAGCAACCCTACGGACACCAAAGAATTGCAGCGTCAAGTTGAGGAACTCCTCAACAAAGGGTATATCAAGGAGAGCATGAGTCCGTGCGCGGTTCCTGTGCTACTGGTGCCTAAGAAAGACGGAACATGGCGTATGTGTGTGGACTGTCGAGCCATCAATAAGATTACGGTAAAATATCGTCACCCTATCCCTAGGTTAGATGATATGCTTGATGAATTGAATGGTTCGTGTTTATTTTCCAAGATTGATTTAAGGAGTGGCTATCACCAAATAAGAATGCAACCCGGTGATGAATGGAAAACCGCCTTCAAGACTAAATTTGGTCTCTATGAATGGATGGTTATGCCATTCGGCCTAACAAATGCTCCAAGTACTTTCATGAGGCTAATGAATCATGTGATGAAGCCATTTATTGGAAAGTTTGTTGTTGTTTACTTTGATGATGTCTTGGTCTATAGTAAGTCAATTGATGACCATGTGATGCATTTACAATGTGTGTTTGATGTCCTTAGAAAGGAAAGGTTGTATGCAAATCTGGAGAAGTGCTCTTTTGGTGTTAATGAAGTTGTTTTCTTGGGTTTTGTTGTTAGTTCAAGAGGGGTTGAAGCGGATGAATCCAAGATAGATGCTATCAAAAATTGGCCAACCCCACAAACCATTAGTGAAGTAAGAAGCTTCCACGGGTTAGCTAGTTTTTATAGAAGGTTTGTCAAAAGATTCAGCACCATAGCCGCTCCTTTAACCGTGGTCATTCGAAAAGACCAACCCTTCAAGTGGGGTGAAGAGCAAGCTAAGGCTTTTGAAACCTTGAAAGCTATGCTCGTTTCCGCGCCTTTATTACAATTGCCCAACTTTGATAAGATATTCGAAGTTGAGTGCGATGCTAGTAAAGTGGGCATAGGGGCTGTTTTGATGCAAGATTTAAAACCCATTGCTTATTTTAGTGAAAAGCTCAAAGGAGCAACTCTAAACTACTCCAAGTACGATCTAGAGTTGTATGCCTTGATTCGAGCTTTGGCCACTTGGCAGCACTATTTGTGGCCCAAGGAGTTCGTGATCCGAACGGACCATGAATCCTTGAAGCATCTTCGGGCACAAGACAAGCTTAACAAGCGGCATGCAAAATGGATTGAGTTTCTTGAAACCTTCCCTTATGTTATTCAATACAAAAAGGGTAAGGACAACGTAGTAGCCGATGCTTTGTCTAGAAAACATGTTCTTGTGTCAACATTATCTTCTAAATTAATTGGTTTTGAGAGTTTGAAAGAATTGTATCCCGAGGACCCTCACTTTGCTCCTATCTTTAGGGAATGCGAAGAAATGGGTAGGGACAAGTGGGATTCGTCTAGGGGTTCAAATCCTTATGCCAAGTTTGATGGATACTTGTTTAAAGGTAGACAATTGTGTGTACCCTCCAGTTCTTGGAGAGAGTTATTTGTGAGGGAAGCACACAATGGCGGTCTAATGGGTCACTTTGGGATCGAAAAGACCCTTGGAATATTGGAGGAGCAATTCTATTGGCCAAAAATGCACAAGGATGTGGCCAAGATTTGTGGCCAATGCATAGATTGCAAAGGAGCCAAATCGCGGCTCCTACCTCATGGGTTGTACACCCCACTGCCCACTCCTTTACGCCCTTGGCTTGACATATCTATGGATTTCGTGTTAGGGTTTCCTAGGACTAGACGAGGTCGGGACAGTATCTTTGTTGTGGTCGATCGGTTTTCTAAGATGGCACACTTTATTCCTTGCTTTAAATGTGATGATGCACCTAGTGTGGCCTCTTTGTTTGTTGATAATGTTGTCAAGTTGCATGGTGTTCCGAGGACCATTGTGAGTGATAGGGACTCTAAGTTCCTAAGTCACTTTTGGAAATCCATGTGGGGTAGGCTTGGAACCAAGTTGTTATTCTCTACATCTTGCCACCCACAAACTGATGGTCAAACGGAAGTAGTAAATAGGACTTTGGGTGCTATGCTACGTTCCATGGTAAAAGGAAAATTTACTTCTTGGGAGGAACACTTACCATTGATTGAGTTTGCATATAACCGTGTCATACACTCAAGTACGGGAATGAATCCCTTTGAGTGCATATATGGCCTCAACCCCCTTACCCCTTTGGATTTAACTCCTTTGCCTAGTGATGTTATGATTAGCTTAGATGAAAGCAAGCGGGCTGATTCGATGAAAAAGTTACATGAGAAGGTGCGGCTTCGACTTGAGAAGAAAAATCAAGACATTGCAAGGAGAGTCAACAAGGGGAGAAAGAAACTCATTCTTGAACCGGGAGATTGGGTGTGGGTTCACCTTAGAAAGGATAGGTTTCCGTCTCAAAGAAAGTCCAAATTGATGCCAAGAGGCGATGGTCCATTCCAAGTACTTGAGCGGATCAATGATAATGCCTACAAGATTGACCTTCCCCCGGAATACCAAGTGCACAACACTTTCAACGTGTGTGATCTTTCTCTAGTGGATGCGGTTGAGGATGACCAAATGCTGAATTTGAGGTCAAATTCCTCTCAAGATGGAGAGGATGATACGGGTGTACAAAGCTGTCCAATACGTTCTCGACCATTCACACGAAGCCAAGCTCGGGAGTTACAAAAACTACAAGCCATATTCATGCAAATGGCTGCGTGTGAGTTGGTACTTGATCCGCCAAAGAGCTTCAACGTTTTTAAGTGTGAAAATGAACCTTGAAGTATAATAAACTACACTCTAAGGGCACCCCATGACTGAAGGGTAGGAAGGTCATTTTCCCTTCATTTTGTGTGTAATATAAATAGATGCTATTAGGGTTATTTTCAGCACTTAGTTCATTCTTCATATTTCACAACAACAAGTCTTGTAACATTGAATATTTCTCTCTCTCTTGTTCTTGAGAGTAGAACCTGAAATCTGTCCAACAAGTGTAGTTACACTTGTGTTGTTTCTTGGCTAGAAACTTGAGATCTTGAGGTTCATGAGTTCCTCTTGGTCTAAGTAAGAACTTGGTACTGAAATCTTTTGGTCTTAGGGTCCTATCTTCAAGTTAGGGTTCATAGATTCTAAGATATCTTTGTGTCAAGTTACTATCTTTCATTTTGTACTCTTGAAACTTTGTAGTAACTTAGTGAAGCCGTGTGGGGCTGATTTTCGATTCACTATAGTTACTACCATTTGTTGTTCTTGTTGTTAACATTGTACTCTTGTAATCTATCATCTTGTGTTGTTGAACCATTGTTTAATGTTATTGTTATCTTCTTGTTCTCCTTGTGTAGCTACTGTTTTGGTGTTGGTATATCTTCAAAATTTCGTGATTGTTGTTGTCTTCACATATTGGAGTTGTTATCTTCAAGCTCTTGGAATTGTAGTGTGTTTGGACTGATTTTATGGCAGATTTGATACGCTCCAAGTTAGTAGTGTATCAGTTTTACCTTCTTACTTCATAATCTTTGTAATCCATATAATGCAAATGACCAGCTGATCAGTGGTAAATAGATAAATTAGGATCGGCCCATGCTAGGCTTACGCCCCTGAGCTGCTACCTATATATAAAGATAGGGATCGGCCCATGCTAGGCTTATGCCCCTGAGCTGCCACCCACAAATAAAGGTATCGAGATCGGCCCATGCTAGGCAAATTCCCAAAGCTGCCACTCGTCATTTTACAGATTTGCATTACTTAGTTTATTTAGCCTTTGAGATTGTTACTTTGGTGGTCATCACATTATGGTACCTTGAACCAGTAATACGCTAATAAGAGACATGTAAATAGACACATAATGCAACAACAATGAGGTAGGGAGCTGTTGGCATACAAATAAAGTGTTTAGGAGATGAAATAACACCTGGGTCTTATACGAACCAACTGAGAACTCCTGAAATTTTCTAGTGAAGATAGACGCACAGATTTAATAATAAGCACGTATTGAGGTGTTCTAATGCGTTAGAGAATGGGAACAAGGTCATTGGATACATGGAGTATAATGTGCTGCCATTATGTATCACTTTGTTATAGGATAGCCTCAGAAACTTTCTTGATGGAACAATTGTACGATTTCATGCCAAAGAGTGTGAAATAGAGTATGCCTTACACACCTGGTTATTTGACTCCGAAACTAACCCGACTTGACTTCCCGCCTTTTAGATTACTTATCTACAATAGAATATATGGTAAACTAGTATTAGTAACCAATCAACACATTTGAGATACTTAATTTCACCCAAAATAGTAACCGGGCAGCAACTATTACTCTATCAAACAAGGGTGTTATTTTAACCCTTTTTTCCCTCCAATTACACCCACATACCATATAGGTTCTTATAAGGTTCACCAAAACCACCTCGACTTCATTACACATTCCAAACAATACGCAAAATAGATTGGGCAGCAAGCATTAGTTCGGTGGTACATCACCACATCTCTCTTCTATAATTCATTACAAACTCATCAGACCTTTATCCAACTTCAACCTGGAAGCCCATAACATATACATACAAAACAGTCCACAAAACAGTCCCAAACCCCTTTTATTGTAGCAATCAATTATTGAACTCATCATCTCTTGAGTTCTCAATAATAAGACATCCATAATCCCCTCTAAAATTCATATATAAGAAAAACAAAATGGGGCAGTCACCTTACCTCAATTCAGCAACTTATTCTTTTAATTGAACTCTTCAAGAGCTTGAACTTTCCTTCACACTTAAACCAAAGAAGAAGAAGAAAAAAAGTTCCTCAATAACAAAGAAACGTGAACAAACAGCTTGTTCTATAATCAGCCATATACTTATAGTCAAACACTTATAACTTGTTTCCCTAATCTCCCATGAGATAATTAAACAAAACCTTAAGTGTTTTTCACTTACCTTGGGCTGCAAAGGGGAGGGTTTCTTCAAGAACCCTAGAAGGAAAAATAGGGTTGCTGCTCTTATTGTTTTTGAGAGATTTTGCTGAAATATACTCCTTTTTTGTGACTTAAAAGTGAAGTAAAATGACCAGAAACTTGGCCTTTTAAAGGCCCTATCTTGTCCACCTCCTTAGCTGCATTTTGGACTATAAAATTGGTCAAATTGGTCCAAGTAGGTGATGCGCCTACTTAAGGGTCCAAGCTGCTGAAACTTCAAAGTAGGTGATGCACCTACTCTTATAATTTCTTGTTGGACTCAATTATATTTGGGCCTTGGAAGATTGGTGTGTTGGGCTACTTATCCATTTTCTTTCTCTTTTGTTCAATTTGTCCCAAATGAGTATATTAGCATAGACCCAAATCTGATCCATAGCCATGGGTCCATTAATTTGGTTCAAACAACTTAAGTAGGTGACTCACCTACTAGCTTAAATAAGTCAAGCAAGCACCTCAATATTTTGCTCTATTTTCAGCTTCTAATCCCTTTAATCTAACCTTCAACTTATACATGCTTAGTCACTTTAAACTTTAGATTCAAATACTAGCTTACGATTCCAAGTTTAAATAGTTATCTTAACGTTAATTTAGTCGCATCACATTAAACTATACGGGCAACCTCTATAATTCCATCTACACCATTAATGATCGCATAACTAATCTAATCTGTTACCTATACCATATGACCATACCAGGTTCCATATAATTAGAATAAGTACAAGCAAGATACGGGATGTTACAAAGACCTCCGAATAAGAGATTACAACATTGCTACCACTGTATAGCATGGAACATAGATCTGTAAATCATAATCTAGGATGGAATACCAAGGGCTCAAGCAACGCAACTTCCTACTTTAAAGCTTAGCAACACTTTCTCAAATACTCTCTTAACTATACTCTCTAACTTCTAAACCTAGTGTCGGATTTGGGCAAATTTGGTATCTGTAACATCCCGTATCTTGCTTGTACTTATTCTAACTATATGGAACTTGGTATGGTCATATGGTATAGTTAACGGATGAGATTTGTTATGCAATTATTAATGGTGTAGATGGAATTATAGAGGCTGCCCGTATAGTTTAATGTGATGCAACCAAGTTAACGTCAATACTACCATTTAAACTTGGGATCGTAAGCTGGTATTTGAATCTAAAGTTTAAAGTGAACAAGTGCGTATAAGTTGTAAGTTCTATTAAGGTGATTAGGAGCTGGAAATGGAAGGAAATATTGAGGTGCTTGCTTGACTTAATTAAGCTAGTAGGTGAGTCACCTACTTGAGCTATATGATCCAAGTTAATGGACCAAGTCCATGAATCAGATTTGGGCCTTTATTAGAATACTTATTTGGGCCAAAATTAAGTAAAAGAAGAAGAAAAATGGGAAAAAGGCCCAAAGCTCAAATCTGCCAAGGCCTAAATATAATTGAGCCCAACTAAGAAATTAAGCAAGTAGGTGCATCACCTACTTTGACATTTTGAGCTGTTTGGACTCCTTAAGAAGGTGCATCACCTACTTGGGCCAATTTGATTAAATTTGTGGTCCAAAATCAGCTAAGTGGATGGCCAAAAAAAATAAAGGCTTTATAAGAAGAAGTTGCTGGCCATTTCCCTCATTATTAAGTCATAAAGAAGGGTTACATTTCACAAACTCTCTCTACTCTCTTTTAAAAAACAGGGAGCAGCCCTATTTTCCTTTCTAGGGTTCTTGGAGAAACCTTAACTTTTGCAGCAAAAGGTAAGTGAAAATACTTTAGTGTTTGTTTAATTATCTCATAGAAGATTAGGAGAATATGTTAGACGTGCTTAATTATAAGTATATGGCAGAATATATAATAAGCAATCTTCTCACTTTTCTTTGATATTAAAGAACTTCTCTTTTCTTCTTTGGTTTAAAGTGTGAAGGAAAGTTCAAGTTCTTGAAGAGTTCAATTAAAGGAATAAGTTGCAGAATTGAGGTAAGGTGACTTCTCTATTTTTGTTCTCCTTGTATATGAATTTGAAAGAGAGTTATGGATGTGTTGTTATAGAGAACTCAAGAGATGATGAGTTCGATAATGGGTTGCTACAATAAGAGTGATTTGGGACTATTTTGTGGACTGTTTTGTATGTTCATGTTATTGGATGCCATGTTGATATTGGAGAAAGGTGTGATTAGTTTGTAATAAAATATAGAAGAAAGGTGTGGTGGTACACCACCGAACTAATTATTTCCCTTATTGTAGCCCAATGTGTTTTGTGTGTTGTTTGGAGGGTGTAATGAAGCTGAGGTAGTTCCGGTGATCTTATAAGGACATGTATGGTATGTGGGTGAAATTGGAGGAGAAAAGGGTTAAAATAACGTCCTTGATTGACAGATTACGTGTTTACTGCCCGGTTACTGTTTTGATGAAGTTAAGTAGCCTAAATATGTTGGTTGGTTGTTGATACTAGTTTACCATATATTCTAATGTACATAAGTAATCTAAAAGGCGGGAAGTCAAGTCGGGTTAGTTTCGGAGTCAAATAACTAGGTATGTAAGGCATACTCTATTTTACACTCTTTGGCATGAAATCATACAATTGTTCCATCAAGCAAGTTTCCGAGGTTATCCTATAACAAAGTGATACATAATGATAGAACATTACACTCCATGTATCCAATGACCTTGTTCCCACTCTCTAACGCATTAGAACACCTCAATACGTGCTTATTATTAAATTTGCGCGTCTATCTTGACTAGAAAATTTCAGAAGTTCCCCACTTACTCAAATAAGACCCATCTGTATTTTCAGCTTCTAAACTTGTAACATCCCGTATCTTGCTTGTACTTATTCTAATTATATGGAACCTGGTATGGTCATATGGTATAGGTAACGGATGAGATTTGTTATGCAATTATTAATGGTGTAGATGGAATTATAGAGGCTGCCCGTATAGTTTAATGTGATGTGACTAAGTTAACGTTAAGATAACTATTTAAACTTGGAATCGTAAGCTAGTATTTGAATCTAAAGTTTAAAGTGACCAAGTGTGTATAAGTTGAAGGTTAGATTAAAGGGATTAGGAGCTGAAAATAGAGCAAAATATTGAGGTGCTTGCCTGACTTATTTAAGCTAGTAGGTGAGTCACCTACTTAAGTTGTTTGAACCAAATTAATGGACCCATGGCTATGGATCAGATTTGGGTCTATGCTAATATACTCATTTGGACCAAATTGAACAAAAGAGAAAGGAAATGTATAAGTGGCCCAACACACCAATTTGCCAAGGCCCAAATATAATTGAGCCCAACAATAAATTAAGCAAGTAGGTGCATCACCTACTTTGAAGTTTCAGCAACTTGGACCCTTAAGTAGGTGCATCACCTACTTGGACCAATTTGACCAATTTTATGGTGCAAAATGCAGCTAAGGAGGTGGACAAGATAGGGCCTTTAAAAGGCCAAGTTGTTGGTTATTTTACTTCACTTTTAAGTCACAAAAAAGGAGTATATTTCAGCGAATCTCTCTACTCTCTCAAAAACAATAAGAGCAGCAGCCCTATTTTTCCTTCTAGGGTTCTTGAAGAAACCCTCCCCTTTGCAGCCCAAGGTAAGTGAAAAACACTTAAGGTTTTGTTTAATTATCTCATGGGATATTATGGAAACAAGTTATAAGTGTTTGACTATAAGTATATGGCTGATTATAGAACAAGCTGTTTGTTCACGTTTCCTTGTTATTGAGGAATTTTTTTTCTTCTTCTTTGGTTTAAGTGTGAAGGAAAGTTCAAGCTCTTGAAGAGTTCAATTAAAAGAATAAGTTGCTGAATTGAGGTAAGGTGACTGCCCCATTTTTTTTTCTTATATATGAATTTTAGAGGGGATTATGGATGTCTTGTTATTGAGAACTCAAGAGATGATGAGTTCAATAATTGATTGCTACAATAAAAGGGGTTTGGGACTGTTTTGTGGACTGTTTTGTATGTATATGTTATGGGCTGCCAGGTTGAAGTTGGATAAAGGTGTGATGAGTTTGTAATGAATTATAGAAGAAAGATGTGGTGATACACCACCGAACTAATCCTTGTTGCCCAATCTATTTTGCGTATTATTTGGAATGTGTAATGAAGTCGAGGTGGTTTTGGTTAACCTTATAAGAACCTATATGGTATGTGGGAGTAATTGGAGGGAAAAAAAGGTTAAAATAACACCCTTGTTTGATAGATTAATAGTTGCTGCCCGGTTACTGTTTTGGGTGAAATTAAGTATCTCAAATGTGTAGATTGGTTACTAATAATAGTTTACCATATATTCTATTGTAGATAAGTAATCTAAAAGGCGGGAAGTCAAGTCGGGTTAGTTTCGGAGTCAAATAACCAGGTATGTAAGGCATACTCTATTTCACACTCTTTGGCATGAAATCGTACAATTGTTCCATCAAGCAAGTTTCCGAGGTTATCCTATAACAAAGTGATAGATAATGGCAGCACATGACACTCCATGTATCCAATGACCTTGTTCCCACTCTCTAACGCATTAGAACACCTCAATGCGTGCTTATTATTAAATCTGTGCGTCTATCTTCACTAGAAAATTTCAAGAGTTCTCCGTTAGTTCAAATAAGACACGTGTTATTTTAGATCCTAAACACTTTATTTGTGTGCCAACAGCTCCCTACCTCATTGTTGTTGCAATAAGTGTCTATTTACATGTCTCTTATTAGCGTATTACTGGTTCAAGGTACCATAATGTGATGACCACCAAAGTAACAATCTCAAAGGCTAAATAAACTAAGTAATGCAAATCTGTAAAATTACGAGTGGTAGCTCAGGGGCATTTGCCTAGCATGGGCCGATCTCGATACCTTTATTTGTGGGTGGTAGCTCAGGGGCGGCATAAGTCTAGCATGGGCCGAACCCAATCTTTATATGTAGGTGGCAGCTCAGGGGCATAAGCCTAGCATGGGCCGATCCTAATTTATCTATTTGGGGCGTACAGGCACCCGTAGCCGTAGAGGCCCGAGAGAACCTAGCATGGGCCGATCCTCACGGGCGACCTGTATTTCATGCTGCAGGCAGAGGCACTTCAGCTCATACAACTCACTAGTAGGAGCGCAGGCTTTTCAGGGACTATTGGTGAGCTCCAGGTTGATTCGGGGCTTTTCGAGTCTTTTCCATATATTTTGGTATTGTACAGTAATTCAAGAGTAGGGCGGGGGTTTGTCCTGACCCTAACTAAGTCTATGTATCTTTTAGAGGCTTTGTAGACTAATGTAAAGTTATGGTAGTCTCCTGATTTTAGACATAGTGTCCCCATCGGCCAAGTGTTGTACATATCAGTTTGGGCGTGCATGTGTAGTTATTTTCATCGATACATAATATCATGTTGTCAAAACATTTGGTTGTTACAATTACATACATGGGAAGTACAAGGTTATGAATTGGTTCTCTCGGGCCTCTACGGCTACGGGTGCCTGTCCGCCCCAACAGGATTTGAGGCGTGACAAAAGTGGTATCAGAGCGGTCATCCTTGGGTGTCTACAAAGCCGTGTCTATATAGTGTCCTATTTATGGGTGTGTTGTGCACCACATCTATAAATAGGAGGCTATGTGACATTTAGGGGTTTTCTTTTTTTCTTTATATCTTAGATCGTGCAATAGAGCCTATGTTGTAGGTTAAGTCATATTTAACCATTGAACCTATTTTTTTTCCTCTTATTATAGTAAAGATGCCAGTTACAAGAAGGAGTAAGAATACAGGTAGGCGGATAGATGAGGCTGCTGGGGAGGGGACCAGCAAATCACCACCTAGACGAGCTAATCAAAGTGACGCTCAAGCTGAGTTTGTGTCCCAAACTTCTCCTACCCCTCCATCTCCAGAAGATCTAAGAAGGAGAAGAACTGCATCCTCAGAACTACCTACCAATGCTGCAGATCAAGATCTAAGGAGTGCAGTACAATTGTTGGCTCGTATAGTTTCTGGACAAGTTAAAGGACAAGCCATTCCAACTACAGGTTCTAATGGTGTAGATAGGACAGCTAGCCTACGAACGCAGGATTTTCTCAAATTGGATCCTCTCACATTCACCGGATCAGATCTTAATGAAGACCCACATGACTTTATTGATCAAATCCAAAGGGCTCTAGATGTTATGCATATGTCGGGTAAAGAGACAGTTGAGCTAGCAGTATATAGATTCAAGGGGGAGGCTATATTGTGGTATGAAGACTGGAAACGATCTAGGGGTATCGATGCACCTCCAGCTACTTGGAAAGAGTTCAAAGAGGCATTTCTTGATCATTACTTTCCATATGAGATTTGAGAAGCCCGTGCATATCAGTTCCTGAATCTTCGCTAAGGGAATATGAGTGTTAGGGAGTACAGCCTTTGGTTTAACTCTTTGGCTAGGTATGCTCCTAATATTGTAGCTATAATGGATGATAGAGTTCATCGATATATGGATAGATTGGATCTATATCTGGTTAGAGATTGTACCATTGTTGCTTTGAACAAGGACATGGACATAGCAAGGATACAAGCATTCGCACAAAAAATGGAGGATCAGAGGCAAAGAAGAAGAACACGAGTTAGAAAGGGGGTATTCCAAGAGGTCTAGATCTACGGGGCAGTTTATGGCATCCCAAGGAGAGTTTAGGCCTCGGTTTTCTAATAGACCACCTAGGACATTATCTTCTTATTCTGCAGCTAGTGCCCCATAACAATTTCAAGGGTCTAAAGGTAACCAGTTTGGTCAATGAAATGAGAGTCAGAATTCGCAAACAACACGGTATCAAGAGCAAGGGATTATGAACCAATTAAGGCCTCCTCGATAGCCATGTAGATAGTATGGAAAGCTTTATTTAGGTGCATGTCAGTTCGGAACAAATGCTTGTTTTTGGTGTGGTATGTCAGGACATATGATGAGAGAATGCCCTCAAAGGGGCATAAGTGGTATGGCACGACCTACTGGATCAGCCGTTGCATCATCATCATCGGTGCCTTATTCAGGTAGGGGTGTATAACCTATGGGTCGTGGTAGAGGTGCTAAAGGAACAACTAGCTCTAGTGGAGTTCAGAATCATACATACGATTTAGCAGATCGACAAAATTCAGAGGCTTCTCCAGATGTGGTTACAGGTACATTGTCCATCTTTTCACATGATGTCTATGCATTAGTTGATCCGGGTTCTACAATATCGTATGTCACTCCATTGGTTGCTGAAAAGTTCAAAAAAACACCAGAACTGTTAGTTAAGGCATTTGAAGTATATACGCTGATTGGTGAATCTGTTATAGCTAAGAGAGTGTATCGAAATTATATAATAACTATAATGGGTATGGATTGGTTGGCTTCTTATTATGCCACAGTAGATTGCCGAACTAAGAGGGTGTGTTTCTATTTCCCAAGGGAGGCAGTCCTAAAATGGAGAGGTAATATTGGTGCGCCAAGAGGTAAATTTATTTCTTATTTTAAGGCAAAAAAGATGATTTCCAAGGGTTATATATGTCATCTGGTTAGAGTGAAGGATACAAATGCCGAGACACCAACTCTTCAAACTATTCCAATGGTAAGTAAATTTCCCGATGTATTTCCTGAAGATCTTCTAGGTTTGCCTCCAGAACGAGAAGTGGAGTTTGGTATCGATGTGATTTCAGGTACTCAACCAATCTCAATTCCTCCGTATAGAATGGCTCCGGAAGAATTACGGGAGTTGAAAGAGCAATTGAAAGACTTGCTAGAAAAAGGATTCATAAGGCCTAGTGTGTCCCCTTGGGGCGCACCAGTGTTATTTGTGCGTAAGAAGGATGGCTCGTTAAGAATGTGTATTGACTATAGACAACTGAACAAGGTGACTATTAAGAACAAATATCCCCTTCCGAGAATTGATGACTTATTTGATCAGTTGCAAGGCGCTAAGTGGTTTTCAAAGATTGATTTAAGGTCTGGTTACCACCAAATGAGGGTCAAAGAGAATGACATACCCACGAAAGCTTTTCGAACACGGTACGGTCATTACGAGTTCCTAGTCATGTCCTTTGGGCTAACAAATGCACCTGCAACTTTTATGGATTTGATGAATAGGGTGTTCAAGCCATTCTTGGATCATTTGTGATAGTTTTTATAGATGATATTCTGGTTTACTCGAGATCAAATGAGGACCATGCCAATCACTTACGACAGGTGTTGCAGATTCTTCATGATCGTAAGCTATTTGCAAAGTTCTCTAAATGTGAGTTTTGGTTAAAATCTGTGGCATTCTTAGGTCATATTGTATCTGATGAAGGAATAAAGGTAGATACCCAAAAGATAGAAGCCGTGAAGAACTGGCCAAGACCTATAACGCCTACAGAGGTTCGTAGTTTCCTTGGGTTGGCAGGTTATTATAGAAGGTTTGTTGAAGGATTTTCTTCAATTTCTGCACCCTTAACAAAGCTAACACACAAAGCATCCAAGCTTCAATGGAATGATGCATGCGAAAGAAGTTTCTAAGATCTGAAGAATAAGTTGACTTCTACACCCGTATTGGTGCTTCCAGAAGGCAAAGAGGGGTATGCAATGTATTGTGATGCTTCAAGAATTGGGTTAGGGTGTGTATTGATGCAGCATGGTAAAGTCATAGCATATTCCTTGAGACAATTGCGGCCACATGAGAAAAATTATCCAACACATGATCTGGAGCTAGCAGCGGTTATATTTGTCTTAAAGATATGGTGTCACTACCTGTACGGGATTCATGTTGACATATACACTGACCACAAGAGTTTGCAGTATATGTTTAGTCAGAAGGACTTGAATTTGAGGCAGCGAAGATGGCTTGAATTATTAAAAGACTATGATGTTGATATCTTATATCATCCGGGAAAAGAAAATGTGGTGGCAGATGCGTTAAGTCGCAAAGCTATGGAGCCATCTATAGAAAGACAAGGGATGACTAAGGATCTACACCAACTAGCCAATTTGGGGGTTCGTCTTCTTGAAACTCCAGATGAAGGGTTTATTATGCATAATACAGCAGAATCTTCACTAATAACTGAAGTAAATGAGAAGCAATATGCAGATCCTATTTTATTATGGCTTAAGGAAAATGTGCAATGTGGTATAACAAAGTTATTTGAGCTTACGCAAGAAGGGGTACTTTAGTGCCAAAACAGATTGTGTGTACCTGATGTAGACGGGATAAGAAAGAGGATTATGATAGAAGCATATCATTCAAGGTATTCTATCGATCCAGGGTCAACAAAAATGTACCATGATTTAAAAGGGATGTATTGGTGGGGTGACATGAAGAAGAACATTGTAAAATTTGTAGCCGAATGTCCAAATTGTCAAAGAGTTAAAGTATAGCACCAAAAGCCCGGGGGTTATATGCAATGTATAGATCTTCCAATCTGGAAGTGGGACATGATCAACATGAATTTCGTCACTGGTTTTCCTAGTACATTTCGAAGGTTTGATTCCATATGGGTGATAGTTGATAGGCTTACCAAATCAGCACACTTTCTACCAGTTAGGACCACTTACACAGTTGAAGAATATTCCAAGTTATATATTAAGGAGATAGTTCGACTACATGGAGTTCCAATCTCTATTATATCAGATCGAGGAGCTCAATTAACTACAAATTTTTGGAAGTTTTTTCAGAGAAATTTGGGGACACAAGTGAATCTAAGTACAACTTTTCACCCTCAAACGGACGGACAAGCAGAACATACCATTCAAACACTTAAAGATATGCTACGAACTTGTGTATTGGACTTTAAAGGTAGTTGGGATGATCATCTACCTCTCATCGAGTTTGCCTACAACAATAGCTATCATTCAAGTATCAAAATGGCACCATATGAAGCTTTGTATGGAAGAAAGTGTAGATCACCAACTGGATGGTTTGAAGCGGGTGAACTGCCTTATTTGGACCAATTCTTGTTCATCAAGCTATGGAAGCGGTTAAGGTGATCCAACAGCGACTAGAAACAGCCCAAAATAGACATAAGTCATATGTGGATGTTAGGAGAAGGGGGCTAGAGTTTGCTATAGGTGATTGGGTATTCTTGAAGGTATCACCAATGAAGGGGGTTATGAGATTTGGTAAGAAAGGAAAATTAAGTCCACGTTAAATAGGCCCATACCAGATTACTCAGAGGTTTGGCCAAGTTGCTTATGAATTGGAGCTACCCCAAGAGCTCTCAACAGTCCATCAGGTATTTCACGTCTCAATGCTTCGAAAGTGCATTGGAGATCCATCTCATATTACTCCTACTGAAGATGTACAAGTTATGGAAGATCTTACCTATGAAGAAATACCTATTGATATCCTAGATCGACAAGTTAAGAAGTTAAGGAATAAAGAAATAGCTTCTGTAAAAGTGCTTTGAAGGAACCAACAAGTAGAAGAGATCACGTGGGAAGCTGAAGAAGCGATGAAATCCAAGTACCCCCATTTGTTCAAATACGAAGAAAAAGTCCAAGATGTTGAATTGGAGAAATAACAAGTAAGTGTGAAATATATAAGTACTATATGGTAATAGGGATATTAAACTTAGGCTTGATCTTGTTTTGGTTGGACAGTTATGCTAACATTCGAGGACGAATGTTTCTAAGGGGGGGAGGATGTAACATCCCGTATCTTGCTTGTACTTATTCTAATTATATGGAACCTGGTATGGTCATATGGTATAGGTAACGAATGAGATTTGTTATGCAATTATTAATGGTGTAGATGGAATTATAGAGGCTACCCGTATAGTTTAATGTGATGCAACCAAGTTAACGTCAATACGACCATTTAAACTTGGGATCGTAAGCTGGTATTTGAATCTAAAGTTTAAAGCGACCAAGTGCGTATAAGTTGTAAGTTCTATTAAGGTGATTAGGATCTGGAAATGGAAGAAAATATTGAGGTGCTTGCTTGACTTAATTAAGCTAGTAGGTGAGTCACCTACTTGAGCTATATGATCCAAGTTAATGGACCAAGTCCATGAATCAGATTTGGGACTTTATTAGAATACTTATATGGGCCAAAATTAAGTAAAAGAAGAAGAAAAATGGGAAAAAGGCCCAAAGCTCAAATCTGCCAAGGCCTAAATATAATTGAGCCCAACTAAGAAATTAAGCAAGTAGGTGCATCACCTACTTTTACATTTTGAGCTGTTTGGACTCCTTAAGTAGGTGTATCACCTACTTGGGCCAATTTGATTAAATTTGTGGTCCAAAATCAGCTAAGTGGATGGCCAAAAAAAATAGAGGCTTTATAAGAAGAAGTTGCTGGCCATTTCCCTCATTATTAAGTCATAAAGAAGGGTAACATTCCATAAACTCTCTCTACTCTCTTTTAAAAAACAAGGAGCAGCCCTATTTTCCTTTCTAGGGCTCTTGGAGAAAGGAGAATATGTTAGAAGTGCTTAATTATAAGTATATGGAAGAATATAGAATAAACAATCTGCTCACTTTTCTTTGATATTAAAGAACTTCTCTTTTCTTCTTTGGTTTAAAGTGTGAAGGAAAGTTCAAGTTCTTGAAGAGTTCAATTAAAGGAATAAGTTGCAGAATTGAGGTAAGGTGACTGCTCCATTTTGGTTTTCCTTGTATATGAATTTGAAAGAGAGTTATGGATGTGTTGTTATAGAGAACTCAAGAGATGATGAGTTCGATAATGGGTTGCTACAATAAGAGTGATTTGGGACTATTTTGTGGACTGTTTTGTATGTTCATGTTATTGGATGCCATGTTGATATTGGAGAAGGGTGTGATTAGTTTGTAATAAAATATAGAAGAAAGGTGTGGTGGTACACCACCGAACTAATTATTTCCCTTATTGTAGCCCAATGTGTTTTGTGTGTTGTTTGGAGGGTGTAATGAAGCTGAGGTAGTTTCGGTGATCTTATAAGGACATGTATGGTATGTGGGTGAAATTGGAGGAGAAAAGGGTTAAAATAACGTCCTTGATTGACAGATTACGTGTTTACTGCCCGGTTACTGTTTTGATGAAGTTAAGTAGCCTAAATGTGTTGGTTGGTTGTTGATACTAGTTTACCATATTCTATTGTAGATAAGTAATATAAAAGGCGGGAAGTCAAGTCGGGTTAGTTTCGGAGTCAAATAACCAGGTATGTAAGGCATACTCTATTTTACACTCTTTGGCATGAAATCATACAATTGTTCCATAAAGCAAGTTTCCGAGGTTATCCTATAACAAAGTGATACATAATGACAGCACATTACACTCCATGTATCCAATGATCTTGTTCCCACTCATTAATGCATTAGAACACCTCAATACGTGCTTATTATTAAATTTGCGCGTCTATCTTCACTAGAAAATTTCAGAAGTTCCCCACTTACTCAAATAAGACCCATGTGTATTTTCAGCTTCTAAACACTTCATTTTGTGTGCCAACAAATCCCTACCTTATTGTTGTTGCATTAAGTATCCATTTATATGTCTCTTATTAGCAGATTATTCGTTCAAGGTACCATAATGTGATGACCACCAAAGTAACAATCTCAAAGGCTAAATAAACTAAGTAATACAAATCTGTAAAATGACGAGTGGCAGCTTAGGGGCATTTTCCTAGCATGGGCATCTCGATACTTTTATTTGTGGGTGGCATCTCAGGGGCATAAGCCTAGCATGGGCCGATCCCAATCTTTATATAGGTGGCAGCTCAGGGGCGTAAGCCTAGCATGGGCCGATCCTGATACGGTTGGGGCAGCCTCCACAGGTACACGGCCTTTCACACGAAGCCAAGCTCGGGAATTACAAAAACTCCAAGCTTTGTTCATGCAAATGGCCGTGTGTGAGTTGGTGATTGAACCAACCAAGGACCTAAACGTTTTTATGTGTGAAGAGAGGTCTTAATGTGTAATAAACTACTCTTCAAGGTTGGCACAAGAAGCAAGGGCGGATGGGTCATTTTATCCTTTTTGTTGTAGTATAAATAGAACATATTAGAGAGCTATTCCTTAGTTTTTGAAATCTGATTTTTGTAAACCTAAAACACTAAACTTTTCTCTCTCTCTTTCACTCTTGGAAGCCGCCACTACTATCTCACAAGTAGAGGGATACTTGTGTTGTCTCTTTGGCTAGAAACAAGGGTTTTGAGGTCGTTGAGTGCCTCTTGGTCCTCGTAAGAACTTGGTGTTTATATTCATTAGACTTAGGGTCCTCTCTTGATGTTAGGGTTCTTAGTTTCTTGAATGTTATATGTCAAGTTATCTATCTTTCCTTATCTTGTTGTTGTTGTTGATTTTGTTATCTTCAAGTCTAGTGAAGCCGTGTGGGGCTCTTTTCGATTCACTAGCATTGTTGTTCATCTTGTTGTTCTTGTGTTGTTGAGCTGAAAAACTGAAAATTAAACTTGTTGTTCTTGTGTTGTTGGACTGAAATCCGAACCTACTTGTAGTTCTTGGTGTTGTTGGTTTGATTTTGTATCATTTGGTATCAAAGCAAGACCGGTTGTGTTCCAACATAACCCATCTTGGGCTAGTTCACGGCTTGAACAAACAACACCAAAAGGAAATTCTGAAATCTGTCCATTAAAAGTTGAAGCCGAGAATGATGATGCATGTCTAGATCTAAGTGTTATTTTGCTTGTTTAGTGAGTTTCTAGTGTTGGTTTCTTTCTCACCAACACTAAGGTGTCTAGATCCAAAAGTTGAGCTTGAAAAACTTGAACATTGTGTAGTGACTTGAAGTGGCCGAAAGTTGTATGTTGTTGGTGACCAAAAAAGAAATAAAATCGGTGGATGTTGTGTTTATGTGCTAAAGAAGTTGAAGAAGATTGTTGAGGTGTTCATCTTTTGAAATTGTTCATCTTGTTCATCTTGTTGTGTGCTCAAGTTGTAAGACAAGTTATAAAGTTGTTGTGAAAGATTTGCACCCCTCACCTTTTAGTCTTGTCAATCACTTTTCCCTAATTCAAGGAGCCTTGTTTTGTGGGATTAGTCTACCAAACATCCCTTTTTGAGTTTGAAAAGGGTGAAACACTACAAGATTTTATTTTTCCCACCAAAAACACTTTGCAAACTATAACAAGTGTGTGAATATTAACAAAAAAAAAAAGAGAGAAGAAAAAAACGTGTGGAACCATTGCATGCTGCCACGTCATTATAAGCTCAACTTAGGATATTCTTTGGTTGCTAATTGTTGATCCTTGGTTTTCCTTTACTTGGTCCTAGAACTAATTAACAAACTAGTACATTCCTACTAGGTTGTCAACTAGTTCCTTGAACCGTTTGTTCGTGTCAACGTTTATTTGAGTGCTTTTATTCGTTTGAATGAGTTGCTGATTTTTGACTCTAGTCCGGCAAGAATTCTTTGAGTCTTCAAACAAGAATCCATTCCAGAGAAGAGTTTACTCATACCTTACAAATCTCACGGTTACTAGCCAATTATACAACACTTGTGGAACACGAACTTGTGGTGAACTAAAGCGGATAATACCTTGACAATGGAAGGAACTACGTCTCATAATGTGGATACTAATGCTCTTGATTCTATGAGGTTCACTCTTGAGGCCGTTACCCGGACACTTGAAAGGTTGAATTCGGAATTTGGGGCCGTGAGAGGGGACTTGGCAGCAATAAAGGGGGAAGTGTCGACTATTAGTGGGAGATTAGAACAAGTGGAGAGTCAAAGGAACTCTCGTCCTTCTACTCCTCTACATGTATCTACCAATGGTCATGATAGGACCTCCTCCGCAACCATCACCCCCGAAACAGTCCACCAAATGCTAAATGCACCCCAAGCTCCACTAAATACCGCAAGCCAAACTACCTATTTTCCTCCAAACCGAGACTCCACTAGACCACTACATTTCCAAGCCCCTCCAATTCCACATGAGGGATTTGGACGCCAAGTACCTCCACTAAATCCGAACCCTCCATTCCAAGCTCCACTAAACCAAAGACCACAAATTCCAAATCCTCCGAATCAAAACGGCCAAGGCCGACCAGCCCACTTTGAAGGATACGGTAGAGAGGAGTATGAAGGAGATGGAGCCTTTGATGATGCTTATATGAGGGAGGAGGAGTTAAGAGGGGGTCGAGGAGAACCTAGGAGATACCGGGGGTATGGAGATAGGGGAAACCGACACCAAGAGAGAGACGTAGGCATCAACACCATCAAGTTGAGCCTACCCATCTTTAAGGGTGAAAGTGATCCCGAGGCCTACTTAACTTGGGAATCGGCTTGTGACAAAGTTTTCCAAGTTAATGACATCTCGGACGAAAAGAAGAGTTGCTACGCTATAGCTCACCTTGAGGGCTATGCTAACACTTGGTGGGAGTATGTTAAACGGTTTGGTAATGAATTAGTCGATGGGCAGCCACCACCTTGGTATCGGTTGAGGTACTTGATGAGGCAACGATACCTTCCCGAGAGATATCGTCATGAGTTGCTTGCTAGATTATATGGCTTGCGGCAAGGAGGCAAGAGTGTGATGGCCTATTTTGACGAGTTCCAACAACTCATGTTGAAACTTGATTCATCGTGGGGAGCAAATCAGTCACGACATCATCCGGTTCAAGTGTGGGTTGAACAAAGAGATCTCCACTCATTTGACCCTTCACCGGTTTGAAACCATTGACGGTATATTCCAAGAGGCCCTTGAGATTGAAAGGGAACTTAAGGAGAGATCATCCTTCAAGGCAAGGGTACAAACCCCCTCGGGTTGGACCAAAAACAAGGACCAACCCGCCCCTACGAAGCTGCCCGAGTCCAAAACCGTCCCTAAATTTCCTCCGAAACCGGAGGCTCACAAATATCCCAACCCAAAGGGGTTCCAATGCTTCAAGTGCCAAGGTTGGGGGCATAAGGCCAACGAATGTCCGAACCGGCGCAATGTGATCCTACAAGAAGGTGATACGGTTGGGACAGCCTCCACACGTACACGGCCTTTCACACGAAGCCAAGCTCGGGAATTACAAAAACTCCAAGCTTTGTTCATGCAAGTGGCCGTGTGTGAGTTGGTGATTGAACCAACCAAGGACCTAAACGTTTTTATGTGTGAAGAGGGGTCCTAATGTGTAATAAACTACTCTTCAAGGATGGCACAAGAAGCAAGGGCGGATGGGTCATTTTACCCCTTTTTGTTTGTAGTATAAATAGAACATGTTAGAGAGTTAGACTCCACTTTTTGAAATCTGATTTTTGTAACCTAAACACTAAACATTTCTCTCTCTCTTCTCCACTCTTGGAGCCGCCACCAATATCTCACAAGTAGAGGGATACTTGTGTTGTCTCTTTGGCTAGAAACAAGGGTTTTGAGGTCTTTGAGTGCCTCTTGGTCCTCGTAAGAACTTGGTGTTTACATTCATTAGACTTAGGGTCCTCTCTTGATGTTAGGGTTCTTAGTATCTTGAATGTTATATGTCAAGTTATCTATCTTTTCTTTATCTTGTTGTTGTTGTTGATTTTGTTATCTTAAAGTCTAGTGAAGCCGTGTGGGGCTATTTTCGATTCACTAGCATTGTTGTTCATCTTGTTGTTCTCGTGTGGTTGAGCTGAAAAACTGAAATTTAAGCTTGTTGTTCTTGTGTTGTTGGACTGAAATTCGAACCAACTTGTAGTTCTTGGTGTTGTTGGTTTGATCTTGTATCATTTGGTATCAAAGCTTGACCGGTTGTGTTCCAACATAACCCATCTTGGGCTAGTACACGGCTTAAACAAACAACACCAAAAGTGGAATCCGAAAATGATGTTGCATGTCTAGATATAAGTGTTAATTTTGCTTGTTTAGTGAGTTCCTAGTGTTGGTTTCTTTCTCACCAACACTAAGGTGTCTAGATCCGAAAGTTGAGCTTGAAAACTTGAACATTGTGTAGTGACTTGAAGTGGCCGAAAGTTGTACGTTGTTGATGGCCAAAAGAAAATAAAATCGGTGGATGTTGTGTTTATGTGCTAAAGAAGTTGAAGAAGATTGTTGAGGTGTTCATCTTTTGAACTTGTTCATCTTGTTCATCTTGTGTGTGCTCAATTTGTAAGACAAGCTATAAAGTTGTTGTGAAAGACTTGCACCCATCACCTTGTAGTCTTGTCAATCACTTTTCCCTAATTCAAGGATCCTTGTTTTGTGGGATTAGTCTACCAAACATCCCTTTCTTGAGTTTGAAAAGGGTGAAATATTACAAGATTTTATTTTCCCACCAAAAAAACACTTTGAAAACTATAACAAGTTGTGTGAATATTGACAAAAAAAAAAAGAAAAGAAAACGTGTGGAACCATTGCATGCTGCCACGTCACTACAAGCTCAACTTAGGATATTCTTTGGTTGCTAATTGTTGATCCTTGGTTTCCCTTACTTGGTCCTAGAACTAATTAACAAACTAGTACATTCCTACTAAGTTGTCAATTAGATCCTTGAGCCGTTTGTTCGTGTCAACGTTTATTTGAGTGCTTTTATTCGTTTGAATGAGTTGCTGATTTTTGACTCTAGTCCGACAAGAATTCTTTGAGTCTTCAAACAAGAATCCATTCCGGATAAGAGCTTACTCATACCTTAAAATTTTCACGGTTACTAGCCAATTATACAACACTTGTGGAACACGAACTTGTGGTGAACTAAGGCGGATAATATCTTGACAATGGAAGGAACTACGTCTCATAGTGTGGATACTAATGCCCTTGATTCTATGAGGGTCACTCTTGAGGCCGTTACCCGGACACTTGAAAGGTTGAATTCGGAATTTGGGGCCGTGAGAGGGGACTTGGCAGCAATAAAGGGGGAAGTGTCGACTATTAGTGGAAGATTAGAACAAGTGGAGAGTCAAAGGAACTCTCGTCCTTCTACTCCTCTACATGTATCTACCAATGGTCATGATAGAACCTCCTCCGCAACCATCACCCCCGAAACAGTCCACCAAATGCTAAATGCACCCCAAGCTCCACTAAATACCGCAAGCCAAACTACCTATTTTCCTCCAAACCGAGACTCCACTAGACCACTACATTTCCAAGCCCCTCCAATTCCACAAGGGGGATTTGGACGCCAAGTACCTCCACTAAATCCGAACCCTCCATTCCAAGCTCCATTAAACCAAAGACCACAAATTCCAAATCCTCCGAATCAAAACGGCCAAGGCCGACCAGCCCACTTTGAAGGATACGGTAGAGAGGAGTATGAAGGAGATGGAGTCTTTGATGATGCTTATATGAGGGAGGAGGAGTTAAGAGGGGGTCGAGGAGAACCTAGGAGATACCGGGGGTATGGAGATAGGGGAAACCGACACCAAGAGAGAGACGTAGGCATCAACACCATCAAGTTGAGCCTACCCATCTTTAAGGGTGAAAGTGATCCCGAGGCCTACTTGACTTGGGAATCGGCTTGTGACAAAGTTTTCCAAGTTAATGACATCTCGGACGAAAAGAAGAGTTGCTACGCTATAGCTCACCTCGAGGGCTATGCTAACACTTGGTGGGAGTATGTTAAACGATTTGGTAATGAATTAGTCGATGGACAGCCACCACCTTGGTTTCGGTTGAGGTATTTGATGAGGCAACGATACCTTCCAGAGAGATATCGTCATGAGTTGCTTGCTAGGTTATATGGCTTGCGGCAAGGAGGCAAGAGTGTGATGGCCTACTTCGACGAGTTCCAACAACTCATGTTGAAACTTGATCATCGTGGGGAACAAATCAGCCACGACATCATCCGGTTCAAGTGCGGATTGAACAAAGAGATCTCCACTCATTTGACCCTTCACCGATTTGAAACCATTGACGGTATATTCCAAGCGGCCCTTGAGATTGAAAGGGAACTTAAGGAGAGATCATCCTTCAAGGCAAGGGTACCAACTCCCTCGGGTTGGACCAAAAACAAGGACCAACCCGCACCTACGAAGCTGCCCGAGTCCAAAACAGTCCCTAAATTTCCCCCGAAACCGGAGGCTCACAAATATCCCAACCCAAAGGGGTTCCAATGCTTCAAGTGCCAAGGTTGGGGGCATAAGGCCAATGAATGTCCGAACCGGCGCAATGTGATCCTACGAGAAGGAAAGGTGTACTACCTTGGTGAGGAGGTGGATTCCGAAAGGGGGGAGGATGAGGCCGAGCCTCAAGATGGAGAGGGATCTGAAAATGGGCTGAATGATGATGAAGTAGATGGTAGTGAAGATGTTTATCCACAAGAAGGGGAGTGTGTGGTTCCTAACTTTGTGGTTAGACGTGTCATGATTAGTAAGGCGATAGGCGACCCGAGTCAATGGGAAAATCTATTCCATACTAAGTGTCTTGTAAAGGAGAATGTGTGCACCTTGGTGATTGATGGTGGTAGTTGTACAAATGTTGCGAGCCATGCTATGGTAAATTTCTTGAAGCTACCAACTACACCACACACTAGTCCTTACAAGCTACAATGGTTGAATGATTGTGGTGAATTAAGGGTCACACGGCAATGTGTGATTCGGTTTAAGGTGGGGAACTACCACGATGAGGTACTTTGTGACGTGATTCCAATGCAAGCATGTCACTTATTGTTAGGTAGACCATGGCAATATGATAGGTCTACTAAACACGATGGGAGGACCAACCGGTATACGTTTGAGAAGGATGGCCGAAAGGTCACACTTCATCCTCTTTCACCCTCCCAAGTAAACGAGTGGCATCAAAAGATGAGAGAGTTGAAGGGAAAGGGGAAGGAATCTGGGAAGGGAGAAAGGGGGGGGAGTGCCGTAGGTGAGGAAGTCGGGACATCCGAGGCTGTCCCAACGACGAGGGAGATGGAAAACGTAGTGATGTTGGCTAGGAGGAAAGAACTCTTCGTGGATCATGATGAAAACAAGCCGATGCTACTCTTGGCCCATTGTTTTAATACTAACCCCACTAATTCTTCCATTTCCCCTTTGATTTCTTATGTGTTGCAGGAGTATGAAGATGTATTTCCTCAAGAACTTCCGCAAGGATTGCCCCCACTTCGGGGAATTGAGCACCAAATTGATTTGGTGCCGGGTTCACAACTTCCAAACAAACCGGCCTATAGGAGCAATCCCATGGACACTAAGGAGCTTGAAAGACAAGTTGAGGAGCTGCTCAACAAGGGATACATCAAGGAAAGCATGAGTCCGTGTGCTGTTCCGGTGCTTTTGGTACCAAAGAAGGACGGAACTTGGCGTATGTGCGTCGATTGTAGAGCCATCAACAAAATCACTATAAGGTATCGTCATCCAATCCCTAGACTAGATGATATGTTAGATGAGCTCCACGGATCTTGTTTGTTTTCTAAAGTGGACCTTAGGAGTGGCTATCACCAAATTCGCATGCAACCCGGTGATGAGTGGAAGACCGCATTCAAGACCAAATTCGGTCTATATGAGTGGCTGGTCATGCCCTTTGGCCTTACCAATGCTCCTAGCACCTTTATAAGGCTAATGAATCATGTAATGAAGCCTTATATTGGAAAATTTGTGGTGGTTTATTTTGATGATGTGTTGGTATATAGTAAATCTATTGATGATCATGTAATGCATTTGAGATGTGTGTTTGATGAGCTCCGAAAGGAGAAGCTGTATGCCAACATGGAGAAGTGTTCTTTTGGTGTTGATAAGGTTATATTCTTGGGTTTTGTCGTGAGCTCAAGGGGTGTGGAAGTGGACGATTCCAAGATAGACTCTATTCGAAGTTGGCCGACCCCTAAAACTATTGGAGAAATCCAAAGTTTCCACGGGTTGGCAAGCTTCTATAGGAGGTTTGTCAAAGGATTTAGTTCCATAGCAGCCCCCTTAACCGAGGTAATTAGAAAAGACGGACCCTTTAAATGGGGTGATGAGCAAGCTAGGGCTTTTGAGGCCTTGAAAGCTACGCTCATCTCGGCGCCTCTATTGCAATTGCCCGATTTTGATAAGATGTTTGAAGTAGAGTGTGATGCTAGTAAGGTTGGCATCGGGGCTGTTTTGATGCAAGAAGGTAAGCCCGTGGCTTATTTCAGTGAAAAGCTCAAAGGGGCAACTCTTAATTACTCAACTTATGATTTGGAGTTGTACGCCCTTGTTAGAGCTTTGGGAAATTGGCAACACTATTTGTGGCCTAAGGAGTTTGTGATACGAACGGATCATGAGTCGTTGAAACACCTTAAGAGCCAAGACAAGTTGAATAGGCGTCATGCTAAGTGGATTGAGTTCATCGAGACTTTCCCTTATGTAATTCATTATAAAAGGGGAAAGGAAAATGTTGTTGCCGATGCCTTGTCTAGGAAGCATGTGCTTGTTGCTACCTTGTCTTCGAAATTGATGGGTTTTGAGAGCTTGCGGTTGTTGTATCCCGAGGATCCTACCTTTGCTCCTATCTTTAGGGAATGCGAAGAGTGGGGAAGGGACCGTTGTCTTAAGGAGAGTGACCATTCCTCCTACTCTCGGTTCGATGGGTATTTGTTCAAAGGGAGGCGGTTGTGTGTTCCTTCTAGTTCTTGGAGGGAATTATTTGTGAGGGAGGCCCATGACGGAGGCCTCATGGGGCACTTTGGGGTAGACAAGACCCTCAGAATCTTAGAGGAGAACTTCTATTGGCCAAAAATGCGCAAAGACGTCACTAAAATTTGTAGTCAATGCGTGGCCTGCCGGAGTGCGAAATCTCGTCTCCTACCTCAAGGATTGTACACCCCACTCCCTACTCCCCTTAGACCTTGGTTGGACATTTCGATGGATTTTGTTTTGGGGCTGCCAAGGACTAGAAAGGGCCGAGATAGCATTTTTGTTATTGTTGATAGATTCTCTAAAATGGCTCATTTTATTCCATGTGCTAAAACCGAGGATGCTCGTAGTGTAGCTTCATTATTTGTTGAACATGTTGTAAAGCTTCACGGGGTACCGAGGACTATTGTGACCGATAGGGACTCCAAGTTCCTAAGTCTCTTTTGGAAGTCCATGTGGGGTAGGCTTGGAACGAAGTTACTTTTCTCCACGTCTTGCCACCCACAAACCGATGGCCAAACGGAGGTAGTAAATAGAACCTTAGGGTCTATGCTACGTTCTATGGTTAAAGGTAAACTGACTTCATGGGAAGATCACCTACCCTTGGTGGAGTTTGCGTACAACCGGGTAATACATTCGAGCACGGGAATGACTCCCTTTGAATGTGTTTACGGCCTAAATCCCCTTACCCCTTTAGATCTCACTCCTTTGTCTAGTGATCTCATGACCAGCTTAGATGGAAGTAAAAGAGCCGAAGCAATGAAGAAAATGCATGAGACAGTGCGGCTCAAGCTTGAAAAGAAGAACCAAGAGGTTGCAAAAAGGGTAAACAAAGGGAGAAGAAGGCTTGTGCTTGAACCCGGAGATTGGGTGTGGGTGCATCTTCGAAAGGATCGGTTTCCAGCTCAAAGGAAGTCCAAGTTGCTACCAAGGGGTGATGGTCCTTTCCAAGTACTTGAGAGAATCAATGACAACGCCTACAAGATTGACCTTCCACCGGAATATCAAGTGCACAACACTTTCAACGTTGGTGATCTCTCCCTCGTTGATGCGGTTGAAGATGACCAAATGCTGAATTTGAGGTCAAATTCCTCTCAAGATGGAGAGGATGATACGGTTGGGACAGCCTCCACACGTACACGGCCTTTCACACGAAGCCAAGCTCGGGAATTACAAAAACTCCAAGCTTTGTTCATGCAAGTGGCCGTGTGTGAGTTGGTGATTGAACCAACCAAGGACCTAAACGTTTTTATGTGTGAAGAGGGGTCCTAATGTGTAATAAACTACTCTTCAAGGATGGCACAAGAAGCAAGGGCGGATGGGTCATTTTACCCCTTTTTGTTTGTAGTATAAATAGAACATGTTAGAGAGTTAGACTCCACTTTTTGAAATCTGATTTTTGTAACCTAAACACTAAACATTTCTCTCTCTCTTCTCCACTCTTGGAGCCGCCACCAATATCTCACAAGTAGAGGGATACTTGTGTTGTCTCTTTGGCTAGAAACAAGGGTTTTGAGGTCTTTGAGTGCCTCTTGGTCCTCGTAAGAACTTGGTGTTTACATTCATTAGACTTAGGGTCCTCTCTTGATGTTAGGGTTCTTAGTATCTTGAATGTTATATGTCAAGTTATCTATCTTTTCTTAATCTTGTTGTTGTTGTTGATTTTGTTATCTTAAAGTCTAGTGAAGCCGTGTGGGGCTATTTTCGATTCACTAGCATTGTTGTTCATCTTGTTGTTCTCGTGTGGTTGAGCTGAAAAACTGAAATTTAAGCTTGTTGTTCTTGTGTTGTTGGACTGAAATTCGAACCAACTTGTAGTTCTTGGTGTTGTTGGTTTGATCTTGTATCAGAAGGAAAGGTGTACTACCTTGGTGAGGAGGTGGTTTCCGAAAGGGGGAGGATGAGGCCGAGCCTCAAGATGGAGAGGGAGCTGAAAATGGGCCGAATGATGATGAAGTAGATGGTAGTGAAGATGTCTATCCACAAGAGGGGGAGTGTGTGGTTCCAAACTTTGTGGTTAGACGTGTCATGATTAGTAAGGCGATAGATGACCCGAGTCAAAGGGAAAATCTATTCCATACTAAGTGTCTTGTAAAGGAGAATGTGTGCACCTTGGTGATTGATAGTGGTAGTTGTACAAATGTTGCAAGCCATGCTATGGTAAATTTCTTGAAGCTACCAACTACACCACACACTAGTCCTTACAAGCTACAATGGTTGAATGATAGTGGTGAATTAAGGGTCACGAGACAATGTGTGATTCGGTTTAAGGTGGGAAACTACCACGATGAGGTACTTTGTGATGTGATCCCAATGCAAGCATGTCATTTGTTGTTAGGTAGACCATGGCAATATGATAGGTCTACTAAACACGATGGGAGGTCCAACCGGTATACGCTTGAGAAGGATGGCTGAAAGGTCACACTTCATCCTCTCTCACCCTCCCAAGTAAATGAGTGGCATCAAAAGATGAGGGAGTTGAAGGGAAAGGGGGGGAATCCGGAAAGGGAGAAAAGGGGGGGAATGCCGTAGGTGAGGAAGTAGGGACATCCGAGGCTGTCCCAACGACAAGGGAGATGGAAAACGTAGTGATGTTGGCTAGGAGGAAAGAACTCTTCGTGGACCATGATGAAAACAAGCCGATGTTACTTGTGGCCCATTGTTTTAATACTAACCCCACTAATTCTTCCATTTCCCCTTTGATTTCTTGTGTGTTGCAGGAGTATGAAGATGTATTTCCACAAGAACTTCCGCAAGGTTTGCCCCCACTTCGGGGAATTGAGCACCAAATTGATTTGGTGCCGGGTTCACAACTTCCAAACAAACCGGCCTATAGGAGCAATCCCATGAACACTAAGGAGCTTGAAAGGCAAGTTGAGGAGCTTCTCAACAAGGGATACATCAAGGAAAGCATGAGTCCGTGTGCTGTTCCGGTGCTTTTGGTACCAAAGAAGGACGGAACTTGGCGCATGTGCGTCGATTGTAGAGCCATCAACAAAATCACTATAAGGTATCGTCATCCAATCCCTATGGTGATGAGTGGAAGACCGCATTCAAGACCAAATTCGGTCTATATGAGTGGCTGGCCATGCCCTTCGGCCTTACCAATGCTCCTAGCACCTTTATGAGGCTAATGAATCATGTAATGAAGCCTTATATTGGAAGGTTTGTGGTGGTTTACTTTGATGATGTGTTGGTATATAGTAAATCTATTGATGATCATGTAATGCATTTGAGATGTGTGTTTGATGTGCTCCGAAAGGAAAAACTGTATGCCAACATGGAGAAGTGTTCTTTTGGTGTTGATAAGATTATATTCTTGGGATTCGTGGTGAGCTCAAGGGGTGTGGAAGTGGACGATTCCAAGATAGACTCTATTCGAAGTTGGCCGACCCCTAAAACTATTGGAGAAATCCGAAGTTTCCACGGGTTGGCAAGCTTTTATAGGAGGTTTGTCAAAGGATTTAGTTCCATAGCAGCCCCCTTGACCGAGGTAATTAGAAAGGACGGACCCTTTAAATGGGGTGATGAGCAGGCTAGGGCTTTTGAGGCCTTGAAAGCTACGCTCATCTCGGCGCCTTTATTGCAATTGCCCGATTTTGATAAGATGTTTGAAGTAGAGTGTGATGCTAGTAAGGTTGGCATTGGGGCTGTTTTGATGCAAGAAGGTAAGCCCGTTGCTTATTTCAGTGAAAAGCTCAAAGGGGCAACTCTTAATTACTCAACTTATGATTTGGAGTTGTACGCCCTTGTTAGAGCCTTGGGAAATTGGCAACATTATTTGTGGCCTAAGGAGTTTGTGATACGAACTGATCATGAGTCGTTGAAACACCTTAAGAGCCAAGACAAGTTGAATAGGCGTCATGCTAAGTGGATTGAGTTCATCGAGACTTTCCCTTATGTAATTCATTACAAAAGGGGAAAGGAAAATGTTGTTGCCGATGCCTTGTCTAGGAAGCATGTGCTTGTTGCTACCTTGTCTTCGAAATTGATGGGTTTTGAGAGCTTGCGGTTGTTGTATCCCGAGGATCCTACCTTTGCTCCTATTTTTAGGGAATGCGAAGAGTGGGGAAGGGACCGTTGGCTTAAGGAGAATGACCATTCCTCCTACTCTCGGTTCGATGGGTATTTGTTCAATGGGAGGAGGTTGTGTGTTCCTTCTAGTTCTTGGAGGGAATTATTTGTGAGGGAGGCCCATGACGGAGGCCTCATGGGGCACTTTGGGGTAGACAAGACCCTCGGAATCTTAGAGGAGAACTTCTATTGGCCCAAAATGCGCAAAGACGTCACTAAAATTTGTAGTCAATGCGTGGCCTGCCGGAGTGCGAAAGCTCGTCTCCTACCTCAAGGGTTATACACCCCACTCCCTACTCCCCTTAGACCTTGGTTAGACATTTCGATGGATTTTGTTTTGGGGCTGCCAAGGACTAGAAAGGGCCGAGATAGCATTTTTGTTATTGTTGATAGATTCTCTAAAATGGCTCATTTTATTCCATGTGCTAAAACCGAGGATGCTCGTAGTGTAGCTTCATTATTTGTTGAACATGTTGTAAAGCTTCACGGGGTACCGAGGACTATTGTGAGCGATAGGGACTCCAAGTTCCTAAGTCTCTTTTGGAAGTCCATGTGGGGTAGGCTTGGAACGAAGTTACTTTTCTCCACGTTTTGCCACCCACAGACCGATGGCCAAACGGAGGTAGTAAATAGAACCTTAGGGTCTATGCTACGTTCTATGGTTAAAGGTAAGCTGACTTCATGGGAAGATCACCTACCCTTGGTAGAATTTGCATACAACCGGGTAATACATTCGAGCACGGGAATGACTCCCTTTGAATGTGTTTACGGCCTGAATCCCCTTACCCCTTTAGATCTCACTCCTTTGTCTAGTGATCTCATGACCAGCTTAGATGGAAATAAAAGAGCCGAGGCAATGAAGAAAATGCATGAGACGGTGCGGATCAAGCTTGAAAAGAAGAACCAAGAGGTTGCAAAAAGGGTAAACAAAGGGAGAAGAAGGCTTGTGCTTGAACCCGGAGATTGGGTGTGGGTGCATCTTCGAAAGGATCAGTTTCCAGCTCAAAGGAAGTCCAAGTTGCTGCCAAGGGGTGATGTCCCTTTCCAAGTACTTGAGAGAATCAATGACAACGCCTACAAGATTGACCTTCCACCGGAATATCAAGTGCACAACACTTTCAACGTTGGTGATCTCTCCCTCGTGAATGCGGTTGAAGATGACCAAATGCTGAATTTGAGGTCAAATTCCTCTCAAGATGGAGAGGATGATACGGTTGGGGCAGCCTCCACAGGTACACGGCCTTTCACACGAAGCCAAGCTCGGGAATTACAAAAACTCCAAGCTTTGTTCATGCAAATGGTCGTGTGTGAGTTGGTGATTGAACCAACCAAGGACCTAAACATTTTTATGTGTGAAGAGAGGTCTTAATGTGTAATAAACTACTCTTCAAGGTTGGCACAAGAAGCAAGGGCGGATGGGTCATTTTATCCTTTTTGTTGTAGTATAAATAGAACATATTAGAGAGCTATTCCTTAGTTTTTGAAATCTGATTTTTGTAAACCTAAAACACTAAACTTTTCTCTCTCTCTTCCACTCTTGGAAGCCGCCACTACTATCTCACAAGTAGAGGGATACTTGTGTTGTCTCTTTGGCTAGAAACAAGGGTTTTGAGGTCGTTGAGTGCCTCTTGGTCCTCGTAAGAACTTGGTGTTTATATTCATTAGACTTAGGGTCCTCTCTTGATGTTAGGGTTCTTAGTTTCTTGAATGTTATATGTCAAGTTATCTATCTTTCCTTATCTTGTTGTTGTTGTTGATTTTGTTATCTTCAAGTCTAGTGAAGCCGTGTGGGGCTCTTTTCGATTCACTAGCATTGTTGTTCATCTTGTTGTTCTTGTGTTGTTGAGCTGAAAAACTGAAAATTTAACTTGTTGTTCTTGTGTTGTTGGACTGAAATCCGAACCTACTTGTAGTTCTTGGTGTTGTTGGTTTGATTTTGTATCAGATCCTAATTTATCTATTGACCACTTATCAGCTGGTCATTTGCATTATATTGATTACAAAGATTATTAAGTAAGAAGGTAACATGAAGAAAGAATGTAATGTATATTGTCCCACAAGTATTTATAAAGGTGGTCTACTAGAACTACTTATACACTTGTATCAAATTTCTATTGAGCTTTTGTATCAAGTGTGTTGTTACCTTCTACCTTACATATTCAGTACATATTTTCGTACTGACATCCCTCACGGGGGACCTGCATTTCATGCTGCAGGCAGAGGCACTTCAGCTCATACAACTCACTAGTAGGAGCGCAGGCTTTTCAGGGACTATTGGTGAGCTCCAGGTTGATTCAGGGCTTTCCGAGTCTATTCCATATATTTTGGTATTGTACAGTAAGTCAAGAGTAGGACGGGGGTTTGTCCCGACCCTAACTAAGTCTATGTATCTTTTAGAGGCTTTGTAGACTAATGTAAAGTTATGGTAGTGTCCTGATTTTAGACATGGTGGCCCCATCGGCCAAGTGTTGTACATATCAGTTTGGGCGTGCATGTGTAGTTATTTTCATCGATACATAATATCATGTTGTCAGAACATTTGGTTGTTACAGTTACATGCATGGGAAGTACAAGGTTATGAATTGGTTCTCTCGGGCCTTTACGGCTACGGGTGCCTGTCCGCCCCCACAGGATTTGAGGCATGACAGTATCGACGAAAAGCTTATTCAATTTCCCACACAATTAAAAGTAGAAATCTTGGAAATACTATATGAAATAAAAGGTATTTATTTTTGAAGCAAATCTTTAACATTTTATGGAGGAAGAGTGCGGGGTATTACAATATCTCCCCTAGGACCATTTGTCCTCGAATGTGGCTAGTTAAGCTGATTATTATGAGGAATCTGAGGCTATGAGATGTCATTCAAAACTGAAATAAACTGAATAATAATCTTACTGAGCTGATCTGCGAGTGCATGAACTCTCATGAAAATAGATACATGGATGAGATAGGAATGGGAGAGTCAACTTATGAGTAACAATTTCTTTAGGCTGGATATGATTTCATTAGAAAAGATGAGAGGTTTATGACATAAAAACTCAGGTTATTACGACATCTCCCCCTGGGATCGTTCGTCCCCGAATGATACTAATTTGGTTGAAATACTTTGAAAAGACTGAGATGATACACAGGATATTTAAGACCTAAATCATGACGTAAATGCTAAAACTAAAACTGATACGCAACATATGTACTGAGCTGAATTTTGCAATTTACCTGGATGCGTATAAACTACCTCTTGGAAATGACCATACTCATAAAATTTTAGGTAGTGAGACTAGGATAAATCAGAAGATGGAAAAACTATAGAAATTTATTTGTCTGACTGTTAAGCTGAATTGCTGGCTTAACGAACCGAATCTTACTGAATGCTCACACCCAAACAGGGTATTTCTTCAACTCTCTTTTAGGAAGTTCTCACGATAGTAGGGACTAAAGAACTACGAGCATGATCTGAACAAGACCTCCGAATAAGAGATTACAACATTGTTACCACTCTATAGCATGGAACATAGATCTATAAATCATAAGCTAGGATGGAATTGCAAGGCCTCAGGGACGCAACTTCCTAATTTAAAAGTTAGCAACACTTTCTCAAATACTCTCTTAACTATATTCTTTAACTTCTCAACCGAGTGTCAGATTTGGGAAAATTTGGTATCGATGGAAAACATATTAAATTTCCCACATAATTGAAAGTAGAAATCTTAAAAATACCACACGAAACAAAAGGTATTCATTTTTTAAGCGAATGTTTAACATTTTAGGGAGGAAGAGTGTGGGGTATTACAATATCTCCCCTAGGAACATTCTTCCTCGAATATGGCTAGTTGAGCTGATAATATTGAGGAATCTGAGGCTATAAGTTGTCATGCATAACTGTAATAAACTGAATAATAATCTTACTGAGTTGATCTATGAGTGCATGAACTCCCATGAAAATAGCTACATGGATCAGATAGGAACAGGAGAGTCAACTTATGAGTAATAATTTCTTTAGGCTAGATATGATTTCGTGAGAAAAAATGAGAGGTTCATGACTTGAAAACTCAGGGTATTATGACATCTCCCCTCTGGGATCGTTCGTCCCTGAAAGAAACTGATTTTGTTGAAATACTAGGAAAAGACTGAGATGATACACAAGATACTTATGAACTGAATCATGACATATTATCTAACTCTGAAACTGATGTGCAACGTATGTACTGAGCTGAATTTTGCAATTTAACTACATGCGTACAAACTACCACTTAGAAAGGGCCATACTCACGAAATATCAGGTAGTTAAACTAGGATAAATTGGAAAATGGAAAAGCTATAGAAATTTATCTGTCTGACTTTTAAGCTAAACTGATTTTGTTGAAATACTAGGAAAAGACTGAGATGATACACAGGATACTTACGAACTGAATCATGACATATTATCTAAATCTAAAACTGATGTGCAACGCATGTACTGAGCTGAATTTTGCAATTTACCTACATGCGTACAAACTACCACTTGGAAAGGGCCATACTCACGAAATTTCAGGTAGTGAAACTAGGATAAATTGGAAGATGGAAAAACTATAGAAATTTATCTGTCTGACTGTTAAGATAAATTGCTGGCTATATGGACCGAATCATACTAAAAGATCACACCCACACAGGGTCTTTCTTTAACACTCTTTTAGTAAGTTCTCACGATTGTAGGTACTAAAGAACTCCGAGCATGATCTGAATAAGACCTCCAAATAAGATCATTGCTACCACTCTATAGCATGGAATATAGATCTATAAATCCTAAGCTAGGATGGAATTGCAAGGCCTCAGGTGACGCAACTTCCTACTCTAAAGCTTAGTAACACTTTCTCAAACACTCTCTTAACTATACTCTCTAAATTCTCAATCGAGTGTTGGATTTGGGCGAATTTGGTATCGACGGAAAGCTTATTCAATTACCTTCACAATTTATAGTAGAAATCTTAAAAATAGCATATGAAATAAAAGAAATTCATTTTTTAAGCTAATCTTTAATATTTTAGGGAGGAAGGGTGCGGGTTATTACAATATCTACCCTGGGAAAATTCATCCTCAAATGTGGCTAATTGAGCTGATAATACTGAGGAATCAGAGGCTATAAACAGTCATGCACAACTGAAATAAACTGAATAATGATCTTAATAAGCTGATTTGTAAGTGCATGGACTCTCATGAAAATAGATACATAGATGAGATAGGAACGGGAGAGTCAACTTATGAGTAACAATTTTTGTAGGCTCGATATGATTTCGTGAGAAAAGATGAGAGGTTCATGACATAAAAACTCATGGGATTACGACATCTCCCCCTAGGATCGTTCGTCCCCGAATGATACTGATTTGGTTAAAATACTAGGAAATGACTGAGATGATACACAGGATGACTTAATATCTACATCTGAAACTAATGCGCAACGTATGTACTGAGCTGAATTTTGCAATTTACCTGGATGCGTACAAACTACCTCTTGGAAAGGGCCATACTCACGAAATTTCAGGTAGTGAGACTAAGATAAATTGGAAGGTGGAAAAACTATACAAATTTGTTTGTTTGACTATTAAGCTGAATTGCTAGCTGTACGGACCAAATCATACTGAAAGCTTACACCCAAACAAGGTATTTCTTCTACACTATTTTAGTAAGTTCTCACGATAGTAGGGACTAAAGATCTCCGGGCATGATCTGAACAAGACCTCTGAATAAGAGATTAAAACATTGCTACCAATCTATAGCATGGAACATAGATCCATAAATCATAAGCTAGGATGGAATTGCAAGGCCTCAAGTGACGTAACTTCCTACTTTAAAGCTTAGAAACACTTTCTCAAATACTCTCTTAACTATACTCTCTAACTTCTCAACCGATTGTCGAATTTGGGCAAATTTGGTATCGACGAAATTCTTATTCAATTTCCCACACAATTTAAAGTAGAATTCTTGAAAATACCACATGAAATAAAAGGTATTCATTTTTAAGCTAATCTTTAGTATTTTAGGGAGGAAGGGTGTGAGGTATTATAATATCTCCCCTGGGAACATTCATCCTCTAATGTGGCTAGTTGAGTTGATAATACTGAGGAATCTGAGGTTATAAGTAGTCATGCACAACTGAAATAAATTAAATAATGATCTTACTGAGATAATCTGTGAGTGCATGGACTCCCATGAAAATAGATACATGGATGAGATAGGAACGAGACAGTCAACTTATGAGTATCAATTTCTTTAGGCTGGATATTATTTCGTGAGAAAAGATGAGAGGTTCATGACATAAAAACTCAAGGTATTACGATATCTCCCCCTGTTATGCTCTTATAGTAGTCGATAAAAGAGAGTGGTTAGTTATGATGTTTGCATCTTTAGTTGAAATAAACAAGGAGCTCATAAGGACTAGATATTATAGTAGTGAAATAAATCATAGTTGGTTAATAGAATGTTGGTCGGCTAATAATTTATGAATTTAGCATTCACTTGGGAGGATCATAGAAAGAGGGGACTACGTGGTGTTTATAGAATCTTGAATATAGTTAGGAAGTGTGCACAGGTAAGTAGATGTAATGTAAGGAGGTAAATATTTCATAGACCATAAGGGGGCTAAGTAATATGATTAAGATTGACTATCCTTATTACGTGGTTTTTAATACATTAAGGGTCCCTTGATTTTTATCTAGTAGTTGTAAGTTGGTTTGGTATTTGAGAAGACGTTTAAGGAATATCAAGGTGTGGTACTAATGTGGTGAGGAATAATGTGCTTGTGGGCCATTGTTAAGTTAAATAAGGAATTTAGGTGGATTTCTCTATTTGGTGGACTAGTATATTATGTGGGATATTTTGTTGCTTATCTATGATTATTGTAAGACACTAAGTAAAACTTTAGATTGTTAATTGTGGTGTTCAGAATGTCATCTCAAGGAAAGTGATACAAGATTTGTAGGGGTGAATTTGTAAGTTTGATGAAATGCATAAAAGATCTTAGGTTGATGACTTACGAAATATTGAAGTGTGTAATAGTGATATATGCATGAGGCCTAGTGTTGAAGTATAAATAGTGGCTAAATGATTAGATGTATAAGAGCCTTGGGTTATAAGAATAAAGTGTGTTTGGTCTTGAGTTATGAGTTCCATTATGCCTAGCTTATGTTCTTAAATTTCTTAGTATGAAGAAGTCTAAGGAGTTGTTATATGGTGTTATGTAGAGCTGAATTGAGGGAGAAATAGATAGACTATGTGAACCATTGGTGTAGTTTTAATATTTTTGTTATGTTATGAGGTTATGATATTGGAGGTGTAAGGCTAGTATTCTAAGGAGTTTAAATTGGTTTGTTAAGTTGTTAGAAGCATAGATGTCTATGACCATGAAAATAGTAGTTGCAAGGTGATGGCTTTAGAGGTTTGAGGAAGTTATTATTTGTATCCTTGAAGGGAATGTCCTAGAAAGAATTTAGTGACCTTATATTAATGTTGTTGAGGGGAGTTTGTGTTCTTGTGCATAGGGGATATACTTTCAAGATTGAGATAGTTACCTTTGAGCTAAGAGAGAGATGATGCGAATCTTGAATTATCTCATGGTGGTAAGTTTCAGAGAGAGACATGATAAATCTATTCTTCATATAGTAAATTCCTCTTATTTCAATTTAAGGGGACATTCTATCAACATCCCCGTATTCAAATGGTGTCTATGCATAAGTTTCTAGTTCTCTATACAATCTTTATCTGTGTTTCGGCCCTCTAATTATGATATAATTGTTTTTATGTGTGGATTTCTTCATGCTTATTTGATTATATCTTACGTCGTAGAACCCACATTGAGTGGTGCAACAAATATGTATTATATCAGAATACTGTTACTCCTTTTTTTGAAGCTTGTACTCTACATCCTTAATTACTCTCCTGGTGTCAGGATGGTGGTGGTTATGGAATCAAAGTAATGTTCTAGACTAGAGAATGGCTTATCTTTCTTGAAAATTTTTTGTATGTCTTCTCATACAGAGAATATAAATGAAGGGATAAGAGTGAAATGAAACTTTGGTTATGTGAAATTGTTAGGAAGGATATGATGAAAAAAATCATTGTGAAAGTTATTAAGGTTGTTGGGTTTTTGGTGGGGAGATCCATAAAGTAGATGTAGTAAGGATAAGGTTGAATGTTGTGATTTATAGATACACAAATCATAGTAGTATATGGCTAGTAGTCTTAATAAGACATAATGGTGTTTGACTACAGTGATAGGATGGAGTAGTATTCTTGGATTGATGTAAGGTATAGGGTCCCATAGCTTAAGATATCACCTTTAACCCCAGATTAGGCTTTAACATGGCAGCACTGTATAGTTAGACTTTGACTCTTGTAGCAATATGTTTTATGGGGGAATTGTAAGATTGAAATGGTGAAGTGTGGCATTCATACGCGAATTCATAGTTAAGAAGTATTGTGATATTTAAGGTTTATTAGTATAAGACCCTCAAAATTTCCATCATTTTCTTTTTGACCCTTTCATATTCAAAACATTAATTTTTGACTTAAATGGTGTTTGGGTATGTTAATAGGATCATCCGAAGGAGTTTTAGAATTTTTGGATAGGATTCAAGAAGGTTTTGGACCCCAGAGGCAGTAAGCCTCCGCAATATTAGCATGCCACCAGAGGTTAGTATCCATGATAACCTCTATGACATGGAGGATGGACCTCCGTGATAGGGTCTGTGTCGTTGAGGATAGCCTCCCAATAAGGTCTGTGACACAGACAAAGGTAAAATTTTGGTTGTTTTGATTTTCTCACTTGGTGTGAGGAGCTTTGGGTCTTTTAGCCTTTGTACTACCTTGGTCTCATTGTTGCATGATTCGTGCTTCCGTAATTTTTTTGGTGATACCACTAAGACCTTTTATTTTGATTCCTATACATGTTTTGTTGAGGGAGAATTCTAATGTGAATTTACATACTTTGTTCCATACTTCTAAAGCTTCAAAAGATTCCTATCCTTCATTGGAGGATGAATGATTCCAAAAGGGAGACAATGTAACACGCTATATTTTTTGGCTAGAATTTGAACCATTGTTTCTAAGTTTATAAACTTGAATCCAAATATTTCTTAATAAATATAAGTTCCATGATCATTATCCTAGTGTGAGAAGTGTTTTTTAGGGGAAGAATGTTCATAGTAAACACTTAGAGTGAAGTGGGGTTAGGAACTTTCATTATTAACCAAATTTTGGAATTTGAAGGGTCAACTTTATATCGTGTATAAATTTTGGAATATGTTGAATTTTGAGGCTCAACACCAACCAAATTAAATCTAATTGAGTCCTATTTCCAATGCATCCAATTTTGCCTTAATCCGATACCCGAATAAAATGTTATGAGCATTTTCGTAGGGAGCCAGTAAGGGTCGGCGATGGCAGCTTGGCATGGATCTCATCGTGGACATTTCCATTCTTGACATGCTAATACTTTAAATTCGGGCAGTTTTGGTTTTTTTTTTACTTGGGAAGAGGGGTACTGATATCCTTTCACTTATAAACGACCTCTAAACACTATATTAACCTATTTCCATTAGTTTTCACAACACAACATCAATTATTTAACTCTCAAAATTACTCTCTCAAATCCCCTTTTTCAAGTCAACGCTAGGGTTTAAGGAAGTGGTCATCTAGGGTCCTAAGGGTGTTGTTTTCTTCAAGTTTCTTGGTATTTATTGAATGTACCTCTTTCCCTTGAATATTTAATTTCATTAATGGCATAAATTGATATGAAATTCATGGTTTTAATATGGCTTTTGGTTTAGTTGAGGGCATTGGACATGGTTGTTCTTTAACTTATTTTACATGGTTTATTATGAAACAATCATGCTTTATTAATATTTATGAATATGGTGGGGTGCATGGGAGTGGTAATATAAATACTGGGGTCCCATGGATTCCCCAATTACTTGGTTTTGGGCTTGGAAATTGTACACCCTTAAACTGTTTGTGAAATTGCCATTGAATATAATCTTGTCATATAGTTTGACTATTCTTAAATCTTCGCGTTGCATAAATCGTTAAAGGAATATGAATTTGTTTTGGTTGGTTTCATACGGTTTTGGAAAGGCCTTGGGGGGCCATGGTTTGATTATAAATAGTTTTGGTTTAATTGGAATCAGTGGAGTTTAATTTGGTTTAATAGTTTATATGGCATAAGGTAATAGACTTGCGAGCTCTAATTTAGGTAGGACGATACCAATGGTTAATTCCTAATTAAAAGACTCCTTGGTAAATGGTCGAGAATATGTAAATGGTTTTAATATGGGCTTAAAGGGGTTGTGTAGTAAAGCCGTGGAAGGTGGAGGTTAAAGCCGTGGAAGGTGGAGGTCCCAAGGGGACTGACACCGGAAACTCATTTTATTGATGTGAGGGTGGTCTTTGTAACCGTGTGTATGATGTCATACTTTATATTTTAGGGATGTACTAGTCATCTCATGTTCTTTTTCTCCGATCGTGCGGCTAACACGCACTGGGGATCTTTCAGCAGGGGGAACTAAAGCCATATAGCCCCTGGGTAGTTTTAGGATGGTAAAGTTACAATGTCCAAGTTAACATTTTAAAGTTCATGCTAAACCCTATTCCCTTTCCTGTAATATGATATATATATATATATATGTATGTATTGCATAAAATTTTATGCATTAGTTTTACTGGTTTTCATATTATGGATCATGGCATTACTTTACTTTCTTATCCCTGACTTACATACTTCACTCCAACCACTAACCTTCTTCAGATGTTGTATCCCAATGTGATGTAAGATTTGGTCATACTTCTACTCCTCCTACACAGTGACAAAGATTTAGGATCAGTTTGCGAGTTGACATTGAAGTGGTGAGCTTCCATATGAAAGTTTAAATTTCATGTTTTGGTTTCTTATGTCTTCAACTATATTTTGCATTTGTTTTGGCTATGGTCAGGGGGGCATGTCTTGGTACTTTATTGGTATTTGATTTTTTTAGAGGCTTTGTTGGACTACTATGGACATGGGTATTGTGGATATTTTCGGATATTAATTTGATACAGATTCTTGTGGATTCTTATTACATTTTATCTTTTATTGGTATTCTTCCACTTCTAGGTGTTCTTTATTGTATTGGAATAGGCTCAGGGGGTGGTCTTTGGTCCTTAGTGGACTTAGGATGTCGGTCACGGCCAAGACCTTATTGGGTTCATGAGAGATGGAACACTCTGAACTAAAGGAACCATCACTTCATGACTAGGACATAATCTCAAGAAATGACCAAACTCTCCACAACCATAACACGCCCCAGGCTTGTACCAACACCAGAAGATCCGAATGACTCGGAGTAACAATAATGACTTGAATAACTAGATAAAGAATCCCTCAAATATTGACCACTACCCTGGCCATGTAGATCAATAAAACTAGACCTTCCTCCATCAATAATTTGAAGAGCAACCAGAACCGGCCTACTGGACTGACCCTTATGCTAATATGGCTAGCATATAGGGAACTACCCTAGGAACCACTTCCTCTAAACTGTGAGCCACTATGACTCCCAATGAAACTACCCTGATACAATGGGACTCTTATTATTTCCCCTTAGGCCTCACGATGCATCTTTTCCATAACCTTAGCATGATCAAAAACCTCAGCAAAAGACCTACTCACAGCGACCAAACTCTGTCTAGACATATGAAGAGGAAGTATCAATCCCTAAACAAAGCAACAAACCCTCTCAAAGTTAGAATAGAAGTAGCCTACCTATAAAACTCATAAAATCAAACCTCATACTATCATAACATTCATAGAGGCCTGCTGCAACCTCGAAGAGTGATCCCTCAAATGATATTTAATATTGTGATGCATATACTTCACCAAAAAGATCTTGGAAAGTTGAGTGCATGTCAGTGGGGGAGATCCAGCTATCCTGGAATCAGGATGACCTCCCCACCAATGTTGAGCTACCACGTTCAACTGAATAATAGTGTAATCCACACTATAAGTCTCAACTAGGCCTAAATTATGGAGCCTATCCTCAATAGTAATCAAGAAATCATATGCATCCTCATGTGGTGCACTAGAAAACCTAGGTGGAGACAATCACAAGAATCTGCATAGCATTTTCTACTCCTTAATAGACATAGCAAGTTGGGAATAACCTACCCAAGAGGGACATCAAATCTGGGAACCAAAGCTATAGGTTGCGCCCCCGCCTTATTGCTACTCTAATCTGTAAACTGTGCACCATCATACTTTGCACAACCAACTAATCCTAAAAGCGGAACCAAAGAATTTGTGAAAACTGAAGAATAAATAAACCCAGTGGAGTCTAGGCTGGTCCATGGTGCGCCACTGGCTGGGGTGGAAAAATCTTTAGTTCGGGAGAAAGAATAGGGTTCGATGAAGACCCCTATCTTGGTCCCTAGCTAAGGACACATCCCTAGGATGTCCACAACCTATAGGTCGTCAATGAATAGCGACAGGATCCCTAAGCTTGGTCTCGAGAACATTATTTCATATAGCAGTAGAATGTGTCTTAACCATCTATGAAGGAGTGAAACCAAAGGAATGCTTTAGAAACCAACTCAAACTCTTAGCAAAAATGAGTGAAAGAAGTGAAGAACTACTAAGAATGTCTTATAGCCTCCTCAATATAAGAAACAAACATTATTATTTTTATAAGCGGGGATTTTACTAGACGTTTGCTCTTGTACCAACAATTCTGTTAAAACCTAGGCTCTGATACTAATTTGCCATGACCCAATTTATAAGTAATAATGGAACCTACCTTATCCCGCTAGTAGGTAAGCAAAATTGTAGCCTGGAGATACACGCAATGGGCTAACTTGGTTAAAAATTGGCCTAAAAGACGAAAATCATAATTTAAAGTGTTAAAATTGAAATAAAGCAATTATTACAGTCTAATAGATAGAAAAGAGAACAACAACTATCCCAAGACTCAGTAATATCAGTAAAAGAGCTATAATGATCGAAATATAAGTATTAAATAGTAAAATACAATCTATATTGAAAATAAAAGATTAGACATGGATAATTAGAAGAAAAAAGGACAACTCCAACTCTGAGAGCTTACCCTATCTCTGAAATCAACTCGGCATGATTGTTGAATCAACGATGGCTACTAAAACTCGGATCTTCACCAAAAAGGTACAAAAGTGTAGTATGAGTACCAAACCTATGCGTGCTCTATAGGCATCATCTGTCAACTAAGATAAATAATGATATAAATATGATAAGATGCAAGATAAAATAAGTTAAGGTAAAAGAGGCAAACCTAGAAATAAGCTCCAAAACTATTGTACATGAATAAATAAATACATATGAAATAGTAATTCAATGATCATACAACAATAACTAAAAGATCTGCCCCCATAAGCCAATAAATTCAAAAAAGTAAATAACCCAATGAAGGCCCCCCTAAGCTTGGAGGGTATAATCAAGGAAAGTAAATAACACAATAACCATAAATTAACAATTACCATGCCAAAAACAAGAATCCCTAAAAACCATATCATATCATAAATAACTGTAACATCCCGTATCTTGCTTGTACTTATTCTAATTATATGGAACCTGGTATGGTCATATGGTATAGGTAACGGATGAGAATTGTTATGCAATTATTAATAGTGTAGATGGAATTATAGAGGCTGCCCGTATAGTTTAGTGTGATGCGACTAAGTTAACGTTAAGATAACTATTTAAACTTGGAATCGTAAAATAGTATTTGAATCTAAAGTTTAAAGTGACCAAGTGTGTATAAGTTGAAGGTTAGACTAAAGGGATTAGAAGCTGAAAATGGAGCAAAATATTGAGGTGCTTGCTTGACTTATTTAAGCTAGTAGGTGAGTCACCTACTTAAGTTGTTTGAACCAAATTAATGGACCCATGGATATGGATCAGATTTGGGTCTATGCTAATATACTCATTTGGGCCAAATTGAACAAAAAAGAAAGAAAATGGATAAGTGACCCAACACACCAATCTGCCAAGGCCCAAATATAATTGAGCCCAACAAGAAATTATGCAAGTAGGTGCATCACCTACTTTGAAGTTTCAGCAGCTTGGACCCTTAAGTAGGTGCATCACCTACTTGGACCAATTTGACCAATTTTATGGTCCAAAATGCAGCTAAGGAGGTGGACAAGATAGGGCCTTTAAAAGGCCAAGTTTCTGGTCATTTTACTTCACTTTTAAGTCACAAAAAAGGAGTTTATTTCAGCAAATCTCTCTACTCTCTCAAAAACAACAAGAGCAGCAGCCCTATTTTTCCTTCTAGGGTTCTTGAAGAAACCCTCCCCTTTGCAGCCCAAGGTAAGTGAAAAACACTTAAGGTTTTGTTTAATTATGTCATGGGAGATTAGGGAAACAAGTTATAAGTGTTTGACTATAAGTATATGGCTGATTATAGAACAAGCTGTTTGTTCATGTTTCCTTGTTATTGAGGAACTTTTTTTCTTCTTCTTTGGTTTAAGTGTGAAGGAAAGTTCAAGCTCTTGAAGAGTTCAATTAAAAGAATAAGTTGCTGAATTGAGGTAAGGTGACTGCCCCATTTTATTTTTCTTATATGTGAATTTGAGAGGGGATTATGGATGTCTTGTTATTGAGAACTCAAGAGATGAAGAGTTCAATAATTGATTGCTACAATAAAAGTGGTTTGGGACTGTTTTGTATGTGTATGTTATGGGCTGCCAGGTTGAAGTTGGATAAAGGTGTGATGAGTTTGTAATGAATTATAGAAGAAAGATGTGGTGACACACCACCGAACTAATGCTTGTTGTCCAATATATTTTGCGTATTGTTTGGAATGTGTAATGAAGTCGAGGTGGTTTTGGTGAACCTTATAAGAACCTATATGGTATGTGGGTGTAATTGGAGGAAAGAAGAAGGGTTAAAATAACACCCTTGTTTGATAGAGTAATAGTTGCTGCCCGGTTACTGTTTTGGGTGAAATTAAGTACCTCAAATGTGTTTATTGGTTACTAATACTAGTTTACCATATATTCTATTGTAGTTAAGTAATCTAAGAGGCGAGAAGTCAAGTCGGGCTAGTTTCGGAGTCAAATAACCAGGTATGTAAGGCATACTTATTTCACACTCTTTGGCATGAAGTCGTACCATTGTTCCCTCAAGCAAGTTTCCGAGGTTATCCTATAACAAAGTGATACATAATGGTAGCATATTAAACTCCATGTATCCAATGACCTTGTTCCCACTCTCTAACGCATTAGAACACCTCAATACATGCTTATTATTAAATTGCGCGTCTATCTTCACTAGAAAATTTCAGGAGTTCTCCGTTTGTTCAAATAAGACCCATGTGTTATTTCAGCTCCTAAACACTTTATTTGTGTGCCAACAGCTCCCTACCTCATTGTTGTTGCATTAAGTGTCTATTTACATGTCTCTTATTTGTGTATTACTGGTTCAAGGTACCATAATGTGATGACCACCAAAGTAACAATCTCAAAGGCTAAATAAACTAAGTAATGCAAATCTGTAAAATGATGAGTGGCAGCTCAGGGGCACTTTCCTAGCATGGGCCGATCTCGATACCTTTATTTGTGGGTGGCAGCTCAGGGGCATACCCCTAGCATGGGCCGATCCCAATTTTTATATAGGTGGCAGCTCAGGGGCGTAAGCCTAGCATGGGCCGATCCTAATTTATCTTTTTACCACTGATCAGCTGGTCATTTGCATTATATGGATTACAAAGATTATGAAGTAAGAAGGTAAAATAAAGAACGAATTTAATGTACATTGTCCCACAAGTATTTATAAAGGTGGTCTACTAGTACTCCTTATACACTTGTATTGGATTTCTATTGAGCTTTTGTATCAAGTGTGTTGCTACTTTCTGCCTTACATATTCAGTACATATTTTCGTACTGACGTCCCTCACGGGGGACCTGCATTTCATGCTGCAGGCAGAGGCACTTCAGCTCATACAACTCACTAGTAGGAGCGCAGGTTGTTCAAGGACTATTGGTGAGCTCCAGGTTGATTCGGGGCTTTTCGATCTGCTCCATATATTTTGGTATTGTACAGTAAGTCAAGAGTAGGGCGGGGGTTTGTCCCGACCCTGACTAAGTCTATGTATCTTCTAGAGTCTTTGTAGACTAATGTAAAGTTATGGTAGTGTCCTGATTTTAGACATGGTGGCCCCACCGGCCAAGTGCTGTACATATCAGTTTTGGGAGTGTATGTGTAGTTAATTTCATCGATGCATAATATTATGTTGTCAGAACATTTGGTTGTTACAGTTACATGCATGGGAAGTATAAGGTTATGAATTGGTTCTCTCGGGCCTTTACGGCTACGGGTGCCTGTCTGCCCCAATAGGATTTGAGGCGTGACAAAAGTGGTATCAGAGCGGTCGTCCTAGGGTGTCTACAAAGCCGTGTCTATATAGAGTCCTGTTTATGGGCGTGTGGTGCACCACATCTATAAATAGGAGGCTATGTGACATTTAGGGTTTTTCTCTTTTTCTTCATATCTTAGATCGTGCAATAGAGCCTATGTTGTAGGTTAAGTCATATTTAACCATTAAACTTATTTTTTTTCCTCTTAATATAGTAAAGATGTCGGTTACAAGAAGGAGTAAGAATACAGGTAGGCGGATAGACGAGGCTGCTGGGGAGGGGACCAGCAAATCTCCACCTAGACGAGCTAATCAAAGTGAGGCTCAAGCTGAGTTTGTGTCCCAAACTTCTCCTACCCTTCCATCTCCAGAAGAGCTAAGAAGGAGAAGAACCGCATCCTCAGAACTACCTACCAATGCTGCAGATCAAGATTTAAGGAGTGCAGTACAATTGTTGGCTCGTATAGTTTATGGACAAGCTCAAGGACAAGCCATTCCAACTACAGGTTCTAGTGGTACAGATAGGGAAGCTAGCCTACGAACGTAGGATTTTCTCAAATTGGATCCTCCCACCTTCACCGGATCAGATCTTAATGACGACCCACAGGACTTTATTGATCAAATCCAAAGGGCTCTATATGTTATGCATGTGTCGGGTAAAGAGACAGTTGAGCTAGCAGCATATAGATTTAAGGGGGAGGCTATATTGTGGTATGAAGACTGGAAATGATCTAGGGGTATCGATGCACCTCCAGCTACTTGGAAAGAGTTCAAAGAGGCATTTCTTGATCATTACCTTCCATATGAGATTCGAGAAGCCCGTGCAGATCAGTTCCTGAATCTTCGCCAAGAAAATATGAGTGTGAGGGAGTACAACCTTCGGTTTAACTCTTTGGCTAGGTATGCTCCTAATGTTGTGGCTACAATGGATGATAGAGTTCATCGATATATGGATAGATTGGATCTATATCTGGTTAGAGATTGTACCATTGCTGCTTTGAACAAGGACATGGACATAGCAAGGATACAAGCATTCGCACAAAAATGGAGGATCAGAGGCAAAGAAGAAGAACACAAGAGTTAGAAAGGAGGTATTCCAAGAGGTATAGGTCTACGGGGCAGTTTATGGCATCCCAAGGAGAGTTTAGGCCTCGGTTTTCTAATAGACCACCTAGGACATTATCTTCTTATTCTGCAGCTAGTGCTCCATCATAATTTCAAGGGTCTAAAGGTAACCAGTTTGGTCAAAGAAATGAGAGTCAGAGTTCGCGAACAACAGGGTATCAAGAGCAAGGGATTATGAGCCAATTAAGGCCTCCTCGACAGCCATGTAGACAATGTGGAAAGCTTCATTTAGGTGCATGTCGGTTCGGAACAAATGCTTGCTTTTGGTGTGGTATGTCAAGACATATGATAAGAGAATGCCCTCAAAGAGACATAGGTGGTGTGGCACGACCTACTGGATCAGCCGTTGCATCATCATCATCGGTGCCTTATTCAGGTAGGGGTGTACAACCTAAGGGTCATGGTAGAGGTGCTAAAGGAACAACTAGCTCTAGTAGAGTTCAGAATCGTACATACGCTTTAGCAGATCGACAAAATTCAGAGGCTTTTCCAGATGTGGTTACAGGTACATTGTCCATCTTTTCACATGATGTCTATGCATTAGTTGATCCAGGTTCTACAATATCCTATGTCACTCCATTGGTTGCTGAAAAGTTCAAAAGAACACCAGAACTGCTAGTTAAGCCATTTGACGTATCTACGCCAATTGGTGAATCTGTTATAGCTAAGAGAGTGTATCGAAATTGTATAATAACTATTTGCGGTCGTGATACAATGGCTGACCTAGTTGAGTTAGAAATGGTAGATTTTGATGCTATAATGGGTATGGATTGGTTGGCTTCTTGTATTGCCACATTAGATTGCCGAACTAAGAGGGTGTGTTTCCATTTCCCAAGGGAGGCAGTCCTAGAATGGAGAGGTAATATTGGTGCGCCAAGAGGCAAATTTATTTCTTATTTTAAGGCGAAAAAGATGATTTCCAAGGGTTACATATGTCATCTGGTTAGAGTGAAGGATACAAATGCGGAGACACCAACTCTTCCAACTATTCCAGTGGTAAGTGAATTTCCCGATGTATTTCCTGAAGATCTTCCGGGTTTGCCTCCAGAACGAGAAGTGGAGTTTGGTATTGATGTGATCCCAGGTACTCAACCAATCTCAATTCCTCCGTATAGAATGGCCCCGGCAGAATTACAGGAGTTGAAAGAGCAATTGAAAGACTTGCTAGAAAAAGGATTGATACGGTTGGGGCAGCCTCCACAGGTACACGGCCTTTCACACGAAGCCAAGCTCGGGAATTACAAGAACTCCAAGCCTTGTTCATGCAAATGGCCGTGTGTGAATTGGTGATTGAACCAACCAAGGACCTAAACGTTTTTATGTGTGAAGAGAGGTCTTAATGTGTAATAAACTACTCTTCAAGGTTGGCACAAGAAGCAAGGGCGGATGGGTCATTTTACCCTTTTTGTTTGTAGTATAAATAGCACATGTTAGAGAGTTATTTAGTAGTTTTTGGAATGCTGATTTTTGTAACCTAAACACTAAACATTTCACTCTCTCTCTCACTCTTAGAAGCCGCCCCTATTATCTCACAAGTAGAGGGATTCTTGTGTTGTCTCTTTGGCTAGAAACAAGGGTTTTGAGGTCGTTGAGTGCCTCTTGGTCCTCGTAAGAACTTGGTGTTTATATTCATTAGACTTAGGGTCCTCTCTTGATGTTAGGGTTCTTAGTTTCTTGAATGTTATATGTCAAGTTATCTATCTTTCTTTATCTTGTTGTTGTTGCTGATTTTGTAACTTAAGTCTAGTGAAGCCGTGTGGGGCTCTTTCGATTCACTAGCATTGTTATCTACCTTGTTGTTCTTGTGTTGTTGGGCTGAAATCCGAGCCTACTTGAAGCTCTTGTTGTTGTTGGTTTGATTTTTGCATCATTTGGTATCAAAGCTTGACCGGTTGTGTTCCAACATAACCCATCTTGGGCTAGTTCACGGCTTAACCAAACAACACCAAAAAGAATTTCTGAAATCTGTCCATTAAAAGTTGAAACCAAGAATGATGTTGTATGTTTAGATCTTGGTGTTATTTTGCTTGTTTAGTGAGTTTCTAGTGTTGGTTTCTTTCTTACCAACACTAAGGTGTCTAGATCCAAAAGTTGAGCTTGAAAACTTGAACATTGTGTAGTGACTTGAAGTGGCCGAAAGTTGTGTGTTGTTGAAACCAAAAGAAAAATCGGTGGTTGTGTGTTTATGTGCTAAAGAAGTTGATGAAGTTTGTTGAGGTGTTCATCTTTTGAACTTGTTCATCTTGTTCATCTTGTTGTTGTGCTCAAGTTGTAAGACAAGCTATAAAGTTGTTGTGAAAGACTTGCACCCATCACCTTCTAGTCTTGTCAATCACTTTTCCCTAATTCAAGGAGCCTTGTTTTGTGGGATTAGTCAACCAAACCTCACTTTCTTGAATTTGAAAAGAGGTGAAATACTATAAGATTTTATTTTTCCCACCAAAACACTTTGCAAACTATAACAAGTTGTGTGAATATTAACAAAAAAAAAAAAAAAAAGAGAGAAGAAGGACGTGTGGAACCATTGCATGCTGCCACGTCACTATAAGCTCAACTTAGGATATTCTTTGGTTGCTAATTGTTGATCCTTGGTTTCCCTTACTTGGTCCTAGAACTAATTAACAAACTAGTACATTCCTACTAGGTTGTCAACTAGTTCCTTGAACCGTTTGTTCGTGTCAACGATTATTTGAGTGCTTTTATTCGTTTGAATGAATTGCTGATTTTTGACTCTAGTCCGGCAAGAATTCTTTGTGTCTTCAAACAAGAATCCATTCCGGATAAGAGCTTACTCATACCTTAAGATTTCACGGTTACTAGCCAATTATACAACACTTGTGGAACACGAACTTGTGGTGAACTAAGGCGGATAATATCTTGACAGTGGAAGGAGCTACGTCTCATAATGTGGATACTAATGCCCTTGATTCTATGAGGGTCACTCTTGAGGCCGTTACCCGGACACTTGAAAGGTTGAATTCGGAATTTGGGGCCGTGAGAGGGGACTTGGCAGCAATAAAGGGGGAAGTGTCGACTATTAGTGGGAGATTAGAACAAGTGGAGAGTCAAAGGAACTCTCGTCCTTCTACTCCTCTACATGTATCTACCAATGGTCATGATAGGACCTCCTCCGCAACCATCACCCCCGAAACAGTCCACCAAATGCTAAATGCACCCCAAGCTCCACTAAATACCGCAAGCCAAACTACCTATTTTCCTCCAAACCGAGACCCCACTAGACCACTACATTTCCAAGCCCCTCCAATTCCACAAGAGGGATTTGGACGCCAAGTACCTCCACTAAATCCGAACCCTCCATTCCAAGCTCCATTAACCCAAAGACCGCAAATTCCAAATCTTCCGAATCAAAACGGCCAAGGCCGACCAGCCCACTTTGAAGGATACGGTAGAGAGGAGTATGAAGGAGATGGAGCCTTTGATGATGCTTATATGAGGGAGGAGGAGTTAAGAGGGGGTCGAGGAGAACCTAGGAGATACCGGGGGTATGGAGATAGGGGAAACCGGCACCAAGAGAGAGACGTAGGCATCAACACCATCAAGTTGAGCCTACCCATCTTTAAGGGTGAAAGTGACCCCGAGACCTACTTAACTTGGGAATCGGCTTGTGACAAAGTTTTCCAAGTTAATGACATCTCGGAAGAAAAGAAGAGTTGCTACGCTATAGCTCACCTCGAGGGCTATGCTAACACTTGGTGGGAGTATGTTAAACGATTTGGTAATGAATTAGTTGATGGGCAGCCACCACCTTGGTTTCGGTTGAGGTATTTGATGAGACAACGATACCTTCTCGAGAGATATCGTCATGAGTTGCTTGCTAGATTATATGGCTTGCGGCAAGGGGGCAAGAGTGTGATGGCCTATTTTGACGAGTTCCAACAACTCATGTTGAAACTTGATCATCGTGGGGAGCAAATCAGTCACGACATCATCTAGTTCAAGTGTGGGTTGAACAAAGAGATCTCCACTCATTTGACCCTTCACCGGTTTGAAACCATTGACGGTATATTCCAAGCGGCCCTTGAGATTGAAAGGGAACTTAAGGAGAGATCATCCTTTAAGGCAAGGGTACAAACCCCCTCGGGTTGGCCCAAAAAGAAGGACCAACCCGCCCCTACGAAGCTGCCCGAGTCCAAAATAGTCCCTAAATTCCCTCCGAAACCGGAGGCTCACTAATATCCCAACCCAAAGGGGTTCCAATGCTTCAAGTGCCAAGGTTGGGGGCATAAGGCCAATGAATGTCCGAACCGGCGCAATGTGATCCTACGAGAAGGGAAAGTGTACTACCTTGGTGAGGAGGTGGTTTCCGAAAGGGGGGAGGAAGAGGCCGAGCCTCAAGATGGAGAGGGAGCTGAAAATGGGCCGAATGATGATGAAGTAGATGGTAGTGAAGATGTCTATCCACAAGAAGGGGAGTGTGTGGTTCCAAACTTTGTGGTTAGACGTGTCATGATTAGTAAGGCGATAGATGACCCGAGTCAAAGGGAAAATCTATTCCATACTAAGTGTCTTGTAAAGGGGAGTGTGTGCACCTTGGTGATTGATAGTGGTAGTTGTACAAATGTTGCGAGCCATGCTATGGTAAATTTCTTGAAGCTACCAACTACACTACACACTAGTCCTTACAAGCTACAATGGTTGAATGATTGTGGTGAATTAAAGGTCACAAGGCAATGTGTGGTTCGGTTTAAGGTGGGAAACTACCACGATGAAGTGCTTTGTGACGTGATCCGAATGCAAGCATGTCACTTGTTGTTAGGTAGACCATGGCAATATGATAGGTCTACTAAACACGATGGGAGGTCCAACCGGTATACGCTTGAGAGGGATGGCCGAAAGGTCACACTTCATCCTCTTTCACCCTCCCAAGTAAATGAGTGGCATCAAAAGATCAGAGAGTTGAAGGGAAAGGGGAAGGAATCCGAAAAGGGAGAAAGCGGGGGGAATGCCGTAGGTGAGGAAGTAGGGACATCCGAGGCTGTCCCAACGACGAGGGAGATGGAAAACGTAGTGATGTTGGCTAGGAGGAAAGAACTCTTTGTGGACCATGATGAAAACAAGCCGATGTTACTTTTGGCCCATTGTTTTAATACTAACCCCACTAATTCTTCCATTTCCCCTTTGATTTCTTGTGTGTTGCAGGAGTATGAAGATGTATTTCCTCAAGAACTTCCGCAAGGATTGCCCCCACTTCGGGGAATTGAGCACCAAATTGATTTGGTGCCGGGTTCACAACTTCCAAACAAACCGACCTATAGGAGCAATCCCATGGACACTAAGGAGCTTGAAAGACAAGTTGAGGAGCTTCTCAACAAGGGATACATCAAGGAAAGCATGAGTCCGTGTGCTGTTCCGGTGCTTTTGGTACCGAAGAAGGACGGAACTTGGCGCATGTGCGTCGATTGTAGAGCCATCAACAAAATCACTATAAGGTATCGTCATCCAATCCCTAGACTAGATGATATGTTAGATGAGCTCCACGGATCTTGTTTGTTTTCTAAAGTGGACCTTAGGAGTGGCTATCACCAAATTCGCATGCAACCCGGTGATGAGTGGAAGAACGCATTCAAGACCAAATTCGGTCTATATGAGTGGCTGGTCATGCCCTTTGGCCTTACCAATGCTCCTAGCACCTTTATGAGGCTAATGAATCATGTAATGAAGCCTTATATTGGAAAGTTTGTGGTGGTTTACTTTGATGATGTGTTGGTATATAGTAAATCTATTGATGATCATGTAATGCATTTGAGATGTGTGTTTGATGTGCTCCGAAAGGAGAAGCTGTATGCCAACATGGAGAAGTGTTCTTTGGGTGTTGATAAGGTTATATTCTTGGGTTTTGTCGTGAGCTCAAGGGGTGTGGAAGTGGACGATTCCAAGATAGACTCTATTCGAAGTTGGCCGACCCCTAAAACTATTGGAGAAATCCGAAGTTTCCATGGGTTGGCAAGCTTTTATAGGAGGTTTGTCAAAGGATTTAGTTCCATAGAAGCCCCCTTGACCGAGGTAATTAGGAAGGACAGACCTTTTAAATGGGGTGATGAGCAAGCTAGGGCTTTTGAGGCCTTGAAAGCTACGCTCATCTCGGCGCCTTTATTGCAATTGCCCGATTTTGATAAGATGTTTGAAGTAGAGTGTGATGCTAGTAAGGTTGGCATCGGGCTGTTTTGATGCAAGAAGGTAAGCCCGTTGCTTATTTCAGTGAAAAGCTCAAAGGGGCAACTCTTAATTACTCAACTTATGATTTGGAGTTGTACGCCCTTGTTAGAGCTTTGGGAAATTGGCAACATTATTTGTGGTCTAAGGAGTTTGTGATACGAACGGATCATGAGTCGTTGAAACACCTTAAGAGCCAAGATAAGTTGAATAGGCATCATGCTAAGTGGATTGAGTTCATCGAGACTTTCCCTTATGTAATTCATTACAAAAGAGGAAAGGAAAATGTTGTTGCCGATGCCTTGTCTAGGAAGCATGTGCTTGTTGCTACCTTGTCTTCGAAATTGATGGGATTTGAGAGCTTGCGGTTGTTGTATCCCGAGGATCCTACCTTTGCTCCTATTTTTAGGGAATGTGAAGAGTGGGGAAGGGACCGTTGGCTTAAGGAGAATGACCATTCCTCCTACTCTCGGTTCGATGGGTATTTGTTCAATGGGAGGAGGTTGTGTGTTCCTTCTAGTTCTTGGAGGGAATTATTTGTGAGGGAGGCCCATGACGGAGGCCTCATGGGGCACTTTGGGGTAGACAAGACCCTCGGAATCTTAGAGGAAAACTTCTATTGGCCCAAAATACGCAAAGACGTCGCTAAAATTTGTAGTCAATGCGTGGCCTGCCGGAGTGCGAAATCTCGTCTCCTACCTCAAGGATTATACACCCCACTCCCTACTCCCCTTAGACCTTGGTTGGACATTTCGATGGATTTTGTTTTGGGGCTGCCAAGGACTAGAAAGGGCCGAGATAGCATTTTTGTTATTGTTGATAGATTCTCTAAAATGGCTCATTTTATTCCATGTGCTAAAACCGAGGATGCTCGTAGTGTAGCTTCATTATTTGTTGAACATGTTGTAAAGCTTCACGGGGTACCGAGGACTATTGTGAGCGATAGGGACTCCAAGTTCCTAAGCCTCTTTTGGAAGTCCATGTGGGGTAGGCTTGGGATGAAGTTACTTTTCTCCACGTCTTGCCACCCACAAACCGATGGCCAAACGGAGGTAGTAAATAGAACCTTAGGGTCTATGCTACGTTCTATGGTTAAAGGTAAGATGACTTCATGGGAAGATCACCTACCCTTGGTGGAATTTGCATACAACCGGGTAATACATTCGAGCACGGGAATGACTCCCTTTGAATGTGTTTACGGCCTGAATCCCCTTACCCCTTTAGATCTCACTCCTTTGTCTAGTGATCTCATGACCAGCTTAGATGGAAATAAAAGAGCCGAGGCAATGAAGAAAATGCATGAGACGGTGCGGGTCAAGCTTGAAAAGAAGAACCAAGAGGTTGCAAAAAGGGTAAACAAAGGGAGAAGAAGGCTTGTGCTTGAACCCGGAGATTGGGTGTGGGTGCATCTTCGAAAGGATCGGTTTCCAGCTCAAAGGAAGTCCAAATTGCTGCCAAGGGGTGATGGCCCTTTCCAAGTACTTGAGAGAATCAATGACAACGTTGGCCTACAAGATTGACCTTCCACCGGAATATCAAGTGCACAACACTTTCAACGTTGGTGATCTCTCCCTCGTGGATGCGGTTGAAGATGACCAAATGCTGAATTTGAGGTCAAATTCCTCTCAAGATGGAGAGGATGATACGGTTGGGGCAGCCTCCACAGGTACACGGCCTTTCACACGAAGCCAAGCTCGGGAATTACAAGAACTCCAAGCCTTGTTCATGCAAATGGCCGTGTGTGAATTGGTGATTGAACCAACCAAGGACCTAAACGTTTTTATGTGTGAAGAGAGGTCTTAATGTGTAATAAACTACTCTTCAAGGTTGGCACAAGAAGCAAGGGCGGATGGGTCATTTTACCCTTTTTGTTTATAGTATAAATAGCACATGTTAGAGAGTTATTTAGTAGTTTTTGGAATGCTGATTTTTGTAACCTAAACACTAAACATTTCACTCTCTCTCTCACTCTTAGAAGCCGCCCCTATTATCTCACAAGTAGAGGGATGCTTGTGTTGTCTCTTTGGCTAGAAACAAGGGTTTTGAGGTCGTTGAGTGCCTCTTGGTCCTCGTAAGAACTTGGTGTTTATATTCATTAGACTTAGGGTCCTCTCTTGATGTTAGGGTTCTTAGTTTCTTGAATGTTATATGTCAAGTTATCTATCTTTCTTTATCTTGTTGTTGTTGCTGATTTTGTATCTTAAGTCTAGTGAAGCCGTGTGGGGCTCTTTCGATTCACTAGCATTGTTATCTACCTTGTTGTTCTTGTGTTGTTGGGCTGAAATCTGAGCCTACTTGAAGCTCTTGTTGTTGTTGGTTTGATTTTTGCATCAAGGATTCATAAGGCCTAGTGTCTCCCCTTGGGGCGCACCAGTGTTATTTGTGCGTAAGAAGGATGGCTCTTTAAGAATGTGTATTGACTATAGACAACTGAACAAGGTGACTATTAAGAACAAATATCCCCTTCCGAGAATTGATGACTTATTTGATCAGTTGCAAGGCGCCAAGTGGTTTTCAAAGATTGATTTAAGATCTGGTTACCACCAAATGAGGGTCAAAGAGAATGACATACCCAAGACAGCTTTTCGAACATGGTACGGTCATTACGAGTTCCTAGTCATGTCCTTTGGGCTAACTAATGCACCTGCAGCTTTTATGGATTTGATGAATAGGGTGTTCAAGCCATACTTGGATGTGTTTGTGATAGTTTTTATAGATGATATTCTGGTTTATTTGAGATCAAATGAGGACCATGCCAATCACTTACGACAGGTGTTGCAGATTCTTCTTGATCGTAAGCTATTTGCAAAGTTCTCTAAATGTGAGTTTTGGTTAAAATCTGTGGCATTCTTAGGTTATATTGTATCTGATGAAGGAATAAAGGTAGATACTCAAAAGATAGAAGCCGTGAAGAACTGGCCAAGACCTATAACACCTACAGAGGTTCGTAGTTTCCTTGGGTTGGCAGGTTATTATAGAAGGTTTTTGGAAGGATTTTCTTCAATTTCTGCACCTTTAACAAAGCTAACACACAAAGCATCCAAGTTTCAATGGAATAATGCATGCCAAAGAAGTTTTCAAGATCTGAAGAATAAGTTGACTTCTACACCCGTATTGGTGCTTCCAGAAGGCACAGAGGGGTATGCAGTGTATTGTGATGCTTCAAGAATTAGGTTAGGGTGTGTATTGATGCAGCATGGTAAAGTCATAGCATATGCCTCGAGACAATTGCAGCCACATGAGAAAATTTATCCAACACATGATCTGGAGCTAGCAGCGGTTATATTTGCCTTAAAGATATGTCGTCACTACCTGTACGGGATTCATGTTGACATATACACTGACCACAAGAGTTTGCAATATATCTTTAGTCAGAAGGACTTGAATTTGAGGCAGCGAAGATGGCTTAAATTATTAAAAGACTATGATGTTGATATCTTATATCATCCAGGAAAAGCAAATGTGGTGGCAGATGCGTTAAGTCGCAAATGTGGTGGCAGATGCGTTATTACGGCTTAAGGAAAATGTGCAATGTGGTATGACAAAGGCATTTGAGCTTACGCAAGAAGGGGTACTGCGGTGCCAAAACAGATTGTGTGTACCTGATATAGACGGGCTAAGAAAGAGGATTATGATAGAAGCACATCATTCAAGGTATTCTATCCATCTAGGGTCAACAAAAATGTACCATGATTTGAGAGGGATGTATTGGTGGGGTGACATGAAGAAGAACATTGCAAAATTTGTAGCCGAATGTCCAAATTGTCAAAGAGTTAAAGTAGAGCACCAAAAGCCCGGGGGTTATATGCAATGTATGGATCTTTCAATCTGGAAGTGGGACATGATCAACATGGATTTCGTCACTGGTTTGCCTCGTACAATTCGAAGGTTTGATTCCATATGGGTGATAGTTGATAGGCTTACCAAATCAGCACACTTTCTACCTGTTAGGACCACTTACATAGTTGAAGAATATGCCAAGTTATATATTAAGGAGATAGTTCGACTACATGGAGTTCCACTCTCTATTATATCGGATCGAGGAGCTAATTTACTGCAAATTTTTAGAGGTCTTTTCAGAGAAATTTGGGGACACAAGTGCATCTAAGTACAGCTTTTCACCCTCAAACGGATGGACAAGCAGAAAGTACCATTCAAACACTTGAAGATATGCTACGAGCTTGTGTATTGGACTTTAAAGGTAGTTGGGATGATCATCTACCTCTCATCGAGTTCGCCTACAACAATAGCTATCATTCAAGTATCAAAATGGCACCATATGAAGCTTTGTATGGAAGAAAGTGTAGATCACCCATTGGATGGTTTGAAGCGGCTGAAACTGCCTTATTCGGGCTAGATCTTGTTCATCAAGCTATGGAAAAGGTTAAGGTGATCCAACAACGACTAAAAACAACCCAAAGCAGACATAAGTCATATGCGGATGTTAGAAGAAGGGGGCTAGAGTTTGCTATAGGTGATTGGGTATTCTTGAAGGTATCACCAATGAAGGGGGTTATGAGATTTGGTAAGAAAGGAAAATTAAGTCCACGTTATATAGACCCATACCAGATTACTCGGAGGTTTGAACAAGTTGCTTATGAATTAGATCTACCCCAAGAGCTCTCAACAGTTCATCCGGTATTTCACGTCTCAATGCTTAGAAAGTGCATTGGAGATTCATCTCATACTACCCCTACTGAAGATGTACAAATTACAGAAGATCTCACTTATGAGGAAATACCTATTGCTATTCTAGATCGACAGGTTAAGAAGTTGAGGAATAAAGAAATAGCTTCTGTAAAAGTGCTTTGGAGGAACCAACAAGTAGAAGAGATCACGTGGGAAACTGAAGAAGCGATGAAATCAAAGTACCCCCATTTGTTCAAAGACGAAGAAAAAGTCCAAGATGCTGAATTGGAACAATAACAAGTAAGTGTAAAATATATAGGTACTATATGGTAATAAGGATATTAACTTAGTCTTGAACTTGCTTTGGTTGGACAGTTATGCTAACATTCGAGGACGAATGTTTCTAAGGGGGGAAGGATGTAACATCCCGTATCTTGCTTGTACTTATTCTAATTATATGGAACCTGGTATGGTCATATGGTATAGGTAACGGATGAGAATTGTTATGCAATTATTAATAGTGTAGATGGAATTATAGAGGCTGCCCGTATAGTTTAGTGTGATGCGACTAAGTTAACGTTAAGATAACTATTTAAACTTTGAATCTTAAGCTAGTATTTGAATCTAAAGTTTAAAGTGACCAAGTGTGTATAAGTTGAAGGTTAGACTAAAGGGATTAGAAGCTGAAAATGGAGCAAAATATTGAGGTGCTTGCTTGACTTATTTAAGCTAGTAGGTGAGTCACCCACTTAAGTTGTTTGAACCAAATTAATGGACCCATGGCTATGGATCAGATTTGGGTCTATGCTAATATACTCATTTGGGCCAAATTGAACAAAAAAGAAAGAAAATGGATAAGTGACCCAACACACCAATCTGCCAAGGCCCAAATATAATTGAGCCCAACAAGAAATTATGCAAGTAGGTGCATCACCTACTTTGAAGTTTCAGCAGCTTGGACCCTTAAGTAGGTGCATCACCTACTTGGACCAATTTGACCAATTTTATGGTCCAAAATGCAGCTAAGGAGGTGGACAAGATAGGGACTTTAAAAGTCCAAGTTGCTGGTCATTTTACTTCACTTTTAAGTCACAAAAAAAGGAGTTTATTTCAGCAAATCTCTCTACTCTCTCAAAAACAACAAGAGCAGCAGCCTTATTTTTCCTTCTAGGGTTCTTGAAGAAACCCTCCCCTTTGCAGCCCAAGGTAAGTGAAAAACACTTAAGGTTTTGTTTAATTATCTCATGGGAGATTAGGGAAACAAGTTATAAGTGTTTGACTATAAGTATATGGCTGATTATAGAACAAGCTGTTTGTTCATGTTTCCTTGTTATTGAGAAACTTTTTTTCTTCTTCTTTGGTTTAAGTGTGAAGGAAAGTTCAAGCTCTTGAAGAGTTCAATTAAAAGAATAAGTTGCTGAATTGAGGTAAGGTGACTGCCCCATTTTATTTTTCTTATATGTGAATTTGAGAGGGGATTATGGATGTCTTGTTATTGAGAACTCAAGAGATGAAGAGTTCAATAATTGATTGCTACAATAAAAGTGGTTTGGGACTGTTTTGTATGTGTATGTTATGGGCTGCCAGGTTGAAGTTGGATAAAGGTGTGATGAGTTTGTAATGAATTATAGAAGAAAGATGTGGTGACACACCACCGAACTAATACTTGCTGTCCAATCTATTTTGCGTATTGTTTGGAATGTGTAATGAAGTCGAGGTGGTTTTGGTGAACCTTATAAGAACCTATATGGTATGTGGGTGTAATTGGAGGAAAGAAGAAGGGTTAAAATAACACCCTTGTTTGATAGAGTAATAGTTGCTGCCCGGTTACTGTTTTGGGTGAAATTAAGTACCTCAAATGTGTTTATTGGTTACTAATACTAGTTTACCATATATTCTATCGTAGATAAGTAATCTAAGAGGCGAGAAGTCAAGTCGGGCTAGTTTCGGAGTCAAATAACCAGGTATGTAAGGCATACTTATTTCACACTCTTTGGCATGAAGTCGTACCATTGTTCCCTCAAGCAAGTTTCCGAGGTTATCCTATAACAAAGTGATACATAATGGTAGCATATTAAACTCCATGTATCCAATGACCTTGTTCCCACTCTCTAACGCATTAGAACACCTCAATACATGCTTATTATTAAATTGCGCGTCTATCTTCACTAGAAAATTTCAGGAGTTCTCCGTTTGTTCAAATAAGACCCATGTGTTATTTCAGCTCCTAAACACTTTATTTGTGTGCCAACAGCTCCCTACCTCATTGTTGTTGCATTAAGTGTCTATTTACATGTCTCTTATTTGCGTATTACTGGTTCAAGGTACCATAATGTGATGACCACCAAAGTAACAATCTCAAAGGCTAAATAAACTAAGTAATGCAAATCTGTAAAATGATGAGTGGCAGCTCAGGGGCACTTGCCTAGCATGGGCCGATCTCGATACCTTTATTTGTGGGTGGCAGCTCAGGGGCATAAGCCTAGCATGGGCCGATCCCAATTTTTATATAGGTGGCAGCTCAGGGGCGTAAGCCTAGCATGGGCCGATCCTAATTTATCTTTTTACCACTGATCAGCTGGTCATTTGAATTATATGGATTACAAAGATTATGAAGTAAGAAGGTAAAATGAAGAACGAATGTAATGTACATTGTCCCACAAGTATTTATAAAGGTGGTCTACTAGTACTCCTTATACACTTGTATTGGATTTCTATTGAGCTTTTGTATCAAGTGTGTTGCTACTTTCTGCCTTACATATTCAGTACATATTTTCGTACTGACGTCCCTCACGGGGGACCTGCATTTCATGCTGCAGGCAGAGGTACTTCAGCTCATACAACTCACTAGTAGGAGCGCAGTTGTTCAAGGACTATTGGTGAGCTCCAGGTTGATTCGGGGCTTTCCGAGTCTGCTCCATATATTTTGGTATTGTACAGTAAGTCAAGAGTAGGGCGGGGGTTTGTCCCGACCCTGACTAAGTCTATGTATCTTCTAGATGCTTTGTAGACTAATGTAAAGTTATGGTAGTGTCCTGATTTTAGACATGGTGGCCCCACCGACCAAGTGCTGTACATATCAGTTTTGGGAGTGTATGTGTAGTTAATTTCATCAATGCATAATATTATGTTGTCAGAACATTTGGTTGCTACTACATGCATGGGAAGTATAAGGTTATGAATTGGTTCTCTCGGGCCTTTACGGCTACAGGTGCCTGTCTGCCCCAATAGGATTTGAGGCGTGACAATAACTCCCAAAATATCGGACTTGAACTAAAACTCAATAGTAATATCATCATTACCATTATTTGGAAAACTTGAACCAGAACTTATATTATCCACATCATCATCAATTGTCGAATCTGAACTGGACTCATATATACAGCATTATCATCATAAATTATCAAAATTGAAATAGAAATCATACATCATTAGATCATATAAATTGACCATGTAAAAAAACCATAATCATAATCCATATCACTAAATCACAATAATTATCCACCAAAACTTCCTTAAAATTAGCATTAACTCTCAACTACCAAACTAGCATAACCAATAAGAATGTGATAACTTCAAAGTCCTCAAATAAGCATTAATAAGGGTAAATCATACATAGTTTAGTCTACAAAAACTAACACAATTCTTGGCATAAGGTAGGCCGGAGGGGCCCACTTCTAATCTTCAAAATCCATTTTTAGGCAAATTTATCCCAAACTAGTTTGTGGTATATGAACTCATTTCTAGATTTTAAATAATCTCTAATTATCCCTAAGATATCAATTTATCCTAAAACATGAGCAACTAAGCGAATTACACCTAAAATTATGATTTTAAGGTAGCCTTACAGTCCAACTAACCCAAATATTTTAATCATACTTTAAATAACTAAATCCCATCCTATATCTATCATAATATCATAATCGTACTATGAAATAGCTCAATATATTAAGAGGGTAAACCTAGCCTACCTAGATGTTGAATAAAGACCCAAAGAATCTGCTAAATTACCAATTTCCCTTACCGAGAAGCTTCCGCATGGTGCTATGCTATCAAAATAACAATCTATTTATCAAAAAATGAACAATGATATCCATATTGCACTATTGTGCTTTGTGTCCCAAATTATGTGATAATCCCATGCTGGGACAGTTTGTGGAATCTGCAGTTTCAAAACCAACATAAAGTCCCTTTATGCTTAAGGAACCTTTACCCTCAAAATTGGTTAATTCTGAGATCTAAGGGTGCTACAATCAAGCTACCAAGCTTTTAAGGATTTTAACTAATGATGGAAAAATTAACCATGAAAATAATGGAAGCTTACAATAGATTCAAAGGAGAAATGCATATATTAACTTTACCCAAACTCCAAAATCACCCACAAATGATTCTCATATGTTTTCCCACTTTTTAGAGTTTAATATCCTAGATAATGATTGAAGATTGGTAAAAATGAGGATAAGTGGGGAATTTATACCATTAACAGGTATATGGATGCCACTTAACCGGACACTAGGCTGCTTAAGCGGTCGTCGCTTGAGAGACCTAACATTGCTTTATGATTTATGCTCACCAATACCATTGCATTTGGTAGAGGATGATAGTTATAACTAAAACTCAACTTATGTTAAGGTTAAATCCTCGAGGAATGGAATTAGCCTTCCTATCTTATGGGTATTAATAGTTGCTAAAAAGATACTCGTAATGTAAATAAAGTAAAATACATAATTTAAAATGGGGGTTGGTTTGAATATAGTTTTATCAAAGTCTACTCAAGCTAACAATTAATATGCAACAATTGTGATTAAAAATTCAATATGAGAAGGATCTTGGAATTTTGTCTACCTAAGGGCAGGTTATGCATGGGTGCATGATGATTTGGTACAATTTCTAGTCATTAACGCTATGGTAGTCTAGGTTGAAGATCCTTGAGGCTAGTTTGTTAACAAAACCTCATGAATAACACTATTGACCCTTTTGGGTACCTCACGAATGTGCCAATTAAACCCATCTTAGTCCTCATTTGGGCATTCCTATTTCTAGGAAGATGCCAAGACATAGCCAACTCTCTACTCACCCTTATTTCTAATATAGTGACAATGAACAAAGTACATCTAATATTTTCCAATATTGCCTTGTCACCCATATCCCTCTTTCAAGGACGATATGGGTTCTAAAAGTTTACCCACATCCCCTTTTTCAAGGATGATGTGAGCTTTCAAGAGCTTAGGGTTTTCACCCACAAATCCATCTGGGCATTTCGGGTTTTCACCCACAAACCCCAACTAATTCAAGTAAGCAATAGTGAAACCCATCATCAACAAATTAGAATCTACACAAATACATAACAACCCACACATAATTGCACTTTAGTTCAACATAATCCCAAGACAAGAAAGTTTAGCTACTCATGGAGTTAAGGAGAAGAAATATACCAAATGGGTCATTCAAAGCATCCATGGCAATGAAAAAATAGAAGGTTCTTCAATTTAACTTTAATTTCACCAAACTCAAATTGGAAAATTCAAACACAAGAGTTTCCCCAATTAGTAGGATTACAAATTATTCAAAATTCAATTGTTCAAAGTATGGAATACCAAATGGGAAAGGGTTTTAGCCTTTTAAGGTATTTGGGCTCAGCTGTGTACAATGACAGAATTTCCCCTAAGCTAAACTTGCTAAGCTATGATCGCAACAGATTTTTTGTGATCACGGCTGCCGTAAATGCCTTCATATCCTTACAATCACGGTTGCTGACCAGAGTGGACTAACCGTGATTGCAGTTGATAAACCCTTGGGGGTTGCACCACAGAGTGAGGGACTAGGTCCTTCAGGATCAATTACAAGTGATAGAACTTTAGTGAAACCATGAGGTACTGAAAATAAAGGTAGTGCAAAAATATAAGAACACAAGATTTGTATGTGGAAACCCAAGAAGGGAAAAGCCACAGCTTTCCCTCACAAGCACCTCCAAATCCACTATAATCAACCTCCCAATTACAGTAAGATTTTAGACTACCTCTAGGATCTTTGTGCAAGTAGTAACTCTACTACAAGCTTATATTGGTAACTCTACCAAGGACACTCCCTCTAACTAACTCTAATCAGCAACAAACTTTGGTAACTCTACCTAAGAAGATCGATCAAAAAGACAACACTACTCTTATAACATGAGTAGTTCTTTTACAATTGATCACTCACTCAAGAACAAGTTCAATTTAAGAATAAACAGTCAGCTAAGAACTTTAGTAGTGTAGAAATGAGGTTTTACTGCCTCTCATTTCACTATTTAGAATGTGCAAAAACAAATTATTGAAGAGGTGTCTCTTTTCTTTTATAGCTAGGTGATGATTAGGGCTGAAATACTATTGGACCAGCTATCCAAGTTAGTACAAAATAGCACTTGCAAGTTTGTTAAACAAGAGGAAAAAATTGTACAGATATCGTGTGCCAGCTGTAAAGTACTTTGCCTGTCCAGGGACCTGGTCCCTTGCAGATTAGCTGCTCATCATCAAAACTACATATAGCAGCGGTAATTAAGCCTGATTATGTATAGGGTCTTCCATCTTGCACTTTTCTTCTCCTTTTGGTTCCTTTTCAGCTAAAATCAACATTTTTCTTTCTCATGTGTATACCTGCAAAATATGGAAATTAGTACTTTTAACTAACAAACTTGTCTTATTCATACCTTCAAACCATAATAGTATGCACGAATTTATGATGTAAATAAGTGGTAAATTCACCACTCATCAACACTCCCAACTTAAACCTTTGTTTGTCCTCAAGCAACACTACCTCTTACTTAATGAGATAATGCAAATTTAAGCCTATTTATGCAACCAGTGATTACAATGACTTTAAACTTGATTACTACCTCAAGTAGATCTTCAAACATGAGCAAAGCTAATCTCATGACACCCCTCATCATGAAATTCACTTTCAAAGATGCAACGGACTTTAAGGAACAACAATCACTAATACTCTAGAAGTGACTACCTCTTGACCTCAACTCCACTATACCCCTTTTTACCTTATTTTTTGAAAGATGACAATATCACCCACCTCAAGTTGTTTACATGCCTCCTCACAAGAAGGATATCCCACATACTCCAAATTATCTAATATGAAATAAGAGATTTAATTGTGAAGCTCTCTCTCTCACATAAAGACTATCGATGCTAACAAGTACCATACCATAGGCTTTCCCTTATTTTCAATCGCCACTATAATAAGTACACTTGGTTGGAGATCTCAAATGGCTTTTTAAGCTTGTAACGTAGGTTTAGGAAAGGAAAGGATATCATTTAGGAACAAAGTGGCTATACCCTTCTTGAATATCTATATCACGCTATTCCATCCAACTTTTGACCATGGACCACTTTTTTTGTTTTCACACTTTACAGATGCCTATTTTAGCTACCTTGATTTACCCCACATTTTGAGAGCATCTTTCATTCGCTTATTTCTTTTGAAATTAATGCCTCATTCTTGATACGGGACAAATGGCCATCTTATCTTTTGATGACATTTTTTGGAGGCCAACACATAGAGACTCAAGACATGGTCACCTCGAGAAAACAAGAACATGCATGGAGGACCCGTTTTGAGCATAACTTAAAGCAATCTCGCGTGTGGAAGATTGCTTGGAGAATTTGAGGTTGAGGACTCACGGTTTTGGACCTTAATTAAGGGTATTTTGGACATTACACATGGTGTATTTACACACCATGGCCGGTTGAGGACTCACGGTTTTGGACCTTAATTAAGGGTATTTTGGACATTACACATGGTGTATTTACACACCATGGCCGCCCCTCTCATTAAGGGCAAAGTGGTCTTGTTATCTTCATTTGCAATGTATTATAAATAGGCCCCCTTAGTCTTATTTTCACTAGTTTTTGGATGATGAAGAATTGAAAGAAATATTTTCTCTCTTTTGAGAGTGTAACACCATTAGTTGTAGGACTTGGAAAAGTCACCCTTAGCATAGGGCTTGGAAAAGCCAATATTGATCTTTGCTTGGAAACGGTAGATCTTGAGGCGAGTTCATTCCCTTGGTGGTCACCGTAAGAGTGTGGTTTTGATTGTTACATTCATTAGGGGATAGTGTTGAAATACACTTGGTTCTTAATCTTGTAATAATCTTGGTCTCACTATCTATCTTTATTTTCTTGCAAATCGTGTATGTGTTGTGTAGTGGACTGTTTTGGGGTCTTCGTTGAATCCGAAACTTGTATTATTGTTGTTCATCTTGTTCATCACGTTTTGTCACTGTTTTGGTGTTAAAATATACTCTTGTATCTTGTATTCTTATTGTTGGTAGCGAATCCGAGTGAGGTCTCCATCTTGGTCCTCGAATCCTTAAGATTAGTGGACTGATTTGGTGTTTGTTTCGTGCTCCCCTTGTCGATCCCGTATCAATTCTTCATTTCATCATTCTTTTCTTTTTCACTTTTTCATTGCTTAGCTCATAGGCATCCACTTACACTACCTTGGCCCAAGGTCATCTCTTCCAATCTTACCACCCCCAACTTAGGAATTTGTCCTTAATTTTCATTTTTTATGTTCAAGAGGGGTAGGGTTCAAGAGAGGGAAAAACTTTGAATGGTTTAAGTCTTGTAATGTAGTTTCCAAAGAAAGATGTAAAGTGCAAATTGGGTAAATAAGGGTTTTATTCTATGCATGGGTAGGCTATTTAGGCTAAAGAGGGTTCTTATGTTCACAAAGATGGCCTGGGATCATTTCACCAACCAAGCATAATCAAAATTAGCCTTAAGAGAATAACGGGGCAAGTTCTTGATGGTACAAGTATGCATGAGATTTAGACAAATATGCTCAACGCATATGGCATGCAAACTCTTCAAAGGGGCTCAATTGCCCTTCCCACTGAGACAAAATGAAGTATCTACCAATTTCTACAAGCCAAAACATTGGGGTCACAAAAATAGGTAAAGTGTTGTTACAAAGTTTCTCACGTTCGTGCCCCTTTATTTTAAAAAAAAAATGGACCGAGGGGGGTATTTGCTTCGCATTTGAACCACACACGGTTTGCTATTTATGGCACCAAACCAAGCCGACGTCTCATATTTCGACTTTCATACAACTTTCATATGGGTAGATCATATGGCTACTAAGACCACCAAAGGTATAAGTGCGATCCAAAATCCAAAATGCTACAGGTACTTTAATTTTCCTTCTATTTGTAACTCTAATGCTACAGGTACTTAAACTTACCCTGCATCCATGGCTCAAAACCTAATCACGATAAAGATAAAGAAAAAATATAAATAATAAAACAAACAACTAATCCATAAAATGTGATCACCATCAGAGTGCATGAATATTAAACCCATAGAAATAAAAATCATCCAAAATAACATAGATACATCCATAAATATCTCAATAATACAGGACAAAATGAATAAATATGGAGATAGGTACCCCCAACTCAATAGTTTATTATGACCTCACTAATTAAATAATAAATCATAAAAAGAGAAAAAGGTACTCCCTAAAACCACATCAAGAGCTACTCTCACCCTCAGACTCTGCATCATCTCCAGCATCATCCTAACCAAACCACTCAGCTGGGGTCTTATCACCACTCTTAAATCGGGAGAAAGGAATTCTATCTCAAGGTTTTAGGACCTTCTAAAGGCCCTTCACCCCCTTTCATATATTTTTAAAGAACTTGTCCATCTTTTTTCCCTTCAACCCTCCCACATCTTGCTAAAGAACTTGTCCCTCTTCTTCTCCCTTTTCTTGATCTTCTCATATGAGTCCTGGAGCTCTTTGTGAGATTGTTCCAATGATGAGTAAGTGCTATTAAGCCTAGAAATGGTGGCTCCCTATGTCTGTTGATCCACCAAATACTTATCATAATCAAATTGGGACACATATGAATGATAGGTGGTAGAGGGATCTCTCGACCCCAGAGGCAATCCTAACAAAAGCTCCCTAATCTCCCTTAAATCAATAATGATCTCCTCAAAAGGGCTAGCTGTCGATGGCCTATAAGACTTTGTCTTATCACATGTCGACTTGCCCAAGTCGATCTTTCTCTTCTTGCTCTATCCCGGTGCACCATCACCCTAAATTTTGAAAGGATAAATGGGGGTGCCATAGTGCACCCATATGTCTCCAGGGTACTCCACAACCCCAACTCTCCTACACAACTCAGTAATAAAAATGGGAATAAGAGATGTGTACAACTGTGGTTCTTGAAGAACTTTATATCAGAGACCACAAGTCAAACAATATTCAAAAGAATGCCATCTAGTACGCAAGTAACCATCTAGGAACATAAATCTGGAACCGCAGTCATATGGGTGCATAGGGAAACCCAACTTCAAATGATGTTCAACCAAATCCAGTCCTCAGCAGTGAAGTCGTTCATTGACATGTTCCTCTGTGGAGCCTTCTAAGTGACCTCCTTGCCCAAACATAACTTCTCTAATATCCAACTCCCCAGTTCACACCCTTTAGCCATAAATTGATCCATCTTTGCATTTGGTAGCCCATAGATGTCATTTATTTCTTTAGCTCCAAAGTTCAGCATCTTTTCTTGGATCCTAATAATTGGGTCTGAGAAAGATACTATGCTAAGATTAGAGAAGAATTCTCATACCCGCTGCTCATTTGCCCAACAAGGCTCCTAGTCAAAGTACTTCCATCCTGTGGCCACGAATCTATCACGAAATGTCGAAAGATTTTACAACACCTTCTCCAAGCATATTCCCCTTTTAAGAAACAAATTTATTTTTGGAAGATCACCGTAGTACATATTGTGGCACTCAGGGGCCATGAAATAAACTTGATCATAGTCTCCCATGATATAAACTTAAAAAAGATTAAAACAACACAACAATATTTTCATGCACAAACTATGTTATGTTGTCTAATAAAGCTCATGGAATGGTTACTTGGTGGTTTTTGGACAAAATTGGAAGTGCAGGATTTTTGGCTCAGGCAGAAGTTCAGCCTCAAATATGGTGATTGCGGGCCACTAAGCCATGATTGCAGTGCCGTGATCGCTATACAATGACCGTGATCGCGGTATCTAAGGCCAGACCGGGCAAGATTTTCAACATTTCACAATTTCACTTTCAAGGCCAAATCATGTTCTAAAATAGAAAGTTATCATTAAGTACATTAAACAAGGTTCCTAAGCACTCGATCATTCCCCAAGAATTTAAAATAACCAATTATGGGTTCATTTGGGCATTTGATTAAGCACTTGGTATGTACTAATATTTTTCTCAATTTCGAATACAATCTGGGTACTCAAGTCTTCCCCACATATGTGCACACCATTCACAATAATGAACCACCACACAAGTACAATTTAACAAGGATTTAACAATGAAAAACATAAATTTATGCCCTCCCTATTTCATGGACCTTAAACTTTATTTTACCCAACTCTAAATCAACTATAGCTCTTTCGGTGTCAAGGAAATATCAACCTAGGATAATATGTACCTCTTGGTCAATATCACAATCTAGCACCACAAAATTCATTGGAAGGATGAATATATCCACCTTCACTAACATGTCAAAAAAACCACGATCGGTTCCTTGATAGATCGTTCCAACATTAAAAGCCTCATCAATTTTGGAGTAGGGGTGCTCATTCCAAGCCTTCAGTATATTGCGAAGGGCATAATATTGATACTTGCACCAAGTTCACATAAAGCTTTTTCAAACTTATGTGTCCCAATGGTGCATGGAATTTTAAAGGCCCTAGGATCTTTCTTCTTTTTCGCTATCTCACTATGCATGATAGTGCTTAACCCATGGGAAATTTTGATTGTGTCACCCTCAACAAGATTTTTCTAATCATCAATTTCTTCATAAGCTTAGCGTACCCTAGAACTTGGATATCCTTAAGTAACAATATATTAATAGAGATGTTGCTAAGGTTAGCCATGAATTTCGTGAGCTTGTCGTTCTCCACTTTTCTCTTAAGCCTTTGTGGAAATGGAGATATTTGCATGGTGGACATCACTTCGTGGCTCATCATTTTCGACCACCTTTTCATCAAGTTCCACCAATTTTTCTTGTCACCATTTTCTTGAGATTTTAGAGTTTTTTCTTTTGACTCAACTACAAGATTTTTATTCACATTCATGTGCTTAATCTTGGGTTGTTTCTCTCCCACACTTTCTCCATCAACATCCCTCAAATGATCACCAAGGGTCTTGCCACTCCTAGTGACTATAGCTAAAAACATAAGCCTCATTTTTTGAGTTCACAATAGTGTCACAAGGAAGTCCCCCTTTGGTCTAGCATTCAGTTGAGAGGAGATTTGGCTAATTTGTTTATTCTAATTATTTAATCGAAGAGGAGTGGGACACAACTATTTGGTTGATTTGCAAAAAGTAATCTTTCAATTCATGGACCATCTTGTTTGTTCCTTCCACTTTCGTCAAGATCTTTCCAAGACATCTTCGATTTTGTATTTATAGGGGTCAATGGGATTTGCATCTTTGTTATTTGCCCAGTAACAGGGGGAATACAATGATCATACTCTTGGTCATTATCCCTCCAATCATTATCCATCCAAACTTAGTTCCCACCTTGCCTTTGATAGATCGGGCGGGAACCCCCTAAATAGTTAGCCAAATACTAAATATTTTCATCAAACCTCTTTTAGCCTATTCATCATTATAGGGTGTGGATGCCATGACATTCACCATTTTTATGGGTGCACCCATCACATGCTTAGTTAGAAGCTCCAATTGCATCATCATTTTTGCCATATTTTCCTTTCTCTCTTTATCTCTCTTCTTTTGCTCTTTATCAACAAAGGAGGTAGTAGGGGATCCTTTTGGTACCTCGGTATCAAGAATGTGCCTTCCCCGATTTTGCTTGGTCACTTTCTCAATCAAGTTTGTATCCACATGATAAGTCAACTTTATTAGAGAGCCCCATGTCGCATTGTCTACCACGTTTTAATGAATTGATCGCCCGATAGAAGATTTGGAGAAGAATCTTCTCTGGTACCTCGTGGTTGGGGCAATAAATTTGATTACTATTGAATCTTTCCCACACCTCATAAAGAGTTTCTCCGTTCAATTGATAAAAGTTGATGATTTTGACACGCTGTAGCATCTTTGATGGTGGGATATACCGGTCAATAAAGGAAATGGTAAGTTCATCGCAATAATTAATTGACTCATCTGGGAGAGATCGAAGCCATAATACTGCATCACCTATTAAAGAAAATGAGAAGAGACACAACTGGATGACTTTACAGTTATGTGTGCAATATCAAAAGGGGCACACACTTCTATGAAATTCTTCAAATACAAGTTGGGGTCCTCATAAGCTTACCCCCTCCCCCCCCAAAAATCCCTTAATTTGGAGAATATACAACATAATACTCGTGACATAAAAGACCTCATTCCCATGAGCAGGTGGGATATGAATGACATTGCACGTCCAATGTCATTTAGTTGTTACTCATCATCAAGGGGACCATCAAAAGACTCCGCATTACTTGCATTGTCAATCATACTTCCTTGGACACTATGGAATCACCTAAAAGGAAACAAAAACAACCTAAAAAAATACACATCACTATGACTATACCCAAAGCAAAAATCAACAACTTACAAGTGAAAACTTATGTTGAGGTTGAATACTAGAGGATTGTAATTAGCCTTCTAATATTATAGGTGTTAATAGTTGATAAAAAGATACTTGTAATGTAAATAAAGTAAAATACATGATTTAACATGGAGGGTTGATTTAGGATGTGGTTTTATCAAAGTTTATTCAAGCTAACAACCAATAGGCAACAATTGTGATTGAAAATTAATATTAGAAGCATCTTGGAATTATGTCTACCTAAGGATAAGTTATGCATGGGTGCATGATGAATTGGTGCAAATTTTAGTCATTAACATATGGTAGGCTAGGTTGAAGATCCTTGAGGCTAGTTTGTTAACAAAACCTCACAAAATTCACTCATTGACTCTTTCGAGTACCTCATGAGTGTGTCAATTAAACCCACATAATACCTTAATTGGGCATCCCTAAATCTAGAAAGATGCCAAAGACATAGCTAAATCTCTACTCACCCTTATTTCTAAGATAGTGATGAGAGAACAAACTACATCTAATATTATCCAATATTGCCTTGTTACCCATATACCTCTTTTAAGGATGATATGTGTTCCAAAAGTTCACCACATCTCACTTTCAAGGATGATGTGAGCTTTTAAGAACTTGGGGTTTTCACCCACAAATCCATCTTGGGAACTTGGGGTTTTCACCCATAAACCCCAACTAATTCAAGTAAGCAATAGTGAAACCCATCATCAATAAACTAGAATCTACACAAATACATCACAACCCATAGATAATTTCACCTTAGTTCAACATAATCTCAAGACAATAAAGTTTATCTACTTATAGAGTTAATGAGACGAGATATATCAAATCCATGGCAATGGAAAAGTAGAATGTTCTTCAATTTAACTTCAATTTCACAAAACTCAAATTGGAAAATTCAAACATGGGAGTTTCCCTTATTAGTAGGGTTATAAATTATCCAAAATTCAATTGTTCAAAGTATGGAATACCAAATGGGAAATTTTTTTAGCCTTGTAAGGGATTTGGGGTCGGTTGTGTATAATGACAGAATTTCACCTTGGCATAAACCCGCTAAGACGCAATTGCTGCATCTTTTCTGTGATTGTAGCTATTGTGAGTGCCGTTAAATCTTGCAATTATAGTTACTGACCAAAGTGTACTAGCCGCGATCACATACCTCAAATCACGGGTGTGGTAATTGAGCCTGATTATGTGTAGGGTCTTCCAGTATGCACTTTTCTTCTCCTTTTAGTTTCTTTTCAGCTAAAATCCATATCTTTTTTTCACATCACCTGCATACCTGCAAAATGTGGAAATTAGTGCATTCAACTAACAAACTTGTCTCATTCATACCTTTAAATCATTGTAATGTGCACAAATTTTTGATGTAAATGAGTGGTAAATTTGATAAAGCTCAACTTACACGGCAATTTTATGTGCAAGGAGGTCGTCAGCAATATACTTACCTTACTTTGTAGTCGGGGTCGAATCCATGAGGAACAATATGAGTTGTGGCTAATTTAGTTTGGAATGATAGATACTATCTAAATTCAAACTAATAGTACAAAAAATATAAAACTGGGGGATTCTAAAGATATCACACTAAATATTTCTTTTTGGGTTTTTCGAGTACAAAATTGGGGCTACGAATACTTAGAGTCTAAATAATTAGGCACGGATCTTGGTATTATGCTTTCGTAGGGGCAAGATATACCTGGACACATAATTATTTGGTGCATGTTCTAATTGATGATCATGTGTAAGGCTAGGTTATAAGCCTTGGGTCTAATTTGTCAACATAGCCTCAAAGATTTCACTCATTGACTCTTTCGAGTTCGTAACGAGTGTGTCAAATAAAACCACCCAATACCTCAATTAGGCATCCCTATTTCTAGGATGATACCCAAGGAATAGGTAACTTCACAATCACTCTTATATCTAAGATAGTGAAAATTTAGCAAACTATGCCAACAACTGTCTACTATTACTTTGGTTCCCATATCTCTCTTTCAAAGATGATGGTTCTTAATATTCACCCAAACCCTTCTTTCGAAGATAGATTGAGCTTTCAAGAAATTAGGATTTTTACCTACAAACCCATTTGAGTATTTAGGGTTTTCGCCCACAAATCCCAACTGATTTAATCAGGCAATAATAGAATCCATCAATCAATACATTAATATATGCACCAATAAATTAGAACCCACATGTAATTGTACCTTCTCGCATAATCCCAATAGGAAAAACTAGCTACTTATAAGATAAATAAGTAATGATTTTACCCAAAATCTCCATTGATTTGATTTGAGAAAATCAAAGTGAATGTTACTTCAAACTATGAGATCCAACAAATCTTCAATAGGAGTTCACTAATTCTTCACTTGGAAGTGACTTCGAGGTATTCTTCACCCAAAATTTATACAATATTGTCTTCTCCAAAAATGAAGGATATAAACCTAGAATAATGTCTCAAAATTTTGGGATGATGGATTCTCTCCAATAATAGGGTTTGAGTTTTCCTTTTGTCAAATTTGGGATCCTCCACGTACATTTACATTTCTACCCTTTGGCTGTATTTTTTTGCTAGACCGCGATCGCATAGGATTGGCCGCTAATGCCGCTACCGTGACTGCAGTAGGTTGACCTTATTGACTGACCATAATCACTGTCCTCAGACCACAACCACAGTAACTCAGGTCATGTCTGCTCCAGATCTTCAGTTGTACTTTCTTGCTTCCTTTTGATCATTTTTAGCTCCAACCCACATATTTCTATCTAATCAACTATGTGCCTGCAAAACGTGGATATTAGTGTATTAAATTATGATTATGTCTCATTTATTCATTCAAAACATTGTAATGTGCATGACTTTTGAGTACGAATGAGTGGTAAAATCACCTATCATCAATTCCCCCAACTTAAAGCTTTGCTTGTCCTCAAGCAACATTACCCCTTATCATGAGACATTACACTTTTATGCCCAATTTTCATGCCTCAAATATTACAATGACTTCAAGCTTAGTCACTACCACAAATAGCTCATTGTACATGGGCTAAGCTATTCTTACTACACCCCTTATTATAAAATATAATATCTAAGGATTCATAAGACTTTAAAGAGCAACCAAGAAACAACAACCAATACTCTAAAAGTGACTCACTTTTGATCAAAACTAAGCTATACTCCATTTGCCTTATTTCTCGAAAGATGAAAAAATCACCTACCTCAACTCGTTCACATGCCTTCTCACAATAAAGAAAATTCCACACACCAAGCTATAAAATAAGCAACAAGAAATTTAAGATAAAAAACTCTTTTCCTTACAAAAGAACTCTATATGTCAACACGTGTCATACCATAGGCTTGTCCCTATTTTCAATTGACACTATAAAGAAATAAATGGTTGAAGATCTCAAAGGATTTTTTGAGCTTGTAATGTAGGTTCAGGTTAGGGTAGGATATCATTTGGGAACAACATGCTGTAAACTTCCTTGAACATCTACATCACACTATTTAATTCACCTTTTTAACTATGGGCCACTCCTCTTTGATCTCTTCTATTTTCATAGGCCTACTTTTTGCTTCCTTTGTTAACCCATTTTCTTCTATTTCTTTTTCTTGCACTTTTCATGTAATTTTTTCCTTTGTTTGACCCTTTGTGTTTCTATTTATTTGTTTTCAATGCTTGGGCACTTAGGCATTTCACTTACAACTTAATGGCCCCACACTTACCTCCATCAATCTTCACTACCCCAACTTAGTCTTTTACCCTCAAGTTGTATTTTCAAGTTCAAGGAGGGTGTGGTTCAAGAGAGTGTTAAAAAGAATGGTTCATGGCTTGTAATGTGTTTGCCAAAGAAGGGTCCAAAGGCTCAAAGCGGGTTACTAGGGATTAAATCTATGCATGGGTAGTCTTTTTAAGATAAAGTGGCTTTCAAATTCACAAAGATGGCCTAAGATCATTTCTCCAACCAAATACAATAAAAATTAGCCTTGAGAGACTAACGGGGAAAGTTCTAGATAACACAAGTATACAAGAGATGATGCAAATAGCTCACCACACATGGCATGCAAAATTCACCAATGAGGCTCAATTTCCCCTCCCATTAGAGACAAAATTGGAGAATCTATAACTATTAACAAGTTAAACATTTGTGGAGTCACAAAAAAAAAGAGTTTTGTTACAAAGTTGCTCACGTCCATGCCCTTGATTTTTGAAAAAAAATTGGACAGAAGGGGTTGTTTGTTTTGCTTTTTCACCACTATCAATTTTCTAACTTATAGCTACAACCAAAACTTTAGCCTCGCATTTTGTCTTAATATGGGCAAACCAACCGTATGGCTAGTCAAACTTCGCCAATGGTTCATAGTGGGATCTGAAATCTACAATGCCACAGGTACTCAAACATCCCTTTCATTTATGACTTAGATGCCACGGGTACTCAGAATTCCCCTGTATCTATGGTTCAAAACTCAAACACGATGTTTTACCCTTAAGAATGTCGTAACTCAATCTATCATAGGGCAAGGCTCATCATGCATCATCATAATCAAAATAAAACTAAAGTAAAAATAAAAACTAAAAATAAAACTATATGATACTCCATGAAAACGTGGGCACCATCAGAATATCCAAATATAAAATCCCAAAAACACAAAACAAAACATCATCCAACATAAAAGTAACCAAGAACATATCAAAACAATAAAAATTTGTGGGCACCCCCAACTAAAAGGAAAGCAATTTCCTCACTACATGTGCAATAAAATAAGAGTAAAAGGGGTCTCCCTAAATCATCATCAAGAGCTATCCTATCTCGCTGACTCTATACTATCACCACAGGCATCATCAGTTGTCCAGTCAGCAGGGGCCTCTTCGTCAATATCCAACCTAGGCAAATATAGTATATTATTGGGTTTGAGCACCTTGAAGATGCCCTTTACCCCTTTCATCTTTATGAAGAATTTATCTCTCTTATTCTCTCTTCACCATCTTTTTGTGCGACTCCTTGAGGTCCATGCATGATGCAACCAAGGCTGAATAAGCTCTCTCTGAGCTGGAAATTATAGATCCTTGCTTCTTCTGCTCTTCCTGATATATCTCATAATATTACTGAGCTACGTATGAATGGCGAGCAGTGGAGGACTCTCTGATCCCTGAGGCAATCTGGATAATAGCTCCCTAACCACCCACATCTGACCTAAGATATTATCGAATGGGTTGGCTAATGAAGGTCTAAAAGAGTCTTTGTCCTTCTGGGTCGACTTACCTAAGTCCACCTTTCTTTTCTTTTCTGACCAGGGGCACCCTCACCCTAAAATTTGAGTGGGAAGATGTGAGGGCCTGGGTACCCCAGGTACCTATAGCATACTTCTCTACCTCTACCATCTTGTAAAGCTCAGTGATAAGGGAAGGAAAGAGAAAAAGTGCACCTCCATGGTTCTTGAAGTGCCTCCACTCTGAGAGGACAATCTCTCCCATGTTCAGAGTAATGCTAGAGAGAATATAATCCAACATCCACGATCACAACTCTGTGACAATAGTCAAATAAGTGCACAATGATACTTTGCTGCAGATGATATTCAGCCAAAGCCTGGTCTCATCTATGAAGTCATTAATCAAAATATCCCTCTTGGTGGTGGACTATAGAACTTCCTTACCTGGACATATTATGTTAGCCATCCAGGTACCAGGCTCGCATTTTTTTTCCAGGAATTGCTTCATGTCAGCATCCAGAGCCCATATATCTCATTAATCTGCTCTTCTTTGAAGTTCACTTGGTTACCCCAAATTTTCATCACTGGGTTTGTGAGAGAAACTATGCTAAGGTTCGCATAGAACTCGTGTACCCAATGCTCATTTGCATAGTAGGGTTCAGAGGCAAAGCACATCCACCCGATGACAGTGAGTCGGGCATGGAATCCTAAGAGCTTCTCTTCCACTTTATCAAGGCAAATACCCCTCTCTAGAAGTAATTTTATACTTGGCAGATCATCGTAGTAGAGGTTTTGGTATTCGGCAACCATGAACCTAGTGTTGTCAAAATCTCTAATTTTTATAGCTTAGCACTTGTAAGCTATACAATTCAGACCATCATTAGCATTATCACACCAAAAGTATTCTAGATTATTCGGATAAACTCATACAGTAGTGTTATAGAAGGTTCTGGGGTGAGAAATGGGTGTGCATAATTTTTGGTTTATGTAGACCTTCAGGTATGGTGATCGCGGAGAAATGACTATGATCACAGTGATGCAATCGTGATCATCGAGATCACGATTGTGGTACCTGATGATACAAAATCAAACCAACAACACCAAGAGCTTCAAGTAGGCTCGGATTTCAGTCCAACAACACAAGAACAACAAGATAGATAACAATGCTAGTGAATCGAAAAGAGCCCCACACGGCTTCACTAGACTTTAAGATAACAAAATCAACAACAACAACAAGATAAAGAAAGATAGATAACTTGACATATAACATTCAAGAAACTAAGAACCCTAACATCAAGAGAGGACCCTAAGTCTAATGAATATAAACACCAAGTTCTTACGAGGACCAAGAGGCACTCAACGACCTCAAAACCCTTGTTTCTAGCCAAAGAGACAACACAAGTATCCCTCTACTTGTGAGATAATTGGGGCGGCTTCTAAGAGTGGAAGAGAGAGTGAAATGTTTAGTGTTTTTAGGTTACAAAAATCAGCATTCAAAAACTAACTAATAACTCTCTAACATGTTCTATTTATACTACAAACAAAAGGAGTAAAATGACCCATCTGCCCTTGCTTCTTGTGCCAACCTTGAAGAGTAGTTTATTACACATTAAGACCTCTCTTCACACATAAAAACGTTTAGGTCCTTGGTTGGTTCAATCACCAACTCACACACGGCCATTTGCATGAACAAGGCTTGGAGTTCTTGTAATTCCCGAGCTTGGCTTCGTGTGAAAGGCCGTGTACCTGTGGAGGCTGCCCCAACCGTATCATCCTCTCCATCTTGAGAGGAATTTGACCTCAAATTCAGCATTTGGTCATCTTCAACCGCATCCACGAGGGAGAGATCACCAACGTTGAAAGTGTTGTGCACTTGATATTCCGGTGGAAGGTCAATCTTGTAGGCGTTGTCATTGATTCTCTCAAGTACTTGGAAAGGGCCATCACCCCTTGGAAGCAATTTGGACTTCCTTTGAGCTGGAAACCGATCCTTTCGAAGATGCACCCACACCCAATCTCCGGGTTCAAGCACAAGCCTTCTTCTCCCTTTGTTTACCCTTTTTGCAACCTCTTGGTTCTTCTTTTCAAGCTTGATCCGCACCGTCTCATGCATTTTCTTCATTGCCTCGGCTCTTTTATTTCCATCTAAGCTGGTCATGAGATCACTAGACAAAGGAGTGAGATCTAAAGGGGTAAGGTGATACAAGAAATACAAGGGAAGCACGAAACAACTCCAAAACAGTCCACTAATCTTAAGGATTTGAGGACCAAGATGGAGACCACTCTCGGATTCGCTACCAACAACAAGAATACAAGATACAAGGGTGTATTTCAACACCAAAACAGCTACAAAACGTGATGAACAAGATGTACAACAACAATACAAGTTTCGGATCCAACGAAGGCCCAAAACAGTCCACTACAACAACACATACACGATTGCAAGAAAAATAAAGATAGATAGTGAGACCAAGATTATTACAAGATTAAGAACTAAAGAGTATATTAAACTCAAAAACCCCTAATGAATGTAACAATCAAAACCACACTCTTACGGTGACCACCAAGGGAACGAACTCGCCTCAAGATCTACCGTTTCCAAGCAAAGAACAATGTTAGCTTTTCCAAGCCCTATACTAGAATTACACTAAGTTGGTCTTCTCTCAAGAGAGAGGATTTTAAGAGTCTCAAAATCTCATTTTTTTCATCAACTAAAAACTAAGTGAAAATAAGACTAAGGGGCCTATTTATAGTGTATTACAAAAGAAGACAAAAAGACCATATTACCCTTAATGAGAGGGGCGGCCTTGGTGTGTTGGAAGACAATATGAATTGTCCAAAATGCCCCTTAGGCTAAGTGACCGAAATGCCCTTAGTAAAGGCACCAAAACCGTGAACAACAAAGGTGGTCCAAATTCGAGAGTCCTTAAGTCTTCAAGGCTCCAATCAATCTTCCACACTTGGGTTTGGTCAATGGTAGGCTAAAAACATCCCCTCCAAGTATGATCCCATGCCCTCCATGTGACCAAAGCTTGATTCTTCACATTGTGACTTCGAATGATGTCGTCAAAAGCTAAGGCGGTCATTATTCTTATATCATCCTCCTCTTCTTGAAAAGGATTCGACCTCGAATCCAAACCTTGCAAAACTGAAAAGAGGACACACAAATGCAAACTCCTCATGGCATGAGGGTTAGGGTTAACATAACAAATCATCTCAACATGCCAAGGTTGCACATATTTGCAATATAACCAAGAATCCTTTGAAAGGAATATTAAAACTCAATAAAAGATGTACAAAGGGTTTGGTTATAGGGTACATCAAGAGTAACACTTTGCTTGTCATATAGACCAAGCATCAAGTTTGGTGCACCAACATCACCATGTCTAAATTTGGCACCGGGGTCAAATGGGAAAAGTGGCCATAGACACGGGTCTCGACAACACTTCCCTTTCCCGTGGTTTACACCCAAACTAAATGACATACTCTTTATTATAACATACATATCATCCAACTCAAATAGAGAGTAGAGAAAGGTGTCACTCAATTCGACTTCTACTAAGGTGCTCTCATGTGTGTACTCACTACTAGTTTCCCAATAATCACCATGAGTACTCTCAACAATGAAATCACACAAAGTAGAAGAAGAAGTAGCTTCCGCAACTACACATTCCTTACCCTTAAGAGTACTCTCATCTTCCAAGAAGAGATTTTCCTCTTTAGGAGGAATGTTGTCACACCATAGTGGGTTAGCATATAGGCTATAGCTTCCAAGGCAAGCTATACCGTCATTTTCACCACCAGGTTCATTAGGAGTGTATAAATCATCTTCAAACAAGACATTATTCCTAAAAAGAGTGTGATCTACCTCACGGACAGATTTGGAACAAGAAAGTTCCTCACTCTCTAAATGATCAATATCAAGTTTCAAGGATGTTTCAAACACAATATTACCCCAAGAAGAGCTCTCGGGTTCATTCTCACTTTGTTGACCAACATTTTCAAATATTTCACTCACTTGAGTCCTATTAAGCACATCACACACATACTCAAGTGGTGGGTAATTTTCACACATAAGTTGATCAACACAAATTTCAGAAGATAACGTACTTTCATTCAACATAATGGTTTCAACACTAGGTGGACATAAATCGATCTTACAAGAAGAGCCTATTCGGTCATCAATAGGATCAACTAGTGTATCCACACTCACAACATGTACATCATCATCAAGTGGCAAAGAAACAATACACTCACATATAGGCAAGCTACAACTCACACTCAATGGGCTACTAGCCGCACAATTATCATTCACATGTACAAAAGTGTAAGAGTTTGCCATTTTACCTTGAAGTCCTTGAGTAGATTCTTCTTTGTCATGGTGTGAAGGTCCTCCAAAGGTTTGGGCAGCAACTTCCCTTTGGCATTGTTCTTCTTCGCTTGCCATGTTGGTACCTACACAAATGTCCTTAGAAATAGAAGGACAACCAATGTTAGTATAGTTTGGTGGTAATCCCCTCACTTCGCTCAACACAACCTCTCCTTTTTCCACTCTCGGATTACCACCTTTCACTCCCTTACTCCTCTCAATCTTTTGTCTCTCATAATAAGTTGAATTGGAGGAGGTAGGAACTTCTTTTTGCGGCCCGGGCAGAATGTACGTCTCAAGGCAATTTCCCCATCGGTCTCTTATAATATTAGGCCAATTTTGCATATTTGGAACTTTATGTTGTGCAAACCAATCGGCGCCCAAGCTCACATAACCATAGGTTACGGGAAAAACATCACACCACACCTCCTCATGGTAATTAAATTGGGAGAAGACAACCTTTACCCTCTCGGTGACCTTAAACCCGTCCAAGAAGTATGGAACAAGTAAAGGCTCGCAAAATAACCCCAAGTAATCAACCATGGATGGAACAATGTAGTTTCTATAGTACCTATCATTTAACACAACGAGGCAGCCCGGTATCCCACAAATGGTCACCTTTCCGGAGTGTACACTCCTTCTCGGATCAACATTGTAAAGCACATGAGTACCCCTCGGTTTTGGAGATGCATACTCTCTTCTTCTCATTGGAAAACCTACACTATTGCTAGTATAACCATTCATTCACACTATATCGACCTTGATAAGAAGTACTACAAGGTGGAGAATATGAATCTTCACACTCCTCACGTGTACTCTCATCATAGATCTCATAAGGTTTGCGAACGAAAGGGTTATACCTAACACCAAATCTAGGTTCGGAGTGGGGAGTGCGAGACTCCTCACATGTCCCAACTTCATCATAAGATCCATCACGAGGTCCTACATCATCTCCAAAGTCACCATAAGCACTAGGCACTTCATTCACCTCATTTTCTCCCTCAAAACAGTAACTTTCAAATCTGCCTATGTTTTGATCATGACTATTTTCATAGCCTCCGCAATCTCCCTCAACTTCGTAGCCATAAAAACCCTCACTACAATCATAGTCTCCCATATTGTAGTCACAATAATCCCCGGCTATCGAAGTCATGTTCCCCTTATATCACCCTTTAAACCTACAAAATGAACAAACAAGATTAGTAGTAAAGCTCCTCAACAACACTCGATACACTCACCTTTGTGATTCTCACAATTGGAGCGGCGAATATTGAAAGTTGCTTATACTCCGGTAGTCAATAGGATGTCAATTCTACTTGGCGGCCGGAATATATTCTTGTTTGATCGACTCAAGACACAACACAAAATCTACTTACGAACTTGAAACAAAGAAGTTACTACGAGTTAAAAATGAGAAAAAGCACACAAACAACGAAGACACGAAGAAACGGATTCAATAATTAATCTACAACTAAGTAGGTGATTACTAGTTGTTAATTAATTCTAGAATCAAGACATGAAACTAATGAAACAATAAGATGAAACTAAGAATCTAAAATTTTGAGCTCGGAAATATTGCGTGAACAGTAGCAGTGATGACATGGCAGTCTGTATTGGTTTCGGTCCCACACAACTTTTGTTGTCCAACTTCAAGTCTTGGTCAATTTTTCAATTTGGGCTTTGGTGGAATTTGTTTAAGGAGGGAAATTCAAACAAGTCTTGGAGCCCTTTTCAATTTCAAGTTTTCAAGACTTGACTTTATTGTACTTCTCCTTAAAACATGGATCCGTAAATCATGGAAAAGTGTTGGAAAGTGGTTGAGACTTGATTGATAGGTCTTTGTTGGTTGTAGGGTCTTTCAAGACTAACAAATAATACACCTTTTTCCTTCAACTTTTTGGATTTAGCATTCACTTTATCTTCAACAATATATGAAGGTGGTGATGAACATCAAGAACAACAACAACAACAACAAGAACTACAACAATAATCTTCAAGAACACCAACAATTTTTCACACGGCCAACTCCAATCCACAATAACAATATCTCCAACACTTGGCCAAGACAACTACAACTTCAACAAAATGGTTTTCAATCCACCAATTAACAACAATATCACGTGGCCAAGCTTATAACAACAACAAGATGAAAACCACAAGGCCAAAACAGTCCACCACAATGGCCAAGCTTATGTTCACAACAACCTTTCAACAAGTTCAAGCTCAAGTTTAGATCTAGACTCAAAGTGTTAGTGGACAAGAAAACTAACACTAGGAACAACAAAAAAAACAAGAACACTATTAGATCTAGACATACAACAACAAATCTCGGCCAAGACACAACAAGAACACAATTTTGGCCAAGAACACAAACACGGACAGATTGCTATTTTTCTGGAAATTTCAGTTTTCCCTTTTTTTTTTTTTTTTTTTTAACAAGAAAGCCCAAGATTGATCTTGTAGGAACAAGATCAAGCCATGCTCTGATACCAAATGATACAAGAAATACAAGGGAAGCACGAAACAACTCCAAAACAGTCCACTAATCTTAAGGATTTGAGGACCAAGATGGAGACCACTCTCGGATTCGCTACCAACAACAAGAATACAAGATACAAGGGTGTATTTCAACACCAAAACAGCTACAAAATGTGATGAACAAGATGTACAACAACAATACAAGTTTCGGATCCAACGAAGGCCCAAAACAGTCCACTACAACAACACATACACGATTGCAAGAAAAATAAAGATAGATAGTGAGACCAAGATTATTACAAGATTAAGAACTAAAGAGTATATTAAACTCAAAAACCACTACAATCAAAACCACACTCTTACGGTGACCACCAAGGGAACGAACTCGCCTCAAGATCTACCGTTTCCAAGCAAAGAACAATGTTAGCTTTTCCAAGCCCTATACTAGAATTACACTAAGTTGGTCTTCTCTCAAGAGAGAGGATTTTAAGAGTCTCAAAATCTCATTTTTTTCATCAACTAAAAACTAAGTGAAAATAAGACTAAGGGGCCTATTTATAGTGTATTACAAAAGAAGACAAAAAGACCATATTACCCTTAATGAGAGGGGCGGCCTTGGTGTGTTGGAAGACAATATGAATTGTCCAAAATGCCCCTTAGGCTAAGTGACCGAAATGCCCTTAGTAAAGGCACCAAAACCGTGAACCAACAAAGGTGGTCCAAATTCGAGAGTCCTTAAGTCTTCAAGGCTCCAATCAATCTTCCACACTTGGGTTTGGTCAATGGTAGGCTAAAAACATCCCCTCCAAGTATGATCCCATGCCCTCCATGTGACCAAAGCTTGATTCTTCACATTGTGACTTCGAATGATGTCGTCAAAAGCTAAGGCGGTCATTATTCTTATATCATAAGGGGATTCAGGCCGTAAACACATTCAAAGGGAGTCATTCCCGTGCTCGAATGTATTACCCGGTTGTATGCAAATTCCACCAAGGGTAGGTGATCTTCCCATGAAGTCAGTTTACCTTTAACCATAGAACGTAGCATAGACCCTAAGGTTCTATTTACTACCTCCGTTTGGCCATCGGTTTGTGGGTGGCAAGACGTGGAGAAAAGTAACTTCGTTCCAAGCCTACCCCACATGGACTTCCAAAAGAGACTTAGGAACTTGGAGTCCCTTTCGCTCACAATAGTCCTCGGTACCCCGTGAAGCTTTACAACATGTTCAACAAATAATGAAGCTACACTACGAGCATCCTCGGTTTTAGCACATGGAATAAAATGAGCCATTTTAGAGAACCTATCAACAATAACAAAAATGCTATCTCGGCCCTTTCTAGTCCTTGGCAGCCCCAAAACAAAATCCATCGAAATGTCCAACCAAGGTCTAAGGGGAGTAGGGAGTGGGGTGTATAATCCTTGAGGTAGGAGACGAGATTTCGCACTCCGGCAGGCCACGCATTGACTACAAATTTTAGCGACGTCTTTGAGTATTTTGGGCCAATAGAAGTTTTCCTCTAAGATTCCGAGGGTCTTGTCTACCCCAAAGTGCCCCATGAGGCCTCCGTCATGGGCCTCCCTCACAAATAATTCCCTCCAAGAACTAGAAGGAACACGCAACCTCCTCCCTTTGAACAAATACCCATCGAACCGAGAGTAGGAGGAATGGTCATTCTCCTTAAGCCAACGGTCCCTTCCCCACTCTTCACATTCCCTAAAAATAGGAGCAAAGGTAGGATCCTCGGGATACAACAACCGCAAGCTCTCAAAACCCATCAATTTCGAAGACAAGGTAGCAACAAGCACATGCTTCCTAGACAAGGCATCGGCAACAACATTTTCCTTTCCTCTTTTGTAATGAATTACATAAGGGAAAGTCTCGATGAACTTAATCCACTTAGCATGACGCCTATTCAACTTGTCTTGGCTCTTAAGGTGTTTCAACGACTCATGATCCGTTCGTATCACAAACTCCTTAGGCCACAAATAATGTTGCAAATTTCCCAAAGCTCTAACAAGGGCGTACAACTCCAAATCATAAGTTGAGTAATTAAGAGTTGCCCCTTTGAGCTTTTCACTGAAATAAGCAACGGGCTTACCTTCTTGCATCAAAACAGACCCGATGCCAACCTTACTAGCATCACACTCTACTTCAAACATCTTATCAAAATCGGGAAATTGCAATAAAGGCGCCGAGATGAGCGTAGCTTTCAAGGCCTCAAAAGCCCTAGCTTGCTCATCACCCCATTTAAAAGGTCCATCCTTCCTAATTACCTCGGTCAAGGGGGCTGCTATGGAACTAAATCCTTTGACAAACCTCCTATAAAAGCTTGCCAACCCGTGGAAACTTCGGATTTCTCCAATAGTTTTAGGGGTCGGCCAACTTCGAATAGAGTCTATCTTGGAATCATCCACTTCCACACCCCTTGAGCTCACGACAAAACCCAAGAATATAACCTTATCAACACCAAAAGAACACTTCTCCATGTTGGCATACAACTTCTCCTTTCGGAGCACATCAAACACACATCTCAAATGCATTACATGATCATCAATAGATTTACTATATACCAACACATCATCAAAGTAAACCACCACAAACTGTCCAATATAAGGCTTCATTACATGATTCATTAGCCTCATAAAGATGCTAGGAGCATTGGTAAGGCCGAAGGGCATGACCAGCCACTCATATAGACCGAATTTGGTCTTGAATGCGGTCTTCCACTCATCACCGGGTTGCATGCGAATTTGGTGATAGCCACTCCTAAGGTCCACTTTAGAAAACAAACAAGATCCGTGGAGCTCATCTAACATATCATCTAGTCTAGGGATTGGATGACGATACCTTATAGTGATTTTGTTGATGGCTCTACAATCGACGCACATGCGCCAAGTTCCGTCCTTCTTCGGTACCAAAAGCACCGGAACAGCACATGGACTCATGCTTTCCTTGATGTATCCCTTGTTGAGAAGCTCCTCAACTTGTCTTTCAAGCTCCTTAGTGTCCATGGGATTGCTCCTATAGGCCGGTTTGTTTGGAAGTTGTGAACCCGGCACCAAATCAATTTAGTGCTCAATTCCCCGAAGTGGGGGCAATCCTTCCGGAAGTTCTTGAGGAAATACATCTTCATACTCCTGCAACACACAAGAAATCAAAGGGGAAATGGAAGAATTAGTGGGGTTAGTATTAAAACAATGGGCCAAAAGTAACATCGGCTTGTTTTCATCATGGTCCACGAAGAGTTCTTTCCTCCTAGCCAACATCACTACGTTTTCCATCTCCCTTGTCGTTGGGACAGCCTCGGATGTCCCTACTTCCTCACCTACGGCATTCCCCCCCTTTTCTCCCCTTTCGGATTCCTTCCCCTTTCCCTTCAACTCTCTCATCTTTTGATGCCACTCATTTACTTGGGAGGGTGAAAGAGGATGAAGTGTGACCTTTCGGCCATCCTTCTCAAGCGTATACCGGTTGGACCTCCCATCGTATTTAGTAGACCTATCATATTGCCATGGTCTACCTAACAACAAGTGACATGCTTGAATTGGGATCACGTCACAAAGCACTTCATCGTGGTAGTTTCCCACCTTAAACCGAACCACACATTGCCTTGTGACCTTTAATTCACCACAATCGTTCAACCATTGTAGCTTGTAAGGACTAGTGTGTAGTGTAGTTGGTAGCTTCAAGAAATTTACCATAGCATGGCTTGCAACATTTGTACAACTACCACTATCAATCACCAAGGTGCACACACTCCCCTTTACAAGACACTTAGTATGGAATAGATTTTCCCTTTGACTCGGGTCATCTATCGCCTTACTAATCATGACACGTCTAACCACAAAGTTTGGAACCACACACTCCCCTTCTTGTGGATAGACATCTTCACTACCATCTACTTCATCATCATTCGGCCCATTTTCAGCTCCCTCTCCATCTTGAGGCTCGGTCTCATCCTTCCCCCTTTCGGAAACCACCTCCTCACCAAGGTAGTACACTTTCCCTTCTCGTAGGATCACATTGCGCCGGTTCGGACATTCATTGGACTTATGCCCCCAACCTTGGCACTTGAAGCATTGGAACCCCTTTGGGTTGGGATATTTGTGAGCCTCCGGTTTCGGAGGGAATTTAGGGACTGTTTTGGACTCGGGCAGCTTCGTAGGGGCGGGTTGGTCCTTGTTTTTGGCCCAACCCGAGGGGGTTTGTACCCTTGCCTTGAAGGATGATCTCTCCTTAAGTTCCCTTTCAATCTCAAGGGCCGCTTGGAATATACCGTCAATGGTTTCAAACCGGTGAAGAGTCAAATGAGTGGAGATCTCTTTGTTCAACCCACACTTGAACCGGATGATGTCGTGACTGATTTGCTCCCCACGATGATCAAGTTTCAACATGAGTTGTTGGAACTCGTCAAAATAGGCCATCACACTCTTGCCTTCTTGCCGCAAGCCATATAATCTAGCAAGCAACTCATGACGATATCTCTCGGGAAGGTATCGTTGTCTCATCAAATACCTCAACCGAAACCAAGGTGGTGGCTGCCCATCAACTACTTCATTACCAAATCGTTTAACATACTCCCACCAAGTGTTAGCATAGCCCTCGAGGTGAGCTATAGCGTAGCAACTCTTCTTTTCTTCCGAGATGTCATTAACTTGGAAAACTTTGTCACAAGCCGATTCCCAAGTTAAGTAGGTCTCGGGGTCACTTTCACCCTTAAAGATGGGTAGGCTCAACTTGATGGTGTTGATGCCTACGTCTCTCTCTTGGTGTCGGTTTCCCCTATCTCCATACCCCCGGTATCTCCTAGGTTCTCCTCGACCCCCTCTTAACTCCTCCTCCCTCATATAAGCATCATCAAAGGCTCCATCTCCTTCATACTCCTCTCTACCGTATCCTTCAAAGTGGGCTTGTCGGCCTTGGCCGTTTTGATTCGGAGGATTTGGAATTTGCGGTCTTTGGGTTAATGGAGCTTGGAATGGAGGGTTCGGATTTAGTGGAGGTACTTGGCGTCCAAATCCCTCTTGTGGAATTGGAGGGGCTTGGAAATGTAGTGGTCTAGTGGGGTCTCGGTTTGGAGGAAAATAGGTAGTTTGGCTTGCGGTATTTAGTGGAGCTTGGGGTGCATTTAGCATTTGGTGGACTGTTTCGGGGGTGATGGTTGCGGAGGAGGTCCTATCATGACCATTGGTAGATACATGTAGAGGAGTAGAAGGACGAGAGTTCCTTTGACTCTCCACTTGTTCTAATCTCCCACTAATAGTCGACACTTTCCCCTTTATTGCTGCCAAGTCCCCTCTCACAGCCCCAAATTCCGAATTCAACCTTTCAAGTGTCCGGGTAATGGCCTCAAGAGTGACCCTCATAGAATCAAGGGCATTAGTATCCACATTATGAGACGTAGCTCCTTCCATTGTCAAGATATTATCCGCTTTAGTTCACCACAAGTTCGTGTTCCACAAGTGTTGTATAATTGGCTAGTAACCGTGAAATTTTAAGGTATGAGTAAGCTCTTATCCGGAATGGATTCTTGTTTGAAGACTAAAGAATTCTTGCCGGACTAGAGCCAAAAATCAGCAAATCATTCAAACGAATAAAAGCACTCAAATAATCGTTGACACGAACAAACGGTTCAAGGAACTAGTTGACAACCTAGTAGGAATGTACTAGTTTGTTAATTAGTTCTAGGACCAAGTAAGGGAAACCAAGGATCAACAATTAGCAACCAAAGAATATCCTAAGTTGAGCTTATAGTGACGTGGCAGCATGCAATGGTTCCACACGTTCTTCTACTCTTTTTTTTTGTGTGTGTTAATATTCACACAACTTGTTATAGTTTGCAAAGTGTTTTGGTGGGAAAAATAAAATCTTGTAGTATTTCAACCTTTTCAAACTCAAGAAAGTGAGGTTTGGTTGACTAATCCCACAAAACAAGGCTCCTTGAATTAGGGAAAAGTGATTGACAAGACTAGAAGGTGATGGGTGCAAGTCTTTCACAACAACTTTATAGCTTGTCTTACAACTTGAGCACACAACAAGATGAACAAGATGAACAAGTTCAAAAGATGAACACCTCAACAAACTTCATCAACTTCTTTAGCACATAAACACACAACCACCGATTTTTTTTTCTTTTGGTTATCAACAACATACAACTTTCGGCCACTTCAAGTCACTACACAATGTTCAAGTTTTCAAGCTCAACTTTTGGATCTAGACACCTTAGTGTTGGTGAGAAAGAAACCAACACTAGAAACTCACTAAACAAGCAAAATAACACCTAGATCTAAACATACAACATCATTCTTGGTTTCAACTTTTAATGGACAGATTTTCAGAATTTCTTTTTGGTGTTGTTTGTTTAAGCCGTGAACTAGCCCAAGATGGGTTATGTTGGAACACAACCGGTCTCGCTTTGATACCAAATGATACAAAATCAAACCAACAACACCAAGAGCTTCAAGTAGGCTCGGATTTCAGTCCAACAACACAAGAACAACAAGATAGATAACAATGCTAGTGAATCGAAAAGAGCCCCACACGGCTTCACTAGTCTTTAAGATAACAAAATCAACAACAACAACAAGATAAAGAAAGATAGATAACTTGACATATAACATTCAAGAAACTAAGAACCCTAACATCAAGAGAGGACCCTAAGTCTAATGAATATAAACACCAAGTTCTTACGAGGACCAAGAGGCACTCAACGACCTCAAAACCCTTGTTTCTAGCCAAAGAGACAACACAAGTATCCCTCTACTTGTGAGATAATTGGGGCGGCTTCTAAGAGTGGAAGAGAGAGTGAAATGTTTAGTGTTTTTAGGTTACAAAAATAAGCATTCAAAAACTAACTAATAACTCTCTAACATGTTCTATTTATTCTACAAACAAAAGGGGTAAAATGACCCATCCGCCCTTGCTTCTTGTGCCAACCTTGAAGAGTAGTTTATTACACATTAAAACCTCTCTTCACACATAAAAACGTTTAGGTCCTTGGTTGGTTCAATCACCAACTCACACACGGCCATTTGCATGAACAAGGCTTGGAGTTCTTGTAATTCTCGAGCTTGGCTTCGTGTGAAAGGCCGTGTACCTGTGGAGGCTGCCCCAACCGTATCACCTGAGACTATAGTTAACAGTTCTACACATCACCCAGAACACATAATTTTAACCCCAAATTTGCGTTCCAACTAGGCACATAGATATCACAATCAGAGAACTTAATCCTAGAATACATGATTATTGCCCCAAACTCAAAGGAATTCACATTGAACTCATTGGGGCATTGAATTAAACACAAGGTGTACACGTTAAGTTCTACAGTTTTAGGCCTAATTCTTGGTAGTTAAGACTTCCCCATTGATGTGTACACTAACTACAATAGCTAAAAACCACAATACTCATAAACAAGCTGCATTTTATATTGAAAATAATACTTCATGACTTTACCTAAACTACAAGCTATAAGCATACAATTATACCAAAATTAAGGGAGTTGAGACAACATACCAAGTTAGAGGATGCAAAGGATTGAGATGAACACTTGGATACTCTATATAATGCCAAATATTTTGTGAGAATTAGAGAAAGGTACTGTGAAGAAATGGCAGTCAAATGGTCATTTAAGCTGATTCAACCACGATTGCGGTCCTAGTTCAGCGATCACGGGCACGCAGCCTGCACGATGGTTGTGGCACAAACCACGATTGTAGTAACTGCGACTAAATTTTTGGTCCTCTATTCAGTCCAAATATGTCACTTTAACCATTCCCTTTTTCAATTTCAATCAAAATTCATCCTAGCACTATCTTTTCATGGATTATGCATGAACAAATGCAAAAATAAAATCTACTCTATCATATATAAAATAAAAGGATATGGGCCACTTTTTGTGGTGCAATGGGGTTTCTCTTATTGAGCGCTTAGTTTAATGTTATGGCACGAAGTGTCCACCACTCCTTTTTGTATCTCCAATTTGAAGACTTGAAACTTTTACCCAATTTCACATCACATTTGTGGTTTGGCTCCTTGGGTAAAGGTGAACACATCAATAGGCCACTAGTTGTACATCAGAAGTTGAGTTCCTTGGCCTTTGATTGAGGGGTTTCCATGTGCTCATTTGGAATGTTGAATTCCAAAATATAGGGATGACACACCTTCTCTCCATAATCCATTATTTGGTTAGATAGATAGATCTTCATCACATCCTTTAAGCGTAATATTAAAAAATGATTTGAGTGTGGCCTATCCTTATCTTTTGGAATTGTTTCCTCATTAGCATCGTCACCCCAAAATGAGCTAGAGTCATCATAAGAGATTTGCTTGGCTTTTTCTTTTCACTCTAGCCTCATTTCCTTTATTTCGACATCTTAAACAACATGTTTTTAGTTAATTGGGAAATTACTAAGGATTCTTTTCTACCAACTCCTCATCATAGCTTGGTTTCTCTTCTCGGTCCACCTCCTTTTGGAAAGTAGGAAAGGTAGTTGTATTTGTAAGGTTTATCTCCTTACCCACTTCCTCCATCTTAAAAATCTACCTTCCAAATGCCGCATTGGATTGGTGTATTTCTTGCAAATTCTCCCCCATTGTAGTTACTTGATCCAAACTAGTTTGAAGCATTGCTTCAAAATTATTGGACCCGATATGTTTCTCTTCCTTCTTCTCCTCATAAGACCAATCAAACTCATAAGAAGAACTAGCAACTTGATTATCATAAAAAGGGGAGGAGGCAGTTGGACAATCACTCTAATGTCCATCTCGACCACCACATAAAGACCAACCATACTCCCAATAGGATCGAGATGGTGGTTTCATCTCTTCCCAGGGAGCATATTTACAATCTCTTCCAAAGTGAGGTCCATCACAATATGGACATGGATTGTCAAGATAGGACTTCCAACTACCAAAATCATATTTGTCAAAAGATGCCACAGAGTAAAGTGAATTAAAATAAAAATCTACCTAACATAAAAAAAAAAAATAACGAACAAATATATACAAGTTTGAATTCAAGCAAGTAAACTAGAATTCCAAATTAACACAATATGCCAAATTATTCCCCGGTAATGGCACCATTTTTTAATAACGCTCAACTTACACGTCAATTTTAAGTGTAAGGCAATCATCGTCAATATATTTACCAAACTTTGGAGTCAAAATCAAATCCATGAGAAACAATGTGAGTGGCGACTAATTTAATTTGGAATGATAGGTACTAGCTAAATTCAAACCAATAATACAAAAAGATAAAAATAGAGGGGGCGTTGAAAGATATCACACTTAATATTTCTTTTTGGGTTTTTTGAGTACAAAATTGGGGCTACGAAGACTTAAGAGTCTAAGAATTAGGCACGGATCTTGGGATTCTGCTTTTCTAGGGGGAAAATATGCATGGATGCATGATAATTTGGTGTATGTTCTAATTGATGATGATGTGGTAGGTTATGTTGTAAGTCCTTGGGGCTAGTTTGTCAACATAGCCTCAAAGATTTCACTTATTGACTCTTTTGAGTACCTAACGAGTGAGTCAAATAAAGTCACCCAATACCTCAATTAGGTTGCCCTATTTCTAGGATGATACCCAAGGAATAGTCAACTACACAATCACTCCTATGTCTAAGATAGTGAAAATTTAGCAAACTATGCCAATAATTATCTACTATTGCTTTGGTTCCCACATTCCTCTTAGAAGGATGATGTTGGTTCCTAATATTTACCCAAACCCTTCTTTTAAAGATAGATTGAGCTTTCAAGAGCTTAGGATATTCGCCCACAAACCCATTTAAGTATTTTGGGTTTTCGCCCACAAATCCCAGCCGATTTAATCAAGCAACAATAGAACCCATCAATCAACACATTAAGATATGCACAAATAAATTGGAACCATCATGCAATTGCACCCTATTCTAGCATAATCCCAAGAGGAAAATCTAGCTACTCATAAGACAAATAAGTAAAGATTTTACCCAAAATCTCCATTGATTTGATTTGAGAAAATCTAAGTGAATGTTACTTCAAACTATGAGATCCAACAAATCCTTAATGGGAGTTCACTAATTCTTCACTTGGAAGTGACTCCAAGGTATTCTTCACCCAAAATTTATACAATATTGTCTTCTCTAAAAATGAAAGCTATAACCCTAGAGTAATGTCTCAAAATTTTAGGAAGATGGAATATCTCCAATAATAGGGTTTGAGACTTCTTTTTGTCAAATTTAGGATCAGCCACGTGCATTTACATTTCTGCCCTTGGGCTATATTTTTCCGCTAGACCACGATTGCATAATCTTGGTCGCGACCGATATTAGATCATGCGACCGGGGTAGGTTGACCTTATTAAGTAACCACGATCGCGATCCTCAAACCGCGACCACAGTAACTGAGGTCATCTCTGCTCCAGGTCTTCGGTTGCACTTTCTTGCTTCCTTTTGATCATTTTTAGCTCCAACCTATATATTTTTATCTCATCAACTATGTGCCCATAAAATATGGATATTAATGCATTCAATCATAATTATGTCTCATTTATTCATTCAAATCATGGTAATGTGCATAAATGTTGAGTGCCTATGAGTTGTAAAATCACCACTCATCAAAATTAACCCTTCATCACTTTAGAGGAACTTTGTCATCTTCACAGGTAACTCTTAAGTAGTCCCTTTGATTCTTAAGTAGCCACCGCTTAAGCAGTAAGTATGACTCATAAGCGATGCCTCACTAGGACAGCCTGACCGCTTAAACGGTCGGCTGGGCACTTTAGCGAACCTTCACTTAAGCCTTCCACCAGCTAAAACATCAAAGTTTATCTGAATTTTTTCCAACTTTTTGGGATTCATTTGGAATTCCATATACACAAACAAACTATACTACCCTTTTAAATTTCATGTTCCAGAGTTAATAGCATAGTTGAAATTTCTATCTAAGTTTGTTTTGATGAAAAATGGGTCTCACACTCACTTTCCATTTTTCTTAACTTCGGCCAATAGCCTAAGATGAATCTGGGAGCCTCGAGACCCAAACCAAGGGTTCACCTAACCAAAAATTTGCTTTTCAAAGTTATTGGAACATTCATAATTAGAATATAAGATTGTTTAGCTAAAGCTTTTGCTCAGTAGCCAATTTGAACTAGCAATGGCTTTAAAATAGGGAATTGGCTCTAAAATTCAAACGAACTTCTAGATAATCAAACTATAAGTTCAAGCAAGTCATAAATGACTTAGGGTAGCTATAGTAAGTCTCTAAACAATGAAAATGAGAGAAAATATAGAAAATGACTTGGAGGGTCATTACACATGGTAATCGGGGTACGGATCATCAAAATAGCAATTACTATTACACAATTTTTTGCTCAAAATAGTACCTAATAGTTCATTCTTACACTTCACAATAGATAAATTCTTGTATATCTAATATCGTTTACTATCTTAAATTGTAAATTTTTTCAAAGCAATGATCAATGGAGACTTTTGTATTAAACACAATATCATTCACTGGGATTATCATGCTAGAATATCTAGGGAAAGACACCCATCTCAATTAGATATGTTCTTTCTCTATGATCAAGTTTGAAGCTAGAGTGTACATAAATTATATATGTGATAGTTTAAGGATTCCCATCTTTCAAACAACCTTAACCAATTGAGGTTAACATCCAAGTCCATTATTGTGCTGGCTGTTCTAAATAACACAATGAACACACAAATGAAAAAGTGTGAGAACATAAAAATCTATGTATTCTCAGAATACATCTCTATGCCATCCGTGAATGAAAAATGTGTTCGGCTTTTAGCCTAGTTATGGAGTCCATCCATCTTTACAGCATATAGTGTTATTTCCTGAATATGTATGATGAGTAATAATAATGAACATACTAATGAGTTTAGCAGTGACTTACAAATGAAGAAACTAGTAACAGCTGAAGCTGACTCTTGTACAAAGATGAACACTTAAGACTGGGACATATTGGCCGATGAGTTGAGCAAATATTATCCAATTATTTCATTTTACGATAATACTTTCTTTTATAAATTGGTAATACTGAGGACAAACATAAAAGAAACAAATATTTACACATGAGTTAGGGTAAATATTATCCAATTATTTTCTATTATAGTAATACTTGCTTTTATCAATTGGTAATACTGATGAATATAATAGGAACAAATAAATAAAGATATACTCCACTAGATATTAGCACACGAGTTTAACCAACCATATTAACAAAGAAAACCACAAAGCATTAAGGTGTGGCAATGTAAAAAGTCCCATATGTATCCATTACATACAGTAGGTTGCTTGATCATCAAACCATCGCCCTGGTCTCAACAATGCAATTACTAAGGAAATTTAGATCATTGGTAGAGTCAAATAACATGGCTCTTCCACCTTCTTTCATAACATGTATCTTTGTCACTAGTGTTCTGCATTTATCTATAGAAATTCCCAAATGATGAGAAATATCCACTGTAGGAGAGTCTCACTCTAATAAACCTAGCTATAAAATAATTTCATATGCTACTAATGAAAATCCAAAAGAAAAACTTCCTCCCAATGTTCTTAATAGTGTAAGTAGTTACAATACAAAGCAAGTTGTGGCACAACTAACTTGACAATGAATGAGGTAGCAGTCAGAGTTTGAGACTTCACTTGGATGAACCCTCCTGTATTCTTTGGGTAAAAGTATGAAGATGGTCCATAGTAATTCCTAGATAATATTCAAAAAGTTACAAAGAACATGGGTTTCACTCAAACTAAAATTGGATTTACATATACTTGGTACAAGCAATGGAAAGATGATAGAGGTTTGAATATAGAATTGATAAAGTAGGATGAGTTTACTACTTTATTTTTAGTCAGTTTTTTCCCACTTTAGCTAACGGAGGCCAAGGTGTAGGAATTCATCAATCTAAAGTAGGGTAATGAGTGTGAAAATATATTCTCTTAAATTCACTCAGCTTTAAAAATATACTTTGGTTATGGTTATTGACTCTAAGGGTCGAACATGTAAGATTATGTCAAGTGTTTCTGAGGATGTGGCCAAGAAGTGTAGCACTGTGATATTGGTCAAGGAGATGGATGTCTCCATGTTAATAGTTCATGCCCAACAAATTGAGAAGGAGACAATTAAGGAAAATAGAAAGGGAAATATGAGTAAGAGAGCTAGAATAGGGAACTTTGATTACTCTCAGAAAAATTTAGGTGGTAGTAATTGCTCTCATTTTCAACAAAGGTCCTTATCCCCAACACCATAATCTACCAGTGTTCTATCTCTCGAGCTAAAAAATATCAGAAGCGTAGAGAGCTAGGGTCTAAAGTCTCATTTTAGTGCTTCCAATGTCCTTAATTTCCCAACTTGAAAGAAGTATGGGATAAACCATCCCAAAGTGATCTTGATAAGCAAAGATGTGCATTTTGGTTGTTAGAAATTAGGTCACTAGCTTCGAGATTTTCTAGTAGCAACGAGAGGTGATAATGGTGGACATACTTGGCCTACATATTTAGTAGCTACAGTAGGTCATCTGACTCAGCTGGGTAACTCATCTAGTGTAACTAGAGAACAGTGTTAGAATAGCTTATATTCCCTTTAGACTCGACTTAATTAAGAGGGTTCTCCTGATATGGTCACTCGTATGTTACAAGTCTTCCATATTTATGTTTATGCATTGTTAGATCCCAGAGTCACACTTTTCTTTGTGAGTCCTTATACAGCAGTAGACTTAGGTGTCAGTCTTAAAATCCATTTAGAACCTTTCTTAGCCCCTACTCCAATCTATAATTCAGTCATAGTCAAATGGGTATATAGAATTGCTCAGTGACAATTTCCTAAAAGGTCACCTCACCCAATCTTGCAGTGGTAGACATGATAGATTTTGATGTTATTCTTGGTATAGATTGTCTCCACTCTTGCTATGCCTCAGTCTATTTTAAAAATAGAAAATTCAAGTTTCAATTCCCAATTGAGTCAATCATAAAGTGGAAGAGTAGTACATCGGTGCCTATAGGTTGATTTGTCTCTTAGCTCAATGCAAGAAAAATAATTTCCAAAGGTTACATTTATCATCTTTTTTGGGTTAAGGATTCCAATTCCAAAACCCCAAATCTATAGTTATTTCCTATGATAAATAAATTTCTAGAAATATTTCCTGAAGATTTTCCCAGGGTTTCTCCCAAGTGAGAAATTGACATCAAAATAGATTGTCTTCCAAATAGCCAACCTATTTCAATTCTAACCTATAGAATGGCTCCAACTGAGCTTAAGGAGTTAAAGAAACAGTTAAAAACCTCTTAGACAAGGATTTTATCAGGAAAAACATCTCTTGGGGTGCTCCAGTTCATTTCGTGCATCAGAAGGATGGTTATCTCAAAATGTACATCGACTATCGTTAGTTGAACAATGACATAGTCAAGAATAAGTATCCTATCTGATACGGGAAAAACAACGAAAACATCAAACAAACACTCAAAACAGTCCACAAGTTCAAGAGAACCGAGGACCCTTTGAGTGACCTCCCTCGGATTCAACAAACAACAAGAACACAATGTAATGAGGTGATTAACACCTATTTTCAGTGGACAACAAATTAGATTAACAACACGAGAATGAAGAACATGAAGAACAATAACAATATTATTAAGAATAACAAACACACGGCTACAAGAAACAAAGGGATAGATAGTTAGACCTTGGTTGGTATAACCTTAAGAACCCAAGAACATGTGACACTCTTGAACCCTTAACGCTACACACAATGGTTAACCTAACTCTTACGTTGGCACAAGAGTGACCTCAATCTCCCAAGCATCCAATTTTTCCAAGCTTGAATCCAACACGAGTGATTCCACACTCAATTTGATTTTCCTAGTTACTATGTTTCGGCCAAGAGGCCATTCTCTCAAGAGAGGGTGTTTCAATATTACAACTTTCAATATTCAATCAAAACTAAGACTAAAACCCTAAGAGGTTCTATTTATAGTGTATTAAAAGATAGAATGTAAAATATCCAAAATAGCCCTTCAAGAGTGGGCTGCCCCTTTAGTGTTTGTAGTGGGCTATTTTTGGTGTGTATTGAAGTCATCCATGTGTGTGTAAGAGAAGCATAATTAAGGGCCCAACATGAACATGCCATACCGAGGAGGAACAAATTTGAAGTATAGCCATGGGTCCTTTTTTTTAATCATGAAAAGATTACTACAATTGCTACAAAGAAAGTGGCTTGGACAAGCATCAAGACAAAAGGAAAATAGGCCGAGAGTCATCCTTTCCCACCCAAAGATGGTACCGGGATCAAATGGAAAAATTAGCCAAGGGCCTAAGCCGAGGCTAGCCTTTCCTTCCCCTAGAATGTCACTCCTATATTCACATACAAAAATATTTTCATACACATGATCTCTATGAACAAGACTAATTGCAATGTTTTTACCGCACAAGATGTTCAAAGAGACATGCGCATTATCAAGATCAATTCTATGGACACAATCACTAACTTGAGAATTTTTAAGCACTCCATTTACATGCTCAAGTAGTGAACTACATTTAAGAGTAAATTGATCATCATGCACACTAAGGGTACTACCAAGAGTACTCATTTCCGAGACTACACATTCCTTGACCATAAGAGTACTCTTATCTTCCAAGAAGAGATTTCCATCTTTAGGAGGAATGTTGTCACACCATAGTGGGTTAGCATATTGGATATAGCCTCCAAGGCAAGCTATACCATTATTTTCACCACTAGGTCCATTAGGAGTGTTTATATCATCTTCAAACAAGACATTAAACCTAAAGAGATCATGATCTATCTCGTGGACAGATTTGGAACTAGCAAGTGCTTCACTCTCTATAAGTTCACTATCAAGTACCAAAGATGTTTCAATCTTCTTTTTACCTTGGTGTGGGTCGGGGCAGCCCAACTCTTCCTTCGGGAAGCTTTCATCGTAAGGTGCTTGGACAATTGGATTTTGAGGGAAGAGTTTGGGTAACAATTGGCGTATAATTTTAATGTGCCGTTTCATATCTTCAATATTGTCACTGATACGATCACATGTGGCATTCAAATTATGGGCAGCCATTGTACCTAACCAAAAGACAAAACAAACAAAGAAAACAAACAAACTTGTTAGATCAAGAAAATGCCTCACCACACTCTCACTCTCGGTTTTACCTCACACTTGGTTTCACAAGTGTTGAAAGCCGGCTTATACTTCGTGAGTGATTGAGTGTCGAGTCTACTCTTGTCCCGGAATGGATTTTTGTTTGAAACTTAAACGAATCTTGTAGGACTTGAGTCAAGAACTAACAACGAATTCAAAAAGATAAAAGTACACAAAAAACGTAAACACGAACAAACGGACACAAAACTAACAAGCTAGTAGGAGATTACTAGGTTGTCAATTAGTGTTTGAACCAACAAACGAACTAAGAGACAATAAAATGAAACTAAGAAATCTAAAATTTGAGCCAAAATTTGATGCATGAACAGTAACTTGATAATGTGGCAGCCACGTATTGGTTTCGGTCCCACACAACTTTTGTTGTCCAATTTCAAGTCTTGGTCAATTTTTCAATTTGGACTTGGTGGAATTTGTTTAAGGAGGGAAATTCAAACAAGTCTTGGAGCCCTTTTCAACTTCAAGTTTTGAAGACTTGGCTTTATTGTACTTCTCCTTAAAACATGGATCCTTAAATCATGGAAAAGTGTTGGAAAGTGGTTGAGACTTGATTGATAGGTCTTTGTTGGTTGTAGTGTCTTTCAAGACTAACAAATAATACACCCTTTTCCTTTAAATTTTTAGATTTGACATTCATTTTATCTTCAACAATATATGAAGGTGGTGATGAACATCAAGATCAACAAGAACTACAAAAATAATCTTCAAGAACACCAACACTTTTCACACAGCCACTCCCAAATTCCACAATAACAATATCTCCAACACTTGGCCAAGACAACTACACCTTCAAAAAAATGGTTCTCAATACACCAATTAACAACAATATCACGTGGCCAAGCTTATAACAACAACAATATGAAAGCCACAAGGCCAAAACAGTCCACCACTACAATGTTCAACAACAAATCGGCCAAGTCCAAGTTCACGAAAACAACACCAACAATGTAAGCTCAAACTTAGATTTAGACTCAAGAGTGTTAGATATGAAGAAAACTAACACTATAAATAACAAAACAAGTAAAAATCTCGGCCAAGACACAACAATAACACAATCTCGGCCAAGAACACAAAATGTACAGATTTGCTTCTTTTTGATTTTTCAGTTTTCTAACACTTTTTCTTTTAATTTTCTATCAAGCAACCGCAAGATTTATCTTGTAGAAACAAGATCAAGCCATGCTTTGATACCAAATGATACGGGAAAAATAACGAAAACACCAAACAAACACTCAAAACAGTCCACAAGTTCAAGAGAATCGAGGACCCTTTAAGTGACCTCCCTCGGATTCAACAAACAACAAGAACACAATGTAATGAGGTGATTAACACCTATTTTCAGTGGACAACAAACTAGATTAACAACACGATAATGAAGAACATGAAGAACAATAACAATATTATTAAGAATAACAAACACACGGCTACAAGAAACAAAGGGATAGATAGTTAGACCTTGGTTGGTATAACCTTAAGAACCCAAGAACATGTGATACTCTTGAACCCTTAACGATACACACAATGGTTAACCTAACTCTTACGTTGGCACAAGAGTGACCTCGATCTCCCAAGCATCCAACGTTTCCAAGCTTGAATCCAACACGAGTGATTCCACACTCAAGTTGATTTCCCTAATTACTATGTTTCGGCCAAGAGGCCATTCTCTCAAGAGAGAGTGTTTCAATATTACAACTTTCAATATTCAATAAAAACTAAGACTAAAACCCTAAGAGGTTCTATTTATAGTGTATTAAAAGATAGAATGTAAAATATCCAAAATAGCCCTTCAAGAGTGGGCTGCCCCTTTAGTGTTTGTAGTGGGCTATTTTTGGTGTGTATTTGGGCCCTTAATTATGCTTCTCTTACACACACACATGGACGACTTCAATACACACCCACAAGAGTCCATCTACGTGATCACACTCGTATCACTATCCCCAGGATTGATAACTTGTTTGACAAATTTGAATAATGTCATAGTCAAGAATAAGTGTCCTATCCCCTGGATTGATAACTTATTTGAAAAACTTTAGGGTGCAAATTATTTCTCTAAGATAGACCTTAGATTTGGCTATCATTATCTCAAAGTTAGATAATGTGACATTCTTAACATAGCCTTCTGAACTCAGTATGGTTACTTTAAATTTTCTATTATGGTTTTTAAACTAACGAATGCTCTTACAGTTTTTATGGACTTAATGAACAAGGTGTTCAGGCAGTACTTGGACATATTTTTCATTGTATTTAATAATTAAATCTTTATTTATTCTTAGAGTTAGGATGAACATGCATACTATTTGATGATTATCTTGCAAAATTCCACAGATCGGTAGCTATTCATGAAGTTCAATATATGTGAATTCTAGCTGAATTTTGTAGCATTCCTTGGTCATATAATTTATACTAAAGCCATTCTAGTTAACCCTCACAAAACTAAAGTGGTTATAAATTGGCCTATACCTATATCTCCATTAGATATCAAGAGTTTCCCAGGCTTAGCTGGTTACTATAGGTGGTTTGTTGAGGGATTTTCCTCTATTACTTTCCCTATGTCTAGATTGACTTAAAATAAAGTTAAGTTTTTATGGTCTAATTCTTATGAGGAAAGTTTTTAGGAGTTGAAGAGTCAACTTAACTTCTCTCTAGTTTTGACTCTACTAAAGAGTTCACATAGATTTGTGGTTTATTATGATGCTTCCAGAGTTGGACTTAGTTGTGTGTTGTTGTTGTATAGAAATGTTATAGCATATGTCTCTAGGAAGCTAAAGCAACATGAGTTGAATTACCCAACATATGATCTTGAGTTGGAAATAGTGGTTTTTGCCTTAACAATTTGGAGGCATTACCTTTATGGTGTTCATGTCAATGTGTTCATGAATGACAAAAGCCTTCAATATGTGTTCAACTAGATAGATCTAAATCTTTCATAGAGAAATGGCTAGAGTTGTTGAAGGATTATTATATGAGTGTCTTGTACTCTATGGGTAAAACTAATGTTGTGGGTCATGCTATAAGTAGATTACTTATGCAAAGTGTTGCTAATATAGAAGATGAGACAAAAGAGTTAGTTTGTGAGGTTCACCATCTTACTAGATCAGGTGTTTGGTTAGTTGATTTAGTCGAGGGTAGTATCTTGGTTCAAAATGGTTTAGAATCTTCATTAATAGCTGATACAAGATCAAACCAACAACACCAAGAACTACAAGTTGGTTCGGATTTCAGTCCAACACCACAAGAACAACAAGTTTAATTTTTCAGTTTTCAGCTCAACAACACTAGAACAACAAGATGAACAACAATGCTAGTGAATCGAAAATAGCCCCACACGGCTTCACTAGACTTTAAGATAACAAAATCAACAACAACAACAAGATAAAGAAAAGATAGATAACTTGACATATAACATTCAAAATACTAAGAACCCTAACATCAAGAGAGGACCCTAAGTCTAATGAATGTAAACACCAAGTTCTTACAAGGACCAAGAGGCACTCAAAGACCCCAAAACCCTTGTTTCTAGCCAAAGAGACAACACAAGTATCCCTCTACTTGTGAGATATTGGTGGCGGCTCCAAGAGTGGAAAAGAGAGAGAGAAATGTTTAGTTTTTAGGTTACAAATTCAGATTTCAAAAACTATCTAATAACTCTCTCACATCTTCTATTTATACTACAAAAGGAAAGGGGTAAAATGACTCATCCGCCCTTGCTTCTTGTGCCAACCTTGGAGAGTAGTTTATTACACATTAGGACCCCTCTTCACACATAAAAACGTTTAAGTCCTTGGTTGGTTCAATCACCAACTCACACACGGCCATTTGCATGAACAAAGCTTGGAGTTTTTGTAATTCCCGAGCTTGGCTTCGTGTGAAAGGCCGTGTGGCTGTCCTAACCGTATCATCCTCTCCATCTTGAGAGGAATTTGGCCTCAAATTCAGCATTTGGTCATCTTCAACCGCATCCACGAGGGAGAGATCACCAACGTTGAAAGTGTTGTGCACTTGATATTCCGGTGGAAGGTCAATCTTGTAGGCGTTGTCATTGATCCTCTCAAGTACTTGGAAAGGACCATCACCCCTTGGCAGCAACTTGGACTTCCTATGAGCTGGAAACCGGTCTTTTCGAAGATGCACCCACACCCAATCTCCGGGTTCAAGCACAAGCCTTCTTCTCCCTTTGTTTGCCCTTTTGGCAATCTCTTGATTCTTCTTTTCAAGCTTGATCCGCACCGTCTCATGCATTTTCTTCATTGCCTCGGCTCTTTTGTCTCCATCTAAGCTGGTCATGAGATCACTAGACAAAGGAGTGAGATCTAAAGGGGTAAGGGGATTCAGGCCGTAAACACATTCAAAGGGAGTCATTCCCGTGCTCGAATGTATTACCCGGTTGTAGGCAAATTCCACTAAGGGTAGGTGATCTTCCCATGAAGTCAGTTTACCTTTAACCATAGAACGTAGCATAGACCCTAAGGTTCTATTTACTACCTCCGTTTGGCCATCGGTTTGTGGGTGGCAAGACGTGGAGAAAAGTAACTTCGTTCCAAGCCTACCCCACATGGACTTCCAAAAGAGACTTAGGAACTTGGAGTCCCTATCGCTCACAATAGTCCTCGGTACCCCGTGAAGCTTGACAACATGTTCAACAAATAATGAAGCTACACTACTAGCATCCTCGGTTTTAGTACATGGAATAAAATGAGCCATTTTAGAGAATCTATCAACAATAACAAAAATGCTATCTCGGCCCTTTCTAGTCCTTGGCAGCCCCAAAACAAAATCCATCGAGATGTCCAACCAAGGCCTAAGGGGAGTAGGGAGTGGGGTGTATAATCCTTGGGGTAAGAGACGAGATTTCGCACTCCGGCAGGCCACGCATTGACTACAAATTTTAGTGACGTCTTTGCGCATTTTGGGCCAATAGAAGTTCTCCTCTAAGATTCCGAGGGTCTTGTCTACCCCAAAGTGACCCATGAGGCCTCCGTCATGGGCCTCCCTCACAAATAATTCCCTCCAAGAACTAGAAGGAACACACAACCTCCTCCCTTTGAACAAATACCCATCGAACCGAGAGTAGGAGGAATGGTTATTCTCCTTGAGCCAACGGTCCCTTCCCCACTCTTCGCATTCCCTAAAAATAGGAGCAAAGGTAGGATCCTCGGGATACAACAACCGCAAGCTCTCAAAACCCATCAATTTCGAAGACAAGGTAGCAACAAGCACATGCTTCCTAGACAAGGCATCGGCAACAACATTTTCCTTTCCCCTTTTGTAATGAATTACATAAGGGAAAGTCTCGATGAACTCAATCCACTTAGCATGACGCCTATTCAACTTGTCTTGGCTCTTAAGGTGTTTCAACGACTCATGATCCGTTCGTATCACAAACTCCTTAGGCCACAAATAATGTTGCCAATTTCCCAAAGCTCTAACAAGGGCGTACAACTCCAAATCATAAGTTGAGTAATTAAGAGTTGCCCCTTTGAGCTTTTCACTGAAATAAGCAACGGGCTTACCTTCTTGCATCAAAACAGCCCCGATACCAACCTTACTAGCATCACACTCTATTTCAAACATCTTATCAAAATCGGGCAATTGCAATAAAGGCGCCGAGATGAGCGTAGCTTTCAAGGCCTCAAAAGCCCTAGCTTGCTCATCACCCCATTTAAAGGGTCCGTCCTTTCTAATTACCTCGGTCAAGGGGGCTGCTATGGAACTAAATCCTTTGACAAACCTCCTATAAAAGCTTGCCAACCCGTGGAAACTTCGGATTTCTCCAATAGTTTTAGGGGTCGGCCAACTTCGGATAGAGTCTATCTTGGAATCGTCCACTTCCACACCCCGTGAGCTCACGACAAAACCCAAGAATATAACTTTATCAACACCAAAAGAACACTTCTCCATGTTGGCATACAGCTTCTCCTTTCGGAGCACATCAAACACACATCTCAAATGCATTACATGATCATTAATAGATTTACTATACACCAACACATCATCAAAGTAAACCACCACAAACTTTCCAATATAAGGCTTCATTACATGATTCATTAGCCTCATAAATGTGCTAGGAGCATTGGTAAGGCCGAAGGGCATGACCAGCCACTCATATAGACCGAATTTGGTCTTGAATGCGGTCTTCCACTCATCACCGGGTTGCATGCGAATTTGGTGATAGCCGCTCCTAAGGTCTACTTTAGAAAACAAACAAGATCCGTGGAGCTCATCTAACATATCATCTAGTCTAGGAATTGGATGACGATACCTTATAGTAATTTTGTTGATGGCTCTACAATCGACGCACATGCGCCAAGTTCCGTCCTTCTTTGGTACCAAAAGCACCGGAACAGCACACGGACTCATGCTTTCCTTGATGTATCCCTTGTTGAGAAGCTCCTCAACTTGCCTCTCAAGCTCCTTAGTGTCCATGGGATTGCTCCTATAGGCCGGTTTGTTTGGAAGTTGTGAACCCGGCACCAAATCAATTTGGTGCTCAATTCCCCGAAGTGGGGGCAATCCTTGCGGAAGTTCTTGAGGAAATACATCTTCATACTCCTGCAACGCACAAGAAATCAAAGGGGAAATGGAAGAATTAGTGGGGTTAGTATTAAAACAATGGGCCAACAGTAACATCGGCTTGTTTTCATCATGGTCCACGAAGAGTTCTTTCCTCCTAGCCAACATCACTACGTTTTCCATCTCCCTTGTTGTTGGGACAGATTCGGATGGCCCTACTTCCTCACCTACGGCATCCCCCCCCTTTTCTCCTTTCCCGGTTTCCTTTCCCTTTCCTTTTAACTCTCTCATCTTTTGATGCCACTCATGTACTTGGGAGGGTGAAAGAGGGTGAAGTGTGACCTTTCGGCCATCCTTCTCAAGCGTATACCGGTTGGACCTCCCATCGTGTTTAGTAGACCTATCATATTGCCATGGTCTACCTAACAACAAGTGACATGCTTGCATTGGGATCACGTCACAAAGCACTTCATCGTGGTAGTTTCCTACCTTAAACCGAATCACACATTGCCTTGCGACCCTTAATTCACCACAATCGTTCAACCATTGTAGCTTGTAAGGGCTAGTGTGTGGTGTAGTTGGCAGCTTCAAGAAATTTACCATAGCTTGGCTCGCAACATTCGTACAACTACCACTATCAATCACCAAGGTGCACACACTCCCCTTTACAAGACACTTAGTATGGAATAGATTTTCCCTTTGACTCGGGTCATCTATCGCCTTACTAATCATGACACGTCTAACCACAAAGTTAGGAACCACACACTCCCCTTCTTGTGGATAGACATCTTCACTACCATCTAATTCATCATCATTCGGCCCATTTTCAGCTTCCTCTCCATCTTGAGGCTCGGCCTCATCCTCCCCCCTTTCGGAAACCACCTCCTCACCAAGGTAGTACACTTTCCCTTCTCGTAGGATCACATTGCGCCGGTTCGGACATTCATTGGCCTTATGCCCCCAACCTTGGCACTTGAAGCATTGGAATCCCTTTGGGTTGGGATATTTGTGAGCCTCCGGTTTCGGAGGGAATTTAGGGACTGTTTTGGACTCGTAGTGGACTGTTTTGGACTCGGGCAGCTTCGTAGGGGCGGGTTGGTCCTTGTTTTTGGGCCAACCCGAGGGAGCTTGTACCCTTGCCTTGAAGGATGATCTCTCCTTAAGTTCCCTTTCAATCTCTAGGGCTGCTTGGAATATACCGTCGATGGTTTCAAACCGATGAAGGGTCAAATGAGTGGAGATCTCTTTGTTCAACCCACACTTGAACCGGATGATGTCATGACTGATTTGCTCCCCACGATGATCAAGTTTCAACATGAGTTGTTGGAACTCATCAAAATAGGCCATCACACTCTTGCCTCCTTGCCGCAAGCCATATAACCTAGCAAGTAACTCATGACGATATCTCTCGGGAAGGTATCGTTGTCTCATCAAATACCTCAACCGAAACCAAGGTGGTGGCTGCCCATCGACTAATTCATTGCCAAATCGTTTAACATACTCCCACCAAGTGTTAGCATAGCCCTCGAGGTGAGCTATAGCGTAGCAACTCTTCTTTTCGTCCGAGATGTCATTAACTTGGAAAACTTTGTCACAAGCCGATTCCCAAGTTAAGTAGGCCTCGGGATCACTTTCACCCTTAAAGATGGGTAGGCTCAACTTGATGGTGTTGATGCCTACGTCTCTCTCTTGGTGTCGGTTTCCCCTATCTCCATACCCCCGGTATCTCCTAGGTTCTCCTCGACCCCCTCTTAACTCCTCCTCCCTCATATAAGCATCATCAAAGGCTCCATCTCCTTCATACTCCCCTCTACCGTATCCTTCAAAGTGGGCTGGTCGGCCTTGGCCGTTTTGAGTCGGAGGATTTGGAATTTGCGGTCTTTGGGTTAATGGAGCTTGGAATGGAAGGTTCGGATTTAGTGGAGGTACTTGTCGTCCAAATCCCTCTTGTGGAATTGGAGGGGCTTGGAAATGTAGTGGTCTAGTGGAGTCTCGGTTTAGAGGAAAATAGGTAGTTTGACTTGCGGTATTTAGTGGAGCTTGGGGTGCATTTAGCATTTGGTGGACTGTTTCGGGGGTGATGGTTGCGGAGGAGGTCCTATCATGACCATTGGTAGATACGTGTAGAGGAGTAGAAGGACGAGAGTTCCTTTGACTCTCCACTTGTTCCAATCTCCCACTAATAGTCGACACTTCCCCCTTTATGGCTGCCAAGTCCCCTCTCACGGCCCCAAATTCAGAATTCAACCTTTCAAGTGTCCGGGTAACGGCCTCAAGAGTGACCCTCATAGAATCAAGGGCATTAGTATCCGCATTATGAGACGTAGCTCCTTCCATTGTCAAGATATTATCCGCTTTAGTTCACCACAAGTTCGTGTTCCACAAGTGTTGTATAATTGGCTAGTAACCGTGAAATTTTCAAGGTATGAGTGAGCTCTTATCCAGAATGGATTCTTGTTTGAAGACTCAAAGAATTCTTGCCGGACTAGAATCAAAAATCAGCAACTCATTCAAACGAATAAAAGCACTCAAATAATCGTTGACACGAACAAACGGTTCAAGGAACTAGTTGACAACCTAGTAGGAATGTACTAGTTTGTTAATTAGTTCTAGGACCAATTAAGGGAAACCAAGGATCAACAATTTGCAACCAAAGAATATCCTAAGTTGAGCTTATAGTGACGTGGCAGCATGCAATGGTTCCACCCGTTCCTCTTATCCTTTTTTTTTTTTTTTTTTTTTGTGTTAATATTCACACAACTTGTTATAGTTTGCAAAATGTTTTGGTGGGAAAAATAAAATCTTGTAGTCTTTCAACCTTTTCAAACTCAAGAAAGTGGTGTTTGGTTGACCAATCCCACAAAACAAGGCTCCTTGAATTAGGGAAAAGTGATTGACAAGACTAGAAGGTGAGGGGTGCAAGTCTTTCACAACAACTTTATAACTTGTCTTACAACTTGAGCACACCACAAGATGAACAAGATGAACAAGTTCAAAAGATGAACACCTCAACAAACTTCATCAACTTCTTTAGCACATAACACATAACCACCGATTTTTCTTTTGCTCATCAACAACATACAACTTTCGGCCACTTCAAGTTACCACACAATGTTCAAGTTTTCAAGCTCAACTTTCGGATCTAGACACCTTAGTGTTGGTGAGAAAGAAACCAACACTAGAAACTCACTAAACAAGCAAAATAACACTTAGACCTAGGCATGCAACATCATACTCGGTTTTCAACTTTTAGTGGACAGATTTCAGAATTTCCTTTTGGTGTTGTTTGTTTTAAACCGTGAACTAGCCCAAGATGGGTTATGTTGGAACACAACCGGTCTTGCTTTGATACCAAATGATACAAGATCAAACCAACAACACCAAGAACTACAAGTTGGTTCGGATTTCAGTCCAACACCACAAGAACAACAAGTTTAATTTTTCAGTTTTCAGCTCAACAACACTAGAACAACAAGATGAACAACAATGCTAGTGAATCGAAAATAGCCCCACACGGCTTCACTAGACTTTAAGATAACAAAATCAACAACAACAACAAGATAAAGAAAAGATAGATAACTTGACATATAACATTCAAAATACTAAGAACCCTAACATCAAGAGAGGACCCTAAGTCTAATGAATGTAAACACCAAGTTCTTACAAGGACCAAGAGGCACTCAAAGACCCCAAAACCCTTGTTTCTAGCCAAAGAGACAACACAAGTATCCCTCTACTTGTGAGATATTGGTGGCGGCTCCAAGAGTGGAAAAGAGAGAGAGAAATGTTTAGTTTTTAGGTTACAAATTCAGATTTCAAAAACTATCTAATAACTCTCTCACATCTTCTATTTATACTACAAAAGGAAAGGGGTAAAATGACTCATCCGCCCTTGCTTCTTGTGCCAACCTTGGAGAGTAGTTTATTACACATTAGGACCCCTCTTCACACATAAAAACGTTTAAGTCCTTGGTTGGTTCAATCACCAACTCACACACGGCCATTTGCATGAACAAAGCTTGGAGTTTTTGTAATTCCCGAGCTTGGCTTCGTGTGAAAGGCCGTGTGGCTGTCCTAACCGTATCAATAGCAGAGCTAAAATAAAATAAAGATAGTGATACCATTTTCCTCAAGTTGAAGAAAGCCTTCCAGGTTAGAAGTTTGAGGTTTTCTCCTAAGGGGGAGATGATGTTCTTTATTGTCAGGGTAGACTATGTAATCCAGATGTTGATACCTTGAGACAATCGATGCTAACAAAAGCTCATAGTTCTCTATATTATATTCATCTAGGAGCCACTAAGATGGTGATCTCTGGGAAGTCTATTAGGGGAATAACATGAAGAATGATATCGCAAAATTTATGGCTAAGTGTCCTGTTACCAATAGGTTAAGGTTGGGCACCAGAGACCTGGTACTATGATCAAGGATATCAGTAGTCCTCCTTGGATGTGAGAAGTAGTTAACATGGACTTCATTTTAGGATTGCCTCATACTCATCAATAACATGATTCTATTTGGGTTATCATGGACCAAATGACTAAGGTAGACCATTTCCTGCCAATTAACATTTTACATTTAGTTGAGGATTATGCTAGACTCTACCTTATGAAGTTAGTAAAATTGTAAGGAGTCCCCTTATAATTTGTGTAGGGGTACTAGTTTACCTCTTGATTCTAGAAGACTTTTCAGAAGGGTCTTGGTACGCAAGTTCATTTTAGTATGCATTTTCATCTGCAGAATAATGTTCAGGCAGAGCGGACTATTCTAACACTCGAGGATATTTTGCTATCTTATGTGATTGATTTCAAGGGTAATTGGTATGATCATTTGCCATTAATTAAATTTTCCTATAATAATAGAAATCACTTAAGTATTCAGATGGCCTTATTTAAAGCATTTTATTATAGGAGGTGTAGATCTCCTATTTGTTGGTCAGAAGTTGGTGACCTTTATAGGGCTAAATTTGATTCCTGGGGCTATGGAAAGAGATTTACTAATTAAAGAAGGGCTAAAAACAACTCAGAGTTGTCAAAAGTCCTATGAAATGTGAGGAAAATGGAGCTTGAGTTTTCTATAAGTGGTATTTGTCTATTTGAAAATTTTACCCATGAAAGGGGTGAAGAGATTTGGTAAGAATGGAAATCTCATTCCCTTCTATGTTGTTCCTTATAATATTGTGGTTCATATTTATAATGTGGCCCATGAGTTAGATTACCTACAAACTTAGCCTCGGTACATTTAGTTTTCCAGGTGTCCTTATTAAAGAAATGCATAGGTGATCCCACATTAGTTGTGTCCTTAGAGAGTATGGGTGAATGGAAAACCCTGGATTTGGCACTTAAAAATTTCTTAACCTCTAAGAGCACTGCCCAGATTACGTGAAACACCCCAAACCTTGGCCCTAGCAAAATTTCCTGTGTGTTGAAACTTTTGTGCATTATATGACTCACCATACCACTCGTATGTTGTGGATATAGGTCTAGAACCCTAGTCGTATGTTGGTTAGTTCCACATTGGTCAAGTTCTATTCTTGGTATAAGAAGAAACCATGAGAGTTGTATGATCATGATACGAGAAGTATAGTGTCAAAAACCATATGTTGTCCAGTGTCTAACCTTGATGTTCCGCCTAGGGTACAGTTTGAGGTTACTAGTCATATGGTTACATAATGAATTAGGATAAGGAGTCATATTTTGGATAGAATGTGATTTACAATATTTTGATCAAGGTACCAGTGGAGGGTACCACTCATATGATGTCTGTATGAGTGGAGGCCAAACCATACCCTCTTGCAAGCCTTTTGCAACTTTTAAGCTAAGGTTATTTGTAATACCCCATACTTCTACCTAGCTTAAAATCATCCCAGAAATGTTAAATAATTGTTTCAAAGATGAATCCACTTTCATACATATGGAAAATTGAATAAGCTTTCCATCGATACCAAATTCGCCCAAATCCAACACCCGGGCGAAGAGTTAGAGCCTTTTTAGTAAGGCAATGTCCACCTGAGCCATCAACGCGTTGCGGAGATGAAAAAATGGCAATCGTCAAAATTCAGTGAGCCTCCACGATTATGGTGCATCGCGCCAGGGCTCAAATTCAGAATTATTCTTTTTTTAGTGTCTCAGCGCGATGTCTCCGCATCGCGCCAAAATTATAGGTCGCAAACAAAGTGGCAACGCGATAGCCCGGAGTCGTACCACCATGAAGATTCCCAATTGTCCAGTTCCAGTGACTTGGCACGATAGTGGCGCGTTGCACCAAGGATGAAAATTAGAAAATTTTCACAAAATTAGAATACGCGTCCAAGGGTTAAAAAGGTCAATTTCTCACCCCTATTTAAACCCAATAACATGTGATTTGGCCATTTTTCATCCAAAATATAGTGTTTCTCTCAAGTTTCTCTCAAGAACAAGCTAGGATTTTAAATTGGGGATTCAAATCCAAGACTAAAATTCAAGAATCTCTCCGTCAATCTTCGTAGAATCAAGAACTAAGGTATGCACAGTGTTCATTCATGAATTCCTTTCATCCATAAATCCCAAGAATCAAGTTTTAAATATTGTATTGTGAATATTTTGTTGTGGGTTAATTATGTTCATGTGATTATGGTTGTATGATTCCCAAGTTGGAATCTTTATGTGTTGTTCATGAACCTATGCAAGTATGTGGTCTGAAACATGTGAAATTAAGTTGAAATATGGATTTTTTTGTATTAATTTGATGGTCATGCCTATGCCCTAAGTCATGCATCCTAGGTGTTTGATAAAATGCCTAAGAGAATAGAAATTATGCATTATAGCTTAATTGTGACCCAGGTGATAAGTGCATGCTTTACCCTATGACTAAGAATGACTTCCATGATATTGAGTGCATTATGAATGGTTGAGGGAATGTCCATGAGATTAGGTTGATGAAAGTATGACATGTTTATATGCAATTCCATTCATGTACAAGACTATGATAACTAGTGCTTCACCAAATCCCCAAATTAATGTATTATGAATTGTTGATATTGATCATATATTCAAGAAGTGTCATGTCCTATTAGTTTTATGCTATCGAGTCTTGGGGTACTTGTACCCGATAATTTAGATGTGAGCCTAGAGCCAGTGTTATGTTTTCACAATATCCTCAGTCAAGCCATGATCCATAGAACTCAGTTAGTCATGTGACTTAGGAAAGCTCAGTAATACAGTACTCTTCCGTCAGTCAACGAAACTCAGTTAATTCAGTCCAGTTCAGTTTAGTAATCCATGATCAATGTCTATTCAGATGGGAGTAGGAATTAGAACCGAGTGAACCCAAGGATGGGAATACACACTGTCAGATGAGGGTGTGACTCTTAGAAGTCATCCTTGCATTCTAGAACTATGTAGCCAGCATAGGTTGAGACATCAATACTGTCAGATGAGGGTTGATGAGGTGGATAAGCACTGTCAGATGAGGTCCCCACCGTTCTCTTTTGGGGATATTGTCAGATGAGGGTCACTCACAGCTTGTCCTTACCAGTGATGCGGTATTGACACCCTTCCAATTGGGGTTACAGATTGGACCCCAACTCAACCATAATAGCGTATTAAGGGCATGTCGGTTAGATAACTACTTCCCACAGTTTCAGTTACATAATCGGGACTGTCAAATACAGTCATTCAATCTTAGTAATAGAACTCAGATAGTTCTTTAGATTTCAGTACTGTAAGATACAGTCAACTCAAAATAGTGCAGAACCCAGCTAGTTCCATTAGTATCAGGACTATCAGATACAGTCACTCATGTTATCACTACTCAGACTCAGTAATCATATTATCACGAACTCAGTTAATAGTATATTAATTATACAAAACCCATGTTATCAGTATTCAATTTTAGGACTGTCAGATACAGTCAATCAGACCAGTTCTTTATAATCAAAACTATTAGAAACAGTCATTCATTTATTAGTATTATGACATTAGTTCCTCAATATTCAGTAGACTCAGTTATTTAGTAACCCAATATCAGTACCCAAATATCAGTAAATCCATGTTATCAGAATCTATGAGTCAGCATTATCACAATCTCAGTTATAGTTATGTATTCATACATGTATTCTCACGTTCATGGTATACAGTCAGTTATTATTGTTCATGCATATGAACCCTTGCATTTAGCCTACCTCACTTGCATACCAGTATATTTAACGTACCGACGCATTTATGCTATGATGTTTTATACCATAGGTTTAGAAGCACGAGCTCCTGAGCATCCTTAGTAGAGTAGACATTCAGCAGCCAGACTTACAGTAAGTCCTTATCATTCGAGGATAACATGATTATTTTATTACTTTGTTATTTCAATAGTTAAGAGTTAGTTGGGGACATGTCCCATCAACTCCACAGTTTTTAGACAGTTTAGAGGCTTTCAAACTACAACATGTGTTCAGACAGTTTATCTCAGTTTTGGGTATTGTCATACCCTACCACAGATATTGTTTTAAATTCAATATTAGTTCAGTTTTGAACCTTATGTCCTTACAGATTATATTCCACATATTTAAAATGTATTATTCAGTGCTCAGTTACAGATATTAGTCATGGGTTAGCTTGTGGTCCTTCGGGGTCATGAGCATCGTGTAGCATTCTGGGTACCAAATTCGGGGCGTTACAAACTTGATATCAGAGCCTAAGGTTCAACAGTATCCTAGGAAGTTATAAAAGCCACATCTAGTAGAGTCTTGTGCATGGGTGTGTTGTGCACCATACTTATGTGTAGGAGGCCATGAGATGTTTTAGGAACTATTTCCCTTCTTTCATATTTCAGATCGTGCTATAGAAAGTTTCTATAAGAAATTCATGTAGGTTCTCATCATGCTCCACTCATGTCAACTCCACCTTACTTTCAAGGTAACAGAAACAGTAAAGCTCAAGGTCCTAGGGGTAGGTCTTTCTCAGACGGTCCCCACAGATAGTTATGGGATTGCCCACAGGCTCAAAAGTATCCCATCAGTTCCATTATGTTCCAAAGTTGTGCAGATCTTATTCATGATCATGAGAACTCATTTAAGAACCCAAAATTAAATATGTCATCAGATCCCTTCTCAAAATCCTATGACAGTATATGACCTAGAGTTAGAAGCATGGACCCAGGAGTTTAGCAGTAGTAGATTTGGGATAACGTTATCCAAATTGAGAAGATTATGTATTCATGGGGATAGTTGTACCAAGGTAGACCAGTAGGCTTGACCAGTGCAATAAAGAATTTAAGAGTATTGATCTAAAGTTAAGTATGAAGGTGTGAATGTGAATTAGGAGATGCAATATTAGTAGTATATGAAGAAACAAAAAAAGATGATGTGTTTAGTAAGGCAAACATGTGTCAAACAGAGTGTACGTATGTGACTATGATTGCAGTTCAGTTCAGAGTTTAGTAAAGTGTTCACAGACTTATGATGATGGCTTAAAGCTAAGGGGGAGATGATAGATTAAGTGACCAATTCAGGCTCTCAGATTCCAGTAGTATTGCCAGTACATATAGAAAAGTAGTAAGGGAAGATGATTCCCGACCCATCCTTATCTCAGTGTAAAGTTTGGTACTTCAGTCAGCATGATGCCTACGCATGCTTCACATCTCAGTTCCATTAACACAACTTATATTCACATGTTTTCCATAGAATCATGTATGATTCCAGTTCCCAGCATAAGGAGTTCAGTTCTATTCCCCTTAGTAATACAAATCATGTCCCACGAATGCAAAAAACTCTAAACTCAGGTCATGCAGCTCATGACTCATATACACATATCATTCTTTATAGTATACTCAGCTTCCATGGCTTATGCTACGCCTTTACTGATCAGTTAAATTCTGACTATGTTATGCATATCCTCAGTTTATACCTCTTGGTGTGTCCATGATGTTTATATTCTATTCTTCAGGCTTCAGTCAAGTGTCAAGTTCTGTTAGTGTCCATTTATGCTTTAGGTACTCTTGATTTAACCCTTCAGTGAGCTCTTTTTATGAAAATAGTGTAGTGATGGGCAGTTTCTTAAAGGGGAGAGAGTAAATGTTACATATTAAGAGAAGATTATTGCATGTTTATTTTACACGAGCGTGTAGTTATGAAGATAGGCTTGAATTTCATGTTAGTGTGCAAGTAAATGGATAGCAAGAGGTTGTATTTAGAAGTTAGGAAAGTACAGAGTGTGAGTGTGCATGCATATCTTTGACTTATGTCAGCCCCCATCGTGTAACTATCAAAATTCAGTTTCCATGTCAGTTATAGTTTCAGTATTCGGTACTCAGTAATCAGTGTCCAGTCTCAAAATTCAATACCTCAGTACCAGTCTAAACCTTAGTTATCAGAAACCAGTATTCAGTCCCAACTATAGTCTTAGTTACAGCTACAGTATTAATTACCATCTTATCTATAATCTCAGCCCCAGTCCAGTTCAGTAATCAGGTTGGTAACTCAGTTCAGTTTCGGGTTTACTCAACCATAGCGTACAATTATCAGCTATAAAGTTGTCAGCCTTCCAGTACCTCGATTTACAAGACTGTTATAGAAGTATGTTGTACTCTTGGTGTTACATTCTCAAATAATACAATTACCCTCAGTTCATGCTCAGTATCACATGTCAACCAATCAGTCCTTATCTCCTATGTATAACGCTCTGCAATTGTAGTCCAATTATTCAAGACTAAGTACAATTCAGTCTTACACGCCCAGTATTTAGCTATCAGCTATCCAGTTAATTAGATAAGTTAGTGTATTTATGCACTCGTATTTAGCACCTATGTGAATCTTTTCAGTAGCCTCAGTTGCAGTGCAAGAGACTTAGTCATTTCATCTTAAATGGTGTTCGTAGACCTCAACCCATCTTACCAAACTTTAGCCATGTGATGATTTTCTTATTCAGTTGTCTTGTTTAGACAAGGCCAAGATTTCCTTTTTTCCTAAAGCCACTAGAAATCTATTGAAAGAGTGTTAAAGAAAGGCTCCAGTCGACCATAAGTAAGTAATTAGACTAATGGTTGTGTGTATGTGTAATGAATATTTTAAATTGGGTTTTAAATCAGGATGTGTAGTCGGGCTAAGAAATTGGAGTCCAAAAGACTCACATTTAAAACTGCGTTAGTCGATGTGGGTTTCTATATGATCGGGAGGTTTGAGTCCCCTAAATAAATATATGAATGGGAGGTTTGAGTCCCCCATATTATATACATTGGTGCTACGTTACCTTGATTATGCTAGGATGTTAGAGTCCCCCACAATGACATATAAGGGATGTTGATATTCTTTGGTTTGTGCAGCTACACTTACTGGGGCCCTTCCAGATAGGTGAGAGCTGGGCCCATATACCTCGTGGGTGCCTTGTTATATGATGGTTATGCTACATAACCCAGGTTAATTTTTTCAAAGTTCATATTAAGCCTGTTTCCTATCCCGACATGATATATATATATATATGTATGTATGTATACATATGATTACATATGATGATTTGACTTGGTTTTATTAATGGCATTATTTTATTCCTCTATCCCTGTGTTACATGTTAATGCTCCAACTACTAACCATCTCTGGATGCTATATCCCCATGCGATACAGCGACCAGAGCTTCTTCTTCTCTTCATGCATGGTGACCAGGTGTTCGAGTGATTTGTGAGTTAACATTAAAGTGGTTGATCCCATATTTGTAAGGCATTTATTTCATGGTGTTTTTACTCTTTTTTATAGACTTTGTTAGATTTGGATTTTTGCTATTATCGGGGGCATGTCCTGGCATTTTATTGACTTTTGACTATAGAGGCATTGTGGATTACTGTGACTTGGGTGTTATGGTTTAGTGTGTGGTGGTGACGAATGGTTTAGACATTTCTTAAGCTATTGTTAGTCATATATTTCCCTATCTTATTATATGTTCAAAATTCATCCCATACTTGTAGTTGATATCTTTAATCCATGTGGGACTTGATATACCCGTCCCAAACAATTCTTGGTTCGGGTCATGACAAAGTTAGTATTAGAGCCTAGGTTCATGGTCAATTGGGTGTCCACAAAGCCATGTCAAGTAGAGTTTCTTTTATGGGTGTATAGCATGCCACACTTATAAGAGAGAGGCTATGAGATATTTAGGAATATTTTACTGTCTTATTGTCTTATTTTTTAGCTATATAGTCTAAGGTCTTCGATTCTTCTGATTTTTATTTCCTCGTCTTTCAGATCATGCCTCCAAGAAGATTTGATGTTCATGCAAACTCTTTTATCCCATCTAAGAACAATGTGAATGGAGCTCGTGAAACTTCTGGGGTCCATACCCAGTCAAGGGTCATTGTATCTGACTGCCCTTGAGGAGTTCCACCGATCCCCACTAATCCTACTCCTAAGGGTGACACTCATACTCAGTTGCCTCCCAGTGAGGTTACTATTGCTGAGTTTCATCGCTTTATTTCCTTATTTACTCAGTTGGTGACATCTCACTCACAATAGTCTGGTTTTGCTGGTGCTATTGTGGGATCATCTGAGGCCACTAAAGTTGGCCAATTCATGAGTTTGTATCCTCTGATGTTTATTGGTACAAAGTTTAAGGAGGGTCCTAAAAGCTTCATTGATGAAAATGGAGAAGATCTTCCTGGTTTGCAGGCTTTAAAAGTGGAAGGTGTTGAGTTTATTGCCTACTAATTAAAAGATGTTATATACTAACGGTAGGAGGAATGGTAGCAGTTGAGATGTCAGGATGCTAGTTCTGTCATGTGGCATAATTTCTCTAGTGCATTTTTGAACCCCTTTTTTCCTCAGGAGTTAAGGAAAGATAAAGTAGAAGGATTTGTCTACTTGAAGCAAAGGAGGATGACAGTCAAGGAGGATGCCTTGAAATTCAATCAGTTGTCCTGTTATGCTCCTAAATTGGTATCTAATATGAGGTCCTAAATGAGAAAGTTTGCTTTGGGATTATATCATGAGTTGATCCTTGAGAGTAAGGCTGGCTTGTTGATCAAAGACATAGATATCTCTAGATTGGTTGTGTATATGCATCAGGTTGATGAGGAGAAAAAGAAATAGGTTGAGATTGGTGAGAGACTGAGTAAGAGGTCTCGATTTTTAGAATAGAGTAGGGGCCAACAACGGAGTGGGAAGTTGCCTAAGAAGAAGAGTTGGGGAACTCCTAACACCTATTCAACGGCTGGTGATCTTAACCCAAAGACATCGGGAGACAGGCATTTTAAGGGTTGTGATACTTCTAGGGCATAGGGTACTCATTCTCAGGCCAGCGGGGCCATTAAGCACCATCCTACTCTTCCTACAGATTTTGTGTTCAACATTATCATTTTTAGTGTGAGAAATAGAGGAACTGATGTTTTAGGTGTGGTCAAATTATTCATATGCAGCGGGACTATCCCTCTAGAATTACTTCGGGGAAAACAAGGTTCTGGTTACCTCTTCATTATCTCCTGTACCAAAGGTTACCACTTCTAGCTGCGGTACTGGTCAAAACTGCCTTTATGCTCTAACCACTCTTCTGGTGTCCAAGGCATCTTCAAATGATGTTACTGGTACGTTGAAGCACTTTACCCATGATGTGTACTATTTACTTGATCCAGGATCTTCTCTCTCTAATGTGACCCCATTTATGGCTGTGCATTTTAGTTTTTGTCATGAGTGTATGTTGGACCCTTTTATTATTTCTACCTCGATAAGAGACTCAGTGGTTTTTAGAAGAGTCTATAGGGGGGTGTATGTAGTTGTTAGTAGCAGAGAAACTCTAGTAGACTTGATAGATTTACACATAGTTGATTTTGATGTTACTTTGGGAATGGATTAGTTGCACTCGTGCTATGCTTCCTTAGATTTCAAGACCCATAAGGTCGTGTTTACATTCGTAAATGCGCCAATTATTGAGTGGGAGGGTGGCTCCCTAACTCCTAAGGGGAAGTTTATATCATATCTTAGATCTTGAAAATTAATCTCTAAGGGGTCTCTCTATCATCTAGTCTGAGTTAAAGATTCTATCTCAGAGGGTCCTTCTTTGCATTCTATCTCGGTGGTGAATGAGTTTCCGAAGGTCTTCCTTAATGACCTTCCTGGTGTCCCTCCCAATAGAGAAATTGATTTTGGTATTGATCTTATTCCAGACACTCATCCAATTTATATTCCCCCATATACAATGGCTCTAGCTAAGTTGAAGAAGCTCAAGGAAAAACTAAAGGATCTCTTAGATAAGGGTTTTATTCATCCTAGTGTGTCCCTGTGGGGTGCATCGGTATTGTTCGTGCAAAAAAAGAGATGGTTTTATTTGGATGTGTATTAATTACTGCAATCGAATAAAGTAAAGGGGAAGAATAAGTATCCCCTTTCGAGGATTAATGATTTCTTTGATCAGCTTCATGGTGCCAAATTCTTCTCTAGGATCGATCTTCAATTTGGGTATCATCAGTTAAAGATTATGAAAGTGGATATCCCTAAGATAGCTTTCCGCACCCAGTATGGGCATTTTGAGTTTTTAGTAACGTCTTTTGGATTGACCAATCCCCTGACAAAATTCATGGATTTGATGAATATGGTCTTTCGCCAGTTTCTGGATTTGTTCATTATTGTCTTTATTGATGATATCTTAGTGTACTCTAAGAATGAGAAGAATCATGTAGATCACCTCTGCCTTGTGTTGCAGACCTTGAAAGATCAAAAGTTGTTTGCTAAGTTCTCCAAATGTGAAGTTTGGTTGAATGTCGTAACTCTCCTAGTTCATGGTGTGTCTAGTGAGGGGATTATGGTGGATCCTCAAAAAGTTATTGTGGTTAAGAAATATCCTAGACCCATGACTCCAACCAATAGTCGGAGCTTCTTAGGTTTAGTCGGGTATTATAGGAGGTTCATGGAGATTTTCTCTTTTATTGCTGCTCCATTGACCAAATTGACTCAGAAGAAAGTGAAGTTCTTGTGGTCTGATGCTTGTGAAGGTAGTTTTGAGAAGATAAAAGATAAGTTGACTTCAGCTCCAATCTTGACTCTACCTGAGGGTACAGAGGGATTTGTCGTTTATTATGATGGATCCCAGATTAGTTTGGGTTGTGTGTTAATGTAGCCTAATAAGGTGACCACCTATGCCTTTAGACAGTTGAAGGTTCATGAAAGGAACTATCTGACTCATGACTTAGAGTTGTCAGTTGTGGTGTTCATATTGAAGATTTGGCATCACTATTTATATGGGTTGCATGTTGATAATTTTTTTTGATCATGAGAGTCTACAGTACATGTTCACCTAGAAGAAGCTTAATCTAAGGCAAAAGAGGTGGCTTGAGTTGTTGAAGGACTAAGATATGAGTCTCCACTGCCATCAAGGTAAAGCTAATATGGTTGCTAATGCTCATAGTAGGTTGTCCCCGGGTAGCTTATCGCATGTAGATAAGGATAAGTAGGAATTGATGATGGATATTCATCGTCTGACTAATCTTAAATATCATCTCTTGGACTCTGAGGATGGTGGTGTGATAGTGCAACAAGTAGCGTAGTCATCTCTTGGTTTAAAAATAAAAGAGAAGCAGGTATTATATCCCCTTTTGATGAAGATCAAGGATGATGTGGGTAAGCAAAAGGTGATGCTCTTTGAGGCTGGTGGAGATGGTATTTGAGGTACCAAGAGAGGTTATTGTTCTCAATATGGATGGGTTGCGAGGTAGGATTTTGGCTGAGGCCTATGAAATACAATACATGGTTCATCCTGATTCAACAAATATGTATCATAATCTAAAAAAAATGTATTGGTGTAACAATATGAAATGGGATGTAGCCAACTTTGTGGCTAAGTGTATGGTGTGTCAGCAATAAAGGTGGAGCACTTGAGGCCTGGTGGGCTTCTTCAAGAGATTAAATTACCATTGTGGAAATGGGGGAGAATTAATATGGATTTTGTTACCGGTTTTTCGCGGTCACAAAATCAGTGTGACTCCATTTGGGTCATCGTGGATAGAATGACCAAGTACGCTCACTTCTTGCCTGTGAGAACCACCTATTCTACCGAGGATTATGCAAAGTTGTTTCTTCAGGAAGTTTTAAAGTTGCATGATGCATCTATCTTAATTATTTCAGATCATGGCACTCAGTTCTCATCATATTTTTGGCGCTCTTTTCAGTGTGGTTCTAGGACCAAAGTGAGCGTTAGTATAGGTTTTCACCCACAGTCAGATGATTAAGCCAAAAGGACCATTCATACCTTGGAGGATATATTTTGAGCCTGTGTGATGGATTATGGTGGTAGTTGGTTCAACCGTTTGCCTTTGATTGAATTTGCTTATAACAATAGTTACCATTTAAGTATTGGTATAGCGCTATTTAAGGCATTGTATGTTTGGAGGTGTAGGTATCCTATTGGGTGGTTTGAGGTTGGTGAAGCAGAAATATTGGACTCAATTTGGTTCACCAAGCTATGAAAAAGGTGAGGGTAATTCAGGATAGGCTTAAGACCACCCAAAATCACCAAAAGTCCTATGAAGATATAAGACAAAGGGACTTGGAGTTTGAGGTTGGAGATTAGGTATCCTTAAAGGTATCTCCTATGAAGGGAGTGATGGAGTTTCTGAAGAAAGGGAAACTTCATCCCCGGTACGTTGGCATCCTTAGATTTACCCCTAGCATGAGTTCCATTCATCCGGTATTCCATGTGTCCATGTTGCGAAAATGAGTGGGTGATCCTTCGTTGGTTGTTCCTTTGGGGAACATTGGTATTTTGGATTGCTTGTTCTATGATGAGGTCCCAATGAGGATCTTGGATTGGCAAGTTCTTTGGTTGCAAATGAAAGACGTGGCTTCGGTGAAAGTTCTATGGTAGAACAAAAAGTCCGAGGAAGCATCTTGGGAAGCCAAGGAGGACATAAAGTCCAAGTATCCATTCCTATTCCTAATTCGAGAAAATCATGCTTGGGGTATGTGTTGTTTCTTATAACCTTTGTTTTATATCTTTGTTGATGATAGTCTGTGAATTTCTTGGTGTTTGTATTCTATCTAAAAGGTAAGAGTAGAGATGTTTGGGGTTTAATCGTACTTGTAGCGCCTTGTCCTATCATTCAAGGATGAATGATCCTAAGGAGGGGAGACTGAAACACCCAAAACTGTGGTCCTTGCAAAATTTCCTAAGTCTTGAACCTTCTGTGCATCATACAACTCACCACACCACTTGTATGTTGTGGATACGAGTCTAGGACCCTAGTCCTATATTAGTCAATGCCACATTGTCCAAGTTCTGTTCTTTGTACAAGAAGACATCATATGAGTCATACGATCATGAAATGATAAGTATAGTGCTAAACCGTATGTTGTCCAGTGTCTAACCTTAATGTTCTACCTAGGGTACAGTTTCAGGGTACTAGTCGTATAGTTGGGGTATGAGTTAGGCTAAGGAGTCGTATGTTGTACAGAATGTGATGTCCAACTTTTTTATCAAGGTATGAGTAGAAGGTACCACTCATATGATGTGTGTACGAGTGGTGAGGCCAAATTGTACCCTCCTGCGAGTCTTTTACAAGTTTTAAGATGATGGTATTTTAGATATTTCCCACCCCAAGCCCTTAAGACTCCACATCTTATAACACTATTTGGTCCCTCATTCCTCACTTTGGAAGATCAAAACACTCTCATAAATTCTCTTAAAACCTCTTAAGGTTATTGGGCTAGGGTTTCATCAAGGTTGTCATCTAGAGGCTTAAGGATCAAAATCTCTCCATGAATCATCATAACTCAGGCATGTGACTCTTCCTTCATTGTTAGTTCATAAAAATCATGTGTTTTAAACATTGTTCTTGAATCATAAATGGGGGTTTTGAAATCCATGGTTGAGGGTTTGAATATAATGCTAAATATTGTTCTCTTATGATTTCACTTGTGTTTATACATGTTTTGATGGTGGTTTTGCACATGTGAGTACATGAAAATTAAGGTTTGTGAATGGGTCATCGTTAACCCTAACTTGATGGATTTTTACTTGAATAATGGTTCTATAATGGTATGTCCTAAACCTGTTTGTGAAAATGTCTATGAGAAGAATCTTATCACATGATGAATTGTATTTTAATCCATTGCTTGGCATAAGAATGTTAATGATGGATGAATGATTTTGTAAAGGTCTTTATGGCCATAAATTGAATTAAATTATTATTTGAACTAAGGGCCTAATAATGTAAATAGTTGGAAAATGGTTTCATGAAGACCATGTGGGTCATAAATGGTTTTGAATTGTAACCTTAGTGGATTAATTGGATAAATGGGTTCTAACCTTTAAATGGTTGAATTGAATTTATGACTTTCTATAGACAATGGGTTCGAGTCCCAAAGTCAAATGATAATAGTTAGGGCATGTTGAACGCTTGCAAATAGGGTATGTATGACGATACCAACGGGATTCCTTTGGTAAGTATTTGGACTAATGGTTGTACGTATGTGTAATGAAAGTCTTAAATTAGGCTTTAAAGTAGGATGTGTAGCTGGGTCATGAAAGTGAAGTCCGAAGGACTCACACTGAAAACCGCACTAGCTAGTGCGGGTGTCTATATGACCAAGAGGTTCTAGTCCCTCAAATGAATATATGAATAGGAGGTTTGAGTCCCCCATATAGTATACATTGGTTCTACATCACCTTGATTATACTGGGAGGTTTGAGTCCCCCACAATGGCATATATGGATATTTTGTTGTTCATGTGGCTACACGCACTCGGCCCTTCTAGCTAGGGGAAAGATGGGCCCATATAGCTCATGGGAGACTTATGTCAATTATTCTACACAACACAGGTTAATGTTTTCAAAGTTCATTCTAAGCCTTGTTTTCTTTCCCGGCACGATATATATATATATGTATATGTACATGTGACTGCATATGATAATTTGACATGGTTTTATTGATGGCATTATTTTATTCCTATATCCCTGAGTTACATGTTAGCTCTCCAACCACTAGCCATATTTGGACATTATTTACCCAAGCGATACAGGGACCAGAGCTTCTTCTTCTCTTCCTGTACAGTGACCAGGTTTTCGAGTTTTTAGTGAGTTGACATTAAAGTGGTGAGATTCCATACATCAGAAGGAATTCATTTCATGATCTTTTTACTAGTTGTCATAGACTTTGTTAGACTTGGATTTTGTCTATTGTCGGGGGCATGTCCCGACATTTTATTCACTTTGGATTGTAGAGGTTTTTTTTATTACTGTGGACGTGGGTATGATGGTTTAGTATGTGGTGGTGATGAATGGTTTAGACATATCTTGAGTTGTTGTTAGTCTTATATTGCTATATCTTATTATATTTTTGGAATTCATCCTATACTTATGGTTGATAAATTGGTTAGGAGAGGTGAAGGGGTTGATCTTCAGTCCACGTAGGACTTGAGATACCTGTCATGGCTAGGCCCTGGTTCGAGTCATGACACTATGACTTATCATATGAGTCATAGGGTGTCACCTCAAGTCATAGGACTCTAATCATATCCTGACTAGTGTATTTGTCTAAGTCTCTGTGTTGGTCATGATTCGCACCCAACAAGTCATCAAGACCCATTACGAATCATATAGTGGTTCAACCAAAATGGATGTTTTGAACTTGGAAATTGGTTTTGAATAATTGTGTTTCCTCAACCCACTTGTGTAAATGGCTTTGAATTATGGAATTTTCTCTTGGTTTGACTTACTTTATACTATTGGATTGCATAAATGGTTAAACAATAAATATGGAGTTTTAAAGACTTTTTGTCTATGTTTTAGTTTAATAAATAAAGAGGGTCGAAGCATTCCCGCAATGTGATTTGATTAACTAAAAGAGGTTGAGGCATTTCTCCAACATTGATTTAATGAACAAAAGGGGTCGAGGCATTCCCCCAAGTTAATAAAATTGTGATGGCATAATTATAAGATTACAAGATAAATGGTATGACGATACCTATCGTGTCCCTTAATGTATAATTCCTTGGTTAATGAAAGGGTTATGGGAAACTTATTTGAATTGGGATTAATGAGGGTTATGTAGCTAAGCCATAAAGGTGTGAGTCTTGAATGACTGGTGTTGGAAACTTATGTTTCCGACATGAGGATTGGTCTTGATAATCGTGTGCATGGTTCACACTATTGATATATTTGTATGTAGGATTGATATAGGCTCGGGGCATTCCCTGGTCTTTCTTGATACCTCTAGTTCATACGGCTAACACACACTGAAGCCCTTTCAATAGGGAGAACTGAACCCATATAGCTCGGGGGTGCCTGTTTATGATGGTACATCATCCAGGCTAATATGTTACTATCATGTTAAACCTTGTTCCCTACCCCTACATCTATTATACAGATATATATGCATGAATGTGAACATGTACATTGAGTTTGAAATTGAAATTTTTACTGCCACTATTTTATCCTTATCCTAAGTTACATGCTAGCACTCAACCCGCTAACCATCTTCGGATGTTGTATTATCACGCGATGTAGGCATCAAAGATATTTCTACTTTACCTACATAGTGATAGGATTTTGGGGTTCAGCAGTTAGCTAGAAGTTGTGAGCTTCCATTCCCCAGAAGAGCTTCATTTCATAGTTTTGATATTCTCTTCTATAATAGACTATTCATATGTTCTTTTTGGTTATCGTCGGTGGCATGTCCCGACTTAGATTGTATTTGGTTTTGTCATAGAGAATTTATGGATTACTCTGGATTGGGTATTGTTGTTTATATCCTTAGAATCCTTTAAGCTTACGCTCATTCTATCTTATTATATGTTCAAAATTCATTCACTACTAGTTATATTATGTTCTTCTTGGATAGGCAAAGGGGGTTGTCTTTGGTCCTCGGTGGACTTGAGATACCCATCATGGCCAGGCCCTGGTTTGGGTTGTGACAAAGTTAGCATCAAAGCCAGGTTTTCTATCATTGGGTATCTACAAAGATGTGTTGGGTAGAGTCTCTTTCATAGGTTTGTAGTGAGCCATACTTATAAGGGAGAGGCTACAAGGAATTTAGGAATGTTTCCCTTTTTGGTTCTATTTTTGGGCTATAGAGTCTAAGATCTTGAAAACTCTCTAACTTTTGATTAATCGCATTTCAGGCCATGTTTTCTCGAAGATCTGATTGAACTTGTCCTACTTATAGGGTACAAACCCGATCTAGGGTCCCTGCTTCTGAATGCCCTCGTGGAGTTCCATCGGTCCCTACTGATTATATTCTAATGGGTGCCACCCATGCTTAGTCACCACATGGAGATATTTCTAATACCTAGTTCTATTGGTTTATTCATTTGTTAACCCAAATAGTGGCTTCACTGTCACGCCAGTCTGGTCTTGTCAGTGGAAGAACGAATCCGGCAAAGGTAAGGACAGGAAAGTAAGAAATTCAAATATTCAAAATAGGGGAGAGACAAGAGAGATAGTGGTAGAGATGTGATACGGTTGGGGCAGCCTCCACAGGTACACGACCTTTCACACGAAGCCAAGCTCGGGAATTACAAAAACTCCAAGCTTTGTTCATGCAAATGGCCGTGTGGGAGTTGGTGATTGAACCACCCAAGGACCTAAACGTTTTTATGTGTGAAGAGAGGTCTTAATGTGTAATAAACTACTCTTCAAGGTTGGCACAAGAAGCAAGGGCGGATGGGTCATTTTACCCCTTTTGTTTGTAGTATAAATAGAACATGTTAGAGAGTTAATCCTTAGTTTTTGAATGCTGATTTTTGTAACCTAGAAACACTAAACATTTCTCTCTCTCTCTACTCTTAGAAGCCGCCCCTATTATCTCACAAGTAGAGGGATACTTGTGTTGTCTCTTTGGCTAGAAACAAGGGTTTTGAGGTCGTTGAGTGCCTCTTGGTCCTCGTAAGAACTTGGTGTTTATATTCATTAGACTTAGGGTCCTCTCTTGATGTTAGGGTTCTTAGTTTCTTGAATGTTATATGTCAAGTTATCTATCTTTCTTTATCTTGTTGTTGTTGTTGATTTTCGTTATCTTAAAGTCTAGTGAAGCCGTGTGGGGCTCTTTTCGATTCACTAGCATTGTTATCTATCTTGTTGTTCTTGTGTTGTTGGACTGAAATCCCAGCCTACTTGAAGCTCTTGGTGTTGTTGGTTTGATTTTGTATCATTTGGTATCAAAGCGAGACCGGTTGTGTTCCAACATAACCCATCTTGGGCTAGTTCACGGCTTAAACAAACAACACCAAAAAGAAATTCTGAAAATCTGTCCATTAAAAGTTGAAACCAAGAATGATGTTGTATGTTTAGATCTAGGTGTTATTTTGCTTGTTTAGTGAGTTTCTAGTGTTGGTTTCTTTCTCACCAACACTAAGGTGTCTAGATCCAAAAGTTGAGCTTGAAAACTTGAACATTGTGTAGTGACTTGAAGTGGCCGAAAGTTGTGTGTTGTTGATAACCAAAAGAAAAATCGGTGGTTGTGTGTTTATGTGCTAAAGAAGTTGATGAAGTTTGTTGAGGTGTTCATCTTTTGAACTTGTTCATCTTGTTGTGTGCTCAAGTTGTAAGACAAGCTATAAAGTTGTTGTGAAAGGCTTGCACCCATCACCTTCTAGTCTTGTCAATCACTTTTCCCTAATTCAAGGAGCCTTGTTTTGTGGGATTAGTCAACCAAACCTCACTTTCTTGAGTTTGAAAAGGGTGAAATACTACAAGATTTTATTTTTCCCACCAAAACACTTTGCAAACTATAACAAGTTGTGTGAATATTAATACAAAAAAAAAAAAAAAAAGAAGAACGTGTGGAACCATTGCATGCTGCCACGTCACTATAAGCTCAACTTAGGATATTCTTTGGTTGCTAATTGTTTATCCTTGGTTTCCCTTACTTGGTCCTAGAACTAATTAACAAACTAGTACATTCCTACTAGGTTGTCAACTAGTTCCTTGAACCGTTTGTTCGTGTCAACGATTATTTGAGTGCTTTTATTCGTTTGAATGAATTGCTGATTTTTGACTCTAGTCCGGCAAGAATTCTTTGAGTCTTCAAACAAGAATCCATTCCGGATAAGAGCTTACTCATACCTTAAAAAATTTCACGGTTACTAGCCAATTATACAACACTTGTGGAACACGAACTTGTGGTGAACTAAAGCGGATAATATCTTGACAGTGGAAGGAGCTACGTCTCATAATGTGGATACTAATGCCCTTGATTCTATGAGGGTCACTCTTGAGGCCGTTACCCGGACACTTGAAAGGTTGAATTCGGAATTTGGGGCCGTGAGAGGGGACTTGGCAGCAATAAAGGGGGAAGTGTCGACTATTAGTGGGAGATTAGAACAAGTGGAGAGTCAAAGGAACTCTCGTCCTTCTACTCCTCTACATGTATCTACCAATGGTCATGATAGGACCTCCTCCGCAACCATCACCCCCGAAACAGTCCACCAAATGCTAAATGCACCCCAAGCTCCACTAAATACCGCAAGCCAAACTACCTATTTTCCTCCAAACCGAGACCCCACTAGACCACTACATTTCCAAGCCCCTCCAATTCCACAAGAGGGATTTGGACGCCAAGTACCTCCACTAAATCCGAACCCTCCATTCCAAGCTCCATTAACCCAAAGACCGCAAATTCCAAATCCTCCGAATCAAAACGGCCAAGGCCGACCAGCCCACTTTGAAGGATACGGTAGAGAGGAGTATGAAGGAGATGGAGCCTTTGATGATGCTTATATGAGGGAGGAGGAGTTAAGAGGGGGTCGAGGAGAACCTAGGAGATACCGGGGGTATGGAGATAGGAGAAACCGACACCAAGAGAGAGACGTAGGCATCAACACCATCAAGTTGAGCCTACCCATCTTTAAGGGTGAAAGTGACCCCGAGACCTACTTAACTTGGGAATCGGCTTGTGACAAAGTTTTCCAAGTTAATGATATCTCGGAAGAAAAGAAGAGTTGCTACGCTATAGCTCACCTCGAGGGCTATGCTAACACTTGGTGGGAGTATGTTAAACGATTTGGTAATGAATTAGTTGATGGGCAGCCACCACCTTGGTATCGGTTGAGGTATTTGATGAGACAACGATACCTTCCCGAGAGATATCGTCATGAGTTGCTTGCTAGATTATATGGCTTGCGTCAAGGAGGCAAGAGTGTGATGGCCTATTTTGACGAGTTCCAACAACTCATGTTAAATCTTGATCATCGTGGGGAGCAAATCAGTCACGACATCATCCGGTTCAAGTGTGGGTTGAACAAAGAGATCTCCACTCATTTGACCCTTCACCGGTTTGAAACCATTGACGGTATATTCCAAGCGGCCCTTGAGATTGAAAGGGAACTTAAGGAGAGATCATCCTTCAAGGCAAGGGTACAAACCCCCTCGGGTTGGCCAAAAAACAAGGATGAACCCGCCCCTACGAAGCTGCCCGAGTCCAAAATAGTCCCTAAATTCCCTCCGAAACCGGAGGCTCACAAATATCCCAACCCAAAGGGGTTCCAATGCTTCAAGTGCCAAGGTTGGGGGCATAAGGCCAATGAATGTCCGAACCGGCGCAATGTGATCCTACGAGAAGGGAAAGTGTACTACCTTGGTGAGGAGGTGGTTTCCGAAAGGGGGGAGGATGAGGCCGAGCCTCAAGATGGAGAGGGAGCTGAAAATGGGCCGAATGATGATGAATTAGATGGTAGTGAAGATGTCTATACACAAGAAGGGGAGTGTGTGGTTCCAAACTTTGTGGTTAGACGTGTCATGATTAGTAAGGCGATAGATGACCCGAGTCAAAGGGAGAATCTATTCCATACTAAGTGTCTTGTAAAGGGGAGTGTGTGCACCTTGGTGATTGATAGTGGTAGTTGTACAAATGTTGCGAGCCATGCTATGGTAAATTTCTTGAAGCTACCAACTACACTACACACTAGTCCTTACAATCTACAATGGTTGAACGATTGTGGTGAATTAAAGGTCACAAGGCAATGTGTGATTCGATTTAAGGTGGGAAACTACCACGATGAAGTGCTTTGTGACGTGATCCCAATGTAAGCATGTCACTTGTTGTTAGGTTGACCATGGCAATATGATAGGTCTACTAAACACGATGGGAGGTCCAACCGGTATACGCTTGAGAAGGATGGCCGAAAGGTCACACTTCATCCTCTTTCACCCTCCCAAGTAAATGAGTGGCATCAAAAGATGAGAGAGTTGAAGGGAAAGGGGAAGGAATCCGGAAAGGGAGAAAAAGGAGGGAATGCCGTAGGTGAGGAAGTAGGGACATCCGAGGCTGTCCCAACGACAAGGGAGATGGAAAACGTAGTGATGTTGGCTAGGAGGAAAGAACTCTTCGTGGACCATGATGAAAACAAGCCGATGTTACTTTTGGCCCATTGTTTTAATACTAACCCCACTAATTCTTCCATTTCCCCTTTGATTTCTTGTGTGTTGCAGGAGTATGAAGATGTATTTCCTCAAGAACTTCCGCAAGGATTGCCCCCACTTCGGGGAATTGAGCACCAAATTGATTTGGTGCCGGGTTCACAACTTCCAAACAAACCGGCCTATAGGAGCTATCCCATGGACACTAAGGAGCTTGAAAGACAAGTTGAGGAGTTTCTCAACAAGGGATACATCTAGGAAAGCATGAGTCCGTGTGCTGTTCCGGTGCTTTTGGTACCGAAGAAGGACGGAACTTGGCGCATGTGCGTCGATTGTAGAGCCATCAACAAAATCACTATAAGGTATCGTCATCCAATCCCTAGACTAGATGATATGTTAGATGAGCTCCACGGATCTTGTTTGTTTTCTAAAGTGGACCTTAGGAGTGGCTATCACCAAATTCGCATGCAACCCGGTGATGAGTGGAAGACCGCATTCAAGACCAAATTCGGTCTATATGAGTGGCTGGTCATGCCCTTCGGCCTTACCAATGCTCCTAGCACCTTTATGAGGCTAATGAATCATGTAATGAAGCCTTATATTGGAAAGTTTGTGGTGGTTTACTTTGATGATGTGTTGGTGTATAGTAAGTCTATTGATGATCATGTAATCCATTTGAGATGTGTGTTTGATGTGCTCCGAAAGGAGAAGCTGTATGCCAACATGGAGAAGTGTTCTTTTGGTGTTGATAAGGTTATATTCTTGGGTTTTGTCGTGAGCTCAAGGGGTGTGGAAGTGGATGATTCCAAGATAGACTCTATTCGAAGTTGGCCGACCCCTAAAACTATTGGAGAAATCCGAAGTTTCCACGGGTTGGCAAGCTTTTATAGGAGGTTTGTCAAAGGATTTAGTTCCATAGCAGCCCCCTTGACCGAGGTAATTAGAAAGGACGGACCCTTTAAATGGGGTGGTGAGCAGGCTAGGGCTTTTGAGGCCTTGAAAGCTACGCTCATCTCGGCGCCTTTATTGCAATTGCCCGATTTTGATAAGATGTTTGAAGTAGAGTGTGATGCTAGTAGGGTTGGCATCGGGGCTGTTTTGATGCAAGAAGGTAAGCCCGTTGCTTATTTCAGTGAAAAGCTCAAAGGGGCAACTCTTAATTACTCAACTTATGATTTGGAGTTGTACGCCCTTGTTAGAGCTTTGGGAAATTGGCAACATTATTTGTGGCCTAAGGAGTTTGTGATACGAACGGATCATGAGTCGTTGAAACACCTTAAGAGCCAAGACAAGTTGAATAGGCGTCATGCTAAGTGGATTGAGTTCATCGAGACTTTCCCTTATGTAATTCATTACAAAAGGGGAAAGGAAAATGTTGTTGCCGATGCCTTTTGCTCCTATTTTTAGGGAATGCGAAGAGTGGGGAAGGGACCGTTGGCTTAAGGAGAATGACCATTCCTCCTACTCTCGGTTCGATGGGTATTTGTTCAATGGGAGGAGGTTGTGTGTTCCTTCTAGTTCTTGGAGGGAATTATTTGTGAGGGAGGCCCATGACGGAGGCCTCATGGGGAACTTTGGGGTAGACAAGACCCTTGGAATCTTAGAGGAGAACTTCTATTGGCCCAAAATACGCAAAGACGTCACTAAAATTTGTAGTCAATGCGTGGCCTGCCGGAGTGCGAAATCTCGTCTCCTACCTCAAGGATTATACACCCCACTCCCTACTCCCCTTAGACCTTGGTTGGACATTTCGATGGATTTTGTTTTGGGGCTGCCAAGGACTAGAAAGGGCCGAGATACCATTTTTGTTATTGTTGATAGATTCTCTAAAATGGCTCATTTTATTCCATGTGCTAAAACCGAGGATGCTCGTAGTGTAGCTTCATTATTTGTTGAACATGTTGTAAAGATTCACGGGGTACCGAGGACTATTGTGAGCGATAGGGACTCCAAGTTCCTAAGTCTCTTTTGGAAGTCCATGTGGGGTAGGCTTGGAACGAAGTTACTTTTCTCCACGTCTTGCCACCCACAAACAGATGGCCAAACGGAGGTAGTAAATAGAACCTTAGGGTCTATGCTACGTTCTATGGTTAAAGGTAAACTGACTTCATGGGAAGATCACCTACCCTTGGTGGAATTTGCATACAACCGGGTAATACATTCGAGCACGGGAATGGCTCCCTTTGAATGTGTTTACGGCCTGAATCCCCTTACCCCTTTAGATCTCACTCCTTTGTCTAGTGATCTCATGACCAGCTTAGATGGAAATAAAAGAGCCGAGGCAATGAAGAAAATGCATGAGACGGTGCGGATCAAGCTTGAAAGGAAGAACCAAGAGGTTGCAAAAAGGGTAAACAAAGGGAGAAGAAGGCTTGTGCTTGAACCCGGAGATTGGGTGTGGGTGCATCTTCGAAAGGATCGGTTTCCAGCTCAAAGGAAGTCCAAATTGCTTCCAAGGGGTGATGGTCCTTTCCAAGTACTTGAGAGAATCAATGACAACGCCTACAAGATTGACCTTCCATCGGAATATCAAGTGCACAACACTTTCAACGTTGGTGATCTCTCCCTCGTGGATGCGGTTGAAGATGACCAAATGCTGAATTTGAGGTCAAATTCCTCTCAAGATGGAGAGGATGATACGGTTGGGGCAGCCTCCACAGGTACACGGCCTTTCACACGAAGCCAAGCTCGGGAATTACAAAAACTCCAAGCTTTGTTCATGCAAATGGCCGTGTGGGAGTTGGTGATTGAACCAACCAAGGACCTAAACGTTTTTATGTGTGAAGAGAGGTCTTAATGTGTAATAAACTACTCTTCAAGGTTGGCACAAGAAGCAAGGGCGGATGGGTCATTTTACCCCTTTTGTTTGTAGTATAAATAGAACATGTTAGAGAGTTATTCCTTAGTTTTTGAAGGCTGATTTTGTAACCTAAAAACACTAAATATTTCGGCTCTCTCTTCCACTCTTAGAAGCCGTCCCTATTATCTCACAATTAGAGGGATACTTGTGTTGTCTCTTTGGCTAGAAACAAGGGTGTTGAGGTCGTTGAGTGCCTCTTGGTCCTCGTAAGAACTTGGTGTTTATATTCATTAGACTTAGGGTCCTCTCTTGATGTTAGGGTTCTTAGTTTCTTGAATGTTATATGTCAAGTTATCTATCTTTCTTTATCTTGTTGTTGTTGATTTTGTTATCTTAAAGTCTAGTGAAGCCGTGTGGGGCTCTTTTCGATTCACTAGCATTGTTATCTATCTTGTTGTTCTTGTGGTTTTGGACTGAAATCCGAGCCTACTTGAAGCTGTTGGTGTTGTTGGTTTGATTTTGTATCAAGATGGTAGGCAATGGCCTAAGTAGAGGAATTGGGGGAGTTCATATGTGACTATTAGTACTCCTTATGCTAGGTCTTTTGGTGATCGGCGCTCTCAAGTCAACTGTGGGTTTGAGGAACATGATGCCTAATTTTAGTTCAGTAGAGCTCAATCAACCCTACCTTATCCTCCTTGTCTGTTTTTTGGTCAATTACACCATGCCCAATTTCATGAAGGGAGGACTCGATGTTATAGGTGTGGTTATCTTGGTCACATGCACCGCGAGTGTCCTTCAAGGGTCGCTACTGGGGCAAATAAGATTTTAGTTTCTACTTCTTCCATTTTGCAGCAAAGGGTGCTACCCCTGGTACTGGCACTTACTGAAGTCATATTTATTCTCTTGTCAATTGTCAAGATAATGAGGCCACTCCTGAGGTCATTACTGGTACGCTAAAACTTTACTCCCATGATGTGTATTGCCTTCTTGATCAAGGGTCTACTCTTTCTTATGTGACCCCTTATATGGCTATTCATTTTAGTTTTAGTCCTGAGTGTATTCCTAATCCCTTTTCTTTATCCACCTCGGTGGGTGACTCTATTGTGGCTAAGAGAGTCTATTAGGTTTATGTAGTATCTATCTATGATAGAGAAACATTGGTGGATTTGATAGAGTTGGAGATGTTAGATTTTTATGTTATCTTGGGTATGGATTTGCTCTATTCATGCTATGTGTCTCTTGATTGTAAGACTTGAAGCTTCAGTTTCAAATTCCTAAATGAACCGGTGATTGAGTGGGAAGGGAGGAAAGGTTCATTTCTTATATAAGAACCCAAAAATCGATTTCCAAGGGGTGTCTGTCTTATCTGGTTCGGGTTAAAGATTCTAATTTTGAGGGCCCTTCTTTGCAATCTATCCCTATAGTCAATGAGTTTTCCAAAGTGTTTTTTGATGATCTTCCTAGTATTCCTCCCTATAGGAAAATTGATTTTGGGATAAATTTTCTTCTGAACACCCATCCTATCTCTATCCCTCCTTACAGAATGGCTCTTGCTAGGTTGAAAGATCTTAAGGAGCAATTGACGGACCTTCTTAATAAGGGTTTTATCCGCTCTAGTATTTCTCTGTAGGGTGCTCCTACTCTCTTAGTGTAATAAAGGTGGTTCCCTTTGGATATGTTATGTATAGATTATTAGCAGTCAAAAAGGAAAGTTAGGTTGATCTCTTTATGGGGTGGACTATTATATTATGTGGGTTATTTTATTAGTGGTGCAATATTGTTGCTAGACACTAGGTTTGAACTTTAGATGTTGATTGGGGGAAGGAATGTTAGCTTAGGGTAGTGATGTGAGAATGCGAGAGAAAATTGGTAGTCTTGATAGGATGTGTAGAAGAGGTTAGTTTGATAACTTAGGAAATATTGGAGTGGATAACTATGATGTATACCAGAATCTTAGTGTTAGAACGATAAATTGGGTTCAAGTCATTTGGTAAATAAGAGCATTAGGTTTATACGAATATGTTGGACCTAAGTAGTATCTCGTTATATGAGGTTTTAAGTATGCAAGTTCCTGGTGTACCTAGTTCATGTACACAGTAATTCCTCATGGTGTGGAGTGTTGTTCTTATAGGTTCAGAAAGTATGTCCGCAGGGATAGGATGGTGAACTAAGGTTGATCTTGAATTTTCTCATGATGGTGATTTTTAGGGAAGAGTCGTGATAAATCTACTCCTATTCTAGTTATTCCCTTCTTTTTATGTTAAGAGGGCATTTTACCAATCTCATACATATTCTATAATGCCTATGCCAAAGGTTTGCGTTCTCTATGTCGTATATATCTATGCTCTAAACCTCTTACCTAGAAACGATAATGGTTCTTGTAAATCCAAGCTTTCAAATATTCAAGCTCTATGTTATGGCGTTCATGAACTCATGTCTCACTTTATGCTTCTGTAACGGCCTGAAAATGGGTCTCAAGACGTCACAAGGTGCTTAGGACCACTAGTGATCCCAAGCTAACCCTTATACTGGCATGCTGCTAAGAAACTAACTTACATATGTATAAAATGACTGAAGTTACTGTACGGAAATATGATCATGATGAAATCTAGAAAAAAAATACAATACTGATACAATTTTACATTCTGATGAAAAAGAAGAGTAGAACTGAAATTACATGACTGACTCTGACTGACATCTATGAAGCGTCTACTATACTGACTATAGATAGCTAGGACGCGACTCCGACTATCACTAATCAATACATATGAGTAAGAAAGTAAAGTACATAAATAACATCTAACTGAAGTCCCCGAAGTAGGAGGACTCATCATCTGCTGGCTGGAATCTCCAACTGTCTGATCGTGAGATATGGACTACAACTGAACTGATACCTATAATATTAAACAATGTAGCACGTAGACGTATATATGGATCAGTACTTTTTGAATGTACTGAGCATATGGGGTGAATGCATAAGAAAAACATTATCTCAATGTTGGTATAGACTTGTAAAATAATTCATACTAAGTATAAATGACTCATATTGGATGGAATAACTGAAAGCTGAAAATTATGAATCATGAATGCTAAAATATACTGTATAAATCTTGTGATTCATAACACATAGTTCTAAAAGCTGTACTTTTACTCTTTCTGCCATTGGACTAAGTAGAATTTGATACGGTTGGGGCAGCCTCCACAGGTACACGGCCTTTCACACGAAGCCAAGCTCGGGAATTACAAAAACTCCAAGCTTTGTTCATGCAAATGGCCGTGTGTGAGTTGGTGATTGAACCAACCAAGGACCTAAACGTTTTTATGTGTGAAGAGAGGTCTTAATGTGTAATAAACTACTCTTCAAGGTTGGCACAAGAAGCAAGGGTGGATGGGTCATTTTACCCCTTTTGTTTGTAGTATAAATAGAACATGTTAGAGAGTTATTCCTTAGTTTTTGAATGCTGATTTTTGTAACCTAGAAACACTAAACATTTCTCTCTCTCTCTACTCTTAGAAGCCGCCCCTATTATCTCACAAGTAGAGGGATACTTGTGTTGTCTCTTTGGCTAGAAACAAGGGTTTTGAGGTCGTTGAGTGCCTCTTGGTCCTCGTAAGAACTTGGTGTTTATATTCATTAGACTTAGGGTCCTCTCTTGATGTTAGGGTTCTTAGTTTCTTGAATGTTATATGTCAAGTTATCTATCTTTCTTTATCTTGTTGTTGTTGTTGATTTTGTTATCTTAAAGTCTAGTGAAGCCGTGTGGGGCTCTTTTCGATTCACTAGCATTGTTATCTATCTTGTTGTTCTTGTGTTGTTGGACTGAAAAACCGAAACTTAAACTTGTTGTTCTTGTGTTGTTGGACTGAAATCCTAGCCTACTTGAAGCTCTTGGTGTTGTTGGTTTGATTTTGTATCATTTGGTATCAAAGCGAGACCGGTTGTGTTCCAACATAACCCATCTTGGGCTAGTTCACGGCTTAAACAAACAACACCAAAAAGAAATTCTGAAAATCTGTCCATTAAAAGTTGAAACCAAGAATGATGTTGTATGTTTAGATCTAGGTGTTATTTTGCTTGTTTAGTGAGTTTCTAGTGTTGGTTTCTTTCTCACCAACACTAAGGTGTCTACATCCAAAAGTTGAGCTTGAAAACTTGAACATTGTGTAGTGACTTGAAGTGGCCGAAAGTTGTGTGTTGTTGATAACCAAAAAGAAAAATCGGTGGTTGTGTGTTTATGTGCTAAAGAAGTTGATGAAGTTTGTTGAGGTGTTCATCTTTTGAACTTGTTCATCTTGTTCATCTTGTTGTGTGCTCAAGTTGTAAGACAAGCTATAAAGTTGTTGTGAAAGACTTGCACCCATCACCTTCTAGTCTTGTCAATCACTTTTCCCTAATTCAAGGAGCCTTGTTTTGTGGGATTAGTCAACCAAACCTCACTTTCTTGAGTTTGAAAAGGGTGAAATACTACAAGATTTTATTTTTCCCACCAAAACACTTTGCAAACTATAACAAGTTGTGTGAATATTAACACAAAAAAAAAAAAAGAGAAGAAGAACGTGTGGAACCATTGCATGCTGCCACGTCACTATAAGCTCAACTTAGGATATTCTTTGGTTGCTAATTGTTTATCCTTGGTTTCCCTTACTTGATCCTAGAACTAATTAACAAACTAGTACATTCCTACTAGGTTGTCAACTAGTTCCTTGAACCGTTTGTTCGTGTCAACGATTATTTGAGTACTTTTATTCGTTTGAATGAATTGCTGATTTTTGACTCTAGTCCGGCAAGAATTCTTTGAGTCTTCAAAACAAGAATCCATTCCGGATAAGAGCTTACTCATACCTTAAAAATTTCACGGTTACTAGCCAATTATACAACACTTGTGGAACACGAACTTGTGGTGAACTAAAGCGGATAATACCTTGACAATGGAAGGAGCTACGTCTCATAATGTGGATACTAATGCCCTTGATTCTATGAGGGTCACTCTTGAGGCCGTTACCCGGACACTTGAAAGGTTGAATTCGGAATTTGGGGCCGTGAGAGGGGACTTGGCAGCAATAAAGGGGGAAGTGTCGACTATTAGTGGGAGATTAGAACAAGTGGAGAGTCAAAGGAACTCTCGTCCTTCTACTCCTCTACATGTATCTACCAATGGTCATGATAGGACCTCCTCCGCAACCATCACCCCCGAAACAGTCCACCAAATGCTAAATGCACCCCAAGCTCCACTAAATACCGCAAGCCAAACTACCTATTTTCCTCCAAACCGAGACCCCACTAGACCACTACATTTCCAAGCCCCTCCAATTCCACAAGAGGGATTTGGACGCCAAGTACCTCCACTAAATCCGAACCCTCCATTCCAAGCTCCATTAACCCAAAGACCACAAATTCCAAATCCTCCGAATCAAAATGGCCATGGCCGACCAGCCCACTTTGAAGGATACGGTAGAGAGGAGTATGAAGGAGATGGAGCCTTTGATGATGCTTATATGAGGGAGGAGGAGTTAAGAGGGGGTCGAGGAGAACCTAGGAGATACCGGGGGTATGGAGATAGGGGAAACCGACAACAAGAGAGAGACGTAGGCATCAACACCATCAAGTTGAGCCTACCCATCTTTAAGGGTGAAAGTGACCCCGAGACCTACTTAACTTGGGAATCGGCTTATGACAAAGTTTTCCAAGTTAATGACATCTCGGAAGAAAAGAAGAGTTGCTACGCTATAGCTCACCTCGAGGGCTATTCTAACACTTGGTGGGAGTATGTTAAATGATTTGGTAATGAATTAGTTGATGGGCAGCCACCACCTTGGTATCGGTTGAGGTATTTGATGAGACAACGATACCTTCCCGAGAGATATCGTCATGAGTTGCTTGCTAGATTATATGGCTTGGCAAGGAGGCAAGAGTGTGATGGCCTATTTTGACGAGTTCCAACAACTCATGTTGAAACTTGATCATCGTGGGGAGCAAATCAGTCACGACATCATCCGGTTCAAGTGTGGGTTGAACAAAGAGATCTCCACTCATTTGACCCTTCACCGGTTTGAAACCATTGACGGTATATTCCAAGCGGCCCTTGAGATTGAAAGGGAACTTAAGGAAAGATCATCCTTCAAGGCAAGGGTACAAACCCCCTCGGGTTGGCCCAAAAACAAGGACCAACCCGCCCCTACGAAGCTGCCCGAGTCCAAAACAGTCCCTAAATTCCCTCCGAAACCGGAGGCTCACAAATATCCCAACCTAAAGGGGTTCCAATGCTTCAAGTGCCAAGGTTGGGGGCATAAGGCCAATGAATGTCCGAACCGGCGCAATGTGATCCTACGAGAAGGGAAAGTGTACTACCTTGGTGAGGAGGTGGTTTTCGAAAGGGGGGAGGATGAGGCCGAGCCGCAAGATGGAGAGGGAGCTGAAAATGGGCCGAATGATGATGAAGTAGATGGTAGTGAAGATGTCTATCCACAAGAAGGGGAGTGTGTGGTTCCAAACTTTGTGGTTAGACGTGTCATGATTAGTAAGGCGATAGATGACCCGAGTCAAAGGGAAAATCTATTCCATGATAAGTGTCTTGTAAAGGGGAGTGTGTGCACCTTGGTGATTGATAGTGGTAGTTGTACAAATGTTGCGAGCCATGCTATGGTAAATTTCTTGAAGCTACCAACTACACTACACACTAGTCCTTACAAGCTACAATGGTTGAACGATTGTGGTGAATTAAAGGTCACAAGGCAATGTGTGATTCGGTTTAAGGTGGGAAACTACCACGATGAAGTGCTTTGTGACGTGATCCCAATGCAAGCATGTCACTTGTTGTTAGGTAGACCATGGCAATATGATAGGTCTACTAAACACGATGGGAGGTCCAACCGGTATACGCTTGAGAAGGATGGCCGAAAGGTCACACTTCATCCTCTTTCACCCTCCCAAGTAAATGAGTGGCATCAAAAGATGAGAGAGTTGAAGGGAAAGGGGAAGGAATCCGGAGAGGGAGAAAAGGGGGGGAATGCCGTAGGTGAGGAAGTAGGGACATCCGAGGCTGTCCCAATGACAAGGGAGATGGAAAACATAGTGATGTTGGCTAGGAGGAAAGAACTCTTCGTGGACCATAATGAAAACAAGCCGATGTTACTTTTGGCCCATTGTTTTAATAGTAACCCCACTAATTCTTCCATTTCCCCTTTGAATTCTTGTGTGTTGCAGGAGTATGAAGATGTATTTCCTCAAGAACTTCCGCAAGGATTGCCCCCACTTCGGGGAATTGAGCACCAAATTGATTTGGTGCCGGGTTCACAACTTCCAAACAAACCGGCCTATAGGAGCAATCCCATGGACACTAAGGAGCTTGAAAGACAAGTTGAGGAGCTTCTCAACAAGGGATACATCAAGGAAAGCATGAGTCCGTGTGCTGTTCCGGTGCTTTTGGTACCGAAGAAGGACGGAACTTGGCGCATGTGGGTCGATTGTAGAGCCATCAACAAAATCACTATAAGGTATCGTCATCCAATCCCTAGACTAGATGATATGTTAGATGAGCCCCACGGATCTTGTTTGTTTTCTAAAGTGGACCTTAGGAGTGGCTATCACCAAATTCGCATGCAACCCGGTGATGAGTGGAAGACCGCATTCAAGACCAAATTCGGTCTATATGAGTGGCTGGTCATGCCCTTCGGCCTTACCAATGCTCCTAGCACCTTTATGAGGCTAATGAATCATGTAATGAAGCCTTATATTGGAAAGTTTGTGGTGGTTTACTTTGATGATGTGTTGGTGTATAGTAAATCTATTGATGATCATGTAATGCATTTGAGATGTGTGTTTGATGTGCTCCGAAAGGAGAAGTTGTATGCCAACATGGAGAAGTGTTCTTTTGGTGTTGATAAGGTTATATTCTTGGGTTTTGTCGTGAGCTCAAGGGGTGTGGAAGTGGACGATTCCAAGATAGACTCTATTCGAAGTTGGCCGACCCCTAAAACTATTGGAGAAATCCGAAGTTTCCACGGGTTGGCAAGCTTTTATAGGAGGTTTGTCAAAGGATTTAGTTCCATAGCAGCCCCCTTGATCGAGGTAATTAGAAAGGACGGACCCTTTAAATGGGGTGATGAGCAGGCTAGCATCACACTCTACTTCAAACATCTTATCAAAATCGGGCAATTGCAATAAAGGCGCCGAGATGAGCGTAGCTTTCAAGGCCTCAAAAGCCCTAGCTTGCTCATCACCCCATTTAAAGGGTCCGTCCTTCCTAATTACCTCGGTCAAGGGGGCTGCTATGGAACTAAATCCTTTGACAAACCTCCTATAAAAGCTTGCCAACCCGTGGAAACTTCGGATTTCTCCAATAGTTTTAGGGGTCGGCCAACTTCGAATAGAGTCTATCTTGGAATCGTCCACTTCCACACCCCTTGAGCTCACGACAAAACCCAAGAATATAACCTTATCAACACCAAAAGAACACTTCTCCATGTTGGCATACAGCTTCTCCTTTCGGAGCACATCAAACACACATCTCAAATGCAATACATGATCATCAATAGATTTACTATATACCAACACATCATCAAAGTAAACCACCACAAACATTCCAATATAAGGCTTCATTACATGATTCATTAGCCTCATAAAGGTGCTAGGAGCATTGGTAAGGCCGAAGGGCATGACCAGCCACTCATATAGACCGAATTTGGTCTTGAATGCGGTCTTCCACTCATCACCGGGTTGCATGCGAATTTGGTGATAGCCACTCCTAAGGTCAACTTTAGAAAACAAACAAGATCCGTGGAGCTCATCTAACATATCATCTAGTCTAGGGATTGGATGACGATACCTTATAGTGATTTTGTTGATGGCTCTACAATCGACGCACATGCGCCAAGTTCCGTCCTTCTTCGGTACCAAAAGCACCGGAACAGCACACGGACTCATGCTTTCCTTGATGTATCCCTTGTTGAGAAGCTCCTCAACTTGTCTTTCAAGCTCCTTAGTGTCCATGGGATTGCTCCTATAGGCCTGTTTGTTTGGAAGTTGTGAACCCGGCACCAAATCAATTTGGTGCTCAATTCCCCGAAGTGGGGGCAATCCTTGCGGAAGTTCTTGAGGAAATACATCTTCATACTCCTGCAACACACAAGAAATCAAAGGGGAAATGGAAGAATTAGTGGGGTTAGTATTAAAACAATGGGCCAAAAGTAACATCGGCTTGTTTTCATCATGGTCCACAAAGAGTTCTTTCCTCCTAGCCAACATCACTACGTTTTCCATCTCCCTTGTCGTTGGGACAGCCTCGGATGTCCCTACTTCCTCACCTACGGCATTCCCCCCCTTTTCTCCCTTTTCGGATTCCTTCCCCTTTCCCTTCAACTCTCTCATCTTTTGATGCCACTCATTTACTTGGGAGGGTGAAAGAGGATGAAGTGTGACCTTTCGGCCATCCTTCTCAAGCGTATACCGGTTGGACCTCCCATCGTGTTTAGTAGACCTATCATATTGCCATGGTCTACCTAACAACAAGTGACATGCTTGCATTGGGATCATGTCACAAAGCACTTCATCGTGGTAGTTTCCCACCTTAAACCGAATCACACATTGCCTTGTGACCTTTAATTCACCACAATCGTTCAACCATTGTAGCTTGTAAGGACTAGTGTGTAGTGTAGTTGGTAGCTTCAAGAAATTTACCATAGCATGGCTCGCAACATTTGTACAACTACCACTATCAATCACCAAGGTGCACACACTCCCCTTTACAAGACACTTAGTATGGAATAGATTTTCCCTTTGACTCGGGTCATCTATCGCCTTATTAATCATGACACGTCTAACCACAAAGTTTGGAACCACACACTCCCCTTCTTGTGGATAGACATCTTCACTACCATCTACTCCATCATCATTCGGCTCATTTTCAGCTCCCTCTCCATCTTGAGGCTCGGCCTCATCCTCCCCCCTTTCGGAAACCACCTCCTCACCAAAGTAGTACACTTTCCCTTCTCGTAGGATCACATTGCGCCGGTTCGGACATTCATTGGCTTTATGCCCCCAACCTTGACACTTGAAGCATTGGAACCCCTTTGGGTTGGGATATTTGTGAGCCTCCGGTTTCGGAGGGAATTTAGGGACTGTTTTGGACTCGGGCAGCTTCGTAGGGGCGGGTTGGTCCTTGTTTTTAGGCCAACCCGAGGGGGTTTTTACCCTTGCCTTGAAGGATGATCTCTCCTTAAGTTCCCTTTCAATCTCAAGGGCCGCTTGGAATATACCGTCAATGGTTTCAAACCGGTGCAGGGTCAAATGAGTGGAGATCTCTTTGTTCAACCCACACTTGAACCGGATGATGTCGTGACTGATTTGCTCCCCACGATGATCAAGTTTCAACATGAGTTGTTGGAACTCGTCAAAATAGGCCATCACACTCTTGCCTCCTTGCCGCAAGCCATATAATCTAGCAAGCAACTCATGACGATATCTCTCGGGAAGGTATCGTTGTCTCATCAAATACCTCAACCGAAACCAAGGTGGTGGCTGCCCATCAACTAATTCATTACCAAATCGTTTAACATACTCCCACCAAGTGTTAGCATAGCCCTCGAGGTGAGCTATAGCGTAGCAACTCTTCTTTTCTTCCGAGATGTCATTAACTTGGAAAACTTTGTCACAAGCCGATTCCCAAGTTAAGTAGGTCTCGGGGTCACTTTCACCCTTAAAGATGGGTAGGCTCAACATGATGGTGTTGATGCCTACGTCTCTCTCTTGGTGTCGGTTTCCCCTATCTCCATACCCCCGGTGTCTCCTAGGTTCTCCTCGACCCCCTCTTAACTCCTCCTCCCTCATATAAGCATCATCAAAGGCTCCATCTCCTTCATACTCCTCTCTACCGTATCCTTCAAAGTGGGCTGGTCGGCCTTGCCTGTTTTGATTCGGAGGATTTGGAATTTGCGGTCTTTGGGTTAATGGAGCTTGGAATGGAGGGTTCGGATTTAGTGGAGGTACTTGGCGTCCAAATCCCTCTTGTGGAATTGGAGGGGCTTGGAAATGTAGTGGTCTAGTGGGGTCTCGATTTGGAGGAAAATAGGTAGTTTGGCTTGCGGTATTTAGTGGAGCTTGGGGTGCATTTAGCATTTGGTGGACTGTTTCGGGGGTGATGGTTGCGGAGGAGGTCCTATCATGACCATTGGTAGATACATGTAGAGGAGTAGAAGGACGAGAGTTCCTTTGACTCTCCACTTGTTCTAATCTCCCACTAATAGTCGACACTTCCCCCTTTATTGCTGCCAAGTCCCCTCTCACGGCCCCAAATTCCGAATTCAACCTTTCAAGTGTCCGGGTAACGGCCTCAAGAGTGACCCTCATAGAATCAAGGGCATTAGTATCCACATTATGAGACGTAGCTCCTTCCATTGTCAAGATATTATCCGCTTTAGTTCACCACAAATTCGTGTTCCACAAGTGTTGTATAATTGGCTAGTAACCGTGAAATTTTAAGGTATGAGTAAGCTCTTATCCGGAATGGATTCTTGTTTGAAGACTCAAAGAATTCTTGCCGGACTAGAGTCAAAAATCAGCAATTCATTCAAACGAATAAAAACACTCAAATAATCGTTGACACGAACAAACGGTTCAAGGAACTAGTTGACAACCTAGTAGGAATGTACTAGTTTGTTAATTAGTTCTAGGACCAAGTAAGGGAAACCAAGGATCAACAATTAGCAACCAAAGAATATCCTAAGTTGAGCTTATAGTGATGTGGCAGCATGCAAGGGTTCCACACGTTCTTCTTCTCTTTTTTTTTGTGTTAATATTCACACAACTTGTTATAGTTTGCAAAGTGTTTTGGTGGGAAAAAATAAAATCTTGTAGTATTTCAACCTTTTCAAACTCAAGAAAGTGAGGTTTGGTTGACTAATCCCACAAAACAAGGCTCCTTGAATTAGGGAAAAGTGATTGACAAGACTAGAAGGTGATGGGTGCAAGTCTTTCACAACAACTTTATAGATGGTCTTACAACTTGAGCACACAACAAGATGAACAAGATGAACAAGTTCAAAAGATGAACACCCCAACAAACTTCATCAACTTCTTTAGCACATAAACACACAACCACCGATTTTTTTTTCTTTTAGTTACCAACAACATACAACTTTCGGCCACCTCAAGTCACTACACAATGTTCAAGTTTTCAAGCTCAACTTTTGGATCTAGACACCTTAGTGTTGGTGAGAAAGAAACCAACACTAGAAACTCACTAAACAAGCAAAATAACACCTAGAGCTAAACATACAACATCATTCTTGGTTTCAACTTTTAATGGACAGATTTTCAGAATTTCTTTTTGGTGTTGTTTGTTTAAGCCGTGAACTAGCCCAAGATGGGTTATGTTGGAACACAACCGGTCTCGCTTTGATACCAAATGATACAAAATCAAACCAACAACACCAAGAGCTTCAAGTAGGCTCGGATTTCAGTCCAACAACACAAGAACAACAAGTTTAAGTTTCGGTTTTTCAGTCCAACAACACAAGAACAACAAGATAGATAACAATGCTAGTGAATCGAAAAGAGCCCCACACGGCTTCACTAGACTTTAAGATAACGAAAATCAACAACAACAACAAGATAAAGAAAGATAGATAACTTGACATATAACATTCAAGAAACTAAGAACCCTAACATCAAGAGAGGACCCTAAGTCTAATGAATATAAACACCAAGTTCTTACGAGGACCAAGAGGCACTCAACGACCTCAAAACCCTTGTTTCTAGCCAAAGAGACAACACAAGTATCCCTCTACTTGTGAGATAATAGGGGCGGCTTCCAAGAGTGAAGAGAGAGAGAAATGTTTAGTGTTTTTAGGTTACAAAAATCAGCATTCAAAAAAACTAAGGAATACTCTCTAACATGTTCTATTTATACTACAAACAAAAGGGGTAAAATGACCCATCCGCCCTTGCTTCTTGTGCCAACCTTGAAGAGTAGTTTATTACACATTAAGATCTCTCTTCACACATAAAAACGTTTAGGTCCTTGGTTGGTTCAATCACCAACTCACACACGGCCATTTGCATGAACAAGGCTTGGAGTTCTTGTAATTCCCGAGCTTGGCTTCGTGTGAAAGGCCGTGTACCTGTGGAGGCTGCCCCAACCGTATCAAGATATTCTATCGACAACCCCGATCATGAATTCACTTAAAGATTTACATTCCAAGGTCGAGAAGGTCGAAAACTAATGCGCACTACTTTCATCCACTTGTACACCAACATGACATTCAAGCCTATTATTATAACCACATATGAACGTCTAAAAAAACACCCATAATAGCATAATCCTCATATTCTTTAAATCTCTATCACAACAACTCCCACTTACCCCAAGAACATATACACACAAATTTCAACTAATCACAATACGTATCAAAGACATGGCCTCAATCTTACTTCACACTTATGGCCTTAGCTAAAATAAGCATACAATGATCTTTCATCAACAAGAAATATTTACTCATCACTTTTACTCATTACATAAGGAGGGGTCACGGAAAGGTTAGAGCATGAGACCTTGAAGCATGGAAGGATACTATACGTAACTTGACACTTAATTGAGGCTTGAGGAATAGAGGATCAACAATATGGATTCATCAAAGAGATCTGAATTGAGGGCATACATGGCTATAAACTTAATATCACTGATCATTAGGAGTATAGCATGAGTTATGGGAACTGAGCATACAATAAAGCATGAGTATATAAGTCATGATCTGCATGACCTGAGAATTCTTGGAACATGATTTGTACTGCTGAATGACCTGGAACTAGGAGAGTACATGATTTTCTATGATATTCATGAATAGAACTATGATCATGGAGCTGACACGTAAGGCATGACTAGATATCGTGATGACTGAAGTACTAATACTAAAATAAGAATCATCCGGGCATCTTCCTCCTACACTGGCAGCACTACTAGAATCTAAGAATCTGACTTGGTTACTTATCCTATCATCTCCCCCTTAGCTTTAAGCCATTATTCTAAGTCTTTAAAGCTGATACAAAATCAAACCAACAACACCAAGAGCTTCAAGTAGGCTCGGATTTCAGTCCAACAACACAAGAACAACAAGTTTAAGTTTCGGTTTTTCAGTCCAACAACACAAGAACAACAAGATAGATAACAATGCTAGTGAATCGAAAAGAGCCCCACACGGCTTCACTAGACTTTAAGATAACAAAATCAACAACAACAACAAGATAAAGAAAGATAGATAACTTGACATATAACATTCAAGAAACTAAGAACCCTAACATCAAGAGAGGACCCTAAGTCTAATGAATATAAACACCAAGTTCTTACGAGGACCAAGAGGCACTCAACGACCTCAAAACCCTTGTTTCTAGCCAAAGAGACAACACAAGTATCCCTCTACTTGTGAGATAATAGGGACGGCTTCTAAGAGTGGAAGAGAGAGCCGAAATGTTTAGTGTTTTTAGGTTACAAAATCAGCATTCAAAAACTAAGCAATAACTCTCTAACATGTTCTATTTATACTACAAACAAAAGGGGTAAAATGACCCATCCGCCCTTGCTTCTTGTGCCAACCTTGAAGAGTAGTTTATTACACATTAAGACCTCTCTTCACACATAAAAACGTTTAGGTCCTTGGTTGGTTCAATCACCAACTCACACACGGCCATTTGCATGAACAAAGCTTGGAGTTTTTGTAATTCCCGAGCTTGGCTTCGTGTGAAAGGCCGTGTACCTGTGGAAGCTGCCCCAACCGTATCATCCTCTCCATATTGAGAAGAATTTGACCTCAAATACAGCATTTGGTCATCTTCAACTGCATCCACGAGGGAGAGATCACCAACGTTGAAAGTGTTGTGCACTTGATATTCCGGTGGAAGGTCAATCTTGTAGGCGTTGTCATTGATTCTCTCAAGTACTTGGAAAGGACCATCACCCCTTGGCAGCAATTTGGACTTCCTTTGAGCTGGAAACCGATCCTTTCGAACATGCACCCACACCCAATCTCCGGGTTCAAGCACAAGCCTTCTTCTTCCTTTGTTTACCCTTTTTGCAACCTCTTGGTTCTTCTTTTCAAGCTTGATCCGCACCGTCTCATGCGTTTTCTTCATTGCCTCGGCTCTTTTATTTCCATCTAAGCTGGTCATGAGATCACTAGACAAAGGAGTGAGATCTAAAGGGGTAAGGGGATTCAGGCCGTAAACACATTCAAAGGGAGTCATTCCCGTGCTCGAATGTATTACCCGGTTGTATGCAAATTCCACCAAGGGTAGGTGATCTTCCCATGAAGTCAGTTTACCTTTAACCATAGAACGTAGCATAGACCCTAAGGTTCTATTTACTACCTCCGTTTGGCCATCGGTTTGTGGGTGGCAAGACGTGGAGAAAAGTAACTTCGTTCCAAGCCTACCCCACATGGACTTCCAAAAGAGACTTAGGAACTTGGAGTCCCTATCGCTCACAATAGTCCTCGGTACCCCGTGAAGCTTTACAACATGTTCAACAAATAATGAAGCTACACTACGAGCATTCTCGGTTTTAGCACATGGAATAAAATGAGCCATTTTAGAGAATCTCTCAACAATAACAAAAATGCTATCTCGGCCCTTTCTAGTCCTTGGCAGCCCCAAAACAAAATCCATCGAAATGTCCAACCAAGTTCTAAGGGGAGTAGGGAGTGGGGTGTATAATCCTTGAGGTAGGAGATGAGATTTCGCACTCCGGCAGGCCACGCATTGACTACAAATTTTAGTGACGTCTTTGCGCATTTTGGGCCAATAGAAGTTCTCCTCTAAGATTCCGAGGGTCTTGTCTACCCCAAAGTGACCCATGAGGCCTCCGTCATGGGCCTCCCTCACAAATAATTCCGTCCAAGAACTAGAAGGAACACACAACCTCCTCCCTTTGAACAAATACCCATCGAACCGAGAGTAGGAGGAATGGTCATTCTCCTTAAGCCAACGGTCCCTTCCCCACTCTTCGCATTCCCTAAAAATAGGAGCAAAGGTAGGATCCTCGGGATACAACAACCGCAAGCTCTCAAACCCCATCAATTTCGAAGACAAGGTAGCAACAAGCACATGCTTCCTAGACAAGGCATCGGCAACAACATTTTCCTTTCCCCTTTTATAATGAATTACATAAGGGAAAGTCTCGATGAACTCAATCCACTTAGCATGACGCCTATTCAACTTGTCTTGGCTCTTAAGGTGTTTCAACGACTCATGATCCGTTCATATCACAAACTCCTTAGGCCACAAATAATGTTGCCAATTTCCCAAAGCTCTAACAAGGGCGTACAACTCCAAATCATAAGTTGAGTAATTAAGAGTTGCCCCTTTGAGCTTTTCACTGAAATAAGCAACGGGCTTACCTTCTTGCATCAAAAAAGCCCCGATGCCAACCTTACTAGCATCACACTCTACTTCAAACATCTTATCAAAATCGGGCAATTGCAATAAAGGCGCCGAGATGAGCGTAGCTTTCAAGGCCTCAAAAGCCCTAGCCTGCTCATCACCCCATTTAAAGGGTCCGTCCTTTCTAATTACCTCGGTCAAGGGGGCTGCTATGGAACTAAATCCTTTGACAAACCTCCTATAAAAGCTTGCCAACCCGTGGAAACTTCGGATTTCTCCAATAGTTTTAGGGGTCGGCCAACTTCAAATAGAGTCTATCTTGGAATCGTCCACTTCCACACCCCTTGAGCTCACGACAAAACCCAAGAATATAACCTTATCAACACCAAAAGAACACTTCTCCATGTTGGCATACAGCTTCTCCTTTCGGAGCACATCAAACACACATCTCAAATGCATTACATGATCATCAATAGATTTACTATACACCAACACATCATCAAAGTAAACCACCACAAACTTTCCAATATAAGGCTTCATTACATGATTCATTAGCCTCATAAAGGTGCTAGGAGCATTGGTAAGGCCGAAGGGCATGGCCAGCCACTCATATAGACCGAATTTGGTCTTGAATGCGGTCTTCCACTCATCACCGGGTTGCATGCGAATTTGGTGATAGCCACTCCTAAGGTCCACTTTAGAAAACAAACAAGATCCGTGGAGCTCATCTAACATATCATCTAGTCTAGGGATTGGATGACGATACCTTATAGTGATTTTGTTGATGGCTCTACAATCGACGCACATGCGCCAAGTTCCGTCATTCTTCGGTACCAAAAGCACCGGAACAGCACACGGACTCATGCTTTCCTTGATGTATCCCTTGTTGAGAAGCTCCTCAACTTGTCTTTCAAGCTCCTTAGTGTCCATGGGATTGCTCCTATAGGCCTGTTTGTTTGGAAGTTGTGAACCCGGCACAAATCAATTTGGTGCTCAATTCCCCGAAGTGGGGGCAATCCTTGCGGAAGTTCTTGAGGAAATACATCTTCATACTCCTGCAACACACAAGAAATCAAAGGGGAAATGGAAGAATTAGTGGGGTTAGTATTAAAACAATGGGACAAAAGTAACATCGGCTTGTTTTCATCATGGTCCACGAAGAGTTATTTCCTCCTAGCCAACATCACTACGTTTTCCATCTCCCTTGTCGTTGGGACAGCCTCGGATGTCCCTACTTCCTCACCTACGGCATTCCCCCCCTTTTCTCCCTTTCCGGATTCCTTCCCCTTTCCCTTCAACTCTCTCATCTTTTGATGCCACTCATTTACTTGGGAGGGTGAAAGAGGATGAAGTGTGACCTTTCGGCCATCCTTCTCAAGCGTATACCGGTTAGACCTCCCATCGTGTTTAGTAGACCTATCATATTGCCATGGTCTACCTAATAACAAGTGACATGCTTGAATTGGGATCACGTCACAAAGCACTTCATCGTGGTAGTTTCCCACCTTAAACCGAATCACACATTGCCTTGTGACCTTTAATTCACCACAATCGTTCAACCATTGTAGCTTGTAAGGACTAGTGTGTAGTGTAGTTGGTAGCTTCAAGAAATTTACCATAGCATGGCTCGCAACATTTGTACAACTACCACTATCAATCACCAAGGTGCACACACTCCCCTTTACAAGATACTTAGTATGGAATAGATTTTCCCTTTGACTCGGGTCATTATCGCCTTACTAACCATGAAACGTCTAACCACAAAGTTTGGAACCACACACTCCCCTTCTTGTGCATAGACATCTTCACTACCATCTACTTCATCATCATTCGGCCCATTTTCAGCTCCCTCTCCATCTTGAGGCTCGGCCTCATCCTCCCCCCTTTCGGAAACCACCTCCTCACCAAGGTAGTACACTTTCCTTTCTCGTAGGATCACATTGCGCCGGTTCGGACATTCATTGGCCTTATGCCCCCAACCTTGGCACTTGAAGCATTGGAACCCCTTTGGGTTGGGATATTTGTGAGCCTCTGGTTTTGGAGGGAATTTAGGGACTGTTTTGGACTCGGGCAGCTTCGTAGGGGCGGGTTGGTCCTTGTTTTTGGGCCAACCCATGGGGGTTTGTACCCTTGCCTTGAAGGATGATCTCTCCTTAAGTTCCCTTTCAATCTCAAGGGCCGCTTGGAATATACCGTCAATGGTTTCAAACCGGTGAAGGGTCAAATGAGTGGAGATCTCTTTGTTCAACCCACACTTGAACCGGATGATGTCGTGACTGATTTGCTCCCCACGATGATCAAGTTTCAACATGAGTTGTTGGAACTCGTCAAAATAGGCCATCACACTCTTGCCTCCTTGCCGCAAGCCATATAATCTAGCAAGCAACTCATGACGATATCTCTCGGGAAGGTATCGTTGTCTCATCAAATACCTCAACCGATACCAAGGTGGTGGCTGCCCATCAACTAATTCATTACCAAATCATTTAACATACTCCCACCAAGTGTTAGCATAGCCCTCGAGGTGAGCTATAGCGTAGCAACTCTTCTTTTCTTCCGAGATGTCATTAACTTAGAAAACTTTGTCACAAGCCGATTCCCAAGTTAAGTAGGTCTCGGGGTCACTTTCACCCTTAAAGATGGGTAGGCTCAACTTGATGGTGTTGATGCCTACGTCTCTCTGTTGGTGTCGGTTTCCCCTATCTCCATACCCCCGGTATCTCCTAGGTTCTCCTCGACCCCCTCTTAACTCCTCCTCCCTCATATAAGCATCATTAAAGGCTCCATCTCCTTCATATTCCTCTCTACCGTATCCTTCAAAGTGGGCTGGTCGGCCTTGGCCGTTTTGATTCGGAGGATTTGGAATTTGCGGTCTTTGGGTTAATGGAGCTTGGAATGGAGGGTTCGGATTTAGTGGAGGTACTTGGCGTCCAAATCCCTCTTGTGGAATTGGAGGGGCTTGGAAATGTAGTGGTCTAGTGGGGTCTCGGTTTGGAGGAAAATAGGTAGTTTGGCTTGCGGTATTTAGTGGAGCTTGGGGTGCATTTAGCATTTGGTGGACTGTTTCGGGGGTGATGGTTGCGGAGGAGGTCCTATCATGACCATTGGTAGATACATGTAGAGGAGTAGAAGGACGAGAGTTCCTTTGACTCTCCACTTGTTCTAATCTCCCACTAATAGTCGACACTTCCCCCTTTATTGCTGCCAAGTCCCCTCTCACGGCCCCAAATTCCGAATTCAACCTTTCAAGTGTCCGGGTAACGGCCTCAAGAGTGACCCTCATAGAATCAAGGGCATTAGTATCCACATTAGCAGACGTAGCTCCTTCCATTGTCAAGGTATTATCCGCTTTAGTTCACCACAAGTTCGTGTTCCACAAGTGTTGTATAATTGGCTAGTAACCGTGAAATTTTTAAGGTATGAGTAAGCTCTTATCCGGAATGGATTCTTGTTTTGAAGACTCAAAGAATTCTTGTCGGACTAGAGTCAAAAATCAGCAATTCATTCAAACGAATAAAAGTACTCAAATAATCGTTGACACGAACAAACGGTTCAAGGAACTAGTTGACAACCTAGTAGGAATGTACTAGTTTGTTAATTAGTTCTAGGACCAAGTAAGGGAAACCAAGGATCAACAATTAGCAACCAAAGAATATCCTAAGTTGAGCTTATAGTGACGTGGCAGCATGCAATGATTCCACACGTTCTTCTTCTCTTTTTTTCTTTTTTTTTTGTTAATATTCACACAACTTGTTATAGTTTGCAAAGTGTTTTTGGTGGGAAAAATAAAATCTTGTAGTATTTCACCCTTTTCAAACTCAAGAAAGTGAGGTTTGGTTGACTAATCCCACAAAACAAGGCTCCTTGAATTAGGGAAAAGTGATTGACAAGACTAGAAGGTGATGAGTGCTAGTCTTTCACAACAACTTTATAGCTTGTCTTACAACTTGAGCACACAACAAGATGAACAAGATGAACAAGTTCAAAAGATGAACACCTCAACAAACTTCATCAACTTCTTTAGCACATAAACACACAACCACCGATTTTTTTCTTTTGGTTATCAACAACACACAACTTTCGGCCACTTCAAGTCACTACAACAATGTTCAAATTTTCAAGCTCAACTTTTGGATCTAGACACCTTAGTGTTGGTGAGAAAGAAACCAACACTAGAAACTCACTAAACAAGCAAAATAACACCTATATCTAAACATACAACATCATTCTCGGTTTCAACTTTTAATGGACAGATTTTCAGAATTTCTTTTTGGTGTTGTTTGTTTAAGCCGTGAACTAGCCCAAGATGGGTTATGTTGGAACACAACCGGTCTCGCTTTGATACCAAATGATACAAAATCAAACCAACAACACCAAGAGCTTCAAGTAGGCTCGGATTTCAGTCCAACAACACAAGAACAACAAGTTTAAGTTTCGGTTTTTCAGTCCAACAACACAAGAACAACAAGATAGATAATAATGCTAGTGAATCGAAAAGAGCCCCACACGGCTTCACTAGACTTTAAGATAACAAAATCAACAACAACTACAAGATAAAGAAAGATAGATAACTTGACATATAACATTCAAGAAACTAAGAACCCTAACATCAAGAGAGGACCCTAAGTCTAATGAATATAAACACCAAGTTCTTACGAGGACCAAGAGGCACTCAACGATCTCAAAACCCTTGTTTCTAGCCAAAGAGACAACACAAGTATCCCTCTACTTGTGAGATAATAGGGACGGCTTCTAAGAGTGGAAGAGAGAGCCGAAATGTTTAGTGTTTTTAGGTTACAAAATCAGCATTCAAAAACTAAGCAATAACTCTCTAACATGTTCTATTTATACTACAAACAAAAGGGGTAAAATGACCCATCCGCCCTTGCTTCTTGTGCCAACCTTGAAGAGTAGTTTATTACACATTAAGACCTCTCTTCACACATAAAAACGTTTAGGTCCTTGGTTGGTTCAATCACCAACTCACACACGGCCATTTGCATGAACAAAGCTTGGAGTTTTTGTAATTCCCGAGCTTGGCTTCGTGTGAAAGGCCGTGTACCTGTGGAGGCTGCCCCAACCGTATCAGAAGCCCTTTTACTAAACTCTAACTAAACTACAACCACTTTGCTCTAGATCCTGGGGTATAACAATACATGTAAAAAATAGAACTTAACCCGAAAGACTACACCTGAAAGCGTAAAACCCACTGCTAATACTTCTTTCTGAGATACAACTCTATCTTTATATAGCCCCAATAGACATCATATAATACTTGAACACTTACTAACTTAGAATCTTCATGAGTATCCCCATAGCCGGAGTTCACACCATCTAGTGCTTCAACTCTTATTTCTATTAGCTCAATCTTCAAAGACTCAAACTTAGATTCTACCACCTAACATAGATATCACCAAACCTTTAATGAACCATACTACTTCCGTAATAGCCTACCAATATCATGCTTCTAAACTTTTATTTCTAAACCATGAGAATAAAGATCATATCAAAAGGCTCAACATCATCAATCATAACTCCTTAACTTAGCTATTAAGAACACCATGTACTATATAACTAGCCTTCTTCCACTTAGCAACTTAAGGGTACTACTAACCACACAGACACTTAATAACCTTAGAAAATAATAAAACCCCATATTACCTTGGGCACACCTCTACATTATACCTATAACATCATACTTAATCTCAAATCAATAAACTTAAATTCTTGCATTCGTTGTTTCAAGCCTATTGGTTCACCTTCATTTAACTGGCATCACTAATCAAGCAACCATTACATCCACCTTGATGATCATCAATTATTCAAACTCGGTGCCTAGGGCTAGGAAAGATTAACAACCCAACCTCACATACTATTCTCACTTGGAAGCTATAGAATAAGGCATCAAGAAACACTAGTCTACTAGAACCCCATAATAACAATAATTGATCACGACCGTATGGCCTATCTTATTATAATCCATTAGCACATTCTCTCTCTACACATCACTACTATTTTGGCTATACACCTAAATTTCTTTCATAGTTTTATAAGTTTCAACTAATCTCCTTGTTGCAACCTCAAGGGAAGCCAAAATTAACAATACTAAACCATTAAATACAACATTACTAATCTATACTTTTCTAACACAATAATTACCATCAATAGCTCCTTTCATACATTAAGCAAATAATAATTCACCTTTATTAATAACTCATTCTCTACCTTCCACTAAACTAACATACCAGGACATATCACCATAAGGTAAAATCTATAGCATGCATAAGTTTATCTCTATACATTCTATCAATCGGCATTCCCACTTTTCTTGTCACTACACTTCTATACCCATACTTTAAACTATAAGAAGGTTCTAATACTTATGAATCATAACTGATACGGGACAAACAAGAGAACACAAAACAACTCCAAAGCAATCCACTAATCTTAAGGATTTGAGGACCCTTTTGAAGACCACTCTCGGATTCGCTATGAACAACACAATAACAAGATAAAGAGGTGTGTTTTCAATACCAAAACAGCCACAATATAAGATGAACAAGATGAACACAATGGTTACAAAATTCGGATTCAACAAGTCACAAAAATAGTCCACTATGAATCTACAAAGTGCAATAAGATAAAGATAGGTAGATAGACCAAATGAGGGAATAATATTAACAACCCAAGACTTGTTACACTCTTGGACCTTTAATACTACACACAACACAAATCTATCTCTTACGTTGATACAAGAGTGACCTCGATCTCCCAAGCATCCAACGTTTCCAAGCTTGAATCCAACACGAGTGATTCCACACTCAAGTTGATTTCCCTAGTTACAAGTTTCAGATTTGTGGTCTTTTCTCCTTAGAGAGAAAATGTTTCTAAGTGTTATACAACATCCATATTCAGCAAAGTCTTCCTAACAAATGACCTAAAAGGTTCCTTATATAGTAGTTTACAAACAAGGTGTGAAATATCCAAAATGACCCCTTAGTCTCAAGTCTTCAAGTGGGTGTCCTTGGAGAGCATTATATGGACGGTTTTGGACCCTTTTTAAGTCTTCATTTGCACTTCACTTTCACACTCCAAGTCTCGGGTTCAATACATCTCACAAACATACATCCTCGTGGTCGTACCCGTATCAATAACACTCCAGGTTGAAATATCCCTTAAATGTAAACTCTATTGAATAATCTAGGTTCATACTATTGATAACTCTCAACTTACACATTTATTTATTGTAAGGCGGTCATCGTCAATATATTTACCCAACTTTGGAGTCGGGGTCGAATCCATAGGGAACAATATGAGTGGCGATTAAACTAGTTTGAAACTAAAGCTACAAGTTAAAATCAAACAACTGGCAAGAAAAGATAAAATAGGAGTTTTCAATGATCAAACAGATGTTAAAGTTGTAACTTGCTTCAGAACTCAAAGCCAAAACTTCAATAGTTCAAATCAATGATAAAGAATAAACTAGGGTTGTGATCACTATGATTACTAATCCCTATTAAATAATAGTTGTGGCATCAAGTTCTCATTACTTGCGGGAAACACCAGATTATCAGTTGCGACAGTCCATCTAAGTGGTTCTCAACCTACCTAGATGTTGAACTCCCTAATTCTCTCAAACTTAAGAAGTCATTCTATTCATACTGATTTTATCTCAAGTTGATCAATCTTGTTACTACATTAATCATTAGATGAGAACTTAACCTTCCCAAATCCTCATTGATAATTCACTTCTTACTCGGGTTAATTTCTAATCTCAAGCAAATCAACAGTAAACAAAGCCTATTGTTTGCAACCAACAGAAAATAATTAATACAAAAGAATTATCAAGATGTTCCCATAATCACTCAAACCCTAACCAACTACTAAATCAATGAAAGAATAGTCATAGATCCCACAACCCTAGTTGTGGGTTTTAGTTGCTCTTAAGATAGAAAGAGATAACAATGATTGGATTCATAATTTAAAGTAATTAAACTTACAAAAGATGAAATCCAAAGTTGATTCCCCTCCAAGTACAATAAGAATTTTCCACAACTAAATCAAAGGATTGAAAAATTGAATTACAAGCTTAGAGACTAAAGGGAAGTAAAATAGCTTTTGGAATGAGTTCTCGATAGTTCCAGATGATGAATGAACCCTAAAAGCTACTATTTATAGCCGTAACTTAAGAAAAAGTCGAAATTAAAAATTTAGATTTTTGCCCCTTAGGTGACGACATTTGTGATAGCTTATCACAAATCTGATGACATTTGTGACGACATTTGTGATGACTTATCAAAAATCTGATAACTTATCAAAAAATATCTTCAGACCTTCTGCCCATGTGTGAAAATATTTATGACGACATTTGTGATAACTTATCACAACATTTGTGACGACATTTGTGATGACTTATCATAAATCTAACGACCTATCATAATATATTGTCAGAAATGCTTCACCTTTTTTGTTCTCTACCTATATGTGATGACATATTCTAATAGATTATCACAGATCTGATAGCTTATCATACCAAGTCGTCAGATAAAATCTTCAGAACTTAATTTCTTGCATCTTTCACTAAAAATCATCCTTCTTGACGTAGCTTTCATGAGTTTTCATCTATCTTGACTTTCCTACAAAATCATAAGAAATATAATCCAAAAAAACAGTATTCACATAAGAACTTACAGTTATTCCGAGTTAAAAGTCCTAAATATGCTAACAGAATGCTAGCACATCAACTATCTCCTCTTATGAGCGCTATCTGTATTGAAAGAATAATAAAAAATCTGAATGCATATCTTATTCTGTATTAACTAAATAACTCATAGGGATGAGGACATAAATTTCAATTTTAGGAAATTATAACACACTAGTGAGCTTCTCTCTAGCCCCTTGTATGACTTTTGAAGTTACTGATAGTAAATCTGAGAGCATCATCTTAGGATGAATTGGAACTTGCTAATAATGTGATCTCAAGAATATAAAATAAATGGAGAATTATGGAGTGACACATGAATTGATAGAAGTTTCTGAGAGAAGAACTTTACAGCATGATCTAGAGTATGAAAGAAAGAAAACTATTCTTAAATGCCCTGTAGCCTCTCAAAGAAAAGTACAAACATTTTTGTACCATTCCGCAAGACTCTACTTGACATGACTTCACAGACATGACACCCTTCTAACTGGGGTTACAGGTTGGATCCCAATTTAGCTCAAATTGGGGCATGTCAGTTAAATGATATCTCCTACAGTCTCAATATAGTATTCAGTGTCTCTTCAGTTCAGTTTTGCTTGACTATGTGTACAGACATTTAGATATTCCGTTTAATAATTTTCAGTCTTTTAGATTATAGATTATCTCAGTACCATAACAGATATACACATAGTCTTGCATTCTCAGACATTATAGCTTTCACGTATTCATGCTCAATTATCTCATGTTGTTTTGATAGTCCTTACCTCATAAGCATAGTACTCCATAGTTTTAGTCCAATTATTCATACTAAGTACAGTTCAATATTACATGACCAGTATTTAGCTATCCATCATTCAGTTAATCAGATAAGCTTAGTATATGTTATGTTTGGTGTTGTATGTTTATGCATTCGTTCTCCATATGATTGTATATTTAGATCCTTGAGTTATGTCAGTCTCCATCATGTAGTTTCAGACTCAGTATTCATACAATGTCCATGTTTTACTGCATCCCAGCTTCAGTTCTACTTATTCTACAAAGTAAAGTGTTTTAAGAAACTAAGTGTAGTGATTCACCATCTTATCAGATTATGCTTGTTACTCATGTTTTAAGATGTTTTCAGCTTTCAGTTTATTCTGGCTTATTGGTAAGTCTACTTACACTTTTTAAGATTTTGTACATAATCAGTATTACTTAGTGCATTCGCCCCTTATTACTCAGTACATTCCAGAAGTACTGATCCACATATACGTCTATGTTTCTACATTATTTCATAATGTATGTACTATTTATAGCTATTACATCATGATCAAATAGTTGTAGTTTCCAGCCAGCGGGTGATGAGTTCTCCTACTTTGGGGCTTCAGTTAGATGTTGTTCATGTACCTTACTTTATTATTCACATGTATTGATTATTGGTAGCTGGAGGCATGTGCTAGTTATCTATAGTCAATATATTAGAGGCTTCATATATGTCAGTCAAAGTCGGTCATGTAATTTCAATTTCTCTTTTCAGTTTTATCAGATTGTAAAATTGTATCAGTAGTGTATTTTCCCAGATTTCATCAGGATTATGTTTCTGCACAGTAAACTTAGTTATTTTACATATATTTCAATCAGTTGCTTAACAGTATGCTAGTTCATGGGTTAGCTTGGTATCACTTGTGGTCCTAAGCACCGTGTGACGTCCAGGGGGTAGTCTCGAGCCATTACACCATGGCTCTTAGTATATGGTAGAAAGGAGATAAACCAACTATGGATGACTCATTTAAAGGTAAAAGAATTGACTCAAAGAAGTTGTTTAAGAAAGAAACGATAAAATTCAAAGAGAAATAATAAAAGGATAAAATAAAGACTTGAAGAAATTGAATTCAAATTTAAACTAAGAAAACAAAAGATAACAAGGAAGAAAAGCACAAAGAATTAAGACACGAAAGAAGAACGGACAAGAACTAATTAAACAACTAAGTAGAATAAGTTTTAGTTGTTAATTAGTATCAACAATCAAAGATATGATGATACAAAATCAAACCAACAACACCAAGAGCTTCAAGTAGGCTCGGATTTCAGTCCAACAACACAAGAACAACAAGATAGATAACAATGCTAGTGAATCGAAAAGAGCCCCACACGGCTTCACTAGACTTTAAGATAACAAAATCAACAACAACAACAAGTTAAAGAAAGATAGATAACTTGACATATAACATTCAAGAAACTAAGAACCCTAACATCAAGAGAGGACCCTAAGTCTAATGAATATAAACACCAAGTTCTTACGAGGACCAAGAGGCACTCAACGACCTCAAAACCCTTGTTTCTAGCCAAAGAGACAACACAAGTATCCCTCTACTTGTGAGATAATAGGGACGGCTTCTAAGAGTGGAAGAGAGAGCCGAAATGTTTAGTGTTTTTAGGTTACAAAATCAGCATTCAAAAACTAAGGAATAACTCTCCAACATGTTCTATTTATACTACAAACAAAAGGGGTAAAATGACCCATCCGCCCTTGCTTCTTGTGCCAACCTTGAAGAGTAGTTTATTACACATTAAGACCTCTCTTCACACATAAAAACGTCTAGGTCCTTGGTTGGTTCAATCACCAACTCACACACGGCCATTTGCATGAACAAAGCTTGGAGTTCTTGTAATTCCCGAGCTTGGCTTCGTGTGAAAGGCCGTGTACCTGTGGAGGCTGCCCCAACCGTATCATCCTCTCCATCTTGAGAGGAATTTGACCTCAAATACAGCATTTGGTCATCTTCAACCGCATCCACGAGGGAGAGATCACCAACGTTGAAAGTGTTGTGCACTTGATATTCCGGTGGAAGGTCAATCTTGTAGGCGTTGTCATTGATTCTCTCAAGTACTTGGAAAGGACCATCACCCCTTGGCAGCAATTTGGACTTCCTTTGAGCTGGAAACCGATCCTTTCGAAGATGCACCCACACCCAATCTCCGGGTTCAAGCACAAGCCTTCTTCTCCCTTTGTTTACCCTTTTTGCAACCTCTTGGTTCTTCTTTTCAAGCTTGATCCGCACCGTCTCATGCATTTTCTTCATTGCCTCGGCTCTTTTATTTCCATCTAAGCTGGTCATGAGATCACTAGACAAAGGAGTGAGATCTAAAGGGGTAAGGGGATTCAGACCGTAAACACATTCAAAGGGAGTTATTCCCGTGCTCGAATGTATTACCCGGTTGTATGCAAATTCCACCAAGGGTAGGTGATCTTCCCATGAAGTCAGTTTACCTTTAACCATAGAACGTAGCATAGACCCTAAGGTTCTATTTACTACCTCCGTTTGGCCATCGGTTTGTAGGTGGCAAGACGTGGAGAAAAGTAACTTCGTTCCAAGCCTACCCCACATGGACTTCCAAAAGAGACTTAGGAACTTGGAGTCCCTATCGCTCACAATAGTCCTCGGTACCCCGTGAAGCTTTACAACATGTTCAACAAATAATTAAGCTACACTACGAGCATCCTCGATTTTAGCACATGGAATAAAATGAGCCATTTTAGAGAATCTATCAACAATAACAAAAATGCTATCTCGGCCCTTTCTAGTCCTTGGCAGCCCCAAAACAAAATCCATCGAAATGTCCAACCAAGGTCTAAGGGGAGTAGGGAGTGGGGTGTATAATCCTTGAGGTGGGAGACGAGATTTCGCACTCCGGCAGGCCACGCATTGACTACAAATTTTAGTGACGTCTTTGCGCATTTTGGGCCAATAGAAGTTCTCCTCTAAGATTCCGAAGGTCTTGTCTACCCCAAAGTGCCCCATGAGGCCTCCGTCATGGGCCTCCCTCACAAATAATTCCCTCCAAGAACTAGAAGGAACACACAACCTCCTCCCTTTGAACAAATACCCATCGAACCGAGAGTAGGAGGAATGGTCATTCTCCTTAAGCCAACGGTCCCTTCCCCACTCTTCACATTCCCTAAAAATAGGAGCAAAGGTAGGATCCTCGGGATACAACAACCGCAAGCTCTCAAAACCCATCAATTTCGAAGACAAGGTAGCAACAAGCACATGCTTCCTAGACAAGGCATCGGCAACAACATTTTCCTTTCCCCTTTTGTAATGAATTACATAAGGAAAAGTCTCGATGAACTCAATCCACTTAGCATGATGCCTATTCAACTTGTCTTGGCTCTTAAGGTGTTTCAACGACTCATGATCCGTTCGTATCACAAACTCCTTAGGCCACAAATAATGTTGCCAATTTCCCAAAGCTCTAACAAGGGCGTACAACTCCAAATCATAAGTTGAGTAATTAAGAGTTGCCCCTTTGAGCTTTTCACTGAAATAAGCAACGGGCTTACCTTCTTGCATCAAAACAGCCCCGATGCCAACCTTACTAGCATCACACTCTACTTCAAACATCTTATCAAAATTGGGCAATTGCAATAAAGGCGCCGAGATGAGCGTAGCTTTCAAGGCCTCAAAAGCCCTAGCCTGCTCATCACCCCATTTAAAGGGTCCGTCCTTTCTAATTACCTCGGTCAAGGGGTCTGCTATGGAACTAAATCCTTTGACAAATCTCCTATAAAAGCTTGCCAACCCGTGGAAACTTTGAATTTCTCCAATAGTTTTAGGGGTCGGCCAACTTCGAATAGAGTCTATCTTGGAATCGTCCACTTCCACACCCCTTGAGCTCACGACAAAACCCAAGAATATAACCTTATCAACACCAAAAGAACACTTCTCCATGTTGGCATACAGCTTCTCCTTTCGGAGCACATCAAACACACATCTCAAATGCATTACATGATCATCAATAGATTTACTATACACCAACACATCATCAAAGTAAACCACCACAAACTTTCCAATATAAGGCTTCATTACATGATTCATTAGCCTCATAAAGGTGCTAGGAGCATTGGTAAGGCCGAAGGTCATGACCATCCACTCATATAGACCGAATTTGGTCTTGAATGCGGTCTTCCACTCATCACCGGGTTGCATGCGAATTTGGTGATAGCCACTCCTAAGGTCCACTTTAGAAAACAAACAAGATCCGTGGAGCTCATCTAACATATCATCTAGTCTAGGGATTGGATGACGATACCTTATTGTGATTTTGTTGATGGCTCTACAATCGACGCACATGCGCCAAGTTCCGTCCTTCTTCGGTACCAAAAGCACCGGAACAGCACACGGACTCATGCTTTCCTTGATGTATCCCTTGTTGAGAAGCTCCTCAACTTGTCTTTCAAGATCCTTAGTGTCCATGGGATTGCTCCTATAGGCCGGTTTGTTTGGAAGTTGTGAACCCGGCACCAAATCAATTTGGTGCTCAATTCCCCGAAGTGGGGGCAATCCTTGCGGAAGTTCTTGAGGAAATACATCTTCATACTCCTGCAACACACAAGAAATCAAAGGGGAAATGGAAGAATTAGTGGGGTTAGTATTAAAACAATGGGTCAAAAGTAACATCGGCTTGTTTTCATCATGGTCCACGAAGAATTCTTTCCTCCTAGCCAACATCACTACGTTTTCCATCTCCCTTGTCGTTGGGACAGCCTCGGATGTCCCTACTTCCTCACCTACGGCATCCCCCCCCTTTTCTCCCTTTTCGGATTCCTTCCCCTTTCCCTTCAACTCTCTCATCTTTTGATGCCACTCATTTACTTGGGAGGGTGAAAGAGGATGAAGTGTGACCTTTCGGCCATCCTTCTCAAGCATATACCGGTTGGACCTCCCATCGTGTTTAGTAGACCTATCATATTGCCATGGTCTACCTAACAACAAGTGACATGCTTGCATTGGGATTACGTCACAAAGCACTTCATCGTGGTAGTTTCCCACCTTAAACCGAATCACACATTGCCTTGTGACCTTTAATTCACCACAATCGTTCAACCATTGTAGCTTGTAAGGGCTAGTGTGTAGTGTAGTTGGTAGCTTCAAGAAATTTACCATAGCATGGCTCGCAACATTTGTACAACTACCACTATCAATCACCAAGGTGCACACACTCCCCTTTACAAGACACTTAGTATGGAATAGATTTTCCCTTTGACTCGGGTCATCTATCGCCTTACTAATCATGACACGTCTAACCACAAAGTTTGGAACCACACACTCCCCTTATTGTGGATAGACATCTTCACTACCATCTACTTCATCATCATTCGGCCCATTTTCAGCTCCCTCTCCATCTTGAGGCTCGGCCTCATCCTCCCCCCTTTCGGAAACCACCTCCTCACCAAGGTAGTACACTTTCCCTTCTCGTAGGATCACATTGCGCCGGTTCGGACATTCATTGGCCTTATGCCCCCAACCTTGGCACTTGAAGCATTGGAACCCCTTTGGGTTGGGATATTTGTGAGCCTCCGGTTTCGGAGGGAATTTAGGGACTGTTTTGGACTCGGGCAGCTTCGTAGGGGCGGGTTGGTCCTTGTTTTTGGGCCAACCCGAGGGGGTTTGTACCCTTGCCTTGAAGGATGATCTCTCCTTAAGTTCCCTTTCAATCTCAAGGGCCGCTTGGAATATACCGTCAATGGTTTCAAACCGGTGAAGGGTCAAATGAGTGGAGATCTCTTTGTTCAACCCACACTTGAACCGGATGATGTCGTGACTGATTTTCTCCCCACGATGATCAAGTTTCAACATGAGTTGTTGGAACTCGTCAAAATAGGCCATCACACTCTTGCCTCCTTGCCGCAAGCCATATAATCTAGCAAGCAACTCATGACGATATCTCTCGGGAAGGTATCATTGTCTCATCAAATACCTCAACCGATACCAAGGTAGTGGCTGCCCATCAACTAATTCATTACCAAATCGTTTAACATACTCCCACCAAGTGTTAGCATAGCCCTCGAGGTGAGTTATAGCGTAGCAACTCTTCTTTTCTTCCGAGATGTCATTAACTTGGAAAACTTTGTCACAAGCCGATTCCCAAGTTAAGTAGGTCTCGGGGTCACTTTCACCCTTAAAGATGGGTAGGCTCAACTTGATGGTGTTGATGCCTACGTCTCTCTCTTGGTGTCGGTTTCCCCTATCTCCATACCCCCGGTATCTCCTAGGTTCTCCTCGACCCCCTCTTAACTCCTCCTCCCTCATATAAGCATCATCAAAGGCTCCATCTCCTTCATACTCCTCTCTACCGTATCCTTCAAAGTGGGCTGGTCGGCCTTGGCCGTTTTGATTCGGAGGATTTGGAATTTGCGGTCTTTGGGTTAATGGAGCTTGGAATGGAGGGTTCGGATTTAGTGGAGGTACTTGGCGTCCAAATCCCTCTTGTGGAATTGGAGGGGCTTGGAAATGTAGTGGTCTAGTGGGGTCTCCGTTTGGAGGAAAATAGGTAGTTTGGCTTGCGGTATTTAGTGGAGCTTGGGGTGCATTTAGCATTTGGTGGACTGTTTCAGGGGTGATGGTTGCGGAGGAGGTCCTATCATGACCATTGGTAGATACATGTAGAGGAGTAGAAGGACGAGAGTTCCTTTGACTTTCCACTTGTTCTAATCTCCCACTAATAGTCGACATTTCCCCCTTTATTGCTGCCAAGTCCCCTCTCACGGCCCCAAATTCCGAATTCAACCTTTCAAGTGTCCGGGTAACGGCCTCAAGAGTGACCCTCATAGAATCAAGGGCATTAGTATCCACATTATGAGACGTAGCTCCTTCCATTGTCAAGGTATTATCCGCTTTAGTTCACCACAAGTTCGTGTTCCACAAGTGTTGTATAATTGGCTAGTAACCGTGAAATTTTTAAGGTATGAGTAAGCTCTTATCCGGAATGGATTCTTGTTTTGAAGACTCAAAGAATTCTTGCCGGACTAGATTCAAAAATCAGCAATTCATTCAAACGAATAAAAGTACTCAAATAATCGTTGACACGAACAAACGGTTCAAGGAACTAGTTGACAACCTAGTAGGAATGTACTAGTTTGTTAATTAGTTCTAGGACCAAGTAAGGGAAACCAAGGATCAACAATTAGCAACCAAAGAATATCCTAAGTTGAGCTTATAGTGACGTGGCAGCATGCAATGGTTCCACACGTTCTTCTTCTCTTTTTTTCTTTTCTTTTTTTTTGTTAATATTCACACAACTTGTTATAGTTTGCAAAGTGTTTTTGGTGGGAAAAATAAAATCTTGTAGTATTTCACCCTTTTCAAACTCAAGAAAGTGAGGTTTGGTTGACTAATCCCACAAAACAAGGCTCCTTGAATTAGGGAAAAGTGATGACAAGACTAGAAGGTGATGGGTGCAAGTCTTTCACAACAACTTTATAGCTTGTCTTACAACTTGAGCACACCACAAGATGAACAAGTTCAAAAGATGAACACCTCAACAAACTTCATCAACTTCTTTAGCACATAAACACACAACCACCGATTTTTTTCTTTTGGTTATCAACAACACACAACTTTCGGCCACTTCAAGTCACTACAACAATGTTCAAGTTTTCAAGCTCAACTTTTGGATCTAGACACCTTAGTGTTGGTGAGAAAGAAACCAACACTAGAAACTCACTAAACAAGCAAAATAACACCTAGATCTAAACATACAACATCATTCTTGGTTTCAACTTTTAATGGACAGATTTTCAGAATTTCTTTTTGGTGTTGTTTGTTTAAGCCGTGAACTAGCCCAAGATGGGTTATGTTGGAACACAACCGGTCTCGCTTTGATACCAAATGATACAAAATCAAACCAACAACACCAAGAGCTTCAAGTAGGCTCGGATTTCAGTCCAACAACACAAGAACAACAAGATAGATAACAATGCTAGTGAATCGAAAAGAGCCCCACACGGCTTCACTAGACTTTAAGATAACAAAATCAACAACAACAACAAGTTAAAGAAAGATAGATAACTTGACATATAACATTCAAGAAACTAAGAACCCTAACATCAAGAGAGGACCCTAAGTCTAATGAATATAAACACCAAGTTCTTACGAGGACCAAGAGGCACTCAACGACCTCAAAACCCTTGTTTCTAGCCAAAGAGACAACACAAGTATCCCTCTACTTGTGAGATAATAGGGACGGCTTCTAAGAGTGGAAGAGAGAGCCGAAATGTTTAGTGTTTTTAGGTTACAAAATCAGCATTCAAAAACTAAGGAATAACTCTCCAACATGTTCTATTTATACTACAAACAAAAGGGGTAAAATGACCCATCCGCCCTTGCTTCTTGTGCCAACCTTGAAGAGTAGTTTATTACACTTTAAGACCTCTCTTCACACATAAAAACGTTTAGGTCCTTGGTTGGTTCAATCACCAACTCACACACGGCCATTTGCATGAACAAAGCTTGGAGTTCTTGTAATTCCCGAGCTTGGCTTCGTGTGAAAGGCCGTGTACCTGTGGAGGCTGCCCCAACCGTATCATATGAGGAGTAATTAAGACATGAATTTAATGGATTTAACCTAATAAAATGGAGTTTTTTGATAGTTGAGGATGCATTGGAACAAGGTTGAGGTGCGTTGGAAGTTTTAGGCAGCCTAGGCGCACCCTTGAACGTAAAGTAGACTGTTTTGAGGTGTGGGAGCAGGTTGGGCATAGGTTGGATTCAGGTTGAAGCTCACCTACTAGTTTGAACTGCTTTGGACGTTTGGAAGCATCCCAAATGTAGGTACAAGGAAATCCAAATGCAGGTCAGTTACCAGCTCACTTAAAGTATTATTTTTGTCCTCTTATGGTCCTTCTTTGTCCTCTTCTTTGGAATATACTTTAGAATCTTCAAAAGGTGATTTGTACCAATACTTGTGATTTGTACCAATACTTTTTTACATCTTTTTATTCTCTTTTGAGGATCAAACACCAACTTTTGAAGAAAATTCAAGATGGAGATTTGAATCTTCCTCAAGAACACCAAGAACTCAAAATGCTCTAACTCTTCAACCCTTGCTCGAAATGCAATGAAATTTTAAACCTAAGCTCTTTTCCACCTCCTAATCACATTCCAAGCATCATTTTGCTCAAATTCTAAGCCAAAAACTTCAGATTTCAAAACCCACTTCAATCTTCAAACATGAGCTTCTCAACAATGGAAGAATCTCAAATATAGCTCTGATGAAGCTCAAATTCTATATTTAGACTCTAATAGTGTTAGGGAACAAGAATATAACACTAGAAATACAAAAAATACAAAAAAATCAAAGACTCAAAATTTGACCTAGGTTCAAAAACGTGAATGGTAAAAAAAATTTGGGATATTCAATTTTTAAATACAAATAGACCCAAGATTGACTTCGTGGGAATGAAATCAAGCTCGGATCTGATACCAAATGATACAAGATGAAACTACAGAGATGGGAACAACACAAAAACAAAGGAAAACATTATAACAAAGGTAACAAGATAGAAAAAAATAAAAGGGACAGATAGGTTGACACAAAAGGATAAATGGAGGACAACCAAAAGGTATGTTAAACCCAACAACCTTCATATCAATTACCATAAGCACCAACCTCTTATGAGGACCTCACAGGAGTGGAATCCCGAGCAACCCACGTTTCTCAACAATCCATAAAGCTCCCAACAAGCTTCAATAAAACACTCTCAAGTGTATATATTCATTCAAAATCATCTTCCCTTAAACTAAAGAAATCCTAGATATTTATAAGCCAAGGTCATTATTACAATTGTGCCTAAAAGTGACCCAAAATGCTAATTGGGACCAAAAGTGAACCCAAAAGCCAAATACTCATGGCTATGGGCCCAAAACTGACCCAAAAGCACAAATAGCCACATGTTGGAACCTGTGCTCTTCCTTTGCTTTGTTGGACCTCTTAAACTCCATGCAATCTTCCAAATATGATATTTTCTAACACCCGTTTAGAGGATATCATCAAATGTAATTCCTTCACATGCTATCCTCCAATCACGTATTTGCTTCCCTAGAATGACTAGTCATGGATCCTTAGGCGCAATCTTTGACGTATAGATCCCAAAAGAGTGGATAAAAAAGTAAATCCAATTTGTCTTGTATAAAAAATATATGACACGGGCTCAGAGCATATCCTCAAGAACCTAAATAGTCCACTCCAACTGTCTATCAGTCTAAGGATGAAATATTGTACTAAGATCCACCTAAGTTCCCAACTCCTCCTAAAAAGCTCTTCAAAAGCTAGAAGTGAACACTGAACCCTAGTCTAAAATGATAGATATAGGCACACCATTCAAATGAACTATCTCATGAATATAGATGTAATCTAACCTCTCGGCGCTAAAGGACATCTTTATAGGAATAAAATGTACCAAATTGGTCAACCAATCCATAATGACCCAAATACCATTAGAACCATGGGAAGTGAAAGGCAACTTACTAATAGAGTCCATGGTAATCCGCTCCTACTCTTACTCGGGAATGGGCAACCTATAAATCAAGCCACCAGATCTCTGATGCTCAGCCTTCACCTACTAACAACATAGGCAACGAGCTATAAATTCCAGTAGGCATCTCTTCACACCACTTTACCAATAATGTTGCCTTAAATTTCTATGCATTTTTGTTGTACCCGAGTGAATAGAATACCTAGAGCTATGAGACTCATGCAAAATCAGCAAAATCAAATAATCGACTCCCAAAACAAAAATGCAGCTATCAAATCACAAAACACCCTAAGAATCTATGGTATCCATCTCAGACTCACCACTCAACACTTGATACGGATGATACAAAGTCTTATATCCTAAAACTAACAACTATTAATCTACTCAAATGGCAAAGAGCTCGCCTCAATACTAGAAAGAATCCTCCTAGGATCTGAAAAGTTGAGTCACACCATCAAGTTGGTTAATGAATAGATGTCTCATGCCAATGGCCTTTGAGAAACTGAGATAGAATCCAAACTACCCATTCTCATAGCCTCCCAACTCAAGGCATCTACAACCATGTTTGCCTTGACCGGATGATACAAAATAGAGATGTCATAATCCTTAAGCAACTCTATCAAGCTTTGCTGCCTAGAATTAAGCTATCTTTAGGTAATAAGATGCTAAAGACTATGATGATCCCTGGAGATCTCAAAATACACATCATAAAGAACATATCTCCAAAGCTTATTCACAAAAACTACCACCAGTAATTCCAAATCATGAAGGGGTAATTGTGCTTGTGCACCTTCAACGGCCTCGATGCATAAGAAATAACTCAACATTGCTGCATGAATACACAACTCAAACCAACACCAAAAGCATCATAATACATGGTGAATCCCTCACCCTCAATAAGAAGAGCCAAACAAGTGTTAAAGTAAAAGATCCCTTGAGCTTTCCAAAGATTGACTCACACTCCTTGGACTATTGAAAATAAACCTCCTTCTGAGTCAATATGATCATCAGCGCTGCAATAGTAGCATAACCCTCAATGAACCATCTATAGTAACTGCCCAACCCAATAAAGCAATGAACTTCAGTCAGAGATGTAGGCATACACTAATCACAAATTGCCTCAATATTTTTTAGGTCTAACCATAATAACATCTATAGATACCACATGCCCCAGGAATATCACCGACTAAAGACAAAAGTCACACTTAGATAATTTGGCAAAAATTTTATGATCACTCAAAGTCTAGAGCACCATTCTTAAATATTGTACATACTCCTCTCTACTCTTTAAATAAACAAAAATGTCGTCGATGAACGCAATTATAAAAAAATCCAAATAAGGTATGAACACACGATTCATCAAATATATAAATGTGGTGGGGCATTGGTCAACCTAAAAGACATCCCTAGGAACTCATAAAGACCATAACAGGTCCTAAAGGCTGTCTTTGGGAATCCTCAACCCGAATCTTCAACTGATGGTAACCCAGCCTCAAGTTAATCTTAGAGAACACCACTGTATCCTGAAGTTGGTCAAACAAATCATCAATGCAAGGCATTGGATATTGGTTCTTCACCATCACCTTATTAAGCTGTCTATAATCAATACACATATGCATGGAACCATTAGTTTTATTGACTAATAATACAAAAGCTCCCCAAGAAGATACACTCAATTTAATGAAACCCTTAACAAAAAGGTCCTAAAGTTGAGGATTTAGCTTATTAAGAATGGTAGTATCCATACGACAAGGTGCCATAGAAATAGGTCGAGTGCCCAACTTAAAATCAATAAGAAACTCAATATCACACTCAAGACAAAAACTAGCTAGATAGATAGGGAAAATATCAGGAAACTCACAAACTATAGGAACAAAGTCAAGCGATGGACTCTCCACACTAACATCACAAATATAAGAAAGATAAGACTTGTAACCCCTCAAAATAAGTCTCTTAGCCTGAATATAAGAAATAATCCCTGTCGGCTCATAGCTAATAACTCTTTGCCATACAATCGGGGGTATGTCAGTCATAGCTAAAGAAATGGTCCTAGGAAAATAATTCAAGACCACGTGGTATGGGATAACTAGTCCATGCCCAATATCATATCAAAATCCACCATATCTAATATAATAAGATTAGCCTGAGTATTAAACTCTCAAAAAGTCATAACACATGATATGAAACTCAATCCACTACTAAAGCATTACCCATAAGAGTAGATACATATCATGGCATAGATAATGAATCCAAAGATTACTCTACTTCAGGGCATAATAAGCAGACACATAAGAATAAGTAGATCCCAAATCAAATAAAGCAATAGTTGGATGATGGCGCACCATGATCGTACCTATGATAATAGTATCTAAAGACTCATCCTTGAGTATTGCAGGTATGGCATATAACTAACCATACGTGCCACCTGGTTGGGCTCCTAACTAATCTCCTATCCAACCTGCTTGAGACATCTACGAGCACTATGAAGACCACCCTGATAACCATGTGCACTATCTCTAGCTGGGGACAGAACTGCCTAAATTGATGGGACACTTTTAGCTAAAATATCCATTGCTCTACGACTGAGGCACTCTCTCGAGAAATAGTCAAAACCCCATAACCATAATACACCCAACGCATTGTATTAAAACTAAAAAATCCAACTGACCTAAAATTACCACCATAACTAGAATAACTCTAACACTAACCCCTCAAAGCCTGATGTAATACCCCAAAGTTTGCTAACTAATTTTTTTTTGTCCTAAGAATGTCAAGTATTAGCTTCTAAATTCACCTAAATTCGATAATCGGGTAAGAAGTTATGAATATTTCAAGTTCCCATCATAAAACAGGGCCATATTAGTTAGTGGTACACTATGCCACAGGACAAAATGGAAATTATCGAATTCCAGTAGGGGTACGCGATAGTAGCGCATCATTCCAAACTTCCAGGTCGCAAATAAAGTGGCAACGCGATGGCTCCGTGTCACGCCATCCCTCAATTTCCAGTTGTCAAATTCCAGTGACACGACGCGATAGCGCCATGTCATGCCAGGGGTCCAATTTTGGAAATTTTTTAGCAAAAATTAAAATATGCGTCTAGGGTTAAAAGGGTCAATTTTCCATCCTATTTACGCCCTTTAGCATGAGATTCAGCTATTTGGAACCCAAAATATACTAGTTTCTCTCAATTTTCTCTCAAGAACAAGCTAGGGTTTTAATTAAGGATTCAATTTCAAGAAAGTCTCTCCGTCAATATTTGTTAAATCAAGAACTAAGGTATGTGTTGTGTTGATTTATCATTCCTTGCATCCATAAAGCTGAATAACCCTATTTTAAATTATAAATCATGTTATTTATGTTGTGGGTTGGTTGTAACCATGTTTATCTTGTTATATGATTCCTAAGTTGGCATATTTATGTGTTTTTCATGAAACTAGATTAGCAAGTGAGTGAAATCCATAAATTGAGTTATTTATAATATGTCAATTTGATGATTATGCCTATGCCCTAAGGGTGCATGCAAGGTGTTTGATAAAATACCTAGGAAGATAGAAATTATGCACTATAGCTAAATTGTGATCCAAAATGACTTCCATGTTATTCTTAGGTATTGAAATTGGTTTGTTGGATTTCTCATGAGTTTGCCTTATAAAATTATGCTATGTATATATGTTATCTTATTCACATACCAAGCTATGATAACCAAATGTCCATGAAATATCTTTAATTATTGTATTATGGATAGTTGATATTAGTCGTGTATTTAAGCATGTCATGCCTTGTTAGTTCCCTTTCATCGAGTCCTAGGGGTACTTGTACCCAAAAAATATAGTTGTGTGCCTAGATTTAGTATCATGTTTTCATGATATCTTCAGTTAAGCCATGATCCATAGAACTCAGTCAGTCATGTGACTCAGAAAAATCTCAGTAATTCAGTAATCTCAGTACTATTTTGTCAGTCAATGGAATTCAGTTAATTCAGTCCTATTCAGTCCAGTAATCCATGTTCAGTGTATATTCAGATGGGAGTAGAAATTAACACCGAGTGAACCTAAGGACGGGAACTCACCTGTTATATGAGGGTGTGATTCTTAGAAGCAGTCCTTGTGTTCTTGAACTACATAGCCAGCATAGGTTGAGACATCATAGCCTGCTATATAAGGGTAGATAAGGTGGCTTAACCTGTTATATGAGGGTTCCCACTATTCTTAATAGAGTTATCTATTATATGGGGGTTACTCTCATATTGTCCTTACCAGTGGTACGGTATTGACACCCTTCTAATTGGGGTTACAGATTGGACCCCAACTCAGCTATAATGGCATATTAGAGGCATATCGGTTAGATGACTACTTCCCATAATTTTAGTTATAGAATCAAGACTGTCAAATACAGTTATTCAGTCTCAGTAATAGAACTCAGGTAGTTCTACAGAATTCAGAACTGTTAGATAAAGTCAACTCAGAACAGTATGTAACTCAGTTAGTTCCATCAGATTCAGTACTGTCAGATATAGTTACTCATGTTATCAGTTATATCAGCCATTAGAACTCAGTTATCATTCATGTTAGTTATCAGTAAATTCATGTTATCACGATCTCAGATATAGTTACTATGTATTCATGCATGTATTCTTACGTTCATATTAGTTATTTATCTAGTATTATTCATGCATATGAACCCCATGCATTCAGTCTACCTCACATGTATACCAGTACATTCAAAGTACTGACACATTAATGCTATGGTGTCTTATACCATAGGTTCAGAAGCACGAGGTCCAGAGCATCAGTAAAATCCCAGTCTCAGCAGTCAGATTAGCAGTGAGTCCTCATCTTTTGAGGATATTATCATTATTTTATAATCTCATTAATTAATTTATTAGTTGGAGTTAGTTGGGAACATGTCCCATCAACTCTTTATTCAGATAGTTATTTCATTGTTTTAGGTATTTCATACCCCATCCATATGTTATGATTTATTAGTTATGTTATAGATTTGAACCTTATGGCCTTTCAGTGCATATTTCCACATTTATACAGTATATCATGCAATATACAGGTACAAATATCAGTCATAGCTTAGCTTGTGGTCCTTTGGGGTCATAAGCACTATGTAGTATTTTGGGTACTAGATTCGAGGCGTTACAAACTTGGTATCAGAGCCTAAGGTTCAATAGTGTCCTAGGAAGTCTGAAGCCGCATCTATTATAGTCTTGTGCATGGCTGTGTTGCGCGCCACATTTATGTACAGGAGGCTTTGAGATGTTTTAGGAATAGTCTTCCTTCTTTCAGTATTCATGTCGTGCCAGTGAGCATAATCTCAAGTCAATCTCTCAGTCTAATCTGTTTCTCCCTTTTTTCTATGGAACATGCCTCCTAAAATAAGAAACGGGAATCAGTCATCCCTTCAGCCCAAAGAACCTTTGGCCGAACATGTTTCTTATGCAGAGTTTAGAGTTGTATTCACTACTCTTTCTCAGTCAGTTTCCACTTAAAATGAATGACCAGTTGTCGCTCCAGCCAACCCAGTGGCCAATTCAGCTACAGCTAGGATTCGGGACTTCACCTGAATGAATCCTCCATCCTTTCTCGGGTCTAAGTCAGATGATGACCCTCAGGAATTCATTGATCAGGTTTAGAAGGTTACCGATATTATGGGGGTATCAGCTATTGAGAGTGCTGAGCTAGATGCATATCAATTATAGGATGTTGTTTACACTTGGTACAAGTAGTGGAAGTTAGAGAGGTCGGTTGATACAGGACCTACAGAGTGGGAGGAGTTTGTCACTGCATTTTTAGAAAGGTTCTTTCCCCTAAAGCTGAGAGAGGCTTACATTAGAATTCATCAACCTTAGGCAAGGCAACATGATGGTGAAAGAGTATTCTATTAAGTTTACTCAATTATCCAGATATGCCCCTCATGTGGTTGCAGACAGCAGGGCCAAGATGAGTAAGTTTGTTTTTAGGGTGAATGATAGTGTGGTCAATGAGTGTAGGTCTACGATGTTGAATAGTGACATGACTTTAGACAGGCTTATAACTCAAGCTCAACAGATAAAAGAAAAAAAGATTAAGATGAGGGAAAAGTAGAATAAGAGAACAAGGACAGGTAGGTTTAACTTTGCTCAGACCAAATCAGAAGGAGAAAACCGTTCTCAGTTTCATCCTGAGTCATCAGTTCTATCTCCTTCCTCAGCCAGTGCTCCAGCTCCTAAGTTCAGGAATGGTAACAAAGATAGAGAGTCAGGCTCTAAGTATCAGGGTAGTATTAGCAGTGCCCGCACCTATTCTCTTTGCTAGACTTACGGTAAGCACTATTAGGGTATTTGCAGAGTTGGTAGTGGTATTTTTTTTGGATGTGGCAAGCCAGGACACAGAGTCAGAGAATGTCCTTATCCAGGTTCTCAGGGTCAGCATAACCGTTCCTCAACTCAGTATGGTCGCCCAAATCAGCAGGGTGCCATTTCCAGTGCTACTAGTGGGCAACACCCAAACAGACTCTATGCTCTCCAGTCTCGACAAGATCAGAAAAATTCTCCTGATGTGGTTACTGGTATGTTACAGATCTTTCATGTGCATGTTTACGCTTTGCTAGATCCAGGTACTTTCTTGTCTTTTGTTACTCCTTATATAGCAGTTGATTTTGGAATCAGTCCTAAAATTCTAGTAAAGCCCTTTTTAGTTTCTACCTCAGTGGGTAAAACCATCATAGCTCGGTGGGTATACATGAACTACTCGATTATGATATTTCAGAAAGTCACTTCAACAGACTTAGTCAAATTAGATATGACTGATTTTGATATCATTCTCAGTATGGATTGGCTCCATTCCTTCTATGCCATAGTCGACTGCAGAAACAGAATAGTCCAGTTTTAGTATCTAAATAAACTCATCCTAGAGTGGAAGGGTAGTCTATCCACTTTCAGAGGTCAGCTTATTTCCTACCTTCGGGCCTGTAAAATGATATGTAAGGGGTATATCTATCACCTTGTTTGAGTTAAGGACACTAGTTCTGAAGCCCCCAACCTTGAATTAGTCCTAGTAGTACGTGATTATTCAGATGTCTTTCCCAAAGATCTTCTAGGAATTTCTCCCAAAAGGGAAATAGACTTCAGCATTGATCTTCTTCCAGATACTCAGCCCATATCTATTCTGCCATATAGAATGGCACCAGCAGAACTCAAAAAACTAAAAGATCAGTTGAAGGATCTCTTAGATAAGGGATTTATCAGACCCAGTGTGTCCCCACCAGTCTTATTCGTGCGAAGGAAAGATGGTTCTATCAGAATGTGCATAGACTCCATCAACTTAATAAGCTCACGGTCAAGAACAAGTATCCACTTCCCAAAATTGATGACTTGTTTGACCAACTTCAGGGTGCCAGCTATTTCTCTAAGATAGACCTCAGATCAGGATACCATCAGCTCAGAGTTAGAGAATGTGACATTCCAAAGACAACCTTTCATACTCGATATGGTCATTTCAAATTTTTAGTTATGTCCTTTAGTCTTACCAATGCCCCAACAGCTTTCATGGACTTGATGAACCGGGTGTTCAAGCAGTACTTGGACGTGTTCGTCATAGTCTTTATAGATGATATTCTGGTCTATTCCCGCAGTGAACATGATCATGCAGACCATCTCTGAATTGTACTTTGGACTCTCAGAAATCATCAGTTGTTCGCCAAATTCAGTAAGTGCAAATTTTGGCTAAGGTCAGTAGCATTCCTTAGTCATATCATTTCCGGTGATGGCATTAGGGTTGATCCTCAAAAGACCAAAGCAATAAGAAACTGGCCCAGACCTATCTTTTCATCAGATATTAAGAGTTCTTGGGTTTGGCTGGCTATTACAGATGATTTGTCGAGGTATTTTCTTCTATTACATCCCCTTTGACTCAGAAGAAAGTCAAGTTTCAGTGGTCAAATCCTTGCGAGAAAATTTTTCAGGAGTTGAAGACTCGACTCACCTCAGCTCCAGTCTTAGCTCTTCCTGATGGTTTAGATGGGTTTGTAGTGTATTGTGATGCATCCAGAATAGGTTTGGGTTATGTCCTCATGCATATGGTAAGGTCATAGCCTACGCCTCCAGACAACTTAAACCTCATGAGAAGAATTATCCTACTTATGATCTTGAGTTAGCAGTCGTAGTTTTTGCCTTAAAGATTTAGAGGCATTATCTATACAGGTGTTCATGTAGATGTGTTCACAGATCATAAGATCCTTCAAGTATGTCTTTTCTTAGAAAGATCTCAATCTTCATCAGAGAAGGTAGTTATAGCTCTTGAAAGATTATGACATGAGTGTCCTTTATCATTCGGGCAAGGCCAACTTCGTGGCTGACGCTCTCAGTAGACTTTCTATGGGTAGTGTTACTCATGTTAAGGCTAGTAGGAAGAATTTAGCTCAAGAAATCCATCAGCTTGCTAGACTATGCATTTGCTTAGTCGATACAGAGGAGGGTTATATATGGGTTCAGAGTAGTTCAGAATCATCTCTAGTTTCTGAGGTAAAAGAAAAGCAAGATAGAGATCCCAATTTAGTCAACTTAAAAGAGTCAGTTAAGGATCAGAAAGTGGAGGTTTTCTCCCAAGGTAGAGATGGTGTTCTGCGTTGTCAGGATCATCTGTGTGTTCCAGTTGTAGATGACTTAAGGTAGTAAATTCTTGTAGAAGTTCATAGTGCACGCTACTCTATTCATCTAGGGGACACAAAGATTTACCTCGACTTATGGGAGGTTTATTGGTTGAGTGGGATGAAGAGAGATGTTGCAGAGTTTGTGGATATGTACTCTACATGTTAGTAGGTTAAAATAGAGCATCAGAACCCTAGTGGACCTATGCAGAAGTTCATTATTCCTACTTGGAAGTGGGAAGAAGTAAACATAGACTTCATGATGGGTTTACCTCGAACTCATCGTCAGCATGATTCAGTCTGGGTCATTGTAGACAGAATGACCAACTCAACTCATTTCTTTCTAGTCCATACCTCTTATTCAGCCGAGGATTACACCAAACTCTATATCAGGGAGTTGGTAAAATTACACGATATTTCACTATCCATTATTTCAGACAGAGGTACCCAGTTCTCCTCTCATTTCTAGAAAGCATTCCAAAAAGGTCTTGGTACCTAAATTCATCTCAGTATAGCCTTTCATCCTCAGACAGATGGTCAAGCAGAAAAGACCATTCAAACCCTAGAAGATATGCTAAGGCGTGTACAATTGACTTCAAGGGTAGTTGGGATGACTACTTGCCTTTGATTGAGTTTGGTTACAACAATATCTATCATTCTAGTATTCGAATGGCTCCATTCAAAGCTCTCTATGGTAGGAGGTGTAGATCTCCAATCGGTTGGGTTGAAGTTAGTGAGGCCTCAGTTATAGAGCCTGACTTAGTATTCGATGCCTTAGAGAAAGTCCAGTTTATCAGAGAAAGACTCTGGGCTGCTCAAAGCTGATAGAAATCTTATGCAAATATGCATAGAAAGGATCTCGAGTTCGAGATTGGTGACTATGTCTATCTAAAGATCTCTACCATGAGGGGAGTAAAGAGGTTCAGCAAGAAGGGAAAGCTCAGTCCCCGATATGTCGGTCCCTTCAAAATTCTTAGTCGATTCGGCAAGGTAGCTTATGAGCTCGAATTGCCTTTAGATCTAGCCTCAGTTCATCCAGTCTTCCATGTCTCTTTCCTCCAGAAGTGCATAGGTAACCCAACCATTGTAGTTCCTATTCAGTGCATAGATGTTCAGAATAGCCTCTCTTATGAAGAGATTCCAGTTGAAATTCTAGACTATCAGACTCGTAGACTAAGGAATAAAGAAGTCCCTCTAGTCAAAGTTCTTTTGTGAAATTAGTCCATTAAGGGAGCTACTTGGGAAGTAGAAGAAAACATGCGAACCAAGTATCGTCACCTCTTCTCCACTAACTCAGACCTAGCTCAAGGTAACAGTTCTCCTTAAGCTTTGGAGTTTTCATGTCCAGATTTCAGTTACAACTTGGTATCAATCTTATGTTCAGGATTCCATTTTTTTAAACTTGGTACTAAGTACCATTGCATATCCAATTATATGTTCATGCATCAAATTAGTCATGTGTTCATGCATCAGATATGCATTCTCCTTGTGAGAAGACTCGATTATTAGAAATCTCAGTCATATAATCAGTTCTGTCATGTATTCACGCATCAGATATGTGTGATCAGCTTATCAGTACTCTCAGTCATGCATTCATGTATCAGCTCAGTCATGAAATCATGCATCAGATATGCATGCTCTGTATGAATCTCAATTAATGTCAGTTATGTCAGTCATGTTTCATTGTTCATGTTCAGTGTATACTTTGTTTTATCATTTTTTCTCTCTCAGTCAGTCTCATTCGAGGATGAATGTTCTCAAGGGGGAGATATTGTAATACCCCAAAGTTTCCTAACTAAATTTTTTTTGTCCTAAGAATGTCAAGTATTAGATTCTAAATTGAAAGATGTTTATTCCATGAAGAATTTTCAATATTCACTTTTTGTCGTATGGGAAATTCATTAAGCTTTCCATTAATATAAAATTTGCCTAAATCCGATAACTGGGTAAGAAGTTATGACTATTTCAAGTTCCCATCGTAAAACAGCGCCATATTAGTCAATGGCGCGCCGCGCCACAGGAGAAAATGGAAATTGTCAAATTCTAGTAGGGGTCCGCGATAGTGGCGCATCGCGCCAAACTTCCAGTTTGTAAATGAAGTGGAAACGTGATGGCTTTGCGTCGCGCCAATCCTCAATTTCCCAGTTATCAAATTCCAGTGACACGGCGCGATCGCGCCAGGGGTCCAATTCGGAAAAATTTTCACTGAAAATTAAAAGACGTGTCCAGGGTTAAAAGGGTTAATTTCCCACCCTATTTAATCCCTTTAACATGAGATTCGGCTATTTGGAACCCAAAATATACTAGTTTCTCTCAATTTTCTCTCAAGAACAAGTTAGGGTTTCAATTAGGGATTCAATTTCAAGAAAGTCTCTCCATCAATCTTTGCTAAATCAAGAACTAAGGTATGCATTGTGTTGATTTATGGATTCCTTTCATCCATAAAGCTCAAGAACCCTATTTTAAATTATGAATCATAATATTTATGTTGTGGGTTGGTTGTAACCATGTTAATCTTATCATATGATTCCCAAGTTGGCATATTTATGTGTTTTTCATGAAACTACATTAGCAAGTGAGTGACATCCATAAATTGAGTTATTTATAATATGTCAATTTGATGATTATGCCTATGCCCTAAGGGTGCATGCTAGGTGTTTGATAAAATGCCTAGGAAGATAGAAATTATCACTATAGCTAAATTATGATCCAAAATGACTTCCAAGTTATTCTTAGGTATTGAAATTGGTTTGTTGGATTGCTCATGAGTTAGCCTTATGAAATTATGCTATGTATACAAGCTATCTTATTCACGTGCCAAGCTATGATAATCAAATGCCTATGAAATATCTTCAATTATTGTATTATAGATTGTTGATGATAGTCATGTATTCAAGAATGTCATGCCTTGTCAGTTCCCTTCCATCGAGTCCTGGGGGTACTTGTACCCGAAAAATATAGTTGTGTGCCTAGATTTAGTGTCATATTTTCATGATATCCTCAGTCAAGCCATGATCCATAGAACTCAGTCAGTCATGTGACTCAGGAAATCTCAGTAATTCAGTAATCTAAGTACTATTCCATCAGTCAATGGAATTTAGTTAATTCAGTCTAGTTCAGTCCAGTAATCTATGTTTAGTGTCTATTCAGATGGGAGTAGGAATTAGTACCTAGTGAACCCAAGGATGGGAACTCACCTGTTATATGAGGGTGTGATTCTTAGAAACAATCCTTACATGAGGGTTATATGAGGGTAGATGAGGTGGCTTAACCTGTTATATGAGGGTTCCCACCATTCTCACTAGAGTTACCTGTTATATGAGGGTTAACATATTGTCCTTACCAGTGGCGCAGTATTGACACCCTTACAATTGGGGTTACAGATTAGACTCCAACTTAGCCATAATGACGTATTAGGGGCATGTCAGTTAGATGACTACTTCCCATAGTTTTAGTTACAAAATTAGGATTGTCAGATACAGTCATTCAGTCTCGGTAATAGAACTCAGATAGTTCTATAGAATTCAGGACTGTCAGATAATGTCAACTCAGAATAGTACGAAACTTAGCTAGTTCCATCAGATTCAGGACTGTTAGGTATAGTTACTCATGTTATTAGTTATATCAACCATAAGAACTCAGTTATCAGTCACGTTAGTTATCAGTAAATTCATGTTATCACGATCTCAGATATAGTTACTATATATTCATGCATGTATTCTCAAGTTCATATTAGTCAGTTAGCTAGTATTGTTCATGCATATAAACCCCATGCATTCAACCTACCTCATATGCATACCGGTACATTCAAAGTACTGACGCATTTACGCTATGATGTCTTATACCACAGGTTCAGAAGAACGAGCTCTAGAGCATCAGTAGCATCCCAGTCTCAGCAGTCAGAGTAGCAGTGAGTCCTCATCTTTTGAGGATATTATCATTATTTTATCATCTCATTAATTAATTTATTAGTTGGAGTTAGTTGGGGACTTATCCCATCAACTTCTTATTCAGACAGTTCAGTCAGTTGGAGGTTTTTCAGACTACCATGTTCAGACAGTTATTTCAATGTTTTGGGTATTTCATACCCCATTCTATGTTATGATTTATCAGTTATGTCATAGATTTGAACTTTATGGCCTTTTAGTTCATGTTTCCACATTTATACAGTATATCATCCAGTATACAAGTACAAATATCAGTCATGGGTTAGTTTGTAGTCCTTCGGGGTCATGAGCATCGTGTAGCATTCCGGGTACCAGATTTAAGGCATTACAACTGACCACTACCCTGGATAGGATGATCACTGTAAGTAGACTGACCTTCATCGGTGATCTAAACTGTAGCCTAATTGGTCCTACTAGACTGACCCTGATGCTGATACAACTGAAGCAAAGGGTACCTACCATGAGAACCACTGCCTCTAAACCATGATCCACTATGACTCCCACTGAAACTACCCTGATATTGTGGCCTCATAGCGTTGAACCTTGGGACTCATAATGTATCTCCTCCATAACCTGGGCATGATTAGAAACCTCAGCAAAAGACCTAGCCATAACAACCAGACTTTGTGTAGATATGCAAAGAGGAGGTCTCAACCCCCGAACAAAGCAATGAACCCTCACATACTTAGTGGTCAAAATAGAAATACCATTCTTATCCAACTCATGATAATAAGCCTCACACTCTACAATAGTTATGAAGCCCTACTCCAACCTCAAAAATAGATCTCTTAAATGATCCCTAGGAATGTGAGGCATATACTTCCCCCAGAAAATCTCAGAAAATTAAGTGTATTTCAATAGGGAAGATCCAACAGAACTAGAATCAAGATAAACTCCCAACCAATGTCGAGTAGCCAAGTCCAACTGAAAAGTAGCGTAATCCATACCAAGAGTATAAACTAGGCCCAAATTATGGAGCCTATCCTCACAAACAATTAAAAACTCATACGCATCCTCACCTGGTACACCAGAAAAACTAGGCAAAGCTAATCTAAAAAATATACCCAATATCTTCTACTCCTCAACATACATAGTAAGATGAAAAAATACTAGTTGAATAACCATTGATGCAGGAGGGACCTTAACTCTAAAAGCCACAACTACTGGTTACACCCCCGATTCAATACCACTTCGAGCTGTAAACTTTACACCATCAGATGGTGCACCACCAAACAATCCCAAAAGTTGAACTAAAGCATCTTGGGTACTAAGGAATAAATAAACCCAAGTAGAGCCTAGGCTGGTCCTTGGCCCACTGCTGGCTAGTGCAAAAGAATCTTTTACTCAGGTAAAAGAAATAGAGTAATGGGGAAGGGCCCCTAACTTAGCCCCTAGCTGGGGATACATTTCTAGGATGTCCACGGCCTCTAGGTAGTCCACAAATAGCAACAGAATCCCTAGGCTCAATCTCAAAACCCTCATCTTATAGAACGGTAGCACGTGTCCTAGCCATCTATAAAAAAGTGAAACCAAGGGAATTCTATAGAAACCAAATCAGACTCTTAGCACAAAATACGTAAAAGAAGTAAATAACTTCTACAAATGTCCTATATCCTCTCAAAGATAAGAAACAAATGTCATTACTCTGATCCGTGGAACTCTACTAGACACTTGCTCATACACCAGTAATACGGGTGAACCTAGGCTCTGATACCAATTTGTTACGACCTAATTTACGAGTCATGAAGGCACCTAATTTATCCCTCAAATAGGTAAGCCATGATATAGCCTAAATCTATAATTAATGGATTAATTTGGTGGGAAATAGTCTAAAATCCAGAAATCAACAATTAATGAATTATAGTAACCATTAAACTATAAAAATAGTCTAGAACATAGATAAAATATCCATAACTATCCCATGACCTAGTAGTGTAAGAAAAAGATCTACTACAAATAGAACATAAGTACTGAAATAGTCAAATACAATCTATCTCGGAAAATGAAAGACTAGACATAGATAATAGAAAGAAAAGGGTCAACTTTAACTTTGCCCTATCTCTAAAATCAACTTAGCACAATTATCACATCAACAATGGCTAGTAGTACTCGAATCTAAACCAAAAAGGTAATAAGTGTAGTATAAGTACCAAAACCATGGCTTCAGTAAGAATCATCGGTTGGCTGAGCTAAATCATGAAATAAGTATGATAAAGATGCAAGAAAAATAAACTAAGTCAAGGTAAAAGTGCAAATCTGGAAATAAGCTCCAACAATATGAATAAATAACAGGAACAACCATAATATGAAAGAAAGCATAATTAATACTACAAAACTGGCCCTCATAAGCCAATAAGTGCGAAAAAGTAAATAACCCAACACGGGTCCCTATAAACCCAAAGGGTACAATCAAAGGAAAGTAAACAACCAAGGATTTATAACTTTACCAATTATCAGCTACAACCATGAATCCATCCATACTGTACCGTATCATCATAAATTCTCAATATCAGACTCGAACCAAAACTCAATAGCATATACATCATAACATCTTTTATTTTTCTTCAACTAAAACTCATGTCATTAATATCATCATCAATTATTGAACTTGAACCGGAATTCATATCATTAATTCCATATCAATTATTGGACTTGAAACAAAACTTATATCAATAAACCACTCGGTCATTACCCAAATTTAGCACCAAATCCCATATACAAAACCAACATGATCATTACATATCTAATCTCCTCATGTACAAAAATAAGCATTTCAAAGGATATAACATGCGTATAAAGGTCTACAAAAGATAACACAAGTCTTAACCTAATGATACACTACTAACTTGGAGCGTATCAAATCTGCCACAAAATCAGTCCAAACACACTATAATTCCGAGAGCTTGAAGATAACAACTCCAATATGTGAAGACAACAACAATCACGAAATTTTGAAGAAATACCAACACCAAAACAGTAGCTACACAAGGAGAACAAGAAGATAACAATAACATTAAACAATGGTTCAACAACACAAGATGATAGATTACAAGAGTACAATGTTAACAACAAGAACAACAAATGGTAGTAACTATAGTGAATCGAAAATCAGCCCAACACGGCTTCACTAAGTTACTACAAAGTTTCAAGAGTACAAAATGAAAGATAGTAACTTGACACAAAGATATCTTAGAGTCTATGAACCCTAACTTGAAGATAGGACCCTAAGACCAAAAGATTTCAGTACCAAGTTCTTACTTAGACCAAGAGGAACTCATGAACCTCAAGATCTCAAGTTTCTAGCCAAGAAACAACACAAGTGTAACTACACTTGTTGGACAGATTTCAGGTTCTACTCTCAAGAACAAGAGAGAGAGAAATATTCAATGTTACAAGACTTGTTGTTGTGAAATATGAAGAATGAACTAAGTGCTGAAAATAACCCTAATAGCATCTATTTATATTACACACAAAATGAAGGAAAAATGACCTTCCTACCCTTCAGTCATGGGGTGCCCTTAGAGTGTAGTTTATTACACTTCAAAGTTCATTTTCACACTTAAAAACGTTGAAGCTCTTTGGTGGATCAAGTACCAACTCACACGCAGCCATTTGCATGAATATGGCTTGTAGTTTTTGTAACTCCCGAGCTTGGCTTCGTGTGAATGGTCGAGAACGTATTGGACAGCTTTGTACACCCGTATCATCCTCTCCATCTTTAGAGAAATTTGACCTCAAATTCAGCATTTGGTCATCCTCAACCGCATCCACTAGAGAAAGATCACACACGTTGAAAGTGTTGTGCACTTGGTATTCCGGGGGAAGGTCAATCTTGTAGGCATTATCATTGATCCGCTCAAGTACTTGGAATGGACCATCGCCTCTTGGCATCAATTTGGACTTTCTTTTAGACGGAAACCTATCCTTTATAAGGTGAACCCACACCCAATCTCCCGGTTCAAGAATGAGTTTCTTTCTCCCCTTGTTGACTCTCCTTGCAATGTCTTGATTTTTCTTCTCAAGTCGAAGCCGCACCTTCTCATGTAACTTTTTCATCAAATCTGCCCGCTTGCTTCCATCTAAGCTAATCATAACATCACTAGGCAAAGGAGTTAAATCCAAAGGGGTAAAGGGGTTGAGTCCATATATGCACTCAAAGGGAGTCATTCCCGTACTTGAGTGTATGACACGGTTATATGCAAACTCAATCAATGGTAGGTGTTCCTCCCAAGAAGTCAATTTTCCTTTTACCATGGAACGTAGCATAGCACCCAAAGTCCTATTTACTACTTCCGTTTGACCATCAGTTTGTGGGTGGCAAGATGTAGAGAAGAACAACTTGGTTCCAAGCCTACCCCACATGGATTTCCAAAAGTGACTTAGGAACTTAGAGTCCCTATCACTCACAATGGTCCTCGGAAAACCATGCAACTTGACAACATTATCAACAAACAAAGAGGCCACACTAGGTGCATCATCACATTTAAAGCAAGGAATAAAGTGTGCCATCTTAGAAAACCGATCGACCACAACAAAGATACTGTCCCGACCTCGTCTAGTCCTAGGCATCCCTAACACGAAATCCATAGATATGTCAAGCCAAGGGCGTAAAGGAGTGGGCAGCGGGGTGTACAACCCATGAGGTAGGAGCTGCGATTTGGCTCATTTGTAATCTATGCATTGGCCACAAATCTTGGCCACATCCTTGTGCATTTTTGGCCAATAGAATTGCTACTCCAATATTCCAAGGGTCTTTTCGATCCCAAAGTGACCCATTAGACCGCCATTGTGTGCTTCCCTAACAAATAACTCTCTCCAAGAACTGGAGGGTACACACAATCGTCAACCTTTAAACAAGTATCCATCAAACTTGGCATAAGGATTTGAACCCCTAGATGAATCCTACATGTCCCTACCCATTTCTTGGCATTCCCTAAAGATAGGAGCAAAGTGAGGGTCCTCGGGATACAATTCTTTCAAACTCTCAAAACCAATTAATTTAGAAGATAATGTTGACACAAGAACATGTTTTCTAGACAAAGCATCGGCTACTACATTGTCCTTACCCTTTTTGTATTGAATAACATAAGGGAAGGTTTCAAGAAACTCAATCCATTTTGCATGCCGCTTGTTAAGCTTGTCTTGTGCCCGAAGATGCTTCAAGGATTCATGGTCCGTTCGGATCACGAACTCCTTGGGCCACAAATAGTGTTGCCAAGTGGCCAAAGCTCGAATCAAGGCATACAACTCTAGATCGTACGTGGAGTAGTTTAGAGTTGCTCCTTTGAGCTTTTCACTAAAATAAGAAATGGGTTTTAAATCTTGCATCAAAACAGCCCCTATGCCCACTTTACTAGCATCGCACTCAACTTCAAATATCTTATCAAAGTTGGGCAATTGTAATAAAGGCGCGGAAACGAGCATAGCTTTCAAGGTTTCAAAAGCCTTAGCTTGCTCTTCACCCCACTTGAAGGGTTGGTCTTTTCGAATGACCGCGGTCAAAGGAGCGGCTATGGTGCTGAATCCTTTGACAAACCTTCTATAAAAACTAGCTAACCCGTGGAAGCTTCTTACTTCGCTAATGGTTTGCGGGGTTGGCCAATTTTTGATAGCATCTATCTTGGATTCATCCACTTCAAACCCTCTTAAACTAACAACAAAACCCAAGAAAACAACTTCATTAACACCAAAAGAGCACTTCTCCAGATTTGCATACAACCTTTCTTTTCTAAGGACATCAAACACATATTGTAAATGCATCACATGCTCATCAATTGACTTACTATAGACCAAGACATCATCAAAGTAAACAACAACAAACTTTCCAATAAATGGCTTTATTAGCCTCATGAAAGTACTTGGAGCATTTGTTAGGCCGAATGGCATAACCATCCATTCATAGAGACCAAATTTAGTCTTGAAGGCGGTTTTTCATTCATCACCGGGTTGCATTCTTATTTGGTGATAGCCACTCCTTAAATCAATCTTGGAAAATAAACACGAACCATTCAATTCATCAAGCATATCATCTAACCTAGGGATAGGGTGACGATATTTTACCGTAATCTTATTGATGGCTTGGCAGTCCACACACATACGCCATGTTCCGTCTTTCTTAGGCACCAGTAGCACAGGAACCGCGCACGGACTGATACGGGACAAATGGCCATCTTATCCTTAGATGACATTTTTGGAGGCCAACACATAGAGACTCAAGACTTGGTCACCTCGAGAAAACAAGAACATGCATGGAGGACCCATTTTGAGCATAACTTAAAGCAATCTCGCGTGTGGAAGATTGCTTGGAGAATTTAAGGTTGAGGACTCACGGTTTTGGACCTTAATTAAGGGTATTTTGGACATTACACATGGTTTATTTACACACCATGGCCGCCCCTCTCATTAAGGGCAAAGTGGTCTTGTTATCTTCATTTGTAATATATTATAAATAGGCCCCCTTAGTCTTATTTTCACTAGATTTGGAAGGATGAAGAATTGAAAGACATAACTTCTCTCTTTTGAGAGTGTAACACCCTTAGTTGTAGGACTTGGAAAAGTCATCCTTAGCATAGGGCTTGGAAAAGCCAATATTGATCTTTGCTTGGAAACGGTAGATCTTGAGGCGAGTTCATTCCATTGGTGGTCACCGTAAGAGTGTGGTTTTTATTGTTACATTCATTAGGGGTTAGTGTTGAAATACACTTGGTTCTTAATCTTGTAATAATCTTGGTCTCACTATCTATCTTTATTTTTCTTGCAAATCGTGTATGTGTTGTGTAGTGGACTGTTTTGGGGTCTTCGTTGAATCCGAAACTTGTATTATTGTTGTTCATCTTGTTCATCACGTTTTGTAACTGTTTTGGTGTTAAAATATACTCTTGTATCTTGTATTCTTGTTGTTGGTAGCGAATCCGAGTGAGGTCTCCATCTTGGTCCTCGAATCCTTAAGATTAGTGGACTGATTTGGTGTTTGTTTCGTGCTTCCCTTGCCAATCCCGTATCATTTGGTATCAAAGCATGGCTTGATATTGTTCCTACAAGATCAATCTTGGGCTTGCTTGTTAGAAAATTCAAAAAAAAAAAGGAAGTGTTAAAAACTGAAAAAAAAATCAAAAAGAAGCAAATCTGTCCATTTTGTGTTCTTGGCCGAAATTGTGTTATTGTTGTGTCTTGGCCGAGATTTTTACTTGTTTTGTTGTTTCTAGTGTTAGTTTTCTTCATCTCTAACACTCTTTAGTCTAAATCTAAGTTTGAGCTTACATTGTTGGTGTTGTATACGTGAACTTGGACTTGGCCGATTTGTTGTTGAACATTATTGTGGTGGACTGTTTTGGCCTTGTGGCTTTCATCTTGTTGTTGTTATAAGCTTGGCCACGTGATATTGTTGTTAATTGGTGGATTGAGAACCATTTTGTTGAAGGTGTAGTTGTCTTGGCCAAGTGTTGGAGATATTGTTATTGTGGAATTTGGGAGTGGCCGTGTGAAAATTGTTGGTGTTCTTGGAGATTATTGTTGTAGTTCTTGGTGTTGTTGTTGTTGTTCTTGATGTTCATCACCACCTTCATATATTGTTGAAGATAAAGTGAATGTTAAATCTAAAAAGTTGAAGGAAAAGGGTGTATTATTTGTTAGTCTTGAAAGACACTACAACCAACAAAGACCTATCAATCAAGTCTCAACCACTTTCCAACACTTTTCCATGATTTAAGGATCCATGTTTTAAGGAGAAGTACAATAAAGTCAAGTCTTGAAAACTTGAAATTGAAAAGGGCTCCAAGACTTGTTTGAATTTCCCTCCTTAAACAAATTCCACCAAAGTCCAAATTGAAAAATTGACCAAGACTTGAAATTGGACAACAAAAGTTGTGTGGGACCGAAACCAATACGTGACTGCCATGTCATCACTGCTACTGTTCACGCAATATTTCCGAGCTCAAAATTTTAGATTCTTAGTTTCATCTTATTGTTTCATTAGTTTCATGTCTTGATTCTAGAATTAATTAACAACTAGTAATCACCTACTTAGTTGTAGATTAATTATTGAATCCGTTTCTTCGTGTCTTCGTTGTTTGTGTGCTTTTCTCATTTTTAACTCGTAGTAACTTCTTTGTTTCAAGTTCGTAAGTGAATTTTATTTTTTGTGTCTTGAGTCGATCAAACAAGAATCTATTCCGGCCACCAAGTAGAATTGACATCCTATTGACTACCGGAGTATAAACAACCTTTCAATATTTGCCGCTCCAATTGTGAGAATCACAAAGGTGAGTGAATACGAGTGTTAGTGAGAAGTTTTTACTACTAATCTTGTTTGTTCATTTTGTAGGTTTAAAAGGTGATATAAGGGGAATATGTCTTCGATAGCCGGGGATTTTTGTGACTACAACATTGGAGACTATGATTGTAGTGAAGGGTTTTGTGGCTACGAAGTTGAGGGAGATTGCGGAGGCTATGAAAATAGCCATGATCGAGACTTGGGCAGATTTGAAAGTTACTGTTTTAAGGGAGAAAATGAGGTGAATGAAGTGCCTAGTGCTTATGGTAACTTTGGAGATGATGTAGGACCTCGTGATGGATCTTATGATGATGTTGGGGCATGTGAGGAGTCTTACACTTCTTACTCCGAACCTAGATTTGGTGTTAGGTATAACCCTTTTGTTTGCAAAGCTTATGAGAGCTATGATGAGGGTACACGTGAGGAGTATGAAGATCCATATTCTCCACCTTGTAGTACTTCTTATCAAAGTCGATATAGTGTGAATGGTTATACTAGCTCTAGTGGAGGTTGTCCAATGAGAAGAAGAGGGTATGCATCTCCAAAACTAAGGGGTACTCGTATGCCTTACAATGTAGATCCAAGAAGGAGTGTACACTCCGGAAAGGTGACCATGTGTGGGATACCGGGCTGCCTCATTGAGCTAAATGATAGGTACCATAGAAACTACATCGTTCCATCCATGGTTGACTACTTGGGGTTGTTTCGTGAGCCTTTACTTGTTCCATACTTCTTGGACGGGTTTAAGGTTACCGAGAGGGTCAAGGTTGTCTTCTCCCAATTTGAATACCATGAGGAGGTATGGTGCGATATTCTTTCATTGACATACGGTCATGTATGCTTAGGTGCCAATTGGTTTGCACAACATAGAGTTCCAAACGTGCGAAATTGGCCAAATATTATAAGAGACCAGTGGGGGAATCGCCTCATGACTTACTTGCTGCCTAAGCCACGAAGAGAAATGCCTACCTACTCCAATCCGAATTATTATGAGAAACAAAAGATTGAGAGGAGTAAGGGAGTGCAGGGTGGTAATCCGAGAGTGGAAAAAGGAGAGGTTGTGTGGAGAAAAGTAAGAGAATTACCACCAAACTATGCTAACATTGGTTGTCCTTCTATTTCTAAGGACATTTGTGTAGGTACCAACATGGCAAGCGAATAAGAACAATGCCAAAAGGAAGTTGCTGCCCAAACTTTTGGAGGACCTTCACACCATGACAAGGAAGAATCTACTCAAGGACTTCAAGGTAAAATGGCAAACTCTTACACTTTTGTACATGTGAATGATAATTGTGTGGCTAGTAGCCCATTGAGTGTGAGTTGTAGCTTGCTTATATGTGAGTGTATTGTTTCTTTGCCACTTGATGATGATGTACATGTTGTGAGTGTGGATACACTAGTTGATCCTATTGATGACCGAATAGACTCTTCTTGTAAGATCGATTTATGTCCACCTAGTGTTGAAACCATTATGTTGAATGAAAGTACGTTATCTTCTGAAATTTGTGTTGATCAACTTATGTGTGAAAATTACCCACCACTTGAGGATGTGTATGATGTAATTAATGAACCTCAAGTATGTGATGATGTTGAAAATGTTGATCAAAGTGAGAATGAACCCGAGAGCTCTTCTTGGGGTAATGTTGTGTTTGAAACATCCTTGAAACTTGATGTTGATCATTTAGAGAGTGAGGAACTTGCTTGTTCCAAATCTGTCCGTGAGGTAGATCACACTCTTTTTATGTATAATGTCTTGTTTGAAGATGATTTAAACACTCCTAATGAACCTAGTGGTGAAAATGATGGTATAGCTTGCCTTGGAAGCTATAGCCTATATGCTAACCCACTATGGTGTGACAACATTCCTCCTAGAGAGGGAAATCTCTTCTTGGAAGATGAGAGAACTCTTAAGGGTAAGGAATGTGTAGTTGTGGAAGCTACTTCTTCTTCTACTTTGTGTGATTTCATTATTGAGAGTACTCATGGTGATTATTGGGAAACTAATAGTGAGTACACACATGAGAGCACCTTAGTAGAAGCCGATTTGAGTGATACCTTTCTCTACTCTCTATTTGCTTTGGATGATATGTATGTTATTGTAGAAAGTATGTCATTTAGTTTGGGTGTAGACCACGGGAAAGGGAAGTGTTGTCGAGACCCGTGTCTATGGCCACTTTTCCCATTTGACCCCGGTGCCAAATTTAGAAATGGTGATGCTGGTGCACCAAACTTGCTGCTTGGTCTACATGACAAGCAAAGTGTCACTCTTGATGTATCCTATAACCAAATCTTTTGTACATCTTTTATTGAGTTTTTAATATTTCTTTCAAAGGATTCTTGGTTATATTGCAAATATGTGCAACCTTGGCATGTTGAGATGATTTGTTATGCTAACCCTAACCCTCATGCCATGAGGAGTTTGCATTTGTTGGTCCTCTTTTCGGTTTTGCAAGGTTTGGATTCGAGGTCGAATCCTTTTCAAGAAGGGGAGGATGATACGGGACAAATGGCCATCTTATCCTTAGATGACATTTTTGGAGGCCAACACATAGAGACTCAAGACTTGGTCACCTCGAGAAAACAAGAACATGCATGGAGGACCCGTTTTGAGCATAACTTAAAGCAATCTCGCGTGTGGAAGATTGCTTGGAGAATTTAAGGTTGAGGACTCATGGTTTTGGACCTTAATTAAGGGTATTTTGGACATTACACATGGTGTATTTACACACCATGGCCGCCCCTCTCATTAAGGGCAAAGTGGTCTTGTTATCTTCATTTGTAATATATTATAAATAGGCCCCCTTAGTCTTATTTTCACTAGATTTGGAAGGATGATACGGTTGGGGCAGCCTCCACAGGTACACGGCCTTTCACAGGAAGCCAAGCTCGGGAATTACAAAAACTCCAAGCTTTGTTCATGCAAATGGCCGTGTGTGAGTTGGTGATTGAACCAACCAAGGACCTAAACGTTTTTATGTGTGAAGAGAGGTCTTAATGTGTAATAAACTACTCTTCAAGGTTGGCACAAGAAGCAAGGGCGGATGGGTCATTTTATCCTTTTTGTTGTAGTATAAATAGAACATATTAGAGAGCTATTCCTTAGTTTTTGAAATCTTATTTTTTTGTAAACCTAAAACACTAAACTTTTCTCTCTCTCTTCCACTCTTGGAATCCGCCACTACTATCTCACAAGTAGAGGGATACTTGTGTTGTCTCTTTGGCTAGAAACAAGGGTTTTGAGGTCGTTGAGTGCCTCTTGGTCCTCGTAAGAACTTGGTGTTTATATTCATTAGACTTAGGGTCCTCTCTTGATGTTAGGGTTCTTAGTTTCTTGAATGTTATATGTCAAGTTATCTATCTTTCCTTATCTTGTTGTTGTTGTTGATTTTGTTATCTTCAAGTCTAGTGAAGCCGTGTGGGGCTCTTTTCGATTCACTAGCATTGTTGTTCATTTTGTTGTTCTTGTGTTGTTGAGCTGAAAAACTGAAAATTAAACTTGTTGTTCTTGTGTTGTTGGACTGAAATCCGAACCTACTTGTAGTTCTTGGTGTTGTTGGTTTGATTTTGTATCATTTGGTATCAAAGCAAGACCGGTTGTGTTCCAACATAACCCATCTTGGGCTAGTTCACGGCTTGAACAAACAACACCAAAAGGAAATTCTGAAATCTGTCCATTAAAAGTTGAAGCCGAGAATGATGATGCATGTCTAGATCTAAGTGTTATTTTGCTTGTTTAGTGAGTTTCTAGTGTTGGTTTCTTTCTCACCAACACTAAGGTGTCTAGATCAAAAAGTTGAGCTTGAAAACTTGAACATTGTGTAGTGACTTGAAGTGGCCGAAAGTTGTATGTTGTTGGTGACCAAAAAAAAGAAATAAAATCAGTGGATGTTGTGTTTATGTGCTAAAGAAGTTGAAGAAGATTGTTGAGGTGTTCATCTTTTGAAATTGTTCATCTTGTTCATCTTGTTGTGTGCTCAAGTTGTAAGACAAGTTATAAAGTTATTGTGAAAGATTTGCACCCCTCACCTTTTAGTCTTGTCAATCACTTTTCCCTAATTCAAGGAGCCTTGTTTTGTGGGATTAGTCTACCAAACATCCCTTTTTGAGTTTGAAAAGGGTGAAACACTACAAGTTTTTATTTTTCCCACCAAAAACACTTTGCAAACTATAACAAGTGTGTGAATATTAACAAAAAAAAAGAGAGAAGAAAAAAACGTGTGGAACCATTGCATGCTGCCACGTCATTATAAGCTCAACTTAGGATATTCTTTGGTTGCTAATTGTTGATCCTTGGTTTCCCTTACTTGGTCCTAGAACTAATTAACAAACTAGTACATTCCTACTAGGTTGTCAACTAGTTCCTTGAACCGTTTGTTCGTGTCAACGTTTATTTGAGTGCTTTTATTCGTTTGAATGAGTTGCTGATTTTTGACTCTAGTCCGGCAAGAATTCTTTGAGTCTTCAAACAAGAATCCATTCCGGATAAGAGTTTACTCATACCTTACAAATCTCACGGTTACTAGCCAATTATACAACACTTGTGGAACACGAACTTGTGGTGAACTAAAGCGGATAATACCTTGACAATGGAAGGAACTACGTCTCATAATGTGGATACTAATGCTCTTGATTCTATGAGGGTCACTCTTGAGGCCGTTACCCGGACACTTGAAAGGTTGAATTCGGAATTTGGGGCCGTGAGAGGGGACTTGGCAGCAATAAAGGGGGAAGTGTCGACTATTAGTAGGAGATTAGAACAAGTGGAGAGTCAAAGGAACTCTCGTCCTTCTACTCCTCTACATGTATCTACCAATGGTCATGATAGGACCTCCTCCGCAACCATCACCCCCGAAACAGTCCACCAAATGCTAAATGCGCCCCAAGCTCCACTAAATACCGCAAGCCAAACTACCTATTTTCCTCCAAACCGAGACTCCACTAGACCACTACATTTCCAAGCCCCTCCAATTCCACAAGAGGGATTTGGACGCCAAGTACCTCCACTAAATCCGAACCCTCCATTCCAAGCTCCACTAAACCAAAGACCACAAATTCCAAATCCTCCGAATCAAAACGGCCAAGGCCGACCAGCCCACTTTGAAGGATATGGTAGAGAGGAGTATGAAGAAGATGGAGCCTTTGATGATGCTTAAATGAGGGAGGAGGAGTTAAGAGGGGGTCGAGGAGAACCTAGGAGATACCGGGGGTATGGAGATAGGGGAAACCGACACCAAGAGAGAGACGTAGGCATCAACACCATCAAGTTGAGCCTACCCATCTTTAAGGGAGAAAGTGATCCCGAGGCCTACTTAACTTGGGAATCGGCTTGTGACAAAGTTTTCCAAGTTAATGACATCTCGGACGAAAAGAAGAGTTGCTACGCTATAGCTCACCTTGAGGGCTATGCTAACACTTGGTGGGAGTATGTTAAACGGTTTGGTAATGAATTAGTCGATGGGCAGCCACCACCTTGGTATCGGTTGAGGTACTTGATGAGGCAACGATACCTTCCCGAGAGATATCGTCATGAGTTGCTTGCTAGATTATATGGCTTGCGGCAAGGAGGCAAGAGTGTGATGGCCTATTTTGACGAGTTCCAACAACTCATGTTGAAACTTGATCATCGTGGGGAGCAAATCAGTCACGACATCATCCGGTTCAAGTGTGGGTTGAACAAAGAGATCTCCACTCATTTGACCCTTCACCGGTTTGAAACCATTGACGGTATATTCCAAGCGGCCCTTGAGATTGAAAGGGAACTTAAGGAGAGATCATCCTTCAAGGCAAGGGTACAAACCCCCTCGGGTTGGACCAAAAACAAGGACCAACCCACCCCTACGAAGCTGCCCGAGTCCAAAACCGTCCCTAAATTTCCTCCGAAACCGGAGGCTCACAAATATCCCAACCCAAAGGGGTTCCAATGCTTCAAGTGCCAAGGTTGGGGGCATAAGGCCAATGAAAGTCCGAACCGGCGCAATGTGATCCTACGAGAAGGAAAGGTGTACTACCTTGGTGAGGAGGTGGTTTCCGAAAGGGGGGAGGATGAGGCCGAGCCTCAAGATGGAGAGGGAGCTGAAAATGGGCCGAATGATGATGAAGTAGATGGTAGTGAAGATGTCTATCCACAAGAGGGGGAGTGTGTGGTTCCAAACTTTGTGGTTAGACGTGTCATGATTAGTAAGGCGATAGATGACCCGAGTCAAAGGGAAAATCTATTCCATACTAAGTGTCTTGTAAAAGAGAATGTGTGCACCTTGGTGATTGATAGTGGTAGTTGTACAAATGTTTCAAGCCATGCTATGGTAAATTTCTTGAAGCTACCAACTACACCACACACTAGTCCTTACAAGCTACAATGGTTGAATGATTGTGGTGAATTAAGGGTCACGAGACAATGTGTGATTCGGTTTAAGGTGGGAAACTACCACGATGAGGTACTTTGTGACGTGATCCCAATGCAAGCATGTCATTTGTTGTTAGGTAGACCATGGCAATATGATAGGTCTACTAAACACGATGGGAGGTCCAACCGGTATACACTTGAGAAGGATGGCCGAAAGGTCACACTTCATCCTCTCTCACCCTCCCAAGTAAATGAGTGGCATCAAAAGATGAGGGAGTTGAAGGGAAAGGGGGGGGAATCCGGAAAGGGAGAAAAGGGGGGGAATGTCGTAGGTGAGGAAGTAGGGACATCCGAGGCTGTCCCAACGACAAGGGAGATGGAAAACGTAGTGATGTTGGCTAGGAGGAAAGAACTCTTCGTGGACCATGATGAAAACAAGCCGATGTTACTTGTGGCCCATTGTTTTAATACTAACCCCACTAATTCTTCCATTTCCCCTTTGATTTCTTGTGTGTTGCAGGAGTATGAAGATGTATTTCCACAAGAACTTCCGCAAGGTTTGCCCCCACTTCGGGGAATTGAGCACCAAATTGATTTGGTGCCGGGTTCACAACTTCCAAACAAACCGGCCTATAGGAGCAATCCCATGGACACTAAGGAGCTTGAAAGACAAGTTGAGGAGCTTCTCAACAAGGGATACATCAAGGAAAGCATGAGTCCGTGTGCTGTTCCGGTGCTTTTGGTACCAAAGAAGGACGGAACTTGGCGCATGTGCGTCGATTGTAGAGCCATCAACAAAATCACTATAAGGTATCGTCATCCAATCCCTAGACTAGATGATATGTTAGATGAGCTCCACGGATCTTGTTTGTTTTCTAAAGTGGATCTTAGGAGTGGCTATCACCAAATTCGCATGCAACCCGGTGATGAGTGGAAGACCGCATTCAAGACCAAATTCGGTCTCTATGAGTGGCTGGTCATGTCCTTTGGCCTTACCAATGCTCCTAGCACCTTTATGAGGCTAATGAATCATGTAATGAAGCCTTATATTGGAAAGTTTGTGGTGGTTTACTTTGATGATGTGTTGGTATATAGTAAATCTATTGATGATCATGTAATGCATTTGAGATGTGTGTTTGATGTGCTCCGAAAGGAAAAGTTGTATGCCAACATGGAGAAGTGTTCTTTTGGTGTTGATAAGATTATATTCTTGGGTTTTGTCGTGAGCTCAAGGGGTGTGGAAGTGGACGATTCCAAGATAGACTCTATTCGAAGTTGGCCGACCCCTAAAACTATTGGAGAAATCCGAAGTTTCCACGGGTTGGCAAGCTTTTATAGGAGGTTTTTCAAAGGATTTAGTTCCATAGCAGCCCCCTTGACCGAGGTAATTAGAAAGGACGGACCCTTTAAATGGGGTGATGAGCAGGCTAGGGCCTTTGAGGCCTTGAAAGCTACGCTCATCTCGGCGCCTTTATTGCAATTGCCCGATTTTGATAAGATGTTTGAAGTAGAGTGTGATGCTAGTAAGGTTGGCATTGGGGCTGTTTTGATGCAAGAAGGTAAGCCCGTTGCTTATTTCAGTGAAAAGCTCAAAGGGGCAACTCTTAATTACTCAACTTATGATTTGGAGTTGTACGCCCTAAGCCTTGGGAAATTGGCAACATTATTTGTGGCCTAAGGAGTTTGTGATACGAACTGATCATGAGTCGTTGAAACACCTTAAGAGCCAAGACAAGTTGAATAGGCGTCATGCTAAGTGGATTGAGTTCATCGAGACTTTCCCTTATGTAATTCATTACAAAAGGGGAAAGGAAAATGTTGTTGCCGATGCCTTGTCTAGGAAGCATGTGCTTGTTGCTACCTTGTCTTCGAAATTGATGGGTTTTGAGAGATTGCGGTTGTTGTATCCCAAGGATCCTACCTTTGCTCCTATTTTTAGGGAATGCGAAGAGTGGGGAAGGGACCGTTGGCTTAAGGAGAATGACCATTCCTCCTACTCTCGGTTCGATGGGTATTTGTTCAAAGGGAGGAGGTTGTGTGTTCCTTCTAGTTCTTGGAGGGAATTATTTGTGAGGGAGGCCCATGACGGAGGCCTCATGGGGCACTTTGGGGTAGACAAGACCCTCGGAATCTTAGAGGAGAACTTCTATTGGCCCAAAATGCGCAAAGACGTCACTAAAATTTGTAGTCAATGCGTGGCCTGCCGGAGTGCGAAAGCTCGTCTCCTACCTCAAGGGTTATACACCCCACTCCCTACTCCCCTTAGACCTTGGTTAGACATTTCGATGGATTTTGTTTTGGGGCTGCCAAGGACTAGAAAGGGCCGAGATAGCATTTTTGTTATTGTTGATAGATTCTCTAAAATGGCTCATTTTATTCCATGTGCTAAAACCGAGGATGCTCGTAGTGTAGCTTCATTATTTGTTGAACATGTTGTAAAGCTTCACGGGGTACCGAGGACTATTGTGAGCGATAGGGACTCCAAGTTCCTAAGTCTCTTTTGCAAGTCCATGTGGGGTAGGCTTGGAACGAAGTTACTTTTCTCCACGTCTTGCCACCCACAGACCGATGGCCAAACGGAGGTAGTAAATAGAACCTTAGGGTCTATGCTACGTTCTATGGTTAAAGGTAAGCTGACTTCATGGGAAGATCACCTACCCTTGGTAGAATTTGCATACAACCGGGTAATACATTCGAGCACGGGAATGACTCCCTTTGAATGTGTTTACGGCCTGAATCCCCTTACCCCTTTAGATCTCACTCCTTTGTCTAGTGATCTCATGACCAGATTAGATGGAAATAAAAGAGCCGAGGCAATGAAGAAAATGCATGAGACGGTGCGGATCAAGCTTGAAAAGAAGAACCAAGAGGTTGCAAAAAGGGTAAACAAAGGGAGAAGAAGGCTTGTGCTTGAACCCGGAGATTGGGTGTGGGTGCATCTTCGAAAGGATCGGTTTCCAGCTCAAAGTAAGTCCAAGTTGCTGCCAAGGGGTGATGGCCCTTTCCAAGTACTTGAGAGAATCAATGACAACGCCTACAAGATTGACCTTCCACCGGAATATCAAGTGCACAATACTTTCAACGTTGGTGATCTCTCCCTCGTGAATGCGGTTGAAGATGACCAAATGCTGAATTTGAGGTCAAATTCCTCTCAAGATGGAGAGGATGATACGGTTGGGGCAGCCTCCACAGGTACACGGCCTTTCACACGAAGCCAAGCTCGGGAATTACAAAAACTCCAAGCTTTGTTCATGCAAATGGCCGTGTGTGAGTTGGTGATTGAACCAACCAAGGACCTAAACGTTTTTATGTGTGAAGAGAGGTCTTAATGTGTAATAAACTACTCTTCAAGGTTGGCACAAGAAGCAAGGGCGGATGGGTCATTTTATCCTTTTTGTTGTAGTATAAATAGAACATATTAGAGAGCTATTCCTTAGTTTTTGAAATATGATTTTTTTGTAAACCTAAAACACTAAACTTTTCTCTCTCTCTTCCACTCTTGGAAGCCGCCACTACTATCTCACAAGTAGAGGGATACTTTTGTTGTCTCTTTGGCTAGAAACAAGGGTTTTGAGGTCGTTGAGTGCCTCTTGGTCCTCGTAAGAACTTGGTGTTTATATTCATTAGACTTAGGGTCCTCTCTTGATGTTAGGGTTCTTAGTTTCTTGAATGTTATATGTCAAGTTATCTATCTTTCCTTATCTTGTTGTTGTTGTTGATTTTGTTATCTTCAAGTCTAGTGAAGCCGTGTGGGGCTCTTTTCGATTCACTAGCATTGTTGTTCATCTTGTTGTTCTTGTGTTGTTGAGCTGAAAAACTGAAAATTAAACTTGTTGTTCTTGTGTTGTTGGACTGAAATCCGAACCTACTTGTAGTTCTTGGTGTTGTTGGTTTGATTTTGTATCAAAGGATGAAGAATTGAAAGACATAACTTCTCTCTTTTGAGAGTGTAACACCCTTAGTTGTAGGACTTGGAAAAGTCATCCTTAGCATAGGGCTTGGAAAAGCCAATATTGATCTTTGCTTGGAAACGGTAGATCTTGAGGCGAGTTCATTCCCTTGGTGGTCACCGTAAGAGTGTGGTTTTTATTGTTACATTCATTAGGGGTTAGTGTTGAAATACACTTGGTTCTTAATCTTGTAATAATCTTGGTCTCACTATCTATCTTTATTTTTCTTGCAAATCGTGTATGTGTTGTGTAGTGGACTGTTTTTGGGGTCTTCGTTGAATCCGAAACTTGTATTATTGTTGTTCATCTTGTTCATCACGTTTTGTAACTGTTTTGGTGTTAAAATATACTCTTGTATCTTGTATTCTTGTTGTTGGTAGCGAATCCGAGTGAGGTCTCCATCTTGGTCCTCGAATCCTTAAGATTAGTGGACTGATTTGGTGTTTGTTTCGTGCTTCCCTTGCCAATCCCGTATCACGGACTCATGCTCTCCTTGATATACCCTTTGTTGAGGAGTTCCTCAACTTGATGCTGAAATTCTTTGGTGTCCGTAGGGTTGCTTCTGTAAGCCGGCTTATTTGGTAATTGTGAGCCCGACACAAAGTCAATTTGATGCTCAATTCCCGAAGCGGGGGAAATCCTTGCGGGAGTTCTTTGGGAAATACATCTTCATAATCCTGCAACACACAAGAAATCAAAGGAGAAATAGAAGAATTAGTGGGGTTAGTATTAAAACAATGAGCCAAAAGAAGCATCGGCATGTCCACATCATAATCCAAGAAGAGTTCCTTCTTTCTAGCCAACATCACCATGTTTTCTTGCCCATTTGATGTTGAGGCAGTCCCAGAAATCCCTACTGCCCCACCCACGGTTTTACCCTCCTTTTCACCACTTTCGGGTTTCTTTCCCTTCTCCTTCAACTCCCTCATCTTTTGATGTAATTCATTCACTTGTGATGGCAAAAAAAGGATAAAGAGTGACCTTTCGACCATCCTTCTCAAGTGAATATCGGTTGGTCCTCCCATCATGTTTGGTAGACCTATCATATTGCCAAGGTCTACCTAACAACAAATGACATGCTTGCATTGGTATCACATCACAAAGCACTTCGTCTTGGTAATTCCCTACCTTAAAGCGTATCACACATTGCCTCATGACCTTCAATTCACCGCATTCGTTCAACCATTGCAACTTGTAAGGGCTAGTATGAAGTGTAGTTGGTAATTTCAGAAAGTTCACCATAGCGACACTAACGACATTCGCACAACTACCACTATCAATCACCAAAGTGCACACATTCCCCTTTACAAGGCATTTAGTATGGAATAGATTTTCCCTTTGGCTAGGGTCATCTATTGCCTTACTAATCATAGCGCGTCTAACTACAAAGTTTGGAATAACACACTCCCCTTCTTGTGGGTAAATAACTTCTCCATCATCATCATCATCATCATCAAGTGGCCTATTTCCAGTTTCCTCTCCATCTTGAGGCTCGGCCTCATCCTCCTCTTTTTTAAGACCCACCTCCTCACCAAGGTAATACAATCTCCCTTCCCGTAGTATCACATTGCGTCGATTTGGACATTCATTGGATTTATGTCCCCAACCTTGGCACTTGAAACATTAGAATCCTTTTGGGTTTGGATACTTGTGAACTTCTTGTTTTAGAGGAATTTTGTGTACTGTTTTGGGCTCGGGCAGCCTTGTAGTGGCGGGTTGGTCCTTGTTTTTGGGCCAACCAGAAGAGGATTGAACCACGTCCTTTCTTCTAGGCCAACCCGAGATGGATTGTCCCCTTGCCTTGAGCGACGACCTCTCTTTAAGCTCCCTTTCAATCTCAAGAGCCGCTTGGAAAATACCTTCAACGGTATCAAATTTGTGAAGCGTCAAATGAGTGGAGATCTCTTTGTTCAACCCACACTTGAACCGGATGATGTCATGACTGATTTGTTCCCCACGATGATCAAGCTTCAACATGAGTTGTTGAAACTCATCATAATATGCCATCACACTTTTATTGCCTTGACGTAAGTTGTATAATCTAGCAAGTAATTCATGGAGATAACTCTCGGGAAGGTACCGTTGCCTCATCAAGTACCTTAACCGAAACCAAGGTGGTGGCTGCCCATCAACTAATTCATCACCAAAACGCTTGACGTACTCCCACCAAGTGTTGGAAAATACCTTCAAGAACTCAACAACAACTTCTTCAAAACACAACACAACACCACCAATTGTCAACAACAAGTAACAACAAACAGCCAGCCACAAGGCACCACAACTATGGTCAATATTATAAGCTCAATCTTTAGATCTTGACACCTTTAGTGTTAGTGAGCAAGAAACCAACACTAGAAACACTCTATACAAGAAAAATACTACAAGATCTAGCCAAAAAAAACAAGAAAATCTCGGCCCATACAACAACACATCACAATTTTTGGCCAAGAACACAAAGGTAGCAGATTTGACTATTTCTGAAATTTTCAAATTTCTGTTTTTTTTTTTTTGTAGTTTTCAAGTCTCAAGCCCAAGATTGATCTTGTTAGAACAAAATCAAAGATGGCTTTGATACCAAATGATACACTACTAACTTGGAGCGTATCAAATCTGCCACAAAATCAGTCCAAACACACTACAATTCCGAGAGCTTGAAAATAACAACTCCAATATGTGAAGACAACGACAATCACGAAATTTTGAAGAAATACCAACACCAAAACAGTAGCTACACAAGGAGAACAAGAAGATAACAATTACATTAAACAATGGTTCAACAACACAAGATGATAGATTACAAGAGTACAATGTTAACAACAAGAACAACAAATGGTAGTAACTATAGTGAATCGAAAATCAGCCCCACACGGCTTCACTAAGTTACTACAAAGTTTCAAGAGTACAAAATGAAAGATAGTAGCTTGACACAAAGATATCTTAGAGTCTATGAACCCTAACTTGAAGATAGGACCCTAAGACCAAAAGATTTTAGTACCAAGTACTTACTTAGACCAAGAGGAACTCATGAACCTCAAGATCTCAAGTTTCTAGCCAAGAAATAACACAAGTGTAACTACACTTGTTGGACAGATTTCAGGTTCTACTCTCAAGAACAAGAGAGAGAGAAATATTCAATGTTACAAGACTTGTTGTTGTGAAATATGAAGAATGAACTAAGTGCTGAAAATATCCCTAATAGCATCTATTTATATTACACACAAAATGAAGGGAAAATGACCTTCCTACCCTTCAGTCATGGGGTGCCCTTAGAGTGTAGTTTATTACACTTCAAAGTTCATTTTCACACTTAAAAACGTTGAAGCTCTTTGGCGGATCAAGTACCAACTCACACGCAGCCATTTGCATGAATATGGCTTGTAGTTTTTGTAACTCCCGAGCTTGGCTTCATGTGAATGGTCGAGAACGTATTGGACAGCTTTGTACACCCGTATCACCTAAGATGGGTCGGGGGCCACTTTTAATCTCTAAAATCTATTTTAATGCAAATTCTATCTTGTACTAGGTTAAATGAGACATAAATATCCATAATATAGAAATTCTACCAAAAACATGAGCAACTAAGTCAATTACACCTAAATTTGATTTCACGATAGTCCAAACAGTCCAGATAATCCAAATATTGTCAAGCATACTTCCAACACCTAAACCCATCCCATATCTAGCATATTATCATTATCATACCATGAAATATCCTAATCTATAAAGAGGGTACACCACCTATCCTACCTGGATGCTAAAGAAAAGCTTAAAGAATATGTTAAACCATTGATTTCCCTCTTTGAGAAGATTTCGCAAGATGCCACGCTATCAAAATCACAATCTACTCATCAAACTAAGAACAATGCTACCTATATTTTACTATTATACTTTGATTTCAAAAATCATAGATAAATCTCATATGGGGCCTATTCGCGGTATTGCACTTTCAAACCCGACAAAATGTCCCTCTATGCTCAAGAAATATTTGTCCTTTAAAAATAGGTAAATTTTAAGCTCAAATGATGCTACAATCGACCCACCTATATTCTAGGGATTTTGGAATTTAATAGAGGAATAAACCCTAGAATTTGATGAAACTTACTAATAATTTGGCGAAGAAACATGTTAATCGAGTCTATGAACACTCCAAAATCATCCACTAATGATCCTCCCAATCTTTCACACTTTTTAGGGTTCTACATACTTGGATATGGAAGACAAATGGAGAAACTGGGATAAAGGGATTTTATAGGCTTCCTAGGTGTTCAAGTACCGCTTAAGTGGACACCAAATCACATAAGGGGTCATCAGTTAAGCAACCTAGTGTCACTTAAGTGACATTAGTCCCCATTGCCAACTATTGATTAAACAACCTTTGGCCGCTTAAGCAGTTACCACTTAAGCGATACCTGCTGGTCACTGTTAGGTCGCTTAAGCAACTAGCATGCCACTTAAGAGGCATTCTCTTAAGCGACCCATTGGGCGCTTCAGTGATGCACCAGCTGAGACTTGGAAATTTCTAAGTCTCCATCAACTCCTCGGGATTTGCCAAAATCTCGTATAGGTAAAAAAAAAATGTTACCCCTTCAAATTTGATATTACAGACTCAATGACTCAGTTAGAATTTCTATTTGTGGTTGTTTCAATAAAAAGTGGGTCCCACACCCATATGCCATTTTTTAACTTTTGGCAATAGTACATAATGAGTTCGGAGCCTTGGGACCCATACCAAGGGTACACCTAGCCTTAAATCAATGCTTTGGAGTTGTTGGAACTGTTAAAATTGTCATACAAGGTTGTTTTACTAAGGTTATTAAATGGTAGCCAATTTGAACTAGCGAAGGCTTTAAAATAGGGAATTGGCTCTAAAAATCAAATGAATTGCCCGGTAGCTGAACTGTCTATTCCAGTAAGTCATAAATGACATGGGGAAGCTATAAGAAAGCTCTAAATAGTGAAAATAAGTGAAAATATAGAAAATAACCTGGAGGGTCATTACATGTTTTAGGCATCTCAAAATAGTTTATCTATAGGATAAAATATCTAGGAATTACCTATGTGAGAGTGAAATAGAAGTCACTTTAAGGACAATGATGGTAAAGGCAGAATCTCTATACACTTATAAAATTAGGCAATGTTCATGGTAGAAATGAAGAAAACTGTGAGAACCATATACAGTTTAAGGCTAGTTATAGGACTTGTATTGCCTAGATGTACGACAAAGGTTAATGGTTTAAGGATATTACGTTTATCAATTGATCTAGTGCATCTAATACAAGTTCACTAAGAAAAAACAATTATCCAATGCAATCAAGTTTTCTTGTGATACAAAATCAAACCAACAACACCAAGAGCTTCAAGTAGGCTCGGATTTCAGTCCAACAACACAAGAACAACAAGATAGAAACAATGCTAGTGAATCGAAAAGAGCCCCACACGGCTTCACTAGACTTTAAGATAACAAAATCAACAACAACAACAAGATAAAGAAAGATAGATAACTTGACATATATCATTCAAGAAACTAAGAACCCTAACATCAAGAGAGGACCCTAAGTCTAATGAATATAAACACCAAGTTCTTACGAGGACCAAGAGGCACTCAACGACCTCAAAACCCTTGTTTCTAGCCAAAGAGACAACACAAGTATCCCTCTACTTGTGAGATGATAGAGGCGGCTTCTAGGAGATGAAGAGAGAGCCGAAATATTTAGTGTTTTAGGTTACAAATTCAGCATTCAAAAACTAATGAATAACTTCTCTAACATGTTCTATTTATACTACAAACAAAAGGGGTAAAATGACCCATCCGCCCTTGCTTCTTGTGCCAACTTTGAAGAGTAGTTTATTACACATTAAGGCCTCTCTTCACACATAAAAACGTTTAGGTCCTTGGTTGGTTCAATCACCAACTCACACACGGCCATTTGCATGAACAAAGCTTGGAGTTTTTGTAATTCCCGAGCTTGGCTTCGTGTGAAAGGCCGTGTACCTGTGGAGGCTGCCCCAACCGTATCATCCTCTCCATCTTGAGAGGAATTTGACCTCAAATTCAGCATTTGGTCATCTTCAACCGCATCCACGAGGGAGAGATCACCACCGTTGAAAGTGTTGTGCACTTGATATTCCGGTGGAAGGTCAATCTTGTAGGCGTTGTCATTGATTCTCTCAAGTACTTGGAAAGGACCATCACCCCTTGGCATCAATTTGGACTTCCTTTGAGCTGGAAACCGATCCTTTCGAAGATGCACCCACACCCAATCTCCGGGTTCAAGCACAAGCCTTCTTCTCCCTTTGTTTACCCTTTTTGCAACCTCTTGGTTCTTCTTTTCAAGCTTGATCCGCACCGTCTCATGCATTTTCTTCATTGCCTCGGCTCTTTTATTTCCATCTAAGCTGGTCATGAGATCACTAGACAAAGGAGTGAGATCTAAAGGGGTAAGGGGATTCAGGCCGTAAACACATTCAAAGGGAGTCATTCCCGTGCTCGAATGTATTACCCGGTTATATGCAAATTCCACCAAGGGTAGGTGATCTTCCCATGAAGTCAATTTACCTTTAACCATAGAACGTAGCATAGACCCTAAGGTTCTATTTACTACCTCCGTTTGGCCATCGGTTTGTGGGTGGCAAGACGTGGAGAAAAGTAACTTCATTCCAAGCCTACCCCACATGGACTTCCAAAAGAGACTTAGGAACTTGGAGTCCCTATCGCTCACAATAGTCCTCGGTACCCCGTGAAGCTTTACAACATGTTCAACAAATAATGAAGCTACACTACGAGCATCCTCGGTTTTAGCACATGGAATAAAATGAGCCATTTTAGAGAACCTATCAACAATAACAAAAATGCTATCTCGGCCCTTTCTAGTCCTTGGCAGCCCCAAAACGAAATCCATCGAAATGTCCAACCAAGGTCTAAGGGGAGTAGGGAGTGGGGTGTATAATCCTTGAGGTAGGAGACGAGATTTCGCACTCCGGCAGGCCACGCATTGACTACAAATTTTAGTGACGTCTTTGCGCATTTTTGGCCAATAGAAGTTCTCCTCTAAGATTCCGAGGGTCTTGTCTACCCCAAAGTGCCCCATGAGGCCTCCGTCATGGGCCTCCCTCACAAATAATTCCCTCCAAGAACTAGAAGGAACGCACAACCTCCTCCCTTTGAACAAATATCCATCGAACCGAGAGTAGGAGGAATGGTCATTCTCCTTAAGCCAACGGTCCCTTCCCCACTCTTCACATTCCCTAAAAATAGGAGCAAAGGTAGGATCCTCGGGATACAACAACCGCAAGCTCTCAAATCCCATCAATTTCGAAGACAAGGTAGCAACAAGCACATGCTTCCTAGACAAGGCATCGGCAACAACATTTTCCTTTCCCCTTTTGTAATGAATTACATAAGGGAAAGTCTCGATGAACTCAACCCACTTAGCATGACGCCTATTCAACTTTTCTTGGCTCTTAAGGTGTTTCAACGACTCATGATCCGTTCGTATCACAAACTCCTTAGGCCACAAATAATGTTGCCAATTTCCCAAAGCTCTAACAAGGGCGTACAACTCCAAATCATAAGTTGAGTAATTAAGAGTTGCCCCTTTGAGCTTTTCACTGAAATAAGCAACGGGCTTACCTTCTTGCATCAAAACAGCCCCGATGCCAACCTTACTAGCATCACACTCTACCTCAAACATCTTATCAAAATCGGGCAATTGCAATAAAGGCACCGAGATGAGCATAGCTTTCAAGGCCTCAAAAGCCCTAGCTTGCTCATCACCCCATTTAAAAGGTCCGTCCTTCCTAATTACCTCGGTCAAGGGGGCTGCTATGGAGCTAAATCCTTTGACAAACCTCCTATAAAAGCTTGCCAACCCGTGGAAACTTCGGATTTCTCCAATAGTTTTAGGGGTCGGCCAACTTCGAATAGAGTCTATCTTGGAATCGTCCACTTCCACACCCCTTGAGCTCACGACAAAACCCAAGAATATAACCTTATCAACACCAAAAGAACACTTCTCCATGTTGGCATACAGCTTTTCCTTTCGGAGCACATCAAACACACATCTCAAATGCATTACATGATCATCAATAGATTTACTATATACCAACACATCATCAAAGTAAACCACCACAAACCTTCCAATATAAGGCTTCATTACATGATTCATTAGCCTCATAAAGGTGCTAGGAGCATTGGTAAGGCCAAAGGGCATGACCAGCCACTCATATAGACCGAATTTGGTCTTGAATGCGGTCTTCCACTCATCACCGGGTTGCATGCGAATTTGCTGATAGCCACTCCTAAGGTCCACCTTAGAAAACAAACAAGATCCGTGGAGCTCATCTAATATATCATCTAGTCTAGGGATTGGATGACGATACCTTATAGTGATTTTGTTGATGGCTCTACAACCGACGCACATTCGCCAAGTTCCGTCCTTCTTTGGTACCAAAAGCACCGGAACAGCACACAGACTCATGCTTTCCTTGATGTATCCCTTGTTGAGAAGCTCCTCAACTTGTCTTTCAAGCTCCTTAGTGTCCATGGGATTGCTCCTATAGGCCGGTTTGTTCGGAAGCTGTGAACCCGGCACCAAATCAATTTGATGCTCAATTCCCAGAAGTGGGGGCAATCCTTGCGGAAGTTCTTGAGGGAATACATCTTCATACTCCTGCAACACACAAGAAATCAAAGGGGAAATGGAAGAATTAGTGGGGTTAGTATTAAAACAATGGGCCAAAAGTAACATCGGCTTGTTTTCATTATGGTCCACGAAGAGTTCTTTCCTCCTAGCCAACATCACTACGTTTTCCATCTCCCTCGTCGTTGGGACAGCCTCGGATGTCCCTACTGCCTCACCTACGGCATCCCCCCCCCTTTTCTCCCTTTTCGGATTCCTTCCCCTTTCCCTTCAATTCTCTCATCTTTTGATGCCACTCATTTACTTGGGAGGGTGAAAGAGGATGAAGTGTGACCTTTCGGCCATCCTTCTCAAGCATATACCGGTTGGACCTCCCATCGTGTTTAGTAGACCTATCATATTGCCATGGTCTACCTAACAACAAGTGACATGCTTGCATTGGGATCACGTCACAAAGCACTTCATCGTGGTAGTTTCCCACCTTAAACCGAACCACACATTGCCTTGTGACCTTTAATTCACCACAATCGTTCAACCATTGTAGCTTGTAAGGACTAGTGTGTAGTGTAGTTGGTAGCTTCAAGAAATTTACCATAGCTTGGCTCGCAACATTGGTACAACTACCACTATCAATCACCAAGATACACACACTCCCCTTTACAAGACACTTAGTATGGAATAGATTTTCCCTTTGACTCGGGTCATCTATCGCCTTACTAATCATGACACGTCTAACCACAAAGTTTGGAACCACACACTCCCCTTCTTGTGGATAGACATCTTCACTACCATCTACTTCATCATCATTCGGCCCATTTTCAGCTCCCTCTCCATCTTGAGGCTCGGCCTCATCCTCCCCCCTTTCGGAAACCACCTCCTCACCAAGGTAGTACACTTTCCCTTCTCGTAGGATCACATTGCGCCGGTTCGTACATTCATTGGCCTTATGCCCCCAACCTTGGCACTTGAAGCATTGGAACCCCTTTGGGTTGGGATATTTGTGAGCCTCCGGTTTCGGAGGGAATTTAGGGACTGTTTTGGACTCGGGCAGCTTCGTAGGGGCGGGTTGGTCCTTGTTTTTGGGCCAACACGAGGGGGTTTGTACCCTTGCCTTGAAGGATGATCTCTCCTTAAGTTCCCTTTCAATCTCAAGGGCCGCTTGGAATATACCGTCAATGGTTTCAAACCGGTGAAGGGTCAAATGAGTGGAGATCTCTTTGTTCAATCCACACTTGAACCGGATGATGTCGTGACTGATTTGCACCCCACGATGATCAAGTTTCAACATGAGTTGTTGGAACTCGTCAAAATAGGCCATCACACTCTTGCCCCCTTGCCGCAAGTCATATAATCTAGCAAGCAACTCATGACGATATCTCTCGGGAAGGTATCGTTTCTCATCAAATACCTCAACCGAAACCAAGGTGGTGGCTGCCCATCAACTAATTCATTACCAAATCGTTTAACATACTCCCACCAAGTGTTAGCATAGCCCTCGAGGTGAGCTATAGCGTAGCAACTCTTCTTTTCTTCCGAGATGTCATTAACTTGGAAAACTTTATCACAAGCCGATTCCCAAGATAAGTAGGTCTCGGGGTCACTTTCACCCTTAAAGATGGGTAGGCTCAACTTGATGGTGTTGATGCCTACGTCTCTTTCTTGGTGTCGGTTTCCCCTATCTCCATACCCCCGGTATCTCCTAGGTTCTCCTCGACCCCCTCTTAACTCCTCCTCCCTCATATAAGCATCATCAAAGGCTCCATCTCATTCATACTCCTCTCTACCATATCCTTCAAAGTGGGCTGGTCGGCCTTGGCCGTTTTGATTTGGAGGATTTGGAATTTGCGGTCTTTGGGTTAATGGAGCTTGGAATGGAGGGTTCGGATTTAGTGGAGGTACTTGGCGTCCAAATCCCTCTTGTTGAATTGGAGGGGCTTGGAAATGTAGTGGTCTAGTGGGGTCTCGGTTTGGAGGAAAATAGGTAGTTTGGCTTGCGGTATTTAGTGGAGCTTGGGGTGCATTTAGCATTTGGTGGACTGTTTCGGGGGTGATGGTTGCGGAGGAGGTCCTATCATGACCATTGGTAGATACATGTAGAGGAGTAGAAGGACGAGAGTTCCTTTGACTCTCCACTTGTTCTAATCTCCCACTAATAGTCGACACTTCCCCCTTTATTGCTGCCAAGTCCCCTCTCACGGCCCCAAATTCCGAATTCAACCTTTCAAGTGTCCGGGTAACGGCCTCAAGAGTGACCCTCATAGAATCAAGGGCATTAGTATCCACATTATGAGACGTAGCTCCTTCCATTGTCAAGATATTATTCGCCTTAGTTCACCACAAGTTCGTGTTCCACAAGTGTTGTATAATTGGCTAGTAACCGTGAAATCTTAAGGTATGAGTAAGCTCTTATCCGGAATGGATTCTTGTTTGAAGACTCAAAGAATTCTTGCCGGACTAGAGTCAAAAATCAGCAATTCATTCAAACGAATAAAAGCACTCAAATAATCGTTGACACGAACAAACGGTTCAAGGAACTAGTTGACAACCTAGTAGGAATGTACTAGTTTGTTAATTAGTTCTAGGACCAAGTAAGGGAAACCAAGGATCAACAATTAGCAACCAAAGAATATCCTAAGTTGAGCTTATAGTGACGTGGCAGCATGCAATGGTTCCACACGTCCTTCTTCTCTCTTCTTCTTTTTTTTTGTTAATATTCACATAACTTATTATAGTTTGCAAGTGTTTTGGTGGGAAAAAATAAAATCTTGTAGTATTTCACCTCTTTTCAAATTCAAGAAAGTGAGGTTTGGTTGACTAATCCCACAAAACAAGGCTCCTTGAATTAGGGAAAAGTGATTGACAAGACTAGAAGGTGATGGGTGCAAGCCTTTCACAACAACCTTATAGCTTGTCTTACAACTTGAGCACACAACAAGATGAACAAGATGAACAAGTTCAAAAGATGAACACCTCAACAAACTTCATCAACTTCTTTAGCACATAAACACACAACCACCAATTTTTCTTTTGGTTTCAACAACACACAACTTTCGGCCACTTCAAGTCACTACACAATGTTCAAGTTTTCAAGCTCAACTTTTGGATCTAGACACCTTAGTGTTGGTAAGAAAGAAACCAACACTAGAAACTCACTAAACAAGCAAAATAACACCAAGATCTAAACATACAACATCATTCTTGTTTTCAACTTTTAATGGACAGATTTCAGAAATTCTTTTTGGTGTTGTTTGTCTAAGCCGTGAACTAGCCCAAGATGGGTTATGTTGGAACACAACCGGTCAAGCTTTGATACCAAATGATACAAAATCAAACCAACAACACCAAGAGCTTCAAGTAGGCTCGGATTTCAGTCCAACAACACAAGAACAACAAGATAGAAACAATGCTAGTGAATCGAAAAGAGCCCCACACGGCTTCACTAGACTTTAAGATAACAAAATCAACAACAACAACAAGATAAAGAAAGATAGATAACTTGACATATAACATTCAAGAAACTAAGAACCCTAACATCAAGAGAGGACCCTAAGTCTAATGAATATAAACACCAAGTTCTTACGAGGACCAAGAGGCACTCAACGACCTCAAAACCCTTGTTTCTAGCCAAAGAGACAACACAAGTATCCCTCTACTTGTGAGATGATAGAGGCGGCTTCTAGGAGATGAAGAGAGAGCCGAAATATTTAGTGTTTTAGGTTACAAATTCAGCATTCAAAAACTAATGAATAACTTCTCTAACATGTTCTATTTATACTACAAACAAAAGGGGTAAAATGACCCATCCGCCCTTGCTTCTTGTGCCAACTTTGAAGAGTAGTTTATTACACATTAAGGCCTCTCTTCACACATAAAAACGTTTAGGTCCTTGGTTGGTTCAATCACCAACTCACACACGGCCATTTGCATGAACAAAGCTTGGAGTTTTTGTAATTCCCGAGCTTGGCTTCGTGTGAAAGGCCGTGTACCTGTGGAGGCTGCCCCAACCGTATCATCTTGTAAATCACACAGTTTTCTGTATATTTATTTATTTTAGTTTTACTTACAAATGAGAAATGAAGGTCAGAAAAGTTGAAGTGAAACATAAGATATTATTTTCTTTGAAAGTGTTGCTGAAGTGCTACAAAACTTCGCGGAGTGACATAACACTTTATAACACACATTCAAAGGTTGTGTCTCTTCAGTTGTACTATTTAAGAAAAGTGTTATTTGAAGCACTCAAATTGCTACAACACTTTGCTTAGCACTTTCCTTCAAAATTTTATGGTTTGAAGTTCTACTAAAATTCGAAAAGCTCTTGGTCAAGTGCTATAGAACTTCTAATGTGATATCACTTAGAGTTTAGGCGAGAAAACAGTGTTACTAGCTGGAGCTATGTGTTGTTCTAGTTGATCTCAATGGATTCTAGTGTGTGTAATGAGTTACTAATGGTATGATTTGTAATTATCTATGGAATAACTTTATTATTATGTTTAATGTTCAATTTAAGATGCCAAGAGACAAAACACTAAGTTAAACATCAAAAGGACAAAACTAGTACTCTTAGCTTAAGTTACTAGTTCATCATCTTGGATTGTATGTTGTGTTGAGCTCTAATTCGTGGTGTTTGATTCTATAGGATGCTTAGTGAGTTGATAATGATGATATATTTATTATACAAAATCTTTAAATCAATTTTACACAACATCATGAAGCTTGGAATGGATGGACAAACGCTTGGAACAAGATTTGACCAAAATGGATCTTTTGGAGTCATTAGCGTGCTACGAACCTTAGGCACCACGTTAGGGACATTACACGTCCTTGGGGACATACTAACTAATCATTAACATTATCTCACCATGATTATGGCATGCCACTTACCCTAGGCACCGCGATAAAGGGCATGGCACGACCCTAAGTAAAAAATGTCAGCTTTGGTCCTTGTATAAATAGGACACTTAGTTGTTATGTTTCATACATTGGATGACCTTGGACTTGGAGATAGGATGGAGAACACTTCAAATAGGAATGTTATTCCATTACTTTGGTTTGTTTATGGATTTTAACATGTATTCATCTATTGTGATTATGGTTAAGTCCATGAGCGGCTAAACACCTTTTTCTGTGGTTAAGGCCAAGAACATAAGTACTATGGTTATGAATTGATTTGGTTTGGTTATTTATCATATTGTGTTGTTTATTTATCCTTGTTATCACTATTTAAGGCTTCATGGACCTTAGAATACATACATAATCATCTTGTGAACTCGAAAGGAAGAATAGGATGATATAACCTGGGATAGATAGAATAGGGTTGTAGTCTTCTAATTAAATGAAGTTATATTCGACCAAAAAAATTGAATAAAGTTATAATTTGCACATAATATAGGAATATACCTAATTGAAATATTTAGTTCAATTATGGATAAAAATTATTAATGCATTTAAGTTAGTTCTCGCATTCCCGCTCAATGGTGTAGTTGCGGGACTAAGTTAGATACGTGATTAGAGGTTCACCATAGTCATAGTATAGACCCCATGAACCAATAAACAAGACATATAACCTAACCAATGAAGTTCTATAACGTAATATGATTGTTCACAGAGCCTTAACCCTTTTCTTTTTGCATTTATTGTTCAAACCTTTACTTTATCACATTGTTTAGTTTACGGTTACTTATAACTTACAAACTCTTGTCATTACATCTACACTAAATTAATCTTATTAGTGAATTCTTCTTATAAAGCTGTTAATGTCAGTCTCTAAGATATCAATACTTCACTTGTAAAAAAGTCCATTATATTACTTTGTGATACCACATACATTTGCATGTATGCTTGGGAACAATAAGTTTTTGGCATCTTTAATGGGGACTTGTCAATAGAAACTATCTTGGTTTAGTTTTACCATTTGACTTTTTTGGTGCTTTTTACTTGGTCTTTGATACGGGACAAATGGCCATCTTATCTTTTGATGACATTTTTGGAGGCCAACACATAGAGACTCAAGACTTGGTCACCTCGGGAAAACAAGAACATGCATGGAGGACCCGTTTTGAGTGCTACTTAAAGCAATCTCGCGTGTGGAAGATTGCTTGGAGAATTTAAGGTTGAGGACTCACGGTTTTGGACCTTAATTAAGGGTATTTTGGACATTACACATGGTGTATTTACACACCATGGCCGCCCCTCTCATTAAGGGCAAAGTGGTCTTTTGTCTTCTTTGTAATACACTATAAATAGGCCCCCTTAGTCTTATTTTCATTAGTTTTTCAGATTTTAGAAAGATGAAGTATTGAAAGGAAATATCTTCTCTCTTTTGAGAGTGTACACACTTAGTGGTAGGACTTGGAAAAGTCATCTTTAGCATAGGGCTTGGAAAAGCCAATATTGATCCTTGCTTGGAAACGGTAGATCTTGAGGCGAGTTCATTCCCTTGGTGGTCACCGTAAGAGTGTGGTGTTGTTGTTACATTCATTAGGGGTTTTTGAGTTTGATATACTCTTTAGTTCCTAATCTTTGTAATAATCTATGTCTCACTATCTATCTTTACCTTTCTTGCAATTGTGTTAGTGTTTGTATCTTGTAATCGTTTGTTCTTGTTGAATCCGAATCTTGTGTTCATTGTGTTCATCTTGTTCGTGTTGTATTGTTGCTGTTTTGGTGTTAAAACACCTTGTCAACTCGTGATACTTGTGTTGTTGTTGTTGGCCGAAACTAGCTCTAAAAGGGGTCCTCGGATTCCTCTTGATTTGTGGACTGTTTTGAGCCTTTTCTTGTGTTCCCTTGTTTTTCTTGTATCATTTGGTATCAAAGCCATCTTTGATTTTGTTTTAACAAGATCAATCTTGGGCTTGAGACTTGAAAACTACAAAAAAAAAAAAAAGTTGAAATCTGAAAATTTCAGAAAATTGCAATCTGTCCATTGTTGTTGTCTTGGCCGAAATTGTGTTCTTGTGGTGTTCTTGGCCGAGATTTGTTCTTGAGTCTAGGTCTAGGAGTATTTTACTTGTCTTGTGTGTTTGTAGTGTTAGTTTTGTTCCTCACTAACACTTTGAGTCGATCCAAACTTGAGCTTGAATTGTTAATATTATTGTTGTGAACAAGTGTGGCCGATTGGATGTTGTTGTTGTTCTAGCCTTGACCGAGTTGAAGGCCTTGTGTTGTGGTGGTGTTGTAGATCTTGAAAGGTTGTTGTTGTATTCTTGTTGTTCATCACACCTTTCACCATTTGTAAAATCGAAAACACAACACAAAGGGGACTTAGTCGATTGTTGTTGCTATCCTTGTGGTCTTAGCCGTGAGATTGTTGACCTTGTTGTGGTGAACTGTTTTGGCCTTGTGGTTTTCATCTTGTTGTTGTTATAAGCTTGGCCACGTGATATTGTTGTTAATTGGTGGATTGAAAACCATTTTTGTTGAAGTTGTGGTTGTCTTGGCCAAGTGTTGGAGGTATTGTTATTGTGGATTGGAGTTGGCCGTGTGAAAAATTGTTGGTGTTCTTGAGGATTATTGTTGTAGTTCTTGTTGTTGTTGTTGTTGTTCTTGATGTTCATCACCACCTTCATATATTGTTGAAGATAAAGTGAATGCTAAATCCAAAAAGTTGAAGGAAAAAGGTGTATTATTTGTTAGTCTTGAAAGACACTACAACCAACAAAGACCTATCAATCAAGTCTCAACCACTTTCCAACACTTTTCCATGATTTACGGATCCATGTTTTAAGGAGAAGTACAATAAAGTCAAGTCTTGAAAACTTGAAATTGAAAAGGGCTCCAAGACTTGTTTGAATTTCCCCCCCCCCCCCCCTTAAACAAATTCCACCAAAGTCCAAATTGAAAAAAAATTGGCCAAGACTTGAAATTGGACAACAAAAGTTGTGTGGGACCGAAACCAATACGTGACTGCCATGTCATCACTGCTACTGTTCACGCAACAATTTTGGCTCAAATTTTAGATTCTTAGTTTCATCTTATTGTTTCATTAGTTTCATGTCTTGATTCTAGAATTAATTAACAACTAGTAATCACCTACTTAGTTGTAGATTAATTATTGAATCCGTTTCTTCGTGTCTTCGTTGTTTGTGTGCTTTTCTCATTTTTAACTCGTAGTAACTTCTTTGTTTCAAGTTCGTAAGTAAATTTTATTTTTTTGTGTCTTGAGTCGATCAAACAAGAATCTATTCCGGCCGCCAAGTAGAATTGACATCCTATTGACTACCGGAGTATAAGCAACTTTCAATATTCGCCGCTCCAATTGTGAGAATCACAAAGGTGAGAGTATCGAGTGTTGGTGAGGAGCTTTACTACTAATCTTGTTTGTTCATTTTGTAGGTTTAAAGGGTGATATAAGGGGAACATGTCTTCGATAGCCGGGGATTATTGTGACTACAACATGGGAGACTATGATTGTAGTGAAGGGTTTTATGGCTACGAAGTTGAGGGAGATTGCGGAGGCTATGAAAATAGCCATGATCGAGACTTGGGAAGATTTGAAAGTTACTGTTTTAAGGGAGAAGATGAGGTGAATGAAGTGCCTAGTGCTTATGGTAACTTTGGAGATGATGTAGGACCTCGTGATGGATCTTATGATGATGTTGGGGCATGTGAGGAGTCTTACACTTCTTACTCCGAACCTAGATTTGGTGTTAGGTATAACCCTTTTGTTTGCAAAGCTTATGAGAGCTATGATGAGGGTACACGTGAGGAGTATGAAGATCCATATTCTCCACCTTGTAGTACTTCTTATCAAAGTCGATATAGTGTGAATGGTTATACTAGCTCTAGTGGAGGTTGTCCAATGAGAAGAAGAGGATATGCATCTCCAAAACTAAGGGGTACTCGTATGCCTTACAATGTAGATCCAAGAAGGAGTGTACACTCCGGAAAGGTGACTATTTGTGGGATACCGGGCTGCCTTATGGTGTTGAATGATAGGTACTATGGAAACTACATTTTTCCGTCCATGGTTGATTACTTGGGGTTATTGCGAGAACCTTTACTTGTTCCATACTACTTGGGCGAGTTCAAGGTTACCGAGAGGGTAAAAGTTGTCTTCTCCCAATTTGATTACCATGAGGAGGTGTGGTGCGATGTTTTTTCCTTAACCTACGGTCATATGAGCTTGGGTGCCGATTGGTTTGCACGACATCAAGTTCCTAACGTGCAAAATTGGCCTAATATTGTAAGAGATCAATGGGGAAATCGCCTCATAACATACTTGCTACCCAAACCGCAAAGAGAAATGTGTACCTACTCCAATCCGATTTATGATGAGAGACAAAAGATTGAGAGGAGTAAGGGAGTGCAAGGTGGCAATCCGAGAGTGGAAAAAGGAGAGGATATGTGGAGCGAAGTGAGGGGATTGCCACCAAACCGTGCTAACATTGGTTGTCCTTCCATTTCTAAGGACATTTGTGTAGGTACCAACATGGCAAGCGAAGGCGAACAATGCCAAAAGGAAGTTGCTGCCCAAGCTTGTGGAGGACCTTCACCTCACGGCAAGGAAGAGTCTACTCAAGATCTTAAAGGTAAAATAGCTAACTCTTACACTTTAGTGCATGTGAATGACAATTGTGTGGCTAGTAAGCCATTGAGTGTGAGTAGTAGCTTACTTATTTATGAGTCTAATGATTCCTTGCCTCTTGTTGATGATGTACATATTGAGAGTTTGGATACACTAGTTGATCCTATTGATGACGAAATTGACTCTTCTTGTAAGATCAATTTATGTCCACCTAGTGTTGAAGCTTATATGTTGAACGGAAGTACATCGTCTTGTGTAATTGGTGTTGATCAACTTGTTGGTGAAAATTGTTCCCCACTTGAGTATGTGTGTGATGTGCTTAATAGGACTCAAGTGAGTGAAGTATTTAAAAATGTTGGTCAACAAAGTGGGGGTGAACCCGAGATCTCTTCTTGGGGTAATCTTGTGTTTGGAACATCCTTGAAACTTGATATTGATCATTTAGAGTGCGAGGAACTTGCTTATTCCAAATCTGTCCGTGAGGTAGATCACACTCTCTTTAGGTGTAATGTCTTGTTTGAAGATGATTTAAACACTTCTAATGAACCTAGTGGTGAAAATGACGGTATAGCTTGCCTTGGAAGCTATAGCCTATATGCTAACCCACTATGGTGTGACAACATTCCTCCTAAAGAGGGAAATCTCTTCTTGGAAGATGAGAGTACTCTTAAGGGTAAGGAATGTGTAGTTGCGGAAGCTACTCCTTCTTCTACTTTGTGTGATTTCTTTGTTGAGAGTACTCATAGTGATTATTGGGAAACTAGTAGTGAGTACACACATGAGAGCACCTTAGTAGAAGTCGATTTGAGTGATACCTTTCTCTACTCTCTATTTGATTTGGATGATATGTATGTTATTGTAGAGAGTATGTCATTTAGTTTAGGTGTAGACCACGGGAAAGGGAAGTGTTGTCGAGACCCGTGTCTATGGCCACTTTTCCCATTTGACCCCGGTGCCAAATTTAGAAATGGTGATGTTGGTGCACCAAACTTGTTGCTTGGTCAACATGACAAGCAAAGTGTTACTTTTGATGTATCCTATAACCAAATCCTTTGCACATCTTTTATTGAGTTTTTAATATTCATTTCAAAGGATTCTTGGTTATATTGCAAATATGTGCAACCTTGGCATGTTGAGATGATTTGTTATGCTAACCCTAACCCTCATGCCATGAGGAATTTGTATTTGTTTGTCCTCTCTTCGGTTTTGCAAGGTTTGGATTCGAGGTCGAATCCTTTTCAAGAAGGGGAGGATGATACGGGACAAATGGCCATCTTATCTTTTGATGACATTTTTGGAGGCCAACACATAGAGACTCAAGACTTGGTCACCTCGGGAAAACAAGAACATGCATGGAGGACCCGTTTTGAGTGCTACTTAAAGCAATCTCGCGTGTGGAAGATTGCTTGGAGAATTTAAGGTTGAGGACTCACGGTTTTGGACCTTAATTAAGGGTATTTTGGACATTACACATGGTGTATTTACACACCATGGCCGCCCCTCTCATTAAGGGCAAAGTGGTCTTTTGTCTTCTTTGTAATACACTATAAATAGGCCCCCTTAGTCTTATTTTCATTAGTTTTTCAGATTTTAGAAAGATGAAGTATTGAAAGGAAATATCTTCTCTCTTTTGAGAGTGTACACACTTAGTGGTAGGACTTGGAAAAGTCATCTTTAGCATAGGGCTTGGAAAAGCCAATATTGATCCTTGCTTGGAAACGGTAGATCTTGAGGCGAGTTCATTCCCTTGGTGGTCACCGTAAGAGTGTGGTGTTGTTGTTACATTCATTAGGGGTTTTTGAGTTTGATATACTCTTTAGTTCCTAATCTTTGTAATAATCTATGTCTCACTATCTATCTTTACCTTTCTTGCAATTGTGTTAGTGTTTGTATCTTGTAATCGTTTGTTCTTGTTGAATCCGAATCTTGTGTTCATTGTGTTCATCTTGTTCGTGTTGTATTGTTGCTGTTTTGGTGTTAAAACACCTTGTCAACTCGTGATACTTGTGTTGTTGTTGTTGGCCGAAACTAGCTCTAAAAGGGGTCCTCGGATTCCTCTTGATTTGTGGACTGTTTTGAGCCTTTTCTTGTGTTCCCTTGTTTTTCTTGTATCAGTCTTGGTTTCTAAATTTGTAGGCCATAGGTTAAAAGGATAATAAGCTAGTAAAGGATCGGGAATTGGTTGAAGAGGACCCCGAGCCCTAGAAATGCTTCCACCAACAAAGGAGAGAAGTAGTCCTTCTCTACTGTATCCCACTAATTAATAAAATATGACCATTCCTGCACCCATGGCTGAGGATCCACCAGCCCGCAGGACAGTTCGCGAAGTGGCAATCCCACTTTTGACTAATGTTGTCACGCCTCAAACCCTATTGGGGCGGACAGGTACTCGTAGCCATAAAGGCCCGAGAGAACTAATTTCAAGAACTTGTACTCCCCATGCATGTAACTATAACATCTAAAGGTTCTGACAAACATGATATTATACAATACTTGGTCGTTGGGGCCATCACATCTAAAGACAAAACACTACCATAACTTTACATTAGTCTACAAAGCCTCTAGAAGATACATAGACTTAGTTAGGATCGGGACAAACCCCCGCCCTACTCTTGACTTACTGTACAATACCAAAATATATGGAACAGACTCAGAAAGCCCCGAATCAACCTGGAGCTCACCCATAGTCCCTGAAAAGCCTGCGTTCCTACTAGTGAGTTGTATGAACTGAAGTGCCTGTGCCTGCAGCATGAAATGCAGGTCCCTCGTGAGGGACATCAGTACGAAAATATGTACTGAATATGTAAGGTAGAAGGTAACAACACACTTGATACAAAAGCTCAATAGAAATTTGATACAAGTGTATAACTAGTACTAGTAGACCACCTTTATAAATACTTGTGGGACAATGTACATTACATTCTTTCTTCGTTTTACCTTCTTACTTCATAATCTTTGTAATCCATATAATGCAAATGACCAGCTGATCAGTGGTAAATAGATAAATTAGGATCGGCCCATGCTAGGCTTACGCCCCTGAGCTGCCACCTACATATAAGGATTGGGATCAGCCCATGCTAGGCTTATGCCCCTGAGCTGCCACCTATAAATAAAGGTATCAAGATCGGCCAATGCTAGGCAAAAGCCCCTGAGCTGCCACTCGTCATTTTACTGATTTGCATTACTTAGTTTATTTAGCCTTTAAGCTTGTTACTTTGGTGGTCATCACATTATGGTACCTTGAACCAGTAATACGCTAATAAAAGACATGTAACTAGACACTTAATGCAACAACAATGAGGTAGGGAGCTGTTGGCACACAAATAAAGTGTTTAGGAGCTAAAATAACACATGGGTCTTATTTGAACAAATGGAGAACTCTTGAAATTTACTAGTGAAGATAGACGCACAGATTTAATAATAAGCACGCATTGAGGTGTTCTAATGCGTTAGAGAGTGGGAACAAGGTCATTGGATACATGGAGTGTAATGTGCTGCCATTATCTATCACTTTGTTATAGGATAACCTCGGAAACTCGCTTGATGGAACAATTGTACGATTTCATGCCAAAGAGTGTGAAATAGAGTATGCCTTACATACCTGGTTATTTGACTCCGTAACTAACCCGACTTGACTTCCCGGCTTTTAGATTACTTATCTACAATAGAATATATAGTAAACAAGTATTAGTAACCAATCAACACATTTGAGATACTTAATTTCACCCAAAACAGTAACCGGGCAGCAACTATTAATCTATCAAACAAGGGTGTTATTTTAACCCTTTTTTTTCCTCCAATTACACCCACATACCATATAGGTTCTTATAAGGTTCACCAAAACCACCTCGACTTCATTACACATTCCAAAAAATACGCAAAATAGATTGGGCAGCGAGCATTAGTTCAGTGGTGTATCACCACATCTTTCTTCTATAATTCACTACAAACTTATCACACCATTATCCAACTTCAACCTGGCAGCCCATAACATATACATACAAAACAGTCCACAAAATAGTCCCAAACCCGTTTTATTGTACCAATCAATTATTGAACTCATCATCTCTTGAGTTCTCAATAACAAGACATCCATAATCCCCTCTCAAATTCATATATAAGAAAAACAAAATGGAGCAGTCACCTTACCTCAATTCAGCAACTTATTCTTTTAATTGAACTCGTCAAGAGCTTGAACTTTCCTTCACACTTAAATCAAAGAAGAAGATAAAAAGTTCCTCAATAACAAGGAAACGTGAACAAACAACTTGTTCTATAATCAGCCATATACTTATAGTCAAACACTTATAACTTGTTTTCCTAATCTCCCAAGAGATAATTAAACAAAACCTTAAGTGTTTTTCACTTACCTTGGGCTGCAAAGGAGAGGGTTTCTTCAAGAACCCTAGAAGGAAAAATAAGGCTATTGCTCTTGTTGTTTTTGAGAGAGTAGAGAGATTTGATGAAATATACTCCTTTTTTGTGACTTAAAAGTGAAGTAAAATGACCAGCAACTTAGCCTTTTAAAGGACCTATCTTGTCCACCTCCTTAGCTGCATATTGGACAATAAAATTGGTCAAATTGGTCCAAGTAGGTGATGCACCTACTTAAGGAGTCCAAACAGCTCAAAATGTCAAAGTAGGTGATGCACCTACTTGCTTAATTTCTTAGTTGGGCTCAATTATATTTAGGCCTTGACAGATTTGAGCTTTGGGCCTTTTCCCCATTTTTCTTCTTCTTTTACTTAATTTTGTCCCAAATAAGTATTCTAATAAAGGCCTAAATCTGATTTATGGACTTGGTCCATTAACTTGGATCATATAGCTCAAGTAGGAGACTCACCTACTAGCTTAATTAAGTCAAGAAAGCACCTCAATATTTGCTTCCATTTCCAGCTCCTAATCACCTTAATAGAACTTACAACTTATACGCACTTGGTCACTTTAAACTTTAGATTCAAATACCAGCTTATGATCCCAAGTTTAAATGGTCATATTGACGTTAACTTGATTGCATCACATTAAAATGTACGGGCAACCTCTATAATTCCATCTACACCATTAATAATTGCATAACAAATCTCATCCGTTACCTATACCATATGATCATACCAGGTTCCATATAATTAGAATAAGTACAAGCAAGATACGGGATGTTATATCCTTCCTCCCTTAGAAATATTTATCCTCGAATGTTAGCATAACTGTCCAACCAAAACAAGTTTAAGCCTAAGTTTAATATCCCTATTACCATATAGTACCTATATATTTTACACTTACTTGTTATTGCTCCAATTCAGCATCTTGGACTTTTTCTTCCTATTTGAACAAATGGGGGTACTTGGATTTCATCGCTTCTTCAGCTACCCACGTGATCTCTTCTACTTGCTGATTCCTCCAAAGCACTTTTACAGAAGCTATTTCCTTATTCCTTAACTTCTTAACCTGTCGATCAAGAATAGCAATAGGTACATCTTCATAGGTAAGATCTTCTATAATTTGTACATCTTCAGTAGGAGTAATATGAGATGGATCTCTAATGCACTTTTGAAGCATTGAGACATGAAATACCGAATGAACTGTTGAGAGCTCTTGGTGTAGCTCCAATTCATAAGCAACTTGGCCAAACCTCCGAGTAATCTGGTATGGGCCTATATAACGTGGACTTAATTTTCCTTTCTTACAAAATCTCATAACCCCCTTCATTGTTGATACCTTCAAGAATACCTAATCACCTATAGCAAACTCTAGCCCCCTTTTCCTAACATCCGCATATGACTTATGTCTGCTTTGGGCTATTTCTAGTCGTTGTTGGATCACTTTAACCTTTTCCATAGCTTGATGAACAAGATCTGTCCCGAATAAGGCAGTGTCACCCGCTTCAAACCATCCAATTGGTGATCTACACTTTCTCCCGTATAAAGCTTCATATGATGCCATTTTGATACTTGAATGATAGCTATTGTTGTAGGTGAACTCGATGAGAGGTAGATGATCATCCCAACTACCTTTAAAATCTAATACACAAGCTCGTAGCATATCTTCGAGTGTTTCAATGGTACGTTCTGCTTGTCCATCTATTTGAGGGTGAAAAGCTTTACTTAGATTCACTTGTGTTCCCAAATTTCTCTGGAAAGACTTCAAAAAAATTGTAGTAAATTGAGCTCCTCGATCTGATATAATAGAGATTGAAACTCCATGCAGTCGAACTATCTCCTTAATATATAATTTGGCATATTCTTCAACTGTGTAAGTGGTCCTAACCGGTAGAAAGTGCGCTGATTTAGTAAGCCTATCAACAATCACCCATATGGAATCAAACCTTCGAGATGTACGAGGAAAACTCGTGATGAAATCCATGTTGATCATGTCCCACTTCCAAATTGGAAGATCTATACATTGCATATAATCCCTGGTCTTTTGGTGCTCTACTTTAACTCTTTGACAATTTGGACATTCGGCTACTAATTTTGCAATGTTCTTCTTCATGTCACCCCAACAATACATTTCTTTCAAATCATGGTACATTTTTGTTGACCCTGGATGGATAGAATACCTTAAAGGATGTGCTTCTGTCATAATCCTCTTTTTTAGTCCATCTACATTCGGCACACACAATCTGTTTTGGCACCGAAGTACTCCTTCTTGCGTAAGCTCAAATGCTTTCATCATACCACATTGCACATTTTCCTTAAGCTTTAATAGAATGGGATCTGCATATTGTTTCTCTTTTACTTCAGCTACTAGGGAAGATTCTTCAGCATTATAACAATAAGCCCTTCATTTGGAGTTTCAAGAAGGCGAACTCCCAAATTGGCAAGTTGGTAAAATCTTTAGTCATCCCTTGTCTTTCTATAGATGGTGCCATAGTCTTCTGACTTAATGCATCTTCCACCACATTTTCTTTCCCCGGATGATACAAGATATCAACGTCATAGTCTTTTAATAATTCAAGCCATCTTCGCTGCCTCAAATTTAGCTCTTTCTAATTAAAGATATACTGCAAACTCTTGTGGTCAGTGTATATGTCAACATGAATCCCGTACAGGTAGTGATGCCATATCTTTAAGGCAAATATAACCGCTGCTTGCTCCAGATCATGTGTTAGATAATTTTTCTCGTGTGGCCGCAATTGTCTCGAGGCATATGCTATGAATTTACCATGCCGCATCAATACACACCCTAATCCAATTATTGAAGCATCACAATACAATGCATACCCCTCTGTGCCTTCTGGAAGCACCAATACGGGTGTAGAAGTCAACTCTTCAGATCTTGGAAACTTCTTTCGCATGCATCATTCCATTGAAACTTGGATGCTTTGTGTGTTAGCTTGGGTAAAAGTGTAGAAATTGAAGAAAAAACTTCAACAAACCTTCTATAATAACCTGCCAACCTAAGGAAATTACAAACCTCCGTAGGCATTACAGGTCTTGGCCAATTCTTCACAGCTTCTATCTTTTGAGTATCAACCTTTATTCCTTCATCAGATATAATATAACCCAAGAATTCCACAGATTTTAACCAAAACTCACATTTAGAGAACTTTGCAAATAGCTTACGATCACGAAGAATCTACAACACCTGTCGTAAGTGTTTGGCATGGTCCTTATTTGATCTCGAATAAACCAGAATATCATCTATAAAAACTATCACAAACACATCCAAGAAGGGCTTGAACACCCTATTCATCAAATCCATAAAAGATGCAGGTCATTATAGTTAGCCCAAAGGACATGACTAGGAACTCGTAATGACCGTACCACGTTCAAAAAGCTATCTTGGGTATGTCATTCTCTTTGACCCTCATTTGGTGGTACCCAAACCTTAAATCAATCTTCGAAAACCACTTGGCGCCTTGCAACTGATCAAATAAGTCATCAATTCTCAGAAGGGGACATTTGCTCTTAATAGTCACATTGTTCAGTTGTCTATAGTCAATACACATTCTTAACGAGCCATCCTTCTTACGCACAAATAACACTGGTGCACCCCAAGGGGATACACTAGGCCTTATGAATCCTTTTTCTAGCAAGTCTTTTAATTGCTCTTTCAAATCCCGTAATTTTATTGGGGCCATTCTATACGGAGGAATTGAGATTGGTTGAGTACCTGGAACAAAATTGATACCAAACTCCACTTCTTGTTCTGGAGGAAGACTCGGAAGATCTTCAGAAAATACATCAGGAAATTCATTTACCACTGGAATAGTTTGAAGAGTTGGTATCTCCGTATTTATGTCCGTGAACTCTGACTCTCACTTCTCTGCCCAAACTGGCTGCCTTTAGACCCTTGAAACTGTGATGTAGCACTAGTCGTAGAATAAGAAAAAAATGGCCTAGGCGGTCTATTAGAAAACCGAGGCCTAAACTCTCCTTAGGATGCCATAAACTGCCCCTTAGATCTAGCCCTTTTGGAATACCCTCTTTCCAATTCTTGTGTTCTTTTTCTTTGCATCTGATCCTCCATTTTTTGTGCAAAAACTTGTATCCTTACTATGTCTATGTCTTTGTTTAAAGCAGCAATAGTACAATCTCGAACCATATATGGATCCAATCTATCTATATATCGATGAACTCTATCATCCATTGCAGCTACTACATTGGGAGCATACCTAGACAAAGGGTTAAACTGAAGGTTGTACTACCTCACGCTCATATTCCCTTGGCGAAGATTCAGGAACTAATCTGTACGGGCTTCTCGAATCTCATATGGAAGGTAATGATCAAGAAATGCCTCTTTGAACTATTTCCAAGTAGCTGGAGGTGCATCGATACCCCTAGATCGTTTCCAGTCTTCATACCACAATATAGCCTCCCCTTTGAATCTATATGCTGCTAGCTCAACTGTCTCTTTACCCGACACATGCATGACATCTAAAACCCTTTAGATTTGATCAATAAAGTCCTGTGAGTCTTCAGTAGGATATAATCCGGTGAATATGGGAGGATCCAATTTAAGAAAATCCTGCGCCCGTAGGCTAGCTACCCTATCTGTATCACTAGAACCCATGGTTGGAATAAATGGTCCTTGAACTTGTCCAGCAACTATACGAGACAATAATTGCACCGCATTCCTTATACTTGGTCAGTAGCATTAATAGGTGGTTCTTAGGATGTGGTTCTTCTTCTTCTTAGCTCTTCTGGATATGGAGGAGTAGAAGAAGTCTGGGATACAAACTCAGTTTGAGCCTCACTTTGATTAGCTTGTCTAGGTGGTGACTTGCTGGTCCCTTCTCCGGCGTCCACATCCTTTCGCATACCTATATTTTTACTCCTTCTTGTAACTAGTATCTTTACTATAATAAGAGGAAAAAAATAGGTTCACTAGTTAAATATGACTTCACCTACAACATGGGCTCTATTGCAGGATCTGAGATATGAAGAAAAAGAGACAACCCCTAAATGCCCATAGCCTCTTACTTATAGATGTAGTGCACAACACACCCGTAAGCAAGACTCTACGTAGACACGGCTTTGTAGACTCCCTAGGATGAACTGCTCTGATACCTCTTTTGTCATGCCTCAAACCCTATTGGGACGGACAAGCACTCGTAGCTGTAAAGGCCCGAGAGAACCAATTCCAAGAACTTGTACTCCCCATGTATGTAACTATAACATCTAAAGGTTCTGACAAACATGATATTATACAATACTTGGCCGTTGGGGCCACCACATCTAAAGACAAAACACTACCATAACTTTACATCAGTCTACAAAGCCTCTAGAAGATACATGGACTTAGTTAGGATCGGGACAAACCCCCGCCCTACTCTTGACTTACTGTACAATACCAAAATATATGGAATAGACTCGGAAAGCCCCGAATCAACCTGGAGCTCACCCATAGTCCCTGAAAAGCCTGCGTTCCTACTAGTGAGTTGTATGAGCTGAAGTGCCTGTGCCTGCAGCATGAAATGCAGGTCCCTCGTGAGGGACGTCAGTACGAAAATATGGACTGAATATGTAAGGTAGAAGGTAACAATACACTTGATACAAAAGCTCAATAGAAATCTGATACAAGTGTATAAGTAGTACTAGTACACCACCTTTATAAATACTTGTGGGACAATGTACATTACATTCTTTCTTCGTTTTACCTTCTTACTTCTTAATCTTTGTAATCCATATAATGCAAATGACCAGCTGATCAGTGGTAAGTAAATAAATTAGGATCGGCCAATGCTAGGATTACGCCCCTGAGCTGCCACCTACATATAAAGATTGGGCTCGGCCCATGCTAGGCTTATGCCCCTGAGCTGCCACCCACAAATAATGGTATCGAGATCGGCCCATGCTAGGCAAATGCCCCTGAGCTGCCACTCGTCATTTTACGGATTTGCATTACTTAGTTTATTTAGCCTTTGAGATTGTTACTTTGGTGGTCATCACATTATGGTACCTTAAACCAGTAATACGCTAATAAGAGACATGTAACTAGACACTTAATCCAACAACAATGAGGTAGGAGCTGTTGGCACACAAATAAAGTGTTTAGGAGCTAAAATAATACATGGGTCTTATTTGAACAAACGGAGAACTCTTGAAATTTTCTAGTGAAGATAGATGCACAGATTTAATAATAAGCATGCATTGAGGTGTTCGAATGCGTTAGAGAGTGGGAACAAGGTCATTGGATACATGGAGTGTAATGTGCTGCCATTATCTATCGCTTTGTTATAGGATAACCTCGGAAACTCGCTTGATGGAACAATTGTACGATTTCATGCCAAAGAGTGTGAAATAGAGTATGCCTTACATACCTGGTTATTTGACTCCCAAACTAACCCGACTTGACTTCCCGCCTTTTAGATTACTTATCTACAATAGAATATATGGTAAACTAGTATTAGTAACCAATCAACACATTTGAGATACTTAATTTCACCCAAAATAGTAACCGGGCAGCAACTATTAATATATCAAACAAGGGTGTTATTTTAACCCTTTTTTTCCTCTAATTACACCCACATACCATAGAGGTTCTTATAAGGTTCACCAAAACCACCTCGACTTCATTACACATTCCAAACAATACGCAAAATAGATTGGGCAGCAAGCATTAGTTCGGTGGTGTATCACCACATCTTTCTTCTATAATTCATTACAAACTCATCACACCTTTATCCAACTTCAACCTGGTAGCCCATAACATATACATACAAAACAATCCACAAAACAGTCCCAAACCCCTTTTATTGTACCAATCAATTATTGAACTCATGATCTCTTGAGTTCTCAATAACAAGACATCAATAATCCCCTCTCAAATTCATATATAAGAAAAACAAAATGGAGCAGTCACCTTACCTCAATTCAGCAACTTATTCTTTTAATTGAACTATTCAAGAGCTTGAACTTTCCTTCACACTTAAACCAAAGAAGAAGAAAAAAAGTTCCTCAATAACAAGGAAACGTGAACAAATAGCTTGTTCTATAATCAACCATATACTTATAGTCAAACACTTATAACTTGTTTTCCTAATCTCCCATGAGATAATTAAACAAAACCTTAAGTGTTTTTCACTTACCTTGGGCTGCAAAGGGGAGGGTTTCTTCAAGAACCCTAGAAGGAAAAATAGGGCTACTGCTCTTGTTGTTTTTGAGAGAGTAGAGAGATTTGCTGAAATATACTCCTTTTTTGTGACTTAAAAGTGAAGTAAAATGACCAGCAACTTGGCCTTTTAAAGGCCTTATCTTGTCCACCTCCTTAGCTGCATTTTGGACCATAAAATTAGTCAAATTGGTCCAAGCAGGTGATGTACCTACTTAAGGAGTCCAAACAGCTCAAAATGTCAAAGTAGGTGATATACCTACTTGCTTAATTTCGTAGTTGGGCTCAATTATATTTAGGCCTTGGCAGATTTGAGCTTTGGGCCTTTTTCCCATTTTTCTTCTTCTTTTACTTAATTTTGGCCCAAATAAGTATTCTAATAAAGGCCCAAATCTGATTCATGGACTTGGTCCATTAACTTGGATCATATAGCTCAAGTAGGAGACTCACCTACTAGCTTAATTAAGTCAAGCAAGCACCTCAATATTTGCTTCCATTTCCAGCTCCTAATCACCTTAATAGAACTTACAACTTATACGTACTTGGTCACTTTAAACTTTAGATTCAAATACCATCTTATGATCCCAAGTTTAAATGGTCATATTGACGTTAACTTGATTGCATCACATTAAAATGTACGGGCAACCTCTATAATTCCATCTACACCATTAATAATTGCATAACAAATCTCATCCGTTACCTATACCATATGACTATACCAGGTTCCATATAATTAGAATAAGTACAAGCAAGATGCGGGATGTTATATCCTTCCTCCCTTAGAAATATTTATCCTCGAATGTTAGCATAACTGTCCAACCAAAACAAGTTCAAGCCTAAGTTTAATATCCCTATTACCATATAGTACCTATATATTTTACACTTACTTGTTATTGCTCCAATTCAGCATCTTGGACTTTTTTTTCCTATTTGAACAAATGGGGGTACTTGGATTTCATCGCTTCTTCAGCTACCCACATGATCTCTTCTACTTGCTGATTCCTCCAAAGCACTTTTACAGATGATGGCAGATGGCCAGTCATCTCAGGTTTGGAAAGGATGACACCCAAAGGGGGTGTGGGTCCATCTCGAGTTGGCCTTGGTGGGGGTGTGTGATCGGGTTCGTGACCCTTTGGTTCAGGGCCTATAAAGGGTGGGTTGCGCCTTCCTCTGTCAGCTATAGCTTTTAGAGCAGTTGGTTAGCAGCTCACTCTTAAGGTTTGGTATCAGAGCTAGGTCACGGGTTCGAATCCCGCTTACACCATGCGCAGGTTCGAGGGCGAACCTTTCCCTAAGAAAGGGGGGATGATGGCAGATTGCCAGTCATCTCAGGTTTGGAAAGGATGACACCCAAAGGGGGTGTGGGTCCATCTCGAGTTGGCCTTGGTGGGGGTGTGTGATCGGGTTCGTGACCCTTTGGTTCAGGGCCTATAAAGGGTGGGTTGCGCCTTCCTCTGTCAGCTATAGCTTTTAGAGCAGTTGGTTAGCAGCTCACTCTTAAGGTTAATGATACAAAATCGAACCAACAACAACAAGAACATCAAGTAGACTCGGATTTCAGTCCAACAACACCAAGAACAACAAGTTTAACATTCAGTTTTTCAGCCCAACAACACAAGAACAACAAGATAGATAACAATGCTAGTGAATCGAAAAGAGCCCCACACGGCTTCACTAGACTTCAAGATAACAAAATCAACAACAACAACAAGATAAAGAAAGATAGATAACTTGACATATAACATTCAAGAAACTAAGAACCCTAACATCAAGAGAGGACCCTAAGTCTAATGAATATAAACACCAAGTTCTTACGAGGACCAAGAGGCACTCAAAGACCTCAAAACCCTTGTTTCTAGCCAAAGAGACAACACAAGTATCCCTCTACTTGTGAGGAAATAGTGGCGGCTTCCAAGTGTGGAAGAGAGAGAGAAATGTTTAGTATTTTAGGTTACAAATTTCAGCATTCAAAAAGTGAAGTCTAACTCTCTAACATGTTCTATTTATACTACAAGCAAAAAGGGTAAAATGACCCATCCGCCCTTGCTTCTTGTGCCAACCTTGAAGAGTAGTTTATTACACATTAGGACCCCTCTTCACACATAAAAACGTTTAGGTCCTTGGTTGGTTCAATCACCAACTCACACACGACCACTTGCATTAACAAAGCTTGGAGTTTTTGTAATTCCCGAGCTTGGCTTCGTGTGAAAGGCCGTGTACGTGTGGAGGCTGCCCCAACCGTATCATCCTCTCCATCTTGAGAGGAATTTGACCTCAAATTCAGCATTTGGTCATCTTCAACCGCATCAACGAGGGAGAGATCACCAACGTTGAAAGTGTTGTGCACTTGATATTCGGGTGGAAGGTCAATCTTGTAGGCGTTGTCATTGATTCTCTCAAGTACTTGGAAAGGACCATCACCCCTTGGCAGCAATTTGGACTTCCTTTGAGCTGGAAACCGATCCTTTCGAAGATGCACCCCCACCCAATCTCCGGGTTCAAGTACAAGCCTTCTTCTCCCTTTGTTTACCCTTTTTGCAACCTCTTGGTTCTTCTTTTCAAGCTTGAGCCGCACCGTCTCATGCATTTTCTTCATTGCCTCGGCTCTTTTATTTCCATCTAAGCTGGTCATGAGATCACTAGACAAAGGAGTGAGATCTAAAGGGGTAAGGGGATTTAGGCCGTAAACACATTCAAAGGGAGTTATTCCCGTGCTCGAATGTATTACCCGGTTGTATGCAAACTCCACCAAGGGTAGGTGATCTTCCCATGAAGTCAGTTTACCTTTAACCATAGAACGTAGCATAGACCCTAAGGTTCTATTTACTACCTCCGTTTGGCCATCGGTTTGTGGGTGGCAAGACGTGGAGAAAAGTAACTTCGTTCCAAGCCTACCCCACATGGACTTCCAAAAGAGACTTAGGAACTTGGAGTCCCTATCGCTCACAATAGTCCTCGGTACCCCGTGAAGCTTTACAACATGTTCAACAAATAATGAAGCTACACTACGAGCATCCTCGGTTTTAGCACATGGAATAAAATGAGCCATTTTAGAGAATCTATCAACAATAACAAAAATGCTATCTCGGCCCTTTCTAGTCCTTGGCAGCCCCAAAACAAAATCCATCGAAATGTCCAACCAAGGTCTAAGGGGAGTAGGGAGTGGGGTGTACAATCCTTGAGGTAGGAGACGAGATTTCGCACTCCGGCAGGCCACGCATTGACTACAAATTTTAGTGACGTCTTTGCGCATTTTTGGCCAATAGAAGTTCTCCTCTAAGATTCCGAGGGTCTTGTCTACCCCAAAGTGCCCCATGAGGCCTCCGTCATGGGCCTCCCTCACAAATAATTCCCTCCAAGAACTAGAAGGAACACACAACCGCCTCCCTTTGAACAAATACCCATCGAACCGAGAGTAGGAGGAATGGTCATTCTCTTTAAGCCAACGGTCCCTTCCCCACTCTTTGCATTCCCTAAAGATAGGAGCGAAGGTAGGATCCTCGGGATACAACAACCGCAAGCTCTCAAAACCCATCAATTTCGAAGACAAGGTAGCAACAAGCACATGCTTCCTAGACAAGGCATCGGCAACAACATTTTCCTTTCCCCTTTTGTAATGAATTACATAAGGGAAAGTCTCGATGAACTCAATCCACTTAGCATGACGCCTATTCAACTTGTCTTGGCTCTTAAGGTGTTTCAACGACTCATGATCCGTTCGTATCACAAACTCCTTAGGCCACAAATAATGTTGCCAATTTCCCAAAGCTCTAACAAGGGCGTACAACTCCAAATCATAAGTTGAGTAATTAAGAGTTGCCCCTTTGAGTTTTTCACTGAAATAAGCAAAGGGCTTACCTTCTTGCATCAAAACAGCCCCGATGCCAACCTTACTAGCATCACACTCTACTTCAAACATCTTATCAAAATCGGGCAATTGCAATAAAGGCGCCGAGATGAGCGTAGCTTTCAAGGCCTCAAAAGCCCTAGCTTGCTCATCACCCCATTTAAAGGGTCCGTCTTTTCTAATTACCTCGGTTAAGGGGGCTGCTATGGAGCTAAATCCTTTGACAAACCTCCTATAGAAGCTTGCCAACCCGTGGAAACTTCAGATTTCTCCAATAGTTTTAGGGGTCGGCCAACTTCGAATAGAGTCTATCTTGGAATCGTCCACTTCCACACCCCTTGAGCTCACGACAAAACCCAAGAATATAACCTTATCAACACCAAAAGAACACTTCTCCATGTTGGCATACAGCTTCTCCTTTCGGAGCACATCAAACACACATCTCAAATGCATTACATGATCATCAATAGATTTACTATATACCAACACATCATCAAAGTAAACCACCACAAATTTTCCAATATAAGGCTTCATTACATGATTCATTAGCCTCATAAAGGTGCTAGGAGCATTGGTAAGGCCGAAGGGCATGACCAGCCACTCATATAGACCGAATTTGGTCTTGAATGCGGTCTTCCACTCATCACCGGGTTGCATGCGAATTTGGTGATAGCCACTCCTAAGGTCCACTTTAGAAAACAAACAAGATCCGTGGAGTTCATCTAACATATCATCTAGTCTAGGGATTGGATGACGATACCTTATAGTGATTTTGTTGATGGCTCTACAATCGACGCACATACGCCAAGTTCCGTTCTTCTTTGGTACCAAAAGCACCGGAACAGCACACAGACTCATGCTTTCCTTGATGTATCCCTTGTTGAGAAGCTCCTCAACTTGTCTTTCAAGCTCCTTAGTGTCCATGGGATTGCTCCTATAGGCCGGTTTGTTAGGAAGTTGTGAACCCGGTACCAAGTCAATTTGGTGCTCAATTCCCCGAAGTGGGGGCAATCCTTGCGGAAGTTCTTGAGGAAATACATCTTCATACTCCTGCAACACACAAGAAATCAAAGGGGAAATGGAAGAATTAGTGGGGTTAGTATTAAAACAATGGGCCAAGAGTAACATCGGCTTGTTTTCATCATGATCCACGAAGAGTTCTTTCCTCCTAGCCAACATCACTACATTTTCCATCTCCCTTGTCGTTGGGACAACCTCGGATGTCCCGACTTCCTCACCTACGGCACTCCCCCCCTTTTCTCCCTTCCCGGATTCCTTTCCCTTTCCCTTCAACTCTCTCATCTTTTGGTGCCACTCGTTTACTTGGGAGGGTAAAAGAGGATGAAGTGTGACCTTTCGGCCATCCTTCTCAAGCGTATACCGGTTGGTCCTTCCATCGTGTTTAGTAGACCTATCATATTTCCATGGTCTACCTAACAACAAGTGACATGCTTGCATTGGGATCACGTCACAAAGTACCTCATCGTGGTAGTTTCCCACCTTAAACCGAATCACACATTGCCTTGTGACCCTTAATTCACCACAATCATTCAACCATTGTAGCTTGTAAGGACTAGTGTGTGGTGTAGTTGGTAGCTTCAAGAAATTCACCATAGCATGGCTCGCAACATTTGTACAACTACCACTATCAATCACCAAGGTGCACACATTCTCCTTTACAAGACACTTAGTATGGAATAGATTTTCCCTTTGACTCGGGTCACCTATCGCCTTATTAATCATGACACGTCTAACCACAAAGTTAGGAACCACACACTCCCCTTCTTGTGGAAAGACATCTTCACTACCGTCTACTTCATCATCATTCGGCCCATTTTCAGCTCCCTCTCCATCTTGAGGCTCGGCCTCATCCTCCCCCCTTTCAGAATCCACCTCCTCACCAAGGTAGTACACCTTTCCTTCTCGTAGGATCACATTGCGCCGGTTCGGAAATTCATTGGCCTTATGCCCCCAACCTTGGCACTTGAAGCATTGGAACCCCTTTGGGTTGGGATATTTGGGAGCCTCCGGTTTCGGAGGGAATTTAGGGACGGTTTTGGACTCGGGCAGCTTCATAGGAGCGGGTTGGTCCTTGTTCTTGGTCCAACCCGAGGGGGTTTGTACCCTTGCCTTGAAGGATGATCTCTCCTTAAGTTCCCTTTCAATCTCAAGGGCCGCTTGGAATATACCGTCAATGGTTTCAAACCGGTGAAGGGTCAAATGAGTGGAGATCTCTTTGTTTAACCCACACTTGAACCGGATGATGTCGTGACTGATTTGCTCCCCACGATGATCAAGTTTCAACATGAGTTGTTGGAACTCGTTAAAATAGGCCATCACACTCTTGCCTCCTTAACGCAAGCCATATAATCTAGCAAGCAACTCATGACGATATCTCTCGGGAAGGTATCGTTGTCTCATCAAATACCTCAACCGATACCAAGGTGGTGGCTGCCCATCAACTAATTCATTACCAAATCGTTTAACATACTCCCACCAAGTGTTAGCATAGCCCTCAAGGTGAGCTATAGCGTAGCAACTCTTCTTTTCGTCCGAGATGTCATTAACTTGGAAGACCTTGTCACAAGCCGATTCCCAAGTTAAGTAGGCCTCGGGATCACTTTCACCCTTAAAGATGGGTAGGCTCAACTTGATGGTGTTGATGCCTACGTCTCTCTCTTGGTGTCGGTTTCCCCTATCTCCATACCCCCGGTATCTCCTAGGTTCTCCTCGACCCCCTCTTAACTCCTCCTCCCTCATATAAGCATCATCAAAGGCTCCATCTCCTTCATACTCCTCTCTACCGTATCCTTCAAAGTGGGCTGGTCGGCCTTGGCCGTTTTGATTCGGAGGATTTGGAATTTGTGGTCTTTGGTTTAGTGGAGCTTGGAATGGAGGGTTCGGATTTAGTGGAGGTTCTTGGCGTCCAAATCCCTCTTGTGGAATTGGAGGGGCTTGGAAATGTAGTGGTCTAGTGGAGTCTCGGTTTGGAGGAAAATAGGTAGTTTGGCTTGCGGTATTTAGTGGAGCTTGGGGTGCATTTAGCATTTGGTGGACTGTTTCGGGGGTGATGGTTGCGGAGGAGGTCCTATCATGACCATTGGTAGATACATGTAGAGGAGTAGAAGGACGAGAGTTCCTTTGACTCTCCACTTGTTCTAATCTCCCACTAATAGTCGACACCTCCCCCTTTATTGCTCTGCCAAGTCCCCTCTCACGGCCCCAAATTCCGAATTCAACCTTTCAAGTGTCCGGGTAACGGCCTCAAGAGTGACCCTCATAGAATCAAGGGCATTAGTATCCACACTATGAGACGTAGTTCCTTCCATTGTCAAGATATTATCCGCTTTAGTTCACCACAAGTTCGTGTTCCACAAGTGTTGTGTAATTGGCTAGTAACCGTGAAATTTTAAGGTATGAGTAAGCTCTTATCCGGAATGGATTCTTGTTAGAAGACTCAAAGAATTCTTGCCGGACTAGAACCAAAAATCAGCAACTCATTCAAACGAATAAAAAGCACTCAAATAAACGTTGACACGAACAAACGGTTCAAGGGTCTAATTGACAACCTAGTAGGAATGTACTAGTTTGTTAATTAGTTCTAGGACCAAGTAAGGGAAACCAAGGATCAACAATTAGCAACCAAAGAACATCCTAAGTTGAGCTTATAGTGACGTGGCAGCATGCAATGGTTCCACACGTTTTCTTTTCTCTTTTTTTTTTTTGTCAATATTCACACAACTTGTTATAGTTTTCAAAGTGTTTTTGGTGGGAAAATAAAATCTTGTAGTATTTCACCCTTTTCAAACTCAAGAAAGTGATGTTTGGTAGACTAATCCCACAAAACAAGGCTCCTTGAATTAGGGAAAAGTGATTGACAAGACTACAAGGTGATGGGTGCAAGTCTTTCACAACAACTTTATAGCTTGTCTTACAACTTGAGCACACAACAAGATGAACAAGATGAACAAGTTCAAAAGATGAACACCTCAACAATCTTCTTCAACTTCTTTAGCACATAAACACAACATCCACCGATTTTATTTTCTTTTGGTCATCAACAACATACAACTTCGGCCACTTCAAGTCACTACACAATGTTCAAGTTTTCAAGCTCAACTTTCGGATCTAGACACCTTAGTGTTGGTGAGAAAGAAACCAACACTAGGAACTCACTAAACAAGCAAAATTAACACTTAGATCTAGACATGCAACATCATTCTCGGATTCCACTTGTAAGGGACTGATTTTCCGAATTTCCTTTTTGGTGTTGTTTGTTTAAGCCGTGTACTAGCCCAAGAGGGGTTATGTTGGAACACAACCGGTCAAGCTTTGATACCAAATGATACAAAATCGAACCAACAACAACAAGAACATCAAGTAGACTCGGATTTCAGTCCAACAACACCAAGAACAACAAGTTTAACATTCAGTTTTTCAGCCCAACAACACAAGAACAACAAGATAGATAACAATGCTAGTGAATCGAAAAGAGCCCCACACGGCTTCACTAGACTTCAAGATAACAAAATCAACAACAACAACAAGATAAAGAAAGATAGATAACTTGACATATAACATTCAAGAAACTAAGAACCCTAACATCAAGAGAGGACCCTAAGTCTAATGAATATAAACACCAAGTTCTTACGAGGACCAAGAGGAACTCAAAGACCTCAAAACCCTTGTTTCTAGCCAAAGAGACAACACAAGTATCCCTCTACTTGTGAGGAAATAGTGGCGGCTTCCAAGTGTGGAAGAGAGAGAGAAATGTTTAGTATTTTAGGTTACAAATTTCAGCATTCAAAAAGTGAAGTCTAACTCTCTAACATGTTCTATTTATACTACAAGCAAAAAGGGTAAAATGACCCATCCGCCCTTGCTTCTTGTGCCAACCTTGAAGAGTAGTTTATTACACATTAGGACCCCTCTTCACACATAAAAACGTTTAGGTCCTTGGTTGGTTCAATCACCAACTCACACACGGCCACTTGCATGAACAAAGCTTGGAGTTTTTGTAATTCCCGAGCTTGGCTTCGTGTGAAAGGCCGTGTACGTGTGGAGGCTGCCCCAACCGTATCAACAGAAGCTATTTCCTTATTCCTTAACTTCTTAACCTGTCGATCTAGAATAGCAATAGGTAATTCTTCATAGGTAAGATCTTCTGTAATTTGTACATCTTCAGTAGGAGTAATATGAGATGGATCTCCAATGCACTTTTGAAGCATTGAGACATGAAATACCGGATGAACTGTTGAGAGCTCTTGGTGTAGTTCCAATTCATAAGCAACTTGGCGAAACCTCCGAGTAATCTGGTATGGGCCTATATAACGTGGACTTAATTTTCCTTTCTTACCAAATCTCATAACCCCCTTCATTGGTGATACCTTCAAGAATACCTAATCACCTATAGCAAACTCTAGCCCCCTTCTCCTAACATCCGCATATGACTTATGTCTGCTTTGGGCTATTTCTAGTCGTTGTTGGATTACTTTAACCTTTTCCATAGCTTGATGAACAAGATCTGGCCCGAATAAGGCAGTGTCGCCCGCTTCAAACCATCCAATTGGTGATCTACACTTTCTCCCATATAAAGCTTCATATGGTGCCAATTTGAGACTTGAATGATAGCTATTTTTGTAAGCGAACTCGATGAGAGGTAGATGATCATCCCAACTACCTTTAAAGTATAATACATAAGCTCGTAGCAAATCTTCAAGTGTTTCAATGGTACGTTCTACTTGTCCATCTATTTGAGGGTGAAAAGCTTTACTTAGATTCACTTGTGTTCCCAAATTTCTCTGGAAAGACTTCAAATAATTTGTAGTAAATTGAGCTCTTCGATCTGATATAATAGAGATTGGAACTCCATGCAGTCGAACTATCTCCTTAATATATAATTTGGCATATTCTTCAACTGTGTAAGTGGTCCTAACCGGTAGAAAATGCGCTGATTTAGTAAGCCTATCAACAATCACCCATATGGAATCAAACCTTCGAGATGTACGAGGCAAACCCGTGATGAAATCCATGTTGATCATGTCCCACTTCCAGATTGGAATATCTATACATTGCATATAACCCCGAGACTTTTGGTGCTCTACTTTAACTCTTTGATAATTTGGACATTCGGCTACAAATTTTGTGATGTTCTTCTTCATGTCACCCCAACAATACATTTCTTTCAAATCATGGTACATTTTTTTTGACCCTGGATGGATAGAATACCTTGAATGATGTGCTTCTATCATAATCCTTTTTTTAGTCCATCTACATTCGGCACACACAATCTGTTTTGGCGCCGAAGTACTCCTTCTTGCGTATGCTCAAATGCTTTCATCATACCACATTACACATTTTCCTTAAGCTTTAATAGAATGGGATCTGCATATTGCTTCTCTTTTACATCAGCTACTAGGGAAGATTCTTCAGCATTATAAACAATAAGCCCTTCATTTGGTGTTTCAAGAAGGAGAACTCCCAAATTGGCTAGTTGGTACAAATCTTTAGTCATCCCTTGTCTTTCTATAGATGGTGCCATAGTCTTCCGACTTAATGCATCTACCACCACATTTGCTTTCCCCGGATGATACAAGATATCAATGTCATAGTCTTTTAATAATTCAAGCCATCTTCGCTGCCTCAAATTTAGGTCCTTCTGATTAAAGATATACTGCAAACTCTTGTGGTCAGTGTATATGTCAACATGAATCCCGTACAGGTAGTGACACCATATCTTTAAGGCAAATATAACCGCTGCTAGCTCCAGATCATGTGTTGGATAATTTTTCTCGTGTGGCCGCAATTGTCTCGAGGCATATTCTATGAATTTACCATGCTGCATCAATATACACCCTAAGCCAATTCTTAAAGAATCACAATACAATGCATACCCCTCTGTGCCTTCTGGAAGTACCAATACGGGTGTAGAAGTCAACTTATTCTTCAGATCTTGGAAACTTCTTTCGCATGCATCATTCCATTGAAACTTGGATGCTTTGTGTGTTAGCTTTGTTAAAGGTGCAGAAATTGAAGAAAAACCTTCAACAAACCTTCTATAATAACCTGCCAACCCAAGGAAATTACGAACCTCCGTAGGCATTATAGGTCTTGGCCAATTCTTCACGGCTTCTATCTTTTGAGTATCAACCTTTATTCCTTCATCAGATATAATATAACCCAAGAATTCCACAGATTTTAACCAAAACTCACATTTAGAGAACTTTGCAAATAGCTTACGATCACGAAGAATCTACAACACCTGTCGTAAGTGATTGGCATGGTCCTCATTTGATCTCGAATAAACCAGAATATCATCTATAAAAACTATCACAAACACATCCAAGAAGGGCTTGAACACCCTATTCATCAAATCCATAAAAGCTGCAGGTCATTAGTTAGCCCAAAGGACATGACTAGGAACTCGTAATGACCGTACCATGATCGAAAAGCTATCTTGGGTATGTCATTCTCTTTGACCCTCATTTGGTGGTACCCAAACCTTAAATCAATCTTCGAAAACCACTTGGCGCCTTGCAACTGATCAAATAAGTCATTAATTCTCGGAAGGGGATATTTGCTCTTAATAGTCACCTTGTTCAGTTGTCTATAGTCAATACACATTCTTAACGAGCCATCCTTCTTACGCACAAATAACACTGGTGCACCCCAAGGGGATACACTAGGCCTTATGAATCTTTTTTCTAGCAAGTCTTTTAATTGCTCTTTCAAATCCCGTAATTCTACTGGGGCCATTCTATATGGAGGAATTGAGATTGGTTGAGTACCTGGAATAAAATTGATACCAAACTCCACTTTTTGTTCTGGGGGAAAACTCGGAAGATCTTCAGAAAATACATCAGGAAATTCATTTACCACTGGAATAGTTTGAAGAGTTGGTATCTCCGTATTTATGTCCGTGAACTCTGACTCTCACTTCTCTGCCCAAAATGGTTGGTTGCCTTTAGACCCTTGAAACTGTGATGTTGCACTAGCTGTAGAATAAGAAGATAATGGCCAAGGCGGTCTATTAGAAAACCGAGGCCTAAACTCTCCTTAGGATGCCATAAACTGCCCCTTAGATCTAGCCCTTTTGGAATACCCTCTTTCCAATTCTTGTGCTCTTCTTCTTTGCCTCTGATCCTCCATTTTTTGTGCAAAAGCTTGTATCCTTACTATGTCTATGTCTTTGCTTAAAGCAGCAATAGTACAATCTCGAACCAGATATGGATCCAATCTATCTACATATCAATGAACTCTATCATCCATTGTAGCTACTACATTGGGAGCATACCTAGACAAAGGGTTAAACCAAAGGTTGTACTCCCTCACTCTCATATTCCCTTGGTGAAGATTCAGGAACTAATCTGTACGGACTTCTTGAATCTCATATGGAAGGTAATGATCAAGAAATGCCTCTTTGAACTATTTCCAAGTAGCTGGAGGTGCATCGATACCCCTAGATCGTTTCCAGTCTTCATACCACAATATAGCCTCCCCTTTGAATCTATATGCTGCTAGCTCAACTATCTCTTTACCCGACACATGCATGACATCTAAAACCCTTTGGATTTGATCAATAAAGTCCTGTGAGTCTTCAGTAAGATCTGATCCGGTGAATGTGGGTGGATCCAATTTTAAGAAAATCCTGTGTCTGTATGCTAGATGCCCTATCTTTATCACTAGAACCCGTTGTTGGAATGGCTGGTCCTTGAGCTTGTCCAGCAATTATACAAGGCAATAATTGCACCGCATTCCTTAGATCTTGGTCAGTAGCATTAATAGGTAGTTCTAAGGATGTGGTTCTTCTCCTTCTTAGCTCTTATGGATAGGGAGGAGTAGAAGAAGTCTGGGATACAAACTCATCTTAAGCCTCACTTTGATTAGCTTGTCTAGGTGGTGACTTGCTGGTCCCTTCTCCGACAACCACATCCGTTCGCTTACCTGTATTCTTGCTCCTTCTTGTAACTGGTATCTTTACTATAATAAGAGGAAAAAAATAGGTTCACTGGTTAAATATGACTTCACCTACAACATGGGCTCTATTGCACGATCTAAGATATGAAGAAAAAGAGACAACCCCTAAATGCCCATAGCCTCTTGTTTATAGATGTAGTGCACAACACACCCGTAAGCAAGACTCTACATGGACACGGCTTTGTAGACTCCCTAGGATGAACTTCTCTGATACCACTTTTGTTATGCCTCAAATCCTATTGGGGCGGATAGGCACTCATAGCCGTAAAGGCCCGAGAGAACCAATTCCAAGAACTTGTACTCCCCATGCATGTAACTATAACATCAAAAGGTTCTGACAAACATGATATTAGACAATACTTGGCCGTTAGGGCCACCACATCTAAAGACAAAGCACTACCATAACTTTACATTAGTCTACAAAGCCTCTAGAAGATACATAGACTTAGTTAGGATCGGGACAAACCCCCGCCCTACTCTTGACTTACTGTACAATACCAAAATATATGGAACAGACTCGGAAAGCCCCGAATCAACCTGGATCTCACCCATAGTCACTGAAAAGCCTGCGTTCCTACTAGTAAGTTGTATGAGCTGAAGTACCTGTGCCTGCAGCATGAAATGCAGGTCCCCCGTGAGGGATGTCAGTACAAAAATATGTTCTGAATATATAAGGTAGAAGGTAACAACACACTTGATACAAAATATCAATAGAAATATGATACAAGTGTATAAGTAGTACTAGTAGACCACCTTTATAAATACTTGTGGGACAATGTACATTACATTCTTTCTTCGTTTTACCTTCTTACTTCTTAATCTTTGTAATCCATATAATGCAAATGACCAGCTGATCAGTGGTAAATAGATAAATTAGGATCGGCCCATGCTAGGCTTGCGCCCCTGAGCTGCCACCTACATATAATGATTGGGATCAGCCTATGCTAGGCTTATGCCCCTGAGCTGCCACCCACAAATAAAGCTATCGAGATCGGCCCATGCTAGGCAAATGCCCCTGAGCTGCCACTCGTCATTTAACAGATTTGCATTACTTAGTTTATTTAGCCTTTGAGATTGTTACTTTGGTGGTCATCACATTATGGTACCTTGAACCAGTAATACGCTAATAAGAGACATGTAACTAGACAATTAATGCAACAACAATGAGGTAGGGAGCTGTTGGCACACAAATAAAGTGTTTAGGAGCTAAAATAACACATGGGTCTTATTTGAACAAACGGAGAACTCTTGAAATTTTCTAGTGAAGATAGACTCACAGATTTAATAATAAGCACGCATTGAGGTGTTCTAATACGTTAGAGAGTGGGAACAAGGTCATTGGATACATGGAGTGTAATGTGCTGCCATTATCTATCGCTTTGTTATAGGATAACCTCGAAAACTTGCTTGATGGTACAATTGTACGATTTCATGCCAAAGAGTGTGAAATAGAGTATTCCTTACATACCTAGTTATTTGACTCCGAAACTAACCCGACTTGACTTCCCGCCTTTTAGATTACTTATCTACAATAGAATATATGGTAAACTAGTATTAGTAACCAATCAACACATTTGAGATACTTAATTTCACCCAAAACAGTAACCGGGCAACAACTATTAATCTATCAAACAAGGGTGTTATTTTAACCCTTTTTTTCCTCCAATTACACCCACATACCATATAGGTTCTTATAAGGTTCACCCAAAACCACCTCGACTTCATTACACATTCCAAACAACACGCAAAATAGATTGGGAAGCAAGCATTAGTTCGGTGGTGTATCACCACATCTTTCTTCTATAATTCATTACAAACTTATCACACCTTTATCCAACTTCATCCTGGCAGCCCATAACATATACATACAAAATAGTCCACAAAACAGTCCCAAACCCCTTTTATTGTAGCAATCAATTATTGAACCCATCATCTCTTGAGTTCTCAATAACAAGACATCCATAATCCTCTCTCAAATTCATATATAAGAAAAACAAAATGGAGCAGTCACCTTACCTCAATTCAGCAACTTATTCTTTTAATTGAACTCTTCAAGAGCTTGAACTTTCCTTCACTCTTAAACCAAAGAAGAAGAAAAAAAGTTCCTCAATAACAAGGAAACGTGAACAAACAGCTTGTTCTATAATCATCCATATACTTATAGTCAAACACTTATAACTTGTTTTCCTAATCTCCCATGAGATAATTAAACAAAACCTTAAGTGTTTTTCACTTACCTTGGGCTGCAAAGGGGAGGGTTTCTTCAAGAACCCTAGAAGGAAAAATAGGGTTGCTGCTCTTGTTGTTTTTGAGAGAGTAGAGAGATTTGCTGAAATATACTCCTTTTTTGTGACTTAAAAGTGAAGTAAAATGGCCAGCAACTTCTTCTTATAAAGCCTCTATTTTTTTGGCCATCCACTTAGCTGATTTTGGACCACAAATTTAATCAAATTGGCCCAAGTAGGTGATGCACCTACTTAAGGAGTCCAAACAGCTCAAAATGTCAAAGTAGGTGATGCACCTACTTGCTTAATTTCTTAATTGGTCTCAATTATATTTAGGCCTTGGCAGATTTGAGCTTTGGGACTTTTTCCCATTTTTCTTCTTTTTTTTTACTTAATTTTGGCCCAAATAAGTATTCTAATAAAGGCCCAAATCTGATTCATGGACTTGGTCCATTAACTTGGATCATATAGCTCAAATAGGTGACTCGCCTACTAGATTAATTAAGTCAAGCTAGCACCTCAATATTTCCTTCTATTTCCAGCTCCTAATCACCTTAATAGAACTTACAACTTATACACACTTGGTCACTTTAAACTTTAGATTCAAATACTAGCTTACGATCCCAAGTTTAAATGGTTGTATTGACGTTAACTTGGTTGCATCACATTAAACTGTACGGGCAACCTCTATAATTCCATCTACACCATTAATAATTACATAACAAATCTCATTTGTTACCTATACCATATGACCATACCAGGTTCCATATAATTAGAATAAGTACAAGCAAGATACGGGATGTTATATCCTTCCCCCCTTAGAAACATTCGTCCTCGAATGTTAGCATAACTGTCCAACCAAAACAAGTTCAAGCCTAAGTTTATTATCCCTATTACCATATAGTACCTATATATTTTACACTTACTTGTTATTGCTCCAATTCAGCATCTTGGACTTTTTCTTCGTATTTGAACAAATGGGGGTACTTGGATTTCATCGCTTCTTCAGTTTCCCACGTGATCTCTTCTTTTTGTCGATTCCTCCAAAGCATATTTACAGAAGCTATTTTCTTATTCCTCAACTTCTTAACCTGTCGATCTAGAATAGCAATAGGTAATTCTTCATAGGTAAGATCTTCTGTAATTTGTACATCTTCAATAGGAGTAATATAAGATGGATCTCCAATGTACTTTCGAAGCATTGAGACATGAAATATCGGATGAACTGTTGAGAGCTCTTGGGGTAGCTCCAATTCATAAGCAACTTGGCCAAACCTCTGAGTAATCTGGTATGGGCCTATATAACGTGGACTTAATTTTCCTTTCTTACCAAATCTCATAACCCCCTTCATTGGTGATACCTTCAAGAATACCTAATCACCTATAGCAAACTCTAGCGCCCTTCTCTTAACATCCACATATGACTTATGTCTGCTTTGGGCTATTTATAGTCGTTGTTGGATCACTTTAACCTTTTTCATAGCTTGATGAACAAGATTTGGCCCGAATAAGGCAGTGTCACCCACTTCAAACCATCCAATTGGTGATCTACACTTTCTCCCATATAAAGCTTCATATGGTACCATTTTGATACTTGAATGATAGCTATTGTTGTAGACAAACTCGATGAGAGGTAGATGATCATCCCAACTACCTTTAAAGTCTAATACACAAGCTCGTAGCATATCTTTGAGTATTTTAATGGTACGTTCTGCTTGTCCATCTATTTGAGGGTGAAAAGCTGTACTTAGATTCACTTGGTTCCCAAATTTCTCTGGAAAAACTTCCAAAAATTTGCAGTAAATTGAGCTCCTCGATCTGATATAATAGAGATTGGAACTCCATGCAGTCGAACTATCTCCTTAATATATAATTTGGCATATTCTTCAACTGTGTAAGTGGTCCTAACCGGTAGAAAGTGTGCTAATTTAGTAAGCCTATCAATAATCACCCATATGGAATCAAACCTTCGAGATGTATGAGGCAAACCCATGATGAAATCCATGTTGATCATGTCCCACTTCCAGATTGGAAGATCTATACATTGCATATAACCCCCGGGCTTTTGGTGCTCTACTTTAACTCTTTGACAATTTGGACATTCGACTACAAATTTTGCAATGTTCTTCTTCATGTCACCCCAACAATACATTTCTTTCAAATCATGGTCCATTTTTGTTGATCCTGGATGGATAAAATACCTTGAATGATGTGCTTCTGTCATAATCCTCTTTTTTTGTCCATCTACATTCGGCACACACAATCTGTTTTGGCACCGAAGTACTCCTTCTTGCGTATGCTCAAATGCTTTCATCATACCACATTGCACATTTTCCTTAAGCTTTAATAGAATGGGATCTGCATATTGCTTCTCTTTTACTTTAGCTACTACTAGGGAAGATTCTTCAGCATTATAAATAATAAGCCCTTCATTTGGAGTTTCAAGAAGGCGAACTCCCAAATTGGCTAGTTGGTACAAATCTTTAGTCATCCCTTATCTTGATAACTATTTTGGTGAAGTTGTAGTTGTCTTTGCCAAGTGTTGGAGATATTGTTATTGTGGATTGGAGTTGGTCGATGGAATTGTTGTTGTTCTTGAAGATTGTTGTTATTGTTCTTGGTGTGGTTGTTGTTGTTCTTGAAGTTCTTCACCTTCCTTCATATATTGTTAGAACATAAAGTGAATGTTAGATCCTAAAAGGTGAAGGAAAAAGGTGTATGTACTTGTTAGTCTTGAAAGACCCCAACCACCAAAAGACTTTATATCACTTCTCAACCACTTTTACATGATTTAAGGACCCATGTTTTAAGGATAAGTACAAGAAAAAGTCAAGTCTTGAAAATTGAAAAAGTCCCCAAGACTTATTTTCCCTCCTAAAACAAATTCCATCAATCCAAATTAATGTTTGACCAAGACTTGAACATTTAAGAATAACCACTTGACAAAACCAAACCAATGCGTGGCTTCCACGTCATCACTATTACTGTTCACACAATATTTCCGAGCTCACAATTTTAGATTTCTTAGTTTCATTTTATTGTCTCTTAGTTCGTTTGTTGGTTCGGACACTAATTGACAACCTAGTAATCTCCTACTAGCTTGTAAGTTAGTTTTGTGTCCGTTTGTTCGTGTTTACGTTTGTTGTGTACTTTTATCTTTTTAAATTTGTTGTTAGTTCTTGACTCAAGTCCTACAAGATTTCATTTGAGTTTCAAACAAAAATCCATTTTGGGACAAGAGTAGACTCGACACTCAATCACTCACGAAGTACAAGCTGGCTTTCAACACTTGTGAAACAAATGTGAGGTAAAATCGAGAGTGAGAGTGTGGTGGCATTTTTTATCTAACAAGTTTGTTTGTTTTCTTTGTTTGTTGTGTCTTTTGTTAGGTACAATGGCTGCCCATAATTTCAATGCCACATGTGATCGTATCAATGATAATATTGAAGATATGAAATGGCACATTGAAATTATACGCCAATTGCTACCCAAACTCTACCCATAAAATCCAATTGTCCAAGCACCTTGCGTTGAGAGCTGCTCGGAGAAAGTTGCTGCCCAACTTGTGAGTAAAACTTGCCCACCACTTGAGGATATGTATGATGTGATTAATGAATCTCAAGTGAGTGAAGGATTTAAATATGTTGACCAAGGAAAAAGGAGTGAACCTATGAGCCTATGTTGTTGTAAAGATGCTAATGTTTGTTTGGCTCATAGGGTTAATCATGTGCTTGACATATCTTTGAAATTTGATAATGATTCCTTAGAGAGTGAAATTTCTAAATCTATCCACGAGTTAGATCATTCTCACTCTTTAGGAACAATGTCTTGTTTGAAGATAGTTTATTTACTCCTAATGAACCTAGTGGTGCAAGTGATATTGACAGCATGGCTTGTCTTGGAAGCTATAGCCTATATGCTAACCCACTATGGTGTGACAACATTCCTCCTCAAGATGGAAATCTCTTCTTGGAAGATGAGAGTACTCTTAAGGGTAGGGAATGTGTAGTCTTTGAAATGAGTACCCTTGGTAGTACTCTTGGTGTTCATGATGATCAATTTACTCTTAAAAGTAGTTCACTACTTGTGCATGTGAATAGTATGCTTAAAAATTCTCAAGTTAGTGATGATGTCTATAAAATTGATCTTGATAATGCACATGACTCTTTGAACATCTTGTGTGGTAAAAGCATTGCAATTAGCTTCGTTCATAGAGATCATGTGTATAAAAATATTTTTGCGTGTGAACGTGGGAGTGACATTATAGGGAAAGGAAGGGCTAGCCTCGGCTTAGGTCCTTGGCTAATTTTTCCATTTGATCCCGGCACCCTATTGGAATGTGGAAATCTCGACACTCTTCACTTAATGCTTGGTCAAGACGACAAGCAATGTTTGATTTTGGGTGCTAAGGAAGGAAGACAAGGTTCTTCCTTATCTCTTTTTGTTGGTGGTGACCACTTCCTTTGTGCCATTTGTACTAAGTTTTTTATGTTCAACACAAAGGATCCATGGATGTACTTCAAGTTTGTTCCACCTCGGCATGGCATATTGATGTGTGTATTTTGCTAACCCTAACTCTCATGTCTTGAGGATGTGTGCTTGTTTGTCTTCTCTTGATTTTGCAAGGCATGGATTCGAGGTCGAATCCTTTTCAAGAAGGGGAGGATGATACGGGTACAACCATGAGGATGCATGTTTGTGAGATGTATTGAACTCGAGACTTGGAGTGTGAAAGTGAAGTGCAAATGAGGACTTAAAAGGGGTCCAAAACCGTCCATATAATGCTCTCCAAGGGCACCCACTTGAAGACTTGAGACTAAGGGGTCATTTTGGACATTTTACACCTTGTTTGTAAACTACTATATAAGGAACCTTTTAGGTCATTTGTTAGGAGACTTTTGTTGAATATGGATGTTGTACAACATTTAGAAACATTTCCTCTCTAAGGAGAGAAGACCACAAATCTGAAACTTGTAACTAGGGAAATCAACTTGAGTGTGGAATCACTCGTGTTGGATTCAAGCTTGGAAATGTTGGATGCTTGGGAGATCGAGGTCACTCTTGTGCCAACGTAAGAGATAGGTTTATGTTGTGTGTAGTATTAAAGGTCCAATAGTGTAACAAGTCTTGGGTTGTTAATATTATTCCCTCATTTGGTCTATCTATCTATCTTTATCTTATTGCACTTTGTAGATTCATAGTGGACTATTTTTGTGACTTGTTGAATCCGACTTTTGTAAACATTGTGTTCATCTTGTTCATCTTATATTAGGGCTATTTTTGTGTTGAAAACATACCTCTTTATCTTGTTATTGTGTTGTTGATAGCGAATCCGAGAGTGGTCTTCAAAAGGGTCCTCAAATCCTTAAGATTAGTGGACTATTTTGGAGTTGTTTTGTGTTCTTTTTTTTCGTATCACCATACCAGGTTCCATATAATTAGAATAAGTACAAGAAAGATACGGGATGTTATAAATGTGACCTCTCTTTATTCGAAGACCGGCTGCTGAAGGTAGATTTAAACTAAAGAAGAATATAGTGTAGCTTCTATACAGCAATGGACAGTTTACCAAGCTATCACATAAAGATCCACAAGTCCATATGCAAAACTTTCTGGAGATTAATGACACTTCATCCCTACAAGTGTGTAAACTAATTATGTGATGCTAACACTCTTCCACTTTTCACTTTTGGGGGAAAAAAAGAAGTGGTTGAATGCTGAGCCAGCAGGTTAAATCACAACTTGGGATGACTTAGCCTGGAAGTTCCACATTTGATTCTTTCCATCTGGAGAGACTGTGAGACTTCGCAATGAGATTTTAAGCTTCAAGTAGAGGACAGATGAAAATTTAGATCATGCTTGGGAGAGGCTCAAAGATTTTCTTTTAGACTATTCACATCATCTGCAGTCTAATGAGGTATTACCTCACACCTTTGTAGAGTCTCTTGACCATAATACAAATATTTTTCTAGATTCAATTACAGGTGGTTAGGCTTTGGAAAATACTTATGATGAGCTATACACCTTGTTGAATCGTATTGCATAAGTAAATCTAGATTTGCATGGTATACCTCAAGGAGCTTAGTGAAAATGGTTGTGGGTGTGATCAAATTTGATAGCATCTAACTTTTTTCTTTGCAGAATCAGATGATGACTCAATTCACCAAGTTGGGTGTGCAACAAACTCAGGCATGTGTCAATGTTGTGCAACATACCCCATCATGGTGTGAGATTTGGGGCAATAGTGTCCACTCTGCAGACTTGTATGGTGCCAATCCTGAATCTGTCAACTTTATGGGCAATGCACAAAAGCCAAAATATGGTAATAATACAATCAAAAGTGGCAGACTCAACCAATATATCCTTGGGGAAACAACTAGTAGCAATAGCATAATACTCAGGCTAGTAACATTGAGGAGACTCTGAAAAAAATTTTGGTCAACCAATAACAGATGGCTATTGAAACTAAAAATGAGCAAATAGCATAGAAACAGTTAGAGTAGAAAGTGGAGAAACTGGCCCAGGACCAGAATATAAGTCCTCAGGGTTGTTTACCAAGTGATAATAATCCTCCAAAACAAGTAATGTTTATCACTTTGAGGAGTGGTAAAGAGCTGAATCATAGGCCTCCAAAAACAAATGAGAAAGTAGATGCAGAGTTGGTTCCTTGATCGGTTGCATGAATTTTTTTTGAAAATTTAGGGATGTCTGAGTACCCAAAAACAAAAGTTGTTGAGAAGGAAAGACCACCACCACCATTCCCATAGAGGTTCAAGAAAGCAAAGGAGGATGGATGCTTCAAGAAGTTCTTTGACATATTCAGAGAGCTTCACATTAACCTTCCTTTTCTAGATGTTTTGCAGGGAATGACTAAGTATGCTAAGTACTTGAAGCACATGATGATGAACAAAGTTAAGTTGGAGTATACTGAGACCGAGGCACTAACGAATGAGTGTAGCTCTATGGTAACGAAAAAGATGCCCAAAAAGCTTAAGGACCCAAGAAGTTTCACCCCTCCCCATTCATATTGGTGATGGTGAAGTGGTACATGCTCTGAGTGATTTTAGGGAGAGTATAAATTTGATGCCTATATCTATGTGAAAAACTCTTAGGTCAGTTTAGCCGAGACCAAGCCCTTTGATGATCCAATTGGCTGACAAGACCATAGTTATTCCCAAAGAAATAATTGAGGACTTCCTCATAAGGGTTGGTAAGTTTGTAATTTTGGATAATTTTATTGTTATGGATTTTGATGCAAAAAGTGAGTGCCGATCTGTAACGACCCGAGACTACCCCCTAGTCGTCATATAGTGCTTAGAACCACAAGTGATCCCAAGATAACCCATAAATTGGCATACTGTTAAGCAACTGAATTATAACATAATAAATAGTTGTTCTACGGATACGGGTGTACAAAGCTGTCCAATACGTTCTCGACCATTCACACGAAGCCAAGCTCGCGAGTTATAAAAACTACAAGCCATGTTCACGCAAATGGCTGCGTGTGAGTTGGTACTTGATCCGCCAAAGAGCTTCAACGTTTTTAAGTGTGAAAATGAGCCTTGAAGTGTAATAAATTACACTCTAAGGGCACCCCATGACTGAAGGGTAGGAAGTTCATTTGTCCTTCATTTTGTGTGTAATATAAATAGATGCTATTAGGGTTATTTTCAGCACTTAGTTCATTCTTGATATTTCACAACAACAAGTCTTGTAACATTGAATATTTCTCTCTCTCTTGTTCTTGAGAGTAGAACCTGAAATCTGTCTAACAAGTATAGTTACACTTGTGTTGTTTCTTGGCTAGAAACTTGACATCTTGAGGTTCATGAGTTCCTCTTGTCAAAAAAGAGGATGATGATGATGATGGTGAAGTTATTTACCCACAAGAAGGGGAGTGTGTTGTTCCAAACTTTGTAGTTAGATGCGCTATGATTAGTAGGGCAATAGACGACCCTAGCCAAAGGGAAAATCTATTCCATACTAAATGCCTTGTAAAGGGGAATGTGTGCACTTTGGTGATTGATAGTGGTAGTTGTGCGAATGTCGTTAGTGTCGCTATGGTGAACTTTCTAAAATTACCAACTACACTTTATACTAGCCCTTACAAGTTGCAATGGTTGAACGAATGCGGTGAATTAAAGGTCATGAGGCAATTTGTGATACGGTTTAAGGCAGGGAACTACCAAGACGAAGTGCTTTGTGATGTGATACCAATGCAAGCATGTCATTTGTTGTTAGGTAGACCTTGGCAATATGATAGGTCTACCAAACATGATGGGAGGACCAACCGATATTCACTTGAGAAGGATGGTCAAAAGGTCACTCTTTATCCTCTTTTGTCATCACAAGTAAATGAATTACATCAAAAGATAAGGGAGTTGAAGGAGAAGGGAAAGAAACCCGAAAATGGTGAAAAGGAGGGAAAAACTGTGGGTGGGGCAGTAGGGATTTCCGGGACTGCCTCAACGTCAAATGGGCAAGAAAATATGGTGATGTTGGCTAGAAAGAAGGAACTCTTCTTGGATTATGATGTGGACATGCCTATGCTTCTTTTGGCTCATTGTTTTAATACTAACCCCACTAATTCTTCTATTTCTCCTTTGATTTCTTGTGTGTTGCGGGATTATGAAGATGTATTTCCTAAAGAACTTCCGCAAGGATTGCCCCCGCTTCGGGGAATTGAGCATCAAATTGACTTTGTGTCGGGTTCATAATTGCCAAATAAGCCGGCTTACAGAAGCGAGCCTACGGACACCAAAGAATTACAGCGTCAAGTTGAGGAACTCCTCAACAAAGGGTATATCAAGGAAAGCATGAGTTCATGCACGGTTCCGGTGCTACTGGTGCCTAAGAAAGATGGAACATGGCGTATGTGTGTGGACTTCCGAGCCATCAATAAGATTACGGTAAAATATCATCACCCTATCTCTAGGTTTGATGATATGCTTGATGAATTGAATGGTTCGTGTTTATTTTCCAAGATTGATTTAAGGAGTGGCTATCACCAAATAAGAATGCAACCCGGTGATGAATGGAAAACCGTCTTCAAGACTAAATTTGGTCTCTATGAATGGATGGTTATGCCATTCGGCCTAACAAATGCTCCAAGTACTTTCATGAGGCTAATGAATCATGTGATGAAGCCATTTATTGGAAAGTTTGTTGTTGTTTACTTTGATGATGTCTTGGTCTATAGTAAGTCAATTGATGAGCATGTGATGCATTTACAATGTGTGTTTGATGTCTTTAGAAAGGAAAGGTTGTATGCAAATCTGGAGAAGTGCTCTTTTGGTGTTAATGAAGTTGTTTTCTTGGGTTATGTTATTAGTTCAAGAGAGGTCGAAGTGGATGAATCCAAGATAGATGCTATCAAAAATTGTCCAACCTCGCAAACCATTAGTGAAGTAAGAAGCTTCCACGGGTTAGCTAGTTTTTATAGAAGGTTTGTCAAAGGATTCAGTACCATAGCCGCTCCTTTGACCACGGTCATTCGAAAAGACCAACCCTTCAATTTGGGTGAAGAGCAAGCTAAGGCTTTTAAACCTTGAAAGCTATGCTCGTTTCCGCACCTTTATTACAATTGCCCAACTTTGATAAGACATTCGAAGTTGAGTGCGATGCTAGTAAAGTGGGCATAGGGGCTGTTTTGATGCAAGATTTAAAACCCATTGCTTATTTTAGTGAAAATCTCAAAGGAGTAACTCTAAACTACTCCACGTGCGATCTAGAGTTGTATGCCTTGATTCGAGATTTGGCCACTTGGCAGCACTATTTGTGGCCCAAGGAGTTCGTGATCCGAACGGACCATGAATCCTTGAAGCATCTTCGGGCACAAGACAATCTTAACAAGCAACATGCAAAATGGATTGAGTTTCTTGAAACCTTCCCTTATGTTATTTAATACAAAAAGGGTTAGGACAATGTAGTAGCCGATTCTTTGTCTAGAAAACATGTTCTTGTGTTAACATTATCTTCAAAATTAATGGGTTTTGAGAGTTTAAAAGAATTGTATCTCGAGGACCCTCACTTTGCTCCTATCTTTAGGGAATGCGAAGAAATGGGTAGGGACAAGTGGGATTCGTCTAGGGGTTCAAATCCCTATGCCAAGTTTGATGGATACTTGTTTAAAAGTAGACGATTGTGTGTACCCTCCAGATCTTGGAGAGAGTTATTTGTGAGGGAAGCCCACAATGGCGGTCTAATGGGTCATTTTGGGATCGAAAAGACCCTTGGAATATTGGAGGAGCAATTCTATTGGCCAAAAATGCACAAGGATGTGGCCAAGATTTGTGGCCAATGCATAGATTGCAAAGGAGCCAAATCGCGGCTCCTACTTCATGGGTTGTACACCCCGCTGCCCACTCCTTTACGCCCTTGGCTTAACATATCTATGGATTTCGTGTTAGGGTTGCCTAGGACTAGACGAGGTCGGGACAGTATCTTTGTTGTGGTCGATCGGTTTTCTAAGATGGCACACTTTATTCCATGCTTTAAATGTGATGATGCACCTAGTGTGGCCTCTTTGTTTGTTGATAATGTTGTCAAGTTGCATGGTGTTCTGTGGACCATTGTGAGTGATAGGGACTCTAAGTTCCTAAGTCACTTTTGGAAATCCATGTGGGGTAGGCTTGGAACCAAGTTGTTATTCTCTACATCTTGCCACCCACAAACTGATGGTCAAACGGAAGTAGTAAATAGGACTTTGGGTGCTATGCTACGTTCCATGGTAAAAGAAAAATTGACTTCTTGGGAAGAATACCTACCATTGATTGAGTTTGCATAAAACCGTGTCATACACTCAAGTACGGGAATGACTCCCTTTGAGTGCATATATGGCCTCAACCCCCTTACCCCTTTGGATTTAACTCCTTTGCCTAGTGATGTTATAATTAGCTTAGATGGAAGCAAGCGGGTAGATTCGATAAATAAGTTACATGAGAAGGTGCGGCTTCGACTTGAGAAGAAAAATCAAGACATTGCAAGGAGAGTCAACAAGGGGAGAAAGAAACTCATTCTTGAACCGGAAGATTGGGTGTGGGTTCACCTTAGAAAGAATAGGTTTCCGTCTCAAAGAAAGTTCAAATTGATGCCAAGAGGCGATGGTCCATTCCAAGTACTTGAACGGATCAATGATAATGCCTACAAGATTGACCTTCCCCCAGAATACCAAGTGCACAACACTTTCAACGTGTGTGATCTTTCTCTAGTGGATGCGGTTGAGGATGACCAAATGCTGAATTTGAGGTCAAATTCCTCTCAAGATGAAGAGGATGATACGGGTGTACAAAGATGTCCAATACGTTCTCGACCATTCACACGAAGCCAAGCTCGGGAGTTACAAAAACTACAAGCCATGTTCATGCAAATAGCTGTGTGTGAGTTGGTACTTGATCCGCCAAAGAGCTTCAACATTTTTAAGTGTGAAAATGAGCCTTGAAGTGTAATAAATTACACTCTAAGGGCACCCCATGACTGAAGGGTAGGAAGGTCATTTGTCCTTCATTTTGTATGTAATATAAATAGATGCTATTAGGGTTATTTTCAGCACTTAGTTCATTCTTGATATTTCACAACAACAAGTCTTGTAAAATTGAATATTTCTCTCTCTCTCTTGTTCTTGAGAGTAGAACCTGAAATCTGTCTAACAAGTGTAGTTACACTTATGTTGTTTCTTGGCTAGAAACTTGAGATCTTGAGGTTCATGAGTTCCTCTTGGTCTAAGTAAGAACTTGGTACTGAAATCTTTTGGTCTTAGGTTCCTTTCTTCAAGTTAGGGTTCATAGATTCTAAGATATCTTTGTGTCAAGTTACTATCTTTCATTTTGTACTCTTGAAACTTTGCAGTAACTTAGTGAAGCCGTGTGGGGCTGATTTTCGATTCACTATAGTTACTGCCATTTGTTGTTTTTGTTGTTAACATCGTACTCTTTGTAATCTATCATCTTGTATTGTTTAACCATTGTTTAATGTTATTGTTATCTTCTTGTTCTCCTTGTGTAGCTACTGTTTTGGTGTTGGTATTTCTTCAAAATTTCGTGATTGTTGTTGTCTTCACATATTGGAGTTGTTATCTTCAAGCTCTCGGAATTGTAATGTGTTTGGACTGATTTTGTGGCAGATTTGATACGCTCCAACTTAGTAGTGTATCATCTACTGTGCGGAAACATAATCATACTAAAAATCTAAAATAGATACAATACTGATAAAGCTGTACAATCTGATAAATCTGAAGGATAAAACTGAAATTACATGACTGACTCTGACTGACATCTATGAAGCCTCTACTATACTGACTATAGATAGTTGGGACATACCTCTAACTACCACCAATTAATACATATGAAAATAAATGAACTGTACATGAACTAAAACTGTCTGGAGTTCTCGAAGTAGGAGAACTCATCACCTGTTGGCTGGAATCTACAACTGTCTGATCATGATGCGTAGGCTATAACTGATACCTACCTTATGAGACAATGAATCACATAGACATATATGTGAATCAGTACTTCTGGAATGTACTGAGTATATAGGGGTGAATGCAATAAGTAAAACTTATTTCATACGTAATCATAAAACATGCATGCTAAGTATAAGTAGACTCGCCAATAGCTTGGAATAAACTGAAAATTAAAATATCTTAAAGCATGAGTGACAATATTCTCTGATAAGATGGTGAATCTTTACACTTAGTTTCTGTCAAACTTTACTTTAATGATATAAGTATAATTAAGGCCGGGATATTATAAAACATGGATACTGTATAGATATTGGGTCTGAAACTATGTGATGGAGACTGACATAGATTGAGCACCTGAATATACAATCATACTAGGTACGAATGCATAAACATACTAACTTATCTGATTAACTAATTGACTGATAGCTGAATATGGGCTTGTAAGATTGAACTATACTTAGTCTGAATAACTAAACTGAAACTGTAGAGTATTATGCATATGTGGAAGGGACCGACTGAGTAACATGAGATAACTGAGCATGAATTCGTGAAAACTATATTATCTAAGAATGCAAAACCAAACGTATAACATAATTCTAAAATAGTCTAGAAACTGAGGTACTAAAATACTGATAATTGAATAATTGATAATTGTATGCTATGGTCAAGCAAACCTGAAAATGAACTGAGTTACTGATCTAATTACTGGACTGAGACTGTGACTGAGACTGTAACTGAGACTGTAACTAAGACTGTAACTGAGACTGTAGCTAAGACTTGTAACTAAGACTATAACTAAGATTGTAACTAAGACTAAATACTGAGTTCTGATAACTGAGTAACTGATAGCTGTGATTAGTGGTATCTAAGATTACTGATAACTGTATTACTGATAACTGGGAGACTGTATCTGATGGTCCTAATTCTGTAGAACTGAACTGAGTTCTATACTAAGTTGGGTGACTGTATCTGACAGTCCTAATTTTGTAGAACTAAACTAAGTTCTATACTAAGTCTGAAACTAAAACGGTAGGAGGTAATTATCTAACTGGCATGCCCCTCTCTGAACTGAAGGCAAATTTCACTATGATCTTTTACTCATTGTTTCGACTCTTGTCTTGATCCAATTGACCCTTGAACATTACCAACAAGTTGTTTCACATATAAATACACAATAAAAACCTTAGTAAATCACTAAAACACATTAGAACCCAACACAATAGACTAGACAAGCACCTAGCTCAAGCTAGTAACACTAGTTTTCTCAGTTGAACTCTAAATGATCAATTTGAATCAAAACTTGTGTGAGAACACCATTAAACATTGTAAACACATACATGGACACTTAAATGCACATTTATTTCATTATAACACATTAATCATATGAATCATCCTCAAAACAAGGCTAAATAGGCTAGAATAGTAAGGCTAGAATGCATAAATACACCCAACATCACCACCCCACACTTAAAACCTTGTTCGTCCTCGAACAATTCCTAACTATAAGCGTCATGAGCTGAAGAGACTACACACTTCTACTAAATGCAAGACTATAGCACTATAATGACTACACAAAATGCAAATTTACAACTCTAAGCATGTTATACACAACTGAAAACTCATGAATACTATTTCAAAACATCATAACCTCAAGAATTGACTCAGCTCGTTGGCAAACTCATGCGCATCATTCAATCAAAGACATCATACAAATCATCTATATTCATCAAACATGTGCCCCTCAGTACAAGAGAGTTACCCATAATCACTCACAATAATGTAATTTATAACGTAATGGGTACAAAAATTAAATTACGCTCACTCTCACAAGGAATTCACAAGTCACACATAATGAATCATAGGCTTTCCCTTAGTGTAATTCTCCACTAATAGTCGAATGTAAGGCTTAGGATCAAGTAGGTCTTTTCAGGTCGTAATGTAAGCTAAGGGACGGGTAGGAACTATTTGGGAATAGTGACTGTCACGACCCAAATGGCCATGAGTGGAACCCACACTAATCTTCATGTGGGAGAACCATCTAAACTGAACCATTACCCAATCGCTTAGTCAATATTAAGATGATATTATTATAAAATTAACATAATATCAATAATCCAGGATTAATCATTTTGAATGCGGAAGTCAAACAAACTACTTAATAAAATTCCCAAGACCTGAAAGTCATCGTACAAGAACTACTAACAAAGATCATATCTAAAGTGATATCCAAAAATAAAGTAAATAAAGAATGTTTCATTGCCCGAAATACAGACAAGAACAAATAAGATGACCCATGGCAGCCTGGAGATAAAGTGCTCACCCTTTTATTAAGATCTGATATCAAACTCTAGAGGTGAGGTCATGTCTGATCCTCTAGAACACTTTCTGCACTCAACAAAAGAAGAGTACAGGGTAGTATCAGTACAAACCACTATGTACTGGTAGGTATCATAGGTCAACTCAATTTAATTGCATGTACACAACATAAATCAAATAACAAGTAGACAGTCATTGTCACACAACAAATATTCAATGAATCAATAATACAACAACAGGTCAAATAGTGCTCACAAACAAGCGACATAACCATCAAGAGTATCAACCATACTGTAAACATCCACAGAATCACCACAAATATGTACACACATGCTATGGGACTTATTTTTACGTAATATCTGATATGGTTTTGACCCACTAAACCCTTAATTAAACTAATCCTCTAAAATGCCCTAAACTTTTAATAAATACTCAAAATTTATACAGAACTCCATAGAAATAAATTAAATATGTAAGTTAACTAAAAAGTATGTTCCAGGCCTATTGAAAACATGAAAATACCATATCGAGGTCGCCTTGATCAAAGGTTAACCGTGATCAAGCTTAAATTTATTAAAATTCAATAATTCCACTAATGACATAAATTACTTCCAACACTTCTAGAATTGGTATTGCCCATCCCGTGAGTCATAATTCATGTATACCAACTATGGAGAGAGATAAAATAAGAAATACGAGAAAATTTAGCAAACAACCGGGAGGGTCATTACATCAGATACCAATTAAACAATCGTTCATCCTCGAACGAACAAACAAGAGACAAGAAGGAAAAATAAGGCATTACCTAAATCAGCAAAAAAATGTGGATACTTGCTACGCATGTCTGCTTTGGTCTCCCAAGTAGCCTCCTCAATAGGAAGATTCTTCCACTGGACCTTCACAGACGCAATCTCCTTAGTCCTCAACTTACGAAAAATCAAATACCAAGATGAGCCTATGTGTACCCCCACTTCCCCAGACTCGAAAGGTTCAATCAGTATAAAACAACACAAGGCATATTCTTCACCCATATATATATTTATATATATATATATGCAATCGTCCTACACCGACTGATAAATATAGGTGCCCACTGGTGATAGGCGATGCGCATGCAAGAATAAATGCAAAGTACACAATCAATATAACAACTTATCCTAACTGTCCTCATCAGGACCATCATCAGCGTAATCAACCTTCAGATTTTTTAATATCAACACATCATCAATAGTATCCTCCGACCTTGCTAAGTATCAACATATTATAAATGTATCCTTCGGCCTTACCAGGTATCAACATCATCACAGCGGTATTCTCTGGCCTTGCCGGGTATAAAATATCATCATAATAGTCATTACCGAATAACATACACTAAAATACTCATAAAAAATAGTCATATCACCATAGAATATCTATCTTGTCAATACTTCTCAATTACTCTTTATTAGCTAACCAACACTTATTATAATAGAATCACTAGTTCGCTAGCCATCACATAACATCTAGTTATTAGCCTAAACATTATCCTTCACATAATCCTTATTCACGGGATAACAACTAACCACTATTTATTTAATAGCCAACATCTAACATCTAACCGAGGTTCATTACTAGACCAAAACTGCTATTTATCCACCATTTATTATTATCAATTAATCATTCTATATCTGTTAATCATTACTAGAAAATACATTACTACTTGTCCCCTGACCATTTTTTATTAACTGACACCATTCATTATCCAACCATTTAGCAACTATCTAAAGTTATTAACTAGTCACCTCTTATTACCAACATTTCTTATTTTCTAGCCTCATCAACACATAACTCCTCATTTATCGACTAATCGACATCACGAACTTAGTCATTAATACCAACTAATCTTCACTTATGCTAGACCCGACCTTACCACAAGTCACACATTAACCATCGCTAGCTACCATGTTTCAACTAAGCAAGATTCATTAACTAATACTTAGATTCCTAAATATCACCAATATCCAATCAATATAGTCGTAAGCAATATACCGCATCTTCCTCCATCCCATATTAAAAAGATGTGTAAACAAATATATATGTATTCATAAACTGTAATCGCATCCCTTACACTAATAAACACTCCTCGAATATTTAATCATTATCATAACATAGCCCTTGGCCCATTAATTTATCCGGAATAGACATAACATCATAATCACGGCCTTAGCCCATATACATATCCGCATCTCATATCGATAATTATATTAATAAGTCATATCATATCTCTAATCTCTCACATATAGGAGGTATCTTACATATTGGAGGCATAATATAGATAGACAGGTAACAGTCTATAGGATATCTTATATCAATAGGTCATACATCATGATTACGAGGAATATCACCTCTAAATGCCCAATATCACTTCCACAAGAAGTATCAAACTATAACTCAAAAGCCACAATCTGAGAACATCAATACAAGTTACCAAGTTATGAAGTAACCTTATTCTAAGGTTTACTAGCCCTATCTATGTCTAACATCCACAACTAAGTCTACAGGACTTAACACAAGTTTAGGCTTAAGTGGGTCAGACGATCCCACTTCTAATCCTCAATTTCCATAATTAGTCACACTATGCCCCAAACTAGGCTAAGGTATCTAGTTCATCTTCTAGATTTCAAGTAAGCTATATTCAAGCCTAAGACAGTATCTTCGACTAGAAACAAGGTACTCAAGTCAACTCTACCCAACTTACGATTTTAAGGCTACCACACTAGCCCAATAAGGCTAAGTATACAAATCATGCTTCAAATACTAAAACCACATTCCAAACATAGGTTTAAACTAGAAAGGAAAACCAATAGGATTCAAAAGGGGTATAAACATGCCATTTTACGGGTCCCACAGAATTAGAGCCTACAACACATTATCCTCTACAACATTGTTAATATCCATCTAATCATCATACCTTAACCACTCAACAAGAAATATCCACCAAGTATCACTCAAGGAAAGATCAATCATGCCATTTAATAATTTATTTATTCTCTCATTCAGGATCATCCTTAATTATTTTGTGAATGTAACTATGCCATTTGATTTTGCATTGCCACTATCATGGAAATTACTATCCTCTAAAAGCGTCATATATCAGCCAACTTTGTGAGACATGCAAATGTATAATTTAGCCACAAGTCAAGTCAATAATAATTTATCTTCTCAAATTTTTTCCTAATGCATAAATCCACATCTACAACTTATGTCCTGACAATCACTAACTCAATATTTTTCGACGACAAACAGTTAATGGTCAAGCCAAACCTCTCTTATATCACTAACACCAATTTAAGATATACAAAATCATTTTTATTTTTACCTAACAATATTTTATTACGGGCTTTACTTAACTCTTAATCACCTCAAGAGTGGTCCCCACACCACTATCACATAATCAAGGCCAAACAAAATAAATCGATTATAGGTCATTGACAGTCTCATTACCAATATCATATTTTAGATAAGTCATCGATCAAATTCTGTAGGTATCAACAACCTCTACTAGTTTTTGTCACTTATATTTAAAACTCATTATTTTGCTAAGCATTAAGAATTCGTTCACATAAGGAACTCAAGGATAATGTCACTTAGCTAGTCCTTACAAGGAACCCATTATAATTTCAATAATAGAACTGTACAAAAATTCTAAATACGGTCTCAATGACCGAACCACACAAGGATTCCCAAATAATATCAAATAATCGAACTACACAAGGATCCATCCACAACATCATTAACAAGAACCTCTCATTATAGAAAACATATATCACATGTGTCTTTTATTCATGTAACTTTTTCAGGGAAAAGGCATCGTGTCCACCCCAAACTATACAAGAAAAGTCAAAGCCACACCTAAACTATACTAGTGACCTATTACACACCTAAACTATAAAAAGTGATACTTTTTAACCCCTAGATCTGACGTGGAAAAAATATAATTACTTAAATAAAAAGAGGCACGTCAACATTAAAAATTAATGCAAGAAAATAAAAAAATAAAATACTCACTCTACTCAACCCCTACCATCTATCTCCCCTCCCCCACCCCCAAACCATTATCTTTTTCATCACCCCCACCCCCAAACTCTAACCTTACCCTAACCAACTATTTTCTTTATCACCCCCACCCCTAAACTCCAACCCCACCAAATTGATGTCAATTTCACTAATTTAAAAATAATAAGGCAATCTTTCCAAATTTAATCGATTTAATGTACAAATGTAAACACATAATCAGCAGGCTCGATATGAAAAGAAAAGAAATTTTCACTACCATCTCCCAAGAAACAATAGTGACAGATCATTATGAATTATCAGGACACTTTCAGAAATAAGAAAATCGCTTTTGTGAGTCATAGACAACATCACCAAGCTATATCAGAAAGAAGCAATGTCTAACCAGAGCGCTATAACCACCTAAGAAACCAAACTAGGTTCTCTTTCAATCAAACAACGTCACGAGGCAATATCGGAAAGAAGCAATGGAACTCTATAACAACCTAAGAAAACCAAACTTCCTAATACTAATTCCTCTTTAAATTAAACAACATCATCAAATTATATAAAAAAGAAGCAATATATTTCTAGCCAGAAATCCATAACAACCCAAGAAACCAAACATCCTAATATTAATTTCTCGTTTAATTAAACAGCATCACCAAGATATATATCAGAAAGAAGCAATATCCCTAACCAGCTCTATAGCAATTCAATTCCAAATATCCAATCAAAAATCACAAAATCCAAATGGGTTTTCTCTAATTACTCAACAAATTGATCACAATTTCAAGCAAAACTAACAAAATTTAGATGAATTTTTCTTAATTACCCAACAATTTGATTACAATTTCAATCAAAAATCACAAAACCCAGATTTATTTTCCTTAATCACTCAACAAATTAATCTCAATTCCAAGCAAAAATCTCAAAATTAAGAATTTAATTACAATTCCAATCAAAATCACAAAGCTCGATGAGAAAACCCAAAAATAATTGTTAAATCTAGGAAAAATAATAATTCAAGCTTAGGCGAATTGAGGAAAAATTAAAGTGATTTTGATGAGTGAATGCTGAAGAAAAAAAGAAATAAATTGGATGTTGATGAGTGAATGATGAAGAAGAATAAAGAGAAATGATAGATGACAAAATTAAAAAATAATAAGGGGATTTTGATATTTTTAATTATTTTTTTATATTATGGTGACGTGGCAGGCATGTGTAATACACCATACCACATGTAAGTGGTATAATGCTTTATAGGGTGTAAAAAGTATCACTTTTTTATAGTTTTGGGTGTGTAATAGGTCACTAGTATAGTTTAGGTGTGGCTTCGACTTTTCTTGTATAGTTTGGGGTGAAAACGATGCCTTTTCGCAAAAATTTCACCATCTTTTCTTGGCATCATATTCTCATATCATCCTCTCAATTCTCATACCATCAATCTCATTAGTATAATAGTACTAAAGATAAGTAAGCACCATAGAATTTCTAGTTTCAAAATAACAAGAAATCAAATAATCCCATCACATTTATCAACAAAAATAACTTAGTCAATTTTCATCACTTAACAAAAACAATTCACAACAATGAAAAAATCTAGCAACACAAGTTTAGCCAACTATCAAACACAAGCAATCAATAAGTTCACAACTTTCACAAGTCTTTACCTATTAACAATAACTTTTAGACCTTATTAACAGATACCAATTGAAACCTCCTAGATTTTTATTCAAAATTATTAAGAAACCAATTGGAATTGCCTAGGTACCAATTGGATTCAATCTAGTAGTCAAGATTAGGACGGCACGATGGAGAGAAAGAAAGGAAAATAACTTCTACATGCCTTATAGCCTTATGAAGATTGGGTGTGGGGCCCTATACACCAATCTACGAAATTCTACTTGGCATTGCTCTTATTAACAGATACCAATTGAATTCAAGTAATAGCATGTAAGAAAGAAGAATTTGAATTTTCCTAGTGTCCTATAGCCTCTTGAAGAAATGTACAGACATCTCCGTACCATTCCGCAAGACTCTACTAGACATGTTCTTATACGATGAGATCGATGAACCTAGGCTCTGATACCAACTTTGTCACGACCCAAATGGCCATGAGTGGCACCCACGCTAATCTTCCTATGGGAGAACCATCTAAACCGAACCATTACCCAATTACTTAGTCAATATTAAGATGATATTATTATAAAATCAACATAATAACAATAATCCAGGACTAATCATTTTGAATGAGGAAGTCAAACAAACTACTTAATAAAATTCCCAAGACCCGAAAGTCATCGTACAAGAACTACTAACAAAGATCATATCTAAAGTGATATCCAAAAATAAAGTAAATAAAGAATGTTTTATTGCCCAAAATATAGACAATAACAAAAAGATGGCCCATGGTAGCCTAGAGATAAAGTGCTCACCCTTGGATCAAGATCTGATATCGAACTCTAGAGGTGAGGTCATGTCTGATCCTCTAGAACACTTTCTGCACTCAACAAAAGAAGAGTATAGGGTAGTATCAGTACAAACCACTATGTACTGGTAGGTATCATAGGTCAACTCAATTTAATAGCATGTACACAACATAAATCAAATAACAAGTAGACAGGCATTGTCACACAACAAATATTAAATGAATCAACAATACAGCAACAATAGGTCAAACAGTACTCACAAATAAGCCACATAACTATCAAGAGTATCAACCATACTGTAAACATCCACAAAATCACCACAAATATGTACACACATGCTATGGGACTTATTTTTTCCCAAATAGTCATGACCTGTAAGGAATAATCTATGTTCATGTACCGTACCGGCATGGTACTCAATCCAACATATATATATACGTACTGGCGTGGTACCCGATCCAACATATACATATTTGCACCGGTGTGGTATTCGATCCAACATATACATATCCATACCGGTGAGGTACCCGATCCAATAAATATATATCTGTATCGGTGTGGTACCTGATCCAACATATACATATTCATACCGGTATGATACCTGATCCAATATATATATATATATTCGTATCGATGTGGTACCCGATCCAACATATACATATCTATATCGCGTGGTACCCAATCCAACATATACATATCCATACCGGTGTGGTACCCGATCTAATATATATATATATTCGTACCGGCGTGGTACCCGATCCAACATAAATAAGTATTATCAATATCATATTTATGCAACCTCAAAACATACAACACAAGGTATCAAGTTTACAAGTATACTTAAAGTCATAAGACAATTCCATCAAGTTAATTTTTAATAATTATTTATACACGCATTAACAATCCAAACATCATTAATTTCAAGCATGTACATATACCAATAAATAAGCATCCAATTTATAAGCATACACATAATTAAGCCGAGTCTAAACTCCAATTAAACTATATCCTACCTCAATCGAAGAACTCAAATACAAGTTACCTTACAAGAGTATTGCCCTTTCGTAAAACTTCTGAATGGTCCAAATCTGTGCAAGTATATAATTCGCATAAGAATACAAATCTAATAATTCCATTTTTATAAACTCTTAGTCTAAAAATTTTAAACCTAAACCTTAATTTCTTAATCCCAAAATATAAAGAAATCATATATATACAACTAAGAACGATAAACTTTACCGATCGTGTTTAAAGTAACCTAAAAGCAGCGACCTATTAGTGTTGTCAATGATTGGCTCATCATAGCTTAATCATTGTTTTCTTCCATTTAAGTTAAGGAAAACTGAACAATATGTATGAAAGTCACTGCCAGTGACTATAATAATTAGAACATAACCAAATTAACCTATTAAATTCATGTGCTACTCATCCTTCTCCCCTTTTTTTTTCTTTACCCTTTAAATCTATTTGGCACAATTATTGATAGCACACCATTAGCAAGATTCCATCCCATAGTATATTGATTTTAATATATATCTATAGATAACTAATAACAGGCATACCACGTATATACTTGGATAATTAAACTTTACCGGAAACTCGTTCTCAGATGTCGCAACAGTTCTTGCCTCCTTTTTTTCTTTTTTTTCTTCAGCTTTTACTTATCCTCCAAAGAAATTAAACCTTATTAACTGAAATTCCTTTTTCGTAATATCTGATATGGTTTTGACCCATTAAACCCTTAATTAAACTAATCATCTAAAATACCCTAAACTTTTAATAAATACTCAAAATTTATGCAGAACCCCATAGAAATAAATTAAATATGTAAGTTAACTAAAAAAGTATGTTTCAGGCCTATTGAAAACATGAAAATACCATATTGAGGTCGCCATGATCAAAGGTTGATCGTGATCAAGCGTAAATTTATTAAAACTCAATAATTCCACTAATGACATAAATTACTTCCAACACTTCTAGAATTGGTACTGCCCATCCCATGAGTCATAATTCACATATACCAACTATGGAGAGAGATAAAATAAGAAAGACGAGAAAATTTCACAAATAACCGAGAGGGTCGTTACAGTGACTAACCTCTCTAAGTGCTTTAATACACTACATTAAATAATTAAAACCAATCTCTAACAACCAAATTTTACATTTTTTTTCATTTACCCATACCTTTTATTTTTGCCCCATCTCTTTTAAATATTTTCACAAACACTTGGTGGACACATAGTTTACTACCACAAGAATTAATTTTTCTTTTTTTTCCACAATCATGGCAATATTTCTAACATTATTTATATCACATCAATCCACCACACATCACTTATAAACACCAATAACAATTACCTTGGAGCATCAATTTCACCTTTTTCTTCTTCAATTTCTCAAACTCCTTTCTCAATTCTTTTGTTTTTTCAATTAAAGCACTTAGGAGCTTTTGGAACAAATTATGGTCTATCAAAGAAGGAATTAGGCTAGTTATGAGGCTACCAAAGAAAATCTAAACCCACATTCTTTATTTCGCTTCACGCACACATCGGGCAAGTTCTAGACATCACATGAAACAAGGAATATTCAAAAATCTCACACCACACATGGCACATGCTCAACTCAATAGGATCATCATAGACTCCCTACCAAACAATAGAACAAATTCAAATTTAAGCCACCATGAATAAGAGTCATAAACTTGAGCCTAAGAATCTTAAAAATAGCAATTCACACAATTCAACATGCTTTTACAAATAAACCCACTTGCATCATGCAATCAAAAATAGCACCAACAAGAATATTTCACTTATTCCTAACCTAAAAAAATTTAAATTGAGCCAAAATTTGAGAATTTCCCCACCTCACACTTAAAATCTACTTTGTCCCCAAAGTGAATTTAAAAGTAAAAAAATAGAAATACTCTATGAGGCCTCTATGCCTAGCTAGTAGCATCTTCACACATAAATAGGATCCATGGGACCCTACACTCAATCTTTGCCATGCTTCAAGCTCAAGTTTTCGGAACTCAAACTTTCCATTAACCTGTGACTCAACCAAAAACAAAAACTACGTGACATAGAAACTAAAAAAATCTGAAAAGAAAATATACCTAATTAACTTGGGTTGCCTCCCAAGAAGCACCCAATTTAGTGTCGTGGAATGACCCATATCAACTCAACCATATTCCTTCACCCTTTTACCCTCTTTTAGGAACCATTTTTCATTTGTTTTGGACCTTTTTTACCTTTTAACATGTTGGAAATTGGTGGTTTCATATTAGGCCGCTCAATCAGGTAGTCGAACTAGGTTTTCAGTGGCTTAGGTACCCCACACTCATCCCTTTCAAACATATTAATCATGCATAAATCTTTATATAAGGGATTTTCAATGGGGGTCTTGTAAACATCAAATACCACCTCTTCATTATCTACCCTCATCTTGAGTGTGTCTTCTCTAACATCAATCAAAGCACTCTAGTCTCTAAGAATGGGTGCCCCAATATAATTGGTACCTGTTCGTCTGCCACAAAATCAAGAACAAAAAAGTCAGCAGGAATAACAAATTTACCAACCTTTATGAGGACATCCTCAATGATTCCATCTGGATGTGCTATGGATCAGTCTGCAAGCTGCATAACCACTCATGTTGCTTTAGGATTCCCAAGCCTAATTTTTTAAATAGAGATAGGGGCATCAAATTTATGCTTGCCCCTAAGTCACTCAGTGTATGGACCGCTTTATTCCCAATTTGAATAGGGATAGTAAATTTCCCTTGATCTTTCAATTTCTTAGGGATTTTTTGTGTCATTACAGTATTAAACTCTTCAGTGAGTGTTATAGCTCCCACATCTTGCAATTTCACCTTTTTAGCCACCACATCCCTCAAGTACTTTGCATACTTATGAATACTCTGCAAAACATCTAAAAGAGGTAAATTAATATGAAGCTCTTTGAATGTGTTAATGAACTTTTTGAATAATGCATCCTCCTTCACTTTTATGTACTTTTGAGGGAAGCTCAATGGCAGTGTCTTTTTCTTCTCTGGTTCAGCAACGTTTTCCTTCAAGTACTCACACTTCTTTGAATTTTCAGTAACTCTATCATTTACCTATTGGGTCATCACATCAGTATCTACCTTATTTGTTTCCATGAGAAGTTCTCTTTGAAGCTCTTTACCACTCCTCAAGGTGATTACCATGACTTGTTTTGGATTTTCTGTATCAGTGAGCAAACCATCTTGTGGTCTGGTATTTAACGCTTATTGTATCTACCCAACCTGTAACTCTAAATTTCTATTGGCCATTTTTTGATTATGTAATTCCTCCCTTTGATAGTTTAGATCTGCAATCAATTATGTTTGACCAGCTATGAGTTGCTTCAACATCTCTTTCATGTTGCTAGATGATTGATTTGATTGGACCTGTGGCTGTGGGATTTGCTATTATTGTGCATTCCAAGCCTGATTTATTGGCTGAGTGTACCACTTCATGTTGTAGGAATTATCATAATTTGGCCTTTGAGCATTACCTACATACATTACAGATTTTGGATTTGAAGCATACATGGCCGCTAAATGGACATTATTTCTGCATACCTCACACCAAACTGAGACTTATTGGATGGCATTGACTGTGGTTACAGGTTGTACTGCTCCTAACTTCATGGTGATGAATGTTGTGTTGATCAAATTTTATAAGGCAAAAACCTATGCTGATAAGGTTATGAATTGGTCCACCTCCAACACCCCCACAATTCTTTTTGTGGAACTTCTAGAATCTGAATGCCACTCTAGATTTTCTTGTTCTATGCGGTTCAGCAATGTGTACATCTCATCATAAGTTAGATCCAACGCTTGACTACCTGCGGCTGAACCTAGCAAAATCTTTGTATTGTGATCAAGAGCTTCTACAAAAGTATGAGCAAGTACCTCATTAGATTGTTGGTGATGTGGACAATCTCGAGAAGGGCATTGAAGCATTCCCAAGTATGATATAGATTTTTATTAGGCTTCTATTTGAAACTCACTATCTCACTACAAAGTCTCGCAGTCTTACCTGATGGAAAGAATCTGATGAGAAAATTTCTGGCTAAATTGTTCCATGGTGTGATTGAATTGGCCGGCTCCGCATTCAACCACATTTTAACTTTCCCTAAAAGTGAATAGGGAAATAGTGTCAGCCTCACATAATCTGGAGTTACCCTAGTCAGAGTGAATGTATCTATAAGCTCAATAAAGATCTATAAGTGGACTTGTGGATCCTCGTGTGAAAGTCCTGCAAACTATCCACTGCTAATAAGAAGTTGTACCATGATATGTTTCAACTCGAAATTCCTCTCAGCTTCCAGTCTTTGAATTGGGGAAGTCAAGTTCATTGGAAGTGGGACTGCCACTTCCCTAACCTTCCAACCAGTTGCTTGTTGTTCAGCCATAGGAACAGTATGCACTTGGTCTTCTTGGAATTGTAGAATTCTGGGGAGAAGAATTGTTTCTTTCCTGCGTTGATGGTAAAGTTGCTCAGGTTTGGAGATTTATTCAACTAAGTCATGATCCTTTGCCAGCTTTCTACTTTGGAAACCTACTTCCTACAAAAACAAAACCAAGACTAAGTGTAAAAACACCAAATAAATCTAAAAGTAAAACTAAAATAAACAATTTCCAAAATACAAGTCCCCAGCAACGGCGCTAAAAACTTGTTGCGACTCAAGCGCATACGCAAGTGTACGTGGCCCTCCAAGTAATATAGTGGCCTTCAAGAAAGATGAATATTGATCCCATAGAGACAAGAATTGGCAACAATTTGATTTCAGTTTACCGTTTAGATTTAAGTGATGCGAGAGTAACAAAAATAGGAGTTGGAGTTTGTAAATTGCAAGAAAATAAACAAAGCATAAAGTAAAGATCTTAAGATAATCAATAAGAGAAAACCCAGGGTTGAAGCACTTTGAAAAAACATATTATATCTTGAACTTCCTTCTTTAATTTACTTATGGCGGTTATTGATTTATAGGGTTTACTTCATGACTACGGTTTCCCAACCTTTAATCGTTTACCTAAGTTAAAACTTACACCTACATCATTGAGCGGGGATGTAATAGTTCACTTAAGTTCTTTACAAATATCATCCTACATATGAATCAAGTACGGTATCTAAGTACATCCTTTTCCTAGATACTAATTTGAATTTTTTGTTTCATAAAGAAATACAAACCATACTCTGCTTATTCCCATGTTTTATCTCCCTATTCCCTCTCCTGAGTTCACAAGGTTTACAATAGATGTATTTCATGGGTGATCAATCCATAAAATAGTTACAACAATAATAAGCAAACAAACCTCAGTGATAAGCAAATCAAATGAATTCAATTCAAAACTATAATACTCATATTCTTTGCTTCAACCCTAGAGAGAGGGCATTTAGCCACGCATAGTCATAATCATAATAAAAATGGTAATTAACGACTAAAAACATGAATGAACTAAATAAAAATAATAAAAACCTAAGTTACGAAGTTGTAGCAGCCTCTTTTATATTCCGAAACGTCCAAAGATGATTAATAATAAGTACAAAGATGTATTTATAGTGTCCAAGTAGTCCCAAGATGTGTAGTACTCAATTAGAATTCTTGGACATGTCTAAAGTGGACCTCTCATCATGAGTTGTGCAAATGGGAATGAAATTTGTGATGTGCAGGCTGGAAATGGGAGTAGGGGTCGCGTCGCGAGGCCCAAAAATGGGTGTTGGAGGTCGCGACGCTCCCTCATTGAGAGAGGTAATTGTTTGGGTCCATTATGAAGATTTTGGTCCATAACACGCGCCCAATGGAATCTCTTACTGCCTACACGCGCCCAAGACTTTTTAGGGGTCCAAATTGCGCCCAAGTTGTATATAGTGCTTTCGTTGATCCATTCCGAGATTTTTTGAGTTGTTTCCACTTGATTTGAAGGTTGTATATCCTTAATATATCATCATAATCTATTCAAAAAGCATAATATAGCATTAAACACAACAATTTAGAACTCAAAATGACACAACATCCAACACGGCGAACTAGAAACATGATCTTAGCATAGGCTAATTTCACTTTGATCTTTAACTCATTGTTTCGACTCTTGTATTGATCCAATTGATCCTTGAACATTACCAACAAGTTTTTTCACATATAAATACACAATAACAACCTTAGTAACTCATTAAAACATATTAGAACCCAACACAATATACTAGACAAGCACCTAGCTCAAGCTTGTAATACTAGTTTTCTCGGTTGAACTCTAAATGATCAATTTGAATCAAAACTTATATGAGAACACCATTAAACATTGTAAAACATATATGGACACTTAAATGCACATTTATTTCATTATAACACATTAAGCACATGAATCATCCTCAAAATAAGGCTAAATAGGCTAGAATAGTAAGGCTAGAATGCATAAATACACCCAACATCAGTGGTTGTTGGATATTGATATATCATAGTTTATTTGAGTTTTATTATCACATCTTGTTTTATTTTTGAATTCATTCTCTACTAGGTGTACTTGGTTCTGTTGGATTAGGCTAAGGGGGTATTCTTGAGATACCTGTCATGACCAGGCTCTCGTTCAGGTTGTGAAAAGTATCCTTTGTCTTTTTAGGTGTAAATTTAAAAAAAATTATGTTAGTTTAGTGAGATATTTTTGTTGGTGTTATATGTGATTGCATGGTGCAAGTGGTTTTCTGTGTAAAAGCATGTTGATTGTGTGAATTACTACTTTTGAGATTTCTAGGCTCTAGTTTATGACTCTTGTACATTGTTGGATTAATTTTGAATTCATGTGATTGTTTGGTTGAGTCTATGATGATGGATTACTTTAGTTGAGCATGTACTATGTGTGGTGTAAGATTTTTGTGTATTCTTTATTGTATTTGATGTCTAGAACTTCTCTGATATATGATCAAAGCAAAATAAAGAGTGTGGGTTAAGGAGATGATATAGGTATTTCTTTAATAGCCATATTTCATGCTCTCTTGTGACCAACCCTTGTCCGTAATCATAGTAAGCCTCTTTGAGCCTTTAGCCTAATTTGTTGGTAGCCTTGTATGTAGCATGTTCCCTTTTTTGATTGGCCTTAATTTGGTCGAAATCTCCTAAGAGCTTTAGTGAGAACTTAATGAGTAAGGAGTGTAAAAAATAAGAAGAAAAGAAGTGAAAGTGAAGCCCCAAGAAACAACAATTGGTGTTGAAAATTGATATATGTTGTGGTAGGGAGTTGTGTAATGAAGAGAATGAAGATTGTTCAAAATTGAATAATGTATGCATAGATAATACTCCCAATACATTTTATGTGAATTAGCTTAATGGGATGGGGCAAACTAAAAGAAGTATATAGATAAATGTGGTGGAAACTAGTTGTTAATAGATTAATCTTAATGTGCGTATGAGGTATTAAAGCACTTGGGAAGTTAGTCACTACTTTTAGCCAAATAGTTTTTACCCATCCCTTAGCCTACATTACAACCCTTAAAGACCTACTTGATACTAAGTCATAACATTCTAATATTAGAGGAGTACTGAACTAAGGGCAAGCATATGGTTCATCATTTGAAACTTATGAATTCTTTGTGCGAGTGAGCATAATTTGATTGTCGCATCTTTATTTTTTGATAAATTGCATCGGCATGAGTGATATTGGGTAACTCTCATATTATGAGGGCACATGTTTGATGATAGTTAGGTAAGTTATATGATCTCTTTAATTGAGTGATATGCATGATTTGTCCAACTTGGTGAGTCAATTCTTGAGGTTAGGATAGTTTAAAGTAGTGTTCATGAGCCTTAATTGTGTGTATATCATGCTTAGTGTAAAAATGTGCATTTTGTAAAATCATTGTGCTAGCATGAATGTCTTGATTTTTGTAGAAGTGTGGAGTCTTCCCTGATTATAATGCTTAGAAAAAAGAGTTGTTCGAATATGAACAAGGCTTTAAGTGTGGGGTGATGATCTGAGGTGGATTTGGGCACCTCAGTATTGTTATCCAGGCTTATGTAGGATTATTTTTAGGATTTCTTATGTGCTTAATAAGTAAGTATTTGAATAATTAAGAATATAAGTGTTAAACTACTTGATTATAATGTTAAAGGTGTGTTTCAAACAATTTTGAAATCAATTTGGTCACTTAGAGTTTAGACGAGAAAACTAGTGTTACCAGCTAGAGCTACATGTTGTTTTAGTTGATCTTGATGGATTCTAGTGTGTGTAATGAGTTACTAAGGGTATGATTTGTAATTAACTGTGGAATAACTTTTTTTATAGTGTTTAATGTTCAATTTAAAGAAGCCAAGATACAAAACACTAAGTTAAGGATCGAAAGGACAAAACTAGTACTCTTAGATTATGTTACTAGTTCATTGCCTTAGATTGTATGTTGTGTTGAGCTCTAATTCGTGGTGTTTGATTCTATAGGATGCTTGGTGAGTTAATCATGATGATATATTTATGATAAAAAATATGGAAATCAATTGGAAACAACATCACAAGGCTTGGAATGGATGGACAAACACTTGGGATAAGATTTGACCAAAAATGGATGTTTTGGAGTCATTGGCGTGCCACGGACCATGGACACATCGTTAGGTTTGTGCCACAAACTTGGGGGCATCCTAAATTATCAATTATAGTATCTCACTATGATTAGGGCATTCCATGGACCCTAGGCACCGCTATAAGGGCATGGCACGACCCTAAGTCATAAACGGTAGCCTTGGTCCTAGTATAAATAGGAAACTTAGTTGTTATGTTTCACACCTTAGAGACCTTAAGACTTGGAGTGGAACATCCTAGATTTTTTACCCCTGGAAATTTTTTGAGGTTTGAGCTCACTACCTTGGTAATGACTCACCCTATGAGTCATAGGGTGTCCTGATGAGTCATTGGAAAAAGTCGTAACCAAATCAGTAGGTTTGTGGCTTGATTCTGCTCTGAGTACAAATGGCTCATTAAGAGTCGTAAGGATATGTCATGAGTCGTTAGGTGTAATCGTAAGGTGTCCAATGTAAGTCCCAATTCGGGTTCTGTGTCAACTACGACTGGACCCTACGAGTCATAGGGTCCCATTACGAGTGGTGCCAATGAGTCATAAGGATAATATTGTAGTTACCTTAGTGGTACTACCTTGGTCACGACTCGTGGTGATGAGTCGTAAGGAGTGGATACGAGCCACGGGTTGACTTATAGTCAAAGGCGACCCTTTTTCAACTCTTAAGTTAAGGGCATTCTAGATATTTCCCCTCTTACCCAACTTAAAACCTACATCTTATAACCACATTAGGGAGACATTAGCACTAAAAACATATCAAAGTAACTTCTCAAACTCTCTCTTCAAGTCAAGGCTAGGGTTTCAAAGGAAATGATCATCTAGGGTTCTAAAGGTGCTATCTCCTCTAAATTTTTTGGTATTCGAGGCATGTTACTCATCCCCTGTACTTGTATTTTCTTAATTTCATGGTTGGATAATGTTTACATGGTTTTGATGTTGGGATTTGAACTATGGGTTTAGGGTTTTGAATAAAACTTTGTTAAAATGCTTCTTCTATGATATTTATGAAATTGTTTTGCTTAAATTGATGGTTGGTAAATGCTTTGGGGTTCATAGGAAAGGTGGATAGACATGGGTACAATGGAATACCTTAATTGATAAATCATGGAAATAGGGGTACAAAGGAATCCCCAAATTAATTGGTTTGGTATGGAAATTGGTAACAACCTCAACCCACTTGCATAATTGGTTTTAGAACATCCATTATCACTTTGTTTGATTTATTTTTTGATATTAATGCATAGAATAATCGGTTAATTGGATGATAATATCTTGAAAACCTTACAGGGTACACAGGAATTTCCCAAGTAATTTATAATAGAGTCTACGGGATACACTGGAATCCCTAAGTGTTGGCTTAATTATAATGCTTTCAAGATATAGTCAGTATGGCAATACCACTTAATAATTCCATAATAATTCACTCCTGTAATTGGTGGTAGGATTATATGTTAAATATTTTAAAATTGGGCAATAATGGGGGTTGTGTTAGCTAGCCGTGAAAGTATGAGTCTGATGGACTAATATTGGAAACTCATGTTTGCCGACATGAGGGTGGGTCTTGATGACTAGGAGCTAATGGGGTGCAAGGAAATCCCTTAATTGTATACACGTACACATGTATCATAGAAGGTAAAGGTATAAGGGAATCCCTGACCATCTATGATATCTTCAGTTCGTGCAGCTAACACGTATTGAGGCCCATCCATGGGGTAATACTAAACCCATATAGCCCATGGGTGGATTTATAATGGTAATGCTTCAAAACCCAGGTTAAGGTTTTCGAAGTTCATGCTAAGCCTTCTTGCCTACCCCATCACATGATGTTATGTATACATAGATGTACTTCATATTATATAATGCATTGGATGTTGTACTGGTTTTGAACTGTTATCATGGCATTATTTTGTTCCTCTATTCTTGAGTTTCATGTTAGCTCTCCAACCGCTAACCATATCTAAACATTGTAGACCCACGTGATACAGGATTTGGCCATCCTTTTACTTCTCTAGCTCAACGATTGTGGATTGATCGATAGTCAACTTGAAGTGGTGAGCTTCTATGCTCTGGAAGGCTCCATTTCAGGATTATGTTTTTCTTTTGAGTTATAGACTATTGGATACTATTTTTGGCTACAGTCGGGGGCATGTCCCAACACTTCATTAATATTTGGTTTGGTAGAGGCTTTGTCAAACTACTATAGACTTCGTATGGTTTGATAATTGGTTGGTTTGGTTATACACATATCATAATATCTTTAATTTAATTTCTCATATCTTGTTATATGTTTGTGATTCATGCGACATAGGTGTAAGGTGGTCATAGTTTGGGTATTGGGGATGGTCTTCGATCCTTATTGGATGTGAGATACCCGTCATGACCAGGCCCTGGTTTAGTTCATCTCAAGGTGGTATCAGCGCCTAGGTTCATGGTCAATTAGGTGTCTGCAATGCCGTGTAAAGTAGAGTCACTTTTATGGGTGTGTAGACACTTATTAGGGAGAGGCTACGAGGAATTTAGGAATATTTCCCTTTCTTGTTGTTCTGTTTTGAGCTATAGATTCTAAGATCTTGAATCTCTCTAATACATGCCTCCAAGAAGATCTGATATTCGTGTGAACTCTTATGTCCAGTCTGAGGATAATGTGGACAGAGCTCGCCTACTCCAGGGTTCAGACCCAATCTAGGATAGCTGCTTCTGATTGCCCTGATGGAGCTCCACTAGTTCCCCGTGTTCCTCTTCAGGCACCTCGAGCTGATGTGTCAAATATTGAGTTTTGCCTTTTGATTCACTTGCTTACCCAGTTTGTAGCATCTTAGACTGAGTGGGTTGCTTCTATTACTCCATCCTCTGAGGCTACTACAGTTGGCCAAATCATGAGATTGAGTTCTCCTATTTTCACCAATTCTAAAGTTGAGAAAGATCCTTAATATTTCATTGATGAGATGGAAAAGATCTTTCATGAAATATATGTCACCAATGTAAAAAGCGTAAAGTTCGCCGCTTGCCAATTGAAGGACATGGCATATCAGTGGCACGAGGAATAGGACCAGTCTAGGGGCGATGATACTGAGCCCGCTTTATGGGATAATTTCTCTAGTGCTTTTTTAGACCCTTTTTTTCTTCAAGAGTTGAGGGAGGAGAAGGTGGAAGACTTTGTCAACCTTAAGCAAGGTAAGCTGTCAGTCAAGTAGTATACCTTGAAGTTTCATTAGTTATCTCGGTATGCTCTGGATTTGGTGCCCAACAGAAGGGCTAGAATGAGGAAGTTCACTTCTGAGTTGTCTCGAACTTGATTTTAGAGAGGAAGGCTACCTTGTTAAATAAGGACATGGATATTTCTTGGCTTATGGTTTATATGCAATAAGTCAAAGATTATAAGAAGAAATAAGCTGAGATTGAAGAGGGGCAGAGTAAGAAATTTTGATATTTAAAATAGGGTGGAGGCTAGCAGTAGAGTGGAAAGTGGTCTAAAAAGAAGAGCTAGGGGAGTCCTAACTCTTATTTGATGGCTAGTGCTTCCTACCCGAAGCCATTTGGTGACCAATATTTTTAGGGTGGTGATGCTTATAGAGCACAGGGTGCCCAATCTCAGTCCAGTGGGGCCCAGTTAGCTCTATCCTATCCTCTTTATAGATTTTATGGATGATTGCATCATTGTTTCTATAATGAGGGGAGGGATAGGTACTTCAAGTGTAGGCAGCTGGGGCATAGGCTTAGAAACTATCCCGTGGGTAAGGTTACTTCTGGGAAAACAAGGTTTCTATTGCCACGTCATCAGTTCCTGCACCAAAGAGTGCCCCTTCAGGCTCTGGCACTGGTCGAAACCATCTTTATTCTGTCACTACTTGTTGGGAGTCCGAGGCATCTTCGGATGTCATTACTAGTATGTTATGACTCTTTTTTCATGATGTGTATCGCTTGCTTGATTCGGGTTCTACTCTTTCTTATGTGACCACCCCATTTATGGTTGTATATTTTGGTTTTGATCCCGAGTGTATCCCAAATACTTTTTCTATTTCTACCCCAGTAAGTGATTTTGTAGTTGCTAGAAAAGTCTATAAGGGTTATGAGGTATTTGTTGGTGGCAAAGAAACTCTGGTAGATCTGATAAAGTTATACATGGTTGATTTTGATGTCATATTGGGGATGGATTGGTTGCACTATGCTTCCTTAGACTGTCAAACTTGAAAGGTCATCTTTAAATTCCCTAATAAGCCAGTTATTAAGTGGGAGGGAAGTTACCTAGTGCCTAGGAGAGGTTCATATCATATCTTAGAGCCCAAAAGTTGATTTCCAAGGAATGTCTTTATCATTTGGCCTGGGTTAAAGATTCTAACTTAGAGGGTCCTTTCTTATAATCTGTTCTTGTGGTTAATTAATTCCCCAAGGTTTTTCCTAAAGATCTTCCTGGTATCCCTCCTGATAAGGAGATTTATTTTGGGACTGACCTTGTTTTGGACACTCGTCCTATCTCTATCCCTTCTTATATAATGGCTCTGACTGAGTTGAAGGAGATTAGGAGCAGTTGAAAGACCTCCTTGACAAGGGTTTTATCCATCCTAGTATGTCCTATGGGGTGCTCATGTTTTGTTCGTACATAAGAAGGATGGTTCCCTTTGGATGTGCATCGATTATCATCAGTTTAAGAAGGTTACGGTGAATAATAAGTACTTTTTTCCTCGAATTGATGATTTGTTTTACCAGCTTTAGGGTGCTAGATATTTCTCAAAGATCGATCTTTGGTCGGGTTATCATCAGTTAAAGATTAGGGAGATGGATATCCCTAAGACTACCTTCTGAATCTGATATGATCACTATGGGTTCCTAATCATGTCTTTTGGTCTACAAATACCCTGACGGTATTTATGGATCTCATAAATTGGGTGTTTCGTCAGTTCTTTTCTTTGTTCATCATAGTGTTCATTGATGATATTTTGGTGTACTCTAGGAGTGAGGCAGATCACACCGACCATCTCTGCATTATTTTCATACCTTGAAATATCAACATTTGTATGTTAAGTTTTTGAAGTGTGAGTTTTGGTAGAAAGTTGTTACTTTTCTAGGTCATGTCATTTCTAGTGAAGGGATCATGGTGGATCCATAGAAGATTGCAGTGGTTAAGAAGTGGCCTAGGCCCATGAATCCAATTGATATTCGAAGTTTCTTGAGTTTAGTCAGTTACTATAGGAGGTTTGTGGAAATTTTATCGATAATAGTTGCCCTACTGACTAAGTTGATATAGAATAAGGTAAAATTCTTGTGGTTTAATGCTTGTAAAAGGGTATTTTTGAGAAGCTGGAAGATAAGTTGACTTCATCTCTAGTTTTAACCCTGTCCGAGGGTAATGATGGATTTGTGGTTTATTGTGATGTATCCCGTATAGGACATGGGTGCGTGTTGATGCGGCATAGTAGGGTGGTAGCCTATGGCTCTAGGTAGTTGAAAGTTCATGAAAGGAATTATCCACTCATGACTTAGAGTTGTTTGTTGTGGTGTTCGTATTGAATGTTTGGCGTCACTATTTGTATAGAGTCTATGCATATATCTTTTCAGATCACAAAAGCCTAAAATATTATTTACCTAGAAGGAGTTGAATCTCAGGAAGAGGAGGCGGCATGAGTTGCTGAAATACTACAACATGAGTCTCTACTACCTCCCAGGTAAAGCAAATGTGGTTGTTGTGCTCTTAGCAGGTTATCCATGGGAGTTAAACTCATGTGGATGAGGATAAGCAAGATTTGGTGAAATATATTCACCATTTTGCTAACCTTGGAGTTTGTCCCTTAGACTCTGAGGATGGTGGTGTGTTTGTGCGAGAGGTGGCAAAGTCATACCTTGTTTCTGAAATAAAGAAGAAGAAGGTATTGGATCCTGTCTTGATAAAGATTAAGGGATATGTGGGACAACAAAAGGTTGTAGCTTTTGAGATTGGTGGCGATGGTATCTTAAGGTACCAAGGTAGATTATGTGTTCTCGATGCAGATGAGTTACGAAAGAAGATCTTGGTTGAGGCTTATAAGTCGCGCTATGCCATTCATCCTTATTCGACGAAGATGTATTATGATCTTAAGGAAATTTAATGGTGGAATAATATGAAGCAAGATGTGGCCAGTTTTATGGAAAAATGCATCAAGTGTCAACAAGTGGTCGAGCACTTGCAGCCCGAAGGGTTGTATCAAGAAATTGAGTTGCCTATGTGGAGTGGAAAGTGATTAATATGGATTTTATTACCGGTCTTTCTCAATCTCAGAATCATTTTAATTTGATTTGGGTCATCGAGGACAGGATGACTAAGTCTGCTCACTTCTTGCTAGTGAGGACTAATTATTCAGTACAGGATTATGCAAAGTTATTTCTCCAAGAGATAATAAAGTTGCATGGGGTGCATATTTCTATCACGTTAGATCATGGTACTCAGTTCTCATCATACTTTTGGCATTCATTTCAGAGAGGTTTGGGAACTAAGGTGAGCCTTAGTACTGCTTTCCAAATGCAGTCAGATCGGTAAGCGGAAAGAACTATTCAAACACTAAAAAATATGCTTTAAGCTTGCGTGATTGAGTATGGTAGTCGTTGGTTGATCATTTTCCTCATATAGAGTTTGCATATAATAATAGCTACCACTATAGTATTGGGATGGCTCCATTTGAAGCAGTGTATAGTAGGAGGTGTAGATCTCCTATTGGATGGTTTGAGGTTGGTGAGGCGAAGATGTTTGTCTCTAATTTAGTTCACCAAGACATGGATAAGGTAAAGGTGATTTGGTATAGATTAAGTTGCCCAAAGGCGCCAAAAGTCCTATGTGGATGTGAGGCATAGGGAGTTAGAGTTTGAGGTTGGCGATTGGGTGTTCTTGAAGGTGACTCCCATGAAAGGTGTAATGTGATTTGGGAAGAAGGGGAAGCTCATTCCCCGATATATCGGCCCGTACTTAGTCTTGAAGAAGGTTGGTAATATTGCATATGAATTAGAGTTTCCCTCTAGTTTGAACTCCATTCATCTGGTGTCCCATGTTTCGATGTTGAGAAATTATGTGGGTGATTTTGATGGTTGTTCCTTTGGAGGAGGTAGGTATTTTGGATTCCTTATCTTATGAGGAAGTTTCGGTTGAAATTTTGGATCGGCATATTTGTCAGTTTCAAACAAAGGACATAACTTTGGTAAAGGTTCTATGGAGGAAACATAAGGTTGAATAGGCTACTTAGGAAGCTGAAGAGGACATAAAGTCCAAGTATCCATTCTTGTTTCTCATTTTGGATAATCAGGATTAAGGAATATGTATTCCTTAACATCTTTGTTTTCTGACTTTGATAAAGGAAAGGGTGATTTTCTTAGCATCTTTGTTTATTGTCTTTGTTAAAGGTAAGAGTAGAGGTATGTGGAGTCAATTTGTGCTAATAAATGTCTTGTCCCATCATTCGTGGATGAATGATCCAAGTGGGGGAGAATTAAAACACCCCAGATTTTTTACCCCTAGAGATTTCTTGAGCTTTGAGCTCACTACCTTGGTAACGACTTACCCTATGAGTCGTAGGGTGTCCTGACGAGTCATTGGAACGAGTCATAACCATATAAGTAAGTTTGTGGCTTGAGTTTTCTTTGAGTACGAGTGGCTCACTAAGAGCCGTAAGGATATGTCATGAGTTGTTAGGGGTAATCGTAGGGTGTCCAGTGTAAGTCCCAATTTGGGTTCTTTGCAACTACGACTGGACCCTAAAGTCATAGGGTCCCATTATAAGTGGTGTCATTGAATCATAAGGACAACAGTGTAAAGTGCCTTGGTGGTACTTCTTTGGTTACGACTCATGGTGATGAGTCACAATGAGTGGTTACGAGTCACAGGTTGACTCGTAGTCAAAGGTGACCCTTTTTCATCTTTTAAGTTATGGGCATTCTAGACATTTCCCATATTACCAAACTTGAAACCCACATCCTATAACCTCATTAGGTTGTCATTAGCACTCAGAAACACATAAAAGTAACTTCTCAAACTCTCCCTTTAAGTCAAGGCTAAGGTTTCAAAGGAAGTGATCATCCAGAGTTCTAAGGGTACTATCTCCTTTAAATTTTGTGGTATTCGAGGCATGTAACTCTTCCCCTATACTCATATTTTCTTAATGGCATGGTTGGATAATGTTTACATGGATTTGATGTTGGGATTTCAACTACGGGTTGAGGGTTTTGAATAAAATTTTGTTTAAATGTTTCTTTTATGATATTTATGAAATTATTTTTCTTAAATTGATGGTTGGTAAATGATTTGGGGTGAATGGGAATGGTGGATGGACATGGGTACAATGGAATCCATAAATTGATAAATCATGGAAATAGGGGTACAAAGGAATCCCCAAATTAATTTGTTTGGTATGGAAATTGGCAACAACCTCAACCCACTTGCATAATTAGTTTTAGAATATGTATTATCACTTGGTTTGATTTATTTATTGACATTAATACATAGCATAATTGGTTAATTGGATGATAATGGTTTTAAAAACCTTGTCGGGTACACGGGAATCCCCTAAGTAATTTTTATAGTGGAGTCTATAAGGTACACGGGAATCTCTAAGTGCTGGCTTAATGACAGTGCTTGCAAGATATAGTCGGTATGATGATACCACTTAATAATTGACTCCTGCAAATGGTGGTAGGATTATGTGTTAAATATTTTATTTGGGCAATAATGGGGATTGTGTTAGCTAGCCGTAAAGGTATGAATCTGAAGAACTAATACTGGAAATCATATTTGCCTAGATGAGGGTGGGTCTTGATGACCAGGTGCTCCTGGGGTACAAGGGAATCCCCCCAAGTGTATACATGTACATATGTATCATGGAGGGTGAAGGGTACAAGGGAATCCCTGGCCATCTATGATATCTCCGGTTCGTGTAGCTAACATGCACTGGGGCCCGTCTGGGGGTAAAACTGGATTCATATAGCCCGTGGGTGGATTTATGATGGTAATGCTTCACAATCCAGGTTAAGGTTTTCAATGTTCATGCTAAGCCTTGTTCTCTACCCCAGCACATGATATTATGTATACATATATGTACTTCATATGATATGATGCATTGGATGTTGTACTGGTTTTGAACTATTATTATGGCATTATTTTGTTCCTCTATTCTTGAGTTTCATGCTAGCGCTCTAACCGCTAACCATCTTTGAATGCTATATCCCCATGCAATGCAGGATTTTGCCATGCTTCTACTTCTCCTGCTCAATAATTGCGGATTAATCGAGATTCGACTTGAAGTGGTGAGCTTCCATGCTCTGAAAGCTTCCATTTCAGGATTATGTTTTTCTTTTGAGTTTTTGACTATTGGATATTGTTTTTGTCTAAGTCGGGGGCATATCCCGATACTTTATTGATATTCGGTTTGGTAAAGGCTTTGTTGGGCTATAGTGGACTTGGGATGGTTTGGTTGTTGGTTGGGTTGGTCATACACATTTCATAATATCTTTAATTTCAAGTTCTCATATCTTGTTATATGTTCGGGATTCATTCGACATGGGTGTAAGGTGTTCTATGGTTTACGTATTGGGGGTGGTCTCCGATCCTTGTTAGACTTGAGATAGCCGTCACGGCCAGGCCCTGGTTTGGGTCGCGTCATAGAAATAGGCTGGAGAACACTTCAAATAGGGTTTTTGTTCCATTACTTTGGTTTGTTTATGTATTTTAACATGTATTCATCTATTGTATTTACGGTTGCATCCATAAACGGCTAAACACTCTTTTTCGGGGTTAAGGCCAATAACATGAGTATTATGGTAATGAATTGATTTGGTTTGGTTAATTATCATATTTGATTATTTATTTATCCTTGTTATCACTATTTTAAGGCTTCATAACCCTTAGAATGCATACGTAATAATTTTTTGAACTCAAAATAAGGAATAAGAACATGGGATAGATAAAATAGGATTGTAGTCTTCTAATTGAATGAAGTTATAATTTGCATATAGGATAGGAATATATCTAAGTTCCCTATATGGTTCAATCATGGGATGAAATATGAATGAATTTAACTTAGTTCTTGCATCCCCGCTCAGTGGTGTAGTTGTGTGCCTAAGTTAGATAAGTGATTAGAGGTTCAGAAGGCCATAGTCATAGTATAGACCCCATGAACCAATAACAAAGATAACTAACCTAACCAATGAAGTTCTATAACGTAGTATGATTGTTCACAGAGCCTTAACCCTGGGATTTTCCCATTGATTGTTCAAACCTTTACTTTATCGCATTGTTTAGTTTACCATTACTTATAACTTACAAACTCTTATGGTTACATATACACTGAATTAATCTTATTAGTGAATTAGTCTTGGATAGTTTTTAAAACAAGTCTCTGAGGGATTGATACTTGTCTTATAAAAGGCCATTATATTACTTTGTGAGACCACATACACTTGTGTGTGTGCTTGGTTGCAATAAAACTTCAAATGTGTCTTGACTTATGTCTGAAGCGGATAAACATACAAGAAAAAGTTATAAGACAAGTATTAATTAAATGATGACTTCAAAGGCAGTTATTGGATAATGGTACACTTTTCCCATTGAAAAGCCAATTCAAACATAGCTCAATCAGAAGTATAAATAACATAAATCTCATTAGTTTGCTACCTAATTAACTCTCTCCCAAGTATTTTAATAATTTTACAAAATCCCAAATTAACTTACTAGAAATATAAAATTCATCATCGCAATACATAAGTAATAACTAAATAACAATGTAAAAGAAAATTAATGGAAAATGTATGATGGTCCGAGAAATTAGCGCGATCATGATTGTGATATGTCTGTTGAATCCCTTAAATTTAGTAACAACTTTATAATTTCAAATTTAAATCACCAAATCAAGCCCCTTTGATTAAATACTCCCAATTCCTTCGATCAAATTCTCCTAATTTTCTCCATCTCTATTTTTTTATTTCATTTTCTTTAGTCCATATACAAAATGAACATCTCAATTTTTTTGAGACATTTTGGTGTCTAGTAATTTGAAGTACTATACGATATAGAAATGATGGAATTGTTGTTGAAGAAAGTATTTCATATGTTAGATTGATTTCAGCAATTACAGCTAAATTAGGCATTGAGGAATTAAGGAAAAAAATTAACGCTCGATACATAGTTAAAGGTAATTCATCACCAATGATGATTTGAAATGATAGTAGAGTGAAGTTTTGTGTTGAGTTGAAGAACATTATTCTAGAATTTGTAGTGTATCCTTTATGTACAACTATAATAAATAAATTTGTAGGAGAGCTAATGTTCAATGGAGATACTAGAGTTGTAGTTTGCGTAGAAGGAATCGAATTGGATGCACTAGCACTTTTTGTTGTTGAGTCAAAAATGAGTAATCCTTATATACACCTAAACTGGAAATTGAACATGTCATTATTGATTGCAAAAATTCCAAAGTAAAGGAAAAACGGCTTTACAAGGATAAAGCTACTCTTATATCTATAATGGCAAAGTATGCCTTAGATCATTGTTATAATTTCAGAGCCAAGAAATTTGACAAAAATATTAATGATTAATTATGTATCTAGTAAAATTCTTTGCCACGCCTTAAATCCTATTGGGGCGAACAGGCACCCGTAACCATAAAGGCTCGAGAGAACTAATCCATAACCTTGTACTTCTCATGCATGTAACTATGACAACCAAAGGTTCTAACAAACGTAATATTATGTATTGATGAGAATAACTACGTAGGCAAGCACAAATTATATATACAACACTTGGCCATTGGGGCCACAACATCTAAAAGACAAGACACTACCATGTTTAACTTTACATTAGTCTACAAAGCCTCTAAAGGATACATAGACTTAGTTAGAGTCGGAACAAACCCCCGCCCTATTCTTAACTACTGCACAATACGAAAATGTATGGAATAGACTCGAAAAGCCCCAAATTAACTTGGAGCTCACCGATAGTCACTGAATAGCCTGTGCTCCTACTAGTGAGGTATATTTGCTAAAGCCCTTGTGCCTGCAGCATGAAATACAGGTCCCCCGTGAGGGACGTTAGTACGAAAATATGTGTTGAATATGTAAGGCAGAAGGTAACAACACATGATACGCGAGCTCAATAAAAATCAGATACAAGTCTATAAGTAGTACTAGTGGACCACCTTTATATATACTTTTGGGACTACGTACATTACATTCTTTTATTGATTTTTACCTTTCTTACTTCATAATCTTTGTAAGCCATAAAATGCAAATGACCAGTTGATCAGTGGTAAATAAATAAATCGGGATCGACCCATGCTAGGCTTACGCCCCTGAGCTGCCACCCACATATAAACATTGGGATCGGCTCATGATAGGTGTATTCCCCTAAGCCGCCACCCATATATAAAGGTATCGAGATTGTCCCATGCTAGGCTTATGCCCCTGAACTGCCACTCATTTTACAGATTTGCATTACTTAGTTTATTTAGCCTTTGAGAATGTTACTTTGGTGGTCATAACATTATGGTACCTTGAAACAATAATCTACCAATAAGAGATATGCTAATGGGCACTTAATGCAACAACAATGAGGTAGGGAGCTGTTAGTACACAAATGAAGTGTTTAGGGGCTGAAAATAACACATAGGTCATATTTGAGTAAACGGAGAACTCCTGAAGTTTTCTAGTGAAAATAGACATGCAGGCTTAACAATAAGCATGAATTGAGGTATTTTAACATGTTAGAGAGTAGGAATAAGGTCATTGGCTACATGGTATATAATATGCTGCTATTAGGTATCACTTGTTATAGGATAACCTTGGAAGTTTACTTGATGGAACAAATGTCCGATTTCATGCCAAAGAGTACAAAATAGAGTATGCCTTACATACCTAGTTATATAACTCCAAAACTAACCCAGCTTAACTTCCCACCTTTTAGATTACTTATCTATCATAGAATATATGGTAAATTAATATTAGCAACCAACTAACACATTTGAGTTATTTAACTTCACCAAAATAGTAACTGGGTAGTAAGCCCTTAATCTATCAATCAAGGGTGTTATTCTAACCCTTTTATCCTCCAATTACACCCACATACCATACATATTCTTATAAGATTCACCAAAACCACCTTGTCTTCATTCCACCCTCCAAATAATATACAAAACAGATTGGGCAGTAAACATATGCAATAATTAGTTCAGTGGTGCACCGCTACACTTTTCTTCTATATTTCAATCTGAACTAGTCACACCTTTCTCCAAAACCAACCTGGCAGCCCATATATATACATACAAAATAGTCCACAAAATAGTCCCAAATCCCTTTTATTATAGCAATCAATTATTGAACTCATCATCTCTTGAGTTCTCAAAAACAACACATCCATAATTCTCTCTTATATTCATATATAAGGAGAACAAATATGGCAGTCACCTTACCTCAATTCTGCAACTTATCCTTTGAATTTGAACTCCTCAAGAACTTCAACTTCCACTTTCCTTCACACTTTAAACCAAAAAAGAAAAGAGATCTCTTAATAACAAAGAAAAAGTGAGCAAGTAGCTTGTTCTATATTCCATCATGAATTAATAATTAAGAACATATAGCATGTTTTCCTAATCTTCCATGATATAATTAATCTAAATCCTAAGTGTTTTCACTTACCTTGGCTTGCAAAGGTTGGGGTTTCTTCAAGAACCCTAGAAAGAAAAATCGGGATGCTCTCAGTTGTTTAAAAGAAAGTAGAGAGAATTTGTGAAGTAACCTTTTTTGAGACTTAAGAATGAGGGAAAATGACCAAAAACTTATTCTTAAAAAGCCCTATTTTTGGACATCCACTTAGCTGTATTTTGGGCTTCAAATTTGGTCAAATTAGTCCAAGTAGGTGATGCACCTACTTAAGGAGTTCAAGCTGCTCAAAAGGTCAAAGTAGGTGATGCACCTACTTGCTTAATTAAGTCAAGCAAGCACCTCAATATTTTATTCCATTTCCAGCTCCTAATCACTTTAATCTATCTAACCTTCAACTTGTACACACTTGGTCACTTTAAACTTTAAATTCAAACATCGTCTTACGATTCTATGTTAAATAGTTGTATCGATGGTAACTTGATCGCGTCACATTAAAATGTATGGAAATTATTTAGAACTCTATCTACACTATCAATACTTGTACAACAAATCTCGGTTTGTTACCTATACCACAAGGCTGTACCAAGTTCCATATAAATAGAACAAGTGCATGTAGAATACGGGGTGTTACATTCTTACTTTTTAGTAAATCAAATAAGTATTGCATATTTAAAAAGGATACATTACTATTTGTGTATCTTTACTGTAGTTGTTGATTTATATTGCATCAATGGCTGATAAATTCTTCAAAAAACATTTGATAGAAGCATTAACCATAACTAGTTTACACATACTTCTTGTTGTGTTTCCTGATAGATTAGTTGTTAATGCGGTTATACCTAATATGCTTTACTTGAGATACATTTCATTACTTGGATGTTTGGTTGTATAAGTCGTAGTTATTTATGTTGAATACACTTTTCTTTTTTAGTTATGGTTATAATGAAGATTGTAATTGGATAAAAAAAGCATCTTTCCTGAATAATTCAGATCTTTTTATAATTTGTACATTCAACAATGTACATACCTGTCAAATGAGTGATAGGTTTCTAAAATAATTGCAAGCTACGATAGCCTTCGTTAGTGACTTTATAGCCCCAAAGTTAGTGAATCATAAGAGGAAACACACTCAGGAGACATGATTAAAGAAATGAAAGCTTCTTACAGAGTGGATATTACTTATATGAAGGCATGGCAAGCAAAGAAACGTGCTATAGAGATTCTAAAGGGTGGACCAATTAATGAATATAGACAAATCCTGAGATACATTTATATGTTAAACAGTATAAATCCTTACTCACATTTTATAATGCATAAGTTAGGAGAAAATGAATTCATATATTTGCTTATAACTTTGCATCTAATAAGAAGTGATTTCAAGTTTTGCAAACCAGTAGTTATGGTTGATAAGGCTCATTGGGTGGACCTTACAAAGGAATTTTTCTTTTGACTAACACACTCGACATTGCAAGTATGACAATTGATATGAGTGTAATGAAGTGGTTTCAAAATATTTTGCAACATTATAGCTTCATGTAGTGTATTTTGTACAGATTCACTACATTAACTAGTTGGAAGTTCTCTATTTTAGGTTGCATTTTTCCAATAGATTTTGGGGTTGAATATCGAGAATGATTGTTCATGGATATAATTTTTTCAGCAGTTTAGAAGTGCGTATACATAACGTAAGAACGTGTATATTTTATCAAATTGCAATGAAAACATAATTAAAAGTGTAAGCATTGTGTATCCTAATATCCCTCATTTAGTATGCATTTGGCATCTTTGGAGGAATATTTTCACTAACTTTCAAAATAGTAAAAACAGACTTTGTGACTTGTATTATTCTATGGTGAAGGCTTATTGAAAAGAGGATTTTGATTACCTTATGGATAAGGTGGGTAAGGTGGACAATAGTGTAAAGCATTACCGATATAATGATGAATATTAAAAATGGCCAAGAGTTTATGAACCAATAAATAGAGGTATGGTGATGACATCTAATATTGTTGAATGTATCAACAGTTGTTTGGTAGAGGTACGGGAATTTCCTATCATAGGATTTTTGGAAGAAGCAAGAATATTATTTGGGTCATGGAATTACAAAAATAGAGAAATAACATCATATATAAAGACTACATTAGGAAAAAGGTTCAAAGATTTCTATGGAGAAAAATCTTCTTGCATAATGGTATGTTCTACAAGATACATATGTTAATTTTTCTTTATGCATATTTTAGTATTTTGATAATTTTATCAAAAAAAGTTTATATTGACATATCAGTTGATTACTGGTTATATGTATGGCAAGCTAAGACTTCATCAAACTATGTGTACATTGTATAAGAATCTAATTGAAGGTAAATTGTGAACTTTGAGAATAAAACTTGCAACTATGGATGGTTTCCACTTGATAAGATACTATGTCCTTATTCAATTGAAGTTTTGAAGAGCAAAAATGTAGATAATATGGGTCTTTACTCCATTGATTACTATAAGCCTGCAACATTAGTAAGGACGTATGACGTATCAATGATTTCGATGCCAGATATGAAGGATTAACAAGTGCCTCAATGTATTGATGAGGAAGTGGTCTTACCACCAAAATACCAAAGACTACCTGGAAAGCCAAAGAAAGATAAGCATAAGAAATCTAGTGAAACTCTGCCATCAAGCATAAATTGTTTTGGACAATGTGATCATGTAGGTCACAACAAATGCACCTTTGATTTTTTTTCCCAAATGAGAAATGACTCTTGTATTGATAGATACATATCATGTTTCCACTACAATGTTTCATCATGAACTTTATATTTTCTAGTTTGAATATTGTTAAATCTTGTTTAACTGGATTTCATATAATGACTACGATATTTGTTGTGGGGGTTTTATTATTTTAAGTTTTAGACATATTGCTTTCAGTTTCAATTAGAATACATTACCAAATTGTCATCTCCTGATACATTACCTTCTAATTTGTTGTGTTGAAACATTACACAATGTATCTGTAATGAATCACGGACACCATTTTATATTAAGTACAAATTGATGTTAATAATATAATTATTTTCATCTTTAATTAAGCTATTGAAAAAAGTGTTAAGTTAATAATCTTGGTCACCACTGATACATATGCTTCAATGCATGTAAAACTGTTTTATACTTTATAAATATAATAACTGATGGAAGGAAAGCCTTGGAGTAACTGGTCAGGTTGTTGCCATGTGATAGGAGATTATGGGTTCAAGCCTTGAAAATAGACTCTTACAAAAATGCAAGGTAAGATTGTGTATAATATACCCTTGTGGTGGGATCCTACCTCAAACCTTGCGCATAAAGGGAACTTTAGTGCACCGAGATACTCTTTTTAAAATATAACTGATGCATAGTATGTAATTAATTGATGATACATTACTTTATTTTATATTATACTTTTATTTACGAAGAAATAATGTATTTTTTTAATATATCTTTATTTAGATTCTGAAACAGAAGTTTAAAACAAGTTGAGATAGATCATTGTAAGTATGATTGCACTATTCCAGACTTATATAAAGGCAACTGATACATGGTACACATTTTATTGTAAAGATATGCGGATAGTAACGTATCTGATACATTGCTATATATACCATTCGTATATAAAGGTAACTGATACGTTGCATAATTTATGTTAGGATACATAGCTACAAATTACATCATAAGAAACATTACTATATAGCAACATTTTTTATACATTGATATATATATATATATCATACTTATACTAAGGCAACAGATACATTGCAAAATTTATGTATGCATATATAACTACAAACTACATAGTAAAAATATTATTATTTAGTAATGTTTCTGATTCATTGCTATATATATCATACTTATATTAAGGAAACCGATACATTGCACAGTTTATGTAAGGATACATAGCTACAAGTTACATTATAGGATACATTACTGGACAGTAATGTAACTTCTGTAACATATCAATGAAAATGGTGCTAGGAAATTAACTTATAAGGATTGGGAGAAAAACAACCAAACACTTTACCTAAATTAAAATATGATAACCATTTTATCCAAAACACAAAGCAAATGGTACAACGCAAAGCTATAAGACATGTCTTGATCAGTACTTGCTAACACGGCAGCAAAAATATTGGTTAGATAAGAACATAAGAACTTTCTAACTACACGATGTTAACTATCGATGATTCCTCACGTGATGGACATAATTGGGCCTTGATCTTGGAGAATCTTTATTGTCACTAGCATAATCTTTCTTAGCCTTCAAGTGTTGTGGAGATATAATCTACCAAAATGATACTTAAAGACTATCACTCACTTGCTGAGAAATGTCTTTCATATATTCAACCTCAAAAGGGTGTTAGTTCATAAACTTGATTCCTTGGTCCATTATCCTTGTAGGCTTCAAGATTTGACCAGATCGTACGTTCTGTTTGTTTCAAAAATTGACTATTAGACAAGTAAGTTGGCAACATCAAAGCCAACTTATGGATCTCTGTTGATGATTCTCTATGACTTGATGACAAAAGTGAGTCATAAATCTATGTTTTTTATAAAGTATAATCATAACCAATATCAATATCTATGTTTTTACAAAAGTGCATGTCGGTTCAGAATAAAGCATTTGTTCTGAACCGACAAGCACCTAAATGAAGCTTTCCATATTGTCTACATGGCTGTTGAGGAGGCCTTAATTGGCTCATAATCCCTTGCTCTTGATACCCTATTATTCGCGAACTCTGACTCTCATTTCTTTGACCAAACTGGTTACCTTTAGACCCTTGAAATTATGATGGAGCACTAACTGCAGAATAAGAAGATAATGTCCTAGGTGGTCTATTAGAAAACCGAGGCCTAAACTCTCCTTGGGATGCCATAAACTTCCCCGTAGATCTAGACCTCTTGGAATACCCCCTTTCTAACTCTTGTGTTCTTCTTCTTTTCCTCTGATCCTCCATTTTTTGTGCGAATGCTTGTATCCTTGCTATGTCCATGTCTTTGTTCAAAGCAGCAATGGTACAATCTCTAACCAGATATGGATCCAATCTATCCATATATCGATGAACTCTATCATCCATTGTAGCTACAATATTAGGAGCATACCTAGCCAAAGAGTTAAACCGAAGGCTGTACTCCCTCACGCTCATAGTCCCTTGGCGAAGATTCAGGAACTGATCTGCACGGGCTTCTCAAATCTCATATGAAAGGTAATGATCAAGAAATGCCTCTTTGAACTCTTTCCAAGTAGCTGGAGGTGCATCGATACCCCTAGATCATTTCTAGTCTTCACACCACAATATATCCTCCCCCTTGAATCTATATGCTTGTTAGCTCAATTGTTTCTTTACCCGACACATGCATAACATCTAGAGCCCTTTGGATTTGATCAATAAAGTCCTGTGGGTCTTTGTTAAGATCTGATCCAGTGAACGTGGGAGGATCCAATTTGAGAAAATCCTGCGTTCGTAGGCTAGCTGCCCTATCTGCACCACTAGAACCTGTAGTTGGAATGGCTTGTCCTTGAGCTTGTCCAGAAACTATACAAGCCAATAATTGTACTGCATTCCTTAGATCTTGGTTTGCAGCATTGGTAGGTAGTTCTGAGGATGTGGTTCTTCTCCTTCTTAGCTCTTCTGGATATGGAGGGGTAGAAGAAGTTTGGGACATAAACTCAGCTTGAGCCTCACTTTGATTAGCTCATCTAGGTGGTGATTTGCTGGTCCCCTCCCCGGCAGCCTCGTCTATCCGCCTACCTGTATTCTTACTCCTTCTTGTAATCGGTATCTTTACTATAATAAGAGGAAAAAAAATAGGTTCAATGGTTAAATATGACTTAACCTACAACATAGGATCTATTGCACGATCTAAGATATGAAGAAAAAGAGACAACCCCTAAATGTCACATAGCCTCCTATTTATAGATGTGGTGCACAACACGCCCATAAACAGGACATTATATAGACACGGCTTTGCAGACACCCTAGGACGACCGCTCTGATACCATTTTTGTCACGCCTTAAATCCTGTTGGGGCGGACAGACACCCGTAGTCGTAAAGGCCCGAGAGAACCAATTCATAACCTTGTACTTCCCATGCATGTAACTGTAACAACCAAATGTTCTGACAACATAATATTATGTATTGATGAAAACAACTACACATGCACGCCCAAACTGATATGTACAACACTTGGCCGATGGGGCCACCATGTCTAAAATCACGACAATACCATAACTTTACATTAGTCTACAAAGCCTCTAAAAGATACATAGACTTAGTTAGGATCGGGATAAACCCCCGCCCTACTCTTGACTTACTATACAATACCAAAATATATGGAACAGACTCGGAAAGCCCCGAATCAACCTGGAGCTCACCAATAGTCCTTGAAAAGCCTGCGCTCCTACTAGTGAGTTGTATGAGCTGAAGTGCCTCTGCCTGCAGCATGAAATGCAGGTCCCCCATGAGGGACGTCAGTACGAAAATATGTACTGAATATGTAAGGCAGAAGGTAACAACACACTTGATACAAAAGATCAATAGAAATCTGATACAAGTGTATAAGTAGTACTAGTAGACCACCTTTATAAATACTTGTGGGACAATGTACATTACATTCTTTCTTCGTTTTACCTTCTTACTTCATAATCTTTGTAATCCATATAATGTAAATGACCAGCTGATCAGTGGTAATTAGATAAATTAGGATCGACCCATGCTAGGCTTAAGCCCCTGAGCTGCCACCTATATAAAGATTAGGATCGGCCCATGCTAGGATTATGCCCCTGAGCTGCCACCCACAAATAAAGGTATCAAGATCGGCCCATGCTAGGCAAATTCCCCTGAGCTGCCACTCGTCATTTTACAGATTTGTATTACTTAGTTTATTTAGCCTTTGAGATTGTTACTTTGGTGGTCATCACATTATGGTACCTTGAACCAATAATCTGCTAATAAGAGACATATAAATGGATACTTAACGCAACAACAATGAGGTAGGGAGATGTTGGCACACAAAATGAAGTGTTTAGAAGATGAAAATACACATGGGTCTTATTTGTGTAAGTGGGGAACTTCTGAAATTTTCTAGTGAAGATAGACACGCAGATTTAATAATAAGCACGTATTGAGGTGTTCTAATGCGTTAGAGAGTGGGAACAAGGTCATTGGATACATGGAGTGTAATGTGCTGTCATTATGTATCACTTTGTTATAGGATAACCTCGGAAACTTGCTTGATGGAACAATTGTATGATTTCATGCCAAAGAGTGTAAAATAAAGTATGCCTTACATACCTGGTTATTTGACTCCGAAACTAACCTGACTTGACTTCCCGCCTTTTAGATTACTTATCTACAATAGAATATATGGTAAACTAGTATCAATAACCAACCAACACATTTAGGCTACTTAACTTCATCAAAACAATAACCGGGCAGTAAACACGTAATTTGTCAATCAAGGACGTTATTTTAACCCTTTTCTCCTCCAATTTCACCCACATACCATACATGTCCTTATAAGATCACGAAACTACCTCAGCTTCAATACACCCTGCAAATAACACACAAAACACATTGGGCAGTAAATAAGGGCAATAATTAGTTTGGTGGTGTACCACCACACCTTTCTTCTATATTTCATTACAAACTAATCACACCCTTCTCCAATATCAACATGGCAGCCCATAACATGAACATACAAAATAGTCCACAAAATAGTCCCAAATCACTCTTATTGTAGCAACCCATTATCGAACTCATCATCTTTTGAGTTCTCAATAACAACACATCCATAACTCTTTCAAATTCATATACAAAGAGAACCAAAATGGAGCAGTCACCTTACCTCAATTCTGCAACTTATTCCTTTAATTAAACTCTTCAAGAACTCGAACTTTTCTTCACACTTTAAACCAAAGAAGAAAAGAGAAGTTCTTTAATATCAAAGAAAAGTGAGTAGATTGCTTATTCTATATTCTGCCATATATTTATAATTAATCACTTCTAACATATTCTCCTAATCTTCTATGAGATAATTAAACAAAAACTAAAGTGTTTTCACTTACCTTTTGCTGCAAAAGTTAGGGTTTCTCCAAGAACCCTAGAAGGGAAAATAGGGTTGCTCCTTGCTTTTTAAAAGAGAGTAGAGAGAGTTTGTGAAATGTAACCCTTCTTTATGACTTAATAATGATGGAAATGGCCAGCAACTTCTTCTTATAAAGCCTCTATTTTTTTGGCCATCCACTTAGCTGATTTTGGACCACAAATTTAATCAAATTGGCCCAAGTAGGTGATGCACCTACTTAAGGAGTCCAAACAGCCCAAAATGTCAAAGTAGGTGATGCACCTACTTGCTTAATTTCTTAATTGGTCTCAATTATATTTAGGCCTTGGCAGATTTGAGCTTTGGGACTTTTTCCCATTTTTCTTCTTTTTTTACTTAATTTTGGCCCAAATAAGTATTCTAATAAAGGACCAAATCTGATTCATGGACTTGGTCCATTAACTTGGATCATATAGCTCAAGTAGGTGACTCACCTACTAGCTTAATTAAGTCAAGAAAGCACCTCAATATTTCCTTCCATTTCCAGCTCCTAATCACCTTAATAGAACTTAAAAATTATACGCACTTGGTCACTTTAAACTTTAGATTCAAATACCAGCTTACGATCCCAAGTTTAAATGGTCGTATTGACGTTAACTTGGTTGCATCACATTAATATGTACGGGCAGCCTCTATAATTCCATCTACACCATTAATAATTGCATAACAAATCTCATCTGTTACCTATACCATATGACCATACCAGGTTCCATATAATTAGAATAAGTACAAGCAAGATACGGGATGTTACAACACGGTTATAGGCAAACTCAATCAGTGGTAAGTTCTCCTCCTAAGAAGTCATTTTTCCCATAACCATGGAACATAGCATAGCACCCAAAGTCCTATTTACTACTTCTGTTTGGTCATCGGTTTGTGGGTGGCAAGACGTAGAGAACAACAACTTGGTACCAAGCCTACCCCACATGGACTTCCAAAAGTGACTTAGGAACTTAGAGTCCCTATCACTCACAATGGTCCTCGGAACGCCATGCAATCTGACAATATTATCAATAAATAAAGAGGCCACGCTAGGTGTGGCATCACATTTAGAGCAAGGAATAAAGTGCGCCATCTTAGAAAATCGATCTACTACAACAAAGATACTATCCTGGCCTCGTCTAGTCCTTGGAAGCCCCAACACAAAATCCACAGATATATCAAGCTAAGGACGTAGAGGGGTGGGCAGTGGGGTGTACAACCCATGAGGTAGGAGCCGAGATTTGGCTCCTTTGCATTCTACACATTGGCCACAAATCCTAACCATATCCTTGTGCATTCTTGGCCAATAGAATTGCTCCTCCAATATTCTGAGGGTCTTTTTGACCCCAAAATGACCCATTAGACCGCCATCATGTGTTTTCCTCACAAACAACTCTCTCCAAGAGCTAGATGGTACACACAATCATTTACCTTTAAATAAGTAACCATCAAACTTGGCATAGGGATTTGAACCCCTAGCCGAATCCCACTTGTCCCTACCCAATTCTTTGTATTCCCTAAAGATAAGAGAAAAGTGAGGGTCCTCAGGATACAATCCTCTTAAGCTCTCGAAATCCATCAATTTTGATGACAAAGTGGACACAAGAACATGTTTTCTAGACAAAGCATCGGCTACGACATTGTTCTTACCCTTGTTGTATTGGATAACATAAGAGAAGGTCTCAAGAAACTCAATCCATTTGGTATGTCGTTTGTTAAGCTTGTCTTGTGCTCGAAGATGCTTTAAGGATTCATGGTCCATTCGGATCACGAACTCCTTAGGCCATAAGTAGTGTTGCCAAGTGGTCAAGGCTCTAATGAGGGCATACAACTCTAAATCATACATGGAATAGTTTAGAGTTGCTCCTTTGAGCTTTTCGCTAAAGTAAGCAATGGGTTTTAAATCTTGCATCAAAATAGCCCCTATGCATACTTTACTCGCATCGCACTCGACTTCGAATGTCTTATCAAAGTTGGGCAATTGTAACAAAGGCTTGGAAATGAGCATAGCTTTCAAAGATTTAAAATCCTTAGCTTGGTCGCCACCACACTTAAAGGGTTGATCTTTCCAAATGACCTCGGTCAAGAGGGTGGATATGGTGCTAAATCCTTTGACAAACCTTCTATAAGAACTAGCCAACCCATGTAAGCTTCTTACTTCTCCAACGGTTTGTGGGATTGGCTAATTTTTTATAGCGTTTACCTTGGATTCATCCACTTTGACCCCTCTTGAACTAATAACAAAACCCAAGAAAACAACTTTATTAACACTAAAGGAGCATTTTTCCAGATTTGCGTACAGTTTTTCCTTTCTAAGGACATCAAACACACATTGTAAATACATCACATGCTCATCTAAAGACTTGTTATAAACCAAGACATCATTAAAATAGACAACAACAAACTTTCCAATAAATGGCTTCATCACATGATTTATTAGCCTCATAAAAATACTTGGAGCATTTGTTAGTCCGAATGGCATAACCATCCGTTCATAGAGACCAAACTTGGTCTTGAAGGCGGTTTTCTATTCATTACCGGGTTGCATTCTTATTTGGTGATAGAACTTCTTAAATCAATCTTGGAAAATAAATACGAACCATTCAATTCATCAAGCATATCATCTAACCTAGGGATAGGGTGACGATATTTTACCGTAAGCTTGTTGATGGCTCGGCAGTCCACACATATACGCCATATTCCATCTTTATTAGGCACTAGTAGCACCGGAACCGCTCACGGATTCATGCTCTCCTTGATGTACCCTTTGTTGAGGAGTTTCTCAACTTGACGTTGTAATTTCTTGGTGTCCATAGAGTTGCTTCTATAAGCCGGGTTGTTTGGAAATTGTGAGCCCGTCACAAAATTAATTTGGTGCTAAATTCACCGAAGTGGGGGAAATCCTTGCGGAAGTTCTTCGAGAAATACATCTTCATAATCCTGCAACACACAAGAAATCAAAGGAGAAATGGAAGAATTAGTGGGGTCAGTGTTAAAACAATGAGCCAAAAGTAACATAGGTGTGTCCTCATCATGATCCATGAAGATTTCCTTCTTTCTAACCAACATCACCATGTTTTCCTTCCCCTTTGATATTGAGGAAGATTCAGATACCCCTACTGCCCCACTTACGGGTTCCCCTTTTTTTTTCTTTCTTTTTAGATTTTTTTCCATTTTCCTTCAATTCTCTCATCTTTTGATGCCACTCAATTACTTAGGAAGGCAAAAGAGGATGAAGTGTGACCTTTCGGCTATCCTTCTCAAGTGTATATCGATTGGACCTCCCATCGTGTTTGGTAGACCTATCATATTTCCAAGGTCTACCTAACAACAAGTGACATGCTTGCACTGGTATCACATCACAAAGCACTTCATCGTGGTAGTTTCCCACCTTAAACCATATCACACATTGCCTTGTGACCTTTAATTCACCACATTCATTCAACCATTGCAACTTGTAAGGACTAGTGTGCGGTGTAGTTGGCAACTTTAAAAAGTTTACCATAGCAACACTAACAATATTTGCACAACTACTACTATCGATCACCAAAGTGCACACACTCCCCTTTACAAGACATTTAGTATGGAATAGATTTTCCCTTTAAATTGGGTCATCTATTGCCTTACTAACCATGACGCGCCTAACTACAAAGTTTGGAACCACACACTCCCCTTCTTGCAGATAAACATCTTCACCAACATCATCATCATTATCATGTGTTCCATTCTCGGGTTCCTTTCTATCTTGAGGATTGGCCTCATCTTCCCCCTTTTCAAGACCCGTCTCTTCACCAAGGTAATACAATCTCCCTTCCCGTAGAATCACGTTGCATCAATTTGGACATTCATTGGATTTATGTCCCCAACTTGGCACTTGAAACATTGGAATCCCTTTGGGTTAGGATACTTATGAACTTCTTGCTTTGGAGGAATTTTGTGGACTATTTTAGGCTCGGGCAGCCTTGTAGTGGCGGTTTGGTCCTTATTTTTGGGCCAACCCGAAGAGGATTGAACCATCTCCTTGCTTCTAGGACAACCCGAGGTGGATTGTCCCCTTGCCTTGAACGACGACTTCTCTTTAAAAGTTCCTTTTCAATCTCAAGAGCCGCTTGAAAAATACCTTCAACAGTATCAAACTTGTGAAGTGTTAAATGAGTGGAGATCTCTTTATTCAACCCATACTTGAACCTGATGATGTCATGACTGATTTATTCCCCACGATGATCAAGCTTCAACATGAGTTGTTGAAACTCATCATAATACGCCATCACACTTTTGTTACCTTGACGCAAGTTGTACAATCTAGCAAATAACTCATGGCGATAACTCTCAGAAAGGTACCATTGTCTCATCAAGTACCTCAACCGAAACCAAGGTGGTGGATGCCATTAACTAATTCATTACCAAACCGCTTGACGTACTCCTACCAAGTGTTAGCATAACCCTCAAAATGAGCTATGGCATAACAACTTTTCTTTTTTTCCGAGATAGCATTAACCTGGAAAACTTTGTTACAAGCAGATTCCCAAGCTAAGTAGACCTTGGGGTCACTTTCACCTTTAAAGATTGGTAGGCTCAACTTGATGGTGTTGATGTCTACATCTTTCTTTTGGTGTCGGTTTCCCCTTTCTCCATACCCTCGATATCTCATTTGATCTCCACGACCCCCTCTCATCTCCTCCTCTCTTATATAAGCATCCTCAAAGGCTTCATATCCTTCATATACCTCTCTACCATATTCCTCAGAGTAGGCTGGACGGTTTTGGATATTTTGAACTTGATTTGGAGGAATTGGATTTTGTAGAGGTAGTGGTTTTTGGTTTAATGGAGCTTGGAAGGGAGGGTTCGGATTTAGCGGAGGTACTTGACGTCCAAGTCCCTCTTGTGGAACTTGAGGAGTTTGGAAATGTATTGGTCTAGTGGGGTCATGGTTTGGAGGGAAAAGAATGGTTTAGCTTGCAACATTTAGTGAAGATTAGGGTGGATTTAGTATTTGGTGCACTATTTTAGGAGTGATGGTTGCGGATGAAGTTCTATCATGCCCACTTGAAGAAACATATAGAGGAGTAGAAGGGCTTCCTTTGACTCTTCACTTGTTCTAATCTCTCACTTATAGCCAACACATCTCCCTTTATTGTTGTCAAATTCCTTCTCATAACTCTAACTTCCGTATTCAACCTTTCAAGTGTTCGGGTAACGGCCTCAAGAGTGGCCCTCATAGAGTCAAGAGCATTAATATCTATATTTTGGGACGTAGTCCCCTCCATTGTCAAGGTATTACCTACAAAATCAGCAAACAAGTTAGTGAAAAAAAATCCTCTCCTCACTTACACTCTTTGGATCACCTCACACTTTAGTTCCACAAGTGTTGTAGATTGGCTAGTAACCCGTGAATCCTTAAGGTATAAGTAAGCTCTTATCCGGAGTGGATTCTTTTTTGAAGACTCAAAGAATTCTCGTCGGACTAGAACCAAGAAGTAGCAACGTATTCAAAAGATAAAAGCACCCAAGTAATCGTTGACATGAACAAACGAATTCAAAGGACTAATTGAAACCTAGTAGGAATGTACTAGTTTGTTAATTAGTTCTAGAACCAAGTAAGAAAACCAAGAATCAATAATTAGAAACTAGAAAATATCCAAATTTGAGCTTATTAACGTGGCAGTAGCAATGGTGACGTGGCAGCATGTAATTGGTACAATTTTTTTGTCACAAATCTGAAATTTCAATATTCACACAACTTGTAATGGATGACAATTGGTTTTGGAGGGAAAGTAAAAGTCTTGTACTCTTTTTAACTTTTCAAACTTAAAAAGGTGAGATTTGACTATACTAATCCCACAAAACAAGGTCCCTTGATTTAAGGAAAAGTGGTTGTCAAGTCTAGGAAGTGATGTGTGTAAGTCTTCTCACCAACAACTTTATAACTATTGTCTTACAACCTTTTGGATCTATTTTACTCCTTTGTTGTCTTAAGTTGTAAAAATAGATGAAGAACAAGATGAACACCACAACATCCTTCAAGAACACAATATCAACTTCTTCAAGAACACAACACAAAACCACCAATTTTCATCAACAAGGTACAACCTATGGCCCACTTTAAGTTGCCACAACAATGGTCTATATTATAAGCTCAACTTTAGATCTAGACACTTTTAGTGTTGGTGAGAAAGAAACCAACACTAGAAATACACTAAATAAGTAAAATAACACGTAGATCTAAACACACAAACACCAATCTTGGCCAAGACAACAAGATGGATAGATTTTTTTTTCTTTTTCTGGAATTTTCAGATTTCAACAATTTTTTTTTTAATTTTCGTCCAAGAGAGCCCAAGATCGGTAGTGTAGGAACACAACAGCCTTGCTTTGATACCAAATGATACAATATCAAGTCCACAATCCTAGAATCCAGCAAGAACAACAAGATGAACAAACTAACACCAAAAACAACAAGTTGAATTACAAGTGCTAGTGAATTGAAATAGGCCACACACGGCTTCACTAGGCTTTAAGAATCACATTTTTAGAACAAGATGATGAAGTTTTCCACAAGAACCATCAAGTCAATAAGGTGCTAGTGAATCGAAAGAGCCCCACACGGCTTCGCTAGACTTCAAGATTACAAAACACAATCTTAACAAGATTACAAGAAGATAGTAACTTGACATGTAATATTCAAGAGTCTAAGAACCCTAACAACAAGAGAGGACCCTAATACTAAAGAATATTAATGACAAGTTCTTACTTGGATCAAGAGGAACTCTATGACCTCAAGATCCTTGTTTTTAGCCAAGATACAACACAAGTATCACTTTACTTGTGAGTTTTTAGATTTGGGGCTTCTCCAATGGAAGAGTGAGAAGTTTCTCAATATTACAAGTGTTTATGTTTCAAAATATTATGAAAGAACTAACTGCTAAATAACCCTAATATTGTCTATTTATATTACACTATAAATGAAGGAGAAAAATGACCAGATTGCCCTTTCCATGGGGTGGCTTTGGAGTGTAAGTTTATTACACTTTGAGGCCCCTCTTCACACTTAAAAACACATTTAGACCATTAGGTGGATCAATCACCAACTCACAAACGGCCATTTGCATGAACAAGGCTTGGAGGTTTTGTAACTCCCGAGCTTGGCTACGTGTGAATAGTCGTGAACTTGTTGGACAGCTTGCTACACCCGTATCAGCAACACATCTCAATTATTTTTAAGTCTTTTATTTTGAAATATTGAACCAATTGAGTTTGGATATTTCAGTTATTGCCTTTCAGAAATACTTCTCCATCAACCTGGATGAGGACGAATCGGGGTACATAAAATTTTCTGTATTACCGATTTATTTAAGATCGGTGATAAGAGCAAATTCAGAAATGCTAAGTCTAAGCACGGTGCTCTTTACGTATACATGAAGTTAATTTCAAATTATCCTGCTCTAACTCAAGCATCAGTAAGCATTTTGTTATTTGGCCTTGGAAATTACTTTGAAGCATATTGAGATATATCCGAAAACATATTTGGCCAAATAACTCAAGTACTTTTTCACCCATAGAATTCTTAATATCATAAAATTACGATTGTATGAACTGCCAAAATGCAAAGGAATGAGGTGAAATGTCTTAGATTACATAGTCCATCCCTTATAATCGTGTACATTGCATAAAAATGTAAGTTTTATCTGGTCCATAACTTAACACAATTATGATATTATTATCTTGTATGTATCTAAAATTTCTAAATCATTCCTATACATAACAATGTTATGTATCAGTATTTCAAATAAACAATCATTGACCTTAAATCTATGTATCAATAAATGCCAAACCACACCAATATATTGATTTGTTGATTAGATACATCACTCGTATGTTGTAATTATAAATTGCATAAAAAATAATTTTCATCTGATACATAACTTAACACAGTTATGATATTATTATCTTGTATATATCTAGACTGTCTAAACAATATGTATACATAACAATGTTATGTATCAATAATTCAAATAAACGATCATTAACAATGGATCTATGCACTATTAAATGTCAGACCACTCCAATATGTTGATTTTCTAAACAGATACATCAATCTTATGTATCTCAAAGTTATAAACACGTTAGATACAAAGCATTATACTTTTGGTAGAGTGTGATGTATCTTTCATTTTTTGCGTGATGTATCTTTCATTTTTTTCTCTTTGAAGATTCAGCAACAAGCTTTTTACTGCTTCTACCGACAACCTCTTGTAACTTCTTCATCATAGCAGAGTTGTTGCGATGTTTAGATCTATTTTCGCGAAAGTCAGTGTCATCCTTATCAAAATTCCCAAGAACAAACTCAATGGATGAATTTGAGAATTATCATCTAATTAAATAAGTCCAATGGACTGGACTCCATTAATATGCTTAATTTGATCAATGAACACTAACTCAACAACAGTGTGCCTTCGATTTTTGATTTAGTAAAATGACAAAAATAATAAAATTATACTAACCTCCAAAAGAAACCGAAGAAAGTTAATTAGTGTAAGTTGAAACTTGATGTTGACCAAGTGCAGAACACAATTGATACGAGTGTGATCACGTAGATGGACTCTTGTGGGTGTGTATTGAAGTCGTCCAAGTGTGTGTGCAAGAGAAACGTAATTAAGGGCCCAAATACACACCAAAAATGGCCCACTACAAACACTAAAGGGGCAGCCCACTCTTGAAGGGCTATTATGGTGACTTCACACTATTTTTGTAATATCTATAAATAGAACCTTTTAGGGTTTCATTCATGAGACTTGGATGATAATGAATGTTGTATAACATTGAAAGACAAGTCCTCTCTCCTTGAGGCACAAATCCAAAACTTGTAACTAGGGTGATACTAGGGTGGAATCACTAGTGTTGCATTCTTGCTTAGAACGTTGGGTGCTAGAGAAGGTTGAGGTCTCACTTGTGTTCATCGAAGAGAGTAGGTGTTCCTATTATCATTGTATTAAGGGTCTAGGTGCTTGAATACACTTAGGTTCTTAGTTCATGAGATAGTGTATGTCACTCTATCTATCCTTTCTATTCTTGCAATCTTGTAACGTTTGTATCTCGTATTGTACCCGTTTGTGTTGTTGTTGTTATTCCCATTGTTAAGTCCATCGTGTTCATCTTCTTGTTGTTAAATCTAGTTTGGTGGCTATTTTGGGGTTGAAACACACCCTTATATTTCGTTCTTGTTGTTGTTGTAGTGAATCCGAGAGTGGTCACCAAATAAGTCCACGGGTTCTTCAAACTAGTAGACTGATTTGGTGTTTGTTTTGTGGCTTCCGTAGTTTTTTCCGTATCATTTGGTATCAAAGCCATCTTTGATTTTGTTCTAACAAGATCAATCTTGGGCTTGAGACTTGAAAACTATAAAAAAAAATGAAAACTGAAATTTCAGAAAAATTGCAATCTGTCCATTGTTGTTGTCTTGGCCGAAATTGTGTTCTTGGCCGAGATTTGTTCTTGAGTCTAGGTCTAGGAGTCTTTTACTTGTCTTGTGTGTTTGTAGTGTTAGTTTTGTTCCTCACTAACACTTTGAGTCGATCCAAACTTGATCTTGAATTGTTAATATTGTTGTTGTGAACAAAGTGTGGCCGATTGAATATTGTTGTTGTTCTAGCCTTGACCGAGTTGAAGGCCTTGTGTTGTGGTGTTGTTGTAGATCTTGAAAGATTGTTGTTGAGTTCTTTTTGTTCATCACAACCTTCACCTTTTGTAAAACCAAAAACACAACACAAAGGGGACTTAGCCGATTGTTGTTGCTATCCTTGTGGTCTTGGCCGTGAGATTGTTGACCTTGTTGTGGTGGACTTGTTCTTGGGAGATTGTTGTTGGTTGTTCTTGTTGTGGTTGTTGTGTTCTTGAAGTTCTTCACCATATTCATCACCTTGTTAATATTAAAGTGAACTTATATCTTAAAAAGGTGAAAGACAAGGTGTAGTATTTGTTAAATCTTGAAAGACCCTCAACCACCAAAAAGACTTTACATCATATCTCAACCTTTTTCCATAAAACAAGGGTCCATGTTTTAAGGAGAAGTACAAGTCTAGTCAAAGATTTTTAAGTCTTGAAATTTGAATTGAAAAAGGAGCTCCAAAGACTAGTTTGTATTTTCCTCCATTGAACAATTTCCACCAAAGTCCAAATTGTGAAATTAAAATTTGTCAGGAACCGAACCACTAGTGGATTGCCACGTGGACCGCCACATCACCATATACACTGTTCACGCAATAATTTTGGCTCAAATTTTAGATTTCTTAGTTTCATTATATTGTCTCTTAGTTCGTTTGTTGGTTCGAACACTAATTGACAACCTAGTAATCTCCTACGAGCTTGTAAGTTAGTTTTGTGTCCGTTTGTTCGTGTTTACATTTTTTGTGTACTTTTTATCTTTTTGAATTCGTTGTTAGTTCTTGACTCAAGTCCTACAAGATTTCGTTTGAGTTTCAAACAAAAATCCATTCCGGGACAAGAGTAGACTCGACACTCAATCACTCACGAAGTACAAGCCGGCTTTCAACACTTGTGAAAACCCACAAGAGTCCATCTACGTGATCGCACTCGTATCATCCCCCCCTTCTTGAAAAGGATTCGACCTCGAATCCATGCCTTGCAAAATCAAAAGAGAAGACAAACAAGCACACTTCCTCATGGCATGAGGGTTAGGATTAGCAAAAATAAACAATAATGGTATGCACTCAAAACACTCTAAATAGCCCACACCAAGAAAAAAAACCGAGGACCCTTTGAGTTCAAGTCTCGGCCAACAACAAATCTTGACATGCCAAGGTGGTTCATATTTGACATATAACCAAGAGTTCTTAGTGTTAAACATTATGAAGCCATCGACAAATTCACCAAGGACTTGGCTATGATAAGCACCCAAAAGAAACGCACCTAAGCCGAGAGCAAATCTTCCCCATCCTAAGATGGCACCGGGATCAAATGGGAAGAGTGGCCATAGACACGGGTCTAAACAACACACCCATTTCCCGTAGTCTTTACCACAACCACACGGCCTACTCTCTACATTGGCATACATATCATCATAAGTAAAGACAGGGTAGAGAAAGATGACACTCAATTCTACTTCTACTTCTACTATGGTGTCCTCGAAAAAGCCACACAAAGTAGAAGAAGAATTAGTTTCCAAGACCACACATTCCTTACCCTTAAGAGTACTCTCATCTTCCAAGAAGAGATTTCCATCTTTAGGAGGAATGTTGTCACACCATAGTGGGTTAGCATATATGCTATAGCTTCCAAGGCTAGCTATACCATCATTTTCACCACTAGGTCTATTAGGAGTGTTTATACTATCTTCAAACAAGACATTGTACCTAAAGAGTGAATGATACCCGCGGACAGATTTGGAACGTTCACTCTCTAAGGAATCATTATCAAGTTCCAAAGATATGTCAAGTACACGATTAACCCTATGAGCCAAGCAAACATTAGAATCCTTACAACAACATAGGCTCACTGGTTCACTCTTTTTTTCTTGACCAATATTTTCAAATTCTTCACTCACTTGAGACTCATTAATCACATCACACATATCCTCAAGTGGTGGGCAAGTTTTACTCACAAGTTGGGCAGCAACTTCCTCCAGAAAGCTCTCAACGTAAGGTGCTTGGACAATTGGATTTTGTGGGTAGAGTTTGGGTAGCAATTGACGTATAATTTCAATGTGCCATTTCATATCTTCAATATTGTCATTGATACGATCACATGTGGCATTGAAATTATGGGCAGCCATTGTACCTAACAAAAGACACAACAAACAAAGAAAAAAATAAACTTGTTAGCTCAAAAATGTCTCACCACACTCTCACTCTCAATTTTTATCTCACACTTGGGTGTGTATTGAAGTCGTCCAAGTGTGTGTGCAAGAGAAGCGTAATTAAGGGCCCAAATACACACCAAAAATGGCCCACTACAAACACTAAAGGGGCAGCCCACTCTTGAAGGGCTATTATGGTGACTTCACACTATTTTTGTAATATCTATAAATAGAACCTTTTAGGGTTTCATTCGTGAGACTTGGATGATAATGAATGTTGTATAACATTGAAAGACAAGTCCTCTCTCCTTGAGGCACAAATCCGAAACTTGTAACTAGGGTGATACTAGGGTGGAATCACTAGTGTTGCATTCTTGCTTAGAACGTTGGGTGCTAGAGAAGGTTGAGGTCTCACTTGTGTTCATCGAAGAGAGTAGGTGTTCCTATTATCATTGTATTAAGGGTCTAGGTGCTTGAATACACTTAGGTTCTTAGTTCATGAGATAGTGTATGTCACTCTATCTATCCTTTCTATTCTTGCAATCTTGTAACGTTTGTATCTCGTATTGTACCCGTTTGTGTTGTTGTTATTCCCATTGTTAAGTCCATCGTGTTCATCTTCTTATTGTTAAATCTAGTTTGGTGGCTATTTTGGGGTTGAAACACACCCTTATATTTCGTTCTTGTTGTTGTTGTGAATCCGAGAGTGGTCACCAAATAAGTCCACGGGTTCTTCAAACTAGTGGACTGATTTGGTGTTTGTTTTGTGGCTTCCGTAGTTTTTCCCGTATCAACAATTGTACGTCAAATTGGGGAAACCGCTCGATATACATCCATGATTTAATGTGATATTTTAGAAGCTGGTGTTAAAAGGCCGAGGCTGAGTTATACACACGAAAGTTGAAGAGAGAAAGTTTAAGAAGAAATTTTTATAATTAATATCCGAAAGTTGAAGAGATAAAGTTTAAGAAGAAGTTTTTATAATTAATTTTCGGAGTTGAAATTTTACTTATATTAGTAACTGAGGGTGTTGTTTTAAATAATTTTTTCTAATCAGAACTTGGAACATTTGGTGTGCAGCTAAATGTACAGATAATTGCAGAATCCTATTTCAATTGCCACATCCGGGTAATATTTGGTGTGCAGCCAAATGTATAGATAATTCCAGAACCCTATTTCAATTGCCACATCGAGTTATGTGTGGATGATCATGAAAACGGACGAGGCAAGCTCTTTGTTAGCAAGAAAGTAGCAACACTTTTACGCAACAAGAAACATGGAGACCAGGGTTCAAAACATCTAAATCTCAGTAACTACCACACTGATTTTTGCTTAAAAGAATACCTAATAGTTTCATTGTTACACGTCACAATAGACAAATTCCTGTACATCCAATATCATTCACCATCTCAAATTGCAACTTTCGGTAAATCAATGATCAATGGAGACTTTCAAATTAAAAAACAAAATCATTCACTGAGACTATCATGCGAGACCATAGTTCATTTCTTTTTAAGCATTCAATATATAGAGCAAGACGCCCATCCCAATCGGACATGTGCTTTCTTTATGATCAATTTTGAAGCTGGAGTGTACATAAGTTAGTTGTGTCATAGTTCAGGGCTTCCCATCTTTCAAACAACCTTAACCAGTTGAGGTTAGCAACCAAGTCCAGTCTATGTGCTACCTGTGCTTGATAATATGATGAATGCACAAACCACAGAGAGTGAGAACACAGAGATCCAAGTATTCTCAGTGTACATCTCCATGGCATCTGTGAATGAAAAACGTGCTCGGCTTTCAGCCCAGTTACGGAGTCTATCCGCCTCTGCAGCATACAGTGCTCTTCCCTGAATATGTATGATGAGTAATAATAAGGAACATGCTAAAAAGTTTAACAGTGATTTACAAATCAAGAAACTAGTCACTTGAAACTGACGCTTGCACACGGGTGAACACTGGAGACAAACATATTGGCAGATTAGTTAAGTAACTATTATCCAATTATTTCCTATTACAGTAATACTTGCTTTTATCAATTGGTAATACTGAGGACAAACACAACAGAAACAAAAAATTACAGATGAGTTAAAGAGTAAATATTATCCATTATTTTCTACTACGGTAATACTTGCATTTATCAATTGGTAATACTGAGGACAAATATAACAGGAACAACTAATTAAAGATTTACTCCATGAGATAATAGTAAACGAGCTTAACTACACCACATTGACGGAGAAAACCATAAAGCATCAAGGTGTGGCAACACAGAAAGTCCCACATGCATCCATTACATGTAGTAGGTTACCTGATCATCAAACCATCGGCCCCGTCTCAACCAAGAGGTTACTAAGGCAATTAAGATCCTTGGTGGAGTCAGATAATTGATGGCTTTTCCATTTCCTTTCACAACCCGCATCCTTGGCACTAGTGTTCTAGCAACTGTCTCTGGATGTTCACAAATGATGTTAAACATCTGCCTATTTTGGATAGTTGATCCACTGCAGGAGAGTCTCACTCTTAGTAAACCGAGCTATAAAATAATTTGATATGGTACTAATGAAAATCCAAAAGAAAAATTTACTCCTTAAGTTCTGACAAGTTTAAATAGTTGTGTGACACAGCAGGAAGAGAGAAGTCAACACTTCCTATTTTGAAACAGAGAAAAACTCATCATTATAAAAGCTTTCTCCATGCCTCCCCCTTTTGCCTCCATTTTGCTAGATCAGCTCAGTGTTATCAAAAGCAAAATGTGCAAAGTGCAAATAAAGAGGGGCTTTAATGAAAAAAGGCACGAAGGGAGAAAAGATACAAATATATATGTCTAGTCCAAAAATACTAATTATAAGCATGAATGACAAATATATGAACAAAGAAATACGATACAGTGAAATATAAATTTGTTTCGTGTCACCTCTGCAGAAGAGGCTCTTTGGAAATGAAAAGTATGCCTTAGAAACTTGATGACGACATTGAAGCGCACATTAAGCGAGGCGAAGCGCTTGACATGTTTTGAGCCTCATTCAGGGCTTAATAGCGCTTTAAGCGCACCTTTGATAACACTGGATCAGCTTTGCATTTTCCTTCTTAAACTTCTCTTACAGTGGTTGAGGGAGGATGGAAGGGAAGGGACCTTTTTAGGGAAAATCATAAATTCAAAAATCCATTTTGCCATGCAGGTGGGAGGCTAGGAAAGGGCAATCAAGAGGTATGAGGGATCTAGCTTGTAGGTAGAAGTCGCAAAATTAGCCCATGAAAACAAAACCTGCCCAAGTTTTGGGGGATTATTGACCTGTGCCGCGCCCATTTATTAGCTCATTTCGGCCCATAAAGAATTGAGCTAATATGTGGGCCCAAATTGACCCATGCGAAATTTGTCAAAATATTTTCACACAGACATTTTTTTCATTTGATATATTATGTATAACCATAATAAAGGAAACAATAGTTTTATTAGGCACTAAAAAGTTATAAAAGAGGAGGGGAGCCTTGGAGTAACTGGTAAAGTTGCTGCCATGTGACCAGGAGGTCAGGGGTTCAAGCCTTGAAAACAGCCCCTCGCAGAAATGTGAGGTGAGGCGGCGAACAATAGATCCTCACGGTCAGGCCCTTCTTCGACCCTACGCATAGCGGGAGCTTAGTGCACTGGGCTGCCCTTTTTTCAAAAAAAATTTAAAAAAAAAAAAAAAAAATCTTGGTAAAAGTAGAGCGGGTTGGGTTATGACTTACACTTTGAACCATTTTAATCCCGCCCATTTCAGTCGAAGTAACTTTTGGGCGGATCAACAACCACCCATTTATTAACTCATCCATTTAGACCCGTCCAAATTCAGTACAACCTGCCCATTTGACACATCTACTTCTAGGTAACGGAGATTGAGTATAACAAGGAGACCACTAAATTAGGCTCCAGTTTCACCATGGTGGATGGATCAGAAAAAGGTGGTCACAATCCAATAGTAGAACAAAAGGGAAGTTGAAACTTCCATCTATCCTTGAGCACCAGAAAGAGAATCATCTCAGAGGTTAGAATCTCTGGTCTAATATTCGGTAGCCTTTATGTATCACTGAATGGTGTGGATAACTAATCCTCCTGGATGGCACTACGAGATAGAATAGGATACCAAACAGTACAGCTATCCTTCTTCAGCAATACATTGTTCATGAAAGCAATTTAAAAGACATTCAAAGTGCAAAGATCTGATGAGCCTCTTCACATACCTCAGCAATAGGTCGGTTAGGACCATGCCTGGAGAGGCCGTATGCACTCCAACTTTTGACCGCTTGCACTCCTTCAGTAGGGATGATTGAAGCTGCCTGAGACCACATTTTGTTGACCCATAGCTGCAGAACAACGAAGATGACAGCACCGATATTTATATCCATAAAAAAAAGTAGATGAATAGATAATCTAATATTCCAACCACAACAATCAACTTACACAGCTGTTAGAGGGGTGCTAGATCCTCCAGACCCTGCACCATCCATGTTAAAGACATGTCCACCTTTGCATTGGGTTTTCATGATTTGGATAGCTTCTTTAGTGCATAGTATAGAACCAATCAGGTTTGTGGAGACAATCTGTATAAAATGATTTTGGTGAGCAATGGGCCACGAATAATTACTAGAGCATTAGGTAACTCGGTATGCAAGTACAGAGCATATAGTTGTGCACGAACAAGTATGAACTTTTGCCATGCATGAGGAGATGGGGGAATTGTCTAAAAGAGTAGAAGTAGTTATCAGAAAAGCTAGACATGGGGATATATTGATGGATAATTACAGGAAAATAAATGGCTAAAATGAGTGACCTATGTTTGTAATAATATACATATTCTGGTCCATAGAGTATACAAACTATATATATGTTTGGGGGAGAGGGACAATAATTTGTAATCGAAGTTCTACTAATGAATTGTTAGAAAACCTACGGTGCAAACGCCACCCAATAATCATGTTTCTGAAGAAGCTTTGACTTGTTAATCTAATATAGAGAAAAGACATCAAAACACCCCTAAACTTGCCTACCAAACTCACTTTAGCACTTCAACTTTCCTAATAATTCTTTTTCCCTCTAAACAACTTTCAAGTGAATTTTTATACAACCCCAACAACTGACATGACAAAAGTTATACAGCTCAGCGCGTAATGACCAAAAAAAATTTAAAAAAAAAAAGAAAAATTAGTGGGCCTCATTTTTTATTTTCAGCCACAACTTTCCCTCCCTTCTTCTTCCTCACAACCCACTACCACCTCTCTTCTGTTCCTTTACTTCTTACATAAAAATCTTCAAGAAAATTCAATTTCATCAAAATCAATTTCTTTCAATAGCTAAATTAACTCCATACTTGTTGAATTCTTGATTCTTGTTTTGATGAACAAATTGAAAATACTCACTCATATGCAAAATACTAATAAATTTATATTGGAACTGAACTCTAAAAGAAAATTGCAAGAAAGGAATTGAATCGAACAAAAATTCCCCCAAAAAATGACAGCCACTTTCGAATTTGACAAAAAAATTCAGCATTTTTTCTATTTCTAATTCCTTTAGAGATAGAATTTGACAAAAAACAAATCCGCATTTACGATCGCAGTTTTTCAAGAATTAAATTTCAAAGATTTAAGTCCAAAAGCGAAAACAATGAACCTCGAAAAATGGATCGAGTTCCAGATTCGAGGGAGGGGGGAATGATGGGAATTTGCAGATGAAGATGGGCGATGAAGAAAAATGGGGGGGGGGGGGGGGGGGCGAGGAAAGATGGGCCATGAAGAAAATCGGGGGATATATATATGAAATTATTTTTAAAAATAAATTTTGTTGTGTGGCTCCCACGTGGCATTGACATGGCATTTACGTGTGGCGTGTGTAGTACACTTTCCATTGTGAGAGTGGTATTATATCTTTAGGGTGGTAATTAATTCACTTGAAAGCCGTTTAGGGGGTAAAGAATTGTCTATAAAGTTAAAGTGTTAAAATAAGTTTTGAGGACAAGTTTAGGGGTGTTTTGATGTCTTTTCTCTTTAATATACCCCAATCTAATGCTGATGCCCCCTGCACTAACGATCCATCTGCCATATCAAATGCATCCTTGAAAACAACTTTTTGCTAGAATTTAGAAATGGAAGAAGTTTTAGAGCATCAACATAAATATATGAAGATTGTCAACAACATGCCGACCTCTTGAATATCATTGTCGGTAAACTGCAGCAAGGGTCGAAAACCTTTGTTTGTCCCAGCATTGTTTACCTATATAAAAGACAATCTTTAGAACATGAAAACTGAAAAACAGAAAAGGAAGGGAATTTTTTTCCTCACAAGTCCTCTAAGATGCAGATATATTGTACTCACTGTCTTTTGCTATCGAGGAAAAAAAAATGTAAACAAAATAAAATTACTCACCCAAATGTCAATATAACCAAGTTCATCTGCAGCAAACTTGCCCAGCTTTATAACATCAACAGGTTCAGAGACATCACAAGCCATACCAGCCACTTTTGCATGTGCTAACTTTTTCCTAGCCGACCCACGAGCAGAATTCACAGATTGCTTCAGATTTTCCTCGAGCTCCTTGATAGTCAAACCAACAGATTCAGGGCTGTCTTCAGGAAACATGCATTAACAAGATATCCTAAACTACAAGTAGACCAAATAAGTGATTCCATAATCTAAGAAATTACCTGCGAGAGGTAACAATGACACAGTCCCCAGAAAGTAAAAATTCGCGTGCAAGAGCTTTCCCTAGTCCCCTTGTACTGCACCAAACAATAATTGTAGGTAATTACATTAAATCACATCTCTCAGAGCCCAATTGAAAAAACCAAAATACATCACCTTGTCGTAAATTCATGAGGAGAAGAGAAAAAACACTTATATGGAAGAGAGAATTCCCTTGATGAAAAGAAAAACCACTTTTTTTTAAAAAAAAAAAGCATTTTTTTTGAAAAGGTAGGTGTTTGGCTAACTTTTAGAAGTGCTTTTAAGTAGAAGCAGAAGTAATTTTTCCAGAAAATGTATGTTTTTTTTTAAATAAGTAACAACAACATACCCAGGGTATTCCTATAAAGTGGGATCGGGGGGAGAGGAGCGGGGGTTAAAGTGTACGCAGTCCATACCACTACCTCAAATGAAGTAGCAAGGTTGTTTCCAATATACCCCGAGTAGCAAGGTTGTTTCCAATATACCCCGACTCAGGACAGAGGACAGATAACAGTATAACAAACAAAAAATATAAAAGCTAACAACAAAAAGGGATATCACACAGCTAGATAATAAAGGAAACAAGACATCCACAAGTTAACACTATAAACTAGCTGTTCGAAATAATAGACATCACCAAAACCACGAACAAGAGACTACAAGAAACTACAGACACAGTTACAAACAAAGCATTCTTTCCTACTATTACGAACGTACTCCTACATACTAACCCTCTACCCTAATCTGCGTCCTCCGCACCTCCCTATCAAAAGTCATGTCCTCCGTAAGCTGTAACTGCTCCATGTCATGCCTAATCACCTCCCTCCAATATTTCTTCGCCCTACCTCTACCTTACCTAAAACCATCCATAGTCAGTCTCTCACACCTCCATACGAAAGCACCCATACCCCTCCTCATCACATGCCTGAACCATTGCATCCTCACTTCTCGCATTTTGTCCTCCACCGGAGCCACTCCCACCTTTCCCGAATAATCTCATTTCTAACCCTATCCCTTCTAATAAGTCCACACATCCACCGTAAAATCCTCATCTCCGCCACCTTCAACTTTTGAACGTGGGGGTTCTTAACTGACAAATACTCTGCGCTATACAACATAGCCAGTCGGACTGTCGGACTGTCACTCTGTAAAACTTGCCTTTAAGCTTAGGAAGCACCTTCTTATTACACAAAACTCCTGAAGCAAGCTTCTATTTCAACCACCCTACACCAATACGGTGAGTGGCATCCTCGTCAATCTCGTCAATCTCACCATTCCCCTGAATTATAGACCTAAGATACTTGAAACTCTCCCTCCTCTGAATGGCCTGAGAGTCCAGCTCCACTACCACGTCAACCTCATGCGACAAATCACTAAACTTACATTTCAAGTACTCCGTCTTAGTCCTGCTCAACCTAAATCCTTTAGACTCAAGATCTGTCTCCAAACTCCAACTTACCATTAACTCATCCTCGAGTCTCGTCAATCAGCACAACACCATCAGCAAATAACATACACCAAGGCACCTCCACTTTAATATGCTGTGTCAAAACATCCATCACCAAGGCAAATAAAAACGGGTTAGGAGTCGATCCCTGGTGCAACCCTGTCAAAATAGGAAAGTGTTTTGAATCTCTTTTTACCGTCCTCACACCATTCTTTGCATCGTCGTATATGTCCCAAATCGACCTAGTGTACGCCACGGGCATCTCTCTAGCCTCCAAGCACCTCGACAGAATCTCCCTGGGACTTTGTCATACGCCTTCTCCAGATCCATGAACACCATGTGCAAGTCCTTTCTCTCCCTAAACTACTCCACTAATCTCCTCACAAGGTGAATGGCCTCAGTAGTCGAGCGACCTGGCATGAAACCGAACTAATTCTCGTAAATAGTCACAATCCTCCTCAACTTCAAATCTACCTCCCTTTCCCAAACCTTCATAGTATGACTCAACAACTTGATACCCCTACTTTTTAAAAAAGTAAAAATAGAAAATTATTTTTTACATGACAAAAATATCTCCATCACTTATACACATCTATCAATACATACCTTACTAACTAATTAGCATATTTCATAAGTTTGATTTAAAATTTTATGTATCATTTTTACACCATTATCTTTTATTTTAGGGAAAAGTCATCATTTTCACCTTAAACTATACCCAAAAAGTCGAAGACACACCTAAACTATTGAGGTGACCTAATACACACCTGTACTACTTAAAAGTGACTTAGTACCACCTCGAGACGTATAACACCACTCTTACAATAAATGGTGTTTTACACTCGCTGCCATGTCAGCGCCATGTTGCGCCACGTCAAAAACTTATAATTTTTATATTTTTTCTTTATTCATCAACTTTTCTTTTGTCAATTATATTTTACACTCATTAAATCATAATTAGGCATTAAATCCTTCAATAATTATATCTTCTTCATCACTAAAGCATTCACCCACTTCATCTCTCACCTCACCGGAAAACTCATATCCGACCACCATTATCGACATTTCTTTGCTCTTCACTGCCACCATATCACCTTTAATTCTTTTTCTTCTTGTCATCAACTACCAAATATCACCACCGGAGTTTGGTATTATCGCTCGTTCGACTTTATGGTGGCTAATGATACAATTTCCGAGAAAAATGAAGGTGATACAACAGTAAATGAAACAATCCAAAATAATGAAAAAAATTATCAAGCACTATTCTTTAATTCCATTATCCTTCTTTGATCAGGAAGAAAAAATTAGTACACAACTTTATCTTAATGTATCCTACATCGTCTCCAGAAGGATTTGGAAGTGGGTTCATGAAAGTGGGTTTGAATTTTTGAAATTTTTAGTAAAATCAATTTGTTAATTTCATAACAATATCAACATAAAGGTTAGGATGAAAGATATGAATATGATTCAAGTTTGATCGAAAAAAACTAAGTCGTTGAAATAATGTAAACCCACCGAAAAAAATAGAAGCTCGCCGAAAACAATGGCTCTCACATGGCGGTTTCGATTTTGGGGAACGGAATGAAGGAGGAGCTTCTCTTTTTGATTTTTCTAGGGCTTTTGGGTTGTGGATAGTGAATTCGAGATTTCCGAAGAAGAAGGATCACCTTATCACGTTTCGTAGTTCAGTGCTCAAAACTCAGAGACTTTTTGCTCCTTAGGAAGAGTGATAGAGCGTTATGTAAAGACTATAAAATGATACCTAGCGAAAATCTTTCGACTCAGCATAGGTTGGTGGTGATAGACTTGGTTATCAATAAGGGAAAAAAAAAAGGAGTGTGGAGGCTCGGCCCAGGATTAAGCGGGGTAGCTTGACTTTGGCTAGTGCTTTGGAAATGGGGGAGAAGTTGAGGAGTAGGGGGACTTGGGAGAGTAAAGGGGATGTGGATAGTATGTGGATAGTATGTGGGAGACGACTGCCAGTTGCATTAGAGAAACTGCTAAATAGGTGTTGGGTGTCTCGAAAGGTCGATCGGGCAAGCATCGAGGAGACTGGTGGTGGAACGAAGAGGTTAAGAGGAAGGACTTGCACATGGTGTTTATCGATCTAGAGAAAGCATATGAAAGAGTTCTGAAGGAGATTCTGTAGAGGTGCTTGGAGACTAGAGGGGTGCCCGTGGCGTACACTAGGTCGATCCAGGACATGTATGATGGGGCGAAGACTCGTGTGAGGATGGTAGGTGGGGATTCGGAGCACTTTCCAGTTCTGGTAGGGTTGCACCAGGGATCAACTCTTAGCCCGTTTTTATTTGCCTTGGTGATGGATGTTTTAACGTGACATACTCAAGGGCAGGTGCCTTGGTGTATGTTATTTGCGAATGATGTGGTACTGATTGATGAGACTCGGGGAGGAGTTAATGATAAGTTGGAGATTTGGAGACAGACGCTTAAGTATAAAGGATTTCGGTTGAGCAGAACCAAGACAGAGTACTTGGAGTGTAAGTTTAGTGAGGTGTCGCAGGAGGAAAGAGTGGTGGAGAAGCTGGACTCGCAGGTCATTCAGAAGAGAGAGAGTTTCAAGTATCTGGGGTCTATGATTCAGGGCAATGACGAGATTGACGAAGATGTCACGCATCGTATTGGGACAGGGTGGTTGAAATGGAGGCTCGCTCCGGGAGTCTTATGTGATAAGAAGGTGCCCCCGAAGCTTAAAGGTAAGTTCTACAGAGTGGCAGTCCGGCCGGTTATGTTGTATGGAGCGGAATGTTGGCCAATTAAAAATTCCCACATCCAAAAGTTGAAGGTGGCGGAGATGCGAATGTTGCGATGGATGTGTGGACTTACCGGAAAAGATAGGGTGAGGAATGAGATTATTCGGGAGAAGGTGGAAATTGCTTCGGGGGAGGATAAGATGCGAGAAGTAACGTTACGTTGGTTCGGGCATATGATGAGAAGGGGCTCGGATGCTCTAGTGCGGCGGTGTGAGACACTAGTTATGGATGGCTTTAGGCGAGATAGAGGTAGGTCGAAGAAATATTGAAAGGAGGTGATTAGGCATGAAATGGAGCAGTTACAACTTACGGAGGACATGACCCTTGATAGGAAGGTGTGGAGGACGCGGATTAGGGTAGAGGGTTAGGGGTGGGAGTGCGTCGGTAACAATAACGAAGCGTTCTCTTGTGTCTGTAGTTTTTATTCGTGGTGATGTGTGATGTCTATGATTTCGGTTAAATAGTTCTTATTTTTATCTGGTGGTTGTAGTATTATCTTGTGGCTAGCGATGTTAGTTTATTTTGCACTTAGCTTTTGTGTTTGTTTTACTGATATCGGTTCTAAGCCGGGGGTCTAACGGAAACAGCCTCTCTACTTCACCTGAGGTAGTGGTATGGTCTGCGTACACCCCACCCTCCCCAGACCCCATTATGTGGGAATAAACTGGGTATGTTGTTGTTTGTTGTATAATTAGACTCAATAATTTTGAAATTAATATATTACTTTTAAGTAAAAAAGTTGAACAAACTAGTATAATCTATCCTAATTTGTAAATGAAAAAGGTGAAAGAGAGCCACGAATTGTAGTAGAAAGAGGAAAGAGTTGAAGCTTTGAGAAAGAAGGAAAAAAAGAAAGAAATATTAAATATGGAAGGTGACCCAAATAATTTAACAAAAATATAAATGTCCAATTAAAAAATGACACGTGCCTAATTCAGTTAGTTTTAAGAAAAAATTCTTCACTCGCTTTTATAAAAACATTAATTTTGTCTTTGCCACGTCATTTTTTCGGGTTTAAAAAGGGGTAAATAAATCACTTTTAAGTAGTTTAGGTGTGTAATAGGTCGCCACAATAATTTAGGTGTCTTCGGTTTTTCAGATATAGTTTAAGGTGATTTTGATGACTTTTCCCTTTATTTTATTCTATGATTTATATGTTATTATTTTACTCCCCGCTCTTTTTTTAAACAAAATTGAAAATATCATTGATGGTGATGATCAAAGAAAACTCTTTATTTTTTATTATTAGTAACAATTAACGATAGACGAATCATGTTGCAAGACCAAATAGCATTTTGGTAGCACTTACAAATATTTAATCTTTTTAAATAAATAATTAATGAGACATTGCGTGATAATATTAGGGATAAAATCATTGAGAATTTCTGTGATGTATGAAGGACTACTTATAATTGTGGAGAATTTTTTCAGAGGTAGTGATTTAATTTATGATAGTTTTTAAATTCATTTTAGTTTTTTAACTAATTTGAATCATTATAGTAATATTATATAATATTTAATATTTCAATGTATCTATTTATATAAATACTAATTGAAAATTTTATAATACGAACTTTTTAATTAAAAAATAAAAAATTATAATAGATATTTAAAATAAATTCTCCCTATAAAATAATTTTAGTAGTAAGAATCTACTATACATGTCATTTTTGGTAATTTGCCTCTCAAAAGAACCTCTTGATAAAAGATTAGTCAAACACAATTTGTTTATCAAAAACACTTTTCAAATGAATTTACCAAACACAAGTTTTTTCTCAAAAGCATTTTTCTGAAAAGTTATTTTATAAAAGTACTTCTCAAATAAGCAGTTTTCTAACAGCAATCTCAATCCCAAACAGGCACTTAAATTTGGAAGTTAAGCACAATCATCTTCAAATATGAAAATACATTGTCAACAAACAAATTGTTAAAGATGAGGGAGATGAGTTACTATTTATGGTACAAGAATGCTCCAGCAAGACTAAATTGTGCTCTTCGTAATTCAACACGATTTCGAAATGCAGATGATTAACCACATATGCATAAAACATTTAGCAACTGCGGCAATACACTCTAAGTTGTCTTTAGTGCAAAATGAAGCTATAACTTTAAATAATAGTAAAGTGTCATACCTTCCCGTTATAACAACATTACGAGGGCCAGCTCGAGCAACCTCATCCAAAACCAAATTGGATCCTATCATAGTCCCAATAATAATTCCTCCAACCCAACTATACCATATCAATTCATTCATTTGGCTATCTCGACCTGTAACATTTACAATTAGAGTATGCTCTTATACAGTTACATCTATGTTAGATTGATAACGTTAAGATTTTGATGAATGAATGACCATTAAGTTTCCTTAATTGCAGGAAAATCCATTTAAATAATACTCAAAAAGGAAGAAACATCTCACAAGAAGAAACGAAAGATTAGTGCAAGATTTTAAGGAAAGTAAACACCTATCAAAAGATTCTATTAAATACCAGCAGGTTTGTCAAGAAAGGAAAAAATGCTGCATTAAATGGGATTGCTACATCTTATGTACTTAGTTATATTTTCCTTTTAGTTTTTACTTATTCTTGAACATTGAATATTTCTTATTCAATATCCTAAGAAGAAAAATCCTTTGGGTTGCCTTCAAGCTTCCAACGGCTAGTATTCCAATCACTACTATATAAGCAGTGGAAGTTAAAGGAAAAGATATACACTTGTCTCAACCTTCTCTAGTTTTTTTGGTCTACTTTACTCGAGCATTGTATTCTCTAAAAGGTTTATTGTGTACTTAAAAAAAGAGGAGAGAAACACATAGTTGGTGAGGCATTGTATCAAAGTGTGATAGAAAAGAGAGAGTAAGTCATAGCAAAAAAGTTTGACTCAATTTTGTACTTTGATTTTATTCCAAAAAAAAAAAACTAGTAGAATCCCTTGCAACCCAAGGGGATTGAAGTAAGACCTATTAGAGGTCCCAATCATTATAAAACACCTGGTGTTATTTACCTTCAGCATTTTATTTTTTGAAGTTTTCATTACTGCAACCAATAATAGACTGTCTGTTGAAGGAAGTCGACTGTATGATAAAAAAAAGTAATTCAAACCCCCTACTACTTTCAATTGATATCAAAGCAAGGACTCACAAGTTTTTACCTAAAAGCAAGTGAGAAAAGATCAGGGCTCAAATTGTTGCTGGAGCATTATTTTCTGAATGGACATCTTAAACTAGATGTAAAACCCCGTAAATTTTGATCATTTTAATTTTGACTCTCCCGTGTGTGTAACGTTAATTTTTTATTTGAATTATGATAAAGGATGTTAAAGGGGTGTTTTGTGAAAGTTTCGAAATTTTTGGGAGAGGTTCGAGGCCATTTTTGAACCCCGAGGCAGTGAACCTCCGTGATAGCGGCGTGCCACGCTACTATATATTCTTCATCCAGTTTTTGTTTTTCCACTTGGGGTGAGGGGCTTTTTGGTCCTTTACCCCTTACACGACTTTCAAACATCAAATTAACCTTTTTCCTTCAATTGCCAAAGCTCAAACACTACTTTTCTCTTCTTTAACTCCCAAACCAAGAAAGTTCAAGGGTTTTACAAGAAATCACTACTCCGGGCTCCATCTTAGATTTCTTTTTAAATTCTTTTGTATTCGGGCATGTTTCTCTTTCCCTAACTTGAATTTTACATTATGACATCAATATATTGAGTACTCATGTGATTTGAATTGATGGGTTTGAAATTGAATTGAGCGTTTTTGGTTGTATTACTTGAATTACATTTCTCATGTTTTAAATAGATGATTCATGCTTTAATTGATGATTTTGGGACTGAATTGGTACATTGTGATTATGGTTGAAATAGGTGACATGGGTTTCACCAGAATTGATGAACTTTTGGCTTGATAATGGCATTAACCTCAACCCACATTGTAAACTTGATTTTGAATATGGATATTTGCATAATTTAACTTGTCTTTTGAATCCATTGTATTGCATTAAAGGATAAATGGATAAATATGATTTTGGAATGCCCTTAGTGGCCATGGTTTTGGATTTTAAATGAAACTTGGAAGTCTAATGATTAAATGGATTGGTTTGACATAATTGAATTAGCTTGCAAGCATATTGGTACGACGATACCAAGTTGGTAAATGCCTTAATAAATGACTCCTCAGTTAATGGTTGGTTTATGTGCAAATAGTTGCAATTTAGGCTTGAAGGAAATTGTGTAGCTCAATGTGAAGGTGTAGTCCTGGGGAACCAACACTGGAAACAATGTTTGCCGACGTTGGGGGTCTATATGACCATGTGTCTGAATACACATATTTTAGATGGCTATCGTCTCAATGTCTTTAGCTTTTCCTCGGTATATGCGGCTAACATGGACTGAGGCCTTTCTAGGAGGGGGAGTCGAACCCATATAGCCCGTGGGTGCCTTTAGGACGGAGTGAGCTACACAGTTTAGGACTAAATCTTTAAACGATTATGTTTCATGCCTCTTGCCCCTATCCCGGCATCTAATATATATGTATATATAAATGTTGTGCATGTGATTTTGACTGGTTTTTGATAAATGTACTATTTTATCCCTTTCTCTCGAGTTACATGCCAGTGCTCGCACCACTGACCGTCCCTGAATGCTGCATCATTTCATGATGAAGATTCGAAGGACTTTTCTGCTGCTCTTGTGCAGCGTTAGGTGGTTTGGTATGTTTGTTGATCTGCTGTGGTAAGCCTCTATCTTTTGGAAGGCCTGATCATTTCATTGGTTTCATTTATGTCTTAGTGTTTCTTTTTGGATCCTCTTTGTCAAAGTCGAGGGCATGTCCCCACTTAGTATTTCTAGTTTAGAGGCTTTTGTGGACAGTTTTGGGATGACATAGATGTCTTGTTTTGATACTTATTTTTCTTTTGGATTCATATATCTTTTATAGACATGTTTGGCTTCCGATGTTTACATTTATATGCTCCTGAAATAAGGTAGGGGGTTGTCTCCGACCCATGCTGGGCTTGAGATTGCCCGTCACGGCCAGGCCTGGGTTCGGATCATGACACTAGACCTCCTTATTTCAATGAAAAACATTTCTCATTGAAAAATAAAGATGAGAAACTTCATCAAATCTTATGATGTCAAAGTTTGGATAGTAATCAAGCTTGGTGATCTTTCACTCGTTCTACTGAGAGCACTCCATCCTTGGAGAATTACACAGATGAGCAAATGGAGATTATTTAAACCAACTATAAGGCTAAAAATGTCATGTATAATGCAATCAATGGCGAAGAATATGAGAAGATCTCCTGGAAATGTGGGAGGAACTAGAAGTAACATATGAGGAAACTGAGAAGGTCAAACAAACTCTTGTAAGTTTACTAGTCTATGATTATGAACTTTTCAGAATGAAAAACGGAGAATCCATTGAAGAAATATTTGTCATGTTTAGCACAAAATTGTTGGGGGAACTCAAAGCTGCAGAAAAAATCTATCATATGGCAGATCAGATTACAAGGATTCTCAGGAATTTACCTCCTCGGTGGCTTTCTAAGGTTATGGCTCTTGAAAGCATGAACTTGAATACATGACCTATGATGAAGTCAGAAAAGACCTCATTTCAAAGCTACAAGTGAAGAAGAAGATGATGCCTTGGATGCAGATGAACTTGCTCTCATCAAGAATAGTTGTTGAAAATTACAAAAGATCCAAAAATCAAATGAGAGGAAGGCAAAATTATACACAAGGAAAACAACATGCTGATCAGAACAGGAATGAAGGTAAGTGTTATAACTGTAGTAGATATGGTCATATTAAGTGTTATAACTGTGGTAGATATGGTCATATTGCTTATGATTGTCCAAAAACGAGAAGAGGACCCTCCAAGGAAAATCAAAAGGCATTCAGCTACTGGGGTGATGAGGAACAATTTAACCAAGAAAATGACAACATTGGAGATTGTTGATTCATGGCATTAGAGAATCCAGCCAGGTAAGAGCCAACACTTGTAATGAATGCTCAAAACTTCAAAATTTGTTGGACCTTGCCATAGTTGATTTAAATAAAACCCATGCAGAAAAAAGAGCTTTATTAAGAGAAAGAAGAGACTAGGAGCTTAAACTTGAAGTTTGTGGAAATTGAAAAGGATTACCTACAAGAAGAACTTGATGATATGAAAATCAAGATTAACAGTTTTGAAAAATCTCCTAGTCATAGCAATGTCAGGCCAAACCAGTTGACTAACTCAACTAAGTCGACTATTAAATCTGGTACTAATACATATTATAGTTGTAAAGGACCTCAAAGGTCAACTAACTCGAGTAAGTCAACCAAAGGGAGCAATCATAGTCCAGATACCTATCATAAAAGGTACTATAGCTATGATAGATCTCAAAGGCCAACTAACTCAAGCCAGTCGACTGGGAGATATAGTCACAGTTACAATACTTACTATATAGCCACTGATCAACTATACTTATTGTTATCATTGTGGGAAAGCCCGATCATAAATACTATAACCGTAGATTACGCTCTAAAAATCCTAGTAAATGGATTTGGAGACCCAAAAATGAGTCAATAAAGCCTTTTGACTGATCTAAAGGGACCCAAGAATACTTGGGTACCTAGAAATAAGTAATACATTTGTTTTGCAGGAACTCCACTCAAAACCAAAAGGGAAATGGAATCTAGATAGTGGATGTTCAAATCACATGACTGGAAGCAAAAGTTTGTTTAAAGCTATAACTGATTTTGATTGAGGTGACATCAGCTTTGGAGATAACTCCAAAGGCAAAGTAATAGGTATTGGTACCATCTCCTTTAATAATTCATGTGATATTACTAATGTTTATTTGGTCAGAAACTTGAAGTACAACCTGTTGAGCATCAGTCAGCTGTGTGATGCTGGATTAAAGGTAAGATTTCAAAAGGAAGGGTGCATAATTGAAAAACAAGGGAGGCAAATCCTTGATGGAAATAGACACAGAAATGAGTATGTTCTAAACTCCATCAAAAGGATAGAAGAACACATGTCTCGTCTCCATCTCTGATGATCCCTGGATTTGGCACGGAAAACTTGGTCATGCAAGCATGAGGCATATTAAAAAGTTAGTCAAGCATGAACTTGTGACTAGATTGTCAAATCTTGATTTCAAAAAGACCCATATTTGTGATGCATGTCAACTTGGTAAGCAAACTAGAAACTCTTTTCCTGTTAAAGATATTGTGTCCACAACTAAACCCTTGCAGCAATTTCATATGGACTTATTTGGTCCAACTAGAACTGTTAGCATTGAAGGTAAAAGGTATGCTTTTGTAATTATTGATGATTACTCTTAATTTACTTGGATCATGTTTTTAACTAACAAAGATAATACCTTAAAGAATTTTGAAGTTTTCTGTAAAAAGGTTTAAAAACACAAAGGTTACTACATCACTGTCACTAGAAGTGATCATGGGAGAGAATTTGAGAATACAGATTTCAAAATCTTTTGTGATACTCATGGATACACCCATAACTTCTCAACTCCAAAATCTCCTCAACAAAATGGTGTTGTTGAACGGAAAAATAAAACTCTTCAAGACATGGCTCAAACCATGATCTGTGAATACTCTCTACCACATCAATTTTGGGCGGTAGCAGTCACCACTACATATCATGTTTTGAATAGGTGTCTCATTAGACCTATTCTAAAAAAACTCCATATGAGCTTTGGAATTTGTTCATAATAGTGGAAAGGACAACATTGGTAAGTTTGACCCACGAAGCGATGAAGTTATCTTTATGGGCTACGCTAACTCTAGTAGATCATACAGAATTTTCAATAAATGTACTCTTTCCATTGAGGAATTTGTACATGTTTTTGATAATACTAATCACTATGTAAAGAATGTTAGCTCTGTCGATGATGAGATTGAACAGATACAAGTTAACAAAACTCCTTCTGCCAAGGATGACTCCTCATCAAAACCCACTAGCACTGAAATTGACCAGTCTGCCACTACTTCAAACGATCAAGTTGAACAAGAAGCAATTCCAAATGAATGGAGAAGCGAGCCTGACCATCCGAAAAAATTCATCATTGGGGATCCAAAAGAAGGAATGCAAACAAGGGCTTCCAGTAGAAGGAATACGAACATAGCCCTCATATCTCAACTTGGATCAAAGAAAGTCAATGAAGCCTCAGAAAATGATAGCTGGGTAAAGGCGATGAAAGAAGAACTTGAGCAGTTTGACAGAACTGATTTTCAACTAGCTGACATTTTTACCAAACCGCTATTTGAAGAAAGATTTTGTTCTCTCACGAAATCTCTTGGCATAATTGCAAAACCTTTTTAATGCCAAAAATCACTTTATTAATTTCCCTACTTGCTTCTCGTTAGTTTTGGTGTGTATGCTACCTTTCTTTCTTTTTGATTGATGCCAAAAGGGGAGAAATGGATATGTTGTATCTAACCATGCGGGAAAAGTCATTCAAAATTCACTTATTCAGAGGGAGAACTCAAATAGGGAAGTAATCCAATTTTCTTTTGTCATCCATCAAAAAGGGGGAAGATTGATAAAGTTAAGATTTTAATGAATGAATGACCATTAAGTTCCCTTTATTGCACAAAAATCCGTTTGAATAATACTCAAAAAGGAAGAAACATCTCACAAGAAGGAAAGAAAGATTGGTACAAGATTTTAAGGGGAGAACTCCTATCAGAAGATTCTATTGAGTACCAACATACTTGTCAAGAAAGGAAAACGGCATTAAATGTGATTGTTGCATCTTATGTACTTAGTTATATTTTCCTTTTAGTCTTTACTTATTCTTGAAAACTGAATATTTCTTATTCAATTTTCTAAAAAAGAAAAATACTTTGGATTGCCTTCAAGCTTCCAACGACTAGTAATCCAATCACTACTTTATAAGCATTGGAAGTTAAAGGAAGAGATATACACTTGTCTCAACCTTCTCTAGTTCTTTGATCTACTTTACTCGAGCATTGTATTCTCTAAAAGGTTTACTCTGTACTTAGAAAGAGAGGAGAGAAACACAAAGTTGGTGAGGCATTGTATCAAAGCGTGATAGAAAGGAGAGAGTGTAAGTCATAGCCAAAAAGCTTGACTCAATTTTGTACTTTGATTTTATTCAAAAAAGAACCAGTAGAATCCCTTTCCACCCAAGGGGACTGAAGTAAGACCTATTAGAGGTCCCAATAATTATAAAACATCTGGTGTTATTTACCTTCAACATTTTATTTTCTAAAGTATTCATTACTGCAATCAATAGTAGACTGTCTGTTGAAGGAAGTAGACTGTCTGATCGAAAAAATAAGTAATTCACCCCCTCCCTCTCTTACTGCTTTCATGGATGTCATCATACCTCGAAAACTTTCACGTCAATTTGGTCCAATGAAAAAGCATAAATTTGCTAACCTGACAACTGAAATCCGACAAACATGACAACACCTGTGCTCATCATCGTGATGATATATCTTCCCACGTATAATGCCAACTGCAAAAATCAGATAGAATCAACATCAAGGCATAATAGGAACATAAGACACCATTAACAACCACCGTTAAATAGATTATCTTCCTACGTCAATCAAGATCTTCTTATTAAACATTGGAATACAAACTTGTCCAATTCTCATAAATCATGATGTTTGCAAAAAGAAATCAAAAAGCATTTCACATTTGTCTAATGTAGGGGTGTGCAAAAACCAAACCGACCAATAAACTGAACCGATAAAAATGTTATTAGATTATTGAGTTAACAGTTTTTTAATGGTTTTATAAAGTTTTTTATTTTATTGGGTTATTGGGTAAACCGATAACCGAATAAGAATATTCCAAATTACACTTTACCCCTAAGTATATATATATATATATATATATATAACCTACTCTATATTTCTCTTTCATTTCTACAAACCTATTCAATTTCTCGAAAACCTATTCAAGCTTGAAGATTCTTGTAAAATAAAACACATCATGTCGGATTTTTGCTGCAACTATGATTTCGTTTCTTTTCTTGTTAGTTGCTACTATTTCTATTTTATGCATATTTTCTTATCGGTTAAATCGAAAACCAAACCGTTAAGGACTAAAAGCCGATAGATTGAAAACCGATAAAAAATATCGTATTGCTTTGGTTATTGGTTTAGCATATTTAAAAACCGATAACCGATAATACATAAAACCAAACTGAACCAACCGATGCACACCCCTAGTCTAACGTATTTCAAAGATCACATTAATAAAACTCAAGTTTTTTCATCAACCAAATGCATGGTAAATATGAGGAAATACTTATAAATAAATAATACAACTGAGATTGTTTTAAAGGCAATATAAATCATCATATAAGGATGGTGTCCAACTCTAATTAGACAAGTTAAACAATCATTAGTAGCATTAAAATGCTGTTGAACCCTTAATATATGATTTTCAGATGTAATGTTTCATTTCGCGACTTTAAATACTTTTTTCCACAAGATTATCATAGAAATGAAAATCATAGCCTATAGTACCAAAAGAAACTTTAATGTCCATTTTGTGACTCTTAGTACTTCATTCTTTTTTAACTGAGATTTTAGGGGAAGGGGATCAAAAGAAAAAGTAAAAGTAAGAGTAAAAGCACAAATGGGATGCACAAATTAAAGCAAATGGAATGGAATTAATGTGTAACATACGACGAATAATCTCTCCTCCAACTTCTCCATAGCTTCTCTAAGCTTATTTTCAGTTCTCAAACTTGGTTTTGAACAACTCCAAACAGCAGACCTAATAGTTTCAACCAATTTGTTTACAGGTTTACTTCCCTCCACATGATTATCTCCCACATCCTCAGATGACTTAAAGCTCCTGCACGGTTGTACAAAAATTCTACGATGTCGAAGACGGTCCCACGTGGTCACAACTCGCCCCCGGAGAACATTCCCGGTCGGTGGTAGGTGGCACTCTAGCGTTGACACGTGTACCTTCGCCAGCATCTCCAAAAGTTGGTGCACTTTATATTTCTCTTTCTCGTTAGTTACAAATACAAATACAAAGGTTTGTATGATTTCATGAAATTTATCCGGATCGGGATTTGAATTGGGTGACTTGAAATTTTCTGAGATCTAGTCTAGTACAAATATCTAGGAATTGGTATTTGATTTTTAAAGATCAAAAGCCAAAGCAAAGAGACTAAACAAAACAAGTGCGATGACCACACGTTAAAGCTACTCTTTTATCTACACGTTTCAACTGCTGCGTGACATTGTGGGTCTGATGTTACGTGTCTCCTTATCTCGTTGCGTACTTGTCTTCAATTTTCCTAAAATAAAATTCCTATATATTTTTTTCTTTCACATATTAATGATTAGTGTTATAAGGTGTCGTTTGGTTTAAAAACAAGTTCTGTCGGAATTAGTTATGATAGGATTAGTTATTCTAAGATAAGTTATTCTGATATTATTTTTTAGTAATTATTTGATTTGTGATACTAAAAATAATATGTAATGCATTGTTTGTAAAATATATTGTTTATTTACTAAAATACCCTTCACAATATTTAGTTTAATTATTTTTCTTCATATTAAATCATACAAAAGAAACTAAAAAGTTACTAAAAAAATTTTAAACTTTATTAGTGTCTTTTTTCTAAAAATATATGTTAAGAAATTTATGTTGATATTTCTTAAATGTGTATGAAGCTCTAATATTTCATGTTATATTACTTATTTTGTTCTAAATTCCATAAAATATTGATAATCTCATTTTTTGTCAAAAAAAATCATCATAAAAAAATGTGAAAAGCTTGTCAGACCTATATAACAATACCAGATTAAGACATAGTCGAAAAATCGAACCAAAGCATCAATCGAAATATAAAAGAATTTCAAATAGCTTAACGACTGCATGGAACCTTTTACCCAAACAAAGGGTCTGTCAGAGATTCAATAGACTTATGTTAAACCCATGTGTCTAGAAGTTCTAATTGTGCAAAAAGTCGCCCTTTCTTCATCAGTATAACGGGCTAAAGAGGCACAACTTACTAGACGTAGTCACTGAGACAAAGTCAACATAAGTTTATTAAACTCGACTATACCACCATTTTGGAACCAAGTCGAGAAACTATAGAAAAATTTCTTCACATTTTGATAGAGTCTGGATCTTTCATAGTTACCACGTAAATGAAGTTAGATCTTCAACATAGGTATAAGAGGCCTTTTAGCCGGACATAGTCACGGCTGGAAGAGGGAAGAAGTTGTATTAAAAGTACAATAGAAGAAGAAAGAATAAATACCTTAAAATGGCTGAAGTGCAAGGCCTAAATAGTATTCAAACTGCGGCTAGTACCTTTTTATTTATTTGCTAAATAGGTTCTTGAGAAATCAAAAGTACTGAATGGAGGTTTTTTTACTCAAGTGTGTTAATAAAACCAGGCATGATGGAATTAGTTGAGCTTGTTAAATATCAAAGATGGCTTCATCTTATGTAAGGACCCATTCCCACCGTCTTTGATGAGGTAGTCAGGGAATTCTACTCTATATTGAACGTTTCTGAAGATAGACTAAAGATGACTGTTATAGTTTAAGGAAAGAAGCTGAATCTTGATGTTGTACTACTTGGGAGAATTCTAGATGTTCCTATCAGTGGTGTGAGGACTGTCTCAAAACAACAACCCTCAATAGAGTTTATGGAGAATACATCAAAGGTTAAAGAAAAATTTGTAGCTGCAGTAAATAGGAGATCACTTAAAAGTGAGTTACAACTATTCTTTGATTTTGGTAACAAAGTGATTCTGCCTAGATCACAAAAGAGGAACATTGCTTCAATTGTTGATTTGTATATGATGGAGTATCTCAACAGTTTTGAGTTGATCAGTTTTCCTACTCTTATGATGGCGCACATACATAAAGTTGTTCATGGGAAGAATAGAAGACACGACAGTCTTATGAATATTGGTTGAACAGAGTATTTGAATATTTTAGCCTTATTTGTGAAAATGGAATTCTTGGAACTGTGATGCAACTATTTGGTCTGAAAACTCTGAGCAAGACTGAGTGTGTGAAAAAAAAATCAAGAACTATCTCTTAAGAAGAGCTAAGCAAAGAAATAGAGGAATTAAAGCTCAACACATCTTCTAAGGAAGTAGAGATTAGCAAATTGCAAAGGACACTCCAGTATCTTTTTAATGGGAATCCAAGTGTCTCTGAAGAGCTTAGAACTGAGAATGCCGAACTAAAGAAGAGAGTTTTAACTCTAATTGATGAGGTTCTTAGCTTGAATGCAGAGATAAAGCTGTTAACCAAAGAATTGTTACACTGTCATGCTGCAGAAAATAATAAGATGGATCTACTTCTCCAAACCCTTTTCCCAAGTCCTTTACTTGTTTAATTTTCTTGGTTTTTGTGGCTTTTTATATGGAACAGAAAACTTAAATCTTACACTGCACTGATACTTAACTTTTAAATATGAATGAATCCTTGTTTGTGTGTTTTATCTGTCTCTTCTTTACTTTAAAAGTTGTTCTTCATGTTAGTGTTACCCAGTGGCCATGAGTTAAAGACTTGTGCTTATTTTACTCTTGGTTTAATGTTCTTACTTTTCAATTAAGCCAAAAGAGAGAATACTAAACACATATGGTAGGGACCCGATACCAGGTATAGGTACATGTATTGAATGATGTGTTGAAGTGCAGGTATATTGACAGGTGAAAGCATGTTGGTATATTGACATGGGGAAGTAAGTTGCATAGTGACAGGGGGAACATTCTTTGACAGGGAGGAGAATGATGCATGGTGATAGGGGGAACATTCATTAACAGTAGTGGTGATCATTCTAATTGAATGAGGTGAATGAATTTTGATGCTCCAAAATCTGTGGTTTGTCATTATCAAAAATGGGCAAAATTACTATATCTTGTTTTGATGATGATCAACTGACAACAAAGGACCAGGTCTTTTGGTCTTCATGAAAACACACTACTGTCACATCTCTGTGTAGTTTTGCCTGTTAGTGTAATAAACTTTGCAGGTGAGCTGTGTACCAGATAGGACACCTGGCCTAATTAAAATTCTACCCTAATCATTATCCTGCTATAAATAGAAAAGAATGCTTCTCAATTCAATAGTTTTTGCAATTTGGTTGTTCAAGAAGAAAAATGACGAAAACTTAATATTGCTTAAGTTCCAAGTTTCTGTGTGCTGAGAAAGTAATTATTCTTGAGTCAAGTCTTGGTTTGTAATCAAATTATTCGTCTTATAAGAGTAATGTTTTTCTTGTGTCTTTAGAGTGCTTAGGTAGAGTTACCTGAGTTGATACTGGTTAGAGTTAATCAATATTGAGAAGAGATATTAATAGAGTTGTCAAGGAGAGTTTGTAATAGAGTTGTTACAAATTAGTGGAGCTTAGAATTAAGTTCCAATGGAGATTGTAATTATAAGTTTGATTATAGTGGATTCTTTAGTACTTGTGAGGGCAAGCCGTGATTTTTTCTTCCTTGAACAAGGAGGTTTTCATGTTAAATCATTATTTTCTTTACTTTCTAGCAAAATTTTATTTCCTTACTACGTTACTGCTTTATTGCCCATGTCTGACTCTAAGGGAACTGGTCCCTCATAAAGTGGTGCACCCCCACGTTTCATCAATAATAATTTTAATGTAATTATCATATAATATATGTTACTTATGTTGTCCCAATTTATAAGGCTTCAATACAATTTCCATAGTTAGCTAAACTTTCTATATGTCTTTTATATATTTTAAGTTGTTAATTAATGTGATTTGTAGTACTTTTTCTTTTGTCTCAATTTACGTAGCACTAATAAAATCTTGAAAATCAATAATTTTATATCTTAAATATTTTAAGTTGTTAAGTATTGTAATTTATAGTGTTCTTTACGTAATCTTTTAAATATATAACATATTTAAAAATTAAGATAAACAAATAAAATAGAGAAAGTATCTAATAGATTTAAAAAATAAAATAAAACAATTAAAATAGAGAAAGTATAAACAGAAATATCCAAGTAGGGATTTTGTAATGCCCCGAAATTTCCATCTCGAGACGTCACATGGTGCTCAGGGCTACACGTAGCCCCAAGCTAACCCTCGGAGCCAGACACTACCTCAAGGAACTCAATTCAACAATAGTCATGTATAATAAAGAGATATATCACATCGGGTTCAAGAGAGATACTGGAGAATACTAAACTGTACAACCAAAATATATATTGAATGTCTGTACATACCATCCCTCTAGTCTGACAAAGCCTCTATACATCAAAATCAAGGAGCCTTGGGGATAAACCCCCAACTGACTCAACAGTACTGAAAGCCATAATAACAAAATGATATCACAAAAATATAGACACGGTCCTCGATCCATGAGGACTCACCACTGAGGAAACGTAGTGAGGCACCCGAATATCGCTAATGCGGCTGCGGCTGAGTACCTGAACCTACATTACGAGAAAATATAGCCCATAGGAAAATATGTGGGTCAACACTTTGGAATGTACTGAGTATGTGGGGGTGCATGCAACAATGTAAATATCATCATCAATTTCATGAAAATATGCATATGTACAATGATGGCTCACTTGGATTGAGTTAGATTGAAACATACTTATCATGATCTCATAGTAAATAAATCATATGATAAAAAACTCATAAATCATCATAAACAACTCAACTCTTCAACTCAAGACTCGGAGTGACTCGGTAATTCAAGAAACTCAACTCTTATGTACATGGGAGGTTCTTATAACTGACATAAACCATGTGAGCTACATGGAGTCCAACGTATTGCCCTCCGAAGGAGAGAACCTCACATTGGTGAGAGCGTCGTACTCTTGCCAGGGAGTACAACCTCAATTTAGTGATCACAATCTCATACTCGACCTCTGGCCCACAAATATCAATACCAATCCTACGGTGGCACGTAGTTTTGGAGGAAATACCACACTTCCCGCTCGGTGCTAAATACTACTCCCAGACACAAGCTCAGAACGCGTTAGGAAATTCACCACAAACATCACAAGGGTCTACCATGAAGATTAAATTAGATCTCTTTCTCATTTATCAAATCATAATCAATTTGTGGATTCCTAACTCGACTCAAATCAAATCAATCTTTCTCAATATCAAAATGTATCAATTCATTAAATCATGGAAACATCAATAACTTTGAGGAAATATCAAGACTCATTGTAACAACTCAATCTCATGAATCAATATACTCAATAATCCAATTTGTAATAAGGAAGCTTAAAGTTTGACACGTGTCTTGAAAGCACTTGAAATATCAACTCATGGTAGAAATATGAAATTCACAATATTAAATATCAAGTCATAACTTGGGAATAGTAAAATAATAATGTATAACAAAGCTTGAACAATTTATATTCTCATAGTCTCATGATGAAGTAATTTGGGTATAAACCCACTTGCAAAATCATATAAATCCATAATAGAAATCAAAACTTCGGGCACAAGAACAAAAGGATTGTTCTTATTCAAAAGCCCACATACCTGAATCTTTGAAATTGGATGAATTCTAGTGCTTGAGACTCTATCCGCCCTTGTAATAAATGATTCTCGAAGCCCACACTATGAGGAACTTGGTTCTTGAAGAAATCTTGAAGATTTATGGATGATTTTTAGAAGATTAATGTTCTTGAATGAAACCCTAGATATATTTTCTTAAGAGAATTGGAAGAGAAAATGAAGAAATTAGGATTTGAATGGGTATTCTCATATATATAGGGGCCTCCAAAAGATGGAAAAAGACCAAAATACCCTTGCAAAACGTTCTTTAATTGCTGAAAAAAATAACTGATGACATTTATGACAAGTCGTCATGAAATGTCGTCACAAAAGAGTGGAATTTATGATTTTCTGCTTAAGGTTGACGACATTTTGTGACAAGCCGCCAGACTTGTGACAAGTCATCATAAAATGTCGTCACAAAATGTTGGAATTTGTACCTTTCTGCTTAAGGTAACGACATTTTGTGACAAGCCCGTCAGACTTGTGACAAGTCATAAAATGTCGTCACACAGTTTCCAGGCTGACACGCTGGAGTAAAATAGGTATAAATTTTCACCCCGATACCGAATTTGGGTGAAATTGGTACCGTTGGAAATCTTATTCAATTATCTATCTGTTGGTGGGTCATAAGCTCAAAATTTCTTAGTGTAACAAGAGATATGCTTATTTAAAGTTGACTATACCAAAATCCTTCTCAAGAATTCAATCGGTAAGGGATGTTTTAATTCACCTAATCGCTAGGACATCTTTGAGGCCTTAATACACATCACCCTTGATCAGAAAACAACCAAAACACTATAATTTATTTCTCATGAGCTTGACTCATGGTGGCACTATTGGTTAGAGTTCTCGGGGTATTACAATATCTCCCCCTTGGAAACATTCGTCCCCGAATGTTGCCAAATAGGCCAAGAACGAGAAAAAAAATGAGGACGTATAGCTGGAATGACTAACTCAAAGGACTTACTTCACTATATACCTTCAGATACTATACAAAATACACTAATTCGTGATGGAAATAAACACACAGCTGAATCTTTAATAAGAATGGGGAGGAATTAAGAAAGAATGGTACCTTCTGCTCGCTCCGAACTCACAGAAAAGAGGTGAGGGTACTTGGCTCGCATATCAGCTTCGACTTCCCAAGTAGCACCCTCAACAGATTGATTTCGCCAAAGCACTTTAACCAAAAAAACTTCTTTGTTCCTTAGCCTACGGATCTGAAAATCCAAAATCTCAACCGAAATCTTCTTGAATGAAAGGCTATCCTGAATATCTAAGCTTTCGAAAGAATCAACCATGACAGAATCACCAATACACTTCTTAAGCATAGAAACATGAAATACTGGATGAATGCTAGACAACTCCGCAGGTAACTCCACCTCATATTCTACTTTTCCAACACGACTCAGAATCCTGTATGGACCAACATAATGGGGACTAAGCTTTCCCTTCTTCCCAAATCTCTTCACCCCTTTCATGGATGAAACCTTCAAGTACACCAAATAATTAACATTAAACTCAAGATCTTTTCTTCTCACATCCGCATACGACTTCTGACAACTTTTAGCGGTCTTCAATCTTTCTCGAATCAACTTAACTTTTTCCATAGCCTCGAACATAACATCAGTCCCAATCACAGCTGTTTCTCCTACTTCAAACCAACCTATATCACAAATTCGATCAATAGTAAGTGCTCATCCCAACTACATTTGAAATCAAGCACACATTTCCTTAACATGTCCTCCAAAGTTTGAATAGTCCTCTTAGCCTGACCATCAATCTGCAGATAAAAAATGAAACTCAAATGAACTTGGGTACCAAGACCCTTCTGAAAGGCTCTCCAAAACTGTGAAGTAAACTGAGTACCCCTATCTGAGATGATAGACAAAGGAACTTCATGCAATCTGACTAACTCACAGATATACAATCTAGCATAATCCTCAGCTGTATAAGATGAATGCACTGCAAGAAATGAGCTGATTTAGTCAATCGGTCTACAACAACCCAAATCGTATCATGATGACGAGGATAAGGAGGCAAACCAATTACGAAATCCATATTCACTTCTTCCTACTTCCAAGTAGGAATGCTAAACTCTTGCATTGCACCACCGGGTCTTTGGTGCTCTACCTTAACCTATTGACAAGTAGAACACTTTGCCATAAATCCTGCTATGTCTTTCTTTATATCGTTCGACCAATAGATTTCCCACAAATCACGGTATATCTTGGTAGCACCGGGATGAATAGATTATCGCGCGCCATGTGCTTCAACCATAATTCTTTGCCTTAGATCATCAATATCGGGAACACACAATCTACCCTGCAATCTTAACACATCATTTCCCCCTTGGGAGAAAACCTCTACCTTTTGGTCCTTAACGACTCCTTCAGTCTGACCAAACTAGGATCCCTGTCTTGCTTCTCCTTTACCTTCAAGACCAAAGAGGACTCGAAACTACTCTGAAATAACATACTCCCTTCAGCGAAATCAAACAATCTAACACCCAACCTAGCCAAACGATGCACATCACGAGCCAATTCTTTCTTATCATTCTCTACATGAGCTACACTACCCATAGACAACCTGCTAAGAGCATCTGCCACAACATTGGCCTTGCCCGGGTGATACAACACACTCATATCGTAGTCTTTTAGCGACTCTAACTATTTTTTTCCTAAGATTCAACTCCCTCTAAGTAAACAGATACTACAGGCTTTTGTGATCAGAAAACACATCAACATGAATACCATACAAATAATGTCTCTAGATTTTTAAAGCAAAAACTACAACTGCTAATTCAAGACCATGGGTTGGGTAATTCTTCTCATGAGGCTTCAACTTTCTAGAGGAATAAGCTATAACTTTACCTCTCTGAATCAACATACAACCCAAAACAACTCTAGAAATGTCACAATACACCACAAAATTATCAGTACCATCGGGTAAAGCTAACACTGGGGCTGAAGTGAGTCGAGTCTTCAACTCCTGAAAACTCTTCTCACAGGCATCTGTCCACTGGAACTTAACTTTCTTTTGGGTCAACCGAGTCATGGGAGACGCAATGGAAGAGAAGCCCTCAACAAAATGACGGTAGTAACCAGCTAGACCCAAGAAACTCCTAATGTCAGATGAGGAGGTAGGTCTAGGCCAATTCTTTACAGCTTCTGTCTTTTGGGGATCGACTCTAATGCCTTCGGCGGAAATAATGTGACCCAAAAAAGCAACTGACCTTAGCTAAAATTCATACTTGCTAAATTTAGCGAATAATTGATGATCTCTAAGAGTTTGCAAGACAATTCTAAGATGGTCGGCATGATCATCCTCTCTTTGGGAATACACAAGAATATCGCCTGTGAATACAATGACAAACATATCAAGATATTGCTTGAACACTCGATTCATGAGGTCCATGAAGGCTTCTGGAGCATTGGTTAACCCAAAGGACATGACAAGAAACTCAAAGTGACCATAACGGGTTCAGAAGGCTGTCTTTGGAATATCACACTCTCTCACTTTAAGCTGATGATAGTCGGATCTAAGGTTTATCTTTGAGAAATAACTTGCACCCTGTAGCTAATCAAATAAATCATTGATTCTAGGAAGAGGGTACTTGTTCTTGATAGTTACCTTGTTGAGTTGATGGTAGTCAATGCACATACGCAATGTACCATCTTTCTTACGCACGAATAGAACAGGTGCACCCCACGGGGAAATACTGAGTCTGATAAAGCCTTTGTCTAAGAGATCTTTGAGTTGCTCCTTCAACTCTTTAAGTTCTTCAGGAGCCATACGGTACGAAGGAATGGAAATAGGCTGAGTGCCGAGAAAAAGATCAATCCCAAATTCTATTTCTCTATCAGGTGGGACCCCTAGGAGATATTTCGAGAAAACATCGGGAAACTTATTAACAATGCTAACTAACTAAATAGTCGGAGTCTCGGACTTGAGGTCTTTAACTCGAACTAGGTGATAGATGCAACTCTTGGAAATCAACTTCCTAGCTTTGAGGTAGGATATGAAATGGCTCTTCGGAGTTACAGAACTCTCGGACCACTCAAAAACGGGTTCGTCAGGAAACTGAAACTTGACCACTCGGGTACAACAATCTATAGACGCATAGCACAAGTGAAGCCAATCTATACCCAGAATAACGTCAAAATCAACCAAATCTAGCTCAATCAAATTAGCATATAGGACCCGATGAAGGACAGTGATAGGACACTTTTTACACACTCACTTAGCAATAACAGATTCTCCTACCGGGGTAGAAACCAGAATAGGCTCAGGAATCTGTTCAGGGTCAATCTCAAAATTTACAGCAACCAGAGGTGTCACATAAGAGAAACTCGAACTGGGGTCCATCAATACATACACATCGAAATAAAAGAAACGGAGCATACCAGTAACAATATCTGGAGAGTCCTCTTTCTCCTGGCGAGGTGGTATAACATAGAAGCGATTCTGGCGTGAACCGCCAACAGTACTAGAAGAGGGGCCTTGAGGAGAAACTGGGCAGACTACGGGAGCGGGGGAACTGGTAGCCTGACTCTGGGGATGAGCATCTTAACTCCCCTATCTAGCATACAAAAAATCTCTAAGTAAGTGGCCCAACTTGCCACAACCAAAGCAACCCCTCTGATCAACAAAACACTTGCCAAAATAATCTCTACCACACTTGGCACATAAAGGAGGACGAGGTCGGTTACTTATACTTACCTGAGACCTGGATGGGATAGGACTATTCCCCTGCTCCTGCCTGCTTCTAGGTGTGGGATAACTAACTAAGGAAGGCGCGGGCATAAATGTACGTCTCTGGAATTGAGGGCGATTCTCTCCATGGAATCTAGACTGACCAAATCCCTGTTGCTTTGATCTAGCTCTTTTATTCCCTCTTACTCTCTCTCTCTCTTTTACCTTATCAGTTTCAATCTATTGGGCATGTATCATCAACCAAAAAAGGTCCATCTCTCTATTAAGTATAGCTGATCTACACTCTTTCAAAACGTAACTCAACACGCCGGTCACGAACTTGCTCATGATAGTCCTAGATTCAGCCATCATACTAGGAGCATATTTGGATAACTGATTGAATCTAAGAAAATACTCCTTAACAGTCATGGAGCCTTGTCTCAAATTTATGAATTCCTCTATCTTTGCTTCCCTTATCTCAAGAGGAAAGAATCTATCCACGAACACCTCCTGGAATAACTGCCAAGTCATGGGAGGGCATCCTTCCCTGTACTCTTCCTTCACATATCCACCCAATCATATGCAATATCTTTCATTCGACAGGCAGCCAATTCAACACTCTCCTCCTCAGTCGCGTGCATAATTTGAGTGATCTTTCTCACTTTATCTAAGTACACCTGTGGGTCTTCACCTACCTTTGACCCATAGAACTTAGGCGGATTCATTCGCATAAAGTCACAAACTTGAGCTGCAGCAGAATTATTCTCTTACGGAGGCAGAACAGTAGCCTGGGAGTTAGCTTGAGCATTGGCGGTAACTGCCTGGGCTTGCACCTGAAAAGCTGCCCGAAATTTCGCATGAGACACATGCTCGTTCAAGGGATCAACGGGTTGAGGTTGCTCATTGTTTCTATGAGCATGATAAAGAGGCATTTTTTGTTAGAAGAGAGCACGAGTTAATCACAGATAAAGAGACAGTTGTAGGCACGATAAACTTTAGAAAGAAAAAAATGACTTTTCCTAAAACGTCATGTAGCCTCTTGCTTATAGATGCATCGTGCTACACACTGATGATCAAGACTCTACGTAATACGGCTTGTCAGACTCCCTAGGACCTAGGACTCCTTAAACCTTAGGTTCTAATACCATGCTTTGTAACACCCCAAAATTTCTATCCCGAGATGTCACACGGTGCTCGAGGATACACGTAGCCCCAAGCTAACCCTCGGAGCTAGACACTACCTCAAAGAACTCAATTCACTAATAGTCATGCATAATAAAGAGATATATCACTTCGGGTTCAAGAGAGATACTGGAGAATACTAAACTGTACAACCAAAATATATATTGAATGTCTATACATACTATCCCTCTAGTCTGACAAAGCCTCTATACATCAAAATCAAGGAGCCTTTGGGATAAACCCCCAACTGACTCAACAGTACTGAAAGCCATAATAACATAATGATATTACAAAAATATAGACACGGTTCTTGATCCATGAGGACTCACCACTAGAAAATGTAGTGAGGCACCCAAATATCTCTAACGCGGCTGCGGTTGAGTACCTGAACCTACATTACGAGAAAATGTAGCCCATAGGAAAATATGTGGGTCAGCACTTTGGAATGTACTGAGTATGTGGGGGTGTATGCAACAATGTAAATCTCATTATCAATTTCATGAAAATATGCATATGTACAATGATGGCTCACTTGGATTGAGTTAGATTGAAACATACTTTTCATGATCTCATAGTAAATAAATCATATGATAAAAACCTCATAAATCATCATAAGCAAATCAACTCTTCAACTCAAGACTCGGAGTGACTCGGTAATTCAAGAAACTCAACTCTTATGTACATGTGAGGTTCTTATAACTGACATAAATCATGTAAGCTACATGGAGTCCAACGTATTGCCCTCCGAAGGAGAGAACCTCACATTAGCGAGAGCGTCGTACTCTTGCCAGGGAGTACAACCTCAATTTAGTGATCACAATCTCATACTCGGCCTCTGGCCCACAAATATCAATCCTATTGGGGAGGGTAGAGTGTACGCAGTCCATACCACTACCTCTAAAGAGGTAGATAGACTGTTTCCGATAGACCCCCAGCTCAAGTTAGAAGACAGCATACAAAAGCATGAAAATCCTAGAACACAATAAAATAACAACGGTACGACATCCACAGAAAATTATACGTTGCCAAACACAAAACCCCAAAGTCCACCTAAATACTGACAACGCCTCAACCACACCCTTAACCCTCTATCCTAATGCTATTCCTCCAATAAAATATCAACTCATGGTAGAAATATGAAATTCACAATATTAAATATCAAGTCATAACTTGGGAATAGTAGAATAATCATGTATAACAAAGTTTGAACAATTTATATTCTCATAGTCTCATGACAAAGTAATTTGGGTATAAACCCACTTGCAAAATCATATAAATCCATAATATAAATCAAAGCTTTAGGCACAAGAACGAAAGGATTGCTCTTGTTCAAAACCCCACATACCTTAATCTTTGAAATTTGATGAATTCTAGTGTTTGATACTCTATCCAAACTTATAATAAATGATTCTCGAAGCCCACACTATGAGGAACTTGGTTCTTGAATAAATCTTGAAGATATATGGATGATTTTTGGAAGATTAATGTTCTTGAATGAAACCCTAGATATATTTTCTTATGAGAATTGGAAGAGAAAATGATGAAATTAGGGTTTGGATGGGGATTCTCATACATATAAGGACCTCTAAAATATGGGAAAATACCAAAATACCCTTGAAAAAATGTCCTTTAATTGCTGAAAAAAATAGCTGACGATATTTGTGACAAGTCATCATGAAATGTCATCACAAAAGGGTGGAATTGATGACTTTCTGCTTAAGGTTGATGACATTTTGTGACAAGCCATCAGACTTATGACAAGTCGTCACAAATGTCGTCACCAAATATTGGAATTTGTGACTTTCTGCTTAAGGTGACGACATTTTTTGACCAGCCGTCAGACATGTGACAAGTCATCACGAAATATCGTCACACAGTTTCCAGGTTGACACGCTGGAGTAAAATAGGCATAACTTTTGGCTCCGATACCGGATTTGGGTAAAATTAGTACCGTTGGAAAGATAATTCAATTATCTATCTGTTGGTGGGTCATGAGATTAAAATTTCTTAGTTTAATGAGAGATATGCTTGTTTGAAGTTGACTATGCTAAAATCCTTCTCAAGAATTCAATCGGTAAAGGATGTTTTGATTCACCTAATCGCTAGGACATCTTTGAGGCCTTAATACACATCACCCTTGATCATAAAACAACCAAAGCACTATAATATATTTCTCATGAGCTTGAGTCATGGTGGCCCTATTGGTTAGAGTTCTCGGGGTATTACAGATTTTGAGCGGCTGCCAGCTTTAATTGGGAAAATTCCCTCCTGTAAGATAGTACATTAATAATATAGAACATCTTATAATTCTTCTACTGTTTATACCTACCGTAAGAATAATAGCATTGAAAAATAATCCAATCCTTAACTCCATTGTGTTTAAGAATTTATTGAAAAATTAAATGCTCAAGTGAGGCATAACGGAAGAGAACTATCAGTTCAATTATGAAACTATATTATTGTTTGTTTTCACTTTTACTTGTTCAATAAATTTTTACATTATAATGGGTAGAGATACTCAAAGGTTGCAAAATATAGTGAGAGGACCTCTTGTGAACCAATGTTCTATGATGAACGATGAGTATGACACCATCGATAAAACTTCTACCTAAGGTTATCTCCAGGGGAACACATTCAGAGGTAACACCTCTGTTTGAAGGGCTAGGATGACGTAGAAGAAAAATACAAGGGACAAAAGCTTCAAAACTATCAGGTGTACGGACGTGCAATGTACTCATCTGACCCAAACAAAAGATAATGGTTGGCATTTGCAACGGATAGAATACCTGGCATTGAATCATTAGTTATAGTACTATAGGGTCTATGTAGAAACCCTTTTATTTTCCACAATCCATTCACAATTGTAACTACTCATATCATCGTTACAATATTGGTTGTGGTGTAAAAGTTTGGTAGAGTTATCTCTAGGATGAGCATTTTGAAAATTTCAAGCTCAGGTGAGTTTAGGTAAAATCTAAGTATCATGTGGTGTAAATACCTTTTATGTCTTGTGGTGGTTGGTATATTGGATTTATAGGTGTGGAATGATGGATAAGGAGTTTAGTAATCCATAAAAACTTAGAAAAAGGAATTTGGGTGTATAGAACTCCAATTATAGTGTTTGTCGTAGTAAGATAAATCTGTGTTGTTGAAAAATAAAGTCTGTCTTGTAAAGAAGGGAAAAATATAAGGGTTCCCTTGAGATACTATTTAGGACCCTTTATAGCAGTAGAGGGCTGGGAACTGCTATTGATGTCACTCAAATTACACCTCCCAAAAAGTATAAAGCGGTCGCTGATCAAATACAGAACCTAATAAGGTTTGGGATCGATCCCACAAGAAATAGGTTAAATTTTTATCGCATGTTTGTCTAAGTAATTGGAAAATAAGTAAATGTATATGGGTTCGTTGAGCTTTCTTTGGCATTGAGATAGGCTAGGTTTATTCGTAGTTATATTGATCTATCTCATAGTATTCTTATGATATTCTATTGGATTTGGGATGGGTTTTAGGTGTTGGATTGATGAAATGCAAGACTTAGGTTAGTTGGAGCATTTAGGCTATCTTGAAACCATAGAGTTGAAAAACTTGACTTGTTTCCTTATGCCTTAGGTGAATTGGACCCCATTACTCATGTTTAGCATAAAAATATCTTAGATTACTCAAGTTAGGTATATATTCCCTAGCTACTCATGTTAGGGTAAATTGGCCTTAGTTGCTTACACTGATAAAGGTTGCGTTAGTTTCCGTTGACTTAGTTGAAGTGCTTGAGAATAATCTCTACCTTAAGGCTAATTGTGAATGTTATACATCTACGAGTGAATTTAGATACCTTAGTCTAGTCCGGCATCGAATTTGACTTAAAAGGTATTTCGAGGATTTAGAAGTAGGATCTTCGACCTACCTTAAACCAAGATCGATGAATAGTTCTTTTAAAACCCTTATACACTTATTAAATGCCTAGAGAATGCCCTTTTTAGGCAATATTGAGGAACCTTGGTACTTGTTGGTTATATAGTGATGACATTAGAAGTAATATTCATAGATGAATGGACTAGATTATCATTTATGCGATAATGTGATGTGAATCATGTTACAATAAGCTATTGGTTATGACATGTAGAAGCTATTTATTATGATAATGATAATCCTTTGAGCATGCTATTAATAAGTCATTGCTTTTGATATTGCTTATAATTATGACCATGATAAGAAATTATTCTAGTAATCATGCTAGAAAACATCCCTATTGATGATATTAGAAAGTGTCGTAAATTATGTTAGAAGTCATGCTTATTGATTAGATGGGAAGTTATGCTATTAATTATTCTTGAAATTGTGATTCTTGATTTTATGATCACTTATGCTATTGATTTTGATACAGACTATGATGATGTGTCTACCGGTTTGATTTAGAATATTATAATACATTTATATTAATACCCAACAAGGCCGAAGGATGATCATGATGATATATTAGTACCCGACAAGGTCGGTGGATAATTGTGATAATATATTGATAGCCGACAAGGTTGGAGGATGATTATGATTATATATTGATACCTGGCAAGACCGAAGGATAATCATTATGATATATTTATACCCGATAAGGCCAAAAAATAAGTATGATGATATATTGATATCTGGCAAGGCCGAAGGATAATTATGATGATATATTGATACTTGGTAAGGTCAAAGAGTGATTATGATAATATATTGATACCCGACAAGGCTGGAGGATGATTGTGATAATATATTGATGCTCGACAAGGTCGGAGAATGTTTATGATGATGCATAGATACTTGACAAAATTGGAGGATGACTATATTAATGTGCCTATGTGTACATGGACCAGTTTGAGTCCGACCATGCCCTATGTATGGCTATTATATATATATATACTTATATGTAGTTTGGTATGAAATTGATACTATCGAGGCCAGATATAGCCTGAAAGCGGTAAATGATTAGAAGATGGTATAATTGATGATTAGTAATAATTGATGATTAGTGAAAATTGATGATTAGTTGTAAATGTTGGTTAAGTGATGAAATAATGACTAGTTGATAATTGAGGATTAGTTAGTTAATAATGATTAGATAATAAATGATGTTAGATGGTAAATGATGGTTATCTAATAAATAGTGATTAATAGATATGTGATAAATAGTTGTTAATTGATGAAAAGAGGTTATATGATGACTAGTAATCAAATAAATTATCTAATAAGAGATGGTTAGCTAATAAATGACGACTAGCGAGTATCGATGATGAGGTTATTAAATAATAATAGTATTATGGAATGTGGGCACATTGTCAAATATTGGTAAATTGTAAAATATAGGTAAATAACCGATTAATAATAATTGTGTAATGATGGTTAAATGACAATGAAGGTTAGTTATAATGTTGGTTGATTGCTTTATTCTATCCTTGGGTGTACTTTCTAGGTGTATAAGAGTCTGTGATGAGTTATTTACTTTTCCGCACCAATTGGCATATAAGAGCTAATTTTGTAGATTATGACTGCTTGCGTGATGTTGTATGATGTGTTATTATTCTGATTTATTTACTTATATTATGCGGTGATGTTGGAATGTGTTGATGCCTTGTGCTATATTGTTATTTTGGTTAAATTACTTAATATGTATAACAATATTAGAGATGATTTAGGTTCATTTCTGTACCTTGACTTAGTTATGTTATCTTGCATCACTATACTTATATCATGATTTAGCTTAGTCGGTTGATGATGCCTACTGAGTATGCATTATTTTGGTACTCATACTATATTTCTGTACCTTTTTGGTGCATATCTGAGTACTAGCTATTGTCATTAATCGTTGTTCATGCTGTGTTGATATTTCTGGAAATAGGATGAGCTTTTGGAGTTTGAGTTGCCCATTTCCCTCTATCTTTTATATTCATCTTTTGTTATCGAGACAGATGCTGTTAACTATTCTAGATATTTGAGTTGTATTATTACTAGACGCTCTTGTACGGGCTCTAGTAATAATACAACTCAAATAGATGTTGGTACCTTGTATTGACTGTTTAATTTATCTAAAACCCTTTGCTTAGCTATAAATTGTGTTCTTGATATTCACCTATGTTGGGCATTTCCTACTGAATTAACCCATTGCGTTTGCTTCGGGTTATGGTTTGGCTTACTAACTGGTGGAATTTAGTAGGTGTTATCATGATTTATAAATCGGGTCGTGACAATATGCCATGGGTTTTGCATTATTAACCCCTATCTATTATCCCTATATAGTCTTTCCCGTTTACTAACTCAAGGTTAATTAAATGAAAGTAACTCCAAGTCTTGTTCTTGATTCACTATTCCTATCTGATTACCCTTGTAAAGTTCATAGTAGAGACATGACAAGTTCCAACACATGCATGCGTTAGAAAGCAACCAAACCAAAAGAAAAAATAATACATGCCAAGCTACCCATTGAGAATCACTTTGTACTTTGAATACTGCATCATTAATTCGTTATGGTTCCCACAACCCTAGTTGTGGTGTTTACCTACTCATAATGTAAGCACACAAGAAGAATTCATAGATGAAGACATAGTTATGAACTTACAATAATAATATGAAAAAACTTAAATCTCAACTCGAATTGAAACTATAATGACCTGAGACATTATTACTAGAAAATGCCTCGATATTAGTGTGGGGTGTTGATATTATGAAGATTCTATTAGAAAATTATGCAGGGTCATGTGTGTTAGAATTTTGGAACTTAAAGGATGTTGGGTAGGGTTGACGTTAGCCCGCTATGATGGGATTTATTTTGCTATAACGGTACATATGCCGCTATAGATAGATGATGCAAACTAGAATACCCACTTAACCCAATTTTATTTTCTTCCTCCACTTTGGATAAAATAAATAATATAGGAGGATAAAAAACCCTTAGAGTTGCCTCCCAGATCTTCGAGCCATAGAGAATAGTAGAAAGGAGTGAGGATGGGTGCAAACCCATAGATATTCAAGAATTAATGTGTTTGTGATTTTAGGAAGGTTGGATTTCACATTCATTCGTCCTTTCTGAAGCTGGTTGACATCCAGATAGGCTAAGGTTTATTATAGCATAGACCAGGGTTAGAGAGCATGATTGTAACATATATGGATAAGAGATTTCATGTCTAAGCCTTCGGGCACAGAGTTAGGATGGCAAAAATTTGTTAGGGTTCAGGTAACATACAATTATAGGCTACTTATATATATTGTCATATTATGTTATGTCTTCACTATTGTATTACCCTTATTTAAGGTAGTAGGAAGTATAAATCACCGGTTATTAGGTAAACCATACGGTAAGTGATAATATCAGTTAAGGTGAGGTGAGCTTTGGGATGATCTAGGGTGGTAATCCTTATTGTAAATGTAGCATTATAAATATGTTGTGATTTAGGGCTAACCGTTAGTAAGAGATGGTAATACAATTTAATTCAACTTGTGTTATATGTGCATGTTAACTACTTTGTAGTATGCCTTGTTAGTGCATGTCATTTGGCGTGGTCAATGCAAAGGATTTTTACATTGTATGATTTTGGCCTACCTCATTGTTAAATGTGGGATGTTTCGGTATTTGGAACATTTCTGTAGGATATTGATTGTACAAGGATGACAGACACTTGTGTTTGGGATTTTGTACATGGATGAAAATTATTCCCTGCAGGTCATGTCTAAAGGGCGGATGCATCACTCATAGCATTATGTATGAGGGCCAGGCGAGTTTGACGGTTCCATAAATAAATTGGGGATTATATTTACATGTTTATTATATTTTGAGATTCTTGTGTGTTTTGATTACTTGTCATATATTTTGGTATCTTACTATTAAAGTTAGGGTTGGATGACGTGCATATCAGTATTAGAGTCAGGGTTGATGACTCATCTTTGTTGACTCGGTTTATTATCACTTAACTTGTCTTAAACTAGTTTGACTGGGTTGACTTACTTGCTCAGTGATAATATGTTAACTTGTTGATCGAATATCCTAAATTGATTATTTGATACTTATTGTGCTAAGTGTATTGGTTGAGCATGTGTTAATTTATGGTACCATTCCAGTAGGTCTTGACTACTTACCAGTTGGCTAGTAATTCTTATTGTGGTTTGAATATGATAGTGCCTTACGTGGGTAAATGATCGGGGGTGGGGGGATTAAGGCTGATTAAAGGTTTTTGCACTTGCTGGATAGAGAGAAGGACAAGTGTAAGTAGTGGTATAAATTCGATTTAATGTTCGAAGAACCGAGCAGATAAGTCACATGTATGGAATCGGCCTTCTCCAAGTATGCTAGGTGAGCTATTAGACTCTTGACTTAGGTCTAGGGCTTTCATTATTTTAGTTGTCTTTAGAAGTTATGTTGACCCTTGGTGTGAGGCTAGACTTAGTGGTCTGGGGTAGAAAAATTGTAAGAGAAAAATGGTGTCTCAAAAATCATAATCATAAGTTAATGAAGGGGTGAAAAAGAACATGTGGGGGTTGGTAGTGAGTCTAAGAAACATATTTTTTTCTATTGAATATTTATGTTATAGTTGTGTAATTCGATTCGGGTCAACCGATGAGCCTTACCAGTACTTGTGGTTTGCACTAATGTTACTCTTGCTATACCCTTTATGGGGTATAGTCATTTGCAGGGATCACTGTTTGTTTCTTCGCTGTTGTGGTAGTGATTCTTTAGAAGCTCCCACTCCTCTCACTCATGGTGAAGTTGTGTCCAGTCCTTATTTCTATTAGCAGCTCTAGTACCTGTATAGAATAGTTCCTAGGGGTAGTTTCCATTTTCACACTTAATATTTATAATAAAGGTTGGTTATTTCTATTAAATAAAGACTTCCGCATGTTATGTTTCATGGGTGGTAATAGGTTCTCCTATCTAAGTTGATTATAATAGATACCCTCATAATCTGATAATTAGGTCGTGATAACTTGGTATCAGAGCTTATATTACCAGTTTCCCAATCAAAGAGAAAATGTTGAGTAGAGTCCTATGGATTGGTGTGTTCACATCTACATTTAGTCTTCAGGAAGCTATGAGGCATTTTAGGAAATAGTTCTATTTCTTTCTTTCCTCTCATGTGGTTGAATGGTTGATGTATAAGTTGAGTCTAATTGGTATCTCTTGATTCCAATTGGTATCTCAACAGGGCAAGTGGATGTCACTTGACTCCACTTGGAGGGATACAAGCAACATAAATTTAAAATTAGGAAGGTTCCAATTGGCATCTAGACATAAGGACTATGTAAGTCATACTAGGTGACCCACTCAGGGTTATAAGGAGTGAAACTAGAAGTTTTTACTGAGTCATGAACAATGATAATTTATTTGATTCTCTTTGATTTCATACGTCGTGATTCTTGTTGCCTTATTTGCATGAATCTATGTTATGAAAATGTTATGATGTGCTATATGCGGTGTGTAGTTAGGTAAAACTTTGACTATGGCTGTACTATTGGATGATGGTAACATAAAGGTTTAAGCCAGTACCTAAGGCTAAGGGTGTTGAGTACTCATGTGAAATGATATCTGTGTGGATAATTATGAAAAGGTGCAATTATGTAGAGTCTGAATTGTTGTTGTTACTGTAAAATTAGAAATCTATGCTAAGCCTAGTCAATGCATAGAAATTTTGTTGGTATGGTCAACAAGGCTGAATTGCATGCCATATAGGCAAGGTCTGAATCTGCAAATGTGGGATGGCTTCAAAAGTAACTTCTTTTATGATTATGCTTCTTGAAACTTTGTGTAATAAAGTGGTGTTAGTAGTTTGTTATAAAACGTCTAAACTCATTTCTAGATAATTAAGAAGGCATAAATGTGACTTAAATTGCATTATTAGAATTAAGGGGTTCTGAAAAGAAATGTGTTAGGTATGACAAAAAGAATCCGGGCGACCACTGTCTGTGCTGCTATAGTGGCATGTAGGCCAGTATAGCAACATAGGAGAGGCAGTGTCAGTGCCCTATTTTTCTCTGTTTTGACCTTTGCATTTGGCTTATTTATTTCGATATTTGAATGTATTTCCTGAATATAAAAAATTACATAAATTTGATGCAAATTGGTTATATTATATATGGGGAAAAGAAAAGATTGGCATCCATGTGTAGGAAATAAAAGAATGGAAAGTATAAAGTCTAGTACATGCACCAAACAGGGGAAAAACAATCACCATTATTAAATAAATGGGGGAGGGAAAAAGAACCTAGATGGGTGCTCTTGTTAGTCACGGGCTGCTGGGGTAGGGTTGTCTCCTTCCGCATCAGTTGGGAAGGAAAACTCTCTCACATCCTCCAACTTCAATTCATGAAGCTCCTGGTTGGGTACCATATACCTGAACATGACTTTATGGATTTTCATATTCAGTAAAGCAAGCGTCCTCGGGAGCGTCTCTTCTTCATCCATTTGTCGAGCTTTCTACGAAGAGCTAGAATATCTAGGGCAGTAGAGAGGGCTGTGGAATTGGAGTGGCGCTACTCCGTGGATTTCCTAACTACAGCCAAGTCCTCCCCCAACTGGATGCTAGGGATCAGGGGATGGGACTGGGAGGGTGAGGCATCTTATCATTATCCTTGTCTGCCTCACAGGCCTTCTCCATAGCTCTGCTACTCTTTACCTCACTTGCTTTCCTTTTTTTCTCTTCTGGGATGAAGGCTCTCTCACCAAGAGAGGGTGAAAGGGGATGTCCATCTCTGTCACCACATCCTTAGGATCCTCTGGTAACTCCGTCGGCCTGCACAATTCGGATACTAGCCAGGAAGGGACCCTTTTTAGTGCCACGATAGAAGTTATTCTACTGCATCACAATCTAGGTCCCTACATCCAGCTAAATGCCTCGAATAACACAGGTCACACCGTGGTCTGAGGATAGGTCACAACGATAGTGCTGTTTGACTGATGAATCTTGGGTCACCAAGTTTAGCCACCTCCTAGCATCAGTCAAAAAGTGAGTATTAGTGACACCCTCAGTCGAATGCCAGTAAACCTGCTCGCTAAACTCCTCCAGAACTACAGTGACACGTAGCCATGCCATGTCCATCTCCTAGGCCTTAGCTATGTAATGGGTATCGGAGACATGAGGCACCTAGAGCACCTCATTAATGGCGTGAGAGTCAATCGGGATGTGCACTCCCTAGATACAAATTATGGGGTCGAGGGGATCTCAAAGAACAGAATGGAGTATAACATAGAACTCGCTCACCCAGTTCGAGACTCCCTCGGGGCGAGCTACCATTAGTGGGTCCCAACCAAACTTCTACAACCGGTTGTAAAATTCTGGCGCTCTCCTTTACCCTTTTATAGACACGTGAATTTGACCCTCCTCGACCTTTAACCTATTTTTTGGCATTAAATATTTATTTACGACAAAATATTATTTTTTGCTCTTATTTCATTTTTAATAGGTTTCATTTAAAAAATTGTGAATTTTTCTTTCTTTTTAAAATAGATTTGCATTTAAGGATAATGTTTTATTTTTATTATTAAATAATAAAAAATTTTCCAAAAATATTTTTTTCTTTTAATTTGGATTTTAATAGATAAGCTAGTAATTATAGTGTTCTCTTAATTATATTTTAGGCTAGTTATAAACTTTTCTCATATTTTGTTAATTTCTCAAGTATAAAAATTAATTAGCTAATATTTTTTAAGTTTCAAAAGAAAAAAGGAGAAAACAAAACATCATCCTAAACAACTATTCCCACCCGCACACCCATCCCAATTTTCTCTACGGCTTAACCTCAACTTCCAACATTCCCACTACACACGACAACACCTGCACACAATACTTCGTAAAAACATAAACATGCACAAAAGAAAAAAAGAGGGAGAGGAAAAGAAAACACAGAGAACATAGGAAATGAATAAAAAGATAAGAGAAAAGAGGAGAAACAGAATGTGGAGAAGGGAAAAACTTAAACAAACCTAGAGAAAAAGGCAAGAAGAACAAAACTTGAAAAAAATATATAGAAATACGTACAAAGAGACAAACAAAAAGGAAAAACAGTAAAAGAGAAGAAGAAAAACAAGAGAAAAGTGGTAGCCAATTGAGTTTGGGTTCCCGTTGGAGTTTCCGATGACGACGTTATTGCTTCTTTACTCAATTTAATTTATTAACAGTCTCTTATCTAATCATGTACTCTTATATTTATAAGCTTTATTGTGAAAAAAAACATGAATGAAATCGTTTAAATGACTTCAGGCATTATTTGGTATGAACGGATGATTTGAAGTTTGTTTTTATCATGAATGACGCGTTTAGTTATTTGAGTTTGAAGTTTGATTTTTTATATCATTTGGGTGCTCGAATTTTAATAGTCGAAAAGATTATTAGATTCCACCATTTAATTTACAAATGACCTGGAATGCTTTTTAGGAAAATTTTACGTCCTTTAGATCGTTAGATACGTAATTGTAGTAATAATCAAATTAGAGAAAATAAAAAGAGAATGAAGTAGAAAGAAAAAGTAAGAAAAATAGAAAAATAAAGAAGAAAAAACAGTAACGAAAAGAACACAAGAGAATAAAATTTGAGAAAAAACAAGAGTATAAACAAAAAAAAAATCATAAAAAAGAAACTGAGAAACATATCATGTTAAGAATATAGGTTGTCAGTTCATGGGTTTTGCATAAATAATTTGTAGTTTAAAAAAATACATCATACTTTGAGTTTTAAATTCATGCAAATAAACATGGTTAGAATTCTAGTATTAAATGTTAAATACTAGCTTAAGGTTTGAGGATTTGGAACCTTTAAAACATTAATTTGCAAATTTTAAAAATATGATTGATAATGCATGCTATATTAGTTTTTTTTTTAAATTACTGATCGTTTGGCTTTCTTGTTTCTTATCATAATACATGGATATGAATGTCTAATTGGCTAAATATTTTCACAGTTTTAATTGATGAGTTGTAAGTCAGGAGATAAACGTGGTTTAATTTTCTCCGGCCTAGGTTGACGAATAAGAGCTTTAAGACGTGAGTTAGCTTATTAATTTAATAGTATGAGATTTAGTGAGTGAGATAAGAATTTATTCAAGACCTATTGTAATTGGAAAAAGAAAAATGTAAAACTAATTGTAGGGAAGCGATATATGTTGCAGATTAATTTAAGGCTCGTTGCAATAAAAGAAAGAAGGAGAATCATAAGAAATGATCGAAAATAAGTCACAAAGTATAAAAATATAAGAGCAAACTTAAATTAATATATTGAGGTTAATCATATGTGCGGTAACACACCTTGGTTTACTTCATAACTACAAGGCTCTGTGCGTGGTTACTCCTCAACCAAAAATTAAGACACAATTTCTTTTATAATCCTTAGGTAAATAAAAAAACTAGTCAAATTTTTTATATTCAAAAGATTAATTCAATTCAGGCATAAGTCATTAAAGAGATAGTTCCAAAACCACGAGACTCGAGGGGTGCCTCACACCTTTTCCTTGGTCAATAGAATTCCTTATCCGAATTTCTAGTTCGCAGACCAAAAATAAAGAGTTATTTTCTTTTGACTAGGGATTCAATAAGGTGATTTGAAAAACCCAAACTAAATTTCAAGTGGCAACTCTGTAAAAATAAATAAGCCCTTTTTCAAAGAGTCACTTTAATTGGAAAAACCTGTTTTTCTCTATAACCAACTCCTAGATGGTGTTGGGTAAACAATAGGGGTGTGATAGATGGCGACTCTGCTGGGGATAACCAAAATTCAAGATTTTATATTGACTTGTTTGGATTTATTTAATTTTTGGATATTATATTTGTTGTCAAAATGTTCTATTTGTCTACTTGTTTACCGCTTTGATATTATTTGAATTGAAACATAAACTATTTTCTCTCGCGAATCCCTGTGAGTCTCTGAATGTACCTACCATTATTTACGATGTGTGCGGCTACACTCCGTAAAACCTTTTATCTGAGATGGACTAGTATTCAGCTACACTTCTGGTTTAGAGAATATTAATCACATATGTTAGACGGGGTGGATCACTAGTGGAACTGAAACAGTTCTGTTACTGGTAAACTGGCCCTCCCTGATTCAAGTTGTCAGCTTGGATAAGCCAGTCTAGACACCTATCTCCATCAGGGTAATTCCGGTAGAACTGAAACTCAGACGTGGCTATTCCAATGAGGCTCCGCTTTATCTGCATCATGTACATTCGACCTAGCGATACTCGACATAGGGGTCGGGTCTATCTAAGACAGGTTATCATTATAAAGACCACCATGCTCATCTTTTTGTTCCATTTGAAATGCATTTATTTTGAAGGATTTTGCATGTTGAACGGCTTTAAGATGATCAATTGGTTAACAAAAAGAGAAAAGACATTCCTTTCATTTAAAAAAAATCGTTTGATGCAAAATATCAAAAAATCCTTTGATTTTCTTCTTTTGTTTTTTCCTTAGTAAAGAAAATTCAAATTGTTTCTTTTAACTTCACAAACTGCGCACACCCGAATCTCACCTTGATGAGATACGTAGGCAACTCTTACCAGGTTCAGTGATATTTTCATGACATTTTTTTAGAAAATATTAAACCATGACATATTTATTATCACCAAAGTAAAAATAGTATTTTAAGGTAGTTGGTTTGTGGTTAAGCTGGCATCTCATCCATACGATATTAGGTCCGAATAAAAAGACAAGATGACCTATTAAGATGGTATAGAGTTTGACAATGATGAAGACCAAAATCAGTTAATTTCACAAGACATCAATGGAGGAGAAAAAGTTATTGAAACAACAGATAGCGAAAATGTATCAAGCTTGGATGAATGGGAAAGCCCCGCCTTTCTTAATCCCTTGACTTTCGAACACGAATAATCCAAGTTCCACTCAAGCCCAAACTGGCAATCCACTTTACCCACCTGGATTCAGCCCATACACTAATGTATCTAGCGCGACTGAGACCTCTACTATGCATCCTCCATATCCATATCTCACAAACAATTCGCTTTTCTGTTATGACCAAAAATCGATAGGTCATGATGGCACTTGCCGCAGTTAACCTTGACAAGTAAGTCTATCACACAAACCAATACACGAGGGGTAAAAAATAGAAATAACTCCAAAGTAAGACTTCTAGAATGAATCCGAACCATACACGTATAATTAATGTAGAAATAAACATAACAATGAAGCCATAACTCCCAAAACCAAGTGTCAACAGTATAAGAACGTATCTAGTACAACTTAAATCCAAGTAAATACATATGATATCCAAATACAAGAGAAACTCTGTCTCTGAAATAAAAGTAAAGACATAGTCTATAAAGAAAGCTATCAGAAGACATCCGGATGCTTGAAAATCATCAACTATATTGAAAACTCCAACAATCACCCGAGTCATGCAACGTGGGGCACACCGAAACTTGAATCTGCATTAGAAGGGTACAGTAGGAGTGAGTACGGTCCACTTTTACTCAGTAGGTATCATAGATCGACTGAGCAAAATTAAATAAAGTATACAAAATACACACTAAGGGCACACCACCTTCAATCAGAAAATGTCCCACAATGATAACCCATACCACTTGCTCTAACAGTTCTAATATATCACCATTACAACAACAATGTAGTATATAGAACACAAATATACATTATATCACATGCAAGTCAAAACAGAGAAGAACAAGTATATACAAGATGGTTAGGTATAATAATAGGATATAGAGAAAGTAGACATATAACAAGTCAATTTGGCATTCCAAATCACAACATAAATCATAACAAAACAAATTCAATGTATAAGATGATAATGATGATGATGATGCATGAGGTTGGAACACAGCCTTAAGGTTGACACACAACCATCGAGGTTGACATACATTCATCGAGGTTGACACACAGTCATCGAGTCTTCTCTGGCATAATCCTTCGGAGAAGGTCCATAATATCCAATATCCGATACTAATATTTAGTATATTTCTAGTATTTCCTGTGTTTTCCAAAGCACATACATAACATAAGAGTCATGACCCGAACCAGGGCCTGACCGTGATGGATATCTTAAGTTCGGTGAGAATCGGAGACACCCCATTTACCTAGCCAAACAGAACACCATACAACTAGTAGCGGATGAATTCTGAATATATAACAAGATAAGTTGAGTTTTAAACATATAACAAGGTAGGCAACTCAGAAAATTAATTTTAGAATTTCAACAACATCCCAATCCATAGTAATCCATAAAGCCTCTAAATAGACCAAAATCATCTTAAGTCGAGACATGCTCACGACGATAGACAAAAGAGTCCAATAGAAGTAGTCTAAGACATAAATGAAATATGACCTTAAAATGATAGCCCTTCTGGAGAATGGAAGCTCACCACTTCAAAACTGACTACTGATGACCCAGAAATCCTATCAGTGCGCAGTAAAAGTAAAAGTGTCTCTGGTTCCTGCATCGCATGGGGATATAACATCCGGAAAAGGTTAGCGGCATAAGAGATAACATATAACTCAAGATAAGGATAAACTAATGCCAATTCAAAATCCAGTCCAAACTCAATGTACATGTTCACATAAAGGAATACATACATATATACATAAGATGTTGGGATAGGGAACGAGGTTTAACATAAGATTTAAAATATTAACCTGAACTGTGTAGCATCAGCCATCATAAAAGGACACCCACGGGCTATATGAGTCTGACTTCCCCTACCAAAAGGGCATTAATGCATGTTAGCCGCACTAACCAGTGGTATCAAGGAAGACCAGGGAATGACCCAAACCATGTCCATCAAAGATACATATATAAATAAATAGTGTGTGATCTGTGCATACAGTTATCAAGACCAACCCCCACACAGGTAAATGTGGATTTCTAGGTCCCCCCGGGACCTCCACCTTTATGGCCAGCTATACAACCCCCTTTTAGCCTAATTAAAATATTTATACATTTCCGATTATTAAATCAAGGACCATACATTAAGGCACATACCATTGGTATCGTCATACACATTCCCGCTTGTAAGCTTATGACTATGCCAATCCGATTTCATCATCTTGGTATATGCCTCGACCCCCTTTGTTCATTAAATTATCTAGGGGAATGCCACGAACCCCTTTGCTTATTAAATCAAGTTTAAAATCAAGAACATGGCCAATACGGCCTTTAAAACCCTTTTTATCCATGTAACTATCTATGCAATGCAATAGTTTAGGGAAATAAGCCAAATTATGTGATTAACCATATTTTAAATTCAATTATGCAAGTAGGTTGATGGAACACAATTTCCAAAATCAAATTTCAAACTAAAATCATCAATTTAGGGGAATGCCTCGACCCCCTTTCCAATTCCTATAACCATGAACCCAATTAGTTAAAAAACCATTGATAAAGCATAAATAATGCATATAAAATCATACGAATCTAATTCAAATAACATCCATTCCAAAACCCTCAACCATATCAAAACCATATTATAACACATGAACAACCATTTAAATACTTTCTTTAAGTAAAAAAAGTTAGGGGAAGAGGTACATGCCTAAGATATCAAGAATTACAGAGAGGAATCAACCCTTTGACGCTCTAATTGCCAATTTCTTAGAAACCCTAGGTGTTCTTGACTTAGGGATTTGACAGATCTTGAGAGAGTGTATTTGATGGTAGTGTTTAAAATAGGGTCCACAATATTTTTTTATAGTCGTGGGTCTAAAGTTGGAAAATAGGGAAATGTCTAATGTGCCCTTAATGAAAAGTTGGAAAATGGTCGCTAGTGACTACGGGTCACCTTACAACTGATTAGGACACATCACGACTCGTGGTCAAGACAATAGATCAAGGACCCCTCATTGATGACCCTACAAGTCATGCCATACAACTCGTGGTTGGACTTTACGGCTCGTAGGGTCCAGTCATAGTCAGGACAAAAATATTTATGCACCACACTAGTTTGGCTATGGAAGAGACTATACGACTCATATAGAGTCTTTACGACTCGTGACCCCCTAGTCGTACTCGCAATAGAAACTTCAGGCTAACATACTGGTCAGGCTACGATTGAGGTCTTAAGACCCATAAGGTGATCTTTCGAGTCGTAAGGTCAGTCATAATCAGGGCAGTGAGTCCAAAAACTCAAAAAAAATTTAGGCCAAAAAATTTGGGGTGTTACATTCTCCCCCTAGGATCATTCGTACCTGAATGATGAGTCAAGGCATCCATTAGCACGATTTAACATAGAAACACACCCATAATTACCATTAAAAAAGGCAAAAAACAAAGATATTAAGGAATACACATACCTTAAGCACTAATTATCCAAAGTGGGAAACAAGAATGGATATTTGGACTTCATGTCCTTTTCAGCTTTCCAAATATCTTCTTCAACCTTATGATTTCTCCATAGAACCTTTACCAAAGTCACACCCTTATTCCTTAAACGACAGACTTGACTATCCAAAATCTCAATCGAGACTTCCTAATAAGACAAGGAATCTGAAATACCAAAACTCTCCAAGGGAACAACCAAAGAAGGATCACCCACGCACTTCTTCAATATTGAAACATGGAACACCGGATGGATAGAACCTAAATTTGATGGCAACTTCAACTCATAAGCCATATTTCCCACTCTTCTCAAATTCAAGTACGGGCTAACATATCAAGGACTGAGCTTCCCCTTCTTTCCAAACCTTATCACCCTTTTTATGGGAGACACCTTTAAGAACACCCAACACCAACATCAAACTCCAATTCCCTATGCCTTATATTCGCGTATGACTTTTAGCGACTCTGAGCAGTCTTGAGTCTATCTCAAACCATCTTCACCTTTTCCATGGCTTGATGAACTAAGTCAGGACTAAACAATCTAGTCTCACCGACTTCGAACCACCTAATAAGAGAACGACATTTCCTACAATACAAAGCCTCAAACAGAGCCATCTGAATACAAGAATGATAGCTTTATTATACGCAAACTCTATGAGAGGCAAATGATCAACCCAACCACCACCAAAATCAATCACACAAGCCCTTAGCATATCTTTCAAAGTTTGAATAGTCCTCTCTATTTGTCCATCCATCTGAGGGTGAAAAGCGCTGCTAAGGTTCACTTTAGTTCCCAAACCCTTCTGAAATAACCACCAAAAGTGCGATAAGAATTATATGCCTCGATCAGATATAATAGAAACAGGCATACTATACAACTTGATGATCTCATGAATGAAAAAATTAGCATAATCCTCCATAAAATAATAGTCTTTATTGGCAAGAAGTGGGCAGACTTATTCATCCTATCCACGATAACCTAAATCGAACCAAACTGACTTCGAGATAGAGGAAGACCAGTAACAAAGTCCATGTTAACTACTTCGTACTTCCCTATAAGAAACTTAATCTCTTTAGAAAAATCATCATGCCTCAAGTGCTTTACCTTTACTTGCTTATAAATCATACACTTGGCTACAAGATTAGCCACATCCTTCTTCATGTTATTCCACCAATAGATCTTTTTCAAATTATGGTTCATCTTCATTGAACCAGGATGGATAGTGTAACTTAACTCATGAGCCTCAGTTAAGATCTTCTCTCATAACCGATCAATATCGAGAACACATAATCTACCTTGGTACCTCAAGATACCATCTCCACCAATCTCAAAAGCCATGACCTTCTGATGACCCACATCATCCTTAATCTTCATCAAGATAGGATCCAAAACCTACTTCTCCTTCACCCCAGCACTAAAAGGTGACTTCACCACCTCTTGGATAATCACACCTTCATCTCCAGAGTCTAATAGACGAACTCCAAGATTACCTAAATAGTGAATATCCTTCACCAAACCTCATTTATCCTCATCAACATGAGATAAGGTTTGCATGGACAACCTGCTGAGAGCTTTAGCAACCATATTAGCTTTACTGGGTGATAATGGAGACTCATATCATAATTCTGAGCAACTTAAGCCATCTATTTTGCCTGGGATTAAACTCCTTCTGGGTAAATACATACCACAGGCTCTTATGATCAAAATAGATATCAGCATGAACTCCACACAAGTATTGGCGCCAAATCTTCTAAGCAAAAACCACAGCCAACAACTCCAAATCATGAGTCGGATAATTCTTCTATGCATCTTAAGCTGCCTAGAAGCATACGCCACAAGCTTACCATGCTGCATCAAGACATAACCCAATTTTACTCGGGACACATCACAATAAACAATAAAGCCATCAGTACCTTCAGGTAGGGTCAAAATCAGAGCTGAAGTCAACTTATCCTTCAACTTCTCAAAACTATGGTCACAAATATCGGACCATAAAAATTTTAACTTTTTTCTAAGTCAACTTAGTCAATGGAGCAACGATCGATGAGAAACTCTTTAAAAACCTCATATAATACATAGCTAAACCCAAGAAGCTCTAAATATCGGTCGGAGTTATAGATCTAGGACACCTTTTAATTGCCTCAACCTTCTGTGGATCTACCATGAACCCCTCACTAGAAACAACATGGCTAAGGAAGGTCATGATATTCAGCTAAAACTCACACTTTAAGAAATTAGCATACAAACGCTGATCCTTAAGAGTCTGAAACACTATACAGAGGTGATTGGCATAATCCTCCTTACTCTTGGAGTATACCAAAATGTCATCAATAAACATAATGATGAATAAGTCTAGAAACTGCCAAAATATTAGGTTTATGAGATCCATGAATGCCACCGAAGCATTAGTCAATCCAAAATACATGAGTAAGAACTCGTAGTGACCATACTAGGTACAGAAAGCAGTGTTAGGGATATCTACCTCCCTAATCTTCAACTAATAATAACTCGACAGAAGGTCAATCTTAGAAAAGTACTTAGCACCCTGAAGCTGGTCGAATAGGCCATCAATCTTAGAAAGAGGATGCTTATTCTTCACAGTCACATTATTCAAATATCTATAGTAGATACACATTCGAAGGGAACCATCCTTCTTACGTACGAAAAGAATAGAAGCACCCCACGGAGAAACACTAGGGTGAATAAAACCATTATTAAGAAGATCTTTCAACTCATCTGGAGCCATTCTATAAGGAGGGATAGAGATAGGATAGGTATCTAAAAGAAGATCAATCCCAAAGTCTATTTCCCTATTGGAAGGAATACCAGAAAGATCATTGGGAAATCCTTCAGGAAATTCATTGACGACATGGACAAACTGCAAATAAGGGCCTTTAGAATTAGAATCCTTAGTCAAACTAAATGATATAAACACCATTGAAAATAATTTTTTAGGCTCTAAGATAAGAAATAAACCTTCCCTTAGGCACTAGGAAACTCCCTTCCCACTTAATCACCGATTTATTTAAGAATTAGAAATCGACCCTTCAGGTTCTACAATTAAGAGATGCATAGCACGAATGAAACCAATCCATCCCCAATAGCTCATCAAAATCTAACATATCTAACTTTATCAGATCTACTAACATCTCTCTACCACAGATATATACCACACAACCACTATAGATCCTTTTAGACACAATAGAGTCACCCACCGAGATAGACACAGAAAAGGGATCAGAAATACATTAAGGACCATAACTAAAATGTATAGCCACATAAAGGGTCACATAAAAAAGAGTAAGCCCCGGATCAAGTAAGCAATACACGTCATGAGAGAAGAGTTGTAACGTACCAGTGGCAACATTAGGAGAAGCCTCAAATTTATTATGGATAGAAAGAGCATACAGATGATTCTGACCAGTGCTAGTACCAGAAGTAGCACCCTTCGGCGCTGGATTCAAAGATGTAGCAATCGGAACCTTATTAGCTCCAGTAGCAACATTACCTACGAAACAGTTTCTCTGCATATAGACAGGCCAGGCTAGTCATATCTAAAGTACTTTTTCTCTTCTCATCACAAAAACCACGGTGCAACTATTTATAAAATTTGCAACGAGGATATGATGGAGCTGACTAGGTCCTATTGGCTTGAGATTAGGAACCTTATTTCTTAAACCCACTGTTTGTTACTCTAAAAATGACGATCACCAGACATTTTAGGATATGGAGCACTAGCCATAGAATAAGAACCAGATTTTCCCCACTTCTCTTAGACCACTGCTTACTATTTCTACCATTATTCTGTTGGCCTCCACCCTGCTTAGAATACATGAATTTCTTACTTTGCCTTTCCCCTATTTTGGCTCATTTTTTTCATCCTCAACTTACTGCATATACACTGCAAGAATAAAGATATATATATCATTATTCAACAATATAGCCTTACACTCCAAGACTAAGTCCCAAGATAAGCCAAAAGCAAACTTCCTCATCTTAGCCCTCATAAAAGACGCCAACTCTGGGGCATAATGAGACAACTGATGAAATTTTAAGGCTTCCTCCTTCACAGTCATTTTGCCTTACTTTAGATTCACAAACTCCTCAGCCTTTGCCTCCCTCAACTCTTGAGAAAAGAAGCAATCAAGAAAAATACCAAAGAAGTCATCCTACATAGCTGTCTCAACATTATCTCCTCTCAACTATTCCTACTCCTCATACCACTTATATTTTATATACTTTAATTGATATATGGAAAACTCCACACTCTCAGAGTCAGAAGCAAGCATCACTTAGAAAATCTTTTCCTTCTCATCTATGAACCCTTGAGGATCCTCCTAAACCTTGGAACCAGTAAAAGTCAAAGGACTCAACCTTATGAACTAACCAACCCTTATGGCCTCAAAATAAGGAGTGACATGAATAACGTGCTCAAATTGGCACAACTGAGAGGCCACCAACTAAGTGAGCATATGAATCAAATAGCAAAACTCAACATTAGACACATCCTCCTGAGGCATTAAAGAAGAAGTACCATCAACTCGAGGAGACAAAAAAGGACTAGTAGGGATCGGTAGAACTCCACGAGGTCAATTAAAAGTAGGGAACCTAGACCGAGTCTGTATCCCATAAGCAGGATGAGTTCTGTCCACGTTGTCCTTAGGTGGGGAGAGGGTTTTCCACGAGCATTAGATCTTTTAAAGATGCATGATCTAAAATGCAAAAAAATAGAATTAGAGGTTATTTCAATATTCTAGACTCTATAACCCAAAAGTAGAACATAAGAAATGGTAACATTCCTAAATTCCTCGTAGCCTCTCCCATATAAGCGCAGTGCGCTACATATTCATAAAAGAGACTCTAATAAACACGGCTTTTTGGACACCCAATTGACCATAAACCTAGCTTTGATACCAACTTTTCATTACCCAAATCAGGGCCTGGCCACGATGGGTATTTCAAGCCTTCGAGAACCGGAGACCAAGCCATATACCTAGCCAAACAAAACATAATAAAGATAGCAATGGATGAATTACAAACATATAACAAGATAAGATGAGTTCCGAACATATAACAAGGTAGGCAACTCAGATTTTTTTTTTCAAAATTTTAACATCCCAATCCACTATAATCCAGAAAGCCTCTAAATAAACCAAAACCATTCTAAGTCAGGACATGCCCCCGCTAATATCCAAAAGAGTCTAATAGAAGTAGTCTAAGACATAAATGAAACAAGACTTTATAATGATATCCCTTCCATAGAATGGAAGTTCATCATTTCAAAAAAGACTACTGACAACGTAAAAATCCTATTACTGCTCAGAAAAAGTAAAAGTGTCTTCGGTTCCTACATCATGAGGGGATACAACATCTGGATATGGTTAGGAGGGTGAGCTCTAGCATATCACTTAGGATAAGGATAAAATACCGCCAATTAAAAATCCAGTCCAAACTCAATGTACGTGTTCACATACATGCATACATATATATACATCACATGATAGGATAGGGAACGAGGTTTAACATAAGATTGAAAATATTAACCTGGATTGTGTAGCATTAGCCATTGTAAAAGGACACCTAGGGCTATATGGTCCCGACTCCCCCACCGAAAGGGCCTAAGTGCGTGTTAGCTGCACGAGTCGGAGGTATCAAGAAAGGATAAGAAATGTCCCAACCCCACATTCTTCCAATATATATATATATATATTAATAAAATATGATTTGTACACATAGTCACAAGGACCCACCCTACGCCGACGAATGCGAGTTCCAGTATCGGTCTTCCCGAGACCTCCAACTTCACGGCTAGCTACACAAACTCTTTTAAACCTAATTAAAAAAATTACACATTCTCATTCATTAAACCAAGGACTATCCATTAAGGCACATTCCATTGGTATCGTCATACCAATTCCCGCTTATAAGCTTATGATTATGCCAATTCGATTTCATTTTCCCTGTGGAATGCCTCAATCTCTTTGTTTATTAAATTATCTGGGGGAATGCCACGACCCCCATTATCCATTAACTCAAGTTTAAAATCAACAACATGTCCAACAAGGCCTTTAAAACCTTTTTATCTATTTAACCATCTATTCAGTGCAATAGTTTAGGGAAATAAGCCAAATCATGTGATTAACCTTATTTCAAATTCAATCATACAAGTAGGTTGAGGGAACACAATTTTCTAAACAAAATTATCAATTTAGGAGAATTCCTCAACCCCCTCTCAAATTCCTATACCCATCACTTAATTAGTTTAAAAACCATTCATAAAACATAAATAATGCATATAAAATCATGGGAATCCAATTCAAATAACATCCATTCCAAAACCCCCAACCATATCAAAACCCGTATTCAAATCCACATAAACAACCATTTAAACACATTTTTTAAGTAAAACAACTTTAAGGGGAAGAGGTACATGCCTGAGATATCAAGAATTATGAAGAGGAATCAACCCTTTGACGCTCTAATCGCTAATTCCTTGGAAACCCTAGGTGTTCTTGACTTAGGTATTTGAGAGAGCTTGAGAGAGTGTATTTGATAGTTAAGTGTTGAAAATAAAATCCCCAACATATTTGATGGTCGTGGGTCTAAAATGGGGAAAGAGAAAAATATCCAAAGTACCTTTAATGAAAAGTTGGAAAAATGGTCGCCAGTGACTACAGGTCACCTTATTACTCATTAGGACATGTCACGCGTTGTCACCATGACTCGTAGTCAAGACAGTGGCATAGTGTAATGCCTTGAAATCCTATCCCAAAGTGTCACACGATGGTTAAGTCTACAAGTAACCCTAAGCTAACCCTTTGATCCTGCTACTACTTCTAACACTTACTTTAGGATGAATAAACCAAGCAATAATGCTATATTATATCATTCTGAACTAAAGTAACTGAAAAATAATATCTGGATAGCAAGACACTGAAAAATCTAAAAACTTCAACTGATAGTCCGACAAGCCTCTACTTACTAAGAACTAGAGAGCCATTGGGACAAACCCCTAACCGACTCATACTAAACTGGAAAGGGATAAACCAACTACTACAGAGACTGAAATCAGGAAAATAGGTCCTCGAACCATGAGGACTCACCAATAGTGAAGATGTAGATAGAGGTACTCAAAGATTACTATCCCTGCCGAGACTGAGCACCTGACCTACATTATGAGACAATGTAGCACACAGACATATATGTGGATCAGTACTTTGAGGAGGTACTGAGTATATGGGGGTGTATGCATTAAGTAAACAATATCATTACTCTTTATGAAACCATACATGCAAATATGAATGACTCACATAGCTTGAATAAGTCTAAAATATAAATCTCATAAGTCATGAACAATGAAACATGTAATATAAAGCTTGTGAGTCATTATACTTAGTTCTAAAATCTGTATTCTCCCTTTATTCTCAAAGCTTGTAAACCAAAAAGGAATCTTAAAACAATAACTTTCAAAAAGGAATCTTAAAATAATAACTTTCAAACTTATACTTTTATCTTAAGGAGAATAAAGAACTTTTTTTGAAACTTTAGAAATTCAAAGAGTTATGATTATGGAACTTTGGGACTCTTTGGGAACTTGGGAGTTTCTTCTAACTGACATAAACCATGTGAGCTGACATGGAGTCCAACGTCTTGCCCACATTTGGGAGAGCTGTTCTATCCTTGCCATCGGAATAGAACCTTAACTTTAGTGATCACTATCTTAACCTACTTGTGGTAAATCAAATCCTACGGTGGCTCATAGTTCTGGGGCATGAAACCTTGGAATCAAGTCCAACTCGGTGCTAACTACTACTTTCATACTTAGGCTCAGAACTTTTTAGGAAAATCCACTTTGAATAATACTAGAATGTGTAATGGAGGCTAACTATGCTTCGCTTTGCTTTAAATCATAGATAAAAGTGGATTCCTATCTTAGCTTAGGATCAAAGATCAACTTTCTTTATAATCAAAGTACTTGATTGTTTAAATCATGCTAATACATTATTTTCAAGAAACATCACAATTCATACTTGACTTAAAGCATACATACTCAAATAATCATAATTTCATAATGAAGCCTAAATCTTGACTTCAACCTTAGGAACACTTAAAAACATCAATTCATGGTAGGGATGTGTAATTCATAGCATAATTTCTCAAATTCAAACATAAATAAGTGAAATAACATGCAATTTCAAGACTTGAATAATTTATAAATTCATAAACTCAAAGTAAAGTAAATTGGGCAACCCACTTGCAAGAACATGAAATTCTTTAATAAAAATCAAAACTTTGGGCACAAGAACGGAAGAAGTGTTCTTGTTCAAACCCCACATACCTTAGATTATGGACTTTGAATAAACTCTCGCTTTTGTGACTCTATTCGCGACTTTGAATGAATATTCTTGATGCCCTTGGTCTAGGGATTCCGATTCTTGAAGAAATTTTGAAAAGTGACGGTTAAATCTTGAGTTCTCTTGAACTTTGGGTTGAAACCCTAGAAAGTGTTCTTGGTGAATTTAGAGAAAAGGCTATATTTTGGTATTTGGGGGCCTTAATCCCGTTATATGTCTTATAGAGGATGGGGGAAAAAAAGCTAAATTGCCCCCTTGGACGCGGATTTTAAAAGCTAAAAATCTGGGCATCGATGCGATTGGCGACGCAGCGCATCGATGCGATACCGACGTATCGCACCAAGCCTCAATACTTTTGACTGGAAATTCCTACAACAAAATTGACCAACGCGATGGGCGACACGGCGCGCCACGATCACATTAGTCCATTATTTTGGGACACCAAACGTGGTGCAAAAATTCCAAAACTTTTCCGGGAATACCTATTGACTTCCCTAATCATGAATTAGCTAAAATATCAACTATTGAAGGTCGGGAAGGTTGGTAATAAAATCCTCAAAGTTTTGAGGCTCTAGAAATGACTAAGTCCCAACACTTAGCTAGATTTTCTAAGTTTAGGAACTCTTTGGGCATCGTTTAAGGGATTTAGGCGATGAGGATTTTGCGGGGTCTTACACATAGGGACCCATTACTGGTGACCCTACGAGTCACACTATATGACTGTAGGGTCCATTCATAGACTGGATAGAAACATTTGGGCACCACACTAATTTGGCTACGGATTAGACTATATAACCGTATAAAGTCTTTATGACTCGTGACCTCCTTGTCATGCTCACAACAAAAACTTTAGACTAACACACTGGCTAGGCTACGATTGCGGTCTTTAGACCCATAAGGTGACCTTACAACTCGTAAGGTCAGTCATAATCAAGGTAGTGAGTCCAAGAACTCAGAAATTTTCAGGGCCAAAATTTGAGGTGTTACAATAAGATACAAACCAAGTACACATACATAACAACAAACACATATATGAAGAAATAAAATAAACAAGTTAAATGATGCGTATGATGATGGAATACCAACCATTAAAAATGAGTATTTCAACAATCAATCAATAATGATATATTTTCATAACAACGTGAGCCAATATCCACTTATTGTTTCCATTCATCCATGAATTTCCAAATATTTCATACGTCGAAAATCTGAATGTATATCATAGTACACCAAAGGTACCACAATTGGCATTTGCAAAAACACAATACAATTATTCATATGCATTCAAGGCTATCAACATCTATAGGACCCCACAAGGTCATACTATCACATAATATATTAATTTCAACAATTACATCACATATAGGACCCCACATGGGCACAACAAATAGATAGCTATTTTTCATGATTAGTTCCCATCCTTAACAAGCATTTTCTATCAATATTTGCTACCCAACCTAGTCTAAAAGAGTTAAGCCATAACCTACCTCGAAGCCAAAACTAGTCCACAACACATCAACCACAAAGCCCTACTTCTCATGAATGGTCCTGAAATCAACTAAAACTAAGAAATATAAAATCAATGCATCAAAACAAAGCTAACGATACCCATATTACCTACTTTTGGTTTGGGGTCAAAACGAACCTTCGAAATGAATTTCCAAAAAAGAAGGGCAAAATTGGAACTATATTACAAAAATGTGTTCCCATACTTTTAGAAATCTACAGCTAAAAACTCACATCAAATCGAGTAAAAAATAAGGTTCAAATCAAATAAAAAATAGTTTGAGCTTTACTGGGTAAATTTTTTTAAATCTATTTTAAAATCAAGAATCGAAGTTGTTTGAAGATCAAATCGAGGAAAAATAAGTAATATAGGATTAGGAACATTATTCTAGTGAAAATGAGTGAAATTTAGGGATAATCAAGTAATAAGGTTTTTGGGGTTTTGAATAATTAAATTAAGAATTAAAGTAAAAAAAGGATGGAATCTCACCTTAAATTCGTAAAAGAATCAGGAATTAGATATTAATCAAGCTTTCCGAGCACCCACAAGCTTTACTTTTAAGCTCTCACACTATTTTAGGGTTTAACTTTCAAGAGGCAAGGTGAAAGAATGAGCAACATCGAGTAAAAGGGGCTATTAATATTGCACCAGGTTACCAGGCACAAAAAGGCATAATTGCACCCCAGGAATGTGATTTACCCTTTGTACACCAGTTAACCTGGTGCACAAGATTTTTAAGTCCAAAACGGACTTTGACAGGGTGCTCAAGATTTGTTTGGAGTCTGATATATGCAAATAAACTATATAACCACATAAAATTTGATGCTTCAGACTCAATAACGGTATTTGATTTTTGAAAAAATATCATTTTCATAGAGTTGATTTTGAAACCCAAAATCATAACTTTCCTGATCGTGGAATAAAATGAGATTTAAAATCCATAAATCCAACCAAATATATTACAACCCTAAAATCGACGTTTGAATTCTACAGGCACAATCCGTTCACTCATCCATCACATGAATCCAAAAATAACAACAAAAGTCCAAAATAAGGTTCTCAAATCCTCCAAAAACCATAATATTGCACAAACAGTACCAAAATGCATCAGGAACCGTGCCAATCACCCCATACTTCAGAAATACCATAATGCTTTATAGGGAGGGGTAAAATAGTCAAATCACACAAAATCACAAATTTCATATATTTCATCAAATTTTAGGTCATTATATCATCTACCACTAAAAATCTAGTTCTTCCTCAAACTAAGTCAAAGAAATACCTAAATCAATAAAGAGCTCCGGATAAGAACTACGCATATTAGACCCGACCTCCCATGTCACCTCATCTACTGGTTAGTGTCGCCACTGAACCTTAACCACATAGATAACTCTAAAGCGTAACTGTGTAATATCCCTAGCCAAAATGGACACTGACTTCTCAATAAAAAACATCCATTCATCTAACTGGATCGACTCCCAATAGATGACATGAAACTTATTAGAAATGTAATAGCAAAGAATAGAAATGTGAAAAACTGGATGAACTGCTGATAAAATCTGAAGGCAAAGCTAATCGTGATAGCTGATAAAACACGGTTTTAATTGGGTAGTAATGACAGGGTGTGATATCTAACCGTGAAGATGCGACTTCAATGGAAGAACACTGGAAACTCATATTTTCCGACATGAGGATTGGTCATGACGACCATATATGATACTTACGGGGTATACGAGAATCCCCTAAGTACACTTGTACATATGTATCATGGAGATCAAACGGTACCTGGGATCCCCTACTTCTATGGTATCTTTAGTTTATGTAGCTACACGTATCGAGTCCCATTCAAGGGGTTACATTGGATCCATATATCCCGTGTATGGTTTTAGGATGATTAATCTACACATACCTAGGTTAATGATTTTAAAGGCATGCTATACCCAATTCTCTTTCCCAATATGATTATATATATGTTTGGTTTTGAATGCATATGGTTAGTTTACTTGATTTTCAAGGTTGTCATTATTTTATCCTTATCCTAATCATTTTTTAGCGTTCATCTGCTAACCCATATTCAGATGGATGTATCCCCAAGTGATGCAGGAATCATCCATTCTACTCCTCCTGCTTAGTGCTCGGAGTTTGGATCAGCTTGGTTGTTTTGAAATGGTGATCTTTCATACTATGAAAGGCTTCATTTCCTATTATGGATGTCTTTTCATACCTTGGTTATTTTATGGATATTGGTTTTGGCTATGGTTGGAGGCATGCCCCAACTAGATATTGTTTTACTTTTGGTTAGAGGCTTTGTGGAACTACTATGCATTGGAATGGGCGGTGTCGGTAGTGGTGACATCCTTCATATTGGCATTGGTATTGGGGATGATACCATTTGGCTAAATTTATGATTGTTATATCCTTTTATATTATGTTATGGATAGGAACTTTGTTATTATTTTGGTTTTGGTATGGTTATTGGTTGGGTACTGGATGGATGGACTTGCTTGGGTTGGTCACAGTTATGGACCTATCCCAGAGTCTTAATTTGTACATTTACTCTATCTTGTTATATGTCCAGAATTCTTCTGACTCAGGGTATGCTTTTGGACGGCCGAGTTGGGTAACGGGGGTGGTCCTCAATCCTGGTTAGACTTGGGATGCCAATTACGATAAGGCCCCAGTTTGGTTCGTGTCATGTTTGTATCAGAGATTTAGGTCATGGTCAATTGGAAGTCCACAAAGCCTTGTCAAGTTGAGTCTCTTTTAAGGGTGTGTAGTGCACCACACTCATAAGAGAGAGGCTACAAGACCTTCAAGAATATTTTTCTTCCTTGCGTTCTATTCTTGATCTTGAAGGCTAAGTTATAGAACCTTTTCTAATTCCTATTTCTTCGCCTTTCAGATCATGCCTCGATAATAAGAAGTTCACGAAAACTCCGTTATCCCAACTGCGAATAATATTAATGGCACACGTTCTACTCAGGGGATCCATACTCAGTCTAGGGGTCTAGTCCTTGCTATTTTTGGAGTTCCACTGGCTTTTTTTAGTCCTTCTTAGGCAGACATGATGAATGTGGAGTTTCGTCAGTCGATTCATATGATTGCTCAATTTGTGGATTCTCAGGCTGAGCATGGTGCATCTTATATTCCATCTTCTGAGGCCAAAAGGGTAGGCCAGTTTATCAAGTTGAGTCCTCCAATCTTTACTAGTTTTAAGGTGGAGGAGGATCCTTAGGGCTTTCTGGATGAGATCGAAAGGATATTCAAGATTATGCATGCCACAAATATAGAAGGGGTGGATTTTATAGCTTATTAGCTCAAGGATATGGCGTACCAATGGTATGAAAAATGGGATCAGGCAAGGGGTGATGTTGAGAAGTCGTCTTTATGGAAGACCTTCTCCAATGCCTTTTTGGATCGCTTCTTTCCTCAGGAGTTGAGAAAAGCAAAAGTAGAGGAATTTGTTAATCTAACAGAGGGAAAGATGTTGGTCAAGGAGCATGCCTTAAAATTTCACCAGCTGTATAGATATGCTCTAAAAGTAGTGTCTGATATAAGGGCCATGTGAGAAAGTTTGCTTCAGGACTGTCGTGTAAGTTGTTACTTGGAAGAAAAACAACATTTCTGATCAAGGACATGGATATATCTAGGTTGGTTATTCATATGCAATAGGTGGAGTAGGAAAAGAGAAAGCAAGATGAGGTAGGGGAAAGGAAGAGTAAGAGGTTTACGTTCTCTGAGAAGGGTGGCCAACAACAAAGTGGCTGGGATGGTGGTAAGTGGCCAAAAAAAGTGGGGGAGTTTTGGTTGTTTCTTTACAGCTAGTGTTCCATACCCCAAAAAGTTGGGTGATAGGCGTTAGCAAAGTGGAAATAACTTTAGGGCACAGGGTGACCAATCTCCGGATAGTGGGCATAATGGCTTCATCATGTCCTCCTTATAGATTCTATGGTTGGTTGCATTGGGGTTTTTGTGATGAAGGGAAGGACATGTGCTTCAAATATGGTCATCCAGGCTATATACTTAGAAATTATCTAATTGGTAAGGTTGTTTTGGGAGCGAATATGGTTTTGATTGCCTCTTCATCTTCTCCTACACCGAAGGGTGCTTCTTCTGCATCTGTTTCGTCTTTTGGTACCAGCATAGGCTGGAATAGGTTATATGATCTTGCTATTTGACAGGTGTCTGAGGTATCTCCTGATGTCGTGACTAGTATGTTACAACTCTTTTTTTGTGACATGTATTATTTGCTTGATCTAGGTTCCACTCTCTCTTATGTAACCCCATTTATGGATGTGTATTATGGCTTTAATCCTGAGGTTATTTTGGTTCTTTTTTTTATTTCTACCTCAGTAGGAGACTTTGTGGTTGCTAAAAGATTCTATGAAGGGGGTGTATGGTATCTGTTGGTAGTAAGGAGACTTTGGTGAATTTATTCAAATTAGATATGGTGGATTTTGATGTTATTTTGGGTATGGATTGGTTACATTTATGCTATGCATACTTTGATTGTCAGACCCATAGGGTTGTCTTTCGGTTCCCTGGTGAGACCCCAAAGGGAAGTTTATATCATATCTTATGGCTTGGAGATTAATCTCTAAAGGGTGTCTCTATCATTTAGTCCGGGTTAAAAACTATAACTTGAAAGGTCCTTCTTTACATTCGGTTTTGATGGTGAATGAGTTTTCTGAGGTCTTTCCAGATGATCTTCCTGGTGTTCCTCCAGATAGGGAGATTGAGTTTGGGATTGATTTGGTTTCGGACACTTTTCTAATATCTATTCCTCCTTATAGAATGGCTCCAGTGGAGTTGAAGGAACTCAAGAAGCAACTTAGGGATATTTTGGATAAGGGTTTCTCCATTCTAGTGTGTCCTCGTGGATGCACCAGTGTTATTCATGCGTAAGAAGGACGGTTACCTTAGGATGTGTATTGACTATAGGCTGTTGAATAAGTTAACAATTGAAAACAAGTATCCTCTTCCATGGATAGATGACTTGTTTGGTCAGTTTTAAGGTGCCAAATTCTTTTCTAAGATAAATCTTCGGTCTGGGTATCATCAGCTTAAGATTAGGGATGTGGATATCCCTGCGATATCTTTCCATACTCGGTATGGGCACTTTGAGTTTTTGGTTATGTCATTTGGTTTGACTAACGCCCTGGGCGACATTCATGGATCTAATAAATAGGGTCTTCCGACATTTTTTGGATCTTTTTGTCATTATGTTCATTAATGACATTCTGGTGTATTCCAAGAGTGAGGTATATTATGCTAATCACTTTCGAGTGGTGTTGCAAACCTTGAGGGAGTAGCAGTTGTATGCCAAATTCTCAAAATATGAATTTCGATTGCACTCTATCACTTTTTGGGGTCATATTATTTCTAGTGAGAGGATTATAATGGATCCATAAAAAGTTGCAGTGGTTAGGAAATGGCCTAGACCCATGACTCCAACCTATATTCGGAGCTTCCTGGGTTTGGCTGGTTATTATAAGAGGTTTGTAAGGGTGTTTTCTCTATAGATATCTCATTGACTAAATTGATTCAGAAGAAGGCAAAGTTCTCTTGGTTGGATGTTTGTAAGGGTAGTATTGAGAAGCTGAAGGATAAGCTAACTTTAGCTCCAGTTTTGACTTTGCCCGAAGGAAATGAGGGGTTTGTGGTTTATTGGGATGCATCCCAGGTGGGACTTGGTTGTGTTTTGATGCAGCATGGCAAGGTGATAGCTTATGCTTCCAGGCAGTTAAAGGTGCATGAGAGGAACTATCCTACTCATGATTTAGAACTGTTAGCTGTGGTCTTTGAAGTGAAAATTTGGTGGCACTATTTGTATGGAGTACATATGGATATCTTCTCGGATCATAAGAGTCTGTAGTATGTATTTACTTAGAAGGAGCTTAACCTCAGGAAGATGAGATGTCTTGAACTTCTCAAAGACTATGATATGAGTCTTCACTACCACTCAAGTAAAGCTAAAGTTGTTGCTAATGCTCTTAGCAGGTTATCCATGGGGAGTTTAGCTCATATGGAAAATGAGAAGCAGAAGTTAGTGAAGGATATTCACCGCTTGGCTAACCTTGGGGTTCGTCTATTAAACTCTGAGAATGGTGGTGTATTGGTATAGGAAGTGGTGCGGTCGTCACTTGGTGCAGAGATCAAAGAGAAATAAATCCTGGATCCTGTCTTGATAAAAATTAGGGGTGAGGTAGGTGGGGAAAAACTTATGATATTTGAGGTTAGTAGCGATGGTACTTTGCAGTACCAAGGGAGGTTATGTGTTCTCGACGTCGATGGTTTGCGTGAAAGAATCTTGGATGAGACGCATGAATCACTCTATGTTGTCATCCCAGTTCGATGAAAATGTATCACGACCTCAAGAAGATGTATTGGTGGAATGGTATGAAGAAGGATGTGGTTGATTTTGTGGCCAAGTGCATGGTGTGCCAACTAGTCAAAGTTGAGCACATAAGGCCTAGAGGCTTTTATCAAGAAATTGAATTGCCTGAATGAAAATGAGGAGTGGTCAACATGGATTTCATTACTGGTCTTCCTCGGTCTCGAATCCAATATAATTCAATTTGGGTCATCGTGGATAAAATAAAAAAGTCAGCTCACTTCTTGCCAGTGAGGACTAACTTTTCGGTGGAGAATTATGCGAGGTTGTATCTTTATGAGATTGTGAAGCTGCATGGGGTACCTGTGTCAATTATCACTGATCATGGTACGCAGTTTTCATCTTATTTTTAGTGATCATTTTAGAAGGGGTTGGGTACTGAGGTTAGTCTGAGTACTGCTTTTCATCCACAGATAGATGCGCAAGCAGAAAGGACTATTCAGATGTTGAAGGATATGCTTTATGCATGTGTGATTGATTATGGTGGTAGTTGGGTTAAGCATCTACCTTTTGTGGAGTTTACTTACAATAATAGCTATCATTCTAGTATTGGTATGGCCCTTTTTGAGGCATTGTATGGTAGGAGGTGTAGATCCTCTATTGGGTGGTTTAAGCTTGGCGAGGCAGATATATTTGGTCCAAATTAGGTCTACTAGGCTATGGAGAAGGTAAAGGTGATTCAGCATAGGCTGAAGGCTACCTAAAGTCGCCAAAAGTCTTATATAGATATAAGGTGTAGGGACTTAGAGTTTGAGGTTAGGGATAGGGTATTCCTAAAGGTGTCTCCCATGAAGGGTGTAATGCGGTGTGGAAAAAAAAAGAAAGCTTAGTCCCCGGTATGTTGGTCCTTACATGGTTTTTAGGAGGGTTTGTAATATTGCATATGAATTAGAGTTGCCTTCTAGTTTGAGCTCTATTCATTCGGTATTCCATGTATCTATGTTGGGAGAGTGTATAGGTGATCCTTCATCGGTTGTTCCTTTGGAAGGATTGGGTATCTCAAATTCTCTGTCTTATAAAGATGTCCCGGTTGAGATCTTGGATTGGCGGGTTCATCGATTATGGACTAAGGATGTATCTTTGGTTAAGGTTCTATGGTAGAACTACAAGGTGGAAGAAGCTACTTGGGAAGTGGAAGAGGACATAAAGTCCACGTATCTGGATCTGTTTACTGCTTCAGATATTCATGCAGAAGGTATGTGTTCTTGATCACATCTTTGTTCTCTAACTTAGTCAAAGGTTGGAGTGGTTATGTTTGGGTATAACTCGTGCTTGTACTACCTTGTCCGTCATTCGGGGATGAATGATCCTAGTGGGGGAGACTGAAACACCCTGGGTTTTGGTCCTTATAAATTTTCTTGGATTTTTGGCTTATAGACATCATACGACTTGGGGTACAAGTTATACGGTAGGATACGGGTAGTATGGTCCAATCTTATGTTGTCTATTATTGGGTGGTGTTTGATGGTTGAGTTTTTGGAATGGGTACAACTTGGGTGGGTATGAGTCGTATGGTGGATAACGGGTCATATGGTTGGATTTTCCTTCACTTAATCTAAAACTTAGTAACTTAACTTGGATCTGAGTATGAGTGGCTCACTACGAGCCATAAGGTAGGGTATGAGTCTTGTTGTTGACTCATATGATGAACAGTGTCCAAACCTCTCCTTCGATTCTATTTTATTGTGGGTACGGTTTATGGGTACCAATCGTATGATTGGGTATGAGTGGGACTTAGGAGTCATAGGTTGGTCAGCATGGGGTATTGAGAATCTACTTTGGGGTACGAGTTGTGGGTACACTCATACCCTAGGGTATGGATGGAGGGGTAGTCGTACCCTCCTACGAAAAATAAATACCGTTTACGTAGGGGTAATCTGGATATTTTTCCTTATAACTCCTTGGGACCCCATGAATTAAAACACTTTTTTGGGGCTTCACTAACCTATTTGCAAACAATCAAACACTCTAAACTCTCTCAAAATCTCTCAAGGCTCTTGGGTTACACAAAAGCTAGGGTTTCCTCCAAGGTGGTCGATTGAGGATCTTAGGGGTGATTTCGTCTCATCTTCTTCTCAATCTAAGGAAAGTTAGTCCTCCCTCATTGTTAATTCCAACTAAAGGCATGTTTTATGGATTTCTTTCATGGTATAATTTTTGTATGTTTTTGGGTTTTCAATATACTTTAGGGGTTTTGGTTACAATGGTTGGTTATGGTTTTCCATTGTCTTTTACTTATGGTTTTCAAATTATTATGGTGGTTTGAACATTTGGTTGCATGGGAATGGTTAATTGGTACATGGTTTTGGCTTTGGAAACACTATGCCCCCAATGTGTTTGATAAAATGCCTATGAGAATGCTTTTACTACATTGTTGGACTTTTAATGGAACTATTGTATGGTATAACTTGGCAATTGAACCCTAAATGGTTTAAATAGTTTGGAATGGTTAAATGGTAAGGTCTTGGTGGTTATGGTTGGTCTAGTTGAAAGCCTTGTGGGTTACAAGGAAATCCCCCAACTAAACTTAATAATGAAACACTTGTGGGGTACACGGGACTACCCCAAGTTATCTTGATAATGAAACCTATAGGTACAAGGGAATCTCTTAATCTTTGAAAGGTTGGCTAAGGACATTGCTTGCAAGATATAGTCGGGATAATGATACAACCACTCATAGCCTTGGTTAATAATAAATGGAATGGTGGTTAGTTTTATGGTAATGGTTTTAATTGGGCAATAATGGCAGGGTGTGATAGCTAACCGTGAAGGTGTGAGCCAATGGACAAATACTTGAAACTCATGTTTGCCAACATGAGTATTGGTCATGACGACCATATATGATACTTCTGGGATACATGGGAATCTCCTAAGTACACTTGTACATATGTATCATGGAGAGAAAATGGTACTCGGGAATCCCCTACTACTATGGTATTTTCGGTTTGTGTGGCTACACGCATCAGGGCCCGTTCAAGGGGTTACACTGGACCCATATAGCCCGTGGGTGGTTTTAGGATGGTTAAGCTACACATACCCAGGTTAATGATTTTAAAGGCATGATAAACCCGGTTCCCTTTCTCGGCATGATTATTTATATATATGTATGGTTGTGAATGCATATGGTTGGTTTACTTGATTTTTAAGTTTGACATTATTTTATCCTTATCCTGATTACTTTCTAGCGTTCACCCACTAAACCATCTTCGAGTGATTGTATCAATATGCGATGTAGGAACCGACCATTCTACTCCTTCGTAGTGCTCAGACTCGGGATTAACTTGGTTGGTTTGAAGTGGTGAGCTTCTATACTCCGGAAGGCTCCATTTTATATCATAGATGTCTTTTCATACCTTGGTTCTTTCATGGATATTGGTTTTGGCTATGGTTGGGGGCATTTCCCAACTAGATATTATTTTACCTTTGGTTAGAGGCTTTATGGAACTACTATGGGTTGGAATGAGTGGGGCGATAGTGGAGTTAGCCTTAGCAATAGCATTGGTATTGGGGTTGATTCCGTTTGACTGAATTTATTATTATTCCATTCTTTTATGTTATGTTATGAACAAGAAATTAGTTATTGTTTTGGTTTTGGTATTGTTATTGGTTGGGTACTTGATGGATGGACTTGCTTGGGTTGGTCACGGTTATGGACCTATCCAGAGTCTGGATTGGTACATTTACGCTATCTTGTTCTATGTTCGAAATTGCTCAGACTCAGGGTATGCATTTGGATGGTCGAGTTGGGTAACGGGGGTGATCTCCAATCCTGGTTGGACTTGGGATGCCCATTATGATGAGGCCCTGATTCGGGTCGTGTCATGAAGTCAATAAATCCCTTAGCTTTTGAAAGCTTGCCTTACAAGCATCGGAACACTGAAAAGAAATATTCTGAGTTAACTTGGTTAATGGAGCTGCAATAGATGAGAGACCCTCAACAAAATGCTGATAATAACCGGCCAAGCCAATAAAACTCCGAATCTCAGTGGGCGAAGTAGTTCTAGCACAATCACAAACCGCCGCAACCTTGGCTGGATCAACCATAATACCTTTTTTAGTCACTACATGACCCAAGAAATAAACAGACTCCAACCAAAACTTTCACTTAGAGAACTTCACATACAACTTCTCATCCCTCTACATCTAAAGCACAATTCTCAAGTTCTCCTCATGCTCAGCACCACTCTTTGAATACACTAAGATATCATCTATAAATACAATAACAAAGGAGTACAGGTACAGTTGAAACACCCGATTCATCAACTCCATGAATGTGGCAGGGGCATTGGTTAACCCAAAGGACATGACCAAGAACTCATAATTACCATATCGAGTTTGAAAAGTTATTTTCGGAATATACGACACTCTAATCCTCAACTGGTGATAATATGACCTCAAATCAATCTTCAAAAACATTGCAGCACCCTAAAACAGTTCAAATAAATCATGAATGTGGGGAAGAGGATATTTATTCTTAATCGTCACCTTGTTCAATTTTCGATAATCAATACACATCCACATGACCCATCTTTCTTCTTCATAAACAAGATAGGCGTACCCCAAAGCGATACACTAGGTTAGATAAATCCCTTATCTAACAACTCTTGCAACTAATCCTTCAATTTCTACAACTTGGCTGGGTCCATCCTATAAGGAGGAATAAAAATGGGCTTGGTAACCGACTCAACATTAATAGAAAAATCAATATCACGATCCAGTGGCATACTAGGAAACTTCGTAGGAACACATCCATCAACTCATATACAAGTTAAACAAAATTTAAGAAAAGAGGTGAAATAACACTAGTATCATGAAAATGAGCTAAATAAGCTAAACATCCCCTCTCAACCAATCGACGAGCCTGAACATAAGATAAGACCCTCTTGGGTCCCAAGTGAAGAGCACACTTCCATGCTCTTCTTGACACAACCGATGAAGCTAAAGTCATAGTCCTAGCAAAACAATCTAAGACAACATGATAAGGAATGAACCAATCCATACCCAGATAACATATAAATCTATAATTTCTAACACAAGCAAATCTACCCAAGTCTCATGGCCACAAAAAGTCACAACACAAGATCGGTACACCCAATCCACCACTAAAGAATCACCTACTGATGTAGATACATGATAGGCATGGAGGCTCATTAACAGAATCAAAACCTAAAGTAAAATATATAGACATATAGGATAAAGTCGATTTGGGATCAAATAATACAGATAAAAATCTGAAACAAATGCGGATGATACTTGTGATCATAGCATCTGAAGACTCTGCCTTAGGTCTGGCTTATATAGCACAACACTGCCCACTACCACTAATTGCCTGAGTGGCCCCACAACCACCCCTACAAGCTACACTACCTCTGGTAGCACCTCCACGTCTCACTATTGAAATAAGAGTAGCCCTAATCACATAATGAGGCAACCCTGGGCCAAATGGCTAACCTCACGATGTATATAAAAAGTCCTATGGCTTGCCTCAACAAGAGAAGAAACCAATAGGCTCAAATGTCCACCCTACACTACTGAACACGAAGATCTACCACCTGAACTCTGCAAGGACACCTGTACTAGACTACCCTGATATCCACGAGAACCTCTAAAATTTCTACCACGAGGAGGTTGACCTTTAAACTCACCAAAATGACAAACCCTTTTGGCTCCTCCCTGAGATGCTCTAAGAATACCCTCTGTCATCTTGGCGTGATCCACAATGCTCTAAAAAGACGCTCCAAATATAACCATCTGAGAAGTAGCCAACTGAAGGAAAATATCTGAACCCTTTACAAACTTCCGAATCTTCTCAAACTTAATGGAAATACTGGCATTAGAATATCTGGACAAGACATGGAAGCGTGCCTCATACTCTGCTACAGTAATGGATCCTTTCTCCAGTCGGTCGAACTCATTACACATCCAATCTCTCAAACTACAAGGCACAAATGTCTCTAGAAAGACATTAGTGAACTGATCCCAGGAGCATCAAGAGGTCTACACCCAATAAATGACCTCCACTAATCTCTCACAACATCCCTCAACTGATAGGGAGTATACACCACTCCATACGACTCAAGAGAACCTTAGTTATGCAGCTTCTCCCAACAATCAATTAAGAACTCGTAGGCATCCTCACCCACAACACTACTAAATTTAGGAGGACCTAAATGAGTAAATCTCTCAAACCTCTTCTGATCATCAGAAGGCATAACAATACTTGTAATAAGAGGAGGCATAGCGAATCTAATAGAATGATATCCCATCTAAGGAGGTAACATAGACGATGGTTGAGCTCCCGATCTTAAAATACCATGCTACGATGTTGATGCTGAAATAGAAATAAGACTCGGGATCTGAGGATTACCAAAAATAGAAGTAGGTACAACCCGAGGATCCATACTCTAAACTGAAGAAACACCCGACATAACAAAAGGAGAACCTTCGAAATGGGTCAGCAGACGCACTAAGAATCCTTCTAACACTAGGGCAGATGAACTCTAAAAAATTGGAGTATAACCAATATTTCCAACCAGCTCAACACGATGCTCAAGGAAAAGTTCCCTAACATTCCTCCTAGATGGGGTTGAACCACGGGTCCGTCCTCTTCCTCGAGTTTGCCTATAACTTGACGCTCATCTTCTTGATTAAACTTTCTCTCCAGAAGTAGGCTCTGCATCTTTGACCTCGCTGGACTTGATCAATACTATCTGTGTGGGTAGAATGATTCATAACTCAGAATCTAAGATATAAAAGAACTTCGCATGGTAAGAAATAAAATAAGGAAAGCTTCCTAAATACATCCTATTTCCTGTCAAAGATAGATACAGATGTCTACATATAGATCCACGAGAATATTAGATATTTCATTCTTACACCGTTGACACCAATGAAACCTGGCTGCTCTGATACCAATTTGTCATGACCCAAAATCGATAGGTCACGATGGCACTTGTTGCGGCGAACCTTGAAAAGTAAGCCTATCAAACAAACCAATACATAAAGGGTAAAAAGACAAAATAAACCCAAGGTAAGGCTTCTAGAACAAAGACGAACACTACAAGTATAACTAATGTGGAAATAAACATAACAATGCAGTCATAACTCCCAAAACTTGGTGTCAACAATATAAGAACATATTTAGTACAACTTGAATCCAAGGAAATATATAAGATATCGAAATATGAGAGAAACTCCATCTCAAAAATGAAATTAAAGACAGTCTATAAATAAAGATAGCAGAAGACATCCGAATGCTTGAAAATCATCAACTCCTTGAAAGCTCCAATAATTACCCGAGTCAAGCAATGTGGGGTACACCTGAACCTAAATCTACACTCGAAGGATACAGTAGGAGTGGGTACAGTCCACTTGTACTCAGTAGGTATCATAGGCCGACCGAGCAAAATAAAAAATAAAGTGTACAAAATAAACACTAAGGGCACGTCATCTGCAATCAGAAAATGTCCCACAATGGTAGCCCAAACTTCTTGCACTAACAGTTCTAATATATCACAATTAGAACAATAATGTAATATACAGAACACAAATATACATTATATCACATGCAATTAGAAACAGAGAAGAACATGTATATATAAGATGGTCAAGTATAAAAATAGGATATAGAGCAAGTAGAGATATAACAAGTTAATATGGCAATCCAAATCATAACATCAATCATAATAAAGGAAATGCAATGTATAAGATGATAATGCTGATGAAGATGCACGAGGTTGGAACACAACTTGAGGTTGACACATAGTCATTGATGTTGACATAGTCATTGAGGTTGACACACAGTCTTCGAGTTTCTCCAGTATAATCCTTCAGAGAAGGTGGATAATCCAATATTTGATACCAATATACAGTATATTTCTAGTATTTCTCATGTTTTCCAAAGCACATACATAACATAAGACACAAACTAAGTACACATACATGATAACAAACATATATATAAATAATAAAACAAACAAGTTAAATGATGCATATGATTATATGACGATGCAATGTTCCCAACCATTCAAAATGAGTATTTTTATAACCAATCCTTAATGATACAATTCTGAAACCATGTGTGACAATATCCACTTATTATTTCCATTCAACTATGAATTTCTACATATTTCATATGCTGAAAATATGAATATATATCACAATGCACCAAAGGTACAACAATAGGCATTTGCAATAATAGAATACAATTATTCACATGTATTCAAGGCTATAAACATCATATAGGACCCCACACGATCATACATATCACATAATATCTCAATTTTAAAAATTACATCACATATAGGCTCCCACAGGGGCACAACACATAGATAGTCATTTTCATGATTAGTTTCCACTCTTAACATGCATTTTGTACCAATATTTACTACCCAACATAGTCTAAAAGAGTTAATTCATAACCTACCTTGAAGGTCAAAACTGGTCCGCAACACTTCAACCACAAAGCCCTACTTCTCTCAAATGGTCCCAAAATCAACTAAAACCAAGAAATATAGAATCTACGTGTCAAAACAAAAATAACAATATCCATATTGCTTACTTTTGATTCGGGGTCAAAATGGACCCCCGAAATGAGTTTTTATAAAAGAAGGGCAAAATCAAAACTTTATTACAACAATGTGTTTCCCATACTTTATAAATCTACAGCTAAAAATTCAAGTCAAATTGAGCAAAAAATGAGGTTCCAATTGAAGAAAAAAATTATTTTTGAGATTTACAAGGTAAAATCTTTGAAATTCATATTAAAATAAAAAATCAAAGTTGTTTGAAGATAAAATCGGGGAAAAATAAGTAAATACAGGATTAAGATCATTATTCAAGTGAAAAGGAGTGAAATCTAAAGATAAATCAAGTAATAACATTTTTGAGGTTTTGAACAATTAAATCAAGAATTTAAATAAGTAAATGACGAAATCTCACCTAAAATCTATAAAAGAATCAAGAAATATATGTTAATCTAGCTTCCCAAGCACCCACAAGCTTCACTTTTAAGCTCTCCCACTATTTTAAGGTTTAATTCTCAAGAGAAAAGGCGAAAGAATGAGCAAAATTGGGTAGAAGGGGCTATTTATACCGCACCAGGTTACTAGACATAAAAAGGCATAAATCGCATCCCTGGAATGCGATTTACCCTTTGTGCACTAGTTAACCTGGTGCACCAGATTTTTGAGTCTAAAAGGACTTCGACGGGGTCCCTGGGATTCATTAGGAGTCTGATATATGCAAACAAACTATGTAACCACACTAAATTTGATACCCCAAACTCAATGACGATATCAGATTTCAAAAAAAAAATAGTTTTCATATAGTTGACCCTCGAAACTCAAAATCATAATTTTCCAAACCAACGGTCGAGATGAGATTTAAAAGCCATAAAATCCAACCAAACATGTTACCACCCTAAAAACAATGTTTCGAATCTACTGATGCAGTCCGTTCAGTCATTCATCATACAGATAAAAAATTAACCATAAAAGTAAAAATTAAGGCTCTTGAAGCCTTCAAAAACTATAATATCACACAAATTGTACCAAAATGTATCGAGAATCGTGCCAATCACCTCCACACTCCAAAAATATTATAATATAACTATGAGAAGGGTTAAAATAGTCAAATCACACAAAATCACAAATTTCACATATTTCATCAAATGTCAGGTTATTGCATCATTCCTGCCGTGCCAACTAATACAAGACCTCAATCAATGATACAAAAGCCTTTTAGTGAGACACATCATGATCAATTCTATCCTCTTAAATTAACTTTCAAAACCCCAAATTCATATTATCCCGCTCATCTGCGTGGTCTCCTATTGTGATTGAGAAGACTGATAAGAATGAGTAACAAGAAGAGATGGCCAGGAAATAGAAAAGCTTAGAGCAAAATATGAGAAATATGCCAGGACTAAAAGGGCAAAAGAGCATTTCATATAAAGATTTATGTATGTTTCACAATGTTTATTTGTATATAAGATTCAAAAGGCCTAAGTTTGACAAGTACGAGTGCCACGATGATCCTTTGGCTCATTTGAAAAGGTTTTGTAATTAACTAAGAGGTGAAGGGGGAAAATAAAAACTAATGATGGCTTACTTTGGAGAGAGTCTGGCGGGGATAGCTTAAGAATGGTTCATTGATCAAGATATCTCTCATTGGCATGTTTGGTATGACATGGCTTGGGATTTTATCCAAAAGTTTCAATATAATATTGATATAGTGCCAGATCATACCACACTTGCCAACATGAGAAAAAATTTATCAAAAGTTTTCGAGAATATGATGTTTGATTGAGGGAGCAAGCTGCTAGAATTAAGCCATTAATAAAAGATTCTGAGTTGATTGATATTTATCTCCAAACATAGGAGCCTGACAACTTCCATCATTTTCTTTCCACTATTAGAAGAACATTTCTCAAAGTCATTAAGGTTGGTGAAATAGTAGAAAGTAGAATTATGTCCTAAAAAATTATAACACAAGTTGGTTTGAAACCAATAACTTAAGCAATTTGAAATGGTCCAGGAACTTTCATAGGGAAGAAAAGAAAAGAGGATGTGGCTACTATTGTCTCAAGACGATGAAAAAGTCCAAGAGGTCCACATCACCCATACATGCAATGACCCCAAATCTATATCTAAGGCCCATATAACCATCCACGATTTCGTGCTCTTGCTAAAAGATTAAAATATTCCATTCCTCTTACTCAATATCCCTTGTATGGCATACAATTATATATCCACCCACAATGGTACACCCCAACCTCTCAAAATCATTCTCCAACTCTACAAATATACAAAAGTCCTTTTAGACCTAATTTCCAACTCAAGCAATAATACGCAAAGAGGTAGAAGCAAGGGATAGTTACTCACAAATTGGGGGATCATATACTAGTTTGTTCTAGAAGTTAAGATAGCAGGGCATGATCACTTCTCTTATTAGGTATACTGCTGAACCATATTAAAGAAATTTTAATCCTAATTTATGATTTGCATATCATTCTGATGTTCAAGGTCACAGTACTGAAGATTGTTGTGCTTTAAAATGATAAAGAAAAAGGATGATTCAAGATAAATTAATTATGGTATAGGTCATTGGCAGTGGTAAGTCTTTAGTCATGCTGATATGCAAATCAGTGGCTAAGATATGAAGCTCAATAATTGGAAAGTCACTCCTCTCCTTACTAGGAAGGATTTTTGGTAGTTTGTATTATTTTACTTTTTGTGATCCAAATTATTTTAGGGTTGCAGTTCGAAATCTATCTTGTTTTGTTTCTTTGTCGTCTATGTTCAAATCCTTCTATCTTTCCTTTCAACAAAATATAGTGTCTCTTTTGCTTTTTATTTCATGTTTTTTGTTTGTATTCCTTACACTGTTTATTTTATGTTGGTCTAGTGATGTGACATGCCTATAGAATTTTTGGTCAGATCATAAAATCTAATCTATTCATGAAACATTGAACTAGAAATAGAAAAGCATAATGTGATAAAATAAGCAAAGTGTAGAGATGTTGGGTGACAGAGTTGAAGCCTCACTTGAATAGATTGAGGCAATTACTTTAAGAATAACAAAAATAACTTGGTCATAAATTGAAAGGTATATCTCAAATGTTTTGAATTTTATCAAATAGTGGATGGGAGATCTCCTCTGTTAAGAGAAACGAAAGGAAAATTTGCTCCACTAAAGTATGAGCCACTCGATGTGAGGTGTGTACAATAAAGATGGAGTTATATATTTGACAAATGCAGGTGAAGAAGTGACACACATGCTTAGTTAAAATTACTATAGTGGAAAAGATGGTATAAGTGATATTCATCTTCCACTTTCATATTGCATGTTATGTACTTGCATTTTTAAGGATTAATGTTACGAAGGCATTTCATTCTACTATCCAAACATGGTGTCGTCCTTTGTTTACCCATTTGAGATTTGGTTCTATTTTATTTCATACTTCTCTTTTGGAATCAAGATAGAGTAAAAAAATTCAAAAAATAAAATGTGTCAAGAAAATAGAGTCAGAAAAGAGTCCGGTCTCATAAAAAATGTGTTAAAGAAAAAAGAGAGATAAGAGTGTTAAGAAATATAGAGTCAGAGAAGTCCTAGAGAGAAAGAGTCAAACAAAAGTAAAAAAAAAGTAAAAGAAGCAAAAATAAAGCAAAAGAACAAGTAGCCTAAACTATATTTGACCTAATTCTTGCTACGACAAAATACGTAGGGAGCCCTACTCTGGGGTTTGATCTAACCAAATAAGCAATTTAGAATTACCCAGTAAAAAAAATTGGGGCAAAAGCTAATTTGCGTTGTTTGTGCCGATTCCAAAAGTTGTAAGTCCACCACATTTCAAGCGTCATTTGAGCCTCATGACATTCTTTCTTTCTTACCATATCCAAAAACCATGTTACAACCAAAGAAAGACCTTCAAGTCAATCTTTATGAATGTTAAGTCTAAGCATGCAATGGATATATGACGTTGTCTTTTTGGCACTACTTTTCTTCACCATCGATGGTAAATTAAGAGAAATAAAAATAAGAGAATCTTATTGGTGAAAACTTTTATGGGCACCGTAAGGCGATGATGAGTTGAGAGAAATAAAATAAGAGAGTTTTATTGGTGAAAATACTCATGGGAACTATGAGGCGATAGTGAGTCGAGAGAAATAAAAATGAAAAAGGCTTGTTAGCAAAAATCCTTCAGGGCGTCACTAGCCGAATGAGGTATCTGAGTACAATAAGCTTAAGAAACCAACTCAATTTCAAGTTCATTAACTCAACAACAATTGGTGAAGAGTTTGGATGGAAAGATCTGGCAGCTTAATCCAAAATGAATTTTATAATCATTAGAACTGACGTCCTTATTCACATAAGTTTTTTCTTTTCTCCATTTTCAAAAGGTAGTCATTCACATTCTTTTCTTTCTTCTCTATATTTTTATTTTTGTTTTCTTGAGTCTTTTATTTAAATAGAAAATCATTATCATTTTTCTTATGCCTTTCAGTCAAGTCCATGTCAAAATAAGTGGACAAAGGATACCAAAATTTGCTACGAACTTCCTCAATTACACAAATCAAGTTAGAAATCCAGCACATAAAGACAACATAATCCAAAATAAACCAAAGTATTCAAAGAGATTTCACCAACTGACAGGTTATGAAATCATGATAATACAAAGTTTCAATAGAGTTTAATATGGAGACACCGTGTGAAAAACCTATAGTGTTTTATTAAAAGTCATTCTTGATAGACTATATTTGGGTTAATGGTGCAACAAGTCATTGACACATGCCAACAGTTTGAAGCAAGTTAAATGTAACAAGTACAAGAGCGATTGCCTCAAAAGCTAAAGCCACAAGCCAGCCACCATGTCTTTATACTCTCAAGTTTCTTTGTATGAAACAAGAACACATGTTACCTTCAAATCAAGGGCTTCAAAGCCTAAATATCAAAATATGCAATTCTTTACTTCTACAAATGCAAGAGGTAGTATTGCTACACAGGTTTGATAATCACAATTATAGTAAGAACTCATCATACTATACCCCAAGGAGATGTGCTTCCTTTTCTGGGTATTTTAAGTTTGTTTGTTAGGTGACTCACTTCCTAACTTAAACCTTCACTCCTAGAAGTTACACTTTCTAGTCAAGTCCTTCCATTTAACTCCTAGGAGACACACTTCCCTTTCTGGGTATTTCAGTTTTCATTTGTTAGGTGAGGAACTTCCTAACTTAAATCTTTACTCCTAAAAGACGCACTTTCTAGTATAGTCACTTCATTTAACCCCTAGGAGACATACTTCCTTGTCTGGGCATTTCAGTTTTTATTTGTTAGGTGGCACACTTCCTCACTTGAATCTTTACTGCTAGAAGATAAATTTTCTAGTCGAGTCCTTCCATTTAACCCTAGGAGATTCACTTCATTGTCTGGCTATTTTAGTCCCTATTTGTTAGGTGAGGCACTTCCTAACTTGAACCTTTACTCCTAGAATATGTGCTTTTTAGTTAAGTTATTTCATTTAACTCCTAAGAGATTCACTTCCTTGTGTGGACATTTTGATTTTCAGTTGTTAGGTGACACACTTTCTCATTTGAACTTTTACTCATAGAAGACACATTTTCTAGTCGAGTCCTTCCGTTTAATCCATAGGAGACACACTTTCTTTTTTGGGTATTACAAGTTTCATTTATTAGGTGACACACTTCCTAACTTGGAGAAAAGGGTATTTCAAGTTTTATTTGTTAGGACACACACTTTCTAACTTAGAGAAAGGGGTATTTCAAGTTTTATTTGTTAGGTGACACACTTCCTAATTTGAGCTTTTAATCCTAAAAAATGCACTTTCTAATTAGAGTCCTTCATGTTAACTCTTAGGAGACGCACTTCCTAATTTTGGTCATCAGTTTTACTCTCAAGAGATGCATTTCTTTGTCAGAGCCTTAATTTACCTTTTCCCTGTGCATTTTGCAAATAGTTATGATTTGGCTGACACACATAAAATTTATTTGATAATAATCTGGGGCAATTTTTTTTTTATTTGTGGATAGTTGGACTTTACTTTTCATTTCAAGATCCTCTTGAAAAATGAGGCTTTAATTTTTGCTTAGGAAAGAAGGACAAAACTTGAAAAAAATATATAGAAAGACGTACAAAGAGAGAAATAAAAAGGAAAAATAGTAAAAGAGAAAAACAAAAAACAAAAGAAAAAGTGGTAGAGAATTGAGTTTGGGGTCCATTGGGGTTTCTGGTGACAGCGTTAGTGCTTCTTTACCCGGTTTAATTCATTAACAGGTTCTTATCTAATCATGTACTCTTATTTTTATAAGTTTTATTGTGAAAAAAGCATGAATGAAATTATTTATACGGCTTCACGCATTATTTGGTACGAACAGATGATTTGAAGTTTGTTTTTATCATGAATCACATGTTTAGTTATTTGAGTTTGAAGTTTAATCTTTTATATCATTTGGGTGCTCGAAATTTAATAATCCAAAAGATTACCGAATTCCACCATTTTATTTAAAAATGACATAGAATGCATTTTTTGAAGGAAGTAGAAAGAAAAAAGTAAGAAAATGGTGGAATCCTATTTGTCTTACTTTTTCTTTCTACTTCCCTCTCTTTCAAATTAGAGAAAATAAGAAGAGAAGGAAGTAGAATGAAAAAGTAAGAAAAACAGAAAAATAAAGAAGAAAAAACAGCAACGAAAAGAACAAAAAAGAACAAGATTTGAGAAAAAAATAAGTAGAAACAAAATGAAAAAACTCGTAAATAAAAAAAACTAAAAATATTATGTTAAGAATATAGGTTGTCTGTTTATGGGTTTTGCATAAATGATTTGTAGTTTAAAAAACACACCATACTTTGAGTTTTAAATTCATGCAAATAAATATAGTTAGAATTCTAGTATTAAATATTAAAATACTAGCTTAAGGTTTAAGGATTTGGAACCTTTAAAACATTAATGTGAAAATTTTAAAAATATAATTAATCAAGAATGCTACATTAATTTTAAATTAATATATCAAGGTTGATCATATGTGCAGTTACGCTCCTTATTTTACTTCATAACTACAAGGCTCTATGTGTTGTTAAGCTCCTCAACTAAAAAATAAATCACAATTTCTCTCATAATCCTTAGGTAAATAAAGCAACTAGTCAAATATTTTATTTTCAAAGATTAATTTAAACCCAACATAAGTTATTAAACTGACCGTTCCAGAACCATGGGACTTGACGGGTGCCTCACCCCTTCCTCTCGGTCAATAGAATTTCTTATCTTGATTTCTTGTTCATAGACCATAAATAAAGAGTTGTTTACTTTTGCATAGGAATTCAATAAGGTGACTTGAAACATCCAAACTCATTTTCAAGTGACGACTCTTAAAAACTAAATAATCCCTTTTCAAAATGTCACTTACATTGAAAAAAACATTTTTCTCTAAAACCAACTCCTAGCGGAGGTTGAGGCAAAAAAAATTGGGTGTGACACCTTCTGATGTCGAAGCCCCACCCAAAGTAAAGCCCTATTTTCTGATACTCCCAATATCATTCTCGACTAACTTTGTTGGGAAATCTTTCATAAATGAAGACATTTTCTTGATTACCAGCCGATGTTGACTTATAAATTATGTTGAGGGGACTCATTAGAAATCATAAAGCATCAAGAAAGTATCGAGCTAAAAGGTTTAAGAAATTTTTAGCTTTTAGCTAGCCTACAGCCTCCCGCTATAATGACATCCATACCACTATAAAAGGAATTTCTCTGCTATAGTGGTAACGAAGGTTGCTATAGCGACCTTAATCATCCCTAAAAGTCAGGGGGTGAAAAAATGGCACCCCTTGACTCAAATTCACCCGTTTCCAATTTGAACTCAAATAAGTATTCCAAAAGTACCCTAGAATTATTTTACACAAATATTTGGGCATGATAACTCCTAAATCATGCCCAAAACATCAATTCAAAACCAAACTGGACCTTTCACATTCATCTCCATTTTGTCTTATTTTAACCCATAATTTTTGATCTTCTTACGCCCAGAATACAACCAAAGTGTTGTAAACATAAGAGAAGCACCCATGCTTTGAATTTTAATTCAAACAAGCCCGAAGAATTGAATTTTAAAACTCAACTCAAAACCTCTCTTTAACGTAATTCTAGCCTAATGCATGCAAAATTCAGAAGTAATAAAGTAATAGAGGGTAAGGAATCAAATGTTACCTTGTTTCGATGATATGAGCAAAGTGATCTGGGTACTGGGAAGAGTGTTGTTTTTAGAGAAGGAGAGAAATGGGAAATGAATCCATATCTCCCCTCTTTATTTTTTTTTGGGTTGCTATAGCGGCATGCGCTGCCATAGAAACACTACTATAGAAGGACAAGTGTCGTTATAGCATGGTTCCATTTCAGGTTCCACAAAACTTTAGGATTCCAAAAATTCTTGAGTACCCCATCGATGTTTGTGTTTTGATGAGTTTCCGGGTATCCTAGTCATTCAACAATAAATTCCTTATTTTGCATTGTGCCTTGTGAGCATGAAAAACCTCTTTTAGTTAGACCGGTGGCAGGGATTCGATACTAGAAGTCTAGTGGGGGTTAGGTGTTCTTATTCTATAAATTAATTGGGTATTTAAATTATAGAAAGGTTCCAAGTAGCGGTAATTAGTTGCATCAAGATCCAAGCTATTTATTCTTTGATCATTTAGGGATGAATAATGAGTAAATTGCTATCTGTTGTAATGAACTAAGCTGTTATTACAAGGAAATGCCTTGATATTAGTCTAGGGTATCGATATTATCGATATATTATTAGAAAAATTAGTCGGGGACACGTGTTATAATTTCAAAACTTAAAGAAAGTTAAGTCAAGCTAATATTATCCCGCTATGGCAGAATTTATTCTGCTATAGCGGTGCACATACTACTATATCGGAAAGATGTATACCCACATAATGAGTTTTATTTCCTTCCTCCACTTTGGTTAAAATAAACAATGTGGAAGGTTCCAAAAACCCTTAGGGTTGCCTCTCATATCATGGAACTATGGAGAAGAGAAGAACGAGGAGTAGATAGATATACAAAAAGTAACATGTCTGCTATCTTGGAATGGTTAGATATTACATTTTTTTGACCTTTATACATATTGTTGACATCTAGCTAAGTTAAGGTTAATTATAGCATAAGCTCGGTCAGATAGTATGATAGTAACTGTAATGACCACTCAGGTCATTTACCATATTTCACCTGTTCATTTGATTTTTTAGAGCCAATTTTCTATTTTGAAGTCTTCGTTGGTTCCAAATGGACATCTGGCAAAAACTTCAGTAAAACGACGTCTAATGTAAATATTGACTACGTTAGTAGCTCTAGAATATTGATTTTAGGCTAGGTGGACCTTAGGTTTGGGTCACAAGGTTCTCGAGCTCATTTAGACCTATTGGTCAAAAAGTTAAGAAAATAAAATATGGGTGTGGAACTGTAATGCCCTGAAAAATGGGTCCCGGAGCGTCACACGGTGCTTGAGGCTACGAGTAGCCCCAAGCTAACCCTTTGATCCATTTTCATTCAGTTCAACACAAATCAACGGGGTTTCCATAAATAACCCTCAAATATCAATAGAGTAATCATCATCCAAGAATAAAAGAATTTCAGAAAGATAAAAAAATACGACTTATTAGTCAACTCCCAACATCTATACTAGTCTGATAAGCCTCTAAGAAAATCAATAAAACCAGCGAGCCATTGAGACATGCCCCAACTGACTCATACTCAGTTATCAAATGTAAATGATTCCGTGAAACCAACATCAGACATCACGTCCTCGGAATATGAGGACTCACCACAACAGAGGATGTAGAACAACATTCCCGAAGAATCATAGTCAAACCTGGAACTGAGCACCTGAACCTACATTCCGAGAAAATGCAGCCTACATTCGAAGATATGAGTCAGTACCATGGAAAGGAACCGAGTATATGAGGGTGTATGCAGTTGTATAAACATCATCATCATAAATATTTATAAGAAATATGCAGGATGTATGAAAGACTCATATAGCCCGAAGAAAATCATCATAATCATGAGAGAATGAAGTAAGTATAATAACACATGTGAGTCATCATATAATTTGTCAATCACTTTTAGTTCATTAAGAATATCAATTCTCATAATGTAAATATCATTTAAATCTTTCGAAAGAATAACTTTCACAATTCCACTTTCAAATCACTTGTCGATTCACCATAGACACAAGGAAACACACACACACTGGGAGATCCTATAACCGACATAAACCATGTGAGCTATATGGAGTCCAACGTATAACCCACGTTGGGGAGAGCCTTCCTATCCTTGCCATCGGAGTAGGACTATCGATATCAAATCCACACAAACTAGTGATCACTATATAAATCAGCCTCAGGCTCACTCCTACGGGGCACGTAGTTCTAGGGAAGTAAGGTCACTTTATACCTCCCACTCGATGCTAAAGATTTCTCCCAGACTTAGCTCAGATCATTTCAAAGACAATCCACAACAAAATAATTTCAGTAATATATAAATATACATCGGGAGCCATCATGCTTCTCATCTATCAAAATCAACCACGTTGTGGATTTCTTTCACACTCGAGTTCAAAACAACTCAATTAAGACCAAAAGGTCAAATCATTTAAAATATCTCAAATATTCAACATCAACGTGCTTATAACACACACTTTCTAAAAAAAACACAATTTCCAATGGGGATTCATGACCCAAATATAAAAATCATGATAAATATCATTTAAGATTCATGCTTTATATCACCACATATGTAAATTCATCTTTCAAAATCATAAACATCAATATTTCATAATAATCATCATAAGATATGGGTTCATGCTTCAAATTCATAAAAATCAAATAAAAATCATGCCTTTGTAAAGAAAATTACTTTTGGGCACAAGAACGAAAGGGAGTTCTTGTTGAAAAACCCCACATACCTTGAATGATGAACTTTAGATCGATACTCATTTTTGAGATGTTAATCGTGCCTTTGAATGATGGTTCTTGGAGTTCTTGAACTAGGAACTTGGAATCTTGAATAAATTTGCAGAATTAATGGTGAACTTTGGAGGTTCTTGAAGTTGGATGTAGGAGCTTAGGGTTTTCTTTTTGAGGGAATTTGATGAAATGTAACATATAATGCTTCTAATAGGCTTTAATATAGGGTTTGGACAGATTTTGGGTGAGGGAGAATGACCAAAACTCCCCTAAAAATCAAATAATTCTTGAATCTGTCCTTTGGTGGACTGTTTTGATAGTCTGAAGTAGATCAACCATAACGTTTTACTCCGATATTCAAATTGGATGAAACTAATTTCATTAGAAAGAGGACTCTCATATCTTTTCGTTGATATATAGTATCTTACCCAGATCATTGTGTACGAGGAGTTATGATCATTTGAAGTTGACCCAAAAATTTACTTTTGTTAGGCTGAAGTAGATCGACCATAACCATTTTCTCCGATAGAAAAATTAGATGAAACCAATTTTATCGGAAAGAGGACTCGTAGAGATTTCCGTTGATATATAGTAGATCACCCAGATTATTATGTACAAGGAGTTATGATCATTTAAAGTTGGAGAAAAAATACGCCAGGCCTCAGTACTTTTTCCTGCACGTTTTACTGTTCACTACTATTCACGGTTTGATCGGAATATTCATAACTCGTCGCTCGGGTGTTCGTTTTGGATGATCCACATATTATTGGAAAGATTATTCGATACTCTACGTAATGGTGGGTCATAATCTAAGACATTTTGCATGGAAAATTTATAATTCATTCTAGAAGATAGAACCCAACACGTTTACGCATAAAATTTCAACGAAAAATTTCCCGGGGTATTACATCATCCCCCCCTTGGAAACATTCGTCCTCGAATGATGCTAGACATGCCAAGATTAGATAGGGAATAGAGCATACAACTGAAACCATTCGTTAGACTCATCACCACATCGTTTCTCACTCCGAATGCAACATAGAATGCATAAATTCAAGAAACTACAGTTGAACACATAATAAATGACAGCTGAACTGCTACAACTTTTATCAAAAGTACATGATTTAGGAAAGAACGGTACCTTCAGCTTGATCAGAGTTCGCGGAAAATAGGTGCGGGTACTTGGATCGCATATCCACCTCATCTTCCCAAGTTGCACCCTCAACAAATTGGTTTCGCCACAACACCTTGACCAAGGGAACTTCTTTGTTCCTTAGTCTTCAGACACTGAAATCAAGAATCTCAACAGGAATCTCATCAAAAGAAAGATTTTCTTGAATGTCAGCACTCACAGAGGAATCCACTACCACAACATCGCTAATATGCTTTCTAAGCATGGAGACATGGAATATTGGATGAACAGAGGACAACTCGGAAGGCAACTCGACCTCATAAGCTACCTTACCAACACGACTAAGAATTTTGTAAGGACCAACATAACGGGGACTAAGCTTCCCCTTCTTTCCGAATCTCTTCACCCCCCTCATGGGTGAAATTTTTAGATACACTAGGTCACCAACTTCAAACTCAAGGTCTCTTCTTTTAACATCCGCATATGACTTCTGACGACTCTGCGCAGTTTTCAACCTTTCCTTAATCAACTTAACTTTTTCCATATCCTCAAATACCAAATCAGGACCACTCACAGCCGCTTCACCTACCTCGAACCAACCTATGGGTGATCTACACTTCCTCCCATATAAGGCTTCAAATGGAGCCATGCCAATACTAGAGTGGAAACTGTTATTGTAAGCAAACTCTATAAACGGTAAGTGATCATCCCAACTTCCCTTAAAGTCAAGTGCACAAGCTCTCAACATATCCTCTAAGGTCTGGATGGTCTGCTCAGCCTGACCATCGGTCTGCGGATGAAAAGCAGAACTCAAAAGCACTTGGGTACCAAGACCCTTCTGAAAAGCTTTCCAAAATTGCGAAGTGAACTGAGTACCCCTATTCGAAATGATAGACAAGGGAACTCCATGCAGTCTGACTAGCTCTCGGATATACAATCTAGCATAATCCTCAGCAGTATATGAAGTATGAACAGGCAAGAAATGAGCAGACTTAGTCAATCTATCAACCACAACCCAAATGGAATCATGATGGCATCGGAAAGGAGGTATACCAATCATGAAGTCCATATTTATCTCTTCCCACTTCCAGGTGGGAATACTAAACTCTTGCATCATACCACCAGGTCTTTGGTGTTCAACCTTAACCTGTTGGCATGCTGCACACTTAGCTACAAATGCTGCTATATCTTTCTTTATGCCACTCCACCAATAGATTTCCCGTAAGTCTCGGTATATCTTGGTGGCACCAGGATGAATAAAATATTGCGCCCCGTGCGCTTCAGCCATAATCCTCTGTCTCAAATCATCAACATTCAAGACACATAATCTACCCTGCAATCTCAACACACCATCTCTTCCTTGGGAGAAAACCTCTACTTTTTGGTCCTTGACTGACTCCTTCAGTCTGACCAAACTAGCATCTAAGTATTGCTTTTCCTTCACTTCCGAAACCATGGAGGATTCAAAACTACTCTAAACCCCTATACTACCTTCAGCAGAGTCAAATAACCTAACCCCCAATCTAGCCAAACGATGTACATCACGAACCAACTCTTTCTTACCTTCTACCACATGCGAAATACTACCCATGGACACTCTAATTAGGGCATCCGCCACAATATTGGCCTTGCCTGGATGGTACAGCACACTCATATCATAGTCTTTTAATAATTCTAACCATCGTCTCTGCCTAAGATTCAATTCTCTCTGGGTAAACACATACTGCAGACTTTTATGATCAGTGAAAACATCAACATGGATACCATACATATAGTGTCTCCAGATTTTCAAAGCAAACACAACAGCAACCAACTCAAGGTCATGGGTGGGGTAATTTTTCTCATGGGGTTTCAACTGTCTAGAAGCATAAGCTATCACCTTACCCTTCTGCATCAATACGCAACCCAACCCAACTCTCGAAGCATCACAGTACACCACAAAACGATCAACACCATCAGGCAAAGTCAAAACAGGGGCTGAAGTGAGTCGAGTCTTCAACTCCTGAAAACTCTTCTCACAAGATTCGGACCACAAGAACTTCACTTTCTTTTGGGTCAACCGAGTCATAAGAGACGCTATAGAGGAGAAACCCTCAACAAAACGGCGGTAATAGCCAGCTAAACCCAAGAAACTTTGGATATCGGTCGGAGAAATAGGTCTAGGCCAATTTCTAACAGCTTCGGTCTTTTGGGGATCAACTCTAATAACCTCGGAAGAAATGATATGACCCAGAAAAGCAACTGACCTTAGCCAAAACTCACACTTACTAAACTTGGCAAACAACTTGTGATCTCTAAGGGTTTGCAAGACAGTTCGGAGATGATCAGAATGTTCATCCTCACTACGGGAGTACACTAGTATATCATCGATGAACACTATAACAAACATATCAAGATATGGTCTGAACACTCGATTCATGAGGTCCATGAAAGCTGCTGGGGCATTAGTTAAACCGAAAGACATAAAAAGAAACTCAAAATGGCCGTAACGAGTTCAAAAAGCGGTTTTTGGGATGTCACACTCCCTAACTTTGAGTTGATGATAGTCGGAACGAAGGTCTATCTTTGAGAAATAACTTGTACCTTGCAATTGGTCAAACAAATCATCTATTCTCGGAAGGGGGTACTTATTTTTTACGGTGACTTTATTCAGTTGGCTGTAATCAATGCACATACGCAAAGAGCCATCTTTCTTTCTCACAAACAACACATGAGCACCCCAAGGAGAAACACTGGGCCTTATGAAACCCTTATCTAGTAGATCTTTGAGTTCCTCTTTCAAATCCTTAAGTTTTGCAGGGGCCATACGGTAAGGAAGAATAGAAATAGGCTGAGTATCGGGAAGAAGATCAATCCCGAACTCTATCTCTCTATCAGGAGATATCCCTGGGAGATCATCCAGAAAGACATCAGAAAACTCATTGACGACGTTAACAGACTGGAGAGTTGGAGTCTCAGACTTAGTGTCTTTGACTCTAACCAAATGGTAAATACACCCCTTGGAAATAATCTGTCTAGCTTTGAGGTAAGAGATAAAATGACTCTTGTGTGACACAGAATTCCCAGACCACTCAAACACAGATGCACCCGGAAACTGAAACTTGACCATTCGGGTCCGACAATCAATAGAGGCATAAGAAGAATATAGCCAGTCCATACCCAGAATCACATCAAAATCTACCATGTCTAACTCAATCAGATCAGCCAACAAGACTCTATAAAGAACAGTAACAGGACACTTTTTAAACACTTTCTGGGCAACAATCGAATCACCCACTGGGGTAGAAACTAGGATAGGCTCAGGAATAATCTCAAGACTCATTTCTTCACAGCAATCAAAGGTGTAACATATGAGAAACTGGATCCAGGATCCAGCAAAGCATACACATCAAATTGAAATATACGAAGCATACCAGTAACAACATCGGGAGAGTCCTCCTGTTCCTGGTGGGACGATAAAACATAGAATTTATTCTGGCGCTGCCCGCCAGCATTTCTAGAAGAGACGTCTTGAGCTGGGGCTGGGTGAGTCGCTGGAACTGGAGCACTAACAGTCTGAGTCTGGGTCTGAGGGCGATAGTCACGACGCCCTTGTCCATCCTGTGGACAATATCTAACTCTGTGAACCATTTCACCACACTGGAAACAACCCCTCTTCTCACCCCAACACTCACCCGAATAAGCCCTACCACACTTAGGACACAGGGGACGATTTGGCTTACTGCCAGCAGTATACTGGGACCTGGATGCATATGACCTGCTACCTTGCTCCTGCCTACCTCTAGGCACGGGAGCACTAGTAGATAACGGTGCTGGCATAGACGAACGATCCTGATACTGAGGGCAACTCCCTCCCTGCGATCTAGTCTGACCCTGTCTGTGCTACCCGGACCTAGCTCTCTTATTCCTTCTTATTCTATCTCTCTCCTTAATCTTGTCTGCCTCAATCTGTTGGGCATGAGTCATCATCCTTGAAAGATTTATCTCACTATTCAGCATAGTAGACCTACACTCCTTAACCATATAACTAGACACTCCAGTCACAAACTTACTCATACTAGCCCGATTATCAGCCACTAAGTCAGGAGCATACTTGGCCAACTGATTAAACTTTAGACAGTACTCCCTAATAGTCACAGAGCCCTGTCGCAGGTTCATAAACTCTTCCACTTTCGCCTCCCTCATCTCCAAAGGGAAAAACTTATCCAGGAATGCATCCTGGAACTTTTGCCAAGTCGTAGGACAACTCCCTCACCTCTACCTTTCCTCCAAGCAACAACCCAGTCATAAGAAAAGTCTTTCAACCTATACGCAGCCAACTCCACACTATGTTCCTCAGATACATGCATCACATGAGTAATCTTCCGCACCTCCTCTAAAAACAACCGTGGATCCTTATCAGACTTGGACCCATAGAATTTCGGTGGATTAATCCGTATGAAGTCACGGATCCTGGCAGCAGCTGAATCACCTCCCTGCTGCTATGGAGCCGGGGCCGGGTTGGACTGAACATTTGTAGTAACAGCTTGGGCCAGCGCCTGAAAGGCTGCCCAAAATTCAACATGAGACACGTTTTCATTCAATGGGTCAGTGGGTTGAGATTGCTGACCATCATTATTTCTTCTCGCTCGATGTGGAGGCATATTTCTGAAAGAGGAGAGCACGAATCAATAGCAGAGAGACACTTTAAGCACGATAGACTTCTGAAAGAAAGAATCACATTTTTTCCTAAAACATCTTGTAGCCTCTTGCTCATAGATGTGGCGCGCTACACACTGATGATCAAGACTCTACTTAACGCGGCTTGTCAGACTCCCTAGGACACCTTAAAACCTTAGGCTCTGATACCAGGTTTGTAACGCCCCAAAAATGGGTCCCGGAGCGTCACACGGTGCTTGAGGCTACGAGTAGCCCCAAGCTAACCCTTTGAGCCATTTCATTTAGTTCAACACAAATCAACGGGGTTTCCATAAATAACCCTCAAATATCAACAGAGTAATCATCATCCAAGAATAAAAGAATTTTAGAAAGATAACAAAATACGACTTATTAGTCAACTCCCAACATCTATACTAGTCTGACAAGCCTCTAAGAAAATCAATAAAACCAGTGAGCCATTGAGACATTCCCCAACTGACTCATACTCAGTTATCAAATGTAAACAATTCTGTGAAACCAACATAAGACATCACATCCTCGGAACATGAGGACTCACCACAACAGAGAATGTAGAACAATATGCCCGAAGAATCACTGTCGAACCTGGAACTGAGCACCTGAACCTACATTCTGAGAAAATGCAGCCCACATCCGAAGATGTGCGTCAGTACCATGGAAAGGAACCGAGTATATGGGGTGTACGCAGTTGTATAAACATTATCATCATAAATATTTATAAGAAATATGCAGGATGTATGAAAGTCTCACATAGCCCAAAGAAAATCAGCATAATCATGAGAGGATGAAATAAGTATAATAACACATGTGAGTCATCATATAATTTTTCAATCACTTTCAGTTCATCAAGAATATCAATTCTCATAATATAAATATCATTTAAATCTTTCGAAAGAATAACTTTCACAATTCCACTGTCAAATCACTTTACCATGCACCATAGACACAAAGAAACACACACACACTGGGAGATCCTATAACCAACATAAACCATGTGTGCTACATGGAGTTCAACGTACAACCTACGTTGGGGAGAGCCATCCTATCCTTGCCATTGGAGTAGAACTATCGATATCAAATCCACACAAACTAGTGATCACTATATAAATCAGCCTCAGGCTCACTCCTATGGGGGCACGTAGTTCTAGGGAAGTAAGGTCGCTTTATACCTTCCACTCGGTGCTAAAGATTTCTCCCGGACTTAGCTCAGATCATTTTAAAGACAATCCATAACAAAACAATTTCAGTAATATATAAATATACATCGGGAGCCATCATGCTTCCCATCTATCAAAATCAACCACATTGTGGATTTCTTTCACACTCGAGTTCAAAACAACTCCATTAAGACCAAAAGGTCAAATCATTTAAAATATCTCAAATATTCAACATCAACATGCTTATAACATACACTTTCTCAAAAAAACACAATTTCCAATGGGGATTCACGACCCAAATATCAAAATCATGATAAATATCATTCAAGATTCATGCTTTATATCACCACACATGTAAATTCATATTTCAAAATCATAAACATCAAGATTTCATAATAATCATCATAAGATATGGGTTCATGCTTCAAATTCATAAAAATCAAATAATAATCATGCCTTTGTAAAGAAAATTACTTTTGGGCACAAGAACGAAAGAGAGTTCTTGTTGAAAACCCCCACATACCTTGGATGATGAACTTTAGATCGATACTCATTTTTGAGATGTTGATCGTGCCTTTGAATGATGGTTCTTGGAGTTTTTGAACTAGGAACTTGGAATCTTGAATAAATTTGCAGAATTAATGGTGAACTTTGGAGGTTCTTGAAGTTGGATGTAGGAGCTTAGGGTTTTCTTTTTGAGGGAATTTGATGAAATATAGCATATAATGCTTCTAATAGGCTTTAATATAGGGTTTAGACGGATTTTGGATGAGGGAAAATGACCAAAACGCCCCTAAAAGTCGAATAATTCTCGAATCTATCCTTTGATGGACTGTTTTGATAGTCTGAAGTATATCAACCATAACGTTTTACTCCGATATCCAAATTGGATGAAACCAATTTCATTAAAAAGAGGACTCTCATATATTTCCGTTGATATATAGTATCTCACCCAAATCATTGTGTACAAGGAGTTATGGTCATTTGAAGTTGACCCAAAAATTCACTTTTGTTATGCTGAAGTAGATCGACCATAACTTTTTGTTCCGGAAGAAAAATTGGATGAAACTAATTTCATCGGAAAGAGGACTCGCAGAGCTTTCCGTTGATATATAGTAGATCACCCAGATCATTATGTACAAAGAGTTATGATCATTTAAAGTTGGAGCAAAAATACGCCAGGCCTCAATACTTTTTCCTGCATGTTTTACTGTTCACTAATATTCACGATTCGATCGGAATGTTCATAACTCGTCGCTCGGGTGTCCGTTTTGGATGATCCACATATCGTTGGAAATATTATTCGATACTATACACAATGGTGGGTCATAATCTAAGACATTCTGCACGGAAAATTTATAATTCATTCTAGAAGATAGAACCCAACACGTTTACACACAAAATTTCAACGAAAAATTTCCTGGGGTATTACAGGAACCCACATTTGGTCGAAATGACCTCAGATGGAAAATCCAATGCGCTTTAAGTTCAAAACATTGAATTTGTCTGGTTACATAGTTCATTTGCATATATGGGATTTTGAATGAATCCCGAGGGATTTAAGTTCATTGCGCTTTAACTTCCAAGTCTCAACTATCTACTGGTGACACCGCGATCACGAACCTTTGCTCACTATCGTGATATCCATGGTAGGGAACTAGTGCAATTTCAGTGTGCAGGTCATGATGTCGACTCCTGAGGGCCTGAACTGGGTATAAATAGACCCCTTATGCACAAATTGATCCATTTCTCACACATTTTTTGAGAGCTTAAATCCTAAATAGTGTGATTAAGTGGGTTTGAATCTTGTGGGTGATTGGGAAGCTTGATTAACACTTGTTTACACGATTATCTTCCAATTTGAGGTAAGAATTCACCCTTCTTTTGGTAGATTTTCCCATTTTCTTGCTCAAAACCCCCAAACCATGAGGTCTTAATTTTATCCCCAATTTACCTTTGCTTTTACCCATTTTAAGGGTAATAATTCCTTGAGCATGTAAGAATGTTAGGTTGGTTTCAAAAATACAATTTTCATAAGTGGGACCCACTTGAAGTTTTTGTGTGATTTTTGGACCCGAAGCATAATAGTGAAATATGGGTGTCGTTATTCTTGTATTAATGATTAAAATTTGTTATGAAAGCTTGGCATCTTGGGGAGGCTTTTTGAAAGGGTAAAACGATGGTTTAACGGATCATTATGCTTTTTTTGGCGTCATAGGCCAGGTTTATACCTTGTTAGATTGAGATATTTCATAGTATTCTTATGATATGGTGTTAGATTTGGGATATAATTTAGGTGTTGGATTAATGAAATGCAAGACTTGGCTAGTTGGACCTTTTAGGCCATTTTGAAACCGTAGAGTTGAAACACTTAACTTATTTCCTTATGTCTTAGGTAAATTCGGCTTCATGTATCATGATTAGCATAAGAATACCATACATTACTCAAGTTAGATAAAAATGCATTAGACACCCATTCTTAGGATAAGATTGGATTTAGTGTGTCTTTCATTAAAGGAGGGTGCCTTAGTTACTATTTTATCTTAACTATTGTGTTTGGGAAGAAACTTTACCTTAGGGATAATTTTGGCTTTCTATACATCTAAGAGTGGATTTAGATACCTGAGCCTAGTCGGAGGTAGAACTTTCCCTAGAATGTATTTTGGAGATTTAGAAGTGGGCTCTTTGACCCACCTTAAGTCAAGATTATTTGGCCCCCTTTTCAATCGAAGGGTCTGGAAAATATTATTTTGACTTTTTAAACTATTTTGAAATCTTAAAGAAAAGTTTGAAACAATTTAAGAAATAACAGAGCCACCACTTTATTTTTGAGAAACTATAAAAAAAACTAAAAATATTACTTAAAAGATTCAAAACAGAAAAAAGCTTTTAAGTTTAGAAATTCCGAGTAAGTGGTTCCTACTAATACTCTTGAAAGGTTGTTAAGTATACAAGAGTATCCGCTAACTTGTAGTTATCTGTACTATTTGAAAATAGTTTTTTTGAATAACTTTAAAAAGGGTAATTGGTTTTTGAAAAGAAAACGATTAAGGAAAAAATTGTCTTCAAGATTTGTGCAAAACAGATTTTGATGACTTAGCGGAATTTTTTAACTAAGTTTAAGAAAACTAAGAAAATTAGCATATTAAGGGGAAAGGAAGAGACTAAATGACTTAAGTAATTAGGCCCAAATAAATCCTTTCCTAAGCTAATATGGGCTTTTGACCCATCTTTCACCAGTCTTAATCTAAATACTTGGGCTTTTGGCCGATAACTTGTGCTAAAGTAGTTTTTGGACCTTTGAGGCCTAAAATTCGCTTCACCTGTATTAAATTACAACTTTAGATTCAAGCCCCAAATGAATGAACAAATAGATAAATAAATAAATAAGAAATAAGACAATAATAAGAATCGAGACTTTTCATGTCTCTTAGCGACCTCATCAATGGGTTTTGACCCAATTTTCTTCTTCTTCTATCTTCTTGTACTCGCACGCCATATAATCGACTTTGGGTTTAAACTTTGAACTTGAATCAGAGAGGTACGCCTCATTGGCCTATTACAAAATACAGAAGGAAAAGAATCCATTTGGACTACAAAACAGATTCATGCAAAGAAAAATATACGAGAATTAATCCATGTTCGAAAATTTTGCATTTAATAGATAAATGATAAAATGGAAAAATAGCATTCTCAAGTATAAAGAAATAGTAAACAGTGATATCAAAACAAATTAAATTATGTATCACGACCCGAGGCTTCTCCCTAGTCGTAATACGGTGCTTGAAACCACAAGTGATCCCAAGTTAACCCATGAACTGGCATACTATTGAGCAACTGATTTAGGATATAATAAATAACTAGTTCTGCTGTGTGGAAACATAATAAAAATGAAATCTAAATAAGTATATAACTGATAAAGTTTAAAATCTGATAAATTTGAAGAGAGAAACTAAAATTACACGACTGACTTTAATTGACAACTATGAAGCCTCTACTATACTGCCTATAGATAGCTGGGACATGCCTCCAGCTACAATTAATAAATACATATGAATAATAATAAAAATAAAGTTTATGATAAATATCTTATTAGAGTCCCCAAAATAGGACAACTCATTACCTGCTGGCTAAAAACTGCAACCGTTTAATCATGATATGTGGGCTACAACTAGTACCTACATTATGAAACAATATAGCCACACAGATGTATATATAGATCAGTACTTCTGGAATGTACTAATTAAGTGAGGGTGAATGCAATAAGTAAAACTGAGTTCATGCGTAATCTTAAACATGTATGCTAAGTGTAAGTAGACTCACCATGAGACTGAAATAAATTGAAAGCTGATATATCTTAAAACATGATTAACTAACAAAATTTGATAAGCTAGTGAATCACTATGCTTAGATTCTTAAGAACTATACTTTTGTAATATAAGTAGAACTGAAGCAGTAAAATAGTAAAACATGGATAATATATGAATACTGGTCTGAAACTACGTGATGGAAACTGACAAAACTCGAGGATCTGAATATACAAATATACTAACCACGAATACATAAACATACAAAACCAAACATAACATATGCTAAGCTGATCTGTTTAACTAAATAACTGATAGCTGAATACAAAAGAACTGAGGTTTGAATACTAAATAACTGGTACATGGATATTGATTAGTTGTATATGTGTACTGATTAACTAATAACTAAATACTGGTCATGTAAAACTATACTATACTTAGTTTGAATAACTGAACTGAAATTGTGGGGTACTATGTATATGAGAAAAGGATTAACTGAACAACATGAGATAACTAAGCATGAATGGGTGAAAACTTTAATATCTGAGAATGCAAGACTAAGTGTGTATCTATTATGTCACTGAGATAATCTGTAATTCTGAAAGACTGAAATCTGTATAACTGAAAGTTTGAATACTTAGTCAATCAAACTTGATCTGAAAATACACTGAATACTGACTGAAACTATAGGAGGTATCAAATAACAGACATCCCCAATCTGAGCTAGTCGGAGTCCAACCTGTAACCCCAGTTGAAAGGGTGTCAGTACCGTGCCATGGGTACTAACACTGGCTATGTGGATCCACTAAACGGGTGTCCCGAAGAACTAATGAGTCACCGTCAACTGGAAGATGCTCTAATGAGATATGTGTCACCTTAACTGGCAGGTGAACACCTTGTTAACCCTCAACTGGTAGGTTGACATCTCTAACCTATGCTATCTATGTAGTTTTGGAACTCAGGGACTGCTACTAAAGGTCACACCCTCTATTGAAAAGTGAGCCATTATCTGTGGGTTCGGTCGGTGCTAAATCCTACTCCCAACTGAAAGGCACTAAAATGCTAATTGATACATGTACTGATAACTGATAACTGCTATGCTTAGGTCATGATATTCTGAAAATAATAGTGCATACGGATTCCAGGGTAATTATTAACATACAGACTGATAGTTCTCATCGTGAATATAAATATCTGAGTATACTGATAAGAGTCATGGATTAATTGTCTAAGTACTTGAAAAGCTGAATTTATGTAAATCACATAGGTATTGGGTGTTCATAACCCACCAGCATTGAATGAGTATAAAATCGATATGAAACATGAAAGACTGTACTAAGTGATTATGGTTCAAAGACCCAAACATGGACATTTCATCAAACATGTGAAAATTATAAACTTATACATGAGAATATCTTAAACATGAGGGAAACAATAGGATTTCATGGCAAAAATCATAACTTGGGGATTTATCCTAAATCAACTGAACATGACAAGGGAACTACAACATACAAAATATGATATGACTCATTCCAATTGAAATTACTTATAATCATAACTTGAAATTGAATTAACAAGAAATTCATGGAGATAGTTCAACTTAAACATGTAAAACTCATAATTTAAAACCAAAAAGGGTTCTTGAACTCCATGGATAAAAGGGGACCCATGGATGAACTCCCACATACCTTAATAGATGAATTAGTGAAGATTATTGAGAATTTATTGCAATTGAAGGTTGAAACCTTGTGTTGTTGAGAGAAAAAGCTTGAACTTTGTTCATGGAATAAAAGGGAGGGGTTTTATGAGAGAAATTTTGAGGAAGATGGGCAAATAATTCCCTTTTGGGTGTTATAATTTGTGCCTTGGATGTTTGGGGTTGAAAGGAAAGGACCAAAGTACCCCTTGACCCTTAAGAAACTTAAATAGTGAAGGAATTGACCAGGAGTTGCCCCCTTTATCCTGGTGTACTAACCCCTGCGGACTAACCCGGGCAACGTGGACATATCGCCTACCCTTACTGCCTCTCATGGAAAAAGCCATAACTTTTCGCTCGAGTATTGAATTATGGAAAATTTGGTATTGTTGGAAAGCTGACTCAATTATATACAGTTTGGTGGGTTTTGATCTGAAAAATTATACATATATAAAATTTATACATGTTCAAAGTAGACCCTTGTAGAATCGAATACCAAACTTTGGACGAATCAAAGGCTTTTAGCTCAACTTTGTTCTAAGTGACTCCTATGGACATTTTTCACCTCGAAAGAACATCACACACTAGGATAAATATAATGACACATGAATTTTAAATTAAATCATGGGATTATAGTTTACACACATAAGAATAAGTCTTCAAAGTCTAGCTCGAGAATACTGGGTGTTACATTATCTCACCCTTGGAATCATTCATCCTCGAATGATGGATAGGAACTTGTTGAAGTATTATGAGTATGGAATGATGTACACATGATATATCTAGTAATGAAGTATATAGCTGAGCTGAAGCATTATAACTTTATCATGAAACTGATTTCTGAGCTGACTTGACTTTACTCACAGTAAGGAGCTGATTCATGCCGAGAGATTAGATCACACTTGAAAGGTTCATGATACAATAATACATATAGAACTTTTAAGTGATAATTTATGTTATGTAAGCATGAATCATGAGATAACGAGATCAAAGTCGTACAAAAGATAATACACTGTCTGAACTGAAATACTTGGAAAATGAAAATCATGCGCTGAAAACTTGTGAACTGAATCATGACTAAATATCTGAATTGTAAACATGATTCATGGACTAAACTAAATTTACAACTTTCATGAATGTGAATGAATAATCTCATGAATAGAAAAGATGGAAAACATATGTAATACTCCGTACTTCTACCAAGATTAAATTTATCCAAAGATGTCAAAGATATTTTTTAAGGATGAATCCATTTTTATACATGTGGTATTTTCAAGATTTTCACTCTTTATCATGTGAGAAATTGAATAAGCTTTCCATCGATACCAAATTTGCCCAAATCCGACACCCGACCAAAGAGTTAAAGCCTTTTTAGTAAGGCAGTGTGCCACCAGAGCCATCAACGCGTCATGGAGTAGGCCAAAATGGCAATCGTCAAAATCCAGTGAGCCTCCGTGATTATGGCGCATCGCGCCAGGGCTCAAAATCGAAAAAAATTCATAAAAATTAAAATACGCGTCCAAGGGTTAAAAGGGTCTATTTTCCACCCCTATTTAAACCCAATAACACGTGATTTAACCATTTTTCATCCAAAACATAGTGTTTCTCTCAAGAACAAGCTAGGGTTTTCAATTGGGGATTCAAATCCAAGACTCAAATTCAAGAATCTCTCCATCAATGTTTGTAGAGTCAAGAACTAAGGTATGCACAGTGTTCATTCATGGATTCCTTTCATCCATGAAGCCCAAGAATCAAGTTTTAAATCTTGTATTGTGAATATTTTGTTGTGGGTTGATTATGTTCATGTGATTATGGTTGTATGGTTCCCAAGTTGGAATCCTTATGTGTTGTTCATGAACCTATGCTAGTATATGGTCTGAAACATGTGAAATTGAGTTTAAATATGGAGCTTTGTTGTATTAATTTGATGGTCATGCCTATGCCCTAAGTCATGCATCCTAGGTGTTTGATGAAATACCTAAGAGAATAAAAATTATGTAATATAGCTTAATTATGACCCAAGTGATAAATGCGTGCTTCACCTTATGACCAAGAATGACTTCCATGATATTTTGTACATTATGAATGGTTGAGGGAATGTCCATGAGAATAGGTTTATGAAAGTATGACATGTTTATATGTAATTCCATTCATGTACAAGATTATGATAACCATGTGCTTCATGAAATCCCCAAATTAATGTATTATGAATTGTTGATATTGGTCATGTGTTCAAGAAGTGTCATGTTCTGTTAGTTTCATGCTATCGAGTCCTGGGGGTACTCGTACCCAACAATTTAGTTGTGCCTAGAGCCAGTGTCATGTTTTCACAATACTCTCAGCCAAGCCATGATCAGTAGAATTCAGTCAGCCATGTGACTCAAAAAAACTCGATAAACTCAGTATCATTCCAGTCCCATTCAGGAATCTCAAGAATCTCAGTGATCTCAGTCAGTCATCATGTCCTAGTAGTATTTAATTCGGAGCTTAGTAAACTCAGTCAACTAGAAGAACTCAGTAGCATTCTGTCAGTTAACAGAATTCAGTAGTATTTCGTTAGTGAACGGAACTTCATGAATTCAGTTTAGTCTAGTTCAGTTAATCATGTTCTGTGTCTATTCAGATGGGAGTAGGAATTAGCACCGAGTGAACCTAAGGATGGAAACACACAATGTCAGATGGGGGTGTGATTCTTAGAAGTAATCCTTACGTTCCAGAACTATGTAGCTAGCATAGTTTGAGACATCAATACTGTCAGATGAGGGTTGATGAGGTGGATAAACACGGTCAGATGAGGGTCCCACTATTATCTTTTGGGGACACTATCAGATGAGGGTCACTCACAGCTTGTCTTTAACTGTGGCGCAATGTTAACACCCTTCTAATTGGGGTTACAGATTAGACCCCAACATAACTATAATAGCTTATTAGGGGCATGTCGGTTAGATGACTACTTCCCACAGTTTCAGTTACAAAATCAGGACTGTCAGATACAGTCATTCAGTCTCAGTAATAGAACTCAAATTGTTCTTCAGATTTCAAGACTGTCAGATACAGTCAACTCAGAATAGTATGAAACTCAGCTAGTTCCATCAGAACCTAGACTGTTAGATACAGTCGCTCAGTATCAGTTATTTTAGTTATACATTTATCAGTATCCCATGTTATCAGTATTTAGTTTCAGGACTGTCAGAAATAATCAATCAGACCAGTTCTTCATAATCAGAACTGTCAGAAATAGTCTTTCCTTTATTAATAATATAACATCAGTTCCTCAATACTCTATAGACTCAGTTATTTAGTATCCCAGTATTAGCACTCAGATATCAGTAAATCCATGTTATCAGAACTCACGAGTCAGTGTTATCATGAATTTAGTTACAATCTCTTATTCATGCATGTATTCTCACATTCATGTTATTCAGTCAGTTAGTATTGTTTATGTATATGAACCATTGCATTCATCCTACCTCACTTTCATACCAGTATATTCAACGTACTGACACATTTGTGCTATGGTGTTTTATACCATAAGTTTAGAAGCACGAGCTCCCGAGCATCCTTAGTAGATCAAACGTTCAACAGACAGACTTATAGTGAGTCCTCATCATTCGAGTATAACATGATTATTTTATTACTTTATTATCTCAATAGTTCAGAGTTAGTTGGGGACATGTCCCATCAACTCCATATTTTTCAGACAGTTTAGAGGCTTTCAGACTACAATATGTTTCAGACAATTTATCTTAGTTTTGGGTATTGTCATACCCCATTACATACATTATATTATATTTAGTATTAGTTCAGTTTTGAACCTTATGGCCTTACAGTTTATATTCTGCATATTTACAATGTATTATTCAGTGCTCAATTACAGATATCAGTCATGGGTTCGCTTGTGGTCCTTCGGGGCCATGAGCACCGTATAACATTTTGGGTACTAGATTCGGGGCATTACAAACTTGGTATCAGAGCCTAAGGTTTACAGTGTCATAGGAAGTCTGAAAAACTGCATCTAGTAGATTTTTGTACTTGGGTGTGTTGTGCACCGCACTTATGTGCAGGAGGCTATGAGATGTTTTAGGAATTGTTTCCCTTCTTTCATATTTCAGATCATGCTATAGAAAAGTTCTCTAAGAAATTCATGTAGGTTCTCATCATGCTCTACTCATGTTAACTCCACCTTACTTTCAAGGTAACAGAAATAGTGAAGCTCAAGGTCCTAGGGGTAGGGCTTTCTCAGATAGTCCCCGCAGACAGTTATGGGATTGCCTACAGGCTCAAAAGTATCCTATCAGTTCCATTATGTTCCAAATTTGTACAGATCTCATTCATGATCATGAGAACTCATTCGCAAACCCAAAATTAGATATGCCATTAGATCCCTTCTCAGAATCCTATGATAGTATATGACCTAGAGTTAGAGGCATGAACCCATGAGTTTAGCAGTAGTAGATTTGGGATAACGTTATCCAAATTGAGCAGATAATATATTAATGGGGATAGTTGTACCAAGGTAGACCAGTAGGCTTGAACAGTGCAAGCAAAAATTTAAGATTATTGATCTAAAATTAAGTATGAAGGTGTGAATGTGAATTAGGAGATGCAATATTAGTAGTATATAAAGAAACAGAAGGAAATGTTGTGTTTAGTAGGCAAGCATGTGTCGAACATAGTATAAGTATGTGATGATGATTGCAGTTCAGTTCAGAGTTTAGTAAAGTATTCACAGACTTATGATGATGGCTTAAAGCTAAGGGGGAGATGACTAATCAAGTGACCAATTCAGGCTCTCAGATTCCAGTAGTAGTGCCAGTACATATAGAAAAACAGTAAGGGAAGATGATTCCTGACCCATCCTTATCTCAGTGTAAGGTTTGGTACTTCAGTCTGCATGATGCCTATGCATGCTTCACATCTCAATTCCATAAACACCGCTTATATTCACATATTTTCCATAAAATCATGTACGATTCCCATTTCCCAGCATAAGGAGTTCAGTTCTATTCCCCTCAGTAATACAAATCACATCCTACAAATGCAGAAAACTCCAAACTCAGGTCATGCAGCTCATGACTCATGTACACATATTATGCTTTATAGTATACTCAGCTTCCATGGATTATGCTACGCCTCTACTGATCAGTTAAATTCTAACTATGTTATGCATATCCTCAGTTTAGACCTCTTAGTGAGTCCATGATGTTTATATTCTATTCCTCAGGCTTCAATCAAGTGTCAAGTTCAGTTAGTGTCCATTCATTCTTCAGGTCCTCCTGATTTAACCCTTCAGTGAGCTCTCTTTGTGAAAACAGTATAGTGATGGGCAGTTGCTTAAAAGGGAGAGAGTAAATGTTACATGTTAAGAGAAGATTGCTGCATGTTTGTTTTACACGAGGGTGTAGTTATGAAGATAGGCTTGAATGTCATATTAGTGTGCAAGTAAATGACTAGCAAGAGGTTGTATTTATAAGTTGGGAAAGTACAGAGTATGAGTGTGCATTCAGATCTTTGACTTATGTCAGCCCCCGTCGTGTAACTATTAAAATTCAGTTGCCATCTCAGATACAGTTTTAGTATTTAGTACTTAATAATCAGTGTTCAGTCTCAGAATTTAGTACCTCAGCACCAGTCTAAACCTTAGTTATCAGAAACCAGTATTCAGTCCCAGCTAAAGTCTTAGTTACAGTTATAGTTACAGTCTCAATTACCATTTTATCTATAATCTCAGTCCCAGTCCTAGTTCAGTAATCAGGTCGGTAACTCAGTTCAGTTTCGAGTTTACTTGACCATAGCGTACAATTATTAGCTACTCAGTTGTCAGCCTTCCAGTACCTCAGTTTACAAGACTGTTCAAGAAGCATGTTGTACTCTTGGTGTTGCATTCTTAAATAATACAATTACCCTAAGTTTATGCTCAGTTTCTCATGTCAACCGGTTAGTCCTTATCTCCTATGCATAATGCTCTGTAGTTGCAGTCCAGTTATTCAAGACTAAGTACAGTTCAGTCTTACACACCCAGTATTCAACTATCAGCTATCCAGTTAATCAGATAAGTTAGTGTATTTATGCACTTGTGTTCAGTACCCATGTGAATCTTTTCAGTATCCTCAGTTGCAGTGCAAGAGACTTAGTCATTTCATCTTAAATGGTGTTCGTAGGCCTCAACCCATCTTACCGAACTTTAGCCATTTGATGATTTTCTTATTTAGTTATCTTGTTTAAACAAGGCCAAGATTTTCTTTTGCCCTAAAGCCACTAGAACTATATAGAAAGAGTGTTAAAGAAAGGCTTCAGTCGACCATAAGTTTTCATTACGATCTAGTCCGTAAAACCAGAAAGTCAGTCTATCAGTCAGATGGACAAGTTTGCATGGTTTGGGTTTCCGTCCCTTCCATCTAGACATACCATCTTAAGCCTGATAAATGTAACCATTCTAAGATGAACCGACTAGATAGATGCAAGCTTAGCCCAATTCATGTATCATGCTTCTGTTTCAAATCCCAGATATTCAGTTAAGACTCAACTCATAGATGCCTTGTGCATCGCTTCAGTTTCCTCAACAACTCAGCCAAGTCAGTATTCTTCGAGAGACATAGTGTCCCAAGGGGGAGATACACTATGAACCCCCAAACTTTCATGAAAAAACATCCCATTCTCAGTCATTTCGGCAAGGTAGCTTATGAGCTCAAGTTGCCTTCAGATCTAGCCTTAGTTCATCCAGTGTTCCATGTCTCTTTGCTCAAGAAGTTCATAGGTGACCCAGCAGTTAAAGTCCCTATTCAGAGCATAGATATCAGAACTGCCTCTCTTATAAAGAGATTCCATTCGAAACCCTAACTATCAGATTCACAAACTGAGGAACAAAAAAGTTACTCTAGTTAATGTTCTTTGGCGGAATCAGTCCGTTAATAGAGCTACTTGGGTAGAAAAAGCAGACATGCATACCAAGTATCCTCACCTCAACTTCACAAACTCAGACTCAGCCCAAGGTAGTAACTTTTCTTAAAGCTTATTTAGTTTCATGTTCAAGTTCCAGTTACAAACTAGTTTCATGCTCAGATTTCCATTTTAAACTTGGTATTCATTTACCATTGCATATTCAATCATATGTTCATACATCAGATCAGTCATGCATTCATGTATCAACTTATTTAAGTAACCATGCATTAGACATGTATTCTCCTTGTGAAAAACTCAGTTATCAGGAATCTTAATTATGTATTCATGAGTCAGTTCGGTCATGAAACCATGTATCAGATATGCATGCTCAGTATGAATCTTAGAAATGTCAGTCATGTAGTCATGTTTCAATTGTCCATGTTCAGTATGTACTTCAGCTTATCCTTTCTCCCATCTCAATCAGTCTCATTCGAGGATGAATGTTCCCAAGGGGGAGATATTGTAATACTCCGTACTTCTACCTAGCTTAAATTCATCCCAAAAATGTCAAAGACTTGTTTTAAAGATGAATACAATTTTATACATGTGGTATTTTCAATCTTTTCACTTTTTATCATGTGGGAAATTGAATAAGCTTTTCATTGATACCAATGACTGAAAAAGCGATGTACAAAATTGACGTTGTCTGTCGCTCTTTAAAAATTTATATATTTAATTTAATTTTTTAAAATATAAAAATTATTTATTTATTAGTAAATTAAAAATATCAAATATCGAGGGACAGTGTCGTTTTCATAAAGTTAATTTTTATTTATTTTTAACAAAAGCGACACTGTCCATTATTTTTTGTAAAAAATACAAAAAAAATAAAAATAATTAAAAATTACGACGGATAGTGTTGCTTTTCTTGAATTAATATTTTAAAAATAAAAAATTATAGTGACATTGTCCGTCATTTTTATAAAAAGTACAAGAAAATTAAAAAAAATTAAAAATTGTGATGGATAGCGTCACTTTTCTAGAGTTAATATTTTTAAAATAAAAAATTATATTGACGTTGTCCGTCAATTTTATTTAAAAATTAAAAAAAATAAATTAAATTGGGCGACTATTTTGGTGTTAAAAAGATTAGGGTTTTTGGTGGGGGTGTTATAAAAGGGCAAGAAGTTGATGTAATCCCGACCATTGATCATATATGATCAATGGTTGGGATTAAATTACAGAGATAGTCAAATTCAGGTAATTTGAATTGGAGATTTTCAATTCGATCAAATTGAAACTAATTTAGACTAGAATTGACACAAATTGAATATCAAAATGACTAGAAGTTAAATAAAATTGGAAAAATCAAATTGAGTTTAGGCTGCTATAAATGTAATAATAACATAATAATAATAAAGAGGAAAATAATAAGACTTGATATAGAAATAAATTATGCATGTAAAATTAATGTTACGTATTTTAAAATAAAATATTATTAATAATAGTTTAATAATAATAACAATAATTCATTTTAAAAAAAAGAAAGAATGAATTAGGGTTTTGGGTTTTGGTGTTTTAAAAGGAAAGAAGGCAAGAGTTTTAACCCAGCCGTTGGATCAATGTTGATCAATGGCAGAGATATAAAGATTAAGAATATGGTTTAAAAAATTGAATGAAATTTGAAATTGAGTTCAATTCGACACAATTTGGGCTAGGATTGTAATAAATTGGATAATATTAGGCTAAAATTGTTATAAATTGGCAAAATCAGGCTAGAAAATAAATAAATTAGAAAAAATTAAATTGACTAAGGTTGTGGATTAATACAATAATAATAGTAAAATAATAATATAATTATTCTCAGATTAGTTATGAATAAATTGTATAAATAAAAATAGGACACATAATATATATTTTCTTTAAAATCAACGATAACAATAATTCGAAATATACACCTACAAATTATGAATACAAAATTTAAAATTATCGATAATAATAATAATAATAATAATAATAATATTAATAATAATAATAATAATAGACAATGTATTAATAATTCACGAGTGTGAATACTAAATTAAATATTAATAAATTACTTAAAAATAATACATTTAAATTGATAAATTGCAAAAAATGATAATAAAAGTAATAAAATACTTTGTATATTTTGTAAATCATGAATGCGACACGTCAATACTTGTTTGATACAAGAATAATGTGTAAAAAATTATTAATATTTGAAATTAATGATTTTGACAAAATAACGGCCTAAAGGAGGCGGTTAAAATTGGGTGTCAACACATATAAAACCAGAACCTTTGACTTCAAAATGATCAAGTGGGGACCTTTGCAAATGAAAAAACATCAAGTTTATAGCAGAAGCTAAAGAAACTAATCTATGATTTCGAATATCTCTCAAACAATTGAAACTTTGATTCCCGGTCTTCTCCTTGTCTTCTTAGAGAAAAAATAATTTTGGTTTTTGATTTTTTAATTTTTTGGATCGGTTTTGGTTTTATATTTTAGAAGTTCGGTTAAAACGGTTAGCTTTTTGATTTTTCAAAAAAAAAAATTAGTTAAATCGAAAAATCGAAATAATATAAATAATATATATATATTTTATTATATATTAATTTTATATTTATATATATATATATATGTATATATTTATTTTATATATTCAGTATAAATAATGTTTTTTTGTTATTTCATTTCATCCATGTTGAGTTATTTATACTTGAAAATGAAAAATAGGTTTGAAAAAAATTATTTTTTTCTAAAAAAAATCACCAATTTCAAATGCCCAGTCATGGCAAAGAAAGACTCACTACTTTAATCTTCAAAATCAAAATAAAATTTTGAACTAACTGAACCGAATTTATAGAAATTGAATCAAATTGAATTTATTTTGGCTTTACGGTTGTCATTTTCTTCAATCTGAAAATAAAAAAACCAAACCGATATTAAACAAGAAAATCGAACAAACAGAATGGCCACCCCTAATCTCGTCATATATATAATTCTGAAACTACCTAATACTTTCAACTCAATGTAAAATAAAATAATTTTTAATTTTTATTTCATGATTATTATACCTTATATCTCACACCAAATGACTCCTAAATGTACATTATATTGATATGCATAGTATGATGTCTTACAATTATATTTAAATTAACCAATATAAAAGCACGCTCTATTTGAGCCCTGAGTCGTTCTTCGCCCTATCTTAGGCCAACGAAATTTCACCTCTTTAATTTTTTGGTGATAACATAACGAGTCAAGCTAAGGTTTATTCAACTCGAATTCATCTGTGATACCATCTATGTTAACAAACTAATTTTAATTTCTTGAGCATCTTTTGCTTGATTATACATGTCTACCGATTTTATGTCTAATTTCTTTTTATTTTATGTTTTTATTCTTCAAGTTTATCCTTTTCCTATTTAATTTTTTCAAGTAACAAAAATCCTACGTAAATCCCTAAGAAATAATTTCAGTTAAATTTGTAGGAACACAATCCCTCAATAATTTTCCAAGTAATAATTTTGTAGGTAAATCTCCAAGAAATAATTTCAGCTAAATTTGTAGCAACACAGTCCCTCAATAATTTTCCAAGTAATAATTTCGTAGGTAAATAAATCCCCAAGAATAAATCCCCTACAAAATTCGCAAAATAAAATTCCCAAATAATTTCTCAGGTAATAAAATCCATTACATAAATTTTCACCAAAATAACTCTACGTAAATCCGTAGAATAAATTACCTGAAAATTTTCTTATGGATTTAAAAAATAAATATATTTGTCCATATACCTGCGAATTTACCTAGAGATAAAATACCCGCCGATATATTTCCCCAGGTAATGTCGGAAGTAATAATTTCGCTGGTAAATCCCCAAGAATAAATCCCCAGCAAAATTCGCAGCACAAAATAACCCAAATAATTTTCCAGGTATTAAAATCCATTACATAAATTTCCACCAAAATATCTCTACGTAAATTCGTAGGATAAATTACCTGGGGATTTTTCTATGGATTTAAAAAATATATATAGTTGTCCATATGCCTGCGGATTTACCTAGAGATAAAATACTCACCGATATATTTCCCCAGGTAATTTCGCAAGTACGAAATTTGCGTAATGTGGCGCCAAATTTACCTGCAAAATTTGTTGCAAATATATTATTCACAGGTAATATATTTTAATATTGAGGAATTTAACATTTTCGTAGGTAAATTCGCATGTATTTCTTGTGATATTATTTCTTAGGTAAAATTCCCATGTAATTTACTGTTTTCTAGTAGTGATGGCTATAATTTTGTAACATGGGACATATGCCTACGAAACATAAGCTGGGGTAGAATTACTAGGCTTTAGGCAATGCATCTTCCTAATTCAAACTTAGCCTCCTCCTTAAATACTCACATGGGTACATGTAATTACTCTAGTCAAAGTCTGAGTTGAACTACATACATACTCTCACTATGTTCAAGCCTAGCTCGAAATCACAAGGTACTACACACAACACTATAACACTAGTCTGAACCATGAATTCAAAACCTCATGCGTGTTTCACATCTTTTATCTCGTGAATAATTTTTACTACCACTTCAACAACTACATTCAACTTCTTACTAGGAATTCACTAGCACACAATGCATCTATCCACTTATACACCAACATTACATTCAAGCCTATCTTCATAACCACATATGAACGTTTAAACAAACACCCATAAAAGCATCTTTCCCGTGATCTCTAATACTTCTATAATTACAACTTCCATCTCATTATTCTTAAGAAAATCAAACACAAAATTTCAACTAACCATGGCATATATCAAAAGCTCTGGTTATTGCTGAAAACTTTGCACTGAGATAAGAATGGGTCAGACATCTTCCTCCTTTATTGCTGTTCTACAACATTCTAGCATCACAACTAGAATCTGAGAGCCTGACTTGGTTACTTGTTCTATCATATCCCCCTTAGCTTAAAGCCATCATTCTAAGTCTGCGAGACCCTTTTTAAATAACTCTAAACTTAGCTACATCCACTGTATTCTAGAGTCCAAGCTATAATAATACACATAAATAAGAACTCACCCTAAAAGACTACACTTGAAAATGTAAGACCCGCTGCTAGTACTTTCTTCTGATATACAACTCTTAACTTTCAATAGCTCATAACATAGCTGGTAAGAACATTATATACTACATTACTAACTTTATTCACACTTATTAACTCAATGGCACTATCTAAGCACACCCGCACCATTATACTTAACTTAAATTCTTGCATACACTATTTCAAGCCTACTGATTCACTTTGTAATGGCACTATCTAAGTACACCCGCACCATTATACTTAACTTAAATTCTTGCATACACTATTTCAAGCCTACTGATTCACTTTTCATATAACTATCCCATGGATACAAAATTTACTGAATCAAAATAAACATTATACCTACTTTACTACTGCTAAACTTCTGGGTTCATGCTTCTAATTGTAGATCATATGCTATCAAAGGATTTTGAGAAGGGACCTGAAAACACCTTTAACTTTGGCTTAGTGCATGATTTTCATGAATATAAATGAAATATTTCATGCTTTGGAACATAAAGGAAATGATGAGATACTTTCGAGCCTGCATATAATCCCATAACTGTCTGTGGGGACTGTCTGAGAAAACTCTATCTATAAGGACTTAAGTTTCACTGTTTCTGTTACCTTATAAATAAGACAGAGTTGACATGAATGGAGCAAGATGAGAATCTGTATAAATTTCTTAGAGGATACTTTTACTGCACAATCTGAGATAAGAAAGAAGGGAAACATTTCTTAAATGCCATGTATACTCTCTAAGAAAAGTACAGACGTCTTTATCCTATTTCTCAAGACTCTACTAGACACAGCTTCATAGACACCCTAGGACACTTGAACTCTGGTCTCTGATACCAAGTTTTTCATGACCCGAGGATACCCCTTAGTCGTAACACGGTGCTTTAAACCACAAGTGATCCTAAGCTAACCCATGAATTGGTATATTGTTGAGCAACTAATTTAGGATATAATAACTAACTAGTTCTGCTATGTGGAAACATAATCATTATGAAATCAAAATAAGTATATAACTGATAAAGCTTACAATCAATTAAAATTAAAGAGAGAAACTAAAATTACATGACTGGCTCTGACTGACATCTATGAAGCCTGTACTATACTGACTATAGACAACTGGGACATACCTCCAGCTACCACTAATAAATACATATGAATAATAAAAATCAAGTACATGATCAACATCTGACTAGAGTCCCCAAAATAGGAGAACTTATCACCTGTTGGTTGGAAACTGCAATCGTTTGATTATGATATGTGGGCTACAACTGGTACCTACATTATGAAATAATATAGCCACACAGATGTATATATGGATCAGTACTTTTGAAATGTACTGAGTAAGTGAAGGTGAATGCAATAAGTAAAACTGAGTTCATGCGTAATCTTAACTATGCATGCTAAGTGTAAGTAGACTCACCAAGAGACTGAAATAAGCTAAAAGCTGATATATCTTAAAATATGATTAACTAATAAAATCTAATAAGCCGGTGAATCATTACACTTAGTTTCTTAAAAACTATACTTTTGTAATATAAGTAGAACTGAAGCTGGAAAACAGTAAAACATGGATACTATATGAATACTAGGTCTGAAACTATGTGATAAAAACTGGCATAACTTGAGGATTTAAATATACAAATATACTGAGCACGAATGCATAAAGATACAAATCCCAACATGACATATGTTAAGATGATATGATTAACTGAATGACTGATAGTTGAATACTGAAGAACTGACATCTAAATACTGAATAACTGATAACTGGATACTGATTAACTAGTATCTGTATATTAATTAACTGATATTTGTAAGCTGATTAACTAATAATTGAATACTGGTCATGTAAAACTAAACTGTACTTAGTCTGAATAACTGGAACTGTGGGGTACTATGTATATGAGATAATGACTAACTGAACAACATGACATAACTAAGCATGAATGCGTGAAAACTATAATATCTGAAAATCTAAGACTAAGTGTATATTTGTTATGTCACTAAGACAATCTGTAATTTTGAAAGACTGAAATCTGTATAACTGAATATCTGAAAGTCTGTATACTTAGTCAATCAAACTTGAACTGAAAATACACTGAATACTGACTAAAACTGTAGGAGGTATCATATAACAAATATGCCCCAATCTGAGCTAATCGGGGTCCAACCTGTAACACAAGTTGAAAGGGTGTCAGTATCGTTCCATGGGTACTAACACTGGCTATGTGGATCCACTAAACTGGTGTCCCGAAGGAATGATGAGTCACCCTCAATTGGCAGGTGCTCTAATAAGATACGTGTCACCCTTAACTGGTAGGTACTCTAATGAGATATGTGTCACCCTTAAGTGACAGGTGAACAATTTGTCAACCCTCAACTGGCAAGTTGGCATCTCTAACCTACATTGTCTACATAGTTCTGGAACCAGGGACGACTACTAATGGTCACACTCTCTACTGGCAGGCGAGCCGCCATCCCTAGGTTCGTTCGGTGCTAAATCTTACTCCCAACTGAGAGACACTAAAATGGTAGCAGGTGCATGTCCTGATAACTGATAAGCCCAGGTCATGGTAGAATAAAAAATAACAATGCATACGGATTCTAGGGTAATTAGTAACATATAGACTGATAATGCTCATCATGACTATGAATATCTGAGTACACTAATAAGATTCATGGATTAACTATGTGAGTACTTGAAAAGCTTAATTTATGTAAATCACTAAACGAGTGAATCACTAACTAGCACTAAATGAGTATAAAATACGATATCAAACTTGAAAAACTGTATTAAGTGATTATGGTTCAAAGACCCAAACAAGGGCATTTTATCAAACATGTGAAAATTGTAAATTTATACATGAGAATATCTTAAACATGAGGGAAATAATAGGATTTTATGGCAAAAATCATAACTTGGGGATTTATCCTGAATCAACTAAACATGACATGGGAACTACAACATTCAAAATATGATATGACTCATTCCACTTGAAAGCATTTGTAATCATAACTTGAAATTGAATTAACAAGAGATTCATGGAGATAGTTCAACTTAAACATGTAAACTCATAATTAAAAACCAAAAAGGGTTCTTGGACTCCATGGGTGAAAGGGGACCCATGGATGAACTCTCACATACCTTAATAGATACATTTGTGGAGATTATTGAGAATTTCTTAAAATTAAAGTTGAAACCTTGTGTTCTTGAGAGGAAAAGCTTGAACTTTGTTCATGGGGTAAATGAGAGGGTTTTTACGTGAGAAATTTTGAGGAAGATGGGCAAATAATGCCTTTTTGAGTGTTATAATTCGTGCCTTGGATGTTTGGGGTTGAGGGGAAAGGACCAAAGTACCCCTTGACCCTTAAGAAGCTTAAACAGTGAAGGAATTGACCAGGCATCACCCCCTTTATCCCGACGAACTAACCCCTGTGACGCCCCTTTTATCCTAATGAACTAACCCGAGCGGCGTGGGTATATTGCTTTCCCTTACTGTCTCTCACGGAAAAAGCCATAACTTTTTGCTCGGGTATCGGATTAAGACAAAATTTTTATCGTTGGAAAGCTGACTTAATAATCTACAATTTATTATGGATTGAGATGTAAAATTATACGTATATCAAAAGTTATACATGTTCAAAGTAGAGCCTTGTAGAATCAAATACCAAACTTTGGATGAATCAAAGGCTCTTAGCTCAACATTGTTCAAAGTGATTCCAATGGACATTTTTCACCTCTTAAGCACTTCACACTAGTATAAAGATTATGACACATGAATTTGAAAGTAAATTATGGGATTATAGTTTACACACGTAAGAACTATGCTTTAAAGTCTAGCCCAAAAATACGGGTGTTACATTATCCAACGAAAAAGAAATAACCCATATAACAGAGAAGAAAGTAGATGTTAACTTTAACAAAGAGAATCCTTAAAATCTAACTAAGGCGACATTAACGATGATTCATACATCCAAATTATGGCCAACTTTAGGAAAAACATGTAATGACCTATGATTTATCTTTCTAAGACATCGTTGATTCTCTTTTGATATTATGAATCAAAGAGAGACATGAGTCAAGTTTTTACACACACAAAGAGAACATATAACAATCCGAAGGGAGTAAGAAAATTAGAATAAAAGTTTAGTATCTCTATAAGTGAAATATCATTCAACAATCATATTATGCATGACTCAAAAATATCTAAATAACTCTATTAAGCCACAAAAATCCAAAATTTCTCATCATTTTAACAAAACAACATGCGAAAAAAAGAGGAATAAACATCTTGGATGAAAAATAAAACTAGCATTTCATCTCTCATATGAGGATTTCAAAATCCACTAAAATAATTAGCAAGCAAATGACAAGTTCTTGACTTAACCTATTATTATTTTATTAAGGCAAAACAAATAATAGTAACTATTCTTTTTGACATAAAGAAAACAACTTCACATGCTAAAAATAAATATATCCACCAACAATGAATTTAAACAAAGAATAAGTACGACTTTTAAGCAAAGATTGGAATTTTATCCATAATAATCAAAGAATAAAGTCAAAAAGGTGAAATAATCAATATTAACTATTCATTTCAACATAAAGGAAACAACTTTACAAGCTAAAAACAAACATATCTGCCAACAATGAATTTAAACAAGGCAATAAGTACGTCTTTTAAGCAAACATTGAAACTTTATCCATAATAATCAAAGAAAAAAGTCAAGAAGGTAAAACAATCAATATTAACTATTCTTGTCAACATAAAGGAAATAATTTTACATGATAAAAATAAATATATCCACCAATAATAAATTTAAACAAGGCATGAGTACGTCTTTTAAGCAAAGATCGAAACTTTATCCATAATAATCAAAGAATAAAGCCAAAGAAATACGTTCAACTATTGCTATACCATTTTGATACCATGAACATGAAAATAACCATAATATCGATACCAAAATATCTTATGGCCTTCAAGACCATCTACAATAAATAATTCCAGCAAACAAAATTACAACTATGAACTACGAAGAAGAAGGAGATGAAGAAGAAAATGATAATAAAACTAAAAGGGAATAGGTGTGTTTACCTTTTTTGGGTCATCAAAATGGGTCTTCAAACTTTCTTTGGAGTCTTGATCACTACCGAAAAGCAGTCTTTTGAGAACCTCGATTAGACTACCGCTTGAAAATTTTTACTAAAAAAAAGAAATTTAACTATTTGTTCAAATTTTTTTTCCACTCTTTGAGACTCGACCTTCTACTAAAAGAGTAGTAGTATTTATAGAAAAGGATGGGAATTCAATTCTTTGAATTCATCAATATGGGAGAAAGAATTTAGGGTTTTTTTGGGAATTTCAAAATTGAGGGTAAGGTTTGTTGGAGGATAAGGTGAGGTGGAATTGTACAATCTAGTACAAATTTTGAATTTCAAATTTGAATTTTAAAAATTAAAAAAGAATAAGGTTGAGGTGGAATTGTACAATCTAGTAAAAATTTTTAAATTCAAATTTAAAAAGGGAAAAGTTGAGGTGGAATTGTACAATCTAGTACAAATTTGAAGTTCAAATTGAAAAAAAGACAAGGTTGAGGTGGAATTGTACAACATAGTACAAATTTGAAATTTAATTTGAATGGGTTGATTTAGGTCATTTTTGGGGATTTTGGGGTTATTTAAAATATAACCCCAATTGGGATTTAAAATTTAGCCAAATTTATTTAATTTTGACTAAATTGAAAATCAATTGGCGGATTACATTGTAATTATGGTCAATTTGATTTCAATTATGGTTGAATCTAATAGATTGACTAAACTAAATTGAAATTCGATACGATTAATACTTTCTTTAATCCCGAGCTTCTTGATTAGATAAAATCAAATAAATATTTCTCCAAATAAATTATTTTTTAGAACAACTCATATTTGAATCAGGATTTTATCCATTTGAATTAATTTTTAAGATAAGCTTTGATTAAAATTCGATATTCCATAAAATAAATATTTAAGTAACAAAATTATATAATTTTGTATAATAAAATATGATGATCTATAATCACTACTTAAAATGGCAAAATTACTCAAATAAATACTTTGAAAAGATTTTTATTCGGATAAAATAAATATTATAATTTTATTTGAAAATCGAAGAAAATCAGGACTAAACTTAGTTGTGGACGACAAAGATTAGGTTTCAACAACTTTCCTCTCCCTTTGGGTAGGGTGGATGCAAGTAACCCTGGGCAAATGGAGTTTAACATTCCTAATTTTTATCCAATCACAAATTCATTTATGAAAGAGGTTGCCTTTCGCACGAGTTTTGTGGAGTTATGGTCGGACCTCGATATCGGGTTTTCTACATATCTCAGGTTATATGAGAATTCAGGTCACTTGTAGTTCATAACACTTGATTTAAAGCACGATTTTCAAAGAATTCACAAGCTATTTTGATTTTCAAATTTTGGTGAAATAAAAAAGCTAGGAATAAGAGGATTGAGGAGGGGGGGTTGAAGTGCAGTAGAGTTTGATTTTTCAACATAGAGCCCAACCTATATATCCTCGAGACTAAGGGAATCAGACTTCTTGTAGTTTGACTCGATCGATAGAAAAGATAGTCTTTTATTTTACACGATCTTTGGCTTGAGATGAGTGATAAGTTGATTGAGTTGCCAAAAAAAGGCTTGTAACTTCTTAACCATGAATATGGAGATCTTCACATCCATAGGTAAGAATTTACCCAAATATAATTTCCATATATCTAGGTGTCCTATCACTCGAATTTAGTGGAAAAAGAAGGTTACCATTGGTATGAGTGCAGAAATATCCAAAGGTGAAGATGAAACCAGAATATCCCAAATTAACCACATTCCTTCTAACAAGGGTATGGTTTGATGGTGGTGGCAATAATCCTTTAGCTTACGTCCATAGAGTTTGATGTCCATCTCAAGACTACGTCCCATTTTACTGCTAAGAAAAAGTTCCACGTTGTGCTGCATCCTTTTTGAAGTCGTCCACACCTATTTGAACATGCTATGCTGAGATAGTTGATGAACCAATTTGCACAACCTATTTTAAAAAAATATTATGCTACTTTGAATGGCGTGACAACCCAATATGTACCAGTAAAAAGTGAATGACTTATTTTGAATGCAACATGCCACTTTGAATGAAGTGACGGTCCAATATTTCTCATTGAATGGCGAAAAACCCAATTTAAATGTAAATGCCACTTTGAATGGAGTGATGGTCCAACATGTATCATTAAAGGGCGGATGACCCAATTTAAATATAACATGCCACTTTAAACGGAGTGATGGTCCAACATGAACACTGAAGGGCGGACAACCCAATTTAAATGTAACATGCCACTTTGAATGAAGTGATGGTCCAATGTGTATCATTGAAGGACAGACGACCCAATTTAAATGTAACATGCCACTTTGAATGAAGTGACGACCTAACGTGTCTCATTGAAGGGAAGACAACCCAATTTAAATACAACATACCACTTTGAACAGAGCGATGGTCCAACGTGTCTAATTAAAGGGCGGATGACCCAATTTAAATATAACATGATACTTTGAAAGGAGTGACAATCTAATGTGTCTCATTGAAGTGTGGACGATCCAATTTAAATGTAACATGCCACTTTGAATGGAGTAACAGTCTAACGTATCTCATTAAAGAGTGACAATTTAAATATAACTTGCCTTTTTGAACGGAGCGACGGTCCAACATGTCTCATTGAAGAGAGGATGACCTAATTTAAATGTAACATGGAAATTTGAATAGAGTGACGGTCCAATATGTCTCATTAAATGGAGAACGACCCAAATATAATAAGATATGCCACCTCGAATGGGTGTGTAATACCCCGTGTTTCCCTAGCTTAGTTTAGCTCTTAGTACATGAGTATTCTTATATAAATTTTTTAAAATACTTAGAATTTTTCTATTTAACACCTATCATTGCATAGGAAATTCAGTCAGCTTTCCAACGATATAAAATTTGCCCAAATCTGATACCCGGGCGAAGAGTTAGAGAAATTTCTGTAAAATAGTGTGCCACTGGGTGCAGCACCGCATCGCGGAGCCATTTCAAATGGCATTCATCAGTTTCTAGTGAAGCTCTACAATAATGGTGCATCGCGCCAATGTTTTAGTTCATAAATGTCAGTTTTCCTGTGAGGGACCGCTATCCCACCGCGTTGCGCCAAGGGCATTTTTCCCAATTGTTAAATTCCAGTGCGACTCCATGATGGTGCCGCATCGCGCCAAGGGTCAATTTCATATTCTCCTTTTTTACACAGTTCCCAGTCGATTTTTAGTGGCTCACCATAATGCCACCGCGTCGTGGTGAAGCCCAAAATCGAGACTTTTCAGTGATAAATTTTGGTTACTTTCCGTGAGTAATTGAGTCTTTTTACACAACCCTAATCTGTCCTAAACATGAGATTTAACCCCTAATAACCTAATTATATCATTATTCACTTAATTTCTCTCAAGAATAAATCATTCTCTCTCAAATTAACAAAACCCTAGCTTCAAGAGTCAAGAATAAATCTCAAGAAATATTTCAAGAACGCATCTTCTCAGGTATGTTAGGTGTTCATCTATGGGTTCCTTTCACCCATAGAGTCCAAGAATCCCTTTTTAAAACTACAAGCTTGTTGATTCATGATTTACATGCTTAAATTGGATTGTATTCATGTTCAAGATATTATATGAGTTTCAATCCATGATTATTTATAAGTCTTATGAAATTAAAATAGTATGTATGATGAATTATGTGATTTGCATGTTAAACCCATGAATTTACAATTTATTATTGTATCCATGATGCTCATGTGTTTACTATCATTATGTGAAATAATCATGCTCCTCAAGTGTTTGACAGAATGCTCATGTGAATTGGATAGTGCTATCATGACATATTATTATGTGTTCCCATTCATGTACAAGTTCATGTATCTCAAGTGTTTGACAGAATGCATAGGTGAATGTATTGATAACAAGTATCTATTATTATGCTTTTCAAGATCATTCCATGCTTTACTTTCCATGCTATCGAGTATTGGGGGGTATTCAATACCCAAACATCTAGCTGTTTACCTAGAGCTACAGTAGTTACAGAATAGTCTCAGAAATATCATGAATAGTAGTACTCAGTCAGTTACAAAACCCAGTGAAACTCAGCTTCAGTCCAGTTCAGCTCAGTATAATAATCAGTGTCTTCAATTAAGAGTAGGATTCAACACCGAGTGAACCCAAAGATGGGGGCTCACTTTCCAGTAGAGGGTGTGATCCTTAGAAGTAGTCCTTGTATTCCAGAACTACGTAGCCAGCGTAAGTTGATATATTAACCTGCCAGTTGAGGGTTGATAAGGTATTTTACCTTCCAGTTGAGGGTACCACTATTCTCATTCAGGGCACCTGCTAGATGAGGTTGACTCTTCAGCTTGTCTTTACCCATGGCACGGTACTGACACACTTCCAACTAGGGTTGCAGGTTGGACCCCAGTTATCTTATTTGGGGCATATCGATTTAGATGATTACCTCCCACAGTTTTAGTTTCAGTCTTAGTATAGAACTCATTTCATTTCTACAGAATCAGGACTGTCAGATACAGTCACTTAGTATCAGTAATTCAGTTATTAGTAATCTCAGATATTAGTTACTTAGTATAAAAAATTAGTACTCAGCTTCAGTAAAGGCTCAGATACAGTATACATGTATGTGCACAGTATTGCATACTCAGCATTTTACAGTAGTTCCAGTTATCCATCTACTCTTATTCAGTTACTTCATATCATTTAGTCAGTTATTGTTCATGCATATGAACCCTTGCATTCAACCTTACTTCATCTAGCATACTATTAAATTCCACGTACTGACATATACTTCTCTTTTCACTATGATGTCTCATATCATAGGTTCGGATGCTCAGGTTCTTGACCGCGCTTAGACAAATTCAGATAGCAGCCGTAGATTTAGTAGTGAGTCCTCATCTATCGAGGATATTCTTTTATTCAGTAATTTTAATAGCTTTAGTATTTTTGTAGTTGGAGTTAGTTGGTGGCTTGTCCCATCAACTCCTCATCCAGACAGTTCAGTTAGAGGCTTTCCAGACTATAATACATCATACAGTATTTAGTTTTGCAGATGCTATTATTTAATTTTTATATTCATCAGTATTCAGAATATGAACCTTATGGTATTTCAGTCTAACTTCTGCATTATTTTAGTATTTTTATTCAGTGCTCACAGCAGGTACCAGTCATGGGTTAGCTTGTGGTCCTTTGGGGTCGTAAGCACTGTGTAGCATCTGGGGTACAGACTCGGGGAATTACAAATTTAGTATCAGAGCCTAAGGTTAAACAGAGTCCTAGGGAGTCTGAAATCCATATTAAGTAAAGTCTTGTGCATGGGTGTGTAGCATGCCACACTTATGGGTAAGAGGCTATGAGACATTTTTAGGAAAGTTTCCCTTCTTTCAGTATTCATGTCGTGCGAGTGAGCATGAGCTTAAGTTAAACTCTCTGTCTAATTCTTTTATTACTTCAATTTACAGAACATGCCTCCCAAAAAGAACAACGAAAAAAGAATAGGAAACTAGTCAGTACCTCCGTCCGTTCAGGCAAATCCCCTGGATGAGCATGTCTTCCTTGCAGAATTCAGCACTGTGTTCACCACTCTATCCCATTCGATAGCAGCTCAAAATGAATGGCTAGCTGTTGTTCAAGCAAACCCAATGGGCAATACCACTGCAGCCAGGATTCAGGACTTCACCCGAATGAATCCTCCCCTATTTTCAGGATCCAAGTCTGAAGAGGATCCACAGGAGTTCCTCGATCAGGTTTAAAAAGTCATTGATATTATGGGAGTGACATCCAGTAAGAGTGCTAAGTTATCTGCCTATCAGCTACAAGATTTATCTTATACATGGTTTAAGCAGTGTCAGGTAGACAGGGGCAGAGATGCAGAGCCCAAGAGTGGGAAGAGTTTGCTACTGCTTTTCTAGATAGATTATTTCCCTTAGATCTATGAGAAGCAAAGGTGTTAGAGTTCATCAATCTCAGGCAAGGTAACATGAGTGTGAAATAGTATTCAATCAAGTTTAATCAGTTAGCCAAGTATGCTCCCCATGTAGTAGCAGACAATAGGTCCAAGATGAGCAAGTTCGTATCTGGGGTAACAGAGAGTGTGGTTAAGGAGTGTAGAACTGCAATGTTAATTAAGGAGATGGACATATCCAGGCTTATGGTCCATGATCAACAGATAGAAAAGGCTAATAATAAGGAGAGAGAGAGGGAAAAAAGAGGGCTAGAACAGGTAGCTTCAATTTTACTCTGTTGAAGTCAGAAGGCGGTAACTTTTCTCAGTTTCACCAAAAATCTTTAGTTCCAGCTCTGTCCTCAGCCAGTGCTCTAGTCCCTAAGTTCAGAAATGGTAACAAAGATAGGGTGCTAGGATCTAAATCTTAGGGTAGTGTCAGCAGTGCTCGAACAAATCCCCCTTGTCAGAAATGCGGCAGAAACCATCAGGGTGTCTGCAGGCTGGCTGAGATGTTTGTTTTAGGTGTGGAAAGCCAGGACATAGGGTTAGAGATTGTCCTCAGTTAGGTTCTCAGGGTTACTATAGTCGTTCTTCAGCTCAGTCCGGTTGCTCGAATCAGGAGGGTGCCACTTCCAGTGCCACTAGTGGGCATCGCCCAAACAGGCTCTATGCACTTCAGTATCGACAAGATCAGGAAAGTTCTCCTGATGTGGTCACTGGTACGTAACAGATCTTCAATTTACATATTTATGCCTTATTTGATCCATGAGCTTCTTTGTCTTTTGTAACTCCTTATATAGCAGTCAACTTTAGGGTCAAACCAAAAATCTTAACAAAACCTTTCTTAGTCTCTACCCCAGTGAGTCAGTCTATCGTAGCCCAGCAGGTATAAAGGAACTGTTCGGTTATGATATCTCAGAAAGTCACTTCAGTAGACTTAGTAGAGTTAGAGATGACGTATTTCAACATCATTATCGGCATAGATTAGCTCCATTCATGTTATGCCTCAGTTGATTGTAGAAACAAAATTTTTCATTTTCAATTTCCAAATGAACCAGTCCTTGAATGGAGGGGTAGTACTACAACGCTTAAGGGTCAGTTGATTTCATATCTTAGAGAGAGAAAGATGATATCTAAGGGATGTGTCTATCAATCTATGCTAGTCAAAGACTCTAGTTCAGAGACTCCCAGTCTTGAGTCAATTCCGGTAGTAAATGAATTCTCAGATGTGTTTCCTGAAGATCTTTCTGGAGTTCCTCCCATAAGGAAAATTGACTTCAGAATAGGCCTTCTTCCAGACACTCAGCCCATATCTATTCTGCCATACAAAATGGTACCAGCTAAACTCAGAGAGTTAAAAGAATAGTTAAAGGACCTTTTAGACAAGGAATTCATCAGACCCAGTATTTCCCCATGGGGCGCACTAGTCTTATTCGTGCTTAAGAAAAATGGTTCACTCAGGATATGTATAGAATTCCGTTAGTTGAACAAAGTCACAGTCAATAACAAATACCTACTTCCTAGAATCAATGACTTATTTGACCAACTTCAGGGCGCCAGTTACTTTTCTAAGATAGACCTTAGATCAGGCTATCATCAGCTCAGAGTCAGAGAATATGACATTTCAAAAGTAGCTTTCCGAACTTGGTATGGTCACTTTGAATTTCTAGTCATGTCCTTTAGTCTCACTAATGCCCCAGCAGCCTTTATGGACTTAATGAGCCGTGTTTTTAAGCAGTACTTGGACATTATCATTATAGTCTTCATTGATGAAATTCTTGTCTATTCCCATAGTAAGAATGATCATGCAGATCACCTCAAGATCGTACTTCAGAATCTCAGAGCCCATTAGTTGTTCGCCAAATTCAGTAAGTGCGAATTTTAGCTAAGATCAGTAGCATTCCTTGGTCATATCATTTTCGGTAATGGAATTAGAGTTGATCCTCAAAAGACCGAGGCGGTGTGAAACTAGCCTAGACCTATTTTTTTGTTTGATATAAGAGTTTCTTGGGTTTAGCTGGCTATTACCATTAGTTTGTTGAAGGGTTTTTGTCTATTGCATCCCTCATGTATAGATTGACTCAGAAGAAAGTCAAGTTTTAGTGGTTAGATTCTTGTGAGAAGAGTTTTCAGGAGTTAAAGACTCGACTCGCTACAACCCTAGTTCTAACCTTAACTGATGGTTTAGATGGGTTTGTTGTGTACTAAGATACATCCAGAGTAGGTTTGGGTTATGTCCTAATGCAGAGAGGTAAGGTCATAACCTATGCCTCTAGACAACCTAATCCCCATGAGAAGAATTACCCCACCCATGATCTTGAGTTAGCAGCTGCTGTGTTTGCCTTAAAGATTTGGAGGTACTATTTGTATGAGGTGCATGTTGATATGTTCATAGATCACAAAGGATTGCAGTATGTATTCTCTCAGAAAGATTTGAATTTGTGTTAAAGAAGGTGGTTAGAGTTGTTGAAAGATTATGATATGAGTGTCCTGTATCATCCGGGCAAGGCCAATATAGTGGCATATGCCCTCAGTAGGTTGTCTATGGGAAGTGTTGCTCATGTTGAAAATAATAAGAAGAAGTTAGTTCAGGAAGTTCATCGGCTTGCCTGACTAGGTGTCCGCTTAGTTGATTCAGCAGAGGGTAATGTGTGGGTTCAGAATCATCTCTGGTTTTCGAAGTAAAGGAAAAGAAAGATAGAGATCCCAGTCTAGTAAAGTTGAAAGAGTCAGTCAGAGATCAGAAAGTAGAGGTTTTCTCCCAAGGAGGAGATGGTGTGTTGCGTTGCAAGGGTCGGCTATGCGTGCCAGGTGTAGATGAATTGAGGCAATAAATTATTGCAAAAGAGCATGGTGCGCGTTACTCGATTCATTTAGGGGAAACTAAGATATATCATGATTTAGGGGAGATTTATTAGTGGAGTGGGATGAAGAGGGATATCACAGAGTTTGTAGTTAAGTGCTCTACATGTTAACAGGTTAAGATTGAGCACCAAAAACCTAGTGGGTCGATGCAGGAGTTCAGTATTCCCACATAGAAATGGGAAGAAGTGAACATGGACTTTGTGATGGGTTTGCCTCGTACCCACCATCAACATGATTCTATTTGGGTCATTATAGACAGGATGACCAAATCAGCTCATTTTTTGCCAGTCCATACTTCCTATTCAGCTGAGGACTATGCCAAACTCTATATCAGAGAGTTGGTCAAGTTACATAAAGTCTCAGTATCCATTATCTCAGATAGAGGTAGCCGGTTTACCTCTCACTTTTGGAAAGCATTCCAAAAGGGTTTGGTGCCCAAGTACACCCCAGTACAGTTTTTCACCTTCAGACATATGGTCAAGAAAAAAGGACCATTCAGACTCTAGAAGATATGTTAAGAGCCTGCATTGTTGATTTTAAAGGTAGTTGGGATGACCACTTGCCTTTGATCGAATTCACATATAATCACAGTTATCATTCTAGTATTCAGATGGCTCCGTTTGAGGATCTTTATGGTAAGAGATGTAGATCTCTAATCGGTTGGGTCGAGGTTGGTAAGGCCACAGCAGTAAGGCCTGATTTAGTGTTTGATTCCTTAGAAAAGGTTTATTTGCTCAGAAAAAGGCTTAGGGTAGCCTAAAACCGATGAAAATCATATGCAGCTATGAGAAGAAAGAATCTCGAGTTTGAGATTGGTGATGAAAATCTCTCCCATGAAGGGAGTAAAGAGGTTCGGCAAGAAGGTAAAACTCATTCCCCAATATGTCGATCCTTATAGAATTCTCAGTCATTTTAAAAAGGTAGCTTATGAGCTTGAGTTGCCTTCAGATCTAGCTTCAGTGCACCCAGTATTCCACGTCTCCTTGCTAAAGAAATGCATTAGTGATCCAGCAGTTGTAGTTCCTTTAGAGGACGTAAATATTCAGAATGATCACTCTTTTGAAGAGGTTCCAGTCCAAATCCACGATCGTCAGATTTGCAGACTGAGGAACAAAAAAGTTCCCTTGGTTAAAGTTCTTTGGCGGAATCAATCCGTTGAGGGAGCTACTTGGAAAGCAGAAGCAGATATGATGACTAAGTATCCTTACCTCTTCTCCAAAAATTCAGATTCAACTTAAGGTAGCAGTCTTTCCTAGATTTACTCATTTCCATGTTCAGTTACTGTTACAAACTTTAGTTATCATTACATATCATCTTCATAACAGTCATGCATTCATGAATCAGTTCAGCCATGTACTCATGCATCAGATATGTATGTTCAGTATGAAAACTCAATTCATTAGTAGTATAAGTCATGTAATCATTCTTTGATAATCATGTTCAGTGAGTAAACTCAATCTATCAGTATTTCTCAGCTTAATCAGTCTCATTCGAGGACGAATGTTCCCAAGGAGAGATATTTTAATACCCCGTATTTTCCTAGCTTAGCTTAGCTCTCAGTACATAAGTATTCCTAAATAAATTTTTTAAAATACTTAGAATTTTCCAGTTTAATACCTTCCATTGCATAGGAAATTCAGTCAACTTTCCAACAATATAAAGTTCGCCCAAATTCGATACCCGGGCGAAGAGTTAGAACAATTTTTGTAAAACAGTGTGCCACCTAGTGCAGCACTGCGTTGCGGAGCCAGTTCAAATGGCATTCGCCAGTTTTTAGTGAAGCTCCACGATAATGATGCGTTGCGCCAATGTTCTAGTTCACAAATATTATTTTTCCAGTGAGGGACCGTGATCCCACCGCGTCGCACCAAGGGATATTTTCCCAATTGTCAAAATTTATTGAGACTCTGCGATGGTGCCGCATCGCTCCAAGGGTCAATTTCACATTTTCCTTTGTACACAGTTCCCAGTCGATTTCCAGTAGCTCACCGTGATGCCACCGTGTCGTGTTGAAGCCCAAAATTGGGACTTTTTAGTGACAAATTTTGGTTACTTTTCAGGGGTAAATGTGTCTTTTTCCACGACCCTAATCAGTCCTAAACACGAGATTTAACCCCTAATAACCTAATTATATCATTATTCACTCAATTTCTCTCAAGAATAAATCATTCTCTCTCAAATTAACAAAACCCTAGCCTCAAGAGTCAAGAACAAATCTCAAGAAATCTTTCAAGAACCTTCAAGAACTCATCTTCTTAGGTATGTTAGGTGCTCATCTATGGGTTCCTTTCACCCATAGAGTCCAAGAATCCCTTTTTAAAACTACAAGCTTGTTGATTCATGATTTATATGCTTAAATTGGATTGTATTCATGTTCATGATATTATTTGAGTTTTAATCCATGATTATTTTTAAGTCTTATAAAATTTAAATAGTATGTATGATGAATTATATGATTTGCATGTTAAACCCATGAATTTACAATTGATTATTGTATCCATGATGTTCATGTGTTTACTATCATTATGTGAAATAATGATGCTCCTTAAGTGTTTTACAAAATGCTCACGTGAATTGGATAGTGCTATCATGACATGTTATTATGTGTTCCCTTCATGTACAAGTTTATGTATCTCAAGTGTTTGACAGAATACCTAGGTGAATGTATTGTTAACAAATATCTATTGTTATGTTTTTCAAGATCATGCCATTCTTTACTTTCCATGCTATTTATTCTTGGGGGTATTCAATACCCGAAAATCTAGTTATTTACCTAGATCTACAGTAGTTACAGAATAGTCTTAGTAATATCACGAATAGTAGTACTCAGTCAGTTACAAAACCTACTGAAACTCAGAATCAGTCCAGTTCAGCTCAGTATAATAATCAGTGTCTTCAGTTGCGAGTAGGATTCAGCATCGAGTGAACCCAAGGATGGGGGCTCACCTGCTAGTAGAGGGTGTGAACCTTAGAAGAAGTTCTTGTATTCCATAACTACGTAGCCAACATCATTTGAGATATCAACCTGCCAGTTGAGGTTGATAAGGTGTTTTACCTGCTAGTTGAGGGTACCACCATTCTCATTCAGGGCACCTGCCAGATGAGGGTGACTCTTCAATTTTTCTTTACCCGTGGCACGGTACTGACGCCTTTCCAACTGGGTTATAGTTTGGACCCAGTTATCTTATTTGGGGCATGTCGGTTGGATGATTGATTACCTTCCATAGTTTCAGTTTCAGTCTTAGTATATAGCTCAGTTTAGTCCTACAGAATTAGAAATATCAGATACAGTCACTCAGTATCAGTAATTCTGTTATCAGTAATATCAGATATCAGTTACTCAGTATCAGAAATCAGTACTCAACTTTAATAAAGGCTCAGATATAGTATACATGTATGTGCACACTATTGCATACTAGCATTTTACAGTAGTTCTAGTTATCCATGTACTTTTATTTAGTTACTTCATATCATTCAGTCAGTTATTGTTAATACATATGAACCCTTGCATTTAGCCTTACCTCATCTAGCATACCAGTACATTCCACGTACTGATGCATACTATCTCTTTGCGCTATATGATGTCTCATATCATAGATTCAGATGCTCAGGTCCCTGACTGTGCTTAGACAGATTCGGATAGCAGCCGCAGATTCAATAGTGAGTCCTCATCTATCAAGGATATGCTTTTATTTAGTATTTTCATTAGCTTTAGTATTTCAGTAGTCGGAGTTAGTTGGGGGCTTGTCCCATCAACTCCACATCCGGATAGTTCAGTTAGAGGCTTTTCAGACTAGACTAGATCAGACAGTATTAAGTTTTGCTAATGTTATTATTCAATTTTTATATTCATTAGTATTCAGAATATGAACCTTATGTCATTTCAGCCTAAATTTCACATTATTTCAGTATTTTTATTCAGTGCTCACAGTAGGTACCAGTCATGGATTAACTTGTGCTCCTTCGGGGTCGTAAACACCATGTGGTGTCCAGAGTACAGACTCGGGGTGCTATAGTGTGACAATCCAATAAGTTTCTTGGAGGGAAAAAAAACCCCTAATATATGAGAAAAATAGAAGTGGATTTATCGAACTTCATCCTTTGAATCAAAAATCCTCAAAAGGACCTGTACACGTCCCGAGTTTTTGGATTGAATCCTCAAACTTTAAGAGGATTGGTTTGTGATAGTTCTTAGAGATGACCTTGCATACATCACTTTCATACCTCAAACAACACTCATTAATAATATAACAATTTATTGCGACTAAGTTAAGAGTGCAACAGAAGATAAACTCGTTTGACTTATGATGATTTGGAGATAGTGTTTTGAGTGATATCCCCATAAATTAATTGTTTTTCTTGGTCATTTCCCTACAAAATTAAAGAAAGAGTTAGATATCATAACGAAGTAATAGAAACATAAATCAAGAGAAAAAGGAGAAAATAACGTTGTTATTTTCAAGCTTAACATTGTGGATCTGGTAATGCCCTTTATCAAGCTTAACATTGTTAACGTTGTGACTTCATTGTTCTTGTATCCAAAGAAAAATTCTTAGTTTTGATAGGCTGACTGTGTTAGTTTTTGATACAAGAATGACAACGGAAACATGAAACACACTCCAAATCAGTCCACTAATCCTAAGGATTCGAGGACCAAGATGGAGACCACACTCGGATTCACTACCAACAACAAGAATACAAGATACAAAGGTGTATTTCAACACCAAAACAACTATAAAACATGATGAACAATATGAACAACAATAACACAAGTTTCGGATTCAATAAATGACCCAAAACAGTTCACTACACAAGATAACAACAACAAAAGTAAAGGTAGATAGTGAGACCAAGATTATTACAAGATTAACAACTAAAGAGTGTATTAAACTCAAAAACCCCTAATGAATGTAATAATCAAAACCACACTCTTACGGTGACCATCAAGGGAATCAACTCACCTCAAGATCCACCGTTTTCAAGCAAAGAACAATGTTAGCTTTTCCAAGCCCTATACTAAAACTACACTAAGTTGGTCTACTCTCAAGAGAGAAGAATTTAAGTGTTTCAATATTTCATCTTTCATAAACTAAAGAGAAAAGACCTAAAATGTACTACTCATAGTATATTACAAAGGTAGACAAAAAGACCATATTACCCTTAATGACCAAGGGTGGACTTGGTGTGTTGGAAGACAATATGAATTGTCCAAAATGCCCTTAAAGCTAAGTGACCAAAATGGCCTTAGTAAAGGGAACAAAAACCGTGAACCAATAAAGGTGGTCCAAACCTGAGAGTCCTTAAGTCTTTAAGGCTCCAAACAATCTTCAACACTTGGGTTTGATCAATGGTAGGCTCAAAACGTGTAATTCCCCAATTTGCTGAACCGGAATACTACACGGTGCTCATGACCCCGAGGGACCACAAGCTAACCCATGAATGATATTTGTACCTGTATACTGCAAATCATGATATAATAATACGGAATACGTAAAACTGTAAGGCCATAAGGTTCAACTGAATAAAACCATGTCTGAAAATCATAACGTCCATGTGGGTGAAAATACCCAAAATAACTCAATCTGAAAGCTAAGTCTGAACGTAAATCTGAACATAAATATGAAAGCCTCTAAACTATCTGAATAAGGAGTTGAAGGAACATGTTAACAACTAACTCCGTAACACTGAATAGAAGAAATAAATAAATGTATCAAATCATATTGTCCTCAAATTAATGAGGACTCACTGTGTCTCTGCGACTGGAATGCTACCGCTACTGCTGGGCTGGAGCTCGTGTCTCAAAACCTATGGTGTAACATGAAAAGAAAGCACCATAGCGCAAATGCGTCAGTACAAATAGAGTACTGAGTATACGAGGAAGGTAGGCTGAATAAAAAGGGTTTCATACATGAACAACACTGACTGACTAATATGAACGTGGGAGTGCAAACATGCATATATAGAGACTGGGACCGTGAATGTGTGATAGAA